>JBAJHW010000001.1:100524431-101841931 GCA_037013535.1 Intellagama lesueurii | reverse complement strand
AGTTATTGAATAGTAGTTAGTGGGGCAATGATGACTGGCTCTCTTATCTTTGAAGTTTTTTAAAAACCAGTGAGAGCACTCCTTTCTTAATGTCAGCTCTTTTCCCTGACTCAGTTCTCTTCATTCTTCCTTCTCCCTACATTAGTGGCCACCAGGACCTTTCATTTTTTAAAAATATTTTGTAAAGTTCTCTTTCAGCAAGAGGTCTTACTCGTCTTTAGCTTTAAAAAAACTTTTCTCTTCAAGGTAATTTCTTTTTTTTAAGTTATTTTTTTACCTAGTTAGTAGTCTCTCCCATTGTTAAGGAGAAATTCCTACATTGTCTGTCGGTAGCTTTGTTTCAATCCACACATTTCTCAGTAGGTTCCTGTGCCAGGTATACAATATGCTGAACATCCAACCTCATCAGCTATTTGACAAATACTCTTCAAAAGCTTTTCAAAATTAGAATAGTTTCAACTTGGCTGACAATTTTGTTTCTGACAAGTAAATCACATTAATATTTGATTGTCACTTCAGGTTCCCACATTAAATAAAGCACCCTATTATATGGCTGTTTCTCTTCTCAAAAACACTGTAAATGGATAGCCATCCTTGAAAGGGACCAGGGTAGGTGTAATTGACTACAAACCTGCATGTGTATGTAAACCAGACAAAGTAAGATGGCTATTTTAAGAAGCTACATTCTGCAGATAGGAAAATTCAGAGGAGATTTTGGGATTTTAAATGTGTAATGCAGGAGTGTAATGGAATAACTAGGTTGTCTTGTGCCCCGTGCTTGTATTCTTGAGAAGAGGATACAAATCAAAAGAACAACGCATGTGTCTCTTAAGAGGAAGAAGAAATATGAAACACTTTCCTTCACACACAATAAATATTTGTCTCACTTTAATGGGACACAAATGTGCATACTTACCCAGGCCTAATTGAATGCTTCACTAGTGACATGACTTCCTCTTTCCAGGTGGGTGAGACACGGATAGCAAACTGCGTCAATTCAACTTGTGAAGGAAACAACAAAATTGTTGTAAGCCATGTGGCATGTCCAGAAGTACGGCACATTGAATGTGCAAATGGATACCCACCAATAAAAGTCTTCAGTGAAGATGGTTGTTGTTACCAGTATCAATGTGAATGTAAGTGCAAATGAATCCCTAAAGTGAGTCTCATGGCAGTAAGGTCATATTTTTATCATAGGTCATAGGTTGCAGTGGGAGGGAGTATCAAAAGAATGCTTACTTTAGGACCTTAGAAATGCAGAGCTGGAAGGGATCCTATAGATCATCAAGTCGAGTCCCAGACAAGAAGGCACAGTGGGGAACCAAACTCCCAACCTCTGGCTTCACAGCCAGAGACCGAGGCCACTGAGCTATTCAGCAATTCACGTGATTCACATCATTGTTAAATATTTTTGTTAAAGGCTAGTTGACACCCCCCATCACTGACTTCCACTCCCCTCATTTTTCAGGTGTCTGTAGCGGCTGGGGTGATCCTCACTACATCACATTTGATGGAACGTATTACACCTTCTTGGACAACTGCACTTACGTGCTGGTGCAGCAGATCATACCTAAATATGACAACTTCAGAGTTCTAATTGATAATTACTTCTGTGATGCAGAAGATGGTCTTTCCTGTCCTCAGTCTATCATTGTGGAGTACAATTCTTCAGTCGTAGTACTAACCCGCAGAAAGTTTAATGGAGTAGAAGCCAACAAGGTAAATACTGTGCAAAATCTCTTAAGTACTTTCTTACCCTTCGTTCCCACATTCCAGATTAGAGAACCTTTGGCCCACCTTCCGTAAACCCTTACCATTGGCCTTGCAAACTGGGGCTTCTGAGGATGGAAGGCCTTCTGAAGGACCAATGGTTCCCCAACTCTATGACACTTACCAGAGAACAGATCTTTATAAGACTGGGCTTATTTGAAGAAAATACAATGGACTGTATCCACAGATCTGGATGGAGTAGGTGGAGGCTTCATATCCTGTGTGCTTAGCAATGCTCACAGCCAGCTCCCCAAATGTTCCCCCTGGGAATGCGAGACTCTACTGAATAGGTGGTCTGTGGTACAGGGTGTTAAAGGAAAATTTTGCACAAAACCAAGCAGAAGCATTTCTTGTGAGCTCTAGGGGCTTCTGAGCTCCTTCCTCTTTTCCTGAGAGAGTTAGAGGTAAGTCAGACACAAAGAGGAATGTTATTCCATGCATGAAGTCTCAGAGCAGACTGTGGCTATGGAAGTAGATCTCAGTACCCCTAGTGCTCTGGTAAAAAAAATTGTACTGGACAGATTCCAATTTTTTAACATGTGAAAAAGCTCAAACAGAGGACATGATACATTTTCTAACAGAATGTCTTCTGTATGCAGATCTAAGGGAGCAATACCTTAAACCCTTAACAACTGAAATCTAGAACATTTCCACTTTATGAGTAGTTTTATTCCTGCTAGCTGGCACAGACTACTATATATCCTATAGGACTGCTAAATTATTTAAACAAGCCATGGAGAGACAGAACTTACTGCCTGCTTCACAAATTCTCCAAGTTAATTTCACATCTTGTTAATTTTTTGGAGAATGCTTATTTTTTTTATTTTATTGCTGTTATTGTATTATTTTATGCTTCTGTTTGTTTATGTGCATTACATTAGATTTCAAATACTGTTTTCAAGACTAGTTTAATCTATGCTTTTATGTACAGCCTGATCGACTACAAAACAGTAAAGTATGTATGTTATTCCCTGCTTTCCCTCTCAGAATGAGATTTCCTCAGTGATGCATGTTTGAGGAATCAGACTTGCAAATTAAACCCATATTTACTTTCCAATGATGCAAAGAAACACATCAAATATAAGACAGGTAGATAAGGAAAGTCATGCTATGACAAACAGACATCTTTCACCATTTGAGGGAGCACTTCTTCTAAAAATGTGCTATATAATCCAATTTGACCCCTAGAAGGATACTTAGTAGGAACACAAGAGATGGCTGCTCTCAGGTTGTGGAGCTCCTTCATAACTGAGGAAGACAAGGTCCATCAATGTTGTTTCATTAACATCAAGTATATACATTTTTATTCTGGCAGACTGCTGGCATTCATGCTAGCTTGCCGCTAGAATAGTTTTTAACCAGGTGAATACTGCTATTTCTTTCTTATTAATAGATTTTTATGATGTAATATGAAATTTTATTTGTTGTGTTTTCATTTTAATTTTAATGATGACTTTTTTATTTTCTCTGTATTTTATTGTCGACCACTTTGAGTACTATCGTAGTGAAAAGAGAGGAAACAAAATTAATGAACAAAAACAATAAATGTATAAAATAAACATGTGCAAAGGGGGTAAATATATTTAAAAAATTTAAAGTTCCTCACAGATGTAAAAATCAATCTCATTTGCAGATCTACTTCAACAATAAGATTGTGAACCCAGGTTTCCACAAAAATGGCATTTTTATCTCCATGGTGGGAGTCAATATGGTGGTTGAGATTCCAAAGCTTGGGGCTACCATGATGTTCAGTGGTTTAATCTTCTCAGTAAATGTTCCATATGACAAATTTGGGAATAATACCGAAGGACAATGTGGTAAGAAAGTTAGATTTGTAGTCAATTACCAATTTAACAATCTTTTCCAAACAATCATTTCCATTTTGCAATTGGTTGGTTGGTTGGTTGGTTGGTTGGTTGGTTGGTTGGTTGGTTGGTTGGTTGGTTGGTTGGTTGGTTGGTTGGTTGGGTGGGTGGGTGAGTGAGTGAGTGAGTGAGTGAGTGAGTGAGTGAGTGAGTGAGTGATTTTTCTTTCATTTCCTTTTGTTTTGCTTTGTTTCATTTGTTTGCTTGGTTTTTGTTTTTTGTTTTTTTAGAAGTGCCACCGTCTTTTGCCCTTTTTGTTATAGCCCTCTCAAAATTATATCTCTTTTTCATTATTCGATATTCTGGACACTGATATAAGATTAGAAAAACACCAGAAATGTACTTTTAAAGAAAAGAGAATATTTCATTAGTGAGCTCTTCATAAAATTGTCAAGAATCCTTCAGATTTCTGCGATTTCAACATAGCATTTGACCTGAGTATGAAGCTAGCTTTCTTTTCTTATCATGTTTTTCCCGTCCACTCAGGTACCTGCACAAATGATAGAAAAGATGATTGTCGCTTACCAGATGGCAAAATAACCAGCTGTTCCCACATGGCTCCCTACTGGAAAGTCCCAGGGGACAAGAGAGAGCACTGTTTTGGACCACCACCTACTCCTGGACCCACAAGAGGCCCACCACCAACCTGTCCTACAAACTCTCTCTGCGAGCTGATCTTTAGCGAGTAAGATGAGATCTACTTTTCCAGCCTCAATTTACTTTTTCCCAGATGGAAAATATAATAATTACAGTAGCCTACAAAAGAGGAAGAGGAAGTTTGCGGTTTCTCTTTAATGAAGAGGGTTAATCGTCATGCAGGGGAATTCAGTGGGAGGGGGATATTCTGCAAAGTAGTACTGAAGTCACATAAGCCTCAACTACGGATCTTGTCCTTTGTTTTCAACATTGGGCACTTTAAAGTTTCAATTCTATGTACATTTTCTTAGGTTAAGCCCTGCTAAAATGGTTTCTGATCAGGCATAAATAGTACTAGATTGCATTAAGAAGCACAACTATTTGAAATATAAATCCAGTTGATAATCTAAACACCCTTACCTCCAGCAGCAAAGGCCCAAGGCTCCAAGTGTCTGGAGTGAGATGTGACTTCACATCAAGCCCACAAGCATAAAACCAGGAACAAACCATGAAAAATCAAAAGACCACAATATTACAACATCCCCGTTGTTATTAGAAATTGGGTTTTTAGAAATGTTATATAACCATAATATAGGCAACAATAGACACTAAAAACACATTTGTATTGCACATTAAAAACACATATACATTTCCTAGAGAAAGAAGCACTTCTGCTGTGTATTTGGGTATATTTTATTCTTGGGGAAAATGCTGGGTTGTATGTTATTATAAGAATTTTCTCCAGAAGCAGCTTCAATTCATGAAAGTGGGGATGGGAAAAGGCTGCATGGAGATGCCACCTCCTGAGTTATTTCTTTCCTTTGGAAGAGATTGGGAGGGTGCAAAGGGTAATCAGGGAAGGGTTTATTAGGGAAAACTCACCTTCTGCTCCTTCTTTTCATGGAGATCTCAGCTGAGTTAAAGAGCCTTCTGAGAACAGAGGGACAATGCCGAATAAAGCCCACAATTCTGTACCATAGTCTGTGAAGACACAATTTTCAAACGCCTACACTTTAAATGAGTAAAAGCTGGCTTTTGCCCTAGTACTGGTCTATACAATCTCAATACACACTCAAGTTCTGGGAATTTCAGATTCCCAGCCATTCTTTTCTCTCTTAAAAATAACCTATGGGCCTCAAGAAAATTCCCATAAAATGAGATTACAGTTGTACTATTAGTTTTGTTTTGTTTTAAACATATTTTCATGTCAAGCATTTCTGCTACCTTTACAGCATCTTCGCGGAGTGCCATGACATCATACCCCCTGAACCTTTCTACAAAGGGTGTCTCTTTGATGCTTGCCACATGACAAATACCACCGTGCAGTGTTCTGGGTTGGAGATATATGCCTCTCTATGTGCCTCTAGAAACATTTGTCTTGATTGGAGGCCAAAGACCAACGGTCAATGCCGTAAGTTCTGGAGTGTCTAACCAATGGCACAATCCATTTATAAATTATATGGGAATTCATTAAATGCTGCTATGTCACAGTAATGGATCAAACTTGGAAAGTATAGAGAGGACACATTTCATTGTGTACTGGTGGCAATATGAAGGGTGTTAATCTTATAAATGCTTCCAGAGCCTAGAAGTGGTTTCTGATGTATTTGGCTATGAGATAGCATTCCCATCAATAATTACAAGGATCCATCAAGTGTCCCCATTCACAGGAAGCATGCTTAGTAAAAACTGAAACCAAACGCAGCTGCAATGGCAGTAAGAAAACTCCAAGATCCATATTAGGCCAACAGAAAAGCCCCCCCCCCCCATCCTAACAAAAAAAAGGACAGTACTAGGTTTAGCTAAAACAGCAGGGTCTACACAAAATAAAACTGGGATTTTATTTACCAAAATTTCATCCCTTTCAGCCAGTAGAAAAGCTACCTAATTTGTTTTCTATTCAGTGTTTGTTTGTTTGTTTGTTTTAATTCTAGGCCAGCATCTTAAATTATCTCCAGTTTTTAAAATAAAAGTCTATGTATTTCCTCTTCATTTTCCACTGAGAAAGGAGACTGCACCCATTGTGCAGAGTGGAGACAATGATGAGTTCACAGCTGATTTTCTATTTGCAAAAAGGGAAGATCAAACCTTTTTATCTTTTTTGCTCTCAGCTGTCATTCAGGATATCTTGCAGACACCTAATTTCAACATGAAAGCAGGGTGTTCTGTTTCTCTCTTCCCTGCCAATGTCTCACTTCATCCTCCCTCCCACCAACCAGTCATCTCCTCCAAGCAGGTTTTTGTAACAGCTTGCCTGATCTAGAGATCTCGAAAGCTTGCACCCATTTTTCTGTCTTTGTGGTTGACCTACTAAAATTATTACACTAATGTGGATAATAAAAATTATTATATGACCAAGAGACATGTACAATTACAGGATGTTTCACTGAACACTTTTTCCTGTGATTGCCATCTGGCTAAGGTTGTTGTTGATTGTGCTTAATTCTGCTTGCTTTCTCTTACTCTTCCTCCCTTAGAATTTGAGTAAATTTAAATGAATGAGCATATGTGGAGGAAAGGGGAATGAGTTTAGTATACACAGATTTAGCTGCATATGCATAATATAAGAAAATATATTTTTAGGTTTTTACATTGGTTCATTTCTCTTGACACTTATAGCATACAAATGTCCTGAAGGCAAAATATACAATCCATGCGGTCCTCTCAACCCTCCCACATGTCATAACAGGTAAGAGGATATGGGTGGTGGTGGTATTTAATCTATTTTACTCTAGCAGTTAAGGCAAAGGATAAAAACCAGACTTGGAATTCTGGGAGCTGTAGCCCCAGCAAGTACCTAAGCTCTGAGTTGAAGCCAATGTTATATAGCAGATAGTATGCCAGATATGAACCAGGGAGAAATGGTTTAAAACTCCTGGACTGCCATAAAACATACCCTCTGAACTTGGCCTAATCATCACCTCTCACTGGGGCACATTTCTCTCAATAGTAAAAGCATATTTTCACAGATTTACACCACTTTATGAGGTACTCGGTGTGATGTAGTGATGGAGTAGGACTCTGGAGACCAGGGTTCAAATCCTCACTTGGCCATGGAAACTAACTGGAGGAGTGGAACTGGTAAAAATAGATCACTTACCTTGAGAAAATAGGGTTGATATAAGTTGGTTCTGACTTGATGGGCACATAACCAACTAACCAACGCTATTTTGTGAAAAGACGGAGTAAATCAGAGGGTAACTAATGATTGTATTACTATTTCAAAGACATACTGTCCCTTCCAATACTATCTAATATCTAATAGGATTATTATGGCTTTCATCAAGTAGCAGCTCATGGTCTAGACAGGGAGAATGACTCCCCCTCACCTTCAGAACAATGCACCAGCCCCCAGCCCAAGGACCACAGGGCACTCCTTTCACCGTAGCAACAAGTGAAAACATTTCCTCCTAAACTCTGCTAACCAAGCGTGTGTGCCCCTTTCCCTTTATCCTTTTTATTATTATTAATTTTTTGGTGATAAGAATTAAGGGACAGGTGAGGTGTTTGAGTTGTGAGGATACTGACTTCAAACTATGCCTGTTTTTCATTGTAGTGCGATTTATCACAATGGCAGTGGAATAGCTGAAGGTTGCTTCTGTCCAAATGGAACCCAACTCTTCAGCAACTACAGGGATATCTGTGTCTCTCAGTGTGGTATGTATTTAAAAAAAAAAAAAGACTGACAAAGTGACCCTCTATAGCAGTAAGACTGATTGGGGGGGGGGGGTGTTCCTGAGCATTCTGCCACTAAGGGTGTAGCCCAGGTGAACTCAACCAAGGTTGTAGCAGCAAAGTGGATATGTCCTGGGAAACCCAAGCACAAGGGATTTAACAAAGAACAGCAGTTACTCATTCATGGCAATCTTCACCTCAATGACAATCACGGTATTATGTATGGAGAAGGGATATTTGACAACAGTTGCTGCCCTGCACAATGAAACAATGAAAATAAGCTGTTTTATAGCTTTTGGTTCTCATAAGGAACGGAGTGGGAAAGAATGCATCTCAGACTCCAGGTGGGATTTTTTTTTTAATGGTAGATGTGAATGTTTTGTAATTATTGAGAATAATAGGCAAGATTTGCCCCACCCCCCAAAAAAAGAAAGAGAGGGGCAGTGAAATGCAGAGAAACTATTGCTCAGAGTGGCAGGATTTATTAAACAAGGCATCCTACCAAGTGTTCTTTTTACCTGGGGAATACTGTATGATACACAGTGGCCTTTCCATGGTATTCAATCTGTTCTAGATTGAATGCCTTGTAGGCTGAAAATCTTCCAGTATTAGTTCTGCATTAAAACTTTAATCATCGCTTCCTCAGTTACTTTATTATGGACTGCTTTAGGCACCTTCCTCGACTAGTTCAGACTCAACAAAACTTCCAAATCACCAAACACCATTACAATACCATTTGCCTCAAAAAGACAAAGTTAACTATATTAGGTTTCATGATAAGTCTGCAAGTCAGTGACCTCTATGGTAGCTAAAATAGACCCAGGGTTCTTTAATAGCATCAGTGCAATATCTCCATTCTTAAATTTCTTTCAGGTTGTACAGGACCAGATGGGATGCCCAAATCAGTAAGTATCAAAACCATAATATCACCTGAAATTAAGAGGAGTAATCTCAAAGGTCAGGGTAGTGTAGTGTAGTGGATAAAGTATCAGACTAGGACTCAGGTGACCTGGGTTAAAATTCCTGTTCAGCCATAGCAACTAATGGGGGAGGGAGAGGTGGCACTGGCAGTGCCACTCCTTAACTATCTCAGATACCTTGAAAACCCTACTAGAGATGCTGTAAATTAGAATGGATTTGATGGCAGAGAACAATAACAAACTCAATTTCTTTGTGAAACTAAACATTTTCGAGATTTATGTAAGTCTCGGAAGTTGTATTGTGTCTGTACGTGACAGCAGGAAAGGTTTCTGCCATTGTACCACTAACAGCCATTAGCAGCAGGAGCACAGAAATGGGAGATGCTAAGATAGGGTGTGGGTATAGCATTAGGTAGGATGTTAATTTGAAAGGGTGGATCTTGAAGCCAAGAAGCTGTACCATATCATCATCTTCCTCAGATATTTGTACTTTAAATTCATAGAGGGGATTGCTGAACAATTTTGAGAGTCTGGGAGAATGTGAGATCTTGAAAGACTCGTGATATTTAGTTACATTCTGAAAGGTGCCTGTACTAGTTCCAAATTACATTGCTTAGGTATAGATATTTGCAACTTTAACCTTACAGAATGTTGTTTAGAACTAACATACAGCTGCTAAAAAGTAGCAATTCTTGTTCTTATCCAGGAGGGAATGCATCTTTTTTGGACACGGCATCTTTTTCTTTCAAGGCGTATTTGACATCTACAGTTTTTACAATTATAAACATGTAGACTAATTAGTTGATGGCACTTTGTAGTCAAACAAAATGTTTCAAATGAATCGACAGAACCTGTCCTGTAATTTTGGGCCTCGTATAACCTGGATTGAGTGCCATAAACATTTAATTTACACTAATCAAAAGTTTCCTATCCCTCTGTTTTAGGTTCTGAGGCTCCTTCAGGCTCCCTTTTGTACTGGGAAAACCTTTGGGAGCCTCAAGATAAAGGAGGGAGCCTTTAAAAGTTACACAGCAAGATTTTGCCCAATGAATCTCACCAATCCTTAAAGTAAAAGATTGCAATCTTAATGTAACTCTTTTGAGCATAATCTCCCAGTAGGCTATTTAGGAATAAATAAGTCTGGTTTAAAAGAAAACAAAACAAAACCAAAAAACAAAACCATTGTTTTTCACAGCCTGGAGAAACTTGGACCAGCAATTGTCAAGAGTGCACTTGTGAAAAATACTCTCTTGTGGTGCGGTGTACACCAAAGCAATGCCCAATATTATCTACTCCAGCATCTTGCCCACATGAAGGATTTGTACCTGTCCCAGTAATGACACCTGAAGACAAATGCTGTCCTCATCTAAGCTGTGGTAAGTATAGGCCCTCATTTGCTTGAAACAAAATATGTATTTGGCTAGATCTAGATTTAGGTGATTTAGGCAGCTGGGCTGGTGGCGGTGGATGCCCCTGTTCTACCTCTCCCACCACAGCAATCCTTTCCAGCCCCTCTCTCAATGCTACAAGGAGGACTAGGGACCTTCCTAAGTGGGGGAACGTGGTTAAGTAATGGGGAAAAGTCAGATTCTCCTAAAAATAGTTGGAGGTGTCTTCTCTCTCTCTCTCTCTCTCTCTCTCTGTGTGTGTGTGTGTGTGCGTGCATGTGTGCATGTGCGTGTGCATGTGTGGAGCCTCCTGCACAACAAAGGAGCCTTTCCATCTGTTGAAGATCCAACTCATTGTGAATAATGGAAACACTCCTTCCAAGAATTATAGGAATCTTAGTCCTAACCTGACTGAGTTGGAGATACTGAGAGCTATGGCTGCCTCGACCCCTCATTTCTTCTCAGCAGGAGAAGAATGAGAGAAATGAGAGAGAGAGAAGGAGGAAGTGAGATCAGCAAACCAAAGTGTATCAGTCTAACTTGAAGGAAGGTTGGTATAAGTAAGAGTAGATGAAGAACTCAAAGAAGTTTCTGTCTCTCTAATTGTCGTTCCCCGTGCAAAGACATACCTCTTCAGTGTAGACTGAATTGCGCTCATCTAATCACCGCAACAGCCACAAAAATAACACTGGGCAGCATGACTGTCTTCAGTATTCACACCATATTTCCCCCCCAGGATCAGAAACTGAGGTTCATGTTTCATTGGATGCAAGTAAATGAGGTGCTGGGAAAATATCTTGAACTGTTTATTTAATTCATGGTCTCTTCTTTCTCTTCCCATTTTGCCTTACATTACATAGTGTGCAACACTACATATTGTTCCAGATCTATTGAGGTCTGCCCAACGGGATATGTCCTAAAACAGCAAAATCTGCCAGGAGGCTGCTGCATTAACACAACTTGTGGTAAGTATTGTGCCACAAGTAGAGAAGGCTGTATTGGATTTAGTCAATCTTCTCTTTCTTGTTTTGTCTCCCCCACCCCATATAAACATACATGTGCATATGCATAGGCAGAAAACATAGCCAATCCCATGAAATTCAGATGAAGGAATTCGTTTATTGTGTTCTCATTTATTCCTTATCCATGACATTCTCATGTGGAAATCACCAGACATCTATTCTGTTCTATTTTTGCCATAATCTATGATGTTTTAAAAAATTAAATCTTCCTCTGAGTTCTCATGTAAGTGTGTACTAAATATATTTTTAAAATTGCATTTTTTTCCTTTTCTAACACCCATTTCTAAATGTATTTTCTCCCAAATTGCTAGTTTTTGATAGGTTTATGCTGCTATGACTTCTCATTGTGACATTTGTAGAAGTGAGAAATCTAGCCAGCACCCGGTAGAATTATTTGGGGGCTACCAATGTCAGAATACCAGCCTGTCTAAAAATTCCCCTCCCCTGCATGCTCTAAACTCGGTCAATAGTGAATAACCAATTTATGCACTAGTCTGAGATATTTTATCTGATCAATTCACTTTGTAATGCACATGACCAAATTTCTCAAGGATCTTTCCTGAACCATGAGAAACCAGAGCATCCTCCTCCCTCCGTGGTATTTCATGGTTCGTTTACCTCCTTATTCTATCCTGATCGCTCAAGAGAAGATGTGGTATTTAATCACAATTATACCTTTCTGTCTTACAGAGAAATTACCAGGTTGTGTTGACCATGATATCTTCTACAAGGTAAGTGCATCCCATTTCCATTCTATAACAGATTAGTAGAGATTTAAAATATGTGTGGAAGTTTGGTTTGTTAGCAAGCCTTCTATTGATAAAAGACTTTGAGGAATAGAGATTTTACTATCTTGACTTGACTGAAACTATATGTTTTAAGCTAACAAATTCAGCCAGCAGTGCTTTGTCCATCCAAGAGACAAGAAGTATCGCTCAGCTTTTATGGCAGTTCTGATTTGTTAGTTGTTATAATAAATAGAAGTATTTGCTACTGTTTCTCTGTTGCATTTCTTTAGCCTGGAGCACTTGTTTCCAGAGGCCTTTGTGAAGAATGCAGATGCTCTGTTGAAGAAGACCCCAAAACCAACTCAAACAAGGTGGAATGTGTGTCACAAGTCTGCAACAGAATGTGCTCACCGGTGAGGAGCATGGTTTTGCTATTTAATTCTGTTTATCCACCCACCCAACCAGTTTGCCTTCTGAAAGTTGATACCCTTGAACTTATGAAATTCCTTCTATATTGTCTCAAACAGGGCTATGAATACAGAGAAATACCTGGACAATGTTGTGGTAACTGCACTGCAGCAGCTTGTGTGTTGAAACTAGGACTCAATGGCGTGCAAATTATTCAGGTAGCTAAAATATTATGGATACTGTCCATCCCTCATGCTTGTCAGTGTCATGTGTCTTGTGCAAGATTGTTAAAAACAGGAACATATTTTAACTTAAAGCAATAAATATTTATCCTTAAATTCTTTCAATCTTTTTTTGCTATCTTTGACACCCTGTTTTGCTATCTCTGACTCTTTCTATTCTACCTGGTTGAACAACCCTTATTAGGAATTACATCTAGTCTGTTCTTGGTCTGTGAAAATGACAGTGCTGATAGTCAATCAATAACACTGCCTCATTAGACTACAAATCCAAGTTAGTGGGTAACATACAATCACTGGCACAGGCTTTTCAAAGTCTTGGAGATCCTTCTCAGTCCTGCAGGATTAGATCCTTGAGAGGTACCAGCAATTTATACTGCTGTATCCATTCCAGATAACATTGTTCAAAATACAGTATTTTGTAGATGGCACAGGTTCTGCCTTCAGACATGCTAACATAACAAAGTATTGGTCTTTGAGGGGAGCCTTCCTAAGTGTTTGAGAATACAATTTCACCTCAACATACCTAAATGGATACTTGATTAGGTCACATATTTGTTTCAATAAAGCCAACAAAAATTATAAAGTTCCCGGTAGTAATCCCACTATGCTAACTGTCAAGCTATTGATAACTTGCTCTTGGAAAAAGCAAAAGCAATATGGTATTATAGTTTAATAATGGCTATTCAACAGACCTGAGTGGAGACAGGGAAGTGCATTAAGCCTCTAAACCCAGAAGACTGGGAGAACATTCTCCTCTACACAGAGGACACTTTTCTACCCTAATTGTATATCCTAACATGTTAGAAGTAATACCCATAATTGCATTGGTCATCTCTTTCCAATTTGGGGCTCTCCAAATGTGTTAAGTATGATGCCCATAATCCCCAACAATCATGGCTACAAAGGGTAACGCTAGTCTTGGTGATTTATTCAAAAACTTTTAAGGACATAAAGAAGACATGTTTACTTCTAATGCCATTAAAACTCTTGTCTGTTTTCAGAGGGGAGACACCTATTACCCACCAGGAAACAACTGCACCTTCTATGAGTGTGATTTTATTGATGGCCAGTACGTTCTTGTCACTACCAAGAAAACATGTCCTACATTTGACCCATCTACCTGTGAACAGGTCAGTCTACCTGACCAGCTGCATGTTTGTTCGATCTGCTTCCCAGTGAAAGCAAAGTTTGCCCAAGACAAGGGGGAGAATTGTTAGCTATATTGGGATGGTCACAATAGGCAATGGGTTGGATCCAGACTAAGTTTTACTAAACATAAATTCTGCTGATTGTAGTAACAATTAACTCATTTTTCCCACTGATTTCAGTGGAATCACAATTCAGTTAAACGAATTTGTGTCCAGTTCTCAGTATCTAAACAACTGTGAAAAGAAATTCAGCTTATGATGGATTAAGAAGCAAGTTTCTTTTTATCCCACAAGTTCTTCTCTACATACTCCCAGGCCACTTGTAACTTTGTTAATTCCTAATATCAAGTAGGAGTCACATACTCAGTGAAGGGCTGCCAAATCAGTGCTAGATTTACAGGCAGACTTGAGCCTTGAAGCCTCTCAGTTAGACTAAAGCATATGAATTGAAAGATAATCTTTCCCCTCCCAGGAAAGCTTTGGACTCTCAGGATCATCCTACCACAGATGAATTATGAACAGCTTCAGCATATCATTATATTAAATCTTGCTAAAAGTGACTAGTAACTCTAGTAACAACTTTAACAGTTGTGTTCTGGAATACTGCTTCTCTCTTTTCTTCCAAGCCAGCCTTTATGGAAGCTGTTTGGCTTCTGTATTTGAAAAAGTCCAACCAATTTAGAGTTGTATCCCTGTATATAAGCATACTGCAAATGAATTTGACTCTAGGCAGAAGTTGAGGTCCACAAACTGCTCCTGTCAAAGCCTTGTCAATGGAAAGTCATTGCAGTCTGTAAAACTCAGTATCGCTATTTTGAAATAATTGCCTTAGTTTGCTGGCCAGGTTCACTGAGATAGTGGAGTGATTGTATGCTAATAAAACAAAGCACATAGTATAAAACAGAATAATCGCTAGAGAGTTTTGTTTCCCTGTGGTTGCGTAACTCTTGTTACAGTATTTCCATATTATTTATTATATATTATTTATATAGATAAATATTTGTTAATTTATTTGTTTCTTTATTTGATTGATCCATTTTTATCCCATCTTCCTCCCCTAGTGGGGACCCAAAGCAGCATACAAAAAATTTAAAATCAACAATTAATTGAAACAAACTGATTAAGATTCAAACTATAAGATATGCACAGTTAAAACTTTGTTTTAAACATATACCTTTCGAAAGACCTCTCATCTCCAATTGCCTCCTGGCTCCCCAAAAGATTCTCTAAGGAAGCACATTTTCAACTGACGGTGGAAGGAAAGGAGGGAAGGGGCCAACCGCATCTCCCAAGGGAGGAAGTTCCATTATCTGAGAGCAGCCACAGAAAAAGCACTCTCTTGGGTCTTTAGCAGATGCACTTTTGAGAATAGTGGGACTGAGAGAAGCTACTCCCCTGAAGATCATAGGGGCTTGTATAGGAGAAATGGTCTTTCAGATATGCCACCATTTATCAAACAAATCTCAAGGACAGTTAAAAACAGCAAAAATTTAAAGTTATTTGAAAACAACTTAGTGGCAAAACATACATAGCTGAAGAGAACAGTCACTGAAGAGTTTTAAGAAAGTTAACCTGACAATATGCTTATGTAGAAACATCTCAGGGCAGATTACAATAAAATAATGAACAACTGAAAACACTTAAAATAATTTAAAGTGACTGGAATTTGAATTTGGAACATTTTAAAACAACCTATAGTATAACAGAACTTCACACCCCAGATAGACCATGATTCTTAGTCCTTAAAAGCTTTAATGAAGAACCAGCTTTAGCTTGGGGACAGTGTTGGTGCCAGTTGGGCCTCCAAGGAGAGGGCTTCTCACAATCAGGGATGCTACAGCGGAGGAGACCCTCTCCCACTTCTGCACACAATGTATTGATCCCAGTGGTTGTGACACAAAAGAAGGGCCTCCCTGGCAGATTTCAATTCCAGTAAAATAGACATAGGTGTGAGATGTAACTGAGGTTATATTTTTAGTAATTATAGAATGCATTACAGTATATGAATTGAAGGGGTCAATATGGTTTTGATCTGTTGGTTCAAATGTTATATATCTGCCTTTGCCTGCACCCCTCTAGGGAATTCTGATTCCATCGTGAATCTCCCACTGACACAAAAAATAGTCCATGTGTTCAAGTAAATATGATTGCTTTGGCTATAAGTCTTAAACTATTTTGTCCTTCTAGGAGCATGTTTCTGACGATGGCTGCTGCAAGTTGTGCACTGGTCCACGTAAGTCATGCTAAAAATGTTAAAATTTTTCTCAAAATGTCCCTGCCATGTACCAGAATACATCTTCTGCAAATGCTAGCTACATCTAGAAAGTAAGCAAATAAAAATTACGTGAGCAGTGAGGAAATCTTAAGCCCTGTCCCTTTGCAGCATAGGTGCAGGCTGTAGAATGAAAGCCTAAATACAGATGTTAGTAACAGCTAGCATAGACCTATTGAAGCAATTGATGAATGGTAAATACATTCATATGTAAATCCCACTGCTTCAATGATCTTATTCTAATTGGGACTACAAACTGGAATTACCATAACATTTAAGAGAAGTCCTGGGGTATTCAGATATACAGCACAGGCTTTCCTGTTCCTAATGTCTGGTTGGTTCCACTAGACATGCAAATTCAACAATCTTCTCTATAAGCCCATCCCTCCCCATTCTGACTTCTAGACCATGTGGTGTTTAGATACAGAAGGTGTTATAGTAAATGTTCCACTGGTTAGACAGAGATAGGAAACCTGTGACCCTCCAGATGTTGATCAGCTCCTATCTCGATCAGCCCCAAGCTTGGTCAATGGTCAGAACTGACAGGGGTTTTAATCCACCCATCACTGGAGGGCTACAGTTACATACCCATGTTCTAGGACAGTGTTCTTAACCTTGGGTTACTCAGGTGTTTTTGGACTGGAACTCCCAGAAGCCTTCACCACCAGCTGTGCTGACTGGGGTTTCTGGGAGCTGCAGTTCAAAAACACCTGGGTAACCCAAGGTTAAGAACCACTGTTCTAGGACAGGGTGGGCAACCATGGCAGAGCCAGAGACCCACTTTCTACCTTAGGAGGTAGCTCTGGGGGTCTAACAGCCTGTCAAAAATATAACTCTCCCCACACACACTCCTAATGAAACCAAACATGGCTACATGTCTCTTTTCATTTTTGAAAAATGGCTGCTAGGAGTTATTAAGCAGCACTAGAGGGTTATCACTATTTGAACCACCACTTCTAGAGGCTTCAGGGGTGCAATTCATTTGTTTTGCTAGAAAAAGAGATGGCTGAGGGAGGCCTCAGCAAAAAACAATCTTCAAACCATATGTAGCCCCCAAGACTTCACTTTGCCCACCCCTGTTCAAAGAAGTTAACACAGTCTCCCATCTTTTCTGCACTTCTGAAAGCATAGAGAAAGACACGTTGCTAATTTCTCATAAAATTAGGTGGACCCTATCATTTCTTTTCCTCCTGCATCTCCAGAATAAGTGTGTGGTTCTGTACGTGTGCTTGTGGGAGCATAGTATATTGCCTTCTTCAGCTTTCTGTTAATTGGCAATTGCACAATTATATTCTTAATATTTCTATTTCTTTGTCTCCTCACAGAGAAGAGTTGTGTACCAAAATCCATTCAAAAGGTCATCAGGCACAAGGACTGTGAAGCTTCTTTACCTGTTGAGTTGACATATTGTGAGGGCCACTGTGGTAGCTCTTCAAAGTAAGTGGCAGAGAGAACATTTCTCACTCCTCTAACAAATTACTTTCGCTTGTGATTTCTGAAGTCCTAATTGTTTCTAATAGCTGGAGTCTAATGAATAGACCAGAAAGCCATTGGGTTGAATTTTGGGCTAGCAAGACATGCCCATTTAACAGGTACCTTGAGCGATTTACAAGACGGTACTGTCCAAAACAATTGCAAAGACTTTAGAAACCCTTGGAAACTCATGGAATATGAATGCATTCAATCCTCGTCCATCCTATTATTTAAACAATCTAGCAGCTGTGCTTTTTAGGAGCTTGCACAAGCAGTATTCACTACTACTTGGAGGGAGCTGAAGATTACACTTACTATTTGTCAGTCCCCCTGAAATTAACGGAAAGTAAAATGTGGCATTAATAAATAAATAAATACCCTGTTTCCCCGAAAATAAGACAGGGTCTTATATTAACATTTGCTCCAAAAAACGCATTAGGGCTTATTTTTTTCATGTACAACAATCTACGTTTATTCAAATACAGTCCTGTCATCTTCTTCTGGTTGCTGCACAATGGTGGAGGCTGGGGTTTCACTCAACTGGGGCTTATTTTTGGGGTAGGGCTTATATTACAAGCATCCTGCAAAACCATACTAGGGCTTATTTTCAGGTTGGGTCTTATTTTAGGGGAAACAGGGTAGGTAGCCAAACTTACTGTGTGTAGGATCGTTACAAGCTTGTGAAACCTATCCATGTGGCTAGGCTTGATCCTGCAGTGAGCATGCCTCTAAGCCTTTGCCTTCTCTTTGTGACCACTCAGATATTCAGCTGATGCTCAGGCCATAAACCACACATGCAAGTGCTGTCAAGAAGTCAAGACAAGCAAGAGGCAAGTGACCCTGATTTGCGCCGATGGCACCACCACGGATTATTCTTACATCCATGTTGAAGAGTGTGATTGTCTGAGCACTGAGTGCATTCCTCAGCCCACGCCCACACCAGAAGAGCAGCAGCAGCAGCAGCAGCAGGAAGAACAGCAGCAACAGGAAGAGCAGCAGCAGCAAGAAGAGCAGCAGCAGTAAGGACTGGAATATATCTTTAAAGAAAAATAAGGACCAACAATTAAAATGAATCTTGTCTTAAATAGAAAGGTATCCACAGCAGCACCATGAAAAGACTGAGGAATACTTTTGTTCACAGAAAATATCTCTCCCCTCACTCTTCCTTTTTCTTTGGGGTGCTCAGCAAGAAAAATTCAGAGGTGATGTGAGACTTTTCTCAGGGGCTAGATCTGAGGGAAGCTATTACAGAATGCAATCGTTTTTATTTCACCCCCAGTACAAGCCAGACGTTATTTTGGAGCACGATCGTTATTAAGAGAGTCCAATTCCATTTCATTGCAGCTTTATTTTACAAAATTTTTCTGTGGAAATCCACCACAATTTTAAAAAATGTGGCTCTCGCCTTGCTAATTAGTTCTTCCTCTCTATCATTTCAAATGTCTTCTTCTATGAGTTTCATTCTAAGATGTGGGGCTGCAATACTACAAGATTTATTTGCAGATTTATTTTTGTGCAAAAAAAAGGCTCAATAAAAAAATGGCGGCTGCTGACGAAGACTCTCTGTTTACATGATTTCAATAACATAGTAATTTTATGAAGATCTGAATGTTTTTTGTATAACTGTTTACAGAATGAATAATAGATTGGATACACATTAATATTTGCCAAAGGGTCATATGAAGAACTTTTGTAAACCAAAATAGCAATATAGAACAATAATTTAAATCCTGTTGTAAGACAATGAATTATTTTTTAATGTTGTGCCAGTACTATTTATTTGCTTCTGAAAAATAGACTTTAGAGGCTATTTTCTTCTGAATGACTACGGAACAAATGCCTGGTTGGGGGATAACTTCACCTTTTTACAATTTTGTTTCTTTAGAAAAATAACAATGATTAATTAAAAAATTTAGCATTTTGCTATTGTTGTACCTACTTCTTTCTTTGTATCTTACACTTCTTGTGCCAGTGCATATTGCCCGGTTTCAATGTAATTGGCAAAGTAGCCCAAGTGGGAGACACCAAGGGTCCTGTTTCCTCCTGCAGTTGCATTTCTTTTACAAGTAGCATAGACAGTAGCACAGTGGAATGCCAGATGCCCACAACCAAGACATCAGCTGGGCTAGCCCTGATGCAGACTGCGGAAGTCAGAATAAGTGTAGAAGGAAGATTTGTTTTATCTATTACACTTTTGACCCTGCCTTTTCACTAGAAACAATAGCACTCAAGAAAACATAATTAAAATAATAAAACCTTTAAAATCAACACAGTGTATAGCCAAACTACATATTACATTGTTTTATGATTGATCTTTGGCCTTAAACACAGATTTCAATTCTATGATTGCTCAGTCGTGAAGGTGTTCAACTCCAGTACATGTACCTAAAACACTAAAAGATTTCTTCTTTCTAATGATGGGCTAACATATAATTTGGGCCTAACACCAAAACAATTAACAGAGTGAGTTTGCCAAATCTGTCTTCACACACTTCCCAAAAACAATGAGCATGGAAACTCTAGTGGAAGTGCATTTCATATCATAGGAACAATACAGGAGAATACAGACCTTCTCCCATTGCTTTGTGAAGTGGTCTCCTCAGATTATTGTATTTTCAAAACAGCCTGGGTTATAGCTCTTAACGTTCTAAGTGGGACAAGGCAGTCCCTCAAATAGCCAAGACACAAACCACTGAGGGCTTTTGATGTTAAAACCAACACCTTGAACAGAGCATGGAGCACATCCTGCAACTAGTGCAGGTCTTTCAGCATGGAAGTAATATGATCGCAACACTCTCTGTCAGCTAGCAGCTTAGCTAACACATTCTGCACCAGTTGCAGGGCAGAGAGAAGTAGAGACATGGTGAGGTTCACATAGGTTGCTGCAGGAGCTTTCTTCCTACTATTACCACCCAGCCCCAATTGCTGCACCCAGTTTTTCCTATGGCAAGGTCAGGGGAAAAAAAAACTCTTTTGTGGTGATCCCACCCTCAAAGTCTCAGAGCTTGCTCTCTGATGCCAAGCTCATGCTGGAGTGGAATGGCACAAGAAGAGTGACCAGCATGGGCAGAGAAAACTTCTATGTAGATAGGAGTTCAGACTATCATCAATCAACTTTGATTGGCCCAGGCAAGTGGTGGAGACCCAGAGTAACAAATCAGATGGTGCCCATATTGTCAAGGATCACTAGGTTCAAGAAGGTCCACTCTACCACTCAGAAAGACTACCCTCATTGCCTTGATGTGGGTGAAACCAGGAGGGCCAAATGTACTGATAACTGGGGAAATCTAGCTACCTGGTGCCCTCCCCACACTTTAGTCTGACCCAAGATAGCAGCGCTTCCAGGGAGTTCTTAAAAATCCACAAGATTAAGCACTGTGACTCTTATGCTTGCCCTGCAAGGTAGAAATGCCACCACATCCAGAAAACAAACAGGCTTCCAGTAGGTGGTTGAGTAAAGGCCTAATTTTAAGTACCACAGACCCTCTTAATTCAAAAAGCCAAACAACTGTATGAAGAAATTTCTTTCTTTTTTTTTAAAGATGGTGACATTTTCAAAAACAGTCTCAACAGCTGCAAAGACAGTAAAAAAATGTTTTGGAGCAAATGCTCAATTAAAAGTTTGAGATAGGAGCAAACACATAAGAAAATAAGAAAGCTAGATAAATTATTCTAGTACTTACATTCTAGCATAGTTTCAGCATAGTCTCACAGCATACACAAAATGCATTCCTTGCAGTAAGGCAGCAAATGAGCATAGCATCGTTCCTAAGAGATAACTAAGCCCACTAAAGTAACGTCTTGTCATGAGTTCAGCCGAAGAAGGCCTGGAATCAGAGGGGTTACTTACAGCTGAGGAAAATGCTGGGCAATTAGTATCACAGACAGCTGAATCACTGCCAGATTCTCCTCCCCCACTAGCCAGAGTAAGAGATAAGCTTCGACAGAGACCCACAACACGGAGGTCTGAGGCTCGCATGAATGCTTCTCACAGGAACATCAGGTCGACCAGCCCAGAGTTTTAACAGGATGGAATGTTTCTAGGAATTAGATGATTGTTGCTGCTATATAATTTGTACTCAGAGCCTTGGAAGCAACAAGTCAATTCCCTGGCTCGCGTCCACGCTCCTGCTTGTCTTGAACCTTGCTTTCTTGACCCTTGGCTTTCGGACTCTGACTTCTGACTACGATTTGTGTTTGGGCTTTGACAATTTGGCATCTGTTTTGTATCTCCCGGACTTCTGACCTTGGACTGGCTTATTGGACTTTCGCCTGCTGAATCCCCTGGGAACGTGACACTTCTGTTTCTATTTTTATACCTTAAGCTTCATCTATTGGACTCTTCTAGAGGGTCTTACAATCAGGCATCAAGTTTTCTTGAACATTCACGAAGCCAAGAGCAGTTTCTGCCCCCTCACTGAGCTAAAACCATCTTCCCAATTAGCTCATTATCAGGGAATGAGCTAGCTTAGCCTTGAAGATTGCTCTCACACTGTTAAACTGCAGATGTTTCTCCCTTCAAATTACTGGTGGGCATTACACACATACCCCTCACTCAGCCAGCTTGTTCCAAGCACGAACTACAAAGCCTGAATTTTTCAAAAGAGTACAAGAATCCATTATTCCTCAATTTCCCAGTCTCTTCACACATATCACGGTCAAAGACAGAACCTAGTAATGGTTTTGCAATGGATGGATGGCATCAACCCCACAATATGCTGGTTACCCATTCCCCAAAGCACTCTCACTTTGGGAAGAAATGTGCAAGCAGTGCAACAGCAGAGTTTCAATGCTCATTAAATGGTGAAGGAACTGGTAACACACTCATGTGTCATCCCTTACTCCATGGATCCTCAATTGGGAAAGAGATGAACCTCCATTGAGACTTGCAACTCAAGGCTATCATGTGGAAGATAGAGCAAGTTGGAGTATGTGGGAGATGGAGTAAATGTTGGAGCTGAACTAATGGATTCAAACTACAAAAAAAGTCAATTTTGACTAAACATCAGGAAGAACTTCCTGACACTAAGTGCTATTGACAATGGAGTGGGCAACTTGTGAAGGTGGTGGACTCTCCTTCATTGGAGGTTTTATACAGAGATTAATGGCCATCTCCCTGGGATGATTTAGCTGTGGATTTCCTGCTTTAGCAAAGGACTTGAGTTGATTACCCTTGTGGCCCTTTCCATCTCTTCAGCTCCTTGATTCTGTGACTTTAAGGTCTCTAGGCTCAGCCTATAGGTACCTGAAGAGGAATTGCACAGCTTGGCTGTACAAGACAAATGCGTAAATGTCTGACTTTAGCTTAACATAAGGCAGGAACTGTGCTGCACAGGTTCCAATCTACTGGCATTCTACAACTCAAAGGCTTTTATTCACAGAGGCTTCCTTTCCTGTGATGGAAGAGCTGTTGCCCTTGAAGCTGCAACCTTACAAATTAGCAGGCAATTACTCTTCTATAGCTCCAGAGCTACTTCTGGTACCACTTCAAGGACTGCTATTACTACTGAGAGCTTGCAAATGTCTTTTAACAAGAATGAGTTTAATGACATACTAAAGCCACTCACAGCTGAGTAGTGATAGGGTGATTCTCTGGGTAAAACTGAACATAACAGTCATTGCTTGGTTATGGAACTTCCAAGCCCTATTACCATTACTTAGGAAGGTATCATCTAGTGGAGGCAAGCAGGAAACTTGAATTTCAACTACGGTAGATTGAACTAGTTTCTATAAAGGCTTTACCATTCCCTTTTTCTGGGAGTGCTCTGGGACTAACACAGCTTGCCAAGGTTAAACAGGCTTGAATTCCCAACCAGCTGGAGATTAATAATAATAATAATAATAATAATAATAATAATAATAATAATAATAATAATAATAATAATAATAATAATAATAATAATAATAATAATAATAATAATAATAATAATAATAATAATAATAATAATAATAATGGTGGTGGTGGTGGTGTCAGAAAATGACTAAGTCAAGATCTTGCGGGATTTCTGGATCCAAACAGAAAGACATCTTGAACATAACACACCAGACTTAATAGTAATAGAATGAAGAAAGGTCTGGATCATTGACATTGCAATTCCAGGGGATGCCAGAGTTGAAAATAAAGAATTGGAAAAACTAACAAAATACAGAGACCTGGCAATTGGAACATCTCACTTGTGGATGAAACACACTTCGGTGGTCCCCATAGTCATCGGGGCTTTGGGAACAATATCAAGAAATTTCACACAGTATTATAAGCAGTTGCAGATCTTGGAAATAACACTATCACTAAAAAAAATGGCAATATTAGGAACAGCATAGATACATGCGCTGATATTTAATAGATACTTTGGTTTTTGGTTAAAAATTGTTTCTCTTGTATAATACCAATCAATGTTTTTATACTTTTAATTGACTGTGTCTGGTATTTTTGAATATTTTTGAATAATAATAATGTGCTTTCAAGTCAGTTTTGACTTATGACAACTCTTACTGGGGTTTCCTAAGCAGAGAGTATGCAAAAGTCATTTGCCATTCCTTCTTTCTGGGGATGCCCTGGGACTATGCAGCTTGCCCAAGACACACAAACTGGCTCTTCTCCCAGAAAGCACAGAATAGAATCAAACTCCGAACTTCTGTCTGACTCACTGGGCTATCCAGCCAGCTTTCTAGAAATATAGCAATATCAATATAGATAGGAAGGCATGCAGGAGATTTTCATCAAAATTGCAGCATTAATCCTGATGAAAATCACCCACTCACCCTCTGAGCTGTGATTACCCTTAGGGGAAAAATCCTCCTTTGCCATCATTGTAATTTAGTCCTTGGTTTTGTAACTCACATTAGTTTTTCATTAGCCCAATTGAGAATTACAGAGGAACTATAAGTGGGTCACATTTAGACCAATGATCATGTCAATGGAAATCAAGAACATACCTGTGCTACATTCACAGCATTGCACAAAGGAGAAGAGCAAAGGGGAAATCTTCTGCTTCATTAGTTTCCTGTAAGACACATTTTTAATGGTAAAGGCAATGAGGTAGGTTCTACTTGTGTGTAACTGTCAGTAAAACCCATTGAATTTAATGGAAGGTATAGCTGAACAGGGTCAGCCCAAGGTTTACTCCAGCTGGAGGTGGAAAGTGAAGCTCCACCTCATTATGTCATGGTGTCCCACAGTAAAAGCCTGGAGAGCCCTATGTAGAGCTGTGCCCGCCTTCAATCAACACTGGTCTCCTCTGATTCTTGTGATAAAACTGAGACTAGAGGCAAGAGGAGGAATCTCCAGTCTCCAGTTCAATTCCATTCTTACCTCATCTTGTGCCTGCACTGTTTAGTCACATCTCACTTGTTATACCCACACAGAAATGGGTAAGCAAAACAACCCACAAGTGCAAATCCTTCCAAATCTATCTCTTCCATCTGTTCCTCAATGGGACACAAAGTTGGGCCTAGCCAAACTAACCTCCACCCAAGTTAGAAACAAAAAACAAAAACCCAGAGTTGAGTGCCTAGGGAACAATATCAAGAAATTTCACACTGATCTGGCTGAAGTTAAAGAG
The DNA here is from genome assembly GCA_037013535.1 of Intellagama lesueurii. NCBI lineage: Eukaryota > Metazoa > Chordata > Lepidosauria > Squamata > Agamidae > Intellagama > Intellagama lesueurii. Next base: position 101,816,822 of record JBAJHW010000001.1, on the reverse strand, counting down.
TAAGATTGCTAGTAGCTCTGCTCCACTCCCATCCTGCCCCTGTAGCTTTACTTTTGGGAATGAGATACCACTGAATGGAAAACTGCCTTTTCTCTATCTATCTGTTCATCTTACCTTCCTTATCTTGCATTTGACACAGAATAGTACCTGGCATCCCACTGCCAACGATACTCAATTAAGTGACAGATAATAATTTGGTGAGAAATGTCTTGTCTGTTTTATACTTATAATTCATGTCCTTCCATAATTGCCCCTCCCAACAACCAAGTGAAGTGAGAACTAAGATAAACAACTAGCTGCAAGTGGAGCACAGATGAAGGCTGTAGCCCTGATGGTATGCTTTCTCTCACCTAGATGTGTGGTTATCTGCTCATTTGAAATAGCGATAATGCTGACTGTGAGAGCATTTAGCTCACCTGCTTCACAGTGGGATTGGACAGAGCCGGTCATTCTATGAGTGTGAAGCAATCTGATCCAGGGGTACCATTAGGAAAGGGAATAGACAAAAACTGAAACTGATGACTGAAAAGTACAGGAATAACTTTAACATATTGGCTCAAAGGGCATCATGTGTGCTCCTTCTCAGGCAACACAATGTCTTGGGCCACAGTATTCAAACTAGTTTTGACAAGATCTTCAGTTTCAAGTCACAAGCAAGTGTGAATCTAGATCTGGTTGTGAGAAGTGTTTTTAGTCCATTGACCTTGATTAAATAGGACATGGGTCAATGCAGCACTTCAGCTGTTGGGCTGAAATGAGTAAGCAATAATACTACAGGATCACAGTACATCATGGAAGTCAGATGATAGAACATTCTTTCCACAAGATGTTTCTGTTGCACTCTGAGCTAACACCAGAGGGCAGTATGCTCATAGTTATACTATATCTCTCTACCTGAAACAGTCACATTACAAAAGTCAATTCTGTGGGCCTGAAGTAAATGCTGCAATTATAGTTTAAACATAGAAAGCCAGAATCTAATAGAAAAGGACAGTTCCAGACAACAGTTATTCCCAGTATGATTCTTGGTACTGAATAGCCATTTGGTGACAAGGAAATCAGAAAAATCGGATCCGACATTTCAAATCCAGCACTTGAAAAGACAGAATAATTATGTTCCAAATACAAGGAATCTCACTTAGACCATCAGGTTTTCAGAACAACTTCATTCAAAACATAGGGATTTTAAAATAATACTAAATTTGTCTAAGCAAGGCAAGCTGCATTTTTAACAATATTAGTCTCATTGCTGAACGTAAATGACTCACCCAATCAAAGTTTTTGCAGAGTGATGGATTATTCATCTGCGATTTCCCCCCTCCTGAACAAAAAGTTTTAATTTCAGTTTTACAGGTAACTGTCCCAAGCAGATAGCAGCTTTCTGGATATTACTGTTAAATTTATGCAGCTCATATTTATGCAGTGACTCAGTTGAGCAAGCTACTGTGCAACTAACATACAACTATGATGTTAAAATGTAGAACAAACATGGTTAAGCCAGATAGATTAAAATCCTAGAAAAATGCAGTTAGTCTAAACACTTAAGACCACAGAGTTCAAAGCAACCAGCATAATACCTGAGAACACAGGTTACAGGTCTCTATTTCAGTTGAAAAGTAAGTTGGATTGGAGACTCAGCAGAAATGTAGGCTGTTTTCTCTCACCTGCTGAAGAAAGCCTCAAAATATTCAGTGGTCAAAATGTGTCAAGCAGCTTGACAACAAAACACAATTTTATAGAACCTTGATCTGTGGGATCTATCTGGATTGTCTCTTTATTTTACGCTTTCTGTTATTTCAATGAATAGGTAAGTCTTGGACAGATTGTGTCCAGCCCTCTGCCACTGACAGTTACCCATCTCCAAGGCAGAAGGGAAGCTGGAATTAAGCACAGCATAATAATAATAATATAATAGCAATAATAACTGCAGAGCTGGAAGGGACCCTTTGAATCATCGAGTCCAGCCCCTATCAAGGAGGTACAGTGGGGATTTGAACTCCCAACCTCTGGCACTGCAGCCAGAGACCTAAACCACTGAGCTATTCACCAGTAGGACATCTTGATGTTATGTTATGCACCATCAAGTGAGAACTGACAGCGACCCAAATGGGACTTTCAAGGTAAATGAAAGGTATGGTTTTATCCCTCATAGTCAACAAAAGAGTGGGGAAAGCTGTACTGGGATACAATCTCAAAAATGATAGAATGATTTCAATACGAATCCAAGGCAGACCTTTCAACATCACAGTAATCCAAGTTTATGCACCAACCACCAATGCTGAAGAGGCTGAAATTGACCAATTCTATGAAGACCTACAACACCTTCTAGAACTGACACCAAAGAAAGATGTTCTTCTCATTATAGGGGACTGGAATGCTAAAGTAGGGAGTCAAGAGATAAAAGGAACAACAGGTAAGTTTGGCCTTGGAGTTCAGAACGAAGCAGGGCAAAGGCTAATAGAGTTCTGTCAAGAGAACAAGCTGGTCATCACAAACACTCTTTTCCAACAACACAAGAGGCGACTCTACACATGGACATCACCAAATGGGCAATACCGAAATCAGATTGATTATATTCTCTGCAGCCAAAGATGGAGAAGCTCTATACAGTCAGCAAAAACAAGACCAGGAGCTGACTGTGGCTCTGACCATCAGCTTCTTATAGCAAAATTCAAGCTTAAACTGAAGAAAGTAGGAAAAACCACTGGGCTAGCCAGGTATAATCTAAACCAAATCCCTTATGAGTACAAAGTGGAAGTGAAGAACAGATTTAAGGAACTAGATTTGGTGGACAGAGTGCCTGAAGAACTATGGATGGAGGCTCGTAACATTGTACAGGAGGCAGCAACGAAAACCATCCCAAAGAAAAGGAAATGCAAGAAAGCAAAGTGGCTGTCCAACAAGGCCTTACAAATAGCAGAGAAGAGAAGGGAAACAAAATGCAAGGGAGATAGGGAAAGTTACAGAAAATTGAATGCGGACTTCCAAAGAATAGCAAGGAGAGACAAGAGGGCCTTCTTAAATGAACAGTGCAAAGATATAGAGGAAAAGAATAGAAAGGGAAAAACCAGAGATCTGTTCAAGAAAATTGGAGCCATTAAAGGAACATTTTGTGCAAAGATGGACATGATAAAGGACAAAAATGGTAGGGACCTTACAGAAGCAGAAGACATCAAGAAGAGGTGGCAAGAATACACAGAGGAATTATACCAGAAAGATCTGGATGTCCCGGACAACCCAGATAGTGTGGTTGCTGACCTTGAGCCAGACATCCTGGAGAGCGAAGTCAAGTGGGCCTTAGAAAGCATGGCTAACAACAAGGCCAGTGGAGGAGATGGCATTCCAGTGGAACTATTTAAAATCTTAAAAGATGATGCTGTTAAGGTGCTACACTCAATATGCCAGCAAGTTTGGAAAACTCAGCAGTGGCCAGAGGATTGGAAAAGATCAGTCTACATCCCAATCCCAAAGAAGGGAAGTGCTAAAGAATGCTCCAACTACCGTACAATTGCACTCATTTCACACGCTAGCAAGGTTATGCTCAAAATCCTACAAGGTAGGCTTCAGCAGTATGTGGAACGAGAACTCCCAGAAGTACAAGCTGGATTTCGAAGGGGCAGAGGAACTCGAGACCAAATTGCTAGCATGCGCTGGATTATGGAGAAAGCCAGAGAGTTCCAGAAAAACATCTACTTCTGCTTCATTGACTACGCAAAAGCCTTTGACTGTGTGGACCACAGCAAACTATGGCAAGTTCTTAAAGAAATGGGAGTGCCTGACCACCTTATCCATCTCCTGAGAAATCTATATGTGGGACAGGAAGCAACAGTTAGAACTGGATATGGAACAACTGATTGGTTCAAAATTGGGAAAGGAGTACGACAAGGCTGTATATTGTCCCCCTGCTTATTTAACTTATATGCAGAATACATCATGCGAAAGGCTGGACTGAATGAATCCCAAGCCGGAATTAAGATTGCCGGAAGAAATATTAACAACCTCAGATATGCAGATGATACCACTCTGATGGCAGAAAGTGAGGAGGAATTAAAGAACCTCTTAATGAGAGTGAAAGAGGAGAGTGCAAAAAATGGTCTGAAGCTGAACATCAAAAAAACTAAGATCATGGCCACGGGCCCCATCACCTCCTGGCAAATAGAAGGGGAAGATATGGAGGCAGTGACAGAGTTTACCTTCCTGGGCTCCACGATCACTGCAGATGGTGACAGCAGCCACGAAATTAAAAGACGCCTGCTTCTTGGGAGGAAAGCGATGAGAAACCTAGACAGCATCTTAAAAAGCAGAGACATCACCTTGCCGACAAAGGTCCGCATAGTCAAAGCTATGGTTTTTCCAGCAGTGATGTATGGAAGTGAGAGCTGGACCATAAAGAAGGCTGACCGCCGAAGAATTGATGCTTTTGAATTGTGGTGCTGGAGGAGACTCTTGAGAGTCCCCTGGACTGCAAGGAGAACAAACCTATCCATTTTGAAGGAAATCAACCCTGAGTGTTCACTGGAAGGACAGATCCTGAAGCTGAGGCTCCAATACTTTGGCCATCTCATGAGAAGAGAAGACTCCCTGGAAAAGACCCTGATGTTGGGAAAGTGTGAAGGCAAGAGGAGAAGGGGACGACAGAGGATGAGATGGTTGGACAGTGTCATCGAAGCAACCAACATGAATTTGACCCAACTTCGGGAGGCAGTGGAAGACAGGAGGGCCTGGCGTGCTCTGGCCCATGGGGTCACGAAGAGTCGGACACGACTAAACGACTAAACAACAACAACAACAATGGTTTTATCAGTTCCACACCCCCAGTGAATTTCCATGGTTGAGCAAAGATTCAAACTCAGGCCTCCTGAGTCCTAGCCCATCACTCTGTCCACTACACCATAAAGAAATGATATCATACAAATGCAAAATATTGCCTGCTGTTCTTTTTATGTGCCATCAAGTTCCCCCTGCCTGACTTATGGTGACCCCATGAATGAGGAATCTCCTAAGTGTCCTGTCCTCTACAGCCCTGCTCAGCTGTTCAAACTCAAAGCTGTGACTTTCTTTAGGAAATCAGTCCATCTCATATTTGATCTTCCTCTTTTCCTGCTGCCTTCCACCTTTCCCAGCATTATTATCATTTCCAGAGAATCCTGTCTTCTTACAATGTGCCCAAAGTAGGACAGCCTCAGTTTTATCTTTTTTGCCTCCAGAGATAGTCCAGACTTGATTTGATCTAGGACCCACTTGTTTGTCTTCCTGGCAGTCCAGGATTTCCACAAAGTTCTCCTCCAGTACCACATTTTCAAACAAATCAATTTCCCTGTCAGCTTTTTTTTAGTGTCCAGCTTTCACATCCATACATGGTGATCGGAAACACAAGAGTGTGGATGATCTTGGTCTTACTCTCCAGTGACACATCCTTACATTTGATGATATTTTCTAATTCTTTCATTACTCCCCTTCTGAATCTCAGTGTTCTGATTTCTTGGCTCCAGTCTCCGTTTAGATTGATGAATGAACCAAGGTATACAAAATCTCTATTTCAATTTCTTCATGTCAGTTTTAAAGTTGTGTAGTTATTCTGCAGTCATGATTTTGGTCTTCTTAATGCTCAACAGCAGTCCTGTTTCCTGCCCACTTTTTTATAATATTAAAATTCTTTTTTAATATTATTAATAAATTCTTTTTATTAAATTCTTTTTTTCTTTTTAATATTTTTAATATAATATTCCTATACTTACTGCAGCCCTTGCCATATCATGACTAGTTAGTTAGTTAGTTAGTTAGTTAGTTAGTTAGTTAGTTAGGTAGGTAGGTAGGTAGGTAGGTAGGTAGGTAGGTAGGTAGGTAGGTAGGTAGGTAGGTATTACATTCCCATCTTTTTCCTAAAAAATTCTGGATGGTGTGTGCTTCTTCCTTTCCCTATCCTTCAATGACGCTGTCAGATAAGTAAAGTTGAGAAGACCAAGGTCATCCAGTGAAATACATATCTAAGTGAGGAACTGAGCCTGGATTTTCCCATTCCTAGCCCAGCATTGTAGTCACTGTACAGCACTGGATTTGTATAAACCTCTCCACACTCACACACACACTGCTGAACAACCTTTACTGCAGGTACAAACTATTTTTTACTCCAGGTACAAACTAAACTATCTCCTCACCTTTTAGCTTCCATCTTATTTGAATGTCCACAGCCTCGTCATCCATCTGGTGATCTTCTAAAATTTAGAGTTCTTTACATTTTGGAATGCAAACAAATTGATCCTAAGGGTCAAACTAGGCAATATTAATTCTACTCAGGAGTTTGTCGGAACACAAAGTAAGGAGCATAACAATATGCACAAGCATGAAAGACTGTCTAAAACTGTTCCATGTTCCCCACAGCACCACAGATCTTTGTACACAGAGCACCTAAGGTCTACAAAGGACTCTGTAACCACATTCAGCTGACCATGGATACATAGAATCATAGAATAGTGAAGTTGGAAGGGGTCTATGAGGCCATCAAGTCCATCCCCCTGGTCAATGCAGGAATACAAATCAAAGGATATCTGCCAGGTGGTTGTCTAAGTTTCTCTTGAATGCCTCCAGTGTAGAAGCACTCACCATCTCTTGAGGTAATTGGTTCCACTGTCATACTGCTCTAACAAGATAATGGACTTTTTTTACTGCAGAGCCTGAATTTACACTTCCCATTCCCATATCCAACTCCTTCTCTCCTCTGGTGGAAATTGATAACGATGAAGGTAATCAAAAGGGAGAGAATGACACTCAAGCAGCAACCTTGTTTGATATAGAGACGGGGCAGTTTAACGATGAGGTAAACTCACAAGAAGGACTAAAGACAATGCAGAAGGAACCCAAGGGAGGGATTGAACCAACTGATATACTAAAACTAATGAAGAGAACTATGGAGAGAACCATAGACTTTATGCTGAAAGCTCTTAAAGATCTATCTATATTTTTGGAAAAAGTCTCCTCTCTGGTGAAGAACTTTGATGGAAGGGAGAGCCTAGCACCTGTAGATAACAGCGCAGACCTATTTGGGAAAATACCAGAAGTGATGAGGAGCAAGAGTAAGGCATCCTCAACAACAATCTCCCCTAACTTTCAACAGTCTGGGCAGCAATTAGATGGAAGCCTAAGAAAAACAGGGGAGGATTTTAAAACATTTGCTCTTTCTTTGCAATCCTGGAAAATTTGCTTAACGGTCTGCTTCTATAAAGGAAAAGAAATAAACTGGTCTACCAAGAACCAAGTAGTAAGACATCTAAACTTCCTCTTGAAGACTCCTCCCTTACTAAAGGACCTAATTTCAGTTGAAACCATAAACAAATCTAACCAGATACAAAAAGTAGTGCTATTGTTCCAAACCAAAGAAATACCATCTTTGATACTGAGGAAGAGACTCTTATTAAAGAAATTCAGATTTTTTCCAACTAGAGTGTTCCAAAACACCAAGATTTATCCCCTCCTCCCAAATCTCACTCACAAGCCTCCTGACAAAGAGCCAGCAAGAATAACATTGCTAACACCGAAACCAAGGACAGAAACAGTCATGGAAACTGAACTAATCACGTGGCTGGATCCAACGGATACTGCACACAAGGAGGACAGCTATATGGTAGATCCGGTGGAGACAGGGACATCGGCAGTTTTCCCAGGCCCGTTAAGGGAAGCACAATCAGAGATTCTGGACAGGTTAAAAGAATTGTGCTCACGACTCCAGAACTCAGCAAGGCCTGTTAATACACCAGAGGGAAACATACAGGACAATGTGGGCCCATATGACGCAGAGGAGATCTCTCTAATTGCTATGGACCAACTTCCAGCTAGCAGCGGGGGAGACCCCCCCATGTTAGTAAGTGGCACCACATGTGGGTTGGAGTTGTTAAATGTTAAGGAGGATAGGATACCGTTGACCACACCATCGACATTTGTCCTAGGAGCTACAAATCAAGAGTTAAATGGGCAAACAGCTAGTATGATATCTCCTCTACCACCTCTGGTATTAAAAAACAGGGACTCCCTCAATTGCAATGGATGTGTATTCAATGATGCCGAAAAAATCTTGGATAACATTGATAAAACGGAATGACAAATATTAATCTCCCCGCTTAAGATACTCTCATGGAATGTTGCAGGGTGGTTTCGCTGTTTAACAAATTCACATGATAATCCCTTTGACCACCAGAAATTTGATATTATAGCAATTCAAGAGACTTGGACCAACCAAGAAATCACCTTGCAAGGGTACAATAACTATTGGGTGAAAGCCAGAAGGGGAGAGGGCCTAGGAAGGATGAAAGGAGGGTTGGCACTTTTAATCTCAGATACCCTAAATTTTAAATGTAAAGAGAAACCTCCCATGGACTCAAGGGCTATGGCAATAGTCCTGGAAAGTAGGGAAGATAGCCTAATTTTAATAAATGTATATATCCCCCCACTCACTTTAAAATAACAAATAACTGAAGCCTGGAGCTCTTTAGAGACATATATAGCAAACCTATTAGTAGATCACCCTAAGGTAAAGGTGCTACTCCTAGGAGATTTTAATGCACGCCTCGGCCCTGATGATACTAATCTTGAATTTAAGTACAAGGAATTTTTTAGTGATCCGGATGATTTTCATAAATTTCTCCCCCTCCCTAGGCTTTTTAAAGATTCATATTCAAACCTCGCAGGACTGTATTTGGCCAAGGTAGCCTCCAAGTTGGGTTTGTACCTTCTGAATGGCACTTTTCCGGAGGACCATCCCACGGAGTTCACCTACATGTCAGGCCAAGGATCCAGTACTATTGACTATATGCTAGTTCGTGCCTCTCTAATTCCGCTGATAACCAGCTTTCAAGTGTTACCCTATCTAGAGAGTGACCATTTCCCCCTACTGCTTCAGGTTAAACCTTTATTTACAACTCAAACTATGACCGATCAGCCCTCACATGAAGGCTCTCAAGTACTAACTCGTAGGGTGAGATGGTCTGCACAAATGCAATCCAGGTTCAGAGAAGTAATAGAGGTCAAAGATCACTGTATTCCTAAATTTGAAGACCTGGACTACAATATACGGAATTATCCCATTAAGATTTACAACAGTCTAGTACAGGAACTAAAAATAAATGTAACTGAATCTAAAGACCAACCATTAACAACTTATAGGAAATCCAAACCCTGGTTTGATAAAGATTGCCAAGGAACAAGAAAAGTCCTTATAGCTGTCTATTATCAGTTTAAAAAATCAAACAACAAACAAAGACAGGAAATTCAACAGAAGCTTGGGGTTCAAAAAGCAGCATATAAACATCTAATTTATCAAAAGAAAAAAGACTATACTCATTCGCTATGGGCGGAAGTAATTCTAGCCAAAAAAGGAGGGTTTTAATGAATTGAAGGGCAAATGGATCCAAATTTATGAAAAATCATTTGGGACTTCAAAATCTCGAGGCATAGCAATATTAATATCAAAAAAATGTGAGTTTCAAATAGAGAAAATAGATAAAGACATTCAAGGCAGATATTTGATAATGCAAGGTAAAATGAGAGGTGAAGAGATTACGCTTGTAAATGTGTATGCACCTAATGAGAGACAAGAAGAATTTTTGGAAAATATATTGAGAAGACTGGATAAATTAAGGAAAGGTTCAGTAATATTAGCAGGGGATTTCAATATGGTAATGGATTTGAAGAAAGATAAATCAAATTTGCGAGATGGAGAAGGGAAAATGAAAATTACAATATTAAATAAATTAATAAATAAAACAGATCTGCAAGATGTATGGAGAGAGTTAAAAGGGGAAGAAAGAAGATTTTCTTTTCACTCACAGGTGCATAATACATATTCGAGAATAGATTATATTTTTGTATCTAAAGATTTGCTGCCTAGGGTAAATGATACGGTTATTGAAGTCATACAAATTTCGGATCATGCCAGAGTGAATATGGAGTTGACGCTTAAATGTGATTATAAGGAGGTAAATAGGTGGAGAATTGATACGAATATATTTAGGTATCCAAACCTGGTTGAGAAATTTAACAAAGATTTAGAAGAGACGTGGGAAATAAATGAGAAGGGTCAACCTAAAGTAATTTGGGATGCAATGAAATCTGTGGCAAGAGGGTATGCATGTAAAATGTCATATATGCTTAAGAAAAGCCAGGGGGAAAGAATACGGGATTTGGAAGATAATATAAAGGAATTAGAAAAAATAGTAATATATACTAGGGATAAAAAAGCAATGATAGAATTACAAGCAAAGAGGAAGGAATTGGAAGGAATTCATTTGGAAAAGGTACAAAGGAATTTAATTTATTTAAAAAGAATTTTTTTGAATATAGTAATAAGAATTCAAAGTTATTAGCTAAAGCGTCTTCTATAAAAAAGAATAAAAGCAATATAGGTGTAATACAAGATATGAATGGAAAAAGATGTAATAAAATGAAGGAGAAATTGGAAGCTTTTCAAACATTTTATAAAACTTTATATACTAGTAAAGATCCTTCCATAGTAAAAATTGAAGAGTATATAAAAAATAATTTTAATAAGAAAGTGTCAGATAACGATAAAAATAAAATGGAACAGTTGATTACGGAAAAAGAAATAGAAGATATTATAAATAATTTAAAGGTAGGAAAGACCCCTGGAACAGATGGATTAGGTCCAGAGTATTATAAGGTGTTTAAAAAGATTCTTACGCCAAAATTAAAAGAGTTATTTAACAAGATATTAATGGGAGAAGAAATTCCACAATCCTGGAGAGAATCACTTATTGTATTAATATTGAAACCAGATAAAAATCCTACAAATATGGAAGCATATAGACCCATATCACTGATAAATCAAGATGCTAAGATATTCACGGCAATAATGGCAAAGAGAATGAATAGCTTTATGGGGAAATATATTGAAAAGGATCAAAATGGATTTATACCAGGTAGGCAAATGTCTGATTTAATGAGAAGAGTACTTAACTCAATGCATTTAGCTAAAGAAACAAATATTAAAGCTGGAGTAATATCGTTAGATATATTTAAAGCATTTGATTCAGTGGAATGGGATGCGTTGAAGATATTAATTAATTATTTAGGGTTTGGCCCTATTTTTAGGCAGATAATCCACCAACTTTACTCACAGAATGTAGCCAGAGTTATAGTTAATGATGGTATAACTGAGACAATATACCTAGGCCGAGGTACAAGACAAGGTTGCCCCTTATCTCCGGTACTATTTACAATGATAATTGAATTATTGGCACAGATAATTAGAGAGGATAAACAGATTAGAGGGATAGATAATAAAGAAAATGGTAAAATAAATTTGTTTGCTGATGATACATTATTATTAGTTAAAAATCCAGTTGAAACAATAGAAAGGCTTAAATTACATTTGAATGAATTTGAGAGTGTAACGGGGTTAAGGGTAAATTGGGCAAAGTCGGAATGTTTATTGTTAAATCATGCAGATAAAGAGAAAAGAAAAATGAAAAGAATATTTGAAGGTAAAATTGGTAATGTCATGAAATATTTAGGAATAAATATTACTTGGAATTTACAAGAAATAATCAAAATAAATTTGGATAGATTAAAAGCAGAAATAAATGGAACGTTAAAAGAATATCAGAAACTAAAGCTTTCATGGTTTGGTAGAGTGGCATTATGTAAAATGAAAATAATTCCTAAAATGAATTTTATATTTTGGATGCTACCTATAAAGATTACAGAAAAACAATTGAAAGAGTGGCAGACAATGATAAATAGTTATTGTAATGGAAATAAACAAATGAGGATTAATAAAAAATTATGGTATGTTTCACAAAAAAAGGGGGGTCTTGGATTACCAAATATAAAAGTATATTATATAGCAAATCAGTTTAGGCATATCCCTGACATAAATAATAAAAACTTAATTTGGACGGAAATAGAAATGGAGAGTGAAGAAGAAAAAGTGCAGGATATATTGTTTAAAGAAAAAATTGGAGAAGAGATTAAAAAGGTTAATAATCCTTTCCTTAAAAATATGTTAGAAAATTGGAAAAATGTTAGAGGTGTATTGAGTCCACCGATTTCCCCTTTATCCCAGGTGGTGGAGTTAAGGAATTTTCCGGAAAATTTAAAAAATCTTAAAAATATATTAAAAAGTAAAGGGATAAATAGATTAAAAGATTGGAGAGAGAAGATAAGAGATAAAGAAGATATAAAAAGGGTGTTAGGAGGAGAGGGGATTTCATGGTTAAATATAATTCAATTAGAAAGGTGGACAAGAGAATGGAATACTAAAGAAGGGAAAGGTAGAAAAATGACAAAATTAGAAGAGATTATAGAAAAAAGATGGAAAAAAGAGGAAAAGATAGATAGAAAAGGAACTGTAAGCCAAATATATAAATTATTAGTGCAAGATGAACAGGGAATACAAGGATTAAAAATGCAATGGCAATATGATTTGGATAAAGAAGTAATAGGTGAAGAATGGGATAAAATATGGGATCAAAGAATTATGAAAAACATGTCAGTAAGGATAAAAGAAAATTGTTATAAAGTAATATGGAGGTGGTATTTAACGCCGGTTAAAATGAATATAATAGACAAAAGTGTGTCAACATTATGTTGGAGGTGTAAAAAAGAGAAGGGGACGTATATACATATGTGGTGGCTATGTGAAACAAGAAAGAAAGAGTGGAATTTAATTTTTAAAGAAATATCTGAAATAACTGGTTTGAATATTCAAATGTCTCCGTTAATTGCTTTACTGAATGGGATTAAGAAGGATCAATTGTTGAGAGAAAATAAGGATTTAATAGTAATAATGGTTACGGCTGCAAGATTAATTATTGCAAGAAATTGGAGAAATGATAACAAATTGAGTATAGAGGAATGGTATAGAGAATTATGGGACATGGCAATTAATGATAAACTGACATGTGATATGAAAATAAGAAGAGGCCAAATGAAAAATAATGATTTTAAGAAAACATGGAATGTATTTTTGGAATATGTATTTCGGAGAGGGAAGGGGTATACACCGAGGGAAGAAACAATGAAATTTTGGAGAGAAAATGGATTGAACGAAGTTTAATCCTAGTCCTGAAGGTGATGGGGGCACTTGTGAAATTGTATTTTATTGTTTATTATTGTTTATTATTGTTTATGTATTGTTTTTATAGTTTTTTTGTGTGGTAGTGGGTTTATGTTGTATTAATAAAAAAAATTTTTTTTTTTAAAAAGGAAGTAATTCTAGCTGCGAAACAGAAAAATTCTTCTAAGTTCTGGCGATTGGTTACTGTTAAGAAACAAAATCTCCCTTTCCAAATTGATCCCCCAATCTCCCAGTGTAAATAGGTTGCCTTTTTTAATCAGCTTTATAAAGACTTTCCTCCAATACCAGTCTCAGCTGGTGAATTTGAAGTTCTACCAGTTTGGCCTCCAGTTTCCCAAGAGGAAATTATATCCCATATTGCCCGACTGAAAATAGGTAAAGCACCAGGGTCGGACGGTTTGCCTCCGAAACTCTTCAAAGAGAATATTGACTGGTGGGCTCCTTTCCTTGCATCATTATTTACATATATCGACTCTACAGGCCTCTTTCCTGCAGAATGGAATACTGCAATAATAGTACCTCTATTCAAAAAAGGACTAAGAGATGAGCCGGCAAATTATCGCCCCATTAGTCTCCTAAACATATGTGGTAAACTATATGCTAGGCATCTTCAGGATAAACTTGAGACCTGGTTGGTTGAAGAAAATAGGATAGCTGTAGAGCAAGCTGGTTTTAGAGAGTGTAGATCCACTATGGACCATTGTCTCATTATCCAACACCTTATAGAGAAATATGCGTCAAAGGGTCAAACCTCATTATATGCCGCATTTGTCGATCTGAAAGCGGCCTTTGATTCGATCTCGAGACAGCAACTATGGGCCAATTTAGAAGCCACCTCAATAGATAAACAATTACTTCTATTGTTGCATGTGCTACATGACAATACCAACCTCCAGGTTAGGCTCAATAGGAAAGGAAATTTAACAGAACCGATTAACACCTATAGAGGAGTAAGACAGGGCTGCTTACTGGCCCCCTCACTGTTTAATTTATACACAAATGACATAGTAGAATACCTGAACTCTCCTAGTCTCCACTCTCCAAAATTACATCAAAGACATATTTCTATCCTTCTTTATGCGGACGATGCCGTGCTTTTAGCGAGAACTCCAATCGGCCTAAAGAGAGCCCTTAAGAAATTTGCAGACTTCTGCAGAATGAAGGAATTAGAAATAAATTATCAAAAGACAAAAATTATGGCCTTTGGTAGAAGACAAAAGAAAAGGTCTTGGACTATAAATGGGCAATCTCTTGAACAGGTTTCCTGTTTTAAATATCTAGGTATGGCCCTTCAATCCACTGGGGACAGAAATGCTCATATACAATATGCAGCTACCCAAGGGGAAAAAACAGCAAATGCCATCTTAAGGTTCTACCATTCCAAAGGGGGTCGATATATTCCAGCAGCCCAAAAACTCTTCCAGGCAAAGGTGGTCAGCCAGATGCTCTACGGCACCTTTATAGGGCCTTCATCCAGCTGCTTTGATCCAATAGAGCGGGTTCAGACTAAATTCCTTAGAGCAATTCTTGAAGTTCCAAGATGCGTAACAAATGCACAAATTCGTTTAGAGACAGGCTCACTAACAATGGCAGCCAAAATTACACTAGCCTCCCTTCAGTACTGGCTTAAAATAAATTTTCAATTACAGGGATTAAACCATCTACTTCTAGAGGACAATTTTCAATCGAAGTGGTTGAAAGCGGTCCTAAACAAATTGCAAGTTATGGGCTTCTCTCTGCAAGCAATATTGAGCATGCAATGGGATGAAGCGAAATCAGCCCTTAAACAGAGAATAATGGACATGGAAAGACAGGTAGATCTTAGTAGATGCCCCAATTTTAGAGTGATAGACACGCACAAATATCGCTTGCTCCCCATGGCCTATTTATCACAGCTTGAGACGTATAAGTTTAGGAAAGCCTTTACACTGGCTAGATGTGAGGCCTTTCCCTCAGCGGTGTTGGAAGGCAGATTTAAGAAGATCCCGAGGGAACAGAGACTCTGCCCTTGTGGATCTGATGAGATAGAATCTATTGAGCATATGATGCTCAGATGTAACAGGCATAACAAGATTCGAGGAAAATATATTACACCTCTCTTAAAAGACATGACAAACCAATCAGACTTGGACTACTGTAACCAATTGTTAATTGATCAAAATCGGACTACTACAGAACTGGTAGCGAAATTTTGGGCGGCATGCCATAGTAGCCAGAATAGATAGCCAAACCCTTAGACATTGGTCTTATATTGTTATATTTGTTGTTTTATTGCTTTTTGTTTATTTGATTTGGCTTTTTGCAGTATATGTCAGTACTTGAAGCTTTGCATTCAATTTTGTTTTATGTATGGCTTGATGCCGTAACAGTATGTATGTACTGCTCTAACAGTTAGGAAGTTTTTCCTGATATTTTCCGGATACCCAGGACTTTAAGTCATTACTTGTATCCCTCACCATACACCAGTCATATGAGTTGTTGTGCAACAAAGGATACAAGTAGCAGCTTGTTAACTAGTGGCTACTCACCACTGCAATTCACACCTCCCCATTTATGTTGGAGGAACTAACCAATAGGATTCTGGCCCAAATACCTGAGGCTGAGAAAATATAAATGCAGGAGAAAGAAAAACTGACTGTGTTCACTATACTTAAGAGATAATCACATGGTTCAGAGAGAAAGGAGAGTTGGTGAAGGTCACCTTCTCCTTCCATTTAGCTGGTCAATTTCTCTTTCCATTCTGTTCAAAGAATGCTTCTATCAATAGAAGTGAAGCTAGAGTCAACCCATTTATGTGAACCTAGATTGTATTAAATTAATGAGAACTGGAAAAGACAAGAGACTTCCAAAGCCCAAGGGCAATCTTTAAAACTCACAACATTTTTACAATTGTTCAGAATAAAAAGAATGATTTAGAATTAATTTGATGTATTATAAAAGGATTCAGGGGAGGGTTTCTTCCCATAGCTTAATATAACAGACTGGAACAGAATTAGTCAAGAGCAAGAACCTTATTGCAGTGAGTAGGCTGGCATCTGTAGTTAAAAGAACATGACTGGTTTTTCTGCCATCCATGTGTGCCATGCAACTGACAACCACACCCACCACAATTTAATGGAAAGATATAAGATTGCTGCTTGACTACTTTACTTACTTACTTAATGTTTGTGTGCTGTCAAGTCGATACTGACTTATGGTGACCCTTTCCAGGGCTTTTTAGGTAGATAATACTCAAAAGTGGTTTACTCTTTCCCTTCTTCTGTGTATGCTTTTGAACTATGTAGCTTGCCCAAGGCCACACGGGCTGGCTCTTCTCCCAGGAGGCATAGTGGGGAATCAAACTCTCAACCTCTGGCTCCACAGGCAGATTCTTAAACCATTGAGCTGTCCAACCACCTAGCTGACTACATTTGCTTTGATTATTTTTTTAAAATTGAGAAGACAACAGTATAAATATTAGAATTCAACCACAATATGTAAAGCTGATTCTAATCCTCTTTGAAAGAACTGAGTGAGGAACACCATAAAGTGACTGTTATGACTGAAAAGAAAGAGGGAGATGCTGGTCTTTAGATTAACTCTTTGCCCACAACTTTTCTGCAACACATGAAGTGAGCCTAATGCAAAACGAAACCAGAAGGTTTTTGAGTATCCAAATCTTAATTAGTCAGACAAGCCATGGTCAAACCATACAGCTAGGCTTGGCGTAGCTTCAACTCTGCCAGCAGTTGCCCTAAATCGTTCAGTTAATCCATGGTCTGACAAACAAGCAAGATGAAGTATACTGAAACAGCCAATTCTGAAACATATACGTCAGGAAGAGTGTAAATTTGCCAATGTCCTGGCTGGAATCCAGTTGCCATGAGAAAAATATTCTTCTTAGACGGTAACAAGATGGCCAGTACACCCCTGGGGTAACCCAGCATCAATAGGGTAGGATGGAGAGCATGCTTCCTATCTCTCTGAAGCGAGGCTGGGTCACAAGGGAGCAGGCCTTATAGAGATCTGCTTCAATTTCAAATATTTGGGCTTTGAAATTCATGACAACCAAGCTTGCTGGCCACTGCCAGTCGCTACTTCCTTTTAGTGCCATGCCAGTTCTGCGGTGAGCCCAGGGTGGTAGGAATTGTTCGCCACCTGCTGCAACCTCTCACTTCTGTATGATTTGTTCTTCTGATGATGATCATCCCCATTCCACACAATGCTGCATGAGGCAGCTACCAACAAGCAGTTCTGCAGAAGAATAATTAGCTGCTTTATGAAGATAGTACTTCATAAGTGCTGTACAACCCTATATGCGTCTACTCAGAATTCAAAGGGACTTATATTCCCTAAGGGTGTATACCATTGCCACCCCCCAATTTAATCCAGTTTATGTCTGCTGGGAAGTAAGTCCCACAGAACATGAGTATAAGATGCTAGTTCCACCTGCTGTGCTCGCCTCTCATTGCGATGCCTGCTTTTATTATTTTTCATTTCATTTTTCCTCTGTTTGTTTATACAAATATTTAAAAAGCTGATTTCTTCTAAGTAAGTAATGAATTCTCTACTGTTTTCAAACAATAGATGATCCCACTTAGCATTCTGAAATGTGTACATTGTAGATGGGGAATTTCCCTTTCCACTCTCACTCTCCAGCAAAAAGACAGATGGTAGATGATGACACTAACTGAGGATAGATTTTGAAGATGTTGCTGTTATAAGTACACTGTTTGACTAATCATTCTCTGTGTCTATTTTTTTGCCTAGATTTCTACGAAATAGGGAAGTAGTCTTTAGAAATTCATTTGAAAAATGCGGAAGGAAGAACTAGATACCCCATTCTCAAGGAAATCAGGCATATCATTTTTAAAGGCATGTGTTACATTGCTTTTCACTGAAGAAAAGACAAGTAAACTGATCTGTTTCATTAGTCTCTTACATTCTGGAATTCCACAGAAGAGGCTGACAAAACTCATAGTATATTGTTAATGCTGGGGAAAGAAAGCAAAGATGATGGTAATTGAAAAACTCATTTTCTTGCTTTCAGGAGTGAGCAATATAATTATAATATCGATTTGTACCCCTTGTTCCTTTAAAATAGCATTTCTCCACTTGGAAAAAAAACCCTCTGTATGCTTGCTGTCAGAATGTAATAACTGTATCAACTGAAGCTATGTTTTTTGTGAAGATACAGCTCAGCCAACTGCAGGAGAAACCCTACTGTTGAAACTGCTAATCAGTACTGCCAGCACTGGACAGCCTTTGATCAACACTGACAAAATGAGGATTAACACCTGTATCCTTCTGCAGTCTATTTAGCAATATTACCTGACAAGAGAACAGGTGACATACCCAGCCCATGTCTAGGATGTGGAGTGACGGAATGCCACATTTAGTGGCATCCTGGTAAATGAAAATCCTAGTATTGCACAAGGTAGCCCTTGTTTTCTTTCACTGGTGTTGCAATTTGTTTGCTTTGAAAATAAGCTTGAAAGGCACTGCTCAGCTCTTATAATTATTTCTCAGATGCCTTTTTTTAAAGTTGGAAGCCTGTTGCACAGGTAGAAAAATGTTCATGAAATTGACTACATCTGTCAGAAAGGTCAGAAAGGATATCTTTTTCAGCAGCCTAAGAACCTGAAGCCATTCTGATGGGAGAAACAGAACAAAATAACTTGCCTGAAAACTATTACATTCTGGGTTTTTTGTGAGATGTGGAAAGAAGGTTTACAGGATAAGCAGCTCTAGTAATGTTAAAATACCAATAGTGGGCTCATTCTGCAAAAGCGTGCTTTCAGTGCACGTAGCCACCTTCAGAACCCTGCTAGCCCTATTAGAAAACCAAGAAGGCCCTTAGCACAGATGTCATCATTGGCTCACTCCATTTCCATCACTGACTCACTCCATTTGCAAATACAATGAGAATTTTACTCAGATGGGTCAGAAGAATCTGTTGACTTGTTTTTCCCCCATCCTACTGCAATTGATATATGAATAACAGAAGAAGGACAATACAGCACAAGTAATAGCCAAGCATCCCAGTCATAGACACATAAGCTACACATAATTGTGCATCCACATGAGAACATGGTATGTACAGGTTTCTGCAAGATGGCATATCTAGATCATGCCCCATCACAGAACATCTCTGGCATCAAAGAGTCTTTGCATGTTATAAATGTGGAGACAGGGCAACAATCTAGCTTGCAAGTCGCCTCTTCACACTCCTCAGAAATAAGCTCTGCAAGAAAGCCTCTGAACCCATGATCATTTTCAGTTGTGCAATCTGAAGTGCAGTGTATCTGCTCAGGCTAAAGACAGTGGCCTTGGAGGGTTATTGAAATGGAAAGGGCTGAAATAACACAACTGACCAATTAAGTTAGAGTACGAGAAATGCACAATGTTTCTAAGAGTAAATTTTCCAGCTCAGGTTTTCATTTTGATACTCCTGGGTAAAGAACTATAAATTAAAAATTAGGTTGTTTAAAAACATTTTAAAAATTAATGTTTTAAATTAAAACATTTTAACTGATTAGTTATCTGCCTTTTAATAAACTGATCGATTCACTCATACCAAATGTTTCGCTATCACCAAACCTGTCATAAAGTGCCTTTTGGAGCTGTAAGATAACATACAATTGAATGAAAATAGTTCCCATTCATTGCTGAAAGAAAAGACCATGTTAAATGTTCTACCTTTTAATTCCATATCCCAGTGTCACATCAGAACTATAAAAGGCTTTATGAAAGGATTAAAAGTAAAAGACCAAGTCTATAAATTACAGGCCTTTGCGGATGATTTAGTTATTATACTGGAAGATCCACTAAATTCAATAGAAGACTTGATGGTAACGTTAAAAAACTTTGGTGACATGGCAGGAATGAGAATAAATCAAAAGAAGACTAAAATACTTACTAAAAACATGAGAGAACCAAAACGACAGGAGCTAATAGAGAAGACGAATTTCCAAGAGGAAAAGAAAATCAGATATCTAGGGATACAAATCACAAAGAAGACAAGTACACTATTTAAAGATAACTACATGAAACTAATGAAGGAGATACAGAACAATTTGGAGAAATGGGACAAATTACAACTATCGTTGCTGGGAAGAATTGCGACGATCAAAATGAATATTTTGCCGAAAATTTTATTTTTATTTCAGTCAATTCCTATCATATTAAAACAGTCCTTTTTCAAAGAATTCAATAAGATAATTATGAGATTTATATGGCAAGGCAAAAAACCAAGAATTAAAATTAAGGCAATGCAGGATGCTAAGCAGAGGGGTGGTTTTGGTCTTCCAGATTGGGTTCTGTATTATAGAGCTTGTATTTTAGATTGGATAAAAGAATGGATAACTCTAGAAAACGATAGAATACTCAACCTGGAAGGACATGACTTGCAATTAGGGTGGCATGCCTATATATGGTACAAAAAAGATAAAGAACAAAAAAATTTCAATTCACATATGATAAGAAGAGCTTTACTGGGAATGTGGAGAAAGATTATACAACAAATTTATTACAAAATACCTGTATGGGTGTCACCGATAGAGGCCTTCACTCAACCTAACCTCATGACAAAAGTAAATCTTTTAAGATATCAAGATTTATTAAATAAGGATGGTAAATTAAAGTCTAAAGAAGAGCTAGAGTCACAGAATGTTTATATGGATTGGTGGCCTAGAGTACAGTTAGAATCTAGATATATAAAAGATAAAATAGAAGGTTTCTATCTAGAGCAAACGGTCTTTGATAAACTCTTGCTAGGCTCAAAAGAACAAATTGTTAAGAAAATGTATAATTATATGCTGGAAATTAAAATGCAAGATGAAATGGTTAAGGAAAGTATGATTAAGTGGGCGCAAAATATAGGGCATAATATTGATATTGATCAATGGCTGAAAATATGGCAAAATAATATAAAGCTCACAAGATCGGTGAACTTTAAAGAGCATATATATAAGATGTTTTACAGGTGGCACATGACCCCAGAAAAATTGTCAAAGATGTATACAGATGTATCAAATAAGTGTTGGAAATGTGAAATACAAGTGGGAAGTTATTATCATATGTGGTGGTCATGTGGAGAAGCAAAACAATATTGGAAAAGAGTACATGCTATGTTACAAGAAATACTGCTCTGTAAGGTGCCATCAACCCCAGAACTGTTTTTATTGAGTATGATACCTGATAATATAGATAAGTCAAAGGAATATATAGTTATATATATTGTTACGGCAGCCAGAATTCTATATGCTAAAAATTGGAAAAGCCCAACGGTACCGAAACAAGAAGATCTTATTGAAAAGATACGGGAAATAGCTGAAATAGATATCCTATCAGAAGTCATGAAGGACTATCCCTTGCAAAAGGCAACAGAAAGATGGGATCTATTCAACAAGTGGACTGAATTAACAGGCAGTGTATGAATAGTACATATTGAAATGAGAACTTAATCTAGAAGGCAGAAAAGAGTAAACAGAATAACCTAAAATCTTGATATGGCAATATGTATAGAATGGATATTAGTATGTTATTGTCTCTTCTCTTCCTCATCAATTCCAATTCCCTTTTTCCTTTCTGTCATCCCTTATGTTAAAAATAAATAAATAAATAAATAAATAAAACTATAAAAGGCACAAAACAAAACCATGCACTTTTAATGTTCAGCCCCATAAAGTAAAATCTGTCTTGGGCAAAATAATCACCTCCGATAATTGGCTCAAGAGATTATCACCACTTAGACTGGGATCCCTAGCTTTAAAAATTAGCTTGAAGCTCTGAAGCTCCATGGGTGACCTTGGGTCAGTCGCTTTCCCTTAGCTTGATCCTCTTCATAGTCTTGTGAGCAGAAAGTGGGGAAGAAAAGAACTATGAGCTTATTGAAGGAAAACTGGGAGAATAATGAAACAAATAAAAATATAAGCAAGCCTTTCCCAACCATATTATGGCAGTTGTGATTATGTTCTAGTAAGCTAACAAGTATAGTACTTTTCTCTTCCCTCAATGATCCAGAAACTAAGAAGAACACCCACCTTGTCTTTACATTCAATTCTTTAGCCAACCTCAGCTTGACTGTGTAGCCAGCGTTGCACAAACAGAGTTTGCACAAAAGAAGCAGACAGAACTGTCTATTGTCGACGGACTTGAAGCAGTCTCTCACCTCATGCCTACCAGTGTAATTGAGGTGTGGTCCTGCCTGTATCACAGAATGGTGTGCATGCATACCATACTGTATTACCAGCCTTGGTGCGTCATCCAGGATCTGCAGCAAATCCTTCTCAAAATACCACTGTCAGAGGAAAAGATTATATGAGATGAATTGCAGAGACATCCTATATCGTAGGTGTTGATTGAAAAGGAATCTTCTTCCTCTTGTTTCCCTTCAATTAGACACTGGATGTCATCACAGCTATCTTGACTTTGGATGCAACAACTCTAAACAATGAAGTTGTGTTGTACCCAAACCAGTCTCCAGTGTTTTTCAGCCAACAAATTCTCCTCCTTCCTGAATTTCCTTTTCCATTTATTTAACCTATGATTAGTTGTAACTATCTGTACTTTTCTTTTCTTTTCTTTTCTTTTCTTTTTTTCTTTTCTTTTCTTTCTTTCTTTCTTTTTGGTTCTACGACCTTCATATTTGGCTTTTGGCATTTGGCATTTTTTTTTAATTTCTTGGTCTGTGATCATTTCCATTGTTCAATCTGTATGCAGAACATATCATATGGAAAGCCAGACTAGATTCGGATGAAGGAGGAGTGCAAATTGGTAGAAGAAACATCAATAATTTAAGATATGCAGATGACACCACCTTGCTGATAGAAAGCAGCAATGATTTGAAAGGACTTTTAGTGAAAGACAAAAATGCCAAAGCAGTTGAAAATGAAGAAGACCAAAATCATGACTGAACTACACAGCTTTAATGTCGACAACGAAGGAATTGAAATAGTGAAAGATTTTGTATACATTGGTTCAGTCTTCAGTCCAATCAAGACTGCAGCCAGGAAATCAGAAGAGGACTGAGACAAGGAAGGGCATCAATGAAGAAACTAAAAAAGATCATCAAGTGTAGGATGTGTCACTGAAGACCAAGACCAAGATCATCCACTCTCTTGTATTTCTGATTACCATGTGCAGGTGTGAAAGCTGGACAGTAAAGAAAGCTGTCAGGAAAAAAAATTGATTCATTTGAAATATGGTGCTGAAGGAGAGGTTTGCGGATATCCTGGACTGCCAGAAAGACAAACAAGTGAGTCCTAGATCAAATTAAGCCTGAATTCTCTCTTGAGGCAAAAATGATGAAACTGAGGGTGTCCTACTTAGAGCACATCTTAAGAAGGCAAGATTCTCTGGAAAAGACAATAATGCTGGCAAAGCCTGAAGGCAGCAGGAAAAGAAGAAAACCACATATGAGATGGATTGACTCCATAGGCTTGAGCTTGCTAGGTAAAGCAAGAGCTGCTCTGGTTGAATTTTTGCCTGTTCAAAGTGAGGAGAGAGGAGACTTTGGAGACTGTTAAACCATGCCTCGTCCAAAAATGGTCGCCTATATCTGAAGTAGGTGGCAAATCATGTCTATAATTTAAAAAGCATAACTCTCAAACTATTTAACCAAATGTTACCAAATGTGACACAAACCAACATTAGACTGTTTTCATCAACTGTGCCAATGTGATGCTGATCTGATGTCTAGTTTAAAATTTATAATTTTTTTGTTGGAGCTACCCCTTTTTTACGTGGTGGCGCTGCGGGTTAAACCGCAGAAGCCTCTGTGCTGTAAGATCTATAGATCTGCAGCTGTAAGATCGAATCCACGCGACGGAGTGAGCGCCCGTCGCTTGTCCCAGCTCCCGCCAACCTAGCGGTTCGAAAGCATGCAAATGCAAGTAGATAAATAGGGACCACCTCGGTGGGAAGGTAACAGTGTTCTGTGTCTAAGTCGCACTGGCCATGTGACCACGGAAGATTGTCTTCGGACAAATGCTGGCTCTATGGCTTGGAAACGGAGATGAGCACCGCCCCCTAGAGTCGAACACGACTGGACAAATTGTCAAGGGGAACCTTTACCTTTTACCCCTTTTTTAGAATTGACTTATAGAAGGTTGTTTTGCTTTGTTGTACAGTATCATTTGCTGCACTCCTGGGCATAATCAGCCAATTGTTCTCTACCTGCTGCATGTGTGCTTTGCTTCTGAAATGGAAAGGGAATTAGTTTTGCTCAGAAAAAAATGTGCAAATTATGGAGGCACTGGCAAGAAACAATAGCACTCTCTCTAATTCTTGTCTGGAGATGAGGAATCTCATGGAGTGGTTGTTGTAGGTTTTTTGGGCTGTTTGGCCGTGTTCTGGAGGTTTTTCTTCCTAGCTGGTATCTTCAGAGGACAGGAGTTAGAATAAAGACAGAGTTCTAACACTTGTCCTCTGAAGATGACAGTCACAGAGACTGGCGAAACATTAGGAAGAAAAACCTTCAGAACACGGCCAAACAGCCCGAAAAACCTACAACAACCATCGGATCCCGGCCACGAAAGCCTTCGAGAATACAATCTCATGGAGCTTGGAAATTCCTCCTCAAGGTGTCTCATAAGTATAAAACAGCCTAAATCAGTGTGAAGGAAGAATTTATCCAGTGTTCTTTACATTTCTCATGTAAAGTGGCCTTTAACCAATTGTGGTCAGAAATGAGTGTGTAACTTTCCCCTTGTCATAAGGTAACAGCATGAAAAGGTAAACTAGACTCCTGTAATAGCTGCGTGGAAGAGGGCATTTCAGAAGGTATGGTGCACACGACAAGCTACAGCTGCCAGCTGCTGAACTACCCTCTTCCAAAGTTTTAATGTTACAGAGCCCTGACCTTTCTGTGTGGCCATTTGAGCTACCTAACTCTATAGGCTTATGCAGCATGTTTGGCCAGGCTTCTGGAGGGTCATGGTTCTTTCCCTAGTCCCTAAGTTTTCTAACATTTAGGCTGAGGAAGAAGTTTAGAGAATGTGATAGCTTGTACATATTTTGCGCTATTATAGTTAATCCTAATAAAGGCATTGCTTAACCATAGATTCCTCCTCATAATGGACTAGCATGAAGAATCACCCAATGCTCAATTTTTTAAAATGAGAAGTGGAAGTGATATTCTTTTTTGTAAAACCTGTCTTCTCATCTCCTATGTCTGGTTCTTATCATTCAGTGGTAAGAAAATTATACTCTGCACATGCTAAAAACACTCTTCTTTACGAATCATTTCATGTATTCCAGAGCTGGCACCAATAGGCCCTATGAGTACTACTAAATAGCAAAGAATAAATTAAAAAAGAGATCCTACCTCATAAAAATGGAAAAGATCAAGGGCTGTCCTTATGTGGATTTGGCAGACAGCAACTTAGAAAGAATCACGAACAATTCTTAACATTGTATGAAGCAGCAAATGTATGTATGTATGTATGTATGTATGTATGTATGTATGTATGTATGTATGTATTTATTTATTTATTTATTTATTTATTTATTTATTTATTTATTTATTTATTTATTTATTTATTTATTTCTATTTTAAACTCTCTTTTCCCCTTAAAAAGGACCCAAGGTAGCTTGGGTCATTAAAAAGACAATATTCAAAAACTAAAAACAGTAAGTATACAAATATTAAAAAGAAATTAAAGACATATTCTATTAAAAGCAGTAAATAAAATCAATACTCAACACAGAGCACAACAATCCATTTAAGACTCCCTCTCAGCCCATCAGTCATTAAGGATAAGCCTGCCTGAAGAGAAAGCATCATACCATGTACATCAAAGTTGCCAGTGGCATTGCCAACATTTCAAATGTATGGTTCCATGAAGACTACCAAGTTTATCCAGCATAAGGTTGTGTCAACTGTAGCCCACCTGTTAACTTTGTATCTCAGGTGGCTCCAGTACAAGAAACCTCATGCCAAACAAACCTTAATAATCTTTAAGGTGCCACAAGCTTCTTTATTGTTTTTGCTATGACAGAATGGCAGTTCAGCTTAAAGTACCACTGAGTTTCCACCAGCAGGAGCTTCTCCTGGCCTACATATATGCAACAAGAGAAATGTCACTCCTCTTTTTATCACGTTGTCTTCATTCAACAGTGAGTAAAATGCAGAACTATTAAAAAACCCAAAATAAATTGTGCTGTTCAGTGGGGTATAGCTTGTATCCTGCGACTGATGGCAGCCAAAGTGAGAGGAATGAAATTCAGCTTCTAATTTATCATTTCTATTCCTATTGCTTTTTGCATTGACTGCAGCAAAGCTCTTGACAAAGTCCAGCACAGCAAGCTGAGTTGTTGGTATACAAAGGTTATGAGTAAAGAGAACTTTGTATAATTGGAGTGCTATATTGGCAACCAAAAGCTGCAGTAAATGTTGAAAAATCAGACAATATTGGACATAGAGAAGCAAAGTGGAATACAATAATGATATGCATTTCACCACTATTTTTCAATTTGTACTCTGAAAACGTCTTCAGAAAGCATTCATTGATTCAAACGGTAGCAACATGGTCAGCGGAGAGGTTACCAGCATCACTCAAGTACAAACAAAACAGTATTAATATTGGACAATTTAGATGGACTTCAGAGTCATATCATCAGAAAATGAACAAGTAATAAACATGATAGGTTATTGCTTTGTGTTTGGGTAAGAAGTGGTTAACTGCTGAAAAAAGGAGTCAGGTTCTGGCATTTACTTCTGCTTGGTGTCTCTTTCCGAATGGTAGTGAGCACAAGAGGATATCCTGCAGACCATCGTAACTGATGACATTGGCATCATCAACATTTAGGCTGCCCTTTGCTATGTAAAGTTTGTCATCCTTTTTCCTGCTGGCAACATGGGCATGATATTGCACAGCATTTCCTGGCATTTTAAGCTGTGGATACAGAAACACAATATCCCACATTCATAAACTGGAGGTTTTTTTGAAGAATTGAATTGCTTCAGAAGGCAGAAAGCTTAAATAGTCTTTTGAAATCCTTGGATTCCTCTTTCATCCACCAAACTGGTATCATATGCATTTTGTCCTACCTCCAAGCCTTCCCCCATGGATCTGAAGTCCAGAAAAGCTTATGTCAAATAAACGTCTTTAGTCATTTAGGTGCCACAAGACTCTATGTTAGTTTTGCTGCAACAGACTTGCGTGAGTACCTGCCCACCCAGAACATTATTCATACACATATATTCCTGCAGAAGATGAAGGCATGATGATAACCTGAACCCCATAAGAGGGTTCCTATAAAACAGGGATGGGTGAAGTGCCCTCATGGCCCATAGCTGCTCTCTAAGCCTATCTTTTTCCACAAGAAATGCTAATTTGCTCTTCCTAGAAGTGTACACATCTTTAAAACAGGCCTCAGGGCTCCCAGTCCTTTTTAATACCAAAAAATTAATAACCAGTTTTTCAAAACCAAAAGTGAATCTCCTGCCACTTGCAGTTCTATTTCCATCTTTTTTCTTTCTTTCTTTCTTTCTTTTGGCCAATTTTGGCAATCTGTATGTCCCTTAGAAGGTTTTTGGAGCACAAAAGTAGGCCCAAAGACACCCAAGTGGTGCAGTGGTTAAACTGCAGTACTACATTCAAGACTCTGCTCATGACCTGAGTTCAGTCCCAACAAATTCATGTAGCTGGCTCAAGATGATGATGATGATGATGATGATTAAATTCAATTTGTATACTGTCCATCTGGCTACTAAGGCCACTCTGGGCCTTAGACTGACTCAGCCTTCCATCCCTCCAAGGTTGCTAAAATGAGTACCCAGCTAGCTGGGGGGCAGCAAATTGTTGTTTGCATAATTATGTTGTAAACCACTCAGAGAGTGTGCTAGCACAACGGGACAGTTTATAAGTCAAAACAACAACAATAATCCAAGTTGCCCATTACTGCTACAGAAGACAGCATTCCTTGAGGTACCCTGTTGCATGTACTTTCTCCCTCACATTGAATATCCTCTGTATCAAAATATCATACTTTAAGCCTGGTCCTCATGTACAGGATAATCTGTTTTCTGCCTTTCCACCAGGGCCTGAGAAAATATCCTTTTTCATGTTCCATATTAAGTGGTATAGATAACTCATTGTTAAAAGCAACAAGATAATCGACTGTCATCTCATGTACATTTCTGATCTCCACCACTTACAAATTGTGTGAAGGGTCATTAAAACATGGGCTTCAGTTCCATTCAAGCTTAGAGGGGTTGCATTCTTGAAAAACTAGTAGACTTTCATCTTCCAGTGTTGTACTAATTGTAGCACCTGATTTGACTCTGAGACCATGATTTTTTGCCTCCCCCATAAGAGCGTAAGATTATTGTACAATGCTGCTTTATGTCTGCAAAAGCTGTATTGTCTTGGGCATTGAGTCTGCTCCATTTGAGGATGAAGTGGGAATGGAACACCCATTCCCCAAGAAGGAGACCCCTTTAAGGACTATCTGGGCAGCCTCAAGGCTCCAGCCTAACTCAGGATCTAGCAAGTCTGCCACACTCCCAGATTGCTAGAGGGACCACGTGGCACAATCCTTTCCACAGATGGACCCAGAAATGCTGCCAACACTGTCCCATATTGCCCAGCACACAGACTGAGGAGGGAATCAGCTGACAGCTGGGCTGCCTGGTGAATGGGCCATGCCTTATGCCTTCCCCATAACTCTCTCTAGCTGCAACCAGGGAAAGTTGTGACCATTTATAAACCCAAAGTGGCCCAGAGTGTACACTTTGACATCTGGGTACGTATTTCCAAGTACAATTCATAGCAGGTTGCTTTTGATTGCCTGTCTGTAGTGATTTCTAGGAAATATAGGTTTCTTCAGGCTTGGCAGGATCAAGAAAGAAAAATTCCGACTGTAAACATAATCATTATTTTAGCCCTCAGCGACACGAAAGAAATGGCAATTCAAAAGAGCTTCCAATATACAAGGATGTCAGCACGCTGTCTACAAGATAAATAAGATCCATCTCTTATGGCATTTCTTTTTCAACAGCCGTCCCAGGGACAGTAATATAGAACATATATTACAGAGAAAGGTGTACAAGATGACATCAGGATTCCATAGAAAACAAGATGCTGTGAAAGAGCCATTAGGCTAGACCTCCTTCAGTATCTATTATTGTATTACCTGCATGTTACATTTCTTGGCAAAGCAGGGTTTTAGGAAACATTAAAAGGATGTGTCAGGACTCAGAACACACTGCCCAGGAATAACTACCTGCTCTTTAAGGGTGCCAGCATCTTCAATAATAATTCATGCCAGGATCGAATTACACATTACATTAAACATGTAATTTGCCCTTCAGTTCAAGACCTTTTTATTTCACAAACAGCCCCCAAATGAGGAAAATAGAACAGTACACTGGTATATGAAATAAGAGGCATTACCCTATATGAGGGTCCAAAATCTTAATCAGGTACCCCATTTTGGTTATCTGGGAAAGAAAAATACTGTACTCAAGGGCAAACCACACATTTAACCTCTTAACTTGCAGGATAACTGATGGTATTGTGGAAAGCCCAAAAGAAGGACTGCCAACTAAATGTACAACCACTGTGCCATTCAGTGAGAGCTAAACAAGGTAACATTCTGGAGATCTGAAGCTGGATCTTCCCATTTCCATTTCTAAATGTTACGTGCATTAATGTTTTCAACAGGAAAAATTATAGTCTAGAGTGATGTTTCAGGAGGGTGGAAACACAGATGTGGCAGAGAATTTCACTTTAAATGAGCTGTTGCTATTCCAGCCTAATATACAGACTAGCATACCCTTCAGATATTGCTCCCAATTTTGTGATAAAGTTAGACGCTCATAAACTCCATAGAAAAGTTATACACGGTTGAATTTTACATATAAGAAGCATATACCAGGGGAAATTATGCATAAAAACAAATGTGTATTTTGAGATATTTTGTTACATTCACAGACCAATGTGGAAATTGGACGAACAAAACAGAATTATATATGCAAAAGTGGTGCAGGCTAGAAATAGGGTGGTTCATTCCTCTACTGTAAGGAGTCAATCTGTAGAGGTCTGGAGGCTGCCCCATGCCCCTTCCCGAAGCTTTGGTGGTTGCACCCACTTCTGTGACTTCCTACCCTCCGAATTATTTTTCTTTAAAAAATATACTCCCTCCCAATGGAACAGCCTCTTGTGTCCCTTAGTGGCCAATTTCTTTCTCTTTTTTTAAGTGGGGGGGTGTTTGTGTGTAGGGGGGTGCTCCAGGCATTCAGGGCAAAATGGCTCATATGCATCTGTAGAGGGCACAAAGGGACCTTTTGTTTTTAAAACAAATTTGTAAAACGTTGGGGTGGGGGAGCTTTGGGGAGCTGCCTGTTGCCGAACCTGATCTAACTATATATAGTTTTCTTCACTGGAGACAACCATGGAAAGGTGCAGTCTGAACCAAATGATATGCTTGAGACTGGAGAGAGTGCCCAGATTGCCCCTCTCCCTCCCCAGTAACAGTGTGGTGTTCCCTTAAATTAATAACACACAATGAAGGTTAAGAGAAACACAGAACACTTGTAGGGGGTGTTAATGCCTAAGTTTGGGGAAGGTTGTTAGCTATTATCCCCAAAGATCTGATATATAAATTTCAGCTGCCCATTGGAGCCTTTACATGCTGAGCTCCACCTATGTTCCATATGGATACCTGTAAATATTTGGCTTCTGCAAAGAACAATAACTCTGCTATGAACTTCCTTGTAAAGGAATCCAAACTTGGTCCAGTAGCAACATCTAAGAAATAGTGGTGAGAAACCCCTGAAAATAAGGTTCAAACTGTTTCACACTGGCTACAACGTTTTCTGCACACACCTCAAGCTCTAAATATTAAACCAAACTTGGCTAGGCTAAACCTATGGAAAACACAAACAACACATTTTGCTGAATGGATGAATGCTGAAGTGTCTCTCCCATCAGGACCATCTGGAAGCCACTTAATAGACTTTGAAGCGAAGCAGGAAGATCAAAGAATAATGAAGTAAAATGGGGCAAATTTAGATACAGAACAAATTTTCTGTGACTGTGGAGAAATTCCGTCAATGCAGCACTTAGGTCCATGTAATTCATACTCCACCACACGTACAAAAGAAGATCTAGCAAATGGCTGAGATGACACTATTGAAGTAGCTCACTTCAAAAATAGTCCAATTATCTTAACACTTTAATTTGTTTTAATTTTACCTATGTTTCATATATGCCCGTATTTTTCAGTTGTGCAATACTCTGATATGAATAAAGGAAGAAGACTGGCTGTAACTACATGTCCAGTAAAAAAAAAAAGGGGGGGGTGAAATGTGAAGTGACTCTTGTCGCTTCACATGATGTAAGCCCTATTGTGATTAAATGCTTGCTATTTTAAATTGCACCAACATGAATTTGACCCAACTCTGGGAGGCAGTGGAAGACAGGAGGACCTGGCGTGCTCTGGTCCATGGGGTCACGAAGAGTCGGACACGACTTAACGACTAAACAACAACATTTTAAATTGCAGCAGGGCTTCCTGTGCAGTCAGCTGGGAGAGACAGCTTATCCAGCAGGCAGCGGGATGGCAGTGGCCAGGGAGCACAGGGGTAGCAGCAGTGGCAGCCGTGTCTTTGATGGCTAGGGAGAGTCCGTCACCACTCTTGCTGCCAATACACTCCTCGGCTCCCACTGCCACAATCCAGCTGTGTGAAACACACAAATTAAATCAGGACACGTTTTAAGCAATTTCACTCCAGTTTGCAGTAAGCTTTCTACTGTAGGTTGTCCACAAACTTGTTTTAGGACATGTGTTTCATATCTGTAAATATATAGTTTGTGCCACTCCAACAATAAGCCCAAAAATCGTTGGTCCTGTTGAAAATACGCTTTATCGTCTATCATTCATAATCCAAGCAGAATTACAAAGCCAAAGTTTCAACTTTCCTAATTGTAGTAGTAAGCCCAATTGAACACAGCAGGGCATAAACATGTAAAAGGATTCATTGTATGACTCCATTTTCCTTTTCTAGCTTGCTTTTAGCTACACCTTTGGTTGAACCCATGAAAGCTCCCTGTAGAGTCCATCAGAAGGAGAATTTTGACCCTACAAACTCACAGACTGAACAGGAGAGAGCTGCAGTTCTATACCACCCAAAAAAAGTTTGAACCAGAGACTTGGAGGACTCCAGAACAGAAGGACAGATGGCTCTGGGGACTGCACAGAGCAACAGACTAAGCAAAAGTCCCCTTGCTCTCTCCTGAGAAATATAAACACACTTTTTTTCACCAGTAGGCATGTTCTGAATAGAACTTCACTCAGGGGCTCTCTTACCCGTAGACTAGAAACTTGAGATCCAGTACCCCGGCTATCCATTCTTCTTTTTTAAGGCATCAACAGGGCAATATGTCTATTCAGTTCCAAGCATCATCACTGCTCTGTTTCACTGTTCTGGGGAGAGGGGATGCAAAATTTTAAAAAATTAACAAAGGTAGGCATAAAACACATGGTATGATCTTGTCACACTAGCTGGTAGTTTATCATCTTAACTCACG
This sequence comes from Intellagama lesueurii, assembly GCA_037013535.1. NCBI lineage: Eukaryota > Metazoa > Chordata > Lepidosauria > Squamata > Agamidae > Intellagama > Intellagama lesueurii. The sequence goes on along the minus strand of JBAJHW010000001.1, from coordinate 101,784,218 downwards.
TTTGCCAGAAGCAATAGTTCCACGTCTGTTTATCCATAGGTTCTTTAGTTGTTGAACATGGAGGTTGCTCTGTATTCTGTATTTCAGTTTTAATTATTCTTTTGACATTATTATTTTGAAATAAGCAAATTCTTGTTTTTCAATAACTCATCAGGAGGAATAGGTTGGCAATGTTCTAGGCTACATATACACACATAAATTTCAGGTAAGTGAAGTAAAATAAGTAACTACAATGAAAACTCTTGAAATACAATGCTTTTTAGTTTTTGACATATACACATATATAGCAACATATAGCAACATCTTCCATAACATTGTTAGGGGTCCCTCACTCCTTGTGCTCAGACCCTACCAAAACTTTGAAATAGAACTCCTTTGGCTTTTATAATTGCCAAGAAAAAACTGGATATGAGCTGCAGTGTCTGAGGAAAGTCAGGTGTGGATTTGATAATTCAACAAAGCTCATTTTAAAATTTACCCCAACTATATCAATTAGGTCACTATTCTTATTCACTTTCCCCAAGGTACTACTGGAATATCCTGTTGGAGGTTTCATTTCATTTCATTTTATTTTGTTACAACCTTGCATGCTGTGTCTAGCAGATATAGCTGGAAGGAACCTTTCTGGGCTGGGGTGACTGTCAGTCTATCAAACAGTAACCAAAAGTTCCTTCCAGCCTCTAAATTCAAAGAGAGCCCTGCCACTCTGTTCTGTTTCTCTTTTTCCCTCTCTTTTGTCTGTTGGAGTCAGTCAGTCTGTTGAAATCAGTTAGACTCTTGAAGCCTGCCATGTTTGTTAGCTTGCTGTTTTATCTGTTCTATTGTAAGTAATGGAGCTTTTAATTCTTTCTGCTTCAAATGTCTCAGAATGAGTTAGTGCCAGACTAATCTGGGGAACTTGAAGCTAATTCTGCTCTGTGAATCCCTGCACTTCTGCTGCATAGCTAGAGGAATTTAACCAAAAATAATTCAAAGCTCTGCAACATATTCTACCTTTTATTTTCCTATGACTTCCTACTCTTTACCGAAACTACTGACATCATGATAGAGAAAAATGTCTTTTAGTCTGCTCATTTGGACTTTTAAAGATATGTGTATTTGGGGGCAAGGGGAAGAAATAAGCAGAAAATATAGAATGCTACCAAAAGGTTTGTTTACTTTTGAATTAATTGCGTATTCTGCATACTATCCTCGATGAAAATGGATATGAGCTGTCATCTAGATCTTGGCTCTTACCTGGGATAAGTAATAGTCAGGAGTATGAGACTGTTCTTCCTGGTGGACAACTGCTCAGTACTTCTGGGTGGAATACTTGGCTCTACTTTGTGTTCCTACACTGGGTAGAATATGGGATATAAGTGAAATAAATGAACAAAAAGTATTTCAGAGTTCTTATATTGGTGTGAATTCCACATAGTTTCAGATTCTTCTCCAGGTGAAGACATACATATTCTTCTTTCTCGTGCCTGCCTGAAATAGGCCCCACATGTGATGTGTCCTGTTGCCACAAACTGTTTCTAAAGGGGCAATGTCTCATCTAATATTTATTTTGCTACCTTTGGCTGGGCAGCTTTCCTATATTGAGGGAACTGAGGCATCACTTGACAATGCCGTCTACAGGCATCTACATTACTGAATAGTCACATAATCCTACAAGGTAACGCAAACATAGCAATATACATACATGCACACCCATTTTGTTCTCCTTTGTTGTTCAAATATTAGCTAAAATAATGCCAACTTAATAGCTACACCCACAAAAATATTCACCTGGTGGCAAGATTGTTCTCAATGTGTAGATCCATGTTTCGAGATAATGAAAGCATAGTTGGATCACAGTGAACATAAGTGTTTCCAAGGCTCACAGTTGGATAAATTATGCATTACAGGTTTGTTTTCCTGCTTTTCTGCCACCATTCTCCATCTTTTCAAAATCCAGAAGGCATATAATAAAAGGAACACATTTTTGAAAAACTCCCTTGCACTTATACTGAGGCAGGTGCTATAAGTTTATTAGGGGAAAGTGATGGATTAAATCGATGGACTCCACGATCACTGCAGATGGTGACAGCAGCCACAAAATTAAAAGACGCCTGCTTCTTGGGAGGAAAGCAATGACAAACCTAGACAGCATCTTAAAAAGCAGAGACATCACCTTGCCGACAAAGGTCCGCATAGTCAAAGCTATGGCTTTTCCAGTAGTGATGTATGGAAGTGAGAGCTGGACCATAAAGAAGGCTGACCGCCGAAGAATTGATGCTTTTGAATTGTGGTGCTGGAGGAGACTCTTGAGAGTCCCCTGGACTGCAAGGAGAACAAACCTATCCATTTTGAAGGAAATCAACCCTGAGTGTTCACTGGAAGGACAGATCCTGAAGCTGAGGCTCCAATACTTTGGCCATCTCATGAGAAGAGAAGGCTCCCTGGAAAAGACCCTGATGTTGGGAAAGTGTGAAGGCAAGAGGAGAAGGGGACGACAGAGGACAAGATGGTTGGACAGTGTCATCGAAGCTACCAACATGAATTTGACCCAACTCCGGGAGGCAGTGGAAGACAGGAGGGCCTGGCGTGCTCTGGTCCATGGGGTCACGAAGAGTCGGACACGACTAAACGACTAAACAACAACAACGATGGATTAAATCAAAGCTAGTAATGGTTAATTAAGGGGATTCATACTGGGGCATATGGATAGAAGAAAGAAGACATCTGGATTTGTCAACTAAAAGAGGACAGTCCATGAACTGCAGAGGAAAGCCAAACCACATTTGTCTTTGTACATGAAAACTGAGTAAACCATTGCAAGTTAAGAGAAGTATCCTATCCCAGGAGACATCAAAAGGAAAAAATGTGGGGAGGATTTAGTTAATCCCAATTGGATGAAGATGAGGAAATGGGGTTTATACTGAGTTTTCTAATTCCATATCATGCTGCTTGGCTACTGATTCTTTTAACAGAGTTTCATTGGTGCATTTGAGAAAGAAATTCATGCCATTGCTTATTTTGCAAGATCCTTGATAGTACAAGAAGGAGAAGATTTCCATTGAAGAAAGGTATCCATGTTAGTCTACCACAACAAAAGCAGCCAAGAGTTTTTGGGGACCTTGAAGATTAGCAAGTTTTATTTCATGTACTATAGCTTATTTCATTGGATTAATGGAGTGAATCCCCAGCAGACAGATATTTATGCACAAGTGGAAGAGGGATGATGTTTGAGAGAGAATGCAAGTGTACAAAATGCCAATATATATTTATAGTAGCAATTAAGAGTCATTCAACAGTCACTTATGGGTGAAGAATATGCCTGAGCAGCAATGAGCAGCTTAACACTTGTATGGTGGAGAAAAATATTTTTGTAAGACAAGTATAAAAGAAGAATTTGTTCTGTAAATATATGGAGTCAGTGAAATCAGAAAGGCCAAAGTGAGTGGGAATGCAGAAACTGCATGCAGAGAAATTTGTTCAAAGAATTTAATACCACATACAGAAATTAGATTACATTCAGATGAAGATGGAATGAAAATTGATGGAAGAAGCATCTATAATTTAAGCTATGCAAATGATACAGTGTTACTGGCAGAAAGCAGCAAGGACTTGAAATGAGCACTGAGGAAGGTCAAAGAAGGAAGTGAAGAAGAAGCTTTACAGCTGAACATTAAGAAGACAAAAATAATGACTACAGAGGAATTATACAGGTTTAAAGTTGACAATAAAGAATTTGAAATTAATCATGATTTTCCATACCTTGCTTCAATCATCATTTCAAATGGAGACTACAGCCAGGAAATCAGAGGAACACTACAACTTAGAAGGTCATTTATGAAAGAACTAGAAAAGATCCTTGAAAGTAAGGATGTACGAGTGAAGAGCAAAGCCAAGGCATCTATACTATGATATTGCTGATTGCTATATATGGATGTGGAAGCTAAACAATGAAAAAAGCTGGCAGGAAAAAATAGATATATTGAAAATGCTGTGTTGGAGTAGAGCTTTGTGGGTACCATGAACTGCCAGAAATATAAGCAAGTGGGTGCCAGATCAAATCAAGACTGAACTTAGAAGTGAAAACAACTACCATGAGGCTATCATACAGTGAACACATCATGAGAAGAAGAGACTCACTGGAAAAGGCAATGATGCTTAGAAAAGTGGAAGGCAGCAGGAGAAAAGGAAGACTGATTATGAGATGGATTCACTCAATGAAAGAAGCCAAGCCTGTGATTTTGCCAGACCTAAGCAGCTCTGTTAATGATAAGAACTTTTGGAGGTAACTAATTCAAAATCATGTGCTGTCAATTCTGACTTATGGTTATCCTTTCAGGGTTTTCCAGGTAGAGAATACTCAGAAGTAATATATCATCCCCTTCTTCTGGGGGCACTTTGGGCTGTGCAGCTTGCCTAAAACTAGAGATGGGCAAGGAATAAGCCACAAAGTTTAAAAACAAACAAACAAACCAACCATGAATCAGGCCATTTCATGGTTCATTTTGGGACACTTCTAGGAGGCACAGTGGGAACTCCTAACCTCTGACTTCATGAGCCAGATACCTAATCCACTAAGATATCCTGCCAGCGAACTCATTCATAGGGTTGCCCTAAATTGAAAGCAATTTGACAGCACATAACAACAGATACAGACAATCCTACATTAATGAGTTTATTAATATACATATAAGCCAAAATCTTCTTGTGTAGGTATTCAAAGAGTGTTACTTTTGGAGGCAAACTTCCTCAGTCTAAGAAATCACTGTAAACATTAATAGTTACATGCTGAGTCACACAATTCAATCTGCAACTGATAATCTCAAAGGTGAATTCTTAACTTGGGGCAATTCAACCCCAAAAGTTACACCATTCCTGTTACTGGAAAACTAGGTAAAAGAGGGCCATGAAGAGAGAAAAGGCCTTTGTCCCTGTTCAAGCCAAAGGAGATCACGCTGAATCCTTTGACATATTTCTTGGTTGTTGTAGGTTTTTCAGGCTGTTTGGCCGTGTTCCGAAGGTTTTTCTTCCTAACGTTTCACCAATCTCTGTGGCCAGCATCTTCAGAGGACAGGAGTTAGAACTCTGTCTGTGTTCTGGTGTAGTGTGTGGGATAGTTGAGTATTTGTAGCTTTGGGATCAGCTTTTTGTCCATAATCACCCAATCTCCTGAAAAGGACAAAAAGCTGATCCCAAAGCTACAAATACCCAACTATCCCACACACTACACAGAACACAGACAGAGTTCTAACTCCTGTCCTCTGAAGATGCTGGCCACAGAGACTGGCAAAACGTTAGGAAGAAAAATCTTTGGAACACGGCAAACAGCCCGAAAAACCTACAACAACCATCGGATCCCGGCCGTGAAAGACTTCGAGAAGACATATTTCCTGTTCATCTGGGGTTTTTTGGTAGCTGTCTTTGAGGGTCTTTTGTCCCAGCACGTCCTTAGAGACTGAAGTGCTATCCACTGGGTTTGGAATATAACTTCTCATGGTTTTGATTGGTGTTCCTTTATTATTTTGTGGAGGTGCTCAACAAGCCTCCTTATCAAACTGAAGAGGGGTTCAAGTGAGATGTCAGCAAGGCTCAGCCCTGGTCCTGCTACACTTCACTGTTCTTTATCAGTGACTTCCATACACAGGTGGAAGGACTTGTTTTCTGCAAGGAATACAATGTTGGACAAAACAGCCGACAAGGGGCCTTCCAGAACTATGACTGTATGTGGGCAAATATGGTCTTCGGCTTTGTTGGTTGCAGGAAATTTGGAAATCAAAGTGAAATTGCCATTCCTCAAGACAAAGACTATTTGTTCCTGTGGTTTGTAGTGCAGTCAGTTCCCATTATAACATAACAGTATTTATACACATGGACCTAAAGAAAGGCTTTGGTAGGCAAATATTAGATAAAATAAAGGGCAGTTTATAGTTCCACCCAAAAGCATACCTTCTTCGTGTGAGATCCTGTTGACATACTACTACATCTCAATCATGCCCTGAAGCAGACAAGGGATCATATCAGTTACTGGAAGTTATAACTGCTAGATACACACTAGGATTATTCAGAATTTAACTCTTTTGTTAGCTATGTTTTTAGAATATCCCTTATCAAAGGTGTAGTGATACTAAACTGTAAAAACAACTGTATGTGAAGTCTCTAAAGCTTTATATCCATATTATATGTGTACAGGGCACTCACACATAAGAAAGAAGACTGGAGTGTCCTGCATGCCTGGAACAGCTTCCCCAACTCTTTCTAAAAATTAGTACGCATGGTTGAAGAATACCTACAGAAGGTTAGCCCTGCTTGTCATACTTCTGTCACCATGCAACTGGGACCCAGAGGTTCCTCTTGAGCCATCTCTATTTAACATGCAGGCATTTGGGGACAAGGCTATCCCAGTTCTGCAGGGTGGGAGGTGAGACCAATAAATCAGCCTTGCTCCTTCTTACACACGAGTGCCTTATATACGTAAGAGTAACATCTGAATAGAGTTTTAGAACTATCCAGCTTTAGAGGCAGTAAAACATCAGCCTTAATATTTTGAAATGCAGCCTCCATATCCAGACATAGAGTGCCACCAGTCTGCTAAATACAAAGACCAGAGGATGGTTCTCTTATTTAGGTGTTAACTTTCAGAATCTTGTCAGCCACTATGGTATGAGCAGGACGCTAGATATGAGGAACAGCTGGTGTCCTTCCTTTACTTGGGTTAGAAAGCAAGCCACTGAAGGCATAATAAGAGTAGTGAAGTCTTTATAATATACATAGCATTTTAAATTTAAGTAATGTTTTGTGAACTCATTTCATTTGTCCTTGCAACTTTCCTACAGCACAATTACAGGGAACTCTCAACTTAGCAATGGATCACTTTATAACTCCCCCCCACACACACACCCTTCACAACCTTTCCACTATTAGTTTATCCCACACACACAGTGCCCAAAATTCATTGTGAATAGCACTATAAATGGACACAATTATATCATTAATTGGGACAGCAAGGGACAAGGTGGAACAGACAAGAGAGAAGACAGGAGAGTCAGAAGAAGAGTACCTACCAAGCGAGCCAGAAAGGAGTGATGTGAGGAGGAAATGAGAAGACAGTGTCGGTTAGAGGGGACCACCCAACAAATAAAGTAAAGAGAGGAAATGTGAGGGGAAAGTGACAGGACAGCAGAAGCATCAATTTTAAGGCATAAACATTCTTCAGGAATCAAGCTCCTGTTTAAACATCAAGCCTAATAGGAAAATAGGACTGAATTTACATTGGCTGACTTTACAGCCATCATCAGGGAACTGATTAGAATGCAATGGTGAAGGTCTGTTATATTCCATTTACTGATAAAGTATTACAGCTAAGGCATAGAGACAGGCCCTAGAGCCTAGATTAATTAGCTCACCAGGAAGTAGTATGTTCCACATTCACACCCTTCTTTGCCTTTGCATCTCAGCTCAGAGGGAACTATCAGTCCTTCCAAATCCTGGGATTATCTTATTTATACAATATGGATACAGTACAATATCCTATGTTGTCAACAGATTCCAGCTTCACTGCAGCCTTGGAGCTGGATCGCTTTCTGTTGCAGATGATAATAATAATAATAACAACCACCACCACCACTGAACATAACAAAGGTTAAAGACATTTGTAAAGAAACTCAAGGAAAAGAAATTGATGATATTGTAATAACAACTGAAATGATTAAGAAGCAAGTAAAGGCTGTGAAAAATTGGAGTGCACCTGGTCCAGATGAGCTGCATGGATCTTGGTTAAAGCATATAGCAGTGCAATTTAATCACTTACTCCAAAATTCTACAACTGAAGATTGGATGACAATCCAATCTGCACATTTCTGATAATAAAGGGAATATATCAAAAGACTGTGGAAAATCTTAACATCAAAATTAAATGGGGGAAATACAATCAAAGCCATAAACACATGGCTTTAATTAGGTACCCAACTGGAATAATTGATTGGACTCAAAACAAATTAGAAATATTGGATCAGAAAACACAGAAACTAATGAACATGCATCATGCACTACATCCGAAAAGTGATGTGGACAGATTATATTTACCACGAAAAATCAGAGGCTGTGGATTACTGCAAGTACATCAGGTAGTAGAGGAGGAAAAAAGAAGTCTAAATGATTATATCAGTACAAGCCGAGAAAAATTACTTAAGGCAGTGAATATGGAGAATATTTTAAAAACAACAGAAACAAAGGCTCAGTATTAGAAACAACAATTTGAAAATAAATTGAACAGCTGGAAAAATAAACCACTACATAAACAACACCTGAGAAATATTGATGGAAAGCATGATCATAATTCAACATGAGCATGGCTAAAACTAGGGATCCTTAAGAAAGAAACCGAAGTCTTGATTTTTGCTGCACAAGAACAAGCGCTCCAAACCAATGTGCTGAAAGCTAAGATCGAAGGAGTTAGTGCTAAAACCAAATGTCAACTCTGCCAAGAAAAACATGAAACTGTGTCACACCTCATCTGTGAATGTCAAAGATTGAACAACCAGATTACAAAATCAGACATGATAGAGTGGCAAAATTAGTGCACTGGTCATTATGCAAAAAATATAACTTGCTGGCCTCCAAAAACCCATGGGAACTTCAGGTAGATAAGGTGTAAGAAAATGAGGGAGTCAAGATCTTGTGGGATTTCTGGATCCAAAAAGATAGACACCTTGAACATAACACACCAGACATAGTAGTAATAGAATGAAGAAATGTCTGGATCATTGACATTGCAATTTGGGGGGAATGCCAAAGTCAAAAATAAAAAATTGGAAAAACTAACAAAATACAGTCTACATCCCAATCCCAAAGAAGGGCAGTGCCAAAGAATGCTCCAACTACCGTACAATTGCACTCATTTCACACGCTAGCAAGGTCCTACAAGCTAGGTCAAAATCCTACAAGCTAGGCTTCAGCAGTATGTGGACCGAGAACTCCCAGAAGTACAAGCTGGATTTCGAAGGGACAGAGGAACTAGAGACCAAATTGCTAACATGCGCTGGATTATGGAGAAAGCCAGAGAGTTCCAGAAAAACATCTACTGTACTTCTGCTTCATTGACTACGCAAAAGCCTTTGACTGTGTGGACCACAGCAAACTATGGCAAGTTCCTAAAGAAAAGGGAGTGCCTGACCACCTTATCTATCTCCTGAGAAATCTATATGTGGGACAGGAAGCAACAGTTAGAACTGGATATAGAACAACTGATTGGTTCAAAATTGGGAAAGGAGTACGACAAGGCTGTATACTGTCTCCCTGCTTATTTAACTTATATGCAGAATACATCATGCGAAAGGCTGGACTGGAGGAATCCCAAGGCGGAATTAAGATTACCGGAAGAAATGTCAACAACCTCAGATATGCAGATGATACCACTCTGATGGCAGAAAGTGAGGAGGAATTAAAGAACCTCTTAATGAGGGTGAAAGAGGAGAGCGCAAAAAATGGTCTGAAGCTCAACATAAAAAAAAAAACTAAGATCATGGCCACTGGTCCCATCACCTCCTGGCAAATAGAAGGGGAAGATATGGAGGCAGTGACAAACTTTACTTTCTTGGGCTCCATGATCACTGCAGATGGTGACAGCAGCCACTAAATTAAAAAACGCCTGCTTCTGGGGAGGAAAGCGATGACAAACCTAGATAGCATCTTAAAAAGCAGAGACATCACCTTGCCAACAAAAGTCCGCATAGTCAAAGCTATGGTTTTTCCAGTAGTGATGTATGGAAGTGAGAGCTGGACCATAAAGAAGGCTGACCGCTGAAAAATTGATGCTTTTGAATTGTGGTGCTGGAGGAGACTCTTGAGAGTCCCCTGGACTGCAAGGAGAACAAACCTATCCATTCTGAAGGAAATCAACCCTGAGTGTTCACTGGAAGGACAGATCCTGAAGCTGAGGCTCCAATACTCTGGCCATCTCATGAGAAGACTCCCTGGAAAAGACCCTGATGTTGGGAAAGTGTGAAGGCAAGAAGAGAAGGGGACATCAGAGGACGAGATGGTTGGACAGTGTCATCAAAGCTACCAACGTGAATTTGACCAAACTCTGGGAGGCAGTGGAAGACAGGAGGGCCTGGCATGCTCTGGTCCATGTGGTCACGAAGAGTTGGACATGACTTAACGACTAAACAACAACAACAAAACTTTAAAAAACAAGAGCAAATATTGTTTGGTGAACATATTTAATTTAGTCAATTGGTTGTCAGGCTCTCTGCTGTGGCGATGCCGGGCCTAGAGGCCCTCCACGTGTCAGTTGGGACCAGGGACAGTATTGGGATCTTGATGGCATACCATGCTCCCCGCGATCCAGCCACCTCCCTACCGGAGCTAACCGACTTCATCTCCACGGCTTTGTTGGGATCCCGGAGACTGATTGTCTTGGGTGATTTCAACATCCATGCGGAGGTTACCGGTCTGACTCTTGAGTTCTTGGAAACAATGGCTTCCTTGGACATGTCCCAACATGTTAACGGCACCACACACATGGGTGGCCACACTCTGGACCTGGTTTTCTCCACTGAGCAGAGAGAGTGTGGCCCATCGATGGTGACTGACCATCATTTGGTCCCCTTGTCATGGTCGGACCACCACCTGATAAAGTGCAATCTCACAGTGACCCTCCCTCCCCGTGGGGGGCAGAGACCTATTTTCATGGTCCGCCCTCGCAGGCTACTGGATCCTATTGGATTCCAGGATGCCATGTGTGGAATTCCAACTGACCTGGCTGGCACTCCTGTCGACGCCCTGGTGGATGGCTGGTATGCCGCCGCTGCCAGGACTGTAGACACGATCACTCCTAAACACTCTCTCTGCCGCAGAGCCCAACCAGCGCCTTGGTTTAACCAGCAGCTGCGGGCTATGAAGCGGAATAGGAGAAGGCTAGAGAGCGTCTGGAGGCAGAACCCAACGGAAAATAACTTAAAAGCTGCCAAGGTCGCGTCTAACGTCTATCTTGCTAAGGTAGAGGCTGCTAGAAAAGCCTGTCTGGATAAGCCTGTCTGGATAAGCGAAGCATCCAATCAGCAGGCGGAACTTTTCCGTATAGTACACAACCTATCCGAAATTGGCCACAATGATTGGCCTCCATCTAGTACAGGGGTGTCCAACCTTTCACCTTCCCTGGGCCACATTAGAAGGTGAAAATTTGGTTTGGGCCGCACATAAAATAAAATAACAGTAACGATACCTGATCATCCAAAAAAAAAAAAAAACCCCATAGAAAACATAGTTAACATATTAAACTTACTTGGAAATGAAGTTAGTGAGATGTTTGACATTGTTTCTCAGCCACCAATGCATCCATATTAAGCAGATTGCCTTACTATTGGACTCAACAAAAAAGTATTCATCTGTCCACTTTTCTTGGAACACTCTTCCTTCATCTATAATTTTTCTTTTTTTGTGTTTGTTTTCATTTTTTGACATTTCAGAAGCCATGCTGGAATGTAAAAAAAAAAAACATTTTTAAAACAGCGCCCGTCGCCATCCAAGCCAGCGAGAAGGAAACAAACAAACGGGGGGGGGGGGGGAGATCTTGAGGGCAAAAAGATCTGCTTTAGGCTGCTATTTTGTAGCTCTTTCGCCCCAACAGTTAGAGCAGAGGGTCAGGGAACTTTTTTACTTCTGCCGAGCAGGAGGAGGAAGCCGGTGCACTCCCTTCCCATCCCTGGCATGGGTTTACCCGTGAGTAAGCGCCGCGGAAAGCACGGGTCTACTCGCGAGTAAGCGCTGCCGAAGGCATGGCAGTGGAGGTAAGGTTCTGCTTTTTCCTTTAAAAAAAGTTGATCTGGGTGGGTTTTGGAGGGTAGGTTTGGGCTGGGGGGGTTATGTTTCTGTGTTGTTTTGTTTTTTGGTGATTTTATTATTATTATTATTATTATTATTATTATTGCAGTCCCAGCGTGGGACTTGCTCCAATGTTTATTTTTGGATTCATTTTTTTTTTGTTTGTTTGTTTTTTTGCAGTCCCAGCGTGGGACTTGCAGTGTTTGGGCTTTCCCCCAATTCGAATTTCCCGCCCTTTCCCCCTGCCTTTTTGCGTTCGGAGGTCTGCAAGGGCTCCCTCCGATGTCGGGGGAAAGCCCTTGGAGACCTCCTGAGGGTCCGATCGCGGCGGCGAGTCTACTCGTAAGCGCTGTGGAAAGCGCGTGTCTACTTGCGAGTAAGTGCCGCCGAAGGCGCGGCAGTGGAGGTAAGGTTCTGCTTTTTCCGACATCGGAGGAAGCCCTTTGAGACCTCCTAAGGCAAAAAGACAGGGGGAAAGGGCAGGAAATTCGAACTTTGGAATTTCTTAAAAAATAAAAAATTGCACTGGGTCGCATTACGAGCCGACCTGGGCCACATGCGACCCACGGGCCGCGGGTTGGACAAGCCTGATCTAGTATTTCTTGTGACCAATTTGCAGCATTTTTAAAATCAAAAGTGGAGGCCATCCGCCGGGATCTCGCACCCTATTTGAAAACAGTGGTTCAAGCTGAGACATCCAGTGCAGCGCCTTGTCCATTGAGAATTATTCAGTTTCAACCGGTGACGTCCGCAGATTGACAAGGTCCTTGATTGCTGTTGAGCCGCCACCTCCTCCATTGACCCTTGCCCGGCCTGGCTAATCAAAGCTGCCAGGCTGGTGATAACTGAATGGGCCACTGAAATAATAAATGGGTCTCTTCTTGAGGGCAACCTTGCCCTTAAGGAAATGCTCATAAGACCCATTAGGAAGAAACCGAGCTTGGCGGCGGACAACATTGGCAATTATAGGCCCGTCGCCAATGTTTCTTTCCTTAGCAAGGTAGTTGAGAGGGTGGTGGCCGACCAGCTTCAGCTTGGATGAAACCGATGCCCTGGATCCATTTCAGTTGGGCTGAAACGGCACGGAAACGGCATTGGTCGCCCTGCTGGATGACCTACTTAGGGAGGCCAACAGGGGCAAAATGCCCTTGCTCGTCCTCCTTGATATCTCAGCCACCTTTGATACTGTCGACCACGGTATCCTCCTGGAAAGGCTCTCTGAGTTGGGGATTGGTGGCCTTGCTCTTGCTTGGCTCTTGTACTTCTTGGAGAGCCGTCCCCAGAGAGTTCAGCTTGGGGAGAATGTATCGGCCCCATGTTCCCTCAGTTGTGGGGTCCCGCAGGGTTCGATCATCTCCCCAATGCTGTTTAACATCTATATGAGGCCGGGGGGGGGGGGGGTCATCCGGAGATGTGAAGCTTCATGTCACCAATATGCTGATGACACCCAGCAATACATCTCCTTTTTTCCATCTGCAGTGGATGCCGTTCCGTGTCTTGGGCGCTGCCTGGAGGCCATTCTGCAATGGACGCAGCCGAATGGACTAAGGTTGAACCCAGACAAGACGGAGGTCCTGGGGGTGGGTGGCCCCGATGTCTGTGGTTTGGGGAACTCCCTCTCTTTTGGGGGGCGGTGACTCTCACCACAAAGAATTCAGTTCATAGTCTGGGGGTCCATCTTGACCCGGCGCTTACCATGGAGACCCAGGTAACATCTGTGGTTCGGTCTGCCCATTTCCATCTTTGGCGGATTGCCCAGCTGTGTCCCTATCTAGACACAGGGGCACTCACCACGCTGGTCCATGCGCTCATAGTCTCAAGAATAGACTACTGTAACACTCTCTACGTGGGGCTTCCTTTGAGACTGATGCGGAAGCTCCAGATGGTCCAGAACATGGCAGCCAGGCTATTAACAGGGGTGAAGAGATTTTACCATATTTCTCCCACCTTGGCCGCCTTACACTGGTTACCTATCTGCTTCCGCATCGATTTCAAGGTGCTAACTATTACATACAAAGCCCTTAATGTTTTAGGCCCTCGATACCTGGCAGAGCGCCTTCTTCCGCCCAGTTCTACCCGTATCACCCGCTCCAGTCAGGCCAGGCAGCTGAGGGGCCTAACGCCAAGAGAGGCCTGGTGGGGAAAAACTAGAAATCGGGCTTTTTCGGCAGTGACCCCTCGCCTATGGAACAACTTACCTGTAGAGATCCGCCTGGCTCCCTCGCTGAGGGCCTTCAAGACTAGTTTGAAGACATGGCTATACAGGCAGGCCTTCTCTACAGCCATTACCTAGCCTATCTTCCTTTTCCTTTTTTCTCTCTTCTTTTTCTTCTTTTTTGCTTTCCCCATCTTGGACTTTGTGATTATTTTGGATAATTTTGGAGGAAGCTGAACACGTTCCATATGCGTTGTCTCCGACGCATTTTTGGTATCACCTGGCAGGACAAAGTTCCAAATAGTGTAGTCCTGGAACGAGCTGGAATTTTTAGCATGTATACATTACTGAAACAGCGACGTCTACGTTGGCTTGGGCATGTCGTGAGAATGGCTGATGGTCGGATTCCAAAATATCTCCTGTATGGAGAATTAGTGCAGGGAAATCGCCCCAGAGGGAGACCACAGCTGCGATACAAGGATATCTACAAGCGGGATCTGAAGGCCTTAGGAATGGACCTCAACACATGGGAAACCTTGACATCTGAGTGTTCAGCCTGGAGGCAGGCGGTGCATCGTGGCCTCTCCTATTTTGAAGAGACCCTTGTCCAGCAGGCCGAGGCAAAGAGGCAGTCCGAAAACCAGCAAAATCAGGGAGCTGGACAGGGGACAGATTGGATTTGTCTTCAGTGTGGAAGGGATTGTCACTCTCGAATTGGCCTTCTCAGCCACACTAGACGCTGTTCCAAGACCTCCATGCAGAGCACATTACCATAGTCTCTCGAGACTGAAGGATGCCTAATCTAATCTAAATCTAAAATCTGTGATCCCCTAACGAAATGGTTTTCTTTCTCCTTTACCTTTTCATGTCATCAGTTGCCCTTTATTCCTATGAGAAAAGTCAAACATATTTAGAGATGTTCAAATGGCAATAAAAACTACTTTCCCTGAAACACGGGGTGGTTCAGCCTTGACCATCAGGGATATGTAAATGAGTGATGTTCCTCCTTTCCGTTCTAGAGGAATATCCTTAGTTGTCAGAGAAAGGGCACAGAAAATAAAAAGATTCTGGCCCTGTCCAGATGGGTGTATTGGTATTTGGATTACTGCTGCTACAGTTTGGTTCAAACTAAATTTTGTCATCCACGAAAAAAGAAAGAAAAGAAAAGAAACAAAGGAAGGCCACTGTAGCCGGCTGAATGATGGCTGCCAGAAAAGGCAAGGCAAGGGGCTATGTCGACTCCATGGGATCCTCAACAAGGCAGTGCAGCCCCAGCAATGGCCTGGCTGAGGAGAAAGGCAAGAAAAGGGGGAGTTCTGTCTCATCTCCCAAGCTCTACCCAAACCGTTTTCTCTCATGCCAGTACAGACTCCGTTGTCCCCATACTTGTGAGTAAACCAGAAAAAACCTTACTCATGAGTAAACTGGCTACACTACACATAAGTAAACGAATGATACAAAAACTTATGTGGACCTTTCTCACAGGAGAATAAACATCTCCAGTGTGAAGGGAAGGAAGTGAGAGATTAAATAAATTGCACTGAAGATAAGAACTTTTTAAGTGGAAGCCAGATTGCTCCATATTCCCCCAACCTGTACGTGCCCTCTGTCTCACAAAGGACAAATAGGGAAATTAATTTTTTTTCTCCCTTCAGGACTTATTCTCCAGATAAGCAGTCACAGTGAAGAGCATGCTAATTTGCTAACTACAAAAATATGAAAAGCTGTGATGATCAGAGACTTAGATGTTAAGTGATTCTTCTAATGTATAATTTGACCTTAAGATGTTCACATGTGTATGAAGCATTTTGGAACCAATAGACAGCCCTATTCCTTTCCATCTCTCCTGTCATGTTATTTAAATCCAACTCCAATATTTCTGAAACAATATTCTTCAAGGACTCTAAAGCTCTCCCTCTTTTTTTTTTTTTCACGAAAGGCATTTGCACAGGTATCAAATTCAGCTGAAATGAGTATCAAGTTTTATTGACCTCAGGGGTAAATAATTTGCCAAAGAAAGTTAAGGTTAATTTGTTCCCTAAGCTACAATAACTCTTTGTTGGAAAAGGAAGTCAATCTGTCTCTCACACACAATAGAAAGTATGAACAATACAGTGTCCCAGAGTTTTGTACTTTGCCATATATCTGTATATACAAGCCAATGGGGCAGTCTCAACTTGGACAGATGAAAACTACAGAGATCTGCCATACACCTCTGCAGCATGTGGTGACTGATGAAAGTCTGAGATTTCTGTTTTTGTATTCTATTTTGTATTTGGCCTCATTGTATTTTACACATTAACATCTCTGCAATCTGATAAACACATAGCTTTGAGAAGATCCGTGAAACTGGAGCAAATTATATTTTATGCTGCTGGAGATTAGTAGTGCAAATGAATAGTGAGAGAAATACAACATTCCTCTGTGTGCTGCAGACTAACACAGAGACCCATCCCAGTATAGTTTTTTTTTTTAGTGGAATTTGTGCAAGATATTCAGACGTGAACCAAATAGAACTCCCCCCCCCCCCCAAAGAACCTTCTTTCCAAGGGCACCATTTTATCTTTTTCTCAAAGATGAAAATAGGAAGCATTAGGCAGGCTTGACTAATCACCATATTTGGAGTGAGAAATGAATCTTCTCCCACTCAACTTGACTCAGAGTCTTGGCAAGTTTTCCCCCTAGCATGCTTGAGTCATCTACTGCTATTTGCTCTGCTGGCATTGGTAGAGAATGAATTTACTCTGGCTCTGACACCCATGGTCTGGAATGTGCAAGTTCATAATAAGGGAGTTAGTCTGTGGATGGTTCTTCCTTGAGTGGCTGGCTTCAGCTAGAAAGACTTTTGCGTCTTCTTACGCATGATTCTACATCAGATAGCTGGAGTATGTTTCTCTAAAAGTGGAAAGGTAAAGTTTATTCTTCAAATCATTGTTTGTCTTTCACAAGTTTCTGTAGCACAACCTTCATCATCGAAGATCTCAAGAAGTTAAATGCAATTCTAAAACAATAACATAACACTTACCAACCTAAATCTCCACCCAGTCAAACTTGCTGAAAGTTAAGTGAAGAGGCTGAAAGTTAAGGTCCCCAACTATACAGAAGGAAAGCCTCTTAACTTAAGGAAAATGTGAACAAAGGGGGAAGAGATTTAAAAAGTCTCCCCAATGTGCCACAGAAATCTGAAGATCTGATTTTTATGGCTCAGTCGAAATCAGAGAAGACCTCCCTTGAGATCCCAGACAAAAGGGTCCAGGAGGTCCAAGAGAGACAAACCAGTCCAGGGAAAGTTGAGGAAGATTCTTTAAAGAGGAGAGAAATGATAAAAAGAAGAGGCAAAGAAAAGTCCAAAGGCCAAGACTCTAGCTCTAAGAAGTAACAGAAAGGCTAGAAGAAATGGGTATTAAAGAGAAGATGAGGAAGAGAAAAATGTTTTCCCCTGAAGAGAAGTCAAGTGTAAAGTGCTCCAAGCAGAGAAATTCAAGAATCAAAGTCGGGAGGAATAAGACTTACGGCAACTCTTTGCTCTCCTCTCAGGGTGGAGAGGCTTTTGGTTCTCTCAGTTTCCCTTAAGTTTCCTACTTGGTGATTGTCCCTGCTCTCAGGTTCCCAGTTACCCTTCAAAAAGGGGCTCTGGGATGATACAGGACATGGTGGCAGGGGAGAGCTGCCAAGACAGGACCCTATTGTTTTCAGGGGCTGACTCAACAACAGGCCCTAGCGATGTATACAGAACATCTCAGGCTCATAAAACCCAGGGCAGTAAAGTGTGTATCCATTTTCTATATTGGTCCATTCAGGTCCAAACAATTCTTTTCTGTCCCATTTTCCAGACAGCTGACACTTCCTACCTTCAGTGAGAACCAGACCATTATATAAACCATACATTTGTCCTTTTTCTATGGCAGAGTTCTCCAAATATTTGAGCCCTTTTAAATAGGTCTGAGTAAAAACTGCTATCATACAATTATAAAATATCAAAATATAAGTTTTTTTAATTAAATGCTTGCACATACAAGAATATTTTGATTTGGCACCAATAGAGAAATATCAGCCTTTCCAACCTGATGTTTTCCAGACAGTTTGGAGTACCACTCCATCACTCCACCAAAAGGATTAACCTCAGGGGACATACCAAATTCACCACTGTAGGTGAGCTTCTCTCAATTTGTAATACATCTTTCCTAATGAAAAAAAGGGACAACAAAAACCAAAATATCATAAAACCTTTAAAGATAACTTATTTCAGTGACAGCTTTTGTGAGCACAGACACTGTGTCCGAAGAAATGGATTGTAACACACAAAAGATCACACTGCATTAAACATGTCAGTCTTGAATATGCCGTAATATTTTTGTTTTTGTTTCTGACTACACTGCTACCTCTCTCTGAAACTTTTTCTGATCCTTTGTCTGTGTGGATGCTGCCTGGGAGGGAGAAGGCACTTTGTCTCCCTCCAGGAAGAGGTGGGACCATTGGGGATGCTTAGCATCCTCATGCTGTCTTCTCTAGGAGTGCATAAGGGCCCCTAGAGCATAAGTTATGTGTAAGTTACATAAGGACCTCAGGACAGAGCTCTCACCTGTTGGTCGGAAGAGGAAGACAGGAAAGACCCCTTTGCATGCTAGGATAATTTAAATAGTTAATAAAGTTGTGGCCTATTTTCATCCCATCACTTGTGTCTCATCTCTTTGTTTCCTGGTTGGATGTCCCAGAAGTTGGAAGGCGAGGAAAAATGTGAATCCTCAGATCATTGGGTCTCTAGACCTTTAGGTCTTTGAAGCTGACTATAGCTCAACTGAGTTTAGAAATCAACAGAGGGCCAATGTGATTCCCCGCCCTGCCCCCTGAATTTTTGTCCCCTAGTTCCCTAGTTCCAGCTAGGCATAGCAGTCAGAATTACATAGCTGTGCAGAAACAGCTTCTCAAAATTTTGCATGCTAATCAGGAGCAGAGAAATTTGTCAAAGCTAACTAGGAGCAATTAAATTTGTCTCAAGGAAGGTGCATTTTCTGAATGTTGCCTGATGCCATTCTAGGGCTCTGTGCTATTGGTGATGGGGAGACATCCCTTACATAAACAGTGTGAAATTTTTGCACAAAGTTTTGCAAAGTGACTATTTCTTGGGGAGTCAGGACTGGGAGAAGAGAGAAATATCTTGAAATGTTTCTAAGAAGATTCTCTTCGGACAAATATTTGCTCAACACCAACTGTCATTTTTCAGCCTTCAGCACCTCCCCAAAGGTCACCCAAATGTTCCTTTCTTAAAGAGTTGTAGACATGTTTTTTTCTCTACTGCAAAAGATACTTGCAATACAGCTGCTTCCCTGTAAGCCATGTGGGAGGCATGAGGGAAGGCAGTGTTTTTAGTAAAGATAGTGCCATGCCATCATTTGTCTTTCAATCCCCTGAAAGTTTTCTTTACTCATGAAAAGGGCTTCCATTGTTATGTCTCCTTCTTAGGATTCCATGGCATTTCTTTGGTTGATGTCTTTGAAATTACCATAACATTGCAAGGCAGCTAAGAATGCTGTATTCTTTTTCCCCTTTCTATTATGCATCTTTCTACCAATCTGCAGCTTCCCTAGTGGCCCACACTTTGTAATCTGAAAACGTCCTGTGGGAGGAGTTGTCCTATGCGGTCTTCCACCGGACTTTATGGAAAGTGTGGGAAAAGGTGAGTGGGTGAGCTGGGCTGAGTAGACTCCTGCTTGCCAGAGGGATGATTGTATGTGAAAGACAAGGTGTGTGTGCATTCTCAGCCACCTCCTAAGATCATGTGGACAGCCCTTTCTGTTTGTCCATACCACAGTGAGGCTAAGGATCCGCAAGGCATGAAGCAGAAAATCCCATGTGCTTTCAAGAAACCTTGGGATTTCAGATGTCAGCTGGGAGGATTTATTTTCTTAATGGATCAGTTGCTGCTGCAGAAGGGAGAAACCACTGCTGATCTAACTACCACCATTACTCTACTATATGATATATTGATATTTGCCTATAATGCAGATTAGGATGTATGCTACCGGTAGCTAGCTATTGTCTGTGCTATCCCGTAGCTAACTTAAAGAATACATATCTAAACAAGTACTTCAGGTATATTTATTTAAAGCATTTCACTGGTTCCAAGAGTCCTGTTGTTGAGGTGCAGGGTGCATTTCTGACATACAAAGACATTTGCATTCTTTTTTTCAGGTGCTGGTACACAGGCAAAAATTTCTACAGGCAGGAAGTCCAGGTCTTTTCTTTTTATTTCATTCTTTTTATCAGGCTTGATGAACTGTGACGATGTAAACCTAGGATGTGTAAACAGTTAACCACTGATTCAGAAGGAGCTTCATCAAACATCCTGGTCTATTGGATAAGGATCACATAACATTGCGTAATAAGAAGGCAAACGTGTTGACCTACCGATTAAGCCTTTTTAATTTAACCACCAGCCACCCAGTAGGCTGTCCAAATGAGTGCAGTTCTAGAGCAACTAGTACAAGACGTCAGAAACAGATTTATTCAAACTTCCAAAAAAAAAAACACCCCACAACAGTTCAAAAAAGGCTACTACCAAATGTGATCAGAGAAATCTACAACAAATATTGACCCGTCTGTATACCACTTAGCTCATAAAATTTGCAATAATCATAATTAAAACATTGTTGACTTTCTCTGAAATATTTTTAAATGTTAATGACGCAGGACACAATGTGAGCCATGCTAATCCTTGCAGAAAAATATATATATTTAAAAGATTTATGGTACTTAATTTTTTTTAAAATGTACCTTCCAATTTAAAAGAATTCCACGGATGTAAGGGGTTGCATGACATTAAACCAATTTTGGCATCTATGTATTTTATATACTAATAACAGCAAATTCATTCTCTAACTTGAGATCTCTGTGGTGCTCCCCATGCATAAGCAAAGGGGACCAATACACTAAGGATTGAAAAAGTACACCAAATCGTTAGGTGAAAGGCCCGTACAGGGTAGCAGGATCCCAAGACAGCCCAGCAAAAACTGTGTGTGCTCAATTGACATAGCAGACTGACTACTGCAGATCAGGGAACAGAAAACTAATGCAAGGGACAGGGTAAAATATACCTAGAAAAAGGGCATGGCTCGTTGAAAGTAATCCTGAACGGAACTATTCCAAATGTCAACATTTTGTTGCTGGGCCCACTTTTTGGTTACCATCTTAAATCTCTTTCATGCATTATTGTTGCAATCCTGTGCACACTTACCTGGGTAGGTGAGACTCAGCATTAAATGGTGTGTGATGATGAATGCTCTGGATAGCCTTACCAGGGTTGAGACCCCTGCAGCTGTGAAGGAGCAGTTTTTATATGGTCCTAATGAAATTTAAAGCTGCTATTTGGATTAGAATGGAAGAAGGTTTGAAGGCACAGTTCAGAGACATAGTGGTGTGTTTGCGGGTGAATGTTAAACTCCTTAGCTCTTCCTACCAAGGTGCCAGTCTGGAAACAATCCTTCAGAGACTATTTACTGTATGTGTTGTTCTTTTGGGGTTCACATTATGGACATGAACCTATGTAGATCCTGTTAGAGAGACTCATTGACATCAATGGAACGTAACATGACTTTTGGCACACAAGTTGTATTCATTTCAATGGGTGTTTTCTGCTGGAGAATAAATGTGGATTTAGCTGTAGTGTTTAGCATTGAGTGTATTTTGGCCTTAAATGTAACTCAGTGCCTCAAGAGTGGCAAAATCCCTCAGGGGGAAAAAAAATCTAACATTTTACACTATTTTTGTTTTCAATGTCTATTCTAAGCCTGAAGGTCAAACATGATTTAAAACACAGACATAACCTGGGAAGGTAGATATCATATACAGACAGAGAAATGAAATTTAGGTGGATGATTGACTTAGTTGCTGTATTACAACACAATCTCCAAATGGGCAGAGGAACAAAAAAAAAAAAGACTTGCTTGCTCCAGACCAAACCTGTAAGTCTCAGAAGAACGGAAGAGTCAACTTGTCAGCCAGGATTCAGCTCAAAAACTGCACCGAAGGCAAATTAAAAGCAGCTATTTTGACATGGTTGATTTTAAAGCAATAACAAAAATCCAGTACTGGTACTTCCATGGGAAGCCATCAATTACGTATTAGCAGAAATACTGTAAAGGAGAAAGGTAATAATGGTATTTAATGAAGTGTAAAATGGAGACACGATGCAGCGTAATAGCTTATGTCAGAAGGGATGTTATACATTGAAAAACATTATGATCTCAGGGGATGTATCTCAATTTATCATCGCAAGCCGGGGGCTTCTAAAGATTTTAATTGAAATCCTATTATGAAAACAGACCATTATAAAAATACCCATTGACTTCAGTGAGAAATGAGGACAGTTTAAACTAGCCTTTCTCAACCAAGTGCCTCCCAATGTGATGGACTGCAGTTCCTATAATCGCTAGCCAGCAGGACATTGGGGCCGCCTGGGGGCCATAGTGCTTGCAGTCCCATATATTTAGAGGTCACCAGTTTGAGGAAAGTTGGTATAGATATTTGGCAGGTAAAAAATGGTAATTTCCCCCCTGGACTATATCAATTTCCCCTATAGAGCAGTGGGGTCTCCAACCTTGGGTCACCCCGGTGCTCTTGGGCTGCAACGCGAAGAAGCCTTCACCACTAAGGCCAAGGTTTTCTGGGAATTGCAGTCCAAAAACACCTGGGTTACCCAAGATTGGGAACTACTGCTGTAGAATGATGTTGCATATTTGTATTTTCCCCCTTATTTTTAAAAAAAACAAATAGAAGAACAAGGGAATGATAGATCAAACCTTTGTCTCTACCATGCTAGATTAGTGTTGTGAGAAGCTCACTAGTCGATCCCCTAACTTTTTCTTGAAGTGATGCAAAAGTTCCAGAACATGATTCTGCTGAATGCATAAACAGGCCTTTGCAACTGATGCAACACTTCCACCTATGTAGGGCTTTCCTCAGAATCTCTTAGAGCTGAATAGCTTTTGGGGGAGCCATGCCCCAACCCCATCACACATGAGAGGCAGGTCTTTGGGGGGGGGGGTCTTCCCTCAGTTCCCGCCTGCTGCAGTGCAAAAATAAGTGCAATGGACTGCAGGGAGGAGGGTGACTTGTGTGAGTTCATAAATTACCACTTGAAGAACCACCATTTCAGGGAAGTAGCCAGTCCTTCTTCTTTGTGGTCTCTGTTGCGCACACAAAGGGGTGATCAGTGAACCAACGGTGGCCTCGCTATGACTGAATTGAAACTGAAACAATCCATGAACAGAGGCAGCCATTGACCAAACAGCAACTTATTATGCTGTGCTAGTGACCATTCATTAAGGTAATCATCTCCATCCATTACCCAAAGGTGAGAATGTTATCACACTGATGCATTTGATCAGAAATATGAAGCCAGTACTGGCTGATAAATATACACACAAACACATAAACAAAGCATACAGTGACAGTATGTGACAGTCACTGTATACTGTGTCTATGTGTTTGTGTGTGCATAAATGTGTAAGCACACACATATAAGTCATTTAGTAAGACATTTTGCTGTTTGGAAATATGGTGTGTAGCCTGTTCTGGATGGGGTTTCACTCAGTTGTAAGGATCTGATTTCTAATTATGATTATGATTATAGGGTGTTTCTAAGGCCACTTTACAAGCCATCTTGGGTCCCTATATTGAGAGTAGTTGCTCTTAATGAGCTGTCAAGTCAGTTCTGATTTACAGTCATTCTAACAGTGTTTCTGAGGTATGTGAACTATTCAAGATGTGGTTTATCACTGTCAATCCTAGTGAGTTTCCATGGTAGGGATCTGAATTTGTTCTCCGGTCCTAGTATTCTACTCTGTCTATTACACCACACTGACTCTCACCAGGGAAGGGAAGGGCAGTTAGACATGCTTTGCTATCATCCCATTTGGACTGCTACAATGCATTGTACACTGGGCTGCCTTAAAGTTGGTATGGAAACAACAGATCAGTAGGGAAACAACAGATCACTTGGATGTTTAGGCAGGCCTTCCCTTCAGCTATTATTTGATTTTTTTTTTCCTCTTTCCATCTTGAATAACTCTACTACTGATGTCTAAATGTTGTTATATTTTATATTGTTATTATATATGTTGGTAGCCGCCCAGAGTAGTCAATTGACTAGATGGGCGGGGTATAAATGCAATAAATAAATAAATAAATAAATAAATAGGGGAGCCAGCTATTGCATGTTTTTCCCCAAGCCTGGAGCAACTACTTAGGCTGCCATTTTGTTTTTGAAATTCATTCAAAATTTACCATGCAAAGCCCTAAATAGTTTAGAAACATAATATCTCAAAGACATTCTCTTGTCGTGTAGGCATGAATAAGAGCTTGTCTAACTTGTCAAATGCTTCAGAGGACCCTTGGACCACCTTGAGGTGAGGCAGGGGGTCGTATTTTTGTTTTTGCTTTGTTTTTGTTTTTTGCCTCACCAGGCATTTTAAGGTGTATGAGTTCCTCTTGTGTGTTGTGCTCTATTTAACTTCCCTGTGTACATCTTTACTGAAACAGTATTGTTTCAGATTCTTTAACATTGTATGGGTGTATCCCTAAAAAACCTGTATACACCAACTTAAAATAGACAATGAATGAACACCAACCAACACTATTCTCCTCTTCACACCAGCAATGTAAAGACATTGAGTTTTGCAATGTGTACAGCTTTGGGTTGCCAGATCATCAGCATCGTTTCCCCTTACATTTAGAGCTAAGGCCTGGGACCAGAAGGTAGAGTCTTGTGATGCCACTAAGGTGAATTTGGGGTCATTACCCTCAATGAGGGCCTGGCCCAAAGATTTCCAGTTATCTGAGTAGAAAGCCTTCTTTTTTCCTCTCAGTAAAGATTTATATTCTCTCCATAGATGTTGCAGGAAAGCTGTAGCTTCATCAATGCCAATATGTTTCACCTGTCTTGTTGCTCTGCTCAGCTCTTTTTTCTTGGTCTTACATTCCCTGTCGAACCAGGACCATTGAGCTTCAGACATTCTTTCTGGGTGTGTAATGGTTAGGTGTGGTCTAAGTGCAAGGATTATATCCTGGTAGACCTTGCAAATGTTCTGGGTCCCCAGAAAAGCGTGTTGGAGTTTATTGGTGCTCAGCATCTGCCTTGTACTGTCATCAGTTTTAATAGACCATTTAAGCCTTTTCTCACCTAAAACGTGGTCCAGCATTTTGTGGTCTGTTAATACCCCTGATTGATTTTGTCGGAATCTTAAAGACACTCTAAGGGGGAGATGGTCACTTTCTGGCCTGTCACCGATTCCTAGGGAGTGTACATAAGGGAGAACGGCAGAAGATCCTATAACATAGTCTACCACACTAGCACTCTTATCTGTTAGAAAAGTGTAGTAGCCATTTGAGGTGTCCAATGGATCTCACCTGGATACAAGATGGAATTTCTAAATCAATTGAAAGAGGAATTTGCCATAGTTGTTGATTACCTTGTCTTGGGAGGTTCGGGAGGTGCTTTTATCCTCTTCAAGCTCCAAGCAAAGGGCTTTTTCCATCATACAAACACTGTTTCCCATTCTAGCATTAAAATCACCACAAATTATAAAAAAATAGTTGGGATATTCAGAAAATAATGTATCAAGGAGGTCCTCCAGTTTAGCCCAAGCCTCTTTTTTTTTTTTTTTTTTTTTTTTTTTTTTTTTTTTTTGGCAGAAGTTAAGAGTAGAAATCAGTAGGACTAGAAATCAGTACTACTTTATATTGCAAATATTTGCTGGCTAATGAAACACGCCAAAGAATTTCAGAAGAATATCCGTCTCTGCTTTATAGACTACAGCAATGTTTTTGACTGGATGAATCATGAGAAATTATGAGTTGTGCTGAAAGAAATGGCCCTCAATACTTGATTGTCCTGTTGCATAATTTATATTGTGGACAAGAAACTACAGTTAAGACAGAATATGGAGAGACAAAATGGTTTCCGATTGGAAAAGGTGTCAGACCAGGGTGCATTCAATCCCCTTATTTGTTTAATTTGTATATGGAAAGCCAGACCAGATTCAGATGAAGGAAAAGTGAACATTGGTGGAAGAAACATCAACAATTTAAGATATGCAGATGACACCAGAAGAAGACTGAGATTCGGAAAGGCGGCAAGGAAGGAATTAGAAAAGAACATCAAATGTAAGGATGTGTCAATGGAGACCAAGACCAAGATCATCCACACTCTTGTATTCCTGATCACTGTTACTGGTGTGGGTAGTAAAGAAGGCTAACAGGGGGAAAAGTTGATTCGTTTGAAATGTGGTGCTGGAGGATTGCTTTGCAGATACCCTGGACTGCCAGAAAGCCAAACAGGTGGGTCCTAGATCAAATCAAGCCTGAACTATCCCTGGAGTCAAAAATATTGAAGCTGAGACATATCACGAAAAGGCAAGATTCTCTGGAAATGACAGTAATGCTAGAAAAGGTTGAAAGCATCAGGAAAAGAGGAAGACTAAATATAAGATGGTAGCCAAAGGCTTTAGTTTACAAAAGCAGAGCAGGCCTGTTGAGAACAGGAGTTGTTGGAGATTGCTCATGCATAGAGTTGCCATAAGTCAGAGGCAAATTGATGGAACAACAACAGCAACACTGTGGAAAGGAGGAGGAGGAAATTGTTTATGTATTTATTTAATTATATGTTTGATTTATATCCTACTTTTGTCTCAAAATTGAGATTCAAAGTAGCTCACAAGATTAACTTTAAAACATAGATTAAAAGATATGTCACAATACTAAAAGACAGTTAAACAAATTATATTATTAAAGCATAACTGAATAATTTATATTCATTTATTATATATTATTCACATTTCAGGTTCATATTCAGTTTCTTACATAAAACGAGCCAATTAAGAACAGTTCAATCTGGGTACACATTAAATATGTAAGCTTTGGAGAGTATATCTAAATATACTTTACTGGGGAAAGTAAATTATATCTCCTTAAATATGACAACATGTTCAAACTAAAACTTTTAAAAGACTTTTTGTGATATTATCCTGTGCATATTTATTCAGAAATAGGTTCCACATTGTTGAATGTGGATTACAAAATATATGCGACCATCCTAGCAACTAGAATGAAAAGAATTTTAATCTATTTGATACATCAAGATCAGTCTGGGTTTCTTCCAAAAAGGCAGATGAAGAATAATATAAGGATAGTCTTAAACTCCTTGGAATATTATGAAGCACACCCGGAGAAACAGATGGCCATGATATTCTTAGATGCGGAGAAGGCCTTCGATAATCTTGACTGGAATTTTTTGATATATACGTTGGAAACACTGCAGGTTGGAGAAAGATTTATGAAACTAATTAAAGCAATATATACTGAACAAAAGGCAAAAGTGAGAATTAATGGCGAGCTATCAAAAGAAATCCAAATACAGAAAGGCACTAGACAGGGGTGTCCACTGTCCCCACTTTTATTTATCTTGACTTTAGAAATATTAAATGAACAAATTAGAGGAAAAAAGGAATTGAAAGGATTAAAAGTAAAAGACCAAGTCTATAAATTACAGGCCTTTGCGGATGATTTAGTTATTATACTGGAAGATCCACTAAATTCAATAGAAGACTTGATGGTAACGTTAAAAAACTTTGGTGACATGGCAGGAATGAGAATAAATCAAAAGAAGACTAAAATACTTACTAAAAACATGAGAGAACCAAAACGACAGGAGCTAATAGAGAAGACGAATTTCCAAGAGGAAAAGAAAATCAGATATCTAGGGATACAAATCACAAAGAAGACAAGTACACTATTTAAAGATAACTACATGAAACTAATGAAGGAGATACAGAACAATTTGGAGAAATGGGACAAATTACAACTATCGTTGCTGGGAAGAATTGCGACGATCAAAATGAATATTTTGCCGAAAATTTTATTTTTATTTCAGTCAGTTCCTATCATATTAAAACAGTCCTTTTTCAAAGAATTCAATAAGATAATTATGAGATTTATATGGCAAGGCAAAAAACCAAGAATTAAAATTAAGGCAATGCAGGATGCTAAGCAGAGGGGTGGTTTTGGTCTTCCAGATTGGGTTCTGTATTATAGAGCTTGTATTTTAGATTGGATAAAAGAATGGATAACTCTAGAAAACGATAGAATACTCAACCTGGAAGGACATGACTTGCAATTAGGGTGGCATGCCTATATATGGTACAAAAAAGATAAAGAACAAAAAAATTTCAATTCACATATGATAAGAAGAGCTTTACTGGGAATGTGGAGAAAGATTATACAACAAATTTATTACAAAATACCTGTATGGGTGTCACCGATAGAGGCCTTCACTCAACCTAACCTCATGACAAAAGTAAATTTTTTAAGATATCAAGATTTATTAAATAAGGATGGTAAATTAAAGTCTAAAGAAGAGCTAGAGTCACAGAATGTTTATATGGATTGGTGGCCTAGAGTACAGTTAGAATCTAGATATATAAAAGATAAAATAGAAGGTTTCTATCTAGAGCAAATGGTCTTTGATAAACTCTTGCTAGGCTCAAAAGAACAAATTGTTAAGAAAATGTATAATTATATGCTGGAAATTAAAATGCAAGATGAAATGGTTAAGGAATGTATGATTAAGTGGGCGCAAAATATAGGGCATAATATTGATATTGATCAATGGCTGAAAATATGGCAAAATAATATAAAGCTCACAAGATCGGTGAACTTTAAAGAGAATATATATAAGATGTTTTACAGGTGGCACATGACCCCAGAAAAATTGTCAAAGATGTATACAGATGTATCAAATAAGTGTTGGAAATGTGAAATACAAGTGGGAAGTTATTATCATATGTGGTGGTCATGTGGAGAAGCGAAACAATATTGGAAAAGAGTACATGCTATGTTACAACAAATACTGCTCTGTAAGGTGCCATCAACCCCAGAACTGTTTTTATTGAGTATGATACCTGATAATATAGATAAGTCAAAGGAATATATAGTTATATATATTGTTACGGCAGCCAGAATTCTATATGCAAAAAATTGGAAAAGCCCAACGGTACCGAAACAAGAAGATCTTATTGAAAAGATACGGGAAATAGCTGAAATAGATATTCTATCAGAAG
Organism: Intellagama lesueurii; assembly: GCA_037013535.1. NCBI lineage: Eukaryota > Metazoa > Chordata > Lepidosauria > Squamata > Agamidae > Intellagama > Intellagama lesueurii. The sequence continues at coordinate 101,755,148 of JBAJHW010000001.1, read as the reverse complement.
TCATGAAGGACTATCCCTTGCAAAAGGTAACAGAAAGATGGGATCTATTCAACAAGTGGACTGAATTAACAGGCAGTGTATGAATAGTACATATTGAAATGAGAACTTAATCTAGAAGGCAGAAAAGAGTAAACAGAATAATCTAAAATCTTGATATGGCAATATGTATAGAATGGATATTAGTATGTTATTGTCTCTTCTCTTCCTCATCAATTCCAATTCCCTTTTTCCTTTCTGTCATCCCCTATGTTAAAAAAAAAAACAAATTAAAAAAAGAAAGAAATAGGTTCCAAAAGATTTAAGGAGACTTGCAAAAATGCTTAATTTTTGAGAAAGCTATTGAGTTAGTTAAAAAGAGCCATAAAGTTACATGTGGTCCATATGTTACAAATGAGAAGAGAATGATCCTGTGCCATCATTGGCAGTACTTCTCCTGCTGGGAACGTTTTGTGACCCCTTCTGCCAAGTGGAACATTCGGACACTGAGAGCAAGGTTCAAATATGCAGCCTTGGACAAGCGCTGCCCTACAGGAAACATACATATGTCGGTCTAGTATGCTGATCAGATCCCAACCCGTTAGCAAATAGTGAGTTGTCTCTTTTTTCCAGTTTGGGACAATATCAACACTACGTCAACAAAAAAAGACCACAAGACAATTGTTGTTGCTATATGCTGTCAAGTTGCCTCCAGCTTATGGCAAATATGAATGGTAAAGGTAAAGGTTCGCCTTGACATTTCGTCCAGTCGTGTCTGACTCTAGGGGGCGGTGCTCATCCCCGTTTCCAAGCCATAGAGCCAGCGTTTGCCCGAAGACAGTTTCCGTGGTCATGTGTCCAGCGCGACTAGACACGGAATGCCGTTACCTTCCCACCGAGGTGGTACCTATTTATCTACTCGCATTTTTACATGCTTTCGAACTGCTAGGTTGGCAAGAGCTGGGAGAAGCGACGGGAGCTCACTCCGTCACGTGGATTCGATCTTACGACTGCTGGTCTTCTGACCTTGCAGTACAGAGGCTTCTGCGGTTTAATTCATATTTAAAATATGAATGAGTGACCTCCAAAATGTCCTATCGTTAACAGCCTTGCTCAGCTCTTGGGAACTCAAAGCTGTGGCTTCTTCTCTTGATTGCTCATCTCAATGTGGATCTGCCCATGTCAGGGAAGCTGGCAGCAATGCCATCAAGAGGCTGGACCCCATTTCAAGTCTAGACCCCTAACAGGGTCCCCTAGGTCAAAAATGGTCACAGCTGGAGACACCAGACTAAGACACATCCACCCTCTTCAGAATTAATGGTCACAGCAGCAGAACAGATAGTTCCAATAGTGATGGGGGCAGAAAAAACCCTGAAGGGCAGCTGCTGCGCAGTAGCAATAATGGAGGGTGAGGATCTTTCAAAGACAATGGCTGTGACTCTCAATGTTTTTTTAATATTGCACAGAAGAAGGCAATGGTAAACCACTTGTGAATATATCATACCTTGAAAACCATATAACAAGATAAGACAGTTAGGAGCATAGATTACTATCATTTCCCTTTCTCAGACCCAAAAACAGAACAAATACATGAAATGCATTTTTTGAAGATCCTACAGACCTGTGAATTAGACTTGGTGAATTAATATTAAAACACAGTGTCTAGCTTTTCTCATCCCTTCTCTGGCAGTATTAACCCTGCTTCCTGATTCCCCATGTGCTCCAAAGTCTTTGGTATCAACAGCCTTCCTGCTTATAGCCCATCTTTGCTCAATCTGAATCAGCTTTTTTTTCTCCTTATCTCTTCCTTTCTTCTAATACATGATTCCTCTACCCATCTCTTAAACAAGCTGCGCCTACCATGTTCTCTGCTTCTCTGCCCCCTAGCCCAGTATTTGCTTTACCTTTCCTTTACTCACTCATTGGACACCCTATTTCATAGCAGTACTTGACATCCTAGTCATCTTGCTGAGTCTTTCTGCTTCCCCTTTCTCCTATAAACATATAACATATACCAGGGGACATCCACTCCAATTGAGTGTTGGGAGAGTGAGAACAGACAAAATAAAATATTTCTTTACCCAGAGTGTTGTTAGTCTGAGGAACTCCTTGCCACAGGATGTGGTGATAGCATCTGGCCTAGATGCCTTTAAAAGGGGATTGGACAGTTTTCTGGATGAAAAGTCTATCACAGGTTACAAGCCATGATGGGGATGTATAATCTCCAGGCTTAAAATGAAGGTACTTCAAAATGCCAGATGCAGGGGAGGGGTATCAGGAGACAGCTATCTAGTTGTCTCGAGTGCTCCCAGAGGCATCTGGTGGGGCCACTGTTAGATACAGGAAACTAGAGTAGATGGGCCCTTGGCCTGATCCAGCAGGGCTCTTCTTATATTCTTATGTTAATTCATTCTGTGCTTAAGTTTTTGGAGGTATTATTTTCATCCAAACTGACTTTCATTTTCCTCTCAGAAGCACCAGAAGTCAATACTGAATTGCTGGCATATTCACCTTAAGCAGTTAGAATGTCCATGAACATTCTGTAATAACACAGAAGCTAGTAGCTGACCAGAGGAAGAAAAATAAAAAGTTGGACTGGACAAGTTGTTGTTTTGACTCCACTTATCAAAAAAAGCAGGGGGATGAGTTCCATCATGAGACCCTAATAAAACCTCTAAGCTGTATCCCTTGACTAGCTTCTCGAAAACAGCCTGGCTTATCATTATGGAGCACTTTGCTTTGACTCCCTAACAACTCGCCACTGTTTGCTCACGGTGTTCTGTCTAACACCTACTTGTTGTCCACTCAGACAAATGTTGTAATGCCCTAGCAACAGCAACAGCAGCTTGCAACATGTGAGTGCCTGCTGGAGCATGTGTACTCTCTTCCTGTTCAATCAATTGCAATCTAACAATATGGGAACACCAAAATAAGCCAAGAGTATATAACAATGTGGTAAACAAAATATTTCTTTTTTGATCAAGCTAATATGTTGTGGCCCACTTTATTTGCAATAGTCCTTCATCAGAGAAATTCTGGACAAAAATCGCCACAATTCTATTGCTGTTCGCACTAAGGTTTTCATTACTTGCCACAGCTAATTGCGGCTAATTTCCAAGGTGTGTCTCAATTATGTTACTGGTTATGTGTTCAATTGCACAACTGAAATGTGGCCTGTCAGTTCATCAATTAGCTGCAGTTAACCATTTATGCCAACACCAGTAGGATTCTGACCAGTGTTTTCTGTGTCAGCCTACTGTCTTACACACTGAGGAGTCTTTCTCAATGGGGCTGTCTGAGGCATGTTAGAAGTCAAGTGTAGAGATAGCCATATCAGGTGTAGTCTCCTGGGAGTTGTAGTCCAAATAAGTAACTTTTCTCCTTTTTAGTCAAGACAGCTGGTGAGCCCATAAAAGTATCGGCCTTCAGGGTCATCATTAACAAACCTTGCTCCTGCCATGGCACTGCCCAGAATGAAGTAAATGATGAGAGTGGTGGATGGAGTGGAGTGTTATCACAATCCTCTAACAAAAGGCCTAGCTCTTGAGACATTGTTACTTTACCCAGTTTTGAGAGACATCCTTGAGTCTCTTCTGACTATCAGCCCCTTATAGAGGATACATCCAAGCACACAGTGGAAGTTTGCAAATTTGTTTCTTGTTCTTGTTTTTTCTTCCTTCCCTTCTCAGCCCGAATGAGGAATGAGGTTTTGGAATTGTTTTCTTTTGACAGCTGAGATAGGCATCATTTAACAGTAGCCACAATGCTAATCAGCAGCCTGCCTGTCATTCAAAAAACCACATACTGACTCAAAAGATCCTTGACTGCTTTTTTCCAGGATCTTTATGGTTTTTACCGGGGGGGGGGGGAATCTTACCTTTTGGCTATTCATGTCTAATTTCCTTTATTAGATGGAACCCTGAGAGAAAATAATACACCTCCCCAAAGGCAAACATGCTTGGCTACTCACCAAGGAACTGGAAGAGCATCCTCTATTTACCTCTGTGTCGACTGAGATCCTTATGGCCCCACCTTGTTAGACCCTGTCAAACAAGCTGGGGAAATTGCCAACATCTCCTGCTATATAAGATTGTGACAGTCCAGGTGAACTAGTCCTTCTGGCCAGAAGCTGGCGGAGTATTGCTGCAACAGACTCCATTCAAGATGGAGTTTGGTGGAGGGTTGAAGGTGCCATTATGGACCTTGCTATTAATTATCTGCTGTATCCAACAAAAAGGTAACCATTTCTTTGCTTTTCATTTCTTATTTTTGAAAAGCCAACACAATGAGATATTTTAACTCACTTTCAAAAGTGCAGTTCATTCTATTTTGAAAGCCATACCAATGCCTGAATTTCAGTTACCACCCCCTCCTGCCCCGGTCTTATAATACTGTTTCAGCTAGATATTTAAAGCTTCTGTATTGGCTGGAGTATTTTTAATTTTATCTTGCCTGAAGCCAAAAATACTTAGTGACATCCTGATGGAGACAGCTTTGAAGACTGAATAGAAAAAATGACATTACACTAGAACTATAAGCTTCTTAGGAAAATAATTGGTTTGCAGGATTGAGTGTGAAATATGACTGTATCCTGCTGGAATAAAAACATGTTAGATTACTCCAAAATCTCCTAAGAGTTAAAATAGTTGTATAGGATTTACAACCCCTAAAATCCAAAAGAGACAACAATCTATCTACACCTTTGCATTACCTCTCTACAGCCCAGTTCACAGGGGCAATTCAAATATATAAATTCTGATTTAGGACTGTATGTGTTATTTCTAATGGAGATTGATCTGTGAGGCATAATAACTTTCAAAAAGGTATGAGGCTTCCCAACTGGTCTACAGGATCTTTAACTTTAGGAGAGAAGCTACCATATTGCTCGAAGAAACCTTTCTGGGAAGAAGGTTCTCTTAAAATCAACAGGTCATGTTATTAATAGGACTGTTCCAGGTTCACTTCTTTTTATTAACAGCCTAAGCCTCTTAACATGGATGTAATTTCCCCCTGGCTGAATGAAAGAGTGTTTGGGGGCAATTTTATCCATGTTTGCATAATTTTGTGCCATTAATTAAGATCCCAGTGACATTCATACATTTTAATTGTATCTCAAAACTTCTAGCTGAGGCAACCCAAGGAATAACAGTTATTTTAAATATGAGGTCAGTTTTAATTTTCAGAAATGTAATATAGAGACTGTTTTCCACAGGCAACTGGTTGACCTCTATGTGAACGGAATACTGGATTATGTAGACCTTTGCTTCTATCTGTCATGGTTCTTTTAAAGTTCCTTTTAATATACTGCCCTGACAATCAAAAACACGTCAGGTCCCATCAGGGTTTTGGAAGATGCAACTTTCTATATTCATATCAGAGTGGTGCACAATTGAAAATTATGGATGCATATGAAATATAAGTAAACATTAAAAACAAATAAAAATGTTAGAAATTATTGTCAGTTGTGCTCCTAAAATGACCATTGGGTCATTTTCCTCTTTTTCGCTCATCAGCAAGTTTGCAGTGCAATGCTTCTGGAAGTGAAGGATTGGCCAGTTGTACACCATTGCCCCAGGGAATGCCGGAGTGTACTCACAATGCTTTTCGCTCTTTGAGGATGCTCCTTTTATGTCCCTTGAAAAGATCTATCAACTTCAGCATAGTTAGATTAATTTTCCAACAGTTTTGCTGGTGAAAAAGAAAGCACTGTTTTTTAAACTGCAATATCAGCATAGTCTAGCCTGGGGACATTGTTACATGATAGACATGAACTACTTTATATCATGCAAGCTGTAGCCTAGTGGCTAAAATCCAGTAATAAATTGTAAATGGAAGAGATTGATTGAATCAGTGGGGATTAGGTGATTCCACTCCTTTGTAAGTTCCATTGATTCCATGGGCCTACTCTAGCTGCAACTTAATACTCATGGATTTCAGCAATTACGATGTAGAAGAAATAGGAATGTTTCTACTGAATGTTTCTCAGCACATCACCAAACTACAGTTCTAAGGATGTTTGAAGAGGAAGCCATGAGACTTAAAGGGATATAAAACTATGGGGGCAAGTTATCATGTAGACATATCCTACAATGTAAGCCCTTTCAAATGCCACTGATTTTAGTGTGAGAACTTAAGTGTGCATTTAACTTTCCCCTTTAAAATAAATGTGATTATAAAAGGCTTAATTTTGGCCAGATTATGGCGGCTCAACAGGGTTGGGTTTTTTCTTCTTCATTTGATATGAATGCAAAGAAAAAGGCCTAATTACACTTAACCAGAAAGGAGGTCTCTGTGATCAAGCTTCTCAGATTTTTCCTGTATTTTCCTGTATTTTGTGAGCAATATCCTTCTGTCGTGGCTTCAGGGATAACATCCTTTTAAAAAAAGAAGATAGAATTGTAGAGTTGGAGGATAGCCCAGCTTCATTTACAGCTAAAGACGTAAGCATCTTTGATGGATGGCCATCCAAAATCTGTTTTAAAACCTTCAGAAAAGACGAGTCTGACACTTTGTGGGTAATCTGTACCACTGTTGAACAGCTCTTCCCCTCGGGAAGCTCTTTGTGTATTACTTAATAAACACCACACAAAAGGAATAAACTTACACACAACACTTTTATCTCACTTTTTTGTAGTTTCTAGCACAGAAAGCATATCTGGAAAAGTTAACTTCATTCCACCACTGAAGACAACACCAACCCTTACATGTAAGTCAATAAAATGAATTGCCATAATTATTTCCTGGTACCTCTCTGATAGCTTCATAAGGACAGCAGCATGAATACAGTTTAAGAGACAGATGAGAAAATGGGCAGGTTCTTTAGTGGATAAGTAATGTGTCAAAGGCCCTGGCAAATTTGCTGGGGCACATCCTGTGTCTGTGGAATGCTCTGACGAGGTCTATATGCTGGACACCTGCTCTCATGAGGTTATGGTGCCTGGTAAAAATGAGTATATTTGGATAGAGATTTAAATTCAATGTATTTTGTTTTATTGCTTCTCTTTTTATATTTAGAATCTTGCCTCAGTTGTTTTATTTGATTCCATTCCTTTAATCTTGTTTAAAATTCCATGAGATATGGGAAAGAATTGCACATAAAATGAACATACAGCTGCAGATATTTGTTTAGACCTGAAGGATGGTGGGGATAAAAGATGTCTCGCACTACCTTGCTGAAAAGTCTGAAAATGTGGTGGGGAGGTTTGGTGTTTCTACAGCGAGGGAATAACTGGAATTTGGACTATATGTCACATTATAAGCAATTATCTATGTTTTCGCATTACATGAAATCACTTAACCCAGTTGTTTTGGAGAAGGTACTTTTCTCTGCCGGTATTGGAAAGGTCAGGGCAGTGATCACAAGGGGAGACACTGAGCATCCTCTGTTCTTTCCAGCTCTAGAGATCTTACAGCATTGTTGCTTTTGGCCAGCATGGAACAGAATTGAACTTTTTAAAAACCCTTCATTGGTCTTATTGCTCTGGGTGTTCAATAAAACATTTCCCAGTTTAAAATGATCTTGCATTCACATTTCTTCTAGTGCAGTAAAATCTGATTCTAGTTGCAAGCAGTAAAGGATACACAACTTCCATGACTGCTGCAGAGCATCTTCCTTTGCTCTTGAGGATGCTCAGCAGCAAAAGGTATATAGGAACTTATTCCAGTTGATTCTGCAAGGCAAGTGAATAGTATTATCTATAGACCTTTCTCATGCTCACCTTGGCATAATAATAATAATAATAATAATAATAATAATAATAATAATAATAATAATAATAATAATAATAATAATAATAATAATAATAATAATAATAATAATAATAATAATAATAATAATACCAGTCAATGTTTTTATAGTTCCGATTGACTGTGCTTGGTGTTTTTGAATAAGAATAAGAATTGCATGCTGTCAAATCAGTCAGAGTTATGGCAACCCTTTCCAGGGTTTTCTAGGTTTTACCATTCCATTCTTCTGGGAGCATCGTGGGATTGTGTAGCTTGGCCATGGCTATACAGGTTGGTTCTTCCCCTAGGAGGCACAGTGAAGAATCAAACAGCCATATTTTGGCTCTGCAGCCAGGTACCTAGAGAGAGAATAGTATCAGGCTGCTTCTTGAACACATAAACAGGGCCAAGCAGAGCAAGGAGCAAAGGCCTGTTTTTATTGAGTTAGACGTTAGTAATAATGTTGATTCCCCAGTGTGATGTAGTGCACAGAGTGATGGACTAGGACTCTAGAGAACAGGATTTGAATCCCCACATGGCCATGGAAACTCACTGAGGAAGTGGGACTGGTAGAACAACTCCTTAAATGTCTCACTTATCTTGAATGCTCTGTTGGGGTTGACTTGAAGGCACTGAACACACACAATACTGTTGTATAAATAGTTATCTGAAATGAAGCAAGACACCACCAACAAAACTGTAGATAGTGATTCTCACATCAATAAAAGACATGTGCAATACGCCTTTGCAATCTCTTCTGAATCCACAGCCTTCAATGCAGCTCACAATGGACGGATATGTAGCACATGGGGCAACTTCCACTTCAAGACATTTGATGGGGATATCTTTCCTTTTCCTGGGCTCTGCAACTATGTCTTTGTCTCCCATTGCCACACTGCCTTTGAGGATTTCAACATCCAGATCAGGCGTGTGGTGGTGGACAACATTACCACTATCTCTTCTATCACCATGAGGCTGGATGGAGTGGATATTGAAATGGAAGAAGATGCCATTTTGGTGAACAGTGAAAGGTAACAATATAGTCCTGTGTACTAAACATTAAATGAAATGCTGATTCAAACATCCTATTGCGGACAACTGTGACATTTGTAAAGATTTAATATTTTGCAGCATAGCTGGTGGCTTCCCTGCTTTGACATTGTTTGGCTTAGAAAGAGAAACTATTTTTGTGTAAAAAAAAAATTATTTGCAATAAATGTCTTTACTCCAAGAAAGACGGAAAGAGAGAGAGAGAAATGCAAATAACTGCATAGTAAGAGGGGGGGAAAGCTACAGAATTCCTTGTACATCCATTTCTAATTTTTATGGATGTCTGTGAGCCAAGTATCACTTTGGGGTACCCAAAGTTTGTACTTCAACTGGACAAAATATCCAGACCAGATAATGTTCAAAGAGGTGACTGGATTATGTGACAAAGATTACTATGTTTCTGATGCTTTCTCATTAGGGTGCAGCTGCCTTACAGTGGCTCTGGATTCACCATTGAAAAATTTACCATGTATGTTAAAGTGGCAGCCAAACTAGGCCTAAACTTGCTGTGGAATGAAAAAGACAGCCTAATGGTGAGTGCTGGATAATATAAAGAATTTGCTTGAGGAGGCTGCAACAAAACACTGCAGAGTGGAATGGTTTTGTTCCATGCTCTAGCTAGCCAGCCTACCGGGCCTTCTTTTAGGATACTCCTATTCTTTCCCCATCTACCCAGCTTGTTTTCCATTCGCCTCTCCAACACTCAGCATTCTGCAGCCACTAAGCATGATCACTTTTTTTTTCTGGTATGAGTTTTGTTCTGTTGACCCCTTAGTTTCCTGTCTCAAACATTATGCATACTTTTCCATACACTGGGGGTTTCCCAGCCATATTCTTGTCTTTCATTAGCCCCAGTTGAACACACAAGCATTTCAGTTCAGTAGCTCCTTTTACAATCGTTACAAGATAACCCAGAAGAGAGAACTACACACTAAGCATCCTGCCAGAAATAAGGAATTTTTATTGTTCCCTATTGGTTTGGACTATAACTGCCATAATCTCTTGCAATTGTTCATGCTGACATTTGACAGTGTCCGAGTTTATTAAATGTTGAGGTATAACTGTGGTAGTATATTTGCAGTTTGTTTTAGAAACTTCCTGTCCTCAGGTACCTCATATTTTCAGCTCTTCTCAGAAAGATGGTGGTGTTAATAAGCATTTTTTAAAAAAATGAAAAGAAAAAAGAACAAAAGTGTTGTGGCACATTTCTATCTGAAGAAGAGATTGTAATCCAGAAAAGCTCACAATGCAATAAATCGGTTAGCCTTTAAGGTGTTACAAAGCTTTTCTTTTTTTGTGTGCATTTCTGTTTCGTTTTTCCTTTTCCTTTCCATTCTCTAAGCAGTGAGGTAAAAGAGAACCAGCCTGCATAAGCACTTCTAATTTCAAGTCCTCAGGCTGAACAAGAAGCTGTAAGAGGTTGTTCTCCAGTGTCCTCCTTCCAGTTTGTGGGTGTGTGGGTGGGGGTGCATATGTGCCCATATCTGTCATGCTGCTCTATTCCCAAGAAGTGTCTTGCTTCCCACAGATGTCTTATTTGTAGTTGGTCTATAATTGAAGAAAGCTATCCAAATGTATTCCCACTTGACATTTAATCTCCATTTTTAAAAGATTAAAATATTTGGATTTCATAGTTAACATACTTGCAGGTTTGCAGGAGATGCCGTCTGTTATCTCAATTTTTCATTTTCTAGTAAAATTTTACTTTTATGGGGTGTAACCTCACCTGTAGATTAGAGGCAGGTTTTTAATCCTCTCTTCAGAGAACAGAAACCACAAGCAGTGGAGAAGGAGATAGTTCTGTTATGAGTATTACAATGAAAATGAGGTTGTTATGAACAGCATATAGCCGGTGACTCACAAATGAAACCCCAATTTTCTATCCACTAAGTTTGCACTAAATTGCCAAAACACAACACTAATGGAAATCTATTTCTGTGTCGCTAATGCAGCTGTTGCCTTAGATTTTCAATGCCTACTGCAGAGAGCTTGTCTATTAACTTTTATCAACTCTCTCCTATATAATTTCAGCTGGAACTGGATGGAAAATATGCCAATCAGACTTGTGGGCTTTGTGGGGATTTTAATGGCATTCCAACTTACAATGAATTCTTTTCAAACAGTAAGTATGAAAAATGCTCCTTACTGAATTTGACTATCCACAGTTTATGTATTGTCATTTACTGAGTGCCATGAAATTACAATTGCTTCAGCCTTCTGTGTTCCCCCCCCCAATAATTTTGTGGGGGGAAAGTATATTTTAAGTGTTGGTATCTAAACAAAACTCAGTTAGTTTTGCCTCATGTGTGCTATTCTTCACTTTCTAAAACTTTACGCCATGAATGTAACAACCTGTGGTCCCTCCAGTAATGTTGGACTACTGTATTTTCATCATTCATAATGAGTAACCATGTTGATTGAAGTCAGAGTACAACAACAGTAGGGAATCAAGGGGATATCTCTTTCCAAGCTTATCAATGTATCCCTGGAATTTTTGAATTATAATTGTTTGTCATTCAGTCAATTCAGAGGAATGGTGACCTTTTCCAGAGTTTACCATTCCCTTCTTCTGGGAACATGGTGGGGTTGTGCAACTTGCTCAAGACTGAAGGGAACATTTATGGGAGAGACTTTCCATGTAATGATGTCTTGGCTTGACTTATTACAGATGTCCGCATAACTCCCCTGCAGTTTGGGAATATGCAAAAGCTGAATGGTCCAACAGAGGACTGTGAGGACCCTTTACCACTCCCTCTGAACAACTGCACTGATGTACAGGTAAGAAGTGATTTCCTTAGAGAAACATTTTCTGAAATCTTGGGAAAAAGTGGCTAGATGGCATACTAGAGACAATGGCTGAAATCCTGTTGCTTAGCACGGTCAGTCGCACTAGACTCAGACCATTGAATCAATGGAAATTTGGTGACTCAGCTCCTTCGCAGGTTACATTGGTTCTCTCATGGTGACTTACTTTTGCTCATCTTGGTGAACTGACTCACCAGATCCCCACCAATTCAGTCGGTCTACGCTAGTGTGACTCAGCACATTAAACATCAGAATTTAAGCAACATTCTCAGCCTCCTTTTCCTAACAGTATATTGTTAAATGCTTGATGCAGGGATCAGACTTCCTGATTTATTGTATTTTGTTTGTTTGTTTGTTTATTGTTACTTTGTGCCATGAGCACTGATGACACTGTTCAGAAGTAGGCTGTTGAGGTTATAGAATGTCCTGGCTTAATGAAGTCTCTTCTGGATTTTCCATCTAGGATATTTGCAGGGAAGTCCTGACTGGCACTGCATTCTCTGAATGCAATGCTGTCGTGTGGGTGGATGACTACATTGATGCTTGTGTACAAGACTTGTGCCTCTGTGCCAACCCTGAATCATTTTCTTGTCTCTGTGACACGTTCGCTGAGTACTCCCGGCAGTGTGCTCATGCTGGTGGGCACCCTCAGAACTGGAGAACCCCACAACTGTGCCGTAAGTATACATAATACCTATTTCTGTGGCCAGAGAAAATGCATTTGTGTACAATCCACCTTGACCTCTGCAGGATATTTGATTATAGTTTTTCATGACATTTAGCAAGTTGTCATCCAGTCAAATGGGAATTAGAAGGCACTACAGTACATATAGTGAAGTACAATAAGGGGGGGGGGTGTCTCACATTTTTAGGTGATACGTAAGCATTCTCAAAGGGGAGAGGCAAACAGTGCCCTTGAGATAATAGTTGGTGACAACTGCTGCAAACGTCAGCTGCCATGGTCCGACTCTGTTCTTAAATGCATCAAGAGAAATGAAATGAAGAGTACAGAACAAAGGGCCATTTGAGGCACTTGAATGTGCCTCTGTGCTTGGCCAGTCCTGGTCACCTGGCCTGTATTGATTCTGGCCAATAGCTAACCTGGTTGGCAGGAGCTGCATTATCCAGAGAAATGATGCTAGTGCAAAGATCTCAATCCACATTTGAAAGAATGGCTTCCCATAGTTGGACTTGAACTATTAAGTGGCCAGATGTGCTGAAAAGCAGATGTGAAGTCCTTATAACTTGGAAAGAGGATAGCAAATATGCATAGATCAAACAGCAAAGTCAGTCTAGGTTGCTTGAATCTGCAAAAAACAAAGGGTAGACAATGGCCCACTGAGTCAGGAAATCAAAAAGATAGTCTTGGGCTGGTCATTCATCGCATCCTGACCTAGCCTCACCATAAGGATGAAATGAAGAGGGGGAGAGCCCTATAGTTGCACTGCCCTGAGCTTACTGGAGGAAAGGCATGATGTAAATGCAACAAGGAAAATAACTAAGAAGGCAGATGTCATGGGCAGCAAAAGCTTGTTGAGCAACAGATAGAAGGCAAGTAATCTTAGCCCTCTATTTAATGGTTATTCATTTTTAAAGCTTTTTTTTAAAAAAAAATGGATTGTGCTATATGTATTAAAACTGACTTTGACTGATTATCATCCCTTTCAGCAATGCAATGTCCTTTCAACATGGAGTATCAAGAATGTGGATCACCCTGTGCAGATACTTGCACCAATGCTGAAAGATCTCAACTCTGTGAAGAACACTGTATAGATGGCTGCTTCTGTCCACCAGGTAAGTTTTCTTCTTCAGTTCTTCTTCTTCCAAAGCTCCTAGTGCTTCCGGTCAAAAGCTATTGGTTGAGCTCTTCTATCCTTTCTTACTTAATGGATAATGTCTTGCAAGAAAAAGAACAGCAGCACCAGAGAAAAAACACAGAAGGGTTACAAACTTGTGAGGTTCTTGTCTGGATTCCCCATAACTGTCTGTGGATGAGGCTCTGCAATCTCACAGTAAAAAACCTGGACTAGGAGCACATAGTCTTTGGGTTCTTTAGAAGCCCTTTACTCCTTTGCTGGTGAGTAAATGTCATTGATCTCTATAGGACACCCACCTTACAGTAGTCACTATGTGAGCAAGAAGTCTTTTTTGGAAAATAGTACTTTGTACCCTTTTAAAACATACTATGGTTAATTTCTGTCTCAGAGAAATCTGTATTTTCCAATCCATCACCTACAAATTATACTCAGCTCTGAGTTTCTCATGTAATCAACTATCTTCTGGGAGGTGTTAATATACAGGATATATTATAACAGTAACTATTATACTCTGGTTTCTTTTCAGATCATATAACAATTTTTCCCATTCCTAAAAATTAAAACATATACATTATTTGTTCCTTTAGGAACTATGTATGATGACATCAGTGGCTCTGGCTGTATCCCTCTTGAGCTGTGTTCCTGCATTTACAATGGCAAATCTTACGCTCCAGGGACAACTTACTCAGAACACTGCCGTTCATGGTAATTTTCACCTTTGGATAAGATAAACCAATGTTTTTTGGGGGGATATACCTTAGGATGAGGTCAGGTGGGGAAAGAACCCACATTTTGAACTGCTTGTGACATGGCACTCACACAATGCACAGAAGATCACAAACTAGCCTGACCCTATTCTATGTTTGCTGAGATGTTCTGGTCCAGCAGCAGAACTACTGTTTTTTGGGGGAGCAGGCTGGAACAATTCCTGCATAAACAGAAGGGTGGCTTTCAGGGAGATAACTCCCAGCAAAGTGGCCCTTTCTAGAGGAATCGGACACTATTCTTTTTTGCCATCTGACCACATCCTTAATCTATCATTTCAGTTTTTTTAAACTACTGTAGTGTTAGTCTCCAAAACCATTTGCTGTGAATCTAGGCATAAGAGTTCATCTATATTTGTCTCATCCTTGATTGCGCTCTCACATCCGCCAGTAACATCCAGCACTTCTGCATTCACTTTTTAAATGTCTGTTTCCCCATAAGGTACAAGGGATAATTATGAAAAATAAATTAGAAGAAAACAGATTTTGACAAAATATTTGCAAGAGTTCCTTGACAGTGGGTAAGACCACCTCAGAAGATGGTGGACTCTATTTCACTTGAGGTTTCTAAACCGAGGTGGGATGACCATCTTTCAAGGATGTCTTAGTCATGGATCTCCTGTGTTTTCAAGGGTCTGAATCAGATGACCATCGAGATCCCTTCCATCTCTATGATTCTGTAGTAAAATAATACAAGGTGCCTTTAGTGGCAGTGCCTGTTGGCTTCATTCAGTTTCTTGTTCTTCTAGTTCCTGCACTGGAGGTGAGTGGCACTGCACAGACCTTCTTTGCCCTGGCATTTGCTCAGTTGAGGGTGGATCACATATCTCTACTTACGATGAGAAGCATTATGATGTCCATGGGGACTGTACGTATGTTCTCTCTAAGGCAAGTCACGTAAAATTTACCATTGTTGAAATTAGCAAAACGCCTTCCTGTCTCTGCCCTTCCCACACCATCTTCTGTTTCTGGGATTATAAACTCGAAGTCTTTGTCTCTGAAGTAAATCCCTTTCTTTGGATATCATATGACATATGTTTATCTTCCTTTTTTTCTCTAAGTTTTAAATCCATTTCACATCCTTATTGCTTCTGAATCATAGCATTTTTGCAAAAAAAAAGCTGTTATTCTTATAAATTTGATAAAACACAGGCTTTTTTTTCCCTTTTGGGAAAAACAAGGAACATACAGAATAAATTCTCCATTTTGGAAGAAGTAGACAGACATTTTACCTTGGTTTAAGTAGACATTCCACTGAGTTCTTTTAAAATCATATGGGACCTTGTTTGCGACTTCCTGTAAATTCACAGGATTTCACCAGAAAATAAAATTAAATGGTGTTAATAAGGAACCAAAGAACCCCTCCTCTCCCCAGTTTTGTGTCTTGTGTATTCTCTCTCTCTCTCTCTCTCTCTCTCTCTCTCGCTCTCGCTCTCGCTCTCGCTCTTGTTCCTTGTTTTGAGCAGGAAACTGCCAAATTCTGTGCAGCTTAACGCCCTTTCTGATGAATGTTGTGCCATTCTGATTGTAGTAATCCTGGGCAGTTTGGCATGTATTCCAGACAAACTGACCCTGAAACTTTTGAGAATCTTGCAAGATTTCCCACAAGATTTATGGGATTCCATAAGGCGAGATGACTGATATTCTGTAGCCGGTTTTTCCTCAGTGAATGAAAAGCAATTCTTATAATGCCATTTCCGTTTCTGTTGTTGTTACACATATGTAATTACGGCAAAGGGTGAGTGTGTTTGGGATAACAACTTAGGTTATTATGCCATTAAAATTAATAGAATTTTAAATTATAAAATCAAAGATTTGGGAATGCCCTGAAAGAACTGCCTTATTTTTAAAAAGCCTAGCATATTCAGGCCAAGATCACTGATGTCATTAGAGAATCTCTTCCTCTTTTGCTGCAGCCATCCATGGTTCAAAAGGACCTGCTCCAAGGGAGGGATCTGTGAGGAATTTAAAAATTCCAAAATATATGTTTATTTTGAATGTCAAATTTCTGTTTAGTTGAGGACTTTCCAGTTGTTTAAATGTTTGTGGATATCAACACAGACAGTAACTGTAATTCTCCTTAATAAAATTCTGTCCTGCAATGAGAATTCTGTCTGCCACTATGGGGAATAAAAACATATTCTTGCCCAAGCCTCTTTCATTCATTAGGCATCAGAGATTTCTGAGGGAGCAGACAGATGAGGTTGATGATGTGCTAAGAAGTTAAGCTTCTGAAAATAAAGCTTCCATGCTTTATGAATGACAAAGCTTTTCAGAAAAGTTGCCAACTGATGTTTCTCCTTTAAAAATGTACATTTCAAAAACAATTCCCTTATTGTCACCACCTCCTAGACACACCTTCAACCTCAATGGTGTGATCTGGGGGTGTTTGATGAAAACCAAATTAAAGAATCCGATTAATGAATGCATGTGTGCTTTGTTGTATCATATTATTATACACTGAACAGATAAGATTAATTGAGTAATTAATAGAAGTGTCCTACGTCCTCAATTAGGACAGAAACTTTGACATTTAAAGATCATGAGGAAAAATGCTATCTAAACTATGCTTTCCAACATGATAAAAAATTGAATCTTTAAAGAATAAAGCAAAATGAATGCTATCTAGTAGTCTCTACTTGTCTTTACTGGAATGGAAATGGAAAAACTGCCAGATGCCAAGAGAATGGGTTCAAAGGGATGGGAAAAGGGGAGATGAGTTTTAAGCTATGATGAGTTTTCCAAAAAAATCCTCAACTGGATGGATGACGTCTATTCCAGAGTTTCCCACCTTTCCAAGGGAGATTTTAAATTTAGTGCAGAGGGATGGAGAGAGGCTGTTGATTTGGACAGAAAGTAGTGGGATCTAGCATTCACTGTTTGATTCTGGCTCCATTTAGATTAGGCATCCTTCAGTCTCAAGAAACTATGGTAACGTGCTCTGAATAGAGGACTTGGAACAGTGTCTAGTGTGGCTGAGGAGGCCAATTCGAGAGTGACAATCCCTTCCGCACTGAAGACAAATACAATCCGTCCCCTGTCCAGTTCCCTGATTTTCCTGGTTTCGGGACTGCCTCTTTGCCTCGGTCTGCTGGACAAGTGTCTCTTCAAAATGGGAGAGGCCATGATGCACTGCCTGCCTCCAGGCTGAATGCCCAGATGTCAAAGTTTCCCATGTGTTGAGGTCCATTCCTAAGGCCTTCAGATCCCGCTTGCAGATGTCCTTGTATCGCAGCTGTGGTCTCCCTCTGGGGCGATTTCCCTGCACTAATTCTCCATACAGGAGATCTTTTGGAATCCGACCATCAGCCATTCTCGTGACATGCCCGAGCCAACGTAGACGTCGCTGTTTCAGTAATGTATACATGCTAAAAAATTCCAGCTCTTTCTAGGACTACTCTATTTGGAACTTTGTCCTGCCAGGTGATACCAAAAATGCGTCGGAGACAACGCATATGGAACGTGTTCAGCTTCCTCTCCTGCCGTGCACAAAGGGTCCAGGACTCACTGCAGTACAGGAGTGTACTCAGGCCACAGGCTCTATAGACTTGGATCTTGGTATATGCCGTCAGCTTCTTATTAAGCCCTACTCTCTTTGTGAGTCTAGAGAACATGGTAGCTGCTTTGCCTATGCGTTTATCCAGCTCGACATCTAGGGAGAGAGTGTCAGAGATCGTTGAGCCAAGGTACACAAAGTCATGAACAATCTCCAATCCTTGTGTGGAGATGGTAATAGTGGGAGGTGAGTCCACGCCCTGGCCCATGACTTGTGTTTTCTTCAGGCTGATTGTTAATCCAAAGTCTTGGCAGGCCTTGCTAAAACGATTCATGAGTTGTTGGAGGTCTTAAGCAGAATGGGCAACAACAGCTGCATCATCAGCAAAGAGGAAGTGTCGCATGCATTTCAGCTGGACTTTGGTCTTTGCTCTCAATCTAGAGAGATTAAAGAAATTTCCATCTGATCTAGTCCGGAGATAGACACCTTCAGTTGCAGTTCCAAAGGCGTGCTTCAGCATGACAGCAAAAAAGATCCCAAACAGGGTCGGCGCGAGGACACAGCCCTGTTTCACTCCGCTTCGGATGTCAAAGGGATCTGATGTTGAACCATCAAAAACTACAGTGCCCTTCATTTCCTCATTAGGCTCCATTAGGCATCAACAAATGGTACACCAGGATTTCCTCTTCTTTTTCTCCAAAATGAGCTCCCTTTCCAGAAAAAACATCCAGAAACATTTCACACTGCATCAAGTCCTTTTTATAATGTTAAGACAAATCCTGAATCTAACATATGTCAGAGTTCAAGGATATTTAGACTGTATTTCTACAATAACTTCTCAGACATGTCTTCTGTTTTAGGGCAGAGGAGGGCAACATAGCCTTGAGTAACGTTTGCCCCTCCCAGATCCATTTTGCATCTCCTCAGAACCCCTGGAATACTCAGCCCTCCCACATTTATTTTTTTAAAATGTTCCCTCTAGGAGGCATGGGGACAATTTTGACATGTTTTGATGGCAGCCAAGCACCTCTCGGACTCTGTACACAACAAACTATTTTCTAAAATAACATTGGCCACTAGAGGGTGCACCTGGACTTTTAAAGTATAAACAACTTGTTTCGTTTAACCCCTTTTTGTTTAGTTATTGGAAACCCATTGGAGCAACAATTACACTACATAATTACTAGGTTACAATTTTTAAAGAATAATAATATGTAAAATGCAAATTAGCCATTTTGGCTCTGCCTTTTCCTTTTAGCCCTACTCCCTTGGTCCATGGCTTTCAGGCTGCCAGCAAATCTGAAGCAGTGTGTCTGTGATATAAGTGGTAATTATTGGGTTTTTTTACCTTAGGTTTGTAATGAAGATGAATTTACTGTCCTTGGAGAACTCCGCAGATGTGGCCTAACAGAGACTGAAACATGCTTGAAGATGGTGGCCCTTGACATCAATGGAGGACAGACGGTAAGTAAGCAAAGAAGGAAGTAGAAGATTACCTTGTCAGCCAAAATAGTTCAAGTAAGAGTAAGATAAAATTCTGTATGCAAAATAAAGACTATTTGCTTCTCTACCCAGTTTAAGAATTTTTTGCAATTAGAATAATGGTATATCAAACAGATTGGCCATCATGGATTCTCTGTGGAAAAGTTTGGATCAAAAGATTCCTTGAGTGGATGTCAAGTAGTGGGAGAGGTCATTTTCTGCTAGTCCCCCCTTCCCTCTTCAGGCCCCCTGCCTCTCTAAAAATCTCCTCCTAAGGGTCCTCAGACCTGTTGATGCAGCATGGGAAGACTGCAGGAGAAGCAGGTGAAAATCTGCTCCTTTCCTCCTATGAGTGTCTGTCTTCACTGGATAGTCACTCGTGGGTTCACACACTAGACGGATCCACTCATGAAAGCACACAGGATCGTGAGGTGTGTGCACTCACATCTTGACCTCTGAGTTATGGTCATGTCCAGGAAGCAACAGAACTCTGTATGATTGTTCTCCTTAGCAACTTTTTCAACCTTACATATATAAGAAGAAGCCATGTGTATATGGATAAATCAACAAAAAAAATAGCCAACAAGGTTTAATTTTGAACGTTTCTTGAAAAGCCAGTGGATGCATCAAAACATATAGGAGAAATGAAATACTCTATGCACAAGATAATATTCCCCAATATAAAAATAATAAAATGCGAGTTGAACTACTAGAAAGTAAGTTATAGTTAATGGAGGAGAATTTATGAAATCTGAAGTGGCACAGATGTGGGAAAGTTTTAAATATTATACACCTCTTTGAGGTCAGTTAAAAGCACTGGAGGTTTAAGGCAGTTGCATTCTTTACCACCTTCCATGCAGATCTTCAAAAAGCAACATCACAACCATTTGCAGTTCACATATGATTAAAGAGTGGTATAATTTATCTTGCATTGAAGGTTATTGTAGTGCAAAAAAAATGTTCAGGGTAGAATGGTTTTATACTCTGGGTTGCCTCAAGCAAATTAGATTAACGGCGTTCAGTGTATGCCTGGCATGTGAGATATTCCAGTATCCAGCTTTATGGGCCATTGGCATTGCAAGGTAATACATTCAGTGGCAGACATTGTGCAGTCAAGCAATATTCTTTCCCTTACCAACTGCTGAAAGAGGAGTGACATCATCTGACCATAACCACCCCAGAAAAGGACTGTGTCTGTGATAAACAAGATGGCCTTGCTTTTTGTAGAAGCAATTAGAGAATGACGAAAAATCAGGTTTTGAATAGACTGGAAGAGTCCACAAAGAAAATTCTGTTTAAGGGAGGTGAGAAGAATAAATAATCACCTGAGACATTAAATCATAAAAGCAAACATTGTCAGTAGGATTGTTCGGAATCTAATATTTCTGTCTTTCCCATTTTATGAAAGGAAGACATACTTTATTGTCACACTGATTAATACTTCTCTATCTTCTATCACCAGAATGTAGTCATCAAGTCTAGTGGCGATGTATTTCTTAACTGGATCTACACTCAGCTGCCTATCTCAGCAGGTATGTTGTGTACATCCAAAATGCCTGGCTATCAGTACAGCCTAAAAGATTTGGCAGCCACAGATATGACAGTAGCAGAAAAGCTTGGTGCCGAAAGCTAGCAACATTTGATTCAGTGACTGTTTGCTTTGTTCAGCTAAACTGAGTCTTCTTGCTCTGGAAAAGAAAAGGATCCCTTTTTGCGGGGGGGAAAGAGGTCTTATTGTGGTCAAATGTGCCTTAAAGACATCCATTCTCAATTACTGCATTGCCTTTGAAAAGTTTTGGAAACTTCAGGTAGATCAGATGAGTCAGCTAGTTTGTTACTAGACACTCACCCTAATGAGAATATTTCATATGTACTTTGCACAATTATTAGTGGCTCGTGGCTTCTTTCCAAATGCCATGCAAATTGGTAGTGTGTTAACTATACAGCTGTATAGTGCAGTGTGAAGTCAAAGTTTGTGAAGTACCGCTGGAGTACATAAATCTGTCTGAGATCTTTTCTTGGAGGCCTTCACTAGGTGATGTTAGGCAAGTGAACACCAGACATACAATCTTTTCCTTTGTTGCAGCCCCTTAGTGGTACTCACTTTCGAGAGATTCAAGGCACCCTCTCAGTATCTTTCAGATGCTGGACACAGTCTGATCTCTCGGATCTCAGTCATATCTCACATGTTGTGAAGAAGCCACATTGCTGTCAGCACATACCACCACAAAATAATTAAAGTGGACTAAGCTAAGGAGGATGAGTATGGACAATGTGATCTAGAATGTTGATTGAGCACACACTGTAATTATGGAACTGTTTTGGCTTGTACCAAGCCATGCTCAGATCCGCATGACCTACATTCTCAATATGCCTGTGTTGTAGTTGCAGCTATGAGTCTAACAAGAATGGTATGATCTTTATCCATAGCCAATGTAACCGTCTTCAGGCCTTCAACTTTCTTCATCATTGTGGAAACTAATGTTGGCCTTCAGCTTCTGGTTCAACTCACGCCTATCATGCAATTGTACCTTCGTCTGGATCCATCTTTTAAAGAGAAGACATGTGGTAAGAAATATTGAATGGACAAATAAACAGTGTGTCATGTCTTGGTCCAGAGTATATTATTAATGATTTCCTTATCAATACAAATGCTTTTGGTTTCTTTTAAAGGTCTCTGTGGAAACTTTAACAGCCGCCAAACAGATGACTTCAAAGCTATAAGTGGAGTGGTGGAAGGAACAGCTCCTGCATTTGCTAACACCTGGAAAACTCAGGCTGCATGTCCCAACATCAAACACAACTTTGAGGACCCTTGCACACTTAGCATAGAAAATGGTAGGCCTATATCAAGACCCATACATAAAGAAATAAATTCTCCAAATCATTGTTCTAAAACCTTTTTCAAAAAAGTGGAGGCACTGAAGACACATTAGTAATAAAGGGTGGAAATTGGGATAAAGGTAAAACCTTGTAAACCAAGATCTCATAGCCATATTATGTGCACTTAAGCCTATTGAAATAACACTGAAATAACTATATTTTAGACTATAATCAGACACACCCATGTGGGACTATATTTTAGGCTATAGTCAATCACACCTTTGTGGAATTATTTGTTTGTGACTGCATGAGTGCATGTGTGTGCTTGTTTCTGTGTGTGCCCATAGCATGAATATTTTGAAGATATTCATCCTTTCTCTACCCATTGTTTGGGAGTGATAACAAATATTGCAGCGAGTGAAACAAATATTGTTGTGGTGTCAGAAAATTGAGCTGGAGATGTAAGCTGCACTAAAAGTTTCCAGTTGTGTCTACAGATGTTAACAAAGTAGTATGATTTTTTTTCTCTTTGTAGAAAAATATGCGCATCACTGGTGTGGCCTGCTGACTGACTCTAGTGGACCCTTTGCCAAATGCCATTCTGCAGTGAATCCAGCTCCTTATCATACGGTATTAAAACCAGCTATTATGCCTTGTTTCCAAAGTGAGGTGATCTGGACTGTGCATGACCAAAGAGCAGGAACTAAGTAGGTGTTTGTTTAGAGTAGGGGTCTACTCTGAGTAGGAGTCAACTTGGAAGGTCTGGTCCCAGGATTCTGCAGTAGCTGCAGGGACTACAAGAGCGGCGGGGGGGGGGGGAACCACTGAAGCAGACAGAACTGAAAATGGATGGAAATCCACTTCTGGTTGTGAAAAATTGGATGTTTGTGTTAAAATACTTCAGAGGACCCCTGAAACCTATTCAAAAGTAAGTCACTGTTACTGGAAGACTCTCCAGAAGTGGCCATTAATCTTTTTTAAAAAGGGGAGTCCGGTAGTTCCTGGAACTGCAAAAACTCAGAAGTGGGTGATACGTTTTACCCACCCCTGGTTAAGAGGCTGTCATCCATTTTGAGTCTGTGGAGACTGTATTCTCACTCAGTTCATGGAAGAGACAAGGAAAAGGAAAAGCAGAAAACATGTATGTGGGTGTTGTTGCATGATGAGGTAAAACTGGCAGAGGTGAAAAAGTGCCAAATGAAAGATAAGTATTCTGAGGGACAAGTCCTACCATACTAGTGAGAGTCTTTCTGTAGAATGTCAAGAAGTGGGGCTGGTGAGAAGAATTCAGATGGGGCTCCCAGACATTCTGAAAGTTAGAAGAACAGCCTGTTGTTGCCTAGCCTGAAGACACAGGAAAGTTCTAAGGAGTCTTTCATACATATGCATTTTCCTCTTGATGACTACAGTATCTAATAATGACTTGCATGTGTGCACAGATCATCACATAAAATATCAGAGAACTGATGATAAATCAAGTGTTACATATGCATTTGTGAGCAGGTTCTAAGCCATGCATGCTACATTAATGTTTCAAGCTTCTGCTTCTGGGCATAGATAAACTTATTTCTGTCATTTGATAAAGAGCACAACACCTAATTTTGTTTGCTTTTCAGCTTAATACTTATAATCCAGAATGGCATCTTTCATGAAAGCTGCTTATTTTGTTTGTTTGCTAGAACTGCCTGTTTGACACCTGCAACTGTGAAAGGAGTGAAGACTGCATGTGTGCTGCTCTCTCTTCCTATGTCATAGCTTGTGCAGCCAAAGGAGTTGCGCTTCCGGGATGGAGAACCACGGTTTGCTGTAAGTGTTCTAGGCAGCCCTCCCAGGACTTAAAAGGACGAACATTTCTGCCAGTGAATTCCATTCATTTCTAAATTCTGCTGGGCTCTCCTAGTGGTGCTTCATAGGACAGGACAGCAGGGCACAAATCTGAGTAAAAGTTTCTAGTTAAACCCGTTTCTTAAAGAAGACAAATATTCGTGCTTTGAGTGAATCTATACTAGATTTTTGTAATGCCTTGTTTGTGCAGAGTGCATATTCTTTAAAAAGCAACTGGAAGTTAGAAGTGGGTCAAAATGATACAGCCAGACATTTGTCAGGGAATCAAGATATATGTATGGAACATATGAAGGATGTTCTCTGTTTCAGTCTCTGTCTGTATCCTTCAGAGCTCAAATTAAAGTGTGGTCATGACCATTACATACCTAAGTTCTCAGGACATAGAACAACTATGCATTTAGATCAACAACCAAGGCCCTTCTCAGGGGCGGATGACACAGGGATCTTCCTAGTCACTGCACCTTTAAACTACAGGATGCGCTTCTGCAGAAGACCTCACTAGATTGTTCAGTTCAGTCTCATTAGGCTTTTGCCCCTGTATTAGCTGATAGGTCTTAACCTTTGTTGTATTCTTGCTTTGGTAATTCAGCTGTTCAGTTCTCCTCTTTATCTGTCAACTTTCAGGTGATGGTGAGTGTTTGGAGACCAAGCCATAGGGTATAGGAATGCTTTTAAATAAATAAATAATATTGTTTTTTGGTTTTCTTCTTTCAAGCCAAATATACCACATCGTGCCCCAAAACCCTGACTTACAGCTACTCTATCAGTTCCTGTCAGCCTACCTGTCGATCGCTGAGTGAACCAGATGTTACCTGCAATATTAAATTTGTCCCAGTTGATGGGTGCACCTGTGAAAATGACACCTACATGGATGACACTGGAAAATGTGTGCCTGTTGACAAATGTCCCTGTTATTACAAAGGAACACCTGTACATCCTGGTGAAGTTCTCCATGACTTTGGCGCTGTGTGGTAAGAAAAGTCAAGTTACAGTCTACATTTGGTCATTATTGTTGTCATAAATCATTTTAGTTTTGAAATTGTAATTGGTCCCCAGCTTTTCTTATAAATAGGTGAAGTTATGTCCTGTAACATATAGTTATGTCCTGTAACTATATAGATAAAAAAAATACCTAAATACTGGAAAAGTACCAGCATTTTGAAAAACATTAAAATTAGTGGTACTTAAGGTCCAATTTTCAGAACCCATATGATCATAAGTCATTAGTATATCTGGGTTACAGGAATTATTACAAGTATTTTGACTTTTTGTCTTGATTTCTTTTAGGATTATGTTATAAATAAGCAAATCTAGACTCTAGATTTCCCAGCAGAATAAGTAGTAAATCTTATCATTTGCAAGACTGTGTAAAAACAAGCATAATTTCCTTTTCTTCCCCTCCCCCTCACAGCACTTGTACTCAAGGAAAGCTGAACTGCATTGGTGGTGGAGGATCAAAGCCAGGTGAGAAATATATATGTGTTGATATATGTATGTTTTCAATGTCTTTCACATGCTTTTATTTGAACCTAACTAGTTCACCTTGAGTTACGTAAAAAGGTCAGACCTGCAAAAACTGTGTTCTTTTTGTCACTTAAGTGCCAATTCTGTGCTTAGTTGAACACAATGGGACTTACTTCTGAGTAAAGAAGCAGAGGACTTAACTGTAACTTAATTTTTTGGTCAGCAGACATTGTGTAGTTCTGAATCAAAAAGATCAAAGCAAGAATAGACAACAAAAGCAATAGTATTTATATTAGAAGACCATGTTCATTACTACTAATTTCACAAAAGATAATTTATGATAGAAAATACAGCACCCTTGTGCTCAAACACCCCAGTTGGGTGGTAGCCATGTCTGTACTTTCATTTCTAATACCATGTTCTGTCTCTCAATCTTTCGTTAGTGTGTACTGCCCCTATGGTCTACTTTGACTGCAGAAATGCCACTGCAGGCAGCACTGGAGCTGAATGTCAGAAGAGCTGTCAGACCTTTGATATGCACTGTGTACGTATCCAGGACTTGGTGGTGTGCTGGGTCAGAAAGCCTTTGGCAGCCTACCTTTCCTAGCTCACCCCATCCCCACCATCTACAGGATTCCATTGTCACTTATAGAACTCTGAGAAGATATTTAACTCTCTTCAGTGTGAATAAACCATCTCCCCATGCACCAAATCTAGTGCACTAGCCACATATCATTTCTAACTCTGTGTTGATACTTCCTCCCATTCCCTGAGATTTGAAGCTCCTGGTGATTTATTGAAACTGGTGAATTAAATGATTATCACTGTTTAACAAATCCAGGCTTTCACCTATTTACTTTTACAGAACTCCACCTTTGAGCCATTCAAAAGGTTTAACTAGACTGGGGTGGGGGAGAAAGTTATCTGATATGAGTGTTATTCACTGTTTCCTCTTGTGCTTTCTTCTTGGCTCTTACAGTATAGTACACAGTGTGTGTCTGGCTGCATGTGTCCCTCTGGTTTAGTGTCAGATGGTAAAGGTGACTGTATTCCTATGGAAGAGTGTCCATGTATCCACAATGATGCTACATATAAGGCAGGAGAAAAGATCCAAATTGACTGTAACACCTGGTAAGGGTTTGCTATTTGTCTTATTGCTATCATCTTATGCATTCCTGGGATGATCTACAGTATACATGAAAAATATGTTGACAGATAAGCAGGGTGACTTGTTTTGTGTGTACGTCTTTTTTCCTTTTCAGTATATACATGAAATGTTTTATATACTTATTTATAAATAAGCACTTAAAACAATAGTATTAATCTATATCCCACTAGTTAAATAATATATTCCAAGACGGTTTGCACAAAATCTCTGTAACTGACATCATAAAACCCAGTAAAAGCTACAACGCAAAAAGAGCAAACTAGTCAGTTCAGAAGTTAAAGGTCCTTGAGAGTCCTGAAAAATAAAATGGTCTCCATCGGGTGCTGAAGAGGGAACAGCCCAAGCACAGCTTGAACCTCCATGGGCATTGTGTGGAGAAGGAAGTCTCCTCAGTTGTCATGGCGAACTGCCACACCTCAAGTCAGTAGGGGCATCTGGAAAAGTCTCTCTGTCAATGGCCTCAGTGTGTGGGTGGCTGATAGGAGGATAGGCAATTCACATATTCCTGGGTCATGTCTTGATGTCAGAGTCTCTCCTTCATGTGGTGCATCTGGTTTAAAACTGCCATCTATAATGATACCATCAGGATAGAAAAGATTGTTCCACCATTTCAGAACCAATCAGAAGAGCTTTATGAAAGAGATCTGTGCTCTTTTTAGGCTGGTCCACAATTTGGAGACCCTGAAGTTTTGATAAGTGTGAAAAGCCTAAACTTTGTGGTGCCCTGTAAAAGAAATAAATAGTTAATTAATCTAAACCTCTGACTTTCCAGCTTCTCAAACAATTTACATGGAACAATGAATATATAACAAAAACAAAAGAATTGTGGCACCTCTGAGCTTGAATAGATTTATTGTAGCAGGATCTTTTGTGGAGTTCATTATGGGATAGACTTTAAAAGGGTCCAGTCTTCTTCCATCAACTTTTCCTGATTTGTTTTCATTTTTGTTTTAATTTGTTTTTGTGATACAAGCTGAAATATGCTAATACAACTACCTCTGAGGAAATAATGCTACTTCCTGGGATCTTTCTCACTCTTCCTCTTTTCTTCCTCTCCTCTTTACATTGTGGTTGGTTTTCACTGTGTTCTACAGGGGTTACACACCTGGGCTGAAATCCAATTTATAATCCCAACTACAGTAGACCCATTCAATCAACTGCTGAATAGTATATCAACACTTACATAAATCTCATTGTTTAAACTGGTCTGTTCTAGTTGGGATTTAGGCAGTGATAGTAATGATGTAGTGGATAGAGTGACAGACTAGGACTCAGGAGACCTGGTTTTGAAACCCTTCCCCAGCCGTGGAAACTCACTGGGAGTGTCCAAACCACTCCTTAAACATCTCACTGGCCTGGAAAATTTTGTTAGGTCACTATAAGTCAGTTCCGACTTGTAACACACAGACACAGTAAATTAATACATGTCAATTCATATTTATGCAAACAGAACAGTCACTTTTAAATGTTGTCTTTTCTTTTTTTAGCGTATGTAAGAACAGGATGTGGAAATGCACTAAGAACAAGTGCTTAGGTACCTGTGCAGTTTATGGAGATGGGCATTATATCACCTTTGATGACAAGCGTTACACTTTCAGTGGGAAGTGTGAATATACACTAGTACAGGTATGATATAATTGCCTTGGCATTTTTAATGGTCAAATAACTTGTGACCACTTCCAAAAGAAATAACCTTTTTTTCCCATGTTCACCACCACTACCACCAACCCCCCCCCCCCTTTCCTTCTTAGGATCATTGTGGAAAGAATAGCTCCACCCAGGGATCGTTCCGAGTCATCACTGAAAACATTCCCTGTGGCACCACTGGCACCACTTGCTCAAAATCAATCAAAGTGTTTGTTGGGGTGAGTATCTCTGTTGGCGCATTTATGGGGCACTGCCAAGGTTAAGTTTTTACATTGTGAGATAACCTAATTAACACATCAGGTTCCTAAGACCATCTTCTAAAAAGAGCAGTTTTGAAGAATACCAGTTCTGAAGTCCAAAGTACATGTTGCAAACCTTCTGAAGGGCTTGTACATCCATGTAACTTGTTTCATCCACCCAGGGGGCATGGTGATCCTCAAATCATTGCTCTCCCACATCCTATGTCAGGTGAGGTGTGAACATAAAGCAACACACCAAGGATGTTCAGAGAAACTCAAAACTGGTTTCCACCTCAGTTTGCAATATGGTCAGGTAGGCATGCATTTAGAAAAGAAAAAGTCTGTACTGGATGCATTCAGTTCTTTGAGTTTACCTAAAGGTGCCCTTTGGGTACTAGACCTTTATATTTTGAAGTGTGAAGAGAACTATTTTTGATGCTTATTTACAGAGACTAGTTTGGGCCAAGTTGGGTTTTCTCATGGCACCATCCTTCCCCACCTACTGTTGGGTAATCATGAGCACAGGAACTACCTGTTTCTAAATCATCTTGTCTTGTTCTGTTGCCTAGTTAAAAACACATTAACTTTTGGAGGTGAGTTGCCTTAAGTTAAAAAATCACTGTAGATTAAAAACACCACCATATTATCTATTGTATAGTTAGTTGTGTGACTCAGAGTGCAACTGATAATATCTATGGTGATTTCTTAATTTGAGGCAATTCTCCTCCAACTGTTACGGCATTTCCACAGCTGTGCAAGAGAGTTTGGGGCTGTGTCAAAATGCTTTGTGTTTATTCATTTATTCTTTTTAAAAAGTTGTGTTCCAATCAAAACCTATCATTTTAAATATTATTTTAAAAATTGCTTTTCCATTATTTTTCTCAACAGAACTATGAGCTGATACTCAGCGAGGAGCACCATGAACTGATACAAAGGGGCCAGGGAGGTCAACCACCATACAGGATTCGCTACATGGGCATTTACCTGGTTATTGAGACTTACAATGGGCTGATTATCTTATGGGACAAGAAAACAAGCATTTTTATCAAACTAAGTGCTGATTTCAGGGTAAGACACTCTTGACAAGCCAGATAAATATTTATCAGTGTCACAGATAATCACCTTTTCCTTTTTTTAACTTCCTGGTTTTAAAAGCACAGCATTTGGATATAAAGCCCAAGGAAATACTTTCTGAGTCAGTTAGGATCACAGTCTGAAAATTCATTTTCTGTTTCTGCATGTGGATCTCCTGAACCCGCCTTTGTAAAATGGCTGTTCCTAAATGTGAGCTGTTTTACTTGTGTTGGCTTGCCATATTGTTCTCCCACTGTGATTTGTCTTTGTGCAATTGCAAGCCATCTCTAGGGAGCTAGGAAGATCATATGGCGTTCGTCATACACAGGGGCGCTGTCACATGAAACTGCTGCTACACTGAGGCAATTCCAGACACCCATCTGGCAGCCATATTGTGAAAAATTTCCTTAGGATGCAGAAATATGACTGTGTTTTAAGTGTCTTATTAGCAACCCCATGTTGCAAACTTCAGTTTATTATTTATTTTGTTTTGGAGATTTTAAAATCCCCTTTCAGAATAAATGACCATCGCAAAACAGCTCTAAATTGAAATAAAATAAAATAATGAAACCATAACATTAGGTTGGCCTCCTCCCTCTTGTCCCTTCAGCAATAGTTAAAGATATGCCTTTTTAAGCAGACATTTCATAACTAAATTGGGTGTGATTGGTCCTCTTCTGGATACTGTGCATACATTCCTTCTAAGTGTGCTTTTATAAATGTTTAGATGGCCATTTTAAATTACTGTTATATGTTTAATTCTTTTAACCTAATTTATTGTGGTTTTAGTCCTGTTTGCTATGAAATGAAATGAAATAAATAGATAAATAACAAAGTTGGAGCCAGAAGTACGTGTGTGCAATTAGCTAGTGAAAATAGCCTTCCCTGTTCTTCCTTTGCACAATCTTTGCCACAGGCCACATCATTCACTAGGCTTCACTTACTCTCTGTGTTGCATATTCAGTACGGAGATGGGTGTAACTGTTGGAGGAAGAGGTAAGGAAATCTACTTTCACCAGGCCTTTAGGCACATACAACTCTGGAGACAAACCAGAAAATATGTAAAATAAAATTGCAGCATTGAAAATATTTATAATATTTTTAATGATCATTCAAGCACCAGCCAGCTAGAGATTCGTGTTTTTTTATTATTCAACTAGAGGTGAACTAGAGCCCTTCTAGCCTTTCAGGAGTCTCCTGTTTAGTGCATTTCTAGTGGACTGGAGGTCCACAGGAATGAGTCCACACATTGACCTGGATGGCACAATGTTCTTCTGACAGAGATCCCAACCAAGGCTTTTTCCAGTCTTGCTTTCTTTTCTGGAGGAAACAGGCTGAGCAGGGTATTTTGTTGACTTCTCTTTAACTCTGGAACCCTGTTGTATGTTAAAACTGTTCTGAATGGTGAGAATCCTTTGGTCTTTTTTAGGACATGGCACTAGGGAGCTCCAATGAAAATTGAAACTTTTCCTCTAGTACGAGGCCTCTGCTGGATCTCCTTTCTGTCCTTTAAAAAAAAAAAAAGCCCTTCCATTTATGATGGAATGCATGCTTTCAATCTTGGGCCAAATAATATGCCAACATAGTACATTTAAACACAAATCTGATAGTCTCATTTATTATCAAACGGCAATCGTTACCCAGCATGATGCAAAATGGAGAAAAACAGGGATGTACAAGCAAGTACCAACTTTTTAGAATTGGGAGAGAAATATAATTCCATTTCCCCCTTTTGTTCAAAAGCTTAAAATCTTCCTCTAAATATGCAGGACTTATATTTTTTATGAATAAGAAGATACAAACAGAATTTTCAATTATGGTAGAGCTTTAGAGCTGGTAGGAAGTTAAGTAACTACGTGGCCATAACTGAAGATTGTGCTTATCTAAGAGGAATTTGGTCCATTTTTAATTATTCTATTTGTTTTTATTATTATTATTTGTTTCTCTGTGCAGGGTCAGGTCTGTGGTTTATGTGGGAACTACGATGGCAATGGAATTAATGACTTCACAACTAGGAGTCAGTCTGTAGTAGGTGATGTTCTGGAGTTTGGAAACAGTTGGAAGGTGTCTCCCACATGTTCTGATGCCAAATGCACCAAAGATCCATGCTCCAAAAACCCTTACAGAAAGTCTTGGTCCCAGAAGCAATGCAGCATCATCAACAGCGACGTCTTTGCTTCTTGCCACTCACAGGTAGGCCAAATCCTCTGAGCAGATTTTTTCTGAAGAACTAGACTTTATTCAGGTGCTTCCATCTGATATTTCAGAGCTGTTATGCACAGGGGTAGTTCCACTGATTTCAAACAATGCTTGGGGAAGTTATGTTTGGAGACTAGAACTCCCAGAATCCTCTAGCCAGCCCAGAGTCATGCTGGCTAAGGAATTCTGGGAGTTGTAGTCCCCAAGATACATTTTCCCCAAGCTCTGATTTTAAAAAACGATTTATAGGGAAGTAACTTGCAGGATGGCATCCAAGCTGAAAGACGTCTGGCAGACGCTTTGGCACGTGTCCTATACAACATGAAAGGGAGGATGCTCAGGAAAAGCAAATGCAAGGATGAGAAGGGGCTTTACGTCACAATTGCAACAAGATATAAAGGTTAACCCTTATTGAGGCTCTAAAGGTTGGAAGCTGTGCCGTTGCTAGAGCTCCCAAGCAGAGAAATGGGAGGGGTGGTTGGTAATGTTGGGGAGCAGAGCTTACTTGCATCCCCACATCATTACTATGATACTAGCTCTGCATGCTTTCAGGTTTAATGCCTGAATAGGGCTTCTTATCTCTCTTCTCATTTTCTGTGATCCTGATAATTTTCAGCTTCTCTCCACCTGATAGTATTATTATTATTATTATTATTATTATTATTATTATTATTATTATTATTATTATTATTATTATTATTATTATTATTATTATTATTATTATTATTATTATTATTATTATTATTATTATTATTATTATGCCTAATTTTTATCTGTCTATTCCTTTTTCTGGTAGCCTAAATTCTGTGGGAACATTGAAAAGTGAAAGGATGGGGAAACATGGTGTCTTTTAGCTTATCTTTATACAGCTTCTTGAAAACATTGTCACTGAGTGGCGTATGTTTAGAAAATGGCAACAAGACACAAGATTCCTGCTTTGATTTCTTAACAGGTTGACCCAACAAGGTATTATGAAGCCTGTGTGGCTGATTCCTGTGCTTGTGACACTGGGGGAGATTGTGAATGTTTTTGTACAGCTGTAGCTGCCTACGCCCAAGCATGTAGTGAATATGGAGTATGCATATCATGGAGATCACCATCAATCTGTCGTGAGTACTTGTCCCACACTTCCATATGCAGTGAAAAAGAGGTGAATGGAAAATAAATGTCATTTCTCTCCATTCACTGTATGAGAATATTTGTATACCATGCATAGCAGTAGATAACGTGCTGAAGAAAATGCCTGGATTGGTGTACTGCTTATGAATTAACATTCAGCCAGTATATGATTTCAAAATAATGGCTGATGCAACCATAATATCAGAGTAATTAGACAGAACCTCACTTCTGTGAATGATTAGTATTCAGTACTACCTTCAAGACCATGCTAGGCATCTTCCAATCAATTTGTACACAGGCATCAAAATATCTCATTATGACATCCACACTTACTTTAATGGTATAAGCAGTACTATGCATCCATTCTGGGATGATTGGTTCTTAATATATTTTTCTTTCCCTGTTTCTTTAGCCCTGTTCTGTGACTATTACAATGCCGAAGGAGAATGTGACTGGCATTACAAGCCTTGTGGAGCACCATGCATGAAGACTTGTAGGAACCCAAGCGGGAGGTGCCTTTATGAATTACCAGGCTTGGAAGGTAAGATGACTTTTCTATAGTCGTATTAGGCCTAAAGGGCCAGTGACTACAATGTGCAATAAGCTTTCAGGTTTTTCCTCCCTAAATCGTTGGGCTGTCTTCCTCATTTCCCACTGGATTCTCTTTTTTGGTGTGAAATTGCTTACAGTTAGACTTTCTAAGAACCTGTTAAGACATAATATAGGAGTTCTGTTAGGAGATCTCTTGATGTCTTTTGCTTTGCCCATATGGGTCCTTGAATTGAGTTGGGGCAACAGAACTGGGAGAAGGTTTATCGTTTCTTTCTGCACTGTTTCTCCAATTTAAATCACCTCCACTTAAAGCAGCTATTAGCTATTACCAGTGGTGGAAGAATGCAGAGGTATTTCCGTGGTTGATGGCAACATAGGGAATGTAAGAGGGAAGGATTTCTCTCATCAGGAAAATGGCATGGGGTCAAGAGTGAATGGGTCTTCAAAGTGATATTCAAGTTATTTAAAATAGTAAGATAATCAAGGCAATCAAAACGATCCTTTGTATAATGATCAGTATGGGCTGTCAAAACTGGTTCTAACATATGGTGACTCTTGCCAAGGTTTCCTAGATGTAAAGTACTTAGAAGTGGTTTATCAGTCCCTTCCTCTGGGGGCACACTGAGACTGTGTAGCTTGCCCAAGACCACATAAGCTGGCTCTACTTGCAGGAGGCTCAGTGCGGAATCAAACTCCCAACCTCTGGCCCTGCAGCCACATACCTTAACCACTGAGCTATCCAGCCAGCTCATAGAAAAATCAGGACAGTCTTCAGAACAACACAAAATCCATGAATACTATACATGATGCCACTGAATGCCTGCAGGAGAAGAATGTTCACTTGACCCCCTGGAGGTAGATGCTAATTATGGAGAGATGGAATGCTTCAGATAAAGCCTTCTGTTAAATAGCCATACACGTTGTCCCCCCCCCCCAAAAAAAGGGAGGGGCACACAGAGCAAGATATACTGAAGATCTTGACAACTAAACATGTTTGTACAGGAGCTTGTTGTTCTTCAGTCATCTGGATCCCAGGCTGGAGGGCTTGTAATTAAAAAACAATACAACTGCACTCAGTACTTTAAGAAACTGACATCTGGTGAATATATTTAAGCACTGGTGAGAGATTCAACCCAATCTACCTCTTGTAGTTAACAGCTGAGCTCAAAAATGGCACCTACTTTTAGACAGTAGCACGTATTTTAAAAATAGGCCCAATCTGCCATCAAAGGAAGCAGAAATGTGGCTTACAGGCTAATAAGGTGATAGTACATTGAAATTATTGAAAGGAATCATTCAAATGAAAATGGGTTTCTCCCATTCCAGAGAAATTCTGGATGTGTTGCTGTTCATTTTATTTTATGACAGAGAAATTTTGTTTGGAAATATGGGGAAAGGCTGTCCAAAGAAGAGGGAAATCCCAGCACACGGACACCCCAAGCAAAAAAAGTTCCACAAGAAATTTAGGATAAAATAAAGAAAACAAGAAATTGAAATCTTCTGGATAATTCCCCATTTTATATATTCCACTTCTCTCCCTAATCTCTTCCTCTCTTTTAGGTTGCTACCCATACTGCCCAGCAAAGAAGCCCTATTTCAGTGAAGATGAGATGAAATGTGTTGATGTTTGCGGCTGTTATGACAGTCAGGGTAACTATCATCCACCAGGAACAACCTTTGACTCAAGAGAGACATGCCAATCATGGTAAGCATGACAAAATTAAGAGCAAATAATCACAACAGACAAAAACACATGTAGCAGTGAGAGCAGCCGCAACAGGAACTGGTGTGAAGCCTGTGGAGGTTCCTGGAGGGGTTGCCACATCTAGAGTGCTGCCCAAGACGAGTGTGGCAACAGTGGAATAAAACAGAAAAGGAACAAACTTTTATCAGGCAGGTTCATTGTCAAACATTACAATAAAAGGCCAAAATTCTGTTGAGGCATTTAGAAATTCATTCAAATGAATGGTCTTCAGCTGTATCCCATATGGCTAAAGATTTAGCCAGCAAAACATCAGAAAGTCCATAGCACCTAAGGCACTTGTCAGTGGAACATTTTTATAAATTCTGTTTGGTAAAATTAATCTTCAGGTGGGACTAAGTTGAAAGTTAACATCAGTAAGTGAAGTTATGCATCTTAAATGGCTTACACTTTGCCATTATTTCTTACAGCCAGTGCACCAGTAAAGGCATGGAGTGTAGCTATGACCCTGAAGGTGAGTTATAGAGATTGATGACTGACTGTTTAGGAACTATGTCATACGTCATTGCCTAACCACAAACTATATGTCCTCCTCCAATTTTCAGCATGCTACTGCCACTATGAAGGGAAGACCTATATCTACAAGGATGTCATCTACAATACCACAGATGGCTTGGGATGGTGCATAATTGCAACCTGTGATGTCAATGGAACAATCAGTAGAGAACTCTACAAATGTGCTGGGCCTAGCCCAACAACACCATTTACATTTACTACTGTTTCAGCTACAACACCAAGTGGAGCAGGTAAAGCAATAAACATCTTGGGCAATTGTATGCACTTACACAGCAGTAAGCTCCATTGAACTCAATGAACTGAAAGTAATTGACTTGATCTAATGTATATAGGGCCTGGCGTGCTCTGGTCCATGGGGTCACGAAGAGTCGGACACGACTAAACAACAACAAATGTATATAGCACCAGTCTCATGTTAGAAAAGACACAGAGAGTCCTAGAAGGAAGGGAATCATAGAGCCTGCCTACACCATCAGATATTTTGGGATTTGCTCCATTTATAAAAAGGGTGAATTCAAATTCATTTTTCTTGCCCACATGACACAAAGGCTACATTGAATCTGTCCAGCCCTTTAGGCTTGCAAACTGGCTTTTTTCCCTCCTGCCTAGAGACCACACCTTTTTTTCTTGCCAGAAACATTTGAAAGGGCTTTTTTTTTCTTGTGCAGATGGGTGTGTGTGGCTGGTCTGTAGAAGAGATTGGGGGAAAGAGCAGATGGAGAAGCGCCAGCTGTGAGAAAAGAGAGCAAGGGGTGTGTGTGTGAGAGAAAGGGGCAATGGCGGGGAGAGAGTATGCATGCATGCACACACAAACACACACGCAGCACCAGTACTTACTTCTCTCTGCAAAGCCTCTGCTCCCCTAAGCTATTCCTTCTTTTTCTTAAAAGCCTCCTCACCCACACTCCTGTTTATTCATTCATTTTGTTAACAGCATAAGTTCTCTCTCTCTGGCAAGATACAATACAGAGGTAATTGGGAGGAAAGCTTTCTTAAGTCAGTTCCTTTGAACTGCACCACCTACAGGTCCTTCAAATGAAACTGCAGGTAGAAGGCTTTTTTTCCCTACTGCTTCTGTGACCACATATAAAAGAGAACCGAATACCCCAATGCGACTTTACAGTGAGAGGTGAGTTAATTTGCATTTCCCTCACTGTGTAGTCACAGCCTACTCAGCCCTTCACCTCAAAAAATGGGAGTAATGTATTACCAGTAACAATACTACATAATTTTCCTTCTCAACATTCTCTGCCTGAATTGAAATAAACATCAACTAGTCATAGTTTTCTTCATGCAATTAGAAATGACTTTACTTCACACGTGCTTTGATGGTGGAGAGTTGCCTTTTACCATAATTATACCAGATGGCCATATATGTTATTGTCTTTTTTTTCTGCCACACTTGAGAATACACTAAGTGTCATAGAATCATAGAAATCATAAAAAAGTGAAGTTGGAAGGGGCCTACAAGGTCATCAAGTCCAACCCCCTGCTCAATGCAGGGATACAATCAAAGCATATCTGCCAGGTGATCATCTTAAATTTTTCTTGAATGCCTCCAGTGTTGGAGCACTCACCAACTCCCGAGGTAACTGGTTCCACTGTCGTACTGCTCTAACAGTTAGGAGGTTTTTCCTGATATTCAACTGAAATCTGGCTTCCTGTAACTTGAGACAATTGTTGCGTGTCCTGCACTCTGGAATCATTGAGAACAGATCTTGCCCTTCCTCTATAATATAGAGTCTATATGACAGCCTTTCAAATATTTGAAAAGTGCTATCATATCACCCCTCAGTCTTCTTTTCTCAAGGCTAAGCATGCCCAATTCTTTCAGCCTTTCCTCATAAGGCTTGGTTTCCAGCCCCCTGATCATCCTTGTCGCCCTCCTCTGAACTTGTTCCAATTTGTTAGAATCCTTCTTGAAGAGTGGTGTCCAGAACTGGACACAATACTCAAGGTGAGGCCTAACCAGTGCTGAATAGAGGGGGACTAGCACCTCACGGGATTTGGAAACTATACTTCTATTAATGCAGCCTAAAATAGCATTTGCCTTTTTTGTAGCCATATCACACTGTTGGCTTATATTTAGCTTGTGATCTATGACAATTTCAAGATCCTTCTTGCTCGTAGTTTTGCTGAACCAGGTATCCCCCATCTTGTAAATGTGCAATTGGTTTCTTTTTCCAAGGTACAGTACTTTGCACTTCTCCCTGATGAATTTCATTCTGTTGTTTTCGGCCCAGTGCTCCATCCTATCAAGGTCATTTTGAATTTTGTTTCTGTCTTCTAGGGTACTAGCTATTCTGCCCAACTTTGTATCATCTGCAAATTTGACAAGCATTCCCTGCACTCCCTCATCCAAGTCATTAATAAAAATATTGAAGAGCAGCAGGCCCAGGACGGAGCCTTGGGGTACCCCACTTGTGACCTCCTCCCAGTTAGAGAAGGACCCATTAATCATCACCCTCTGAGTACAATTCTGTAGCCAATTGTGTATCCACCTGACTCTTGATCTATCCAGCCCACACCTAGTTAGCTTGCTAATCAGGATATCATGGGGCACTTTGTCAAAAGCTTTGCTGAAGTCAAGATATACTATGTCTACAGCGTTCCTTCTGTCTATCAGGGAGGTTACTTGATCAAAAAACGAGATTAAATTAGTTTAGCAGGATTTGTTCTTGACAAATCCATGTTGGCTTCTAGTTATTACTGCATTGTTTTCTAGGTGCTTTCACAATGACCGCTTTACGATCTGTTCCAGAATTTTGCCTGGGATTGATGTCAGGCTGACTGGCCTGTAGTTCCCAGGTTCCTCTTTTTTGCCATTTTTTAAGATAGGGACAACATTAGACCTCCTCCAATCCTCTGGTACCTCACCCATTTCCCATTATTTCAAGAAAATAATGGATAGCGGTTCTGAGAGTTCTTCAGCCAGTTCTTTCAGTAGTCATATCACTTAGCTGCACTACAAAATGTGGAAGCCGCCTTGTAATGCAATGAAATTGAACACATTTCCAATTTGTCTTCTATAAAAACATATACATATGTTCAATCCTAACAGTTTCCTTTACAAAAATAGTGACTGGAGAATATGCAAACACAATTTGCACTAAAACAAAACCAAAGAAATGTGTCTAATTAAAAAAAGCTGATTAAACTAAAGACACTATTCTGTTTTTACAGAATCAACTACACCAAGTACAACAACATGTGTGCACAGAATATGTGAATGGACAGAATGGTATGATGTCACCTACCCAAAGTATGGACCAAATAATGGGGATTATGAAACACCAGAAAAAATAAGAGCTAGAGGACACAATGTATGTAAAATTCCAGACGATGCGGAATGCAGGGCTCAAAGTTTTCCCACTGAGAAGCTGGTATCTCTCGGTCAGAAGATAACATGCACAAAGACAAATGGTTTGATCTGTAATAACATAGATCAGAATCCACCAATCTGTTACAATTATGAGATAAGGTTCTTATGTTGTGAATTTGCACCCTGTGGAGTCCAAACAACTGTTCCATTCACTACAAGTACTACAGAAACAACAACAAAATCAGACATTACGAAAAGTGAAACATCGCACGTGGCAACAACTGGGCAGTCAACAAGCAAAGAACCTCCAACACAAACAAAAGGAATACAAACGTCGGCTACCACAACACCAATAACTCCACTTGAAGGTTCAACAATAATGACAAAATCTCCTACGTCCAAGGCACCATTACCTACAATGGAAGAAACAACCTGGATTTCCGTCACCACAACAAAAACTCTTGCCCCAATGATTTCGACAATACCAGGAATAACCTCTACCACTTGCCAGCCCAAATGCCAGTGGACCCAATGGTTCGATACCTACTATCCAAGCTCCAGTTCGCGTGACGGCGATTTTGAGACACTGGAAGATGTCCTCTCGGACGGGCACAAGGTCTGCGAGAAGCCAACAGACATTGAATGCCGGGCAGGGGACTATCCCGAGGTCAGTTTGTCTCTTCTTGGACAGAAGCTGATATGCAACCTCCGTGATGGACTACAGTGCCTCAATGCGGAGCAGACCGGAAAGTACAAAATGTGTTACAACTACGAAGTCAGATACAAGTGCTGTGACTACTCCCACTGCGGCCAAGAAACATCCACACCAGGAGCCACGACTGCAGCCACCACAACTCTTCCAGGCACCACTCTGGAGGTGGAAACTCCTCCAGGCACCTCCCAGGGCTCCACGCCAGCTCCGCCTGTACCCAGCACCACTTCTCGCACCACCGTGGTCTCCCCCACTCCAAAGGTCCCGGGTTCAGCAAGCACACCCACTGTCACTTCTGTTGAAGGACCCACCGTGACTGCTGGATCTCTACAATCCACCCCTGCATCTAAGCCCACAACAGTGATATCTACAAGGGAAGAAACCCCTGGGGTATCTGGGACAACAACAGTGAGAACCACTCCAGGCACCACTCTGGAGGTGGAAACTCCTCCAGGCACCTCCAAGGGCTCTACGCCAGCTCCACCTGTTCCCAGCACCACTTCTCGCATCACTGTGGTCTCTACCACTCCTCAGTTCCCAGGTTCAGTAGGCACACCTGGAGTTACCCATGTTAAAAGCTCCACTGTAACAGCCACATCTCTTCAATCTACCCCCATAACCAAGCCTACTACAAACTTTTTGTCTGCAGGGACCCCAGAACATACGTCTAGAACCTCTACAATTTGCCTGCCCAAATGTCAATGGACCGAATGGTTTGATACCTATTATCCAAGTTCTGATCTAGATGACGGTGATATTGAGACATTAGAACAAATCCGCTCTGAAGGGGGACAGGTGTGCAAGAAACCACAAGACATAGAGTGCCGGGCAGAGGAATATCCTGATGTCAGTTTGACTCTTTTTGGACAGAAGATTCAGTGCAATCGCCATGATGGACTGCGTTGCCTGAATGCAGACCAGACTGGGGAGTTCAAAAGGTGTTTAAATTATCAAGTCAGATTCGAATGTTGTGAATCTTCCCACTGCGGCCAAGAAACAACGACACCAGGAGCCACAACTATGACCACCACAGCTCTTCCAGGAACCACTCCGGAGGTGGAAACTCCTCCAGGCACCTCCCAGGGCTCCACGCCAGCTCCGCCTGTTCCCAGCACCACAACACGCATCACTGTGGTCTCTACCACTCCAGAGCTCCCGGCTTCAGCCAGCACAGTCACAGTTACGTCTGTTAAAGGCTCCACTGTGACAAAGAGCATTCTTACCCCACCCACACCGTCCACATCTGGAATCACCTCTACCACTTGCCAGACCAAATGCCAGTGGACCCAATGGTTCGATACCTACTATCCAAGCTCCAGTTCACGTGATGGTGATTTCGAGACACTGGAAGATATCCTCTCAGACGGGCACAAGGTCTGCGAGAAGCCAACAGACATTGAATGCCGGGCAGAGGACTATCCCGAGGTGAGTTTGGCTCTTCTTGGACAAAAGCTGACATGCAACCTCCGTGATGGACTGCAGTGCCTCAATGCGGAGCAGACCGGAAAGTACAAAGTGTGTTACAACTACGAAGTCAGATACAAGTGCTGTGACTACTCCCACTGCGGCCAAGAAACATCCACACCAGGAGCCACAACTGCGGCCACCACAGCTCTTCCAGACACCACTCCGGAGGTGGAAACTCCTCCAGGTACCTCCCAGGGCTCCACGCCAGCTCCGCCTGTGCCCAGCACCACTTCTCGCACCACCGTGGTCTCCCCCACTCCAAAGGTCCCGGGTTCAGCAAGCACACCCACTGTCACTTCTGTTGAAGGACCCACCGTGACTTCTGGATCTCTACAATCCACCCCTGTATCTAAGCCCACAACAGTGATATCTACAAGGGAAGAAACCCCTGGGGTATCTGGGACAACAACAGTGAGAACCACTCCAGGCAACACTCCGGAGGTGGAAACTCCTCCAGGCACCTCCAAGAGCTCCACTCCCGCTCCGCCTGTTCCCAGCACCACTTCTCGCACCACCGTGGTCTCTACCACTCCAGAGGTCCCAGCTCCAGCCAGCACAGCTGCAGTCACTTCCGTTAAAGGCTCCACCGTGACTGCTGTATCTCTGCAGTCCACCTCTTTATCTAAGCCCACGGCACTGCTACCAACAACAGAAAAAACCCCTGAGGTACCTGTCAGTACAACAAAGAGCACTCTTACCTCCACATCTGGAATCACCTCTACCACTTGCCAGCCCAACTGCCAGTGGACCCAATGGTTCGATACCTACCATCCAAGCTCCAGTTCGCGTGACGGCGATTTTGAGACACTGGAAGATCTCCTCTCGGACGGGCACAAGGTCTGCGAGAAGCCAACAGACATTGAATGCCGGGCAGGGGACTATCCCGAGGTGAGTTTGGCTCTTCTTGGACAAAAGCTGACATGCAACCTCCGTGATGGACTGCAGTGCCTCAATGCGGAGCAGACCGGAAAGTACAAAGTCTGTTACAACTACGAAGTCAGATACAAGTGCTGTGACTACTCCCACTGCGGCCAAGAAACATCCACACCAGGAGCCACAACTGCGGCCACCACAGCTCTTCCAGGCACCTCTCCGGAGGTGGAAACTCCTCCAGGCACCTCCCAGGGCTCCACGCCAGCTCCGCCTGTGCCCAGCACCACTTCTCGCACCACCGTGGTCTCCCCCACTCCAAAGGTCCCGGGTTCAGCAAGCACACCCACTGTCACTTCTGTTGAAGGACCCACCGTGACTTCTGGATCTCTACAATCCACCCC
Organism: Intellagama lesueurii; assembly: GCA_037013535.1. Lineage (NCBI taxonomy): Eukaryota > Metazoa > Chordata > Lepidosauria > Squamata > Agamidae > Intellagama > Intellagama lesueurii. The sequence continues at coordinate 101,712,850 of JBAJHW010000001.1, read as the reverse complement.
TGCATCTAAGCCCACAACAGTGATATCTACAAGGGAAGAAACCCCTGGGGTATCTGGGACAACAACAGTGAGAACCACTCCAGGCACCACTCCGGAGTTGGAAACTCCTCCAGGCACCTCCAAGGGCTCCACTCCCGCTCCGCCTGTTCCCAGCACCACTTCTCGCACCACCGTGGTCTCTACCACTCCAGAGGTCCCAGCTCCAGCCAGCACAGCTGCAGTCACTTCCGTTAAAGGCTCCACCGTGACTGCTGTATCTCTGCAGTCCACCTCTTTATCTAAGCCCACGGCACTGCTACCAACAACAGAAAAAACCCCTGAGGTACCTGTCAGTACAACAAAGAGCACTCTTACCTCCACATCTGGAATCACCTCTACCACTTGCCAGCCCAACTGCCAGTGGACCCAATGGTTCGATACCTACCATCCAAGCTCCAGTTCGCGTGATGGCGATTTCGAGACACTGGAAGATATCCTCTCGGACGGGCACAAGGTCTGCGAGAAGCCAACAGACATTGAATGCCGGGCAGAGGACTATCCCGAGGTGAGTTTGGCTCTTCTTGGACAAAAGCTGACATGCAACCTCCGTGATGGACTGCAGTGCCTCAATGCGGAGCAGACCGGAAAGTACAAAGTCTGTTACAACTACGAAGTCAGATACAAGTGCTGTGACTACTCCCACTGCGGCCAAGAAACATCCACACCAGGAGCCACAACTGCGGCCACCACAGCTCTTCCAGGCACCTCTCCGGAGGTGGAAACTCCTCCAGGCACCTCCCAGGGCTCCACGCCAGCTCCGCCTGTACCCAGCACCACTTCTCGCACCACCGTGGTCTCTACCACTCCAGAGGTCCCAGCTTCAACCAGCACAGCCGCAGTCACTTCCGTTAAAGGTTCCACTGTGACTGCTGTATCTCTGCAGTCCACCTCTTTATCTAGGCCCACGGAATTGCTACCATCAACAGAAGAAATCCCTAAGATATCTTTCAGTACAACAAAGAGCACTCTTACACCACCCACACCCTCCACATCTGGAATCACCTCTACCACTTGCCAGCCCAACTGCCAGTGGACCCAATGGTTCGATACCTACTATCCAAGCTCCAGTTCGGGTGACGGAGATTTTGAGACACTGGAAGATCTCCTCTCGAACGGGCACAAGGTCTGTGAGAAGCCAACGGACATTGAATGCCGGGCAGGGGACTATCCCGAGGTGAGTTTGGCTCTTCTTGGACAAAAGCTGACATGCAACCTCCGTGATGGACTGCAGTGCCTCAATGCGGAGCAGACCGGAAAGTACAAAGTCTGTTACAACTACGAAGTCAGATACAAGTGCTGTGACTACTCCCACTGCGGCCAAGAAACATCCACACCAGGAGCCACAACTGCGGCCACCACAGCTCTTCCAGGCACCTCTCCGGAGGTGGAAACTCCTCCAGGCACCTCCCAGGGCTCCACGCCAGCTCCGCCTGTGCCCAGCACCACTTCTCGCACCACCGTGGTCTCCCCCACTCCAAAGGTCCCGGGTTCAGCAAGCACACCCACTGTCACTTCTGTTGAAGGACCCACCGTGACTGCTGGATCTCTCCAATCCACCCCTGTATCTAAGCCCACAACAGTGATATCTACAAGGGAACAAACCCCTGGAGTATCTGGGACAACAACAGTGAGAACCACTCCAGGCACCACTCTGGAGGTGGAAACTCCTCCAGGCACCTCCAAGGGCTCCACTCCCGCTCCGCCTGTTCCCAGCACCACTTCTCGCACCACCGTGGTCTCTACCACTCCAGAGGTCCCAGCTCCAGCCAGCACAGCTGCAGTCACTTCCGTTAAAGGCTCCACCGTGACTGCTGTAACTCTGCAGTCCACCTCTTTATCTAAGCCCACGGCACTGCTACCAACAACAGAAAAAACCCCTGAGGTACCTGTCAGTACAACAAAGAGCACTCTTACCTCCACATCTGGAATCACCTCTACCACTTGCCAGCCCAACTGCCAGTGGACCCAATGGTTCGATACCTACCATCCAAGCTCCAGTTCGCGTGACGGCGATTTTGAGACACTGGAAGATCTCCTCTCGGACGGGCACAAGGTCTGCGAGAAGCCAACAGACATTGAATGCCGGGCAGGGGACTATCCCGAGGTGAGTTTGGCTCTTCTTGGACAAAAGCTGACATGCAACCTCCGTGATGGACTGCAGTGCCTCAATGCGGAGCAGACCGGAAAGTACAAAGTGTGTTACAACTACGAAGTCAGATACAAGTGCTGTGACTACTCCCACTGCGGCCAAGAAACATCCACACCAGGAGCCACAACTGCGGCCACCACAGCTCTTCCAGGCACCTCTCCGGAGGTGGAAACTCCTCCAGGCACCTCCCAGGGCTCCACGCCAGCTCCGCCTGTGCCCAGCACCACTTCTCGCACCACCGTGGTCTCCCCCACTCCAAAGGTCCCGGGTTCAGCAAGCACACCCACTGTCACTTCTGTTGAAGGACCCACCGTGACTTCTGGATCTCTACAATCCACCCCTGCATCTAAGCCCACAACAGTGATATCTACAAGGGAACAAACCCCTGGGGTATCTGGGACAACAACAGTGAGAACCACTCCAGGCACCACTCCGGAGTTGGAAACTCCTCCAGGCACCTCCAAGGGCTCCACTCCCGCTCCGCCTGTTCCCAGCACCACTTCTCGCACCACCGTGGTCTCTACCACTCCAGAGGTCCCAGCTCCAGCCAGCACAGCTGCAGTCACTTCCGTTAAAGGCTCCACCGTGACTGCTGTATCTCTGCAGTCCACCTCTTTATCTAAGCCCACGGCACTGCTACCAACAACAGAAAAAACCCCTGAGGTACCTGTCAGTACAACAAAGAGCACTCTTACCTCCACATCTGGAATCACCTCTACCACTTGCCAGCCCAACTGCCAGTGGACCCAATGGTTCGATACCTACCATCCAAGCTCCAGTTCGCGTGATGGCGATTTTGAGACACTGGAAGATATCCTCTCGGACGGGCACAAGGTCTGCGAGAAGCCAACAGACATTGAATGCCGGGCAGAGGACTATCCCGAGGTGAGTTTGGCTCTTCTTGGACAAAAGCTGACATGCAACCTCCGTGATGGACTGCAGTGCCTCAATGCGGAGCAGACCGGAAAGTCCAAAGTCTGTTACAACTACGAAGTCAGATACAAGTGCTGTGACTACTCCCACTGCGGCCAAGAAACATCCACACCAGGAGCCACAACTGCGGCCACCACAGCTCTTCCAGGCACCTCTCCGGAGGTGGAAACTCCTCCAGGCACCTCCCAGGGCTCCACGCCAGCTCCGCCTGTGCCCAGCACCACTTCTCGCACCACCGTGGTCTCCCCCACTCCAAAGGTCCCGGGTTCAGCAAGCACACCCACTGTCACTTCTGTTGAAGGACCCACCGTGACTGCTGGATCTCTACAATCCACCCCTGCATCTAAGCCCACAACAGTGATATCTACAAGGGAACAAACCCCTGGAGTATCTGGGACAACAACAGTGAGAACCACTCCAGGCACCTCTCCGGAGGTGGAAACTCCTCCAGGCACCTCCCAGGGCTCCACTCCCGCTCCGCCTGTTCCCAGCACCACTTCTCGCACCACCGTGGTCTCTACCACTCCAGAGGTCCCAGTTCCAGCCAGCACAGCTGCAGTCACTTCCGTTAAAGGCTCCACCGTGACTGCTGTATCTCTGCAGTCCACCTCTTTATCTAAGCCCACGGCACTGCTACCAACAACAGAAAAAACCCCTGAGGTACCTGTCAGTACAACAAAGAGCACTCTTACCTCCACATCTGGAATCACCTCTACCACTTGCCAGCCCAACTGCCAGTGGACCCAATGGTTCGATACCTACCATCCAAGCTCCAGTTCGCGTGACGGCGATTTTGAGACACTGGAAGATCTCCTCTCCGACGGGCACAAGGTCTGCGAGAAGCCAACAGACATTGAATGCCGGGCAGGGGACTATCCCGAGGTGAGTTTGGCTCTTCTTGGACAAAAGCTGACATGCAACCTCCGTGATGGACTGCAGTGCCTCAATGCGGAGCAGACCGGAAAGTACAAAGTGTGTTACAACTACGAAGTCAGATACAAGTGCTGTGACTACTCCCACTGCGGCCAAGAAACATCCACACCAGGAGCCACAACTGCGGCCACCACAGCTCTTCCAGGCACCTCTCCGGAGGTGGAAACTCCTCCAGGCACCTCCCAGGGCTCCACGCCAGCTCCGCCTGTGCCCAGCACCACTTCTCGCACCACCGTGGTCTCCCCCACTCCAAAGGTCCCGGGTTCAGCAAGCACACCCACTGTCACTTCTGTTGAAGGACCCACCGTGACTGCTGGATCTCTCCAATCCACCCCTGTATCTAAGCCCACAACAGTGATATCTACAAGGGAACAAACCCCTGGAGTATCTGGGACAACAACAGTGAGAACCACTCCAGGCACCACTCTGGAGGTGGAAACTCCTCCAGGCACCTCCAAGGGCTCCACTCCCGCTCCGCCTGTTCCCAGCACCACTTCTCGCACCACCGTGGTCTCTACCACTCCAGAGGTCCCAGCTCCAGCCAGCACAGCTGCAGTCACTTCCGTTAAAGGCTCCACCGTGACTGCTGTATCTCTGCAGTCCACCTCTTTATCTAAGCCCACGGCACTGCTACCAACAACAGAAAAAACCCCTGAGGTACCTGTCAGTACAACAAAGAGCACTCTTACCTCCACATCTGGAATCACCTCTACCACTTGCCAGCCCAACTGCCAGTGGACCCAATGGTTCGATACCTACCATCCAAGCTCCAGTTCGCGTGACGGCGATTTTGAGACACTGGAAGATCTCCTCTCCGACGGGCACAAGGTCTGCGAGAAGCCAACAGACATTGAATGCCGGGCAGGGGACTATCCCGAGGTGAGTTTGGCTCTTCTTGGACAAAAGCTGACATGCAACCTCCGTGATGGACTGCAGTGCCTCAATGCGGAGCAGACCGGAAAGTACAAAGTGTGTTACAACTACGAAGTCAGATACAAGTGCTGTGACTACTCCCACTGCGGCCAAGAAACATCCACACCAGGAGCCACAACTGCGGCCACCACAACTCTTCCAGGCACCTCTCCGGAGGTGGAAACTCCTCCAGGCACCTCCCAGGGCTCCACGCCAGCTCCGCCTGTGCCCAGCACCACTTCTCGCACCACCGTGGTCTCCCCCACTCCAAAGGTCCCGGGTTCAGCAAGCACACCCACTGTCACTTCTGTTGAAGGACCCACCGTGACTGCTGGATCTCTACAATCCACCCCTGTATCTAAGCCCACAACAGTGATATCTACAAGGGAAGAAACCCCTGGGGTATCTGGGACAACAACAGTGAGAACCACTCCAGGCACCACTCTGGAGTTGGAAACTCCTCCAGGCACCTCCAAGGGCTCCACTCCCGCTCCGCCTGTTCCCAGCACCACTTCTCGCACCACCGTGGTCTCTACCACTCCAGAGGTCCCAGCTCCAGCCAGCACAGCTGCAGTCACTTCCGTTAAAGGCTCCACCGTGACTGCTGTATCTCTGCAGTCCACCTCTTTATCTAAGCCCACGGCACTGCTACCAACAACAGAAAAAACCCCTGAGGTACCTGTCAGTACAACAAAGAGCACTCTTACCTCCACATCTGGAATCACCTCTACCACTTGCCAGCCCAACTGCCAGTGGACCCAATGGTTCGATACCTACCATCCAAGCTCCAGTTCGCGTGACGGCGATTTTGAGACACTGGAAGATCTCCTCTCCGACGGGCACAAGGTCTGCGAGAAGCCAACAGACATTGAATGCCGGGCAGGGGACTATCCCGAGGTGAGTTTGGCTCTTCTTGGACAAAAGCTGACATGCAACCTCCGTGATGGACTGCAGTGCCTCAATGCGGAGCAGACCGGAAAGTACAAAGTGTGTTACAACTACGAAGTCAGATACAAGTGCTGTGACTACTCCCACTGCGGCCAAGAAACATCCACACCAGGAGCCACAACTGCGGCCACCACAGCTCTTCCAGGCACCTCTCCGGAGGTGGAAACTCCTCCAGTCACCTCCCAGGGCTCCACGCCAGCTCCGCCTGTGCCCAGCACCACTTCTCGCACCACCGTGGTCTCCCCCACTCCAAAGGTCCCGGGTTCAGCAAGCACACCCACTGTCACTTCTGTTGAAGGACCCACCGTGACTTCTGGATCTCTACAATCCACCCCTGTATCTAAGCCCACAACAGTGATATCTACAAGGGAAGAAACCCCTGGGGTATCTGGGACAACAACAGTGAGAACCACTCCAGGCACCACTCCGGAGTTGGAAACTCCTCCAGGCACCTCCAAGGGCTCCACTCCCGCACCGCCTGTTCCCAGCACCACTTCTCGCACCACCGTGGTCTCTACCACTCCAGAGGTCCCAGCTCCAGCCAGCACAGCTGCAGTCACTTCCGTTAAAGGCTCCACCGTGACTGCTGTATCTCTGCAGTCCACCTCTTTATCTAAGCCCACGGCACTGCTACCAACAACAGAAAAAACCCCTGAGGTACCTGTCAGTACAACAAAGAGCACTCTTACCTCCACATCTGGAATCACCTCTACCACTTGCCAGCCCAACTGCCAGTGGACCCAATGGTTCGATACCTACCATCCAAGCTCTAGTTCGCGTGACGGCGATTTTGAGACACTGGAAGATCTCCTCTCGGACGGGCACAAGGTCTGCGAGAAGCCAACAGACATTGAATGCCGGGCAGGGGACTATCCCGAGGTGAGTTTGGCTCTTCTTGGACAAAAACTGACATGCAACCTCCGTGATGGACTGCAGTGCCTCAATGCGGAGCAGACCGGAAAGTACAAAGTGTGTTACAACTACGAAGTCAGATACAAGTGCTGTGACTACTCCCACTGCGGCCAAGAAACATCCACACCAGGAGCCACAACTGCGGCCACCACAGCTCTTCCAGGCACCTCTCCGGAGGTGGAAACTCCTCCAGGCACCTCCCAGGGCTCCACGCCAGCTCCGCCTGTGCCCAGCACCACTTCTCGCACCACCGTGGTCTCCCCCACTCCAAAGGTCCCGGGTTCAGCAAGCACACCCACTGTCACTTCTGTTGAAGGACCCACCGTGACTTCTGGATCTCTACAATCCACCCCTGTATCTAAGCCCACAACAGTGATATCTACAAGGGAACAAACCCCTGGGGTATCTGGGACAACAACAGTGAGAACCACTCCAGGCACCACTCTGGAGGTGGAAACTCCTCCAGGCACCTCCAAGGGCTCCACTCCCGCTCCGCCTGTTCCCAGCACCACTTCTCGCACCACCGTGGTCTCTACCACTCCAGAGGTCCCAGCTCCAGCCAGCACATCTGCAGTCACTTCCGTTAAAGGCTCCACCGTGACTGCTGTATCTCTGCAGTCCACCTCTTTATCTAAGCCCACGGCACTGCTACCAACAACAGAAAAAACCCCTGAGGTACCTGTCAGTACAACAAAGAGCACTCTTACCTCCACATCTGGAATCACCTCTACCACTTGCCAGCCCAACTGCCAGTGGACCCAATGGTTCGATACCTACCATCCAAGCTCCAGTTCGCGTGACGGCGATTTTGAGACACTGGAAGATCTCCTCTCCGACGGGCACAAGGTCTGCGAGAAGCCAACAGACATTGAATGCCGGGCAGGGGACTATCCCGAGGTGAGTTTGGCTCTTCTTGGACAAAAGCTGACATGCAACCTCCGTGATGGACTGCAGTGCCTCAATGCGGAGCAGACCGGAAAGTACAAAGTGTGTTACAACTACGAAGTCAGATACAAGTGCTGTGACTACTCCCACTGCGGCCAAGAAACATCCACACCAGGAGCCACAACTGCGGCCACCACAGCTCTTCCAGGCACCTCTCCGGAGGTGGAAACTCCTCCAGTCACCTCCCAGGGCTCCACGCCAGCTCCGCCTGTGCCCAGCACCACTTCTCGCACCACCGTGGTCTCCCCCACTCCAAAGGTCCCGGGTTCAGCAAGCACACCCACTGTCACTTCTGTTGAAGGACCCACCGTGACTTCTGGATCTCTACAATCCACCCCTGTATCTAAGCCCACAACAGTGATATCTACAAGGGAAGAAACCCCTGGGGTATCTGGGACAACAACAGTGAGAACCACTCCAGGCACCACTCCGGAGTTGGAAACTCCTCCAGGCACCTCCAAGGGCTCCACTCCCGCTCCGCCTGTTCCCAGCACCACTTCTCGCACCACCGTGGTCTCTACCACTCCAGAGGTCCCAGCTCCAGCCAGCACAGCTGCAGTCACTTCCGTTAAAGGCTCCACCGTGACTGCTGTATCTCTGCAGTCCACCTCTTTATCTAAGCCCACAGCACTGCTACCAACAACAGAAAAAACCCCTGAGGTACCTGTCAGTACAACAAAGAGCACTCTTACCTCCACATCTGGAATCACCTCTACCACTTGCCAGCCCAACTGCCAGTGGACCCAATGGTTTGATACCTACCATCCAAGCTCCAGTTCGCGTGACGGCGATTTTGAGACACTGGAAGATCTCCTCTCGGACGGGCACAAGGTCTGCGAGAAGCCAACAGACATTGAATGCCGGGCAGGGGACTATCCCGAGGTGAGTTTGGCTCTTCTTGGACAAAAGCTGACATGCAACCTCCGTGATGGACTGCAGTGCCTCAATGCGGAGCAGACCGGAAAGTACAAAGTGTGTTACAACTACGAAGTCAGATACAAGTGCTGTGACTACTCCCACTGCGGCCAAGAAACATCCACACCAGGAGCCACAACTGCGGCCACCACAGCTCTTCCAGGCACCTCTCCGGAGGTGGAAACTCCTCCAGGCACCTCCCAGGGCTCCACGCCAGCTCCGCCTGTGCCCAGCACCACTTCTCGCACCACCGTGGTCTCCCCCACTCCAAAGGTCCCGGGTTCAGCAAGCACACCCACTGTCACTTCTGTTGAAGTACCCACCGTGACTTCTGGATCTCTACAATCCACCCCTGTATCTAAGCCCACAACAGTGATATCTACAAGGGAACAAACCCCTGGGGTATCTGGGACAACAACAGTGAGAACCACTCCAGGCACCACTCTGGAGGTGGAAACTCCTCCAGGCACCTCCAAGGGCTCCACTCCCGCTCCGCCTGTTCCCAGCACCACTTCTCGCACCACCGTGGTCTCTACCACTCCAGAGGTCCCAGCTCCAGCCAGCACATCTGCAGTCACTTCCGTTAAAGGCTCCACCGTGACTGCTGTATCTCTGCAGTCCACCTCTTTATCTAAGCCCACGGCACTGCTACCAACAACAGAAAAAACCCCTGAGGTACCTGTCAGTACAACAAAGAGCACTCTTACCTCCACATCTGGAATCACCTCTACCACTTGCCAGCCCAACTGCCAGTGGACCCAATGGTTCGATACCTACCATCCAAGCTCCAGTTCGCGTGACGGCGATTTTGAGACACTGGAAGATCTCCTCTCGGACGGGCACAAGGTCTGCGAGAAGCCAACAGACATTGAATGCCGGGCAGGGGACTATCCCGAGGTGAGTTTGGCTCTTCTTGGACAAAAGCTGACATGCAACCTCCGTGATGGACTGCAGTGCCTCAATGCGGAGCAGACCGGAAAGTACAAAGTGTGTTACAACTACGAAGTCAGATACAAGTGCTGTGACTACTCCCACTGCGGTCAAGAAACATCCACACCAGGAGCCACAACTGCGGCCACCACAGCTCTTCCAGGCACCTCTCCGGAGGTGGAAACTCCTCCAGGCACCTCCCAGGGCTCCACGCCAGCTCCACCTGTGCCCAGCACCACTTCTCGCACCACCGTGGTCTCCCCCACTCCAAAGGTCCCGGGTTCAGCAAGCACACCCACTGTCACTTCTGTTGAAGGACCCACCGTGACTGCTGGATCTCTACAATCCACCCCTGTATCTAAGCCCACAACAGTGATATCTACAAGGGAAGAAACCCCTGGGGTATCTGGGACAACAACAGTGAGAACCACTCCAGGCACCACTCCGGAGTTGGAAACTCCTCCAGGCACCTCCAAGGGCTCCACTCCCGCTCCGCCTGTTCCCAGCACCACTTCTCGCACCACCGTGGTCTCTACCACTCCAGAGGTCCCAGCTCCAGCCAGCACAGCTGCAGTCACTTCCGTTAAAGGCTCCACCGTGACTGCTGTATCTCTGCAGTCCACCTCTTTATCTAAGCCCACGGCACTGCTACCAACAACAGAAAAAACCCCTGAGGTACCTGTCAGTACAACAAAGAGCACTCTTACCTCCACATCTGGAATCACCTCTACCACTTGCCAGCCCAACTGCCAGTGGACCCAATGGTTCGATACCCACCATCCAACCTCTCGTTTGAACGATGGTGATTTTGAGACGCTTGAACACATTCGCATGGAAGGAATAGAGGTCTGCGACAAGCCCCGAGACATAGAGTGCCGGGCAGAGGATTATCCAGATGTGAAGATTGTTCTTATTGGACAGAAAGTTGAGTGCAACCTCCGTGATGGCCTTCGATGCCTGAATGTGGACCAGACAGGAACATCCAAAACGTGTTTAAATTACCAGATCAGATTCCAGTGTTGCGACTCTTCCCACTGCTTCCCAGGAACATCTTCTCCAGTCTCCACAACTGGTGCTACTACCGTTTTTATGGGCACCACCTCAGGAGTGGCCACATCTCCTGCCATCTCCCAAGCCTCCACAGAACCTCCACCTGTACCAACAATCACTTTTACACGCACCACGGCAGTCTCCACATCCCCAGAAGTTCCAAGTTCATCCAAGACCCCCGCAGTTAAAGTATCCACAGTGATAGCCACGTCTCTTCAATCTGCCCCGATATCCAAGCCAGCAGAAACTAAACCATCCACAGGTACTATAGCTCATTTCTCTAGTGTCTCATTTCTTGCAACACATCCTTTTGCATCTTTTCTGGCATTCCAGTTGTCAGTGGATCTATACCATCTCTTACTTAATCATTCTCTACATTTAAATCAAAAAGAACTATTAATGTTCTGTATGTCTCTATGGTATTCTTCTAATAGCGTACTTCACTATTAGAATTGTTACATTATTTCATTACTCTTTTTTTTCCTTTTCTTTTGGAATCTTCCTACTTCTAGTGTTGACCATATATGTTTACCTCTATGTGTTTCTTTCATTTCTGACATTTGGTTAGTTTTATATCTTTACCTTCTGATTTTTTCTAAGTTGTTAAGCCAAGTGGTAATTTAGTTTTTCGTTTTTACTTTAAAGGAAGGGAGATCGTTATGTCCTTGCTTCCTCTTTTATTTTTCATCCCTATTTATTATTTCCAAACATGCTTTGGCAGCTGAGGCAACCTTTGTGAGCAGTACTGGAGACAAGGTGATTGCAGTAGATGGCCAGTGCTTGGGACATCTTTCAGTATAAGTTCACATTTTTTCTATGGTATTGCAGATTTGCCTCCAATTTATTTCTAAGATGTAGTTCCAAATAAGCTCAACCGGTTTTTAAAATCAGTATCCTATTTTCCATAGTATCATATTTATTAAGGCTACAAAACATCCTTTGAGATACAATCCTTTGAGACACTGTTCAAAGCTTTCTATCCCAATCATGTTAGTGTGTCCTCTTCATCCTGTAGAGTTCTGTTGTGCCCTTCAAGTATACATGCATTAACAATATCATGTAATACTGTGTTTCAGTCATATGACCAAGATAATTATATTATTTGACTTGTAGACCATGTTTAGAAACTTTTTTTTAATTTCCCATTTGCCTGTCCTGCCCAGTGTAGAACAACTATATTGTCTAAAATCTTTTCTCAAGTAAGGCACATACACATTGGGTCCCACACATCTTGCCTTTTTTTCAAGAGTTTATCTGCACAATTTAGGTAGTAATTTGTGTCACAGCTGGTAAATTTAGAGAAGCTACTGCATTCACAACACCTGTTTGGTGGTATTATTTTTGATCCTTATAGAATCCGAAGATCTGAAGCATGGGGTTCCCTTCTGGACTATTATTACAGTGTGTAAGAAAAATGTGATAGCATCTTCTAGTGCAATTATCAGGTTGAAATCTGCAGTTCTGAGTGTAGTGGTAGGTCCAGTTACACTCAGCTGGATTTCTGATGCTTAAGATAATGCTTTGCCAGATTCTGTTTTTGCCTTCAATGTCTATAGCAGCAGTCTCCCCAGCTCAGTGTTTTCCAGGTGGGTCCTCACCTAGGCTGGCCATTGTTAGCTGAGGATAATGCAAGTTATAGGGGAATATACCTGCAGTATGGGCGGGCAGGGGAAATTTGACTTATGTTGTTCAACACTTATTTTCACTTATATAACAATGTTACCTCCATGACAGCTGCTCATTGGTTCCCCCCCCCTTCTCAATGTGTCTTCAATAGTGTCAAGTACTTCCAGAAGTTCCACAGAAGGAATTACAACGGTCACTTTACAGAAAACAACTCCATGTTTCTGCCACGTGTCTGGAACTACCAATTCTTTATATTCTCCTGGTGAGTGTTTGAAAAAAATTATATGTGAAGCAGCTCAGTTATTATTGTCATATGTTTTGATTGCATTGATTATAAATGCACTGAGAACATGCCCTTCTTCCTAAGATCTGAGGACTGGGGAAACTCCACTTTGATACTTTCTTATATAGATTTATGTGGTCAGTGGACATGTTTGTTTGTATGCATGCAAGCATTTTAAACTATATTATTTATCCTGTTTCTTTTTGCTTTTGAGAATCTTAAATTGCTAATTCCAATATGCCTTTCATAGATTTTAAATGTCATTATTATTGTTGTTGTTGCTGCTGTTGCTGCTACTACTACTCTGCACCACTTTAGAGAAATGTGGTGTAAAACTATTGAATGTGATTCATTTGTAGTTCCCAAAAGACCACTCCGTCTGAGGGCAGAACTGAATGATGTGATTAGCATTTCATTAGACAAGGAGCTCCTGTTAGAGAGAAAATCATCTGTTTATGTTAGTATGATTCTGGCTTATCCCACATGTTGCAAATTAGATTGCTCTTGTTTCATGATTGGCCACTGGGACGTAAGCATTGGCATAATTTGCCAGTCTTGTTTTTCAGGCATGAACTTTTGAAGGAATTGTGTGCCTTGAGGGAAAATGTGTTAATGCAGAAAATACACATTTCCTTTATATGTGATATTGTTGCTCAGTGCAAGAAACCAACACAAGCCTGAACACATCTTCATCTTCTCCCTTTTTACCTGGTTATCATCCATGTACATCTATTCTAATGTGCTGGTTAATACTTCTTTATTTTCTAATAATACTAAGCTTCATTATTTATATAAATTATGCATCTAGTATGAACAAATTAATACAAAATATATCATAGACTGAAATCCATACAAGCATCAAGAAAATACATTTTAACAATATATATTATGGAAATAAATGCACATATTGAAAGTTTCTATTTAATAATCATAATTTTAAACCATCCAGAATCTGATTGTGAATTTATGTCAGTGTAAGTGTAATGCATAAATAGCAGCAACAAATTGCCACTAATTAATTAATTGCCACTTATATTCCTGATTGGGCACCAAATTTTGCAATTGGCACATGATGAACAATGCAAGTGACAACTTGTTAGTTAATGGCAATTTGCCTCTGTGATTGATTCTGTTGTACCAAATATATATCTAGAACAGGATTCTTCACATTGCAATATCGGGGAATTTTAGTTAGAAAGGGTGTGGGGTTTTTTTTTCTAGGAATTTGGTTGTTTCTTTTAGTAAGCAGAATATAAGGCATAAAAAACAACACAGACATGTGGAGAGATCAGCTCAGACCAGTCTCATCAACACCACCCCTGGTTTTGCACACAAACTAGCATTTTGTATGATAAAATCACTCTAGAAGCATTTAAAGTAGAAAAAGGTATCTTTACTTAGAATAACCAACCGTAGGTACAATCAGAAAGGAAAAGGTGGGAAATGGAGTATCCAGCATGCAAGAGACCCTGAATGCTTGCTGCTTGGAGGATGGGGAGAAGGAGAAGGAGAAGAAGAGAGTATGAACAAAACAATGGAAGCAAACAAACAAACAGGAAGAGAAGGTGGGGCTTACCTAAACGCCAGAAGCTGGGAAAATAACTTTGCCAGTCAAGTTAGTGACAAAGAACAATCACATTAGGCTGTAATGCGCACGCACACACACACACACACACACACACACACACACACACACACACACACACACACACACACGATCCCCAGTGTTAGTGTAAGATTGCTGTTAACCCAGTATACTGCACAAGTATTTCAATAGTTACAACAAATTTATTATTCTATTTATTTTATTTTTTTTAAAAAAAAATACCCCACCTTTCTCCTAAAAAAGAACCCATGGTGGCTTATATCATTAAAAGCACAATATTAAAAGCTAAAAAAAAGTAAATTATTCAAATATTAAAGAATTAATAACAGTATATTAAAATCGTTAGATAAAAGCATTTATGGAAAAATTCAGAAGCAATAAAATATAAACCATCTCACTTGTTGACTCCTAGATAGTCAATTGCAAGGAAAAACTCTTTCCTATTTCAAAATATATTTGTCCCCTTAGGAGCTACCATTCAAAGCTTACTGGCTCAAAATAATAAATACTCAGTTGTCTTAAAGCTTTAATCATATGTATCAACATGTATCAAAATCTTGGGGCAGTTGCACAATGTATTATCAATATCAGCTTCCAAAATCCCTGTCTCCAGTACACATATTTTTAATCAACATAAATTTTACTCAAGGCTGAGATATCCAGTGTGGTGCAGTGGATAGAGTGAAGGACTAGGACTCAGGAGGCCAGGGTTCAAATCTCTGCTCAGTCATGGAAACTCATTTGGGGTGTGGAACTGGTAAAACCACTCCTTAAATATCTCACTTACCCTGAAAACTCTAGTGTTGTTGTATAGTCGTTAAGTCGTGTCCGACTCTTTGTGACCCCTGCACACCAGGCCCTCCTGTTTTCCACTGCCTCCCGGAGTTGGGTCAAATTCAGGTTGGTAGCTTCGATGACACTGTCCATCCATCTCGTCCTCTGTCGTCCCCTTCTCCTCTTGCCCTCACACTTTCCCAACATCAGGGTCTTTTCCAGGGAGGGTTGCTATAACTAAGTTCTGATTTGATAGCACATAACAAATAATTAAGACTACTATTCCATAGACGTTTGTGCACCACTCATCTTACCTTTGAGTAGATATGATAAAAGTGTAGAAAAGCAGTTTAATCTGAGGCATTTGTTTAGATTTAAATTGAAAAAAATATTATTAAAATTGCAACACATGCTGGTAAACCAATAAACCTGAAGTATGTATGTGTCTTAAAATCATACTTTTTTTGTCTGCAATCTCACATGAATTCATTCTTTTTTCCCCCTTTTAAATAGGGGAAGTAATTTATAATAGAACTGATAGTGCTGGATGCAGCTTTTATGCAGTTTGCAGCAAGACCTGTGAAATTGAAAGGTTCCAGGGACCTTGTCCTTCAACAACTCCTTCCCATCCATCGACTTTATCTGTTACAACTACAGCAACACCACCTGCCTCTAAACCCACCGTGTTTGTTCCAGCAACTGAACTACACACTACTACATCTGTACCAACTGCACCAAGTACCACGGGTTGTCCTGATATTGATCCACCTAGAAAGGTAATGGCATTTTATTCCTGTTTTTCCTTTGTGCATTACAGACCCATTTTGTCTCCTAAAAACTCAAACCTTTATGATGCAGACAAATCTTATTTCTACATTTCTTCTTGTGGAAACATACTACAAACCACCATCCTGTTACATGCTTTGCCAAATTATCCAAAAGAATTTTAAATGTGCAATTTTCTGGATTAATTGAGCAATTTTGTGTTGTTGTTTTTTAAGATCTGCAAATACATCATTTCCTTTTCTTTTCCAGCAGTGTGAGCCCTGTGTCAAATATTTCTCAGTCTGAATATCCGTTTTAATGATACCAGTAATACCTTTGCTTGTTTGGTGTTCCTGCAATAAAACATTGCATCTGCATCATGTCCTTTCTACCTCCATTTGGTTGGTCTAGTTATGTATATTCATTCTGTAACCATATGGTTCTATTTTTATGGAGCATACACAGAAGGGACATGAACAATGTTTAGACATTTCAATGTATTGAAATCTAAATGCAAAATAAGTATCCAGCCGTTTAAATGAAAAATACAGCGTCAGTAAAAGACCATGTATATTTGTAGCCAGATGCAACTCTAGTTATGCTTCAGAAAGGTATTTATGCATGAATCTTCGAAGCATAATAGGGCTGTAAATTGCAATGTGCATTCAGATGGGCATCCTGACTAAACTAATGCTACATGGATTGGCTAAAATAACGATATATAGAGTCTTTGGTTGGATACGTCTAGTGGTGTAGTGGTAGATTGAAAAGTGCAGATGTTTATTCTGACATTCTGATAGTCAACTCACATGCAGAAGAGGAGCCCACCACGCATGGATAAGTGCATATAAATAGTTAAGCAGTGGGCTTTTGTAAAAGCAACAGCTCTCAACCACTCATTCAAGACCAAACTACCCTCAAATACCTTGCATTACAACAGGAAGAGTCTGTAACAGTAGGAAAATTAATTTATCTCTCATCTACTAGAGGGATTGAATCTGAACTCAAAGGGAACAGGGAAGCCTAAAGTGGGTGGCAGATGATGGCACAGTCTCTGTGACTCAGAAAGTCTCAGGGCTTTGACCCTGGAAGCCCTGACTCTACTTCACCACTGGATGTGCATCTGATTTTATGTTTTTGGTCTAGCAAGAGATGCACATGCAGAATCTCTCTAGCTAGATTGGAAGGATAGAACTTGTGCTGTAATAGTGACAGAGCTGAAGTCCTTGAGCTAAAGGTGGGATTAAAATGTAAAAAAATAATTTAATTAACAATATGTTTGGCTTGACTGGTTTATGTGCTTGGCATCTTGGGGTAGAGCGTATTGTGGTATGGTACCATACTGCACAGGTGAAATGAACAGCTGCGGAGCCAGCCTATGCGCTGTGCAGTCTACCCATGAGGATTTTCACTTCCAAGGTAGAGGACAGCTGACTGCTGTTGTGGTGCTGAAGATGATATGAGAGAACATTGTTGCTTGTGATATGAACACTCATTCTGTTGTTGCCTCTAGGAAATAGTTTCAAAGTTTGTTTTTGTTTTCCAGAAATCAACCACTCTGTTTACCAGAGACAGGAGAGTCAAAAGCTATGCTTCAATACACCCAAGGCTATAATATCTCTTTTCCCGTTTTCAGCTATCTTAAACATTGCAATTTGGCTCTAGTTTGGAGAAGCAGTATCACAGTCAAGAGATACATATTTTTCCCCCAAGGGACCTGAGTTAGGTATCTGGCTGCAGAGCCAAAGGTTCAATTGCCCACTGTGCCTCCAGGGAAAGGAGCCAACCTGTGTGGCCTTGGGGCAGTTGCACAGTCCCAGGGTGCCCCCAGATTAAGAGAATGGTAAACTACTTCTGAGTATTCTCTATCTGGAAAACCCTGAAAAGGGTTGTAATAAGTCAGAATTGACTTGACATTGTTGTTGTACACAGTATCTCTTGTACCAGCATTGGTGCACTGATGGGACATGGGATGTTCAAGACCAATCAGCCAGCCTTGAATGAACAGTACCATTCATTGACTCTTGACCCCTTCTTAAAGGAGGGGTTGAATCTCCTCCTAACAAGCACAGTAATTTTTTTATATATAATGTGCGGTTTACTTCCAGACCAATGAAACATGGATGCTAAACAACTGCACTACAGCAATTTGCGAAGGAAACAACAGAGTTGTTATGATACTTCACCCACCTCCAGAAAAGATACAATGTGCAAGTGGACTCGAGCCAGTAAAAGTAGAAGATAAGGATGGTTGTGGCCACTATGAATGTGAATGTGAGTACATAACTTACAATGCAATCCTGTACATATCTACTGAGAAGTAAATTTTAGTGACTTTCATTGGTCTTGCTACAAGTTAAGTAAATAAATATAGGTCTGCAGTCTTGGGAAATAATGAGATGAATTATGCATATTTTAATTTTGTGGAATAAAATATTAGGATACTTTGCTTACAAAACTTGAATCATTCATTCCTGTCCCCACTTTGTTATGTGCCTTATGGTAATTCTGTGAATGAGCAATCTCTGAAATGTCCTGTCCTCAACAGCTCTGCTCAGCTTGTGTAAACCCAAGGCTTTAGAGAGTCAGTCCCATCTCGTGTTTGGTCTTCCTCTTCTCCTGCTGCCTTCCACCTTTCCCAGCATTATTGTCTTTTCCAGAGAATCTTGCCTTCTCATGATGTAGCCTCAGCTTCATCATTTTTGCCTCCAGAGATAGTTCAGGCTTGCTTTGCTCTAGAGCCCACTTGTTCATCTTTCTGGCAGTCCAGGGTATCCACAAAGCTCTCTTCCAGCACCATATTTCTAACACATCATTTTTTCCTCTCAGCTTTCTTTACTGTCCAGCTTTCACACTCATACATGGTGACTGAGAATACAAGAGTGTGAATGATCTTGGTCTCCAGTGACACATCCTTACACTTGATGATTTTTTTTCTAATTCCTTCATTACTCCCCTTCTGAGACTCAGTCTTCTTCTGATATCTTGGTTGCAGTCTCCATTTGGATTGATGATTGAACCAAGGCATAAACATCTTTAACTATTTCATTTTCTTCATTGTCAACATTAAAGTTGTGTAGTTCTTCTGCAGTCATGATTTTGGTCTTCTTAATGTTCAACAGCAGTCCTGCTTTGGCACTTTCTTCTTTCACTTTCACCAAAGTCATATGAAGGTATTGCTCCTTTCTGCCAGTAAGATGGTGTCATCTGCATATCCTAAGTTGTTGATGTTTCTTCCACCGATTTTAACTCCTCCTCCTTCTGAATCTAGTCCAACTGTCCATATGATATATTCTGTGTTCAGATTGAAGAGATAAGGGGATAAAATGCACCCTTGTCTGACATCTTTGCCTCTAGGAAACCATTCTCCACTTTAGTAAGTTAATTATTAACACATTCAAACATGGATATGCTGGACTGGTATCTTGTCCTTCAAATGGAATAAGGGGAAGAGCAGCATTGTGACTAATAATTCTATTCTGTTAATTGCCAGTAATTTAAGTTTCTTCATGACTGTACTCCAGCAGCAAAATATTATGATCTTTTAATCTCTCCATTCTAGGTATTTGCACCGGTTGGGCCAATACTAATTATTTAACTTTTGATGGCAGTTTTTACACTTTCCATGACAATTGCACTTATGTCCTGGTGAAAGAGATTGTGGATAAACATGGAAATTTCAGTGTTTTGGTAGACAATTACTTCTGTGATGCAGAGAATAATCAAGACTGCTCTAGATCCATCATTATAAATTACAACTCTATGGAAGTGGTGCTATACAGTCAAATGAGTGATGCAAGGAGAATTAACAAGGTAATGTGATGTAGGTTTTAAGTTCTGTTATTTTGTAAATAATAATGCTTTAGGGAACAAAAAGTTGCAATTATACCAAAACAATATAAAACAACTAATAGCTGTGACGATGACATAGTTACCATGAGAATGTGGAAATTTAAAGAATGCTTGTATGTAACTGCTGCCAGAGAGCCAGTGTAGTGTCGTGGATAGTGTCACACTAAGTTTAGGAGACCTGAGTTCAGGCCTTGGATTCTTAGAGGACACAGATAAAATCAGTCTTTAAAAAGCTCATATACCTCGTGTGTGTGTGTGTTTAATGTGCCCCATAAGTGACTCAAAGCAGCTGTAAAACTAACAATAATCACAACAAATAGTACAGTATCATATAACATTACATTATGCTTTTCAATCACATACCAATATTAAAAACCACAATTCAGACACTTTAAAATATATGTTTACATTTTTAAGAAAACATTTTAAAAAATCTCCAAACTGAATAGCTGCAGTGTTGCTAAAAAAAAACACTTGTTGCTTAAAGGCCTGCCTGAAAAGGAAAGCCTTTGCCTTATGGCGGAAGGACAGAAGGGAAGGGGCCAGCCTGGCTTTTCAGAGCAATGCATTCCACAGCCTGGGACTAGACAGCCACTTTTTCTTCGTTCATGTTGGAAGCAATCCAACAGTGCTTCTGGAGTGGAAGGAGCAGCCATCAGGTTCTGTTGTTGCCTGAGGAATATCCAAATGAGTTGATAGCCCTTACATTCTTTGAGGAGGTTCCTTACATGTTTCCAGAGCAGCCACTGAAAAGATAACCTGCACTTTGAATTGGGCCTGGAAATAGACTGTTAACTAGTGAAGCTGTTGTTATCTAGGACAGTGGTTCTTAACCTTGGGTTACTCAGGTGTTTTTGGACTGCAACTCCCAGAAGCCTTCACCACCAGCTGTGCTGGCTGGGGTTTCTGGGAGTTGCAGTTCAAAAACACCTGAGTAACCCAAGGTTAAGAACCACTGATCTAGGAGCCTTGTGGCGCAGTGGTTAAACTGCTGTACTGCAGCCAAAACCGTGCTCACGACCCGGGGTTCAATCCCAGGTAGCCCGCTCAAGGCTGACTCAGCCTTCTATCCTTCTGAGGTCGGTAAAATGAGTACCCAGCAAGGGGGGGCAATGAGTAGCCTGTATAATTAACTTGTTAACCACCCAGAGAGTGCTTTAAGTGTTATGGGGGAGTATATAAGCAGCACTTTGCTTTTTTGTAATAGGGGAGGTATATACTCCCTATTGCCAGTGCCAGTAGGCAGTCTGGCTGCAGCATTTTGCACCAGCTGAAGTTCCTGGACACCCTTCAAATGCAGCCCCAGGTAGAGTGAGTTGTGGTGGTCCAGAGGGAAAATAACGAAGGCATGTGTCACAGTAGCCAGATCAAACATCTCAAGGAACAGGCATGGGTGGTGCACCAGCTTTAAATGTGCAAATACTGCTGAGACCCATGCATGGTGGGACCCAGGAGCAAGCTTCATTTTTGCAAACTTCATTTTTAAGGGGGAATGCAACCTCATTCAGCACAGGCTGAATCTCTACCTCCGATCTGCCTTTTGACTCACCATGATTACTTATGTTTTATCTGGTTTAATTTTCAGTTTGTTTATACTAAGGCACCCAACCCCAAAATTCCAAACAATGTCTCCCAGCAGTTTTATGTAAATGTTAAAGAGTATGAGGGACAAAACTAAACCCTGAAGGACCCCGCAAGCCAATGGCTAGGATATAAAATGTTGTTGTTGTTTAGTCGTTAAGTCGTGTCCGACTCTTCGTGACCCCATGGACCAGAGCACGCCATGTCCTCCTGTCTTCCACTGCCTCCCGGAGTTGGGTCAAATTCACATTGGTAGCTTCGATGACACTGTCCATCCATCTTGTCCTCTGTCGTCCCCTTCTCCTCTTGCCTTCACACTTTCCCAAGGATGTAAAATAGGATTCCTCAAACACCACCTTCTGAGCAAAACCCTCCAGGAAGGTTTTGCACTACTGTAAAACAGTACTTCCAAGTCCCATCCTAGAAAGGCAGCCCAGAAAGAACCATGAACCATGAATCAAAAGTCACAGAGAAGTCCAGCAGAACCAACAGGGTCACATACAACCTAACCCAGTTCCCAACATAGGCCACTTGCTAAGGCGACACAAGTAATCTCTGTTCCATAACCAGGCCTGAAGCCA
The DNA here is from genome assembly GCA_037013535.1 of Intellagama lesueurii. NCBI lineage: Eukaryota > Metazoa > Chordata > Lepidosauria > Squamata > Agamidae > Intellagama > Intellagama lesueurii. The sequence goes on along the minus strand of JBAJHW010000001.1, from coordinate 101,691,116 downwards.
GATTGAAAGGGAGATAGATGATCCACTTCATATAGGAACCCCTGGAGCTGAGAAGTTACCACATGCTCCAATACTTTCCTCACAAATGAAGACTTGCCAATAATTATCCAAAACAGAGAGATCCAGAGGAAATTTTTAAGCAATGGTCTTACTACTGCCTTCTTCAGGCACGCTGGTAGTGTGCCTTGTGGCAAGGAGGGATTCACCACTCCCCTTACCCACTTAGCTAATCCCTCTTTAGCTGCTTTTATGACCCAGGAAGGGCAAGACTCCAGCACACATGTGGTGGCTTTCACCTTTCCAAGGATCCTCTCCACATCCTCAGACAACACAAACCAAAATGTATCCATTCTCAAAGGACAAACAGGGACCAAACTTATATCCACAGGATCTGCATCGACCGCAGCATCCCAGTCAGAGCAGATCTGAGCAACTTTGTCTGCAAAGTGGTGTGCATAACCTTGTGAACCCTGTTAGGGTCATTTATGTCAGATGCAACTTTACAGGACATTAAAAATAACATCTGCCATTTTAATCAGAGGTGTACAGATTTGTGTTTTTTGAGTACAACTCCAGAATTTCCCCCCATAGCTGCATTTCTGGGAGTTGTAGTCTAGAAACACAAGTTGTACATCTCTAATTGTAATCCCATTATTTTTGTTGTGTTTTGGACTTTGATTGCCAAATACATTTATGCTGTTAAAAATTGAAGGTTTCTCATCTTTTTTCCCCTTGCCTTCTTTCTTTTCTCTTTCCTTCTCTTTTATTTTCCTACACTCCTTTTTCTCTCCTCCCCTTCCTTTCCACAAGAATTGAATTCTAATAAATCAATCATATTAAGTAAAAAGAGAACGAATCAACTATAAAATATGTAGTTGGGAAATGGGTGACCCCTGCTCAGGGTTGTTGCTGCTGAGGATGCTCATTTGTATATGAAAATGACATAAAATAAAATTATTTGATTATTTGATTATTAATATTAACAGTTGGAAGGCTTAATTGGATTGATTATTTTGTTAAGACATTTTCTGTAACTGCTTAAGTGCACATATGTACAAACACTCGCAGTAAAACAACACAGAATTTAAAATAATGTATAAAAAATGTAGAGCAGCTAAAAATGTCACCACTAACTGGTCTAATTAATTGAACAGCTCTAAATGATTCTAAAACAAATTATTGAGATTTTCATTTGATGCCATCTTAAGCATGTTTTTAGCCTCTTTTTTATATAGTTATATATTTATAAATATTTTATATTGCTGTTTATAGGTTACTTTCAATCATGATCCAGTTCATGGAGATTTCAACAAGGATGGCATTATCGTTACTAGTTCTGGTTCTATGATGAGTGTGGAAATCCCTGCCATCAATGCTTTTATTAGTTTCAATGGGGTCATCTATGCAGTAAAACTCCCATATAGCCAGTTTCAACACAACACAGAGGGCCAATGTGGTAAGTAAAGGAAGCAGCTCCCCGGCATTACAAATCCTCTTCCATAAGGTTGTGGCTTTAGTGAAAATGCATGGACTATAAAAGAAACTTTACAATAAAGAGGGAGTGGCTACAGTTCTGTAATAGAGCGAATGGTTGTTGTGTGGAAAGAGATAAAGTTCACTTTTGGTATCTCTGCTTACAAAGGAACTCACAGTCAAGGAACAGCTGCAACCAGTCAGAAAAGACAGGACTAGATGGATCGGTAATTGGATTCAGTATAAAGCAACTACATTTCTCTATAGTCAAGAGTGTGTATTGAATTTTTTTTAGGGTTGCCAGGCTTCACAGTGCTGGCTGAAATCTTAGGGAATTGGTGTGCTTCTCTGTTTTTCAAGGTTGTTATATCTCAGGGCAAGTGAGGCTGCAGGAGAACAAAGTTGGTGGGGAGTGAGATGGCTTTAAAGCCTCAGCAACCATCCCCAGCCATTCAAAGGCATTGCCAGGACTCACTCACTCAGAGAGAAAGCATTTGTATGTCCATTTCTTCTAATCCAGCTCATTTCTTGAGCAAGGCAGAGAATAGAACAGGTTGTAGCTCTTGAAGCATCTTCTTTCCACAAGGCATGGCAGCAGAGGCGCCATGCCTGGGGAAGAACTCCACCCAGGTTTGTAGTGAGTTTTCTGTAAGCCTGGAAGGCCCTCCAGAAAGTTGGACTGCAACCCCCATAGTCTTAGACCATTAGTTATACTGGTTAGAGTTTATGGGGATTTTAATCCATGTGGAGGGCCACACATTGCCCACTTCTGGCACAGGGCCTGGGGAAAAAACCCACATAACTAGAGTCCTATGAGTAAGTCTGTACAAAAGATGAGGCCTAGTGCAAATGGCAGCAAATGTTATAACTGCCAGGTGCATTTTGCTACCAGGGGAAAAAAAGCCAGCCACCTGGGAGTTGCCATATTAGCCAGTTAACGGCTTTTTACTCCACTTCTGAGCCTATTCACCTGGATTCTTCCATAATCATTTCTACAAACATCTGGCCCAGAAACAATTCCAGCTCACCACCACCACCTTTGCCTCCCCTGCATCTGTGGTATCACGAGCACCAGCCTCTGTAACATCAAAAAAGCCACTCCTTGATATTACAAGCAATCAACTCTGGTCTCAGGTTTTGGTCTTAAATTTCAGGAATTAGGGAGATACTTACCTGGCGATTTTCTTTGTCATAGAAAACAAAGTGTTATACGTATTCTCCATTTAGAAAATCAGCTGCATGATTTTGGTGCCATTCAAACTGAACATGCTTAAAGCGTACAGTATATTAACTGTATATTCTGCACAGGCATAATGTGACACTTTTCCCCTCCCAGGAACTTGTACAAATGACCAGTCAGATGATTGTCGCTTGCCCAGTGGTCATGAAGCTACCTCTTGCTCAGAGATGGCTGCCCAGTGGGTGGTTTATGACAAATATCGGACCCACTGTCAAGCAGTGCCGACACCACAACCTCCTGTGTCACCCACACCAAAACAACCTGTCTCCCCCACACCAACAGTCTGCAGTACACCGGCTCCTTTGTGCGAGTTGATTGTGAGCGAGTAAGTGCAATCCTACTTTTACAAGCATTTCAGACATTCCCTCCTGCAGAGCAAATAAATAATTGGATAGCTTTAGTTTAAAAAGTGACTTTGACACGCTCTACAATAAGTAATTGTCATGGGGGTGGATGAAGCTTTCAGATTCCTTCTCCTTAGGCACTAGCTCAGTCTTCTAAACACCATGTATTAGCTTCTATTTCCCTTTCCTTGTGCAGGAAGACTTTTAAAATTTTCCCCATTTTTAACCCCAGTACTATATTGCTAACTTGAATACCAGTGGGGTGCTGCTGTGCTCCATGGGAGACCAAGGGCTACTTGCTCCTGCTTGTGGTCACCATGAGACTACACAAAATAGCACTGCCTCAAATTGTATTTACACATTTGTCCAAAGACAGTGCATATCCCTAATCTCAATCATTTTCCATTTCCTCCTGTATCATAAAGAATGGTAACACTGCAACAATCTGGGTTTAAGATTATGCATAAACAGGGTTATTATTTCAGCAGCAATACACCACCAAATCTTTCTGGAATTAAAATCATTTTGAATTGTACCTCTCTGTTACACTTCTAGACGGAAGCTTTTTGGATGTGTACCATGTTTGTGAGCTATGGTTCACTCATGTCATCTTGTTCTGTTTTTAAAGTATCTTTGTAGATTGCCATAAAGTTCTGCCTCCCAAAGTATTCTACGAAGATTGCCTCCTTGAAGCCTGTCAGTCTTCCAATGATTCCCTGAATTGTCACAACGTAGAGCTGTATGCTTCCCTTTGCGCAGCTAAAGGTCTTTGTACCGAATGGAGAAGCAAGACCCAAGGAAAATGCCGTAAGTTGAAGACATGTTTGCTTATCCTCATGTAAGCAATCATTGAACCAATCAATTAAAACAGTGCTACTAACACATGAATAGTTAGTGGTTGCAAAATGGAATGTTGCATGATATATTCTGGCTTTACTGCTTCTCATTTTTTATAAGTACCAGGAAAGGAGAAGGCAAGGTAGCGGGGCGGGGGGGAAGGATATTAAAAACAAAACGTGAAGATGTAAAACTCCACTGGACATAGGTGGAACAGCTTCCTGTACTGTTCTAAGCCTTAGAAGTCTCTCCTCTGTCATGATTAGCTTTTTCTTTCTGCTAGAAATTTATTAGAGAGCTATTACCCCTTTTAAGTAGGAGAACAAGCTCCAGGTTTCCACAGTTTATACTGTGTAGCATGTACCCATTTATTATGATATCCCTTTGTAATCCAAAATTTCAGGGCTATCCTTCCATATCCTCTAAAGCAAATCCTCATCTTCAAAGAACCCTCCAGTGTGATGTTTGATATGTCATAAATGGTTGCAAACAAAACAGAAATGTTTGTTCCTCCCTGTGCATACCAGAGTTGGTTTGGAAGCTTTCAGATCTTGTTTCTGGATTTGAGTTGTTGTTTTGACTTATATATCACCTCATAATACTTAGAGCACTCTCTGGGTGTTTTACAACATAATTAAGCAAGGAACACTTTGCCCCCCACCCCACCCCAGCAATCTGGTTACTTATTTTACCAGCCTAGGAAGAATGGAAAGCTGAGTCAACCCTGAGCTGGCTACCTCAACCTGTTGGGATTAGATTTAGTTTGTGTCCAGAGGCTTGACTGCAGTACTGTAGTTTAACAAGTGAGCTGTGAGGCTGGCTTGCTTGTGTTTAAATTAGGATTGGTTTTGTTTAAATCACTCTTAAAATGAATGTTAGAAGGAATTATTTGTTTGCCCACTGTATTATTGTTACTCTTATTTATCAGGCAGGAAGAGTACACTTCTTTCAGAGCAGATGGCATATCCTAAAACGTTTCTTTTAAAAAATTAGCTGGAGAAAAATGTTGGTGGGGGTGAAGCACTATTCACGTCAGAGAAATAAGAGTTCCTGGTACTTTTTGCCTACTAGCTTTAATCTGATTTTCCTCATGGCTGCTTTACTGGTTACAGGTGACCCTCAAGTTACAGTGGCTCACTTTGTAATCCCCTGGTTTTGTAACCATTCCAATATTAGCAAATGGTCTCCTGAGCATTCCAAACTTACTTTTATGACCACTGTGACTCATATTTATAACCACTGTGCTAACGAAGACTGGTTGCTGTGCACTGATATGTTTATGTCACCAAGCATGGCAGCAAGAGAGCAGAGGAGAAGGAGGAAAGGAACAGGATTCAGAGGGGATCAAGCAGCAATCAAGCAAGCTGGGGAAGGGAAGTGGTGTGGAGAAGAGATAGGACAACAGATGGAAGTACCCTGTAAGCATGCAAGGGAACAGAGGGGAAGGGGAACTAAGAAGACAGCCGATGTTGGAGGGGAGCACTCAGGAAGCAAGCTAAAGAGAGGAGGTGTGTGGGGATGTGAGAAGAGAGAGGAGATTGGTGCAACCAGCAAATGAGCACAACAAAGAAGTTGTGAGTGAGAAATGAGAAGACAGCAAAAGTTTCATTTACTAGGCATGAGAATTCCCCAGGTACCAAACCCCTATTTCAACATTGAGCCCAATGGGAAAATAGGGCTCAGCTTTCAATAGAATACTTTACAATCATCAGGGAACAAATTAGATTATAAGGAGGGAGCTGTATGCTGTATTGTAGCTGTTGCTTTTTAAAAGCCCTAGCTCAGAGTGCATTGTTCTAGCTCATGAAGTCATTCTCTTGATGACATGTTTTATTTTCTTCTCTACAGCATACTATTGCCCCAAAGATAAGGTGTACAAACCATGTGGTCCTGTTCATCCTCCCACCTGTGAAGATGGGTATGAATCAACCAAGCAATTAGCTCTATACTAATTAATTTTAATTGACATGTTTATTCTTAGCTAGTGTTTTTCTTTCTTGAGTACAATAGCAATGAAGCAATGGTTGTTAAGTTTTATAGAGATGTTGTAGGCATTAAGATGAGTGAAAGAATGAAATATTACTACTTAAGATCATGAATCCTATCCACCTTTTTTTCAAAAAAACATTGAATGCCTATCTTTGCTTCTAGCTCATTTCAGTTTGGAGGGATGTACATTACTATTGGTGAATACTTCAAACTTGCCCTATTTTAAAAAGCAGCTCTTAGTTTAAAGCATTATCCTGTATTCTGAAATATTAGTTGTGAAGACCTTTGTGACTCTTATTTCACACAATAGAAAATAATATGTGGTCTTTTATTTCTGACATAAAAGATATTCTAGAAGAGTTATGTAAAATATTGGCCATGAAAATACTATCTGGCGGACCCTGTCCACTATTACAGAAAAAAGAAAGTATCTCTAGTAAGTGTACTTATGGCCTGTGCAGGATAGGGCAGCTCACCTCAAATTTTCAGGGTGAAACACTCCACCTGCTGAGACCACAGATTGCCAATGATCTAAAGAAAAGAGCTCCAGATTCCGTATTACACTGGAAAGACAATATGACTAAATTTCACTACATCAGTGGAATTCTTGAATGTACTCCACTTGTATCAAGGCTGCAGAGCTCTTACTTAAATCTGAATGATCTGCTTATATAAGTTAATAGCAAAATAGCAATGCAGCCTGTGGAGAAATTGAGAATTTGGGGAATATGAAATATGGAATTTAGTTGCTGGACACCTTGATGCTTCTGTGAGTGTCTGGAAGCTGACCTAACAGACAGAGGTCAGTATATAAAAGGTCAATCCACACCTTTAACTTGCCTCCTGTTATTGAACACTTCAAAAAAAGGACTTCCATGCTCACTTCAAAGAAAGCATTGAGATAGGAACTGACACTCTCATGCTTATATTACTAGATGGCATATCAAAGCAACCCCACAAGGACTCTAACACCTTAACTGTAACCCTTAAGTTAAAAGGAGTCAGTTCACTTCCTTCCCCAAGAGTTATTTGGTGTTGGGAAAGGCAGCAGGTCGGGAACATGCCTGTAGTCTTGATGGAACATGAAAGAAGCTTAAGATGTTGTTGGCAACAGATGTGTAATGGCCCCTTTACTTGTATAAAAGAGCTTAAGAAAAACTAATTAGTTAGCCTACCATGTCTCTGAGGAGAAACATGCTTTGCTTCTCTGCTGTTCTGAGATGCCCGGAAGGGGGCAGTTTGACACTAAGGAGGTTTACCATCTTATAAAGCTGTGCTGCAAGGATACACACCGTGCATGTCCCAGAACTACACTGTCTCTCTGCTAAGGAGTGAATATTAGATAGGGTAGATTGGCTCTTATTATTTTCTGGTGTACAGTAGGGCCCCCATATCTGCAGAGCCGGTATCCGTGGTTTCAGTTGTCCATGATTGCCACTACTGCAACTCAGCCCACAGTGTGCTCTCTTTATTGGGTTCACTACTATCCACAGTTTCATGAATTCAAAGGGAGGCTTGAAACCTAATCCCCCATGGATATCGGGGTCCTAATGTATTTCCCTTGGATGCTTTTCAAGTCTACCTGCACATTTGCTCCTGTATTTATATATATATACAGTGGTGCCTCGCTAGACGATGTTAATCCGTTCCACGAGGATCGCTGTCTAGCGAAAACATCGTCTAGCGAAGCACGTTTTCCCATTGGAATGCATTGAAATCGCTTCAATGCGTTCCAAGGGAAAAGGCACTCGTCTTGCGAAATTTCCCATAGGGAAACCTCGTCTAGCGAGTGAGAGTCCCCATAGGAATGCACTGACAGCTGCACTGACAGCTTTTGACCACTAGTCGGCGCACTCCTATGGGGAAACCTCATCGTCTAGCGAAATTCCCCATAGGGAAACATCGTTTTGCGAAGCGCAGTAGCGCTTGCAAAAAGGCATCGTCTAGCGATTTCCTCGTCCTGCGAGGCAATCGTCTAGCGAGGCACCACTGTATATATATTGTGACCGTTTAGAACTTTTACCCCTTTGTCCTTCGTACTAGACTTTCATTCTTTTTAATAAACTACCAAAAGTCTTTCAAGCAACATCTAGATTTTTGCCTGAGAAAGTTGTGCTGCTAAAACCAGTCCTTTCCTCAACCAGCTACTGGGATTTTTCAGTGTTTGTGTGGGAGTGGTGGCACCTACCTTGCATGGTTGGTGCACTGGCTCTAAGTGCCTAGCCTCGGGAAATCTTTGTTTGCTTTACACTCCCTGGAGGACCCCCAAGTCTGGAGACTGAGGGGGATAGGAAGTGAAATGGTCCAGTCAACCTCCATAGCCTTCACTGCATCTGACTCCCTCTGGGCTCTCACACCCCAGGATGAGCAAAAGTAGCTGAGCAGTTATAGAGAGGGAGGTTTGAACATGGCACTGCCCATTTCTGGGTTTCCCGTTCTGAGCTGGTACTAAAAACTGGTGAAAGATTAAGCTCCAAGTCATGCCTGCAGCGAACATATATGGCCTGAATGCTTAGAGATGTTGTTGACTTCATTCCAGAACTGGGAACATTATCTTTAAAAAGGAACTCTGCATTACTCACTATTTTGAGACAGCAAGATAATAGTAGTCGTTATCCTTGCTCCATTTATAAAATCAGCATTTTGCATTGCCCTTATCAGCACACTAACAAAATACTGAGAAACACTTTTTGTTTCCTCTAGTGGTCAAATGAGATATTGCACCTTGAAAATAGAAAAAAATATGAACTAAAATTGCCACTGAGGCAATTGCCGGGAGGCAGTGGAAGACAGGAGGGCCTGGTGTGCTCTGGTCCATGGGGTCACGAAGAGTCGGACACGACTAAACAACTAAACAACAACAATTGATAAGAGAGTGGCATGAAACTTGCTAGACTTGCTTCTAAAAATGCCTTTCAAAAGTAACTTTTGAAAGCAATTAGAAAATGTTTCCCATTACATACAACTTTGCAATTACTTGATTCACTTTGAAATGTAACTTAGTTGCATGTCTGTTTTTTAAAAGTGACTAGGTATAAGAAGCAGTGTTGCTAGTTACTAGTTACTTCCAAATTATGCTTTGTAGTCTACCTAATTAGTCTTCAGTAAGGTTCTGTTTCCTGATTATTAGGTATGTAAACGTTATAGCCCTAGACCAGACCTGGGCAAAGTGTGGCCCGAGGGCCACATATGGCCCGCGAGCCGCTCCTGTCCGGCCCGCCGGACATCAAAACCATTTATAGCTTTTTGTCTAAAGTTGATCAGTTGCTTATATTTAACATACCGCAAAAAACCTCTTTAGTATTTGTGAAGATTAACAAGTTTAAAATAAAAACAATCATAACATCACTGTTTCATTTTATTTTTAAGTAAAGTTGGTTCGGGCCCCGAACACAGTTCAGATTTTTCATGTGGCCCCCTATAGAAATTAATTGCCCACCCCTGCCCTAGACCATTCTTCTGAAAAGTAAAATTCAGTTCAGTGGGAATTACTCTCAGACAAGAGGACGTAGAAATGCAGTCTTATACACAATCACCTAGGAGCAAGTCCCAATGAACTTAGTGGGGTGTGTTTGTGCATGATCATGCATGGTGTTGTCTGATAATATTCTCCTGCAAGATGTAACCTAAACTCATATTGTTACAATTCACTGTTTGCCTTTTGTTGTAGATTCTATTGAACCAGGGAATAAGCAGTTTCCCCTGTTCATGGAATCCATTCATGGACTTATGTGGCATCATGTTGCTTGTGCGTTATAGGAACCGTATGGAATAGTGGCCTTAAATCATTGTTTCTTTTTAATAAAAACACCCACTCCATAGAAAAATAAGTTTCCATTTTCCGTCACATTACTACTCTAGTGGTGCCACTAGTTTTGACTACAAAATTGGAAACATTCATATCCATTCTTCTTTTCCTTTCAGATCAACTGTTAGTCACGAAGTTGCTGAAGGATGTTTTTGCTCAGACGACAAAATCCTGTTCAGTTCATATACTGATATATGTGTCCCAGAATGTGGTAAGTTTCTCTTTGCCCACCTCCAGCCCTCCAAGACATTTGAGCTACCTAAAAACCACTTCTTATTTTGGAAAACAAAAACAAAAAAAGAGCCCCCTTCTGGTCCTTGAACAGCTCAGGATGGAACACAGTGGAATGTCCCACTGGTTCCCCCAGAGAGCCTTTCTAAGTAGAAAAATAAAAGATAATAATGAGGGGCCTTCCAGGTTCTGGGGGTAGATTTTTGTGGCCTCCAGATCTTTGGAAATTGCCAGCTGTGGTCTAACTACTGTATTGATTTTACCTTTTAATGACTTTTACTGCTGGCTTTTAACGTTTATATGGTCAAATGGTTTTAATGGATGGCCAGGCTGCCCCAGGTGGCAGAGTTCACAGGGAGTTGGGTCGCCATGAGGGCTCCCTGAGGTTGTCCGCCAATGCTGTAATGGGTCAGGAGTGTAAACCACTCCTGAGCAAGAAGAAGAAGAAGAAGAAATGCTAATTTAGTCCTTTATTGCACAGAAACTCTCTCTGCCAATAATACAAAAGCAAGTGTTTAGGGGCATAGGGGACTAAAACAGGCATCAAAAGGTTCTTTCAGCTGAAATCTCCTATATTTTAAATTTTAAACCAGCTTACATATATGAGATATTGGTGGATTTAGAGGAATTTCTCTCTCTTCATGTCTTTCAGGGTGTGTGGGACCTGATGGATTACCCAAACCGGTAAGTATTTCACTGAAAATGTTATAGGTAGATGACTGTCAATACGTGGGCCACCCAGATAATAATCCGGGGCTTCACAAGTGAACAAGGACCATAATTACACCCAGTATCAAATAACCTGGCTGGCTGAGCATAATTATTCACTCTAAATCCAGCTACTGTCATTAGGCTGTCCTGGGCTGGCCCAAAACACTTTGATGCCTGAAGCAGGGCAGTTAAATGTAGTTATTTATGGGTTTATTGCATTTCTATCCCCCCCACCTGTGACTTACAAGACAGGTTATATATAACAGTGCCCTCCCTCAGGCTAGTGATCTAAAATTTAAGATACAACATACAATAAATGAGGTGTGTGAAAGGAGAGAACAAAAATATGTTTAATTTAATATATATTCTTAACATAATCATTAACGTAATGGCTTTTGTAGTGCTAGATGGAACGGCTGAGGCAACTTGCTGTAGTAGCTGCTCCTAGCTGATGGCTAAGGGAGGAAAGAGTTTCCTCCATTATTGCTTCCTGTCTTTTGTGTCAGCAGTCAGGTGGCAAAATGCCTTCCCATACTCCTACTAGGCAAGCGAATAAGGAAACCTCATGTGCCCTTCTGGGATGTGCGGGACCACAGCTTTGTAGCTGGTTTCATCTTTTCACCTGGTGGTTACTCAGCTCTGAATGGCAAGGAGAGAGTCTTCTTGCGGTTTCAGTCGGTAGCTTGAGGGCATGCTGCTCTCCACAGCAGCTGGGCCGTGGAGCAGGATGAAGGCATGCCTGGCTGCTGTTCTTCCCCTCTATGGTCAGAGTAACAGCCATTGGAAGCTGGAGGGAAGAGCACCTCGTATCCAAGTCTGATCAAGTTATGTTGTCTCCTGATTCTGAATATCCCACAGATGCTGGCCCTCCTCCATGCTGCTAAGAGCACTGCCTTAATAGAGTAAACAACCAACCGTTTGCTGCCTTTTCCTGACTCCCAAAATCAGCCGCCAGAAGCTGACGTGCCACTCCCCCTGAGAGCAGGGCCCTTCTTAAGAAAGCTCAAGGCCTAAATGACCAATAAGGAGGTGGCAGGTGTCCTCCTTGCCGTCATTAATGAAAGCTTGGATTAATTGCTCCTTTATTTTCACAGCGTGGCAGCAGTTGGAAAAGCAACTGTCAAGAGTGTGTCTGTGACCCACTGACAGTGAACGTACAGTGTAAGCCACAAACCTGTAATACATCAAAAACGCCTGTTTGTGAGAAAGATGGCTTCATACCTGTCTCCGTGCTCACCCCGGAAGACCCATGCTGTCCTCAAGTGCAGTGCCGTATGTATTGTTTATTTATAGCCAAGACCAGGTGACCACATGGGCCCAAATTCTGCTTTCCTTTATTTACATCTGTGTACAGCTTAATCTACAGAGCTGATTTGAACAAGACATGGCACAGAGATAGCAGAAAAGAACGGCTGTCAGTGAGAATGATAAGTCTGCCTGAAGTTGGAGTCCACCCACTCAAAAACAATGCTGAAAGGAAGCAATTCGCCCTGTTAGGGTTGACATACCTCTCACTTTCCAATATAGTGGCCTTCATCTCTGAAAGCAGAGCCTCCTGAGGGCAAACAAAATGAAAGATCCACTTCCTTTACAGAAAACAGAGATGTTCAATGATTATACACTTGACAGATAATATCAGCAATATTATTCTTTTCTAGCTTGATTATCTGTACAGCAAATAAAGACGCCAGCCTGATTTAAAAAAAAAAATCAAAACCTCGCTTGTCATCACTATGGGAATTGAAAAGAGAATCCAGAGAGGGGGAAAATGTTCCCGAATCTTAATTTTTTAACACATATTTGAGTGCCTGTGTACCATGTCTCTGTAGTAGATCAGCCAAGCTGTTCTTTCCGGAGCTATATGCAATATTTTTTTCTCACTGGAAAGAATGTTTGACAGGTGATAGATGACAAACCTACTAGAGGGAACTGAATAGCCAAGCGTCCTATTTGAGGTACAGAAGCTACAGCAAGCAATCTGTCTGGATTCATATTCTATGCTCAAGAAGCTGTACCTAGTTAAGTTGCCATCCTACACATACGTGAGAGCAATTCCTCTGAATTCCATGGGACTGCATCCTTCATATTTACTTAGGGTTGTGCACATGTTAGTCTAGAACTGGGAAAAATTCCCTCCTCCTTTCCCCCCCACTACAACTTGCAGAACCACCAGCCAGCATAGCCAGTGCTGGTGCTGATGAGGATTCTGGGAGCTGTAGTTCAAAAAAGTAGCTTTACTAAATTCTGGTTAATCTCCTTTCCTAGGCTTACAGTAGCTTTCCTGAAACCGGGTAGAGCCAATACAACGCTACCCATAAAGTGTGTCATTATGCCAGCAGTGTAGGATTACTGTCCGGGTATTATAGGAAGATACTGCCAGTCTGAGTAAAGCTGTTGTGCTAGCTCAGCTACTCATCCAACTTTTTCTTCTTCCTGATTATTCCTCAGAATGCAACATTAGTGCCTGCACCAACAAGAAAAAATCCTGTGAACCTGGATACCACTTAGCCATGATCTATTTTGAGGGCGACTGCTGTAGCAGTTTTGAATGTGGTAAGCACACACCTTCTGACACTTGGTTATTGGATTTTTTAAAGTACTTTCCCAAAGAATACATAGACACATAAAACAGACAAAAATGCAAATACGTTAATTTTGGGTGAACCCAGATGTAAAAAATAGGATACTGTACAGCAAAAGGAACTTCTTCAATACATAATTGCCACTCTTAGGACATGTGCTAGAACCTGAGACACACTCGGAATAGCATCCACCACACGTCAAATGTTCCACCAAGTTGGTTGATTAATACATTAGACTGGCACTGGAGAGATGCAAGTTCAGGTTTCCATTCAGCCACAAAGCTCACTGAGGTTTCCATCCTCTACTCACACAAGGGGTGTAGGCCCTCCTACTGAACTCAGTAGCACTTAAATCTCAGTAAATGTGCAAAAAATTGCACTATGAATTACTTTCGGCCTGTCACTCTTTCACTCTCTCTCTAATCTGAGTCAGAGGTTGTGAAGATAATATATAGGTGGAGGCATGTTGGAGAAACATGCACATTGCCTTGAATTTGTTTATTTTGTTCATTAAATTCTTATTCAGCTTATCTGCCAAAAGATGGAATTTTCACTGGAGGGGAAATGATGTGTAACTAATACAATAAAAAGAGGTGAAATGCAATGCAATATAAAGTAATGTAACAATACATTCTTTTTATGCCTGAAGATTGGATTTTTAAAATCTGATTGTCTTTTTCTAGCTACGTTTAAAGTAACAGGCTTTTTTTTTTCCAGAACCAACCCCAGATATTTGTGTGGTCAATCAGACAGTTTACACGGTAATAAATCTAGTGTTTTATATCAATTAATGCATATGTGTGTGTGCTCATGTGTCTGTACGCCTTATGTGTATGCTCACATCCCTGCCCACCCCCATTGTCATGGGTAGAGATTTTGGTAGCAGCACCTAGACTCATTGGATTCATTGCCCAAGGAAACCCATCAGAGCACTTTCCTGAGCATGATCAAATGGCAAGTGAAAACAAAAATGCTACTTGAGCATGCAAATAAATGGTGATTTAATCAATCAATCAAATTATGTTTTAGTGAAAACTATAACATAATTTGATTGATTAAATCACCTTTTACTTCCATGCTCAAACAGCAATTTGGTTTTCACTAGCCACCTCTCTTGTTATGGAATGAATGTGAAAATGCCTCATTACATTCAGAGGAAATAATGATTTTATAACTCCTAGCTATATAGCAAATGAGTTTTGCATTAGCAGTATTCCCAGATGAAATTTAAACTTCAAAAGCTTGCTATTTCAACACAAGGCTTTATTTCATTACTACACTTGAATGTTTTTTTTTCTTTCCCGAAACAAGCAACACTGAGTAAGAGTGCAAATGATATTAACCTATTTAAACCACCTACACTTAAATGCCCAAATGGGCAGATAATTAAATAACCATTTTAAAAGGATGACTGCTTCATTAACTCTAGAAAATGATTGATAAGAGGTTGCCTATTCTACCACACGGAAGGTGCAGGTCATTAATACAACTTCAGCTATTCTTTCCTTTACATTTCTCAGCGGCAAGCGGTCGCTGGCTGTGTTAGTCTGTTGCTGCAAAAATGACACAAAGTCTTGTGTTACCTTAAAACTAACCATTTTTATTTAGCATAAGCTTTTGAAGCCCACTTCTTTAGATGCACAGAGTAAGGCTCAGTAGACAGACATGTGTACAGTCAGAAACAATAAACAGAAGATTTCAAGAAGTAGCTGCATCACTCAGTTGCAGAAAAACCAAAACAGTCTTGGGAATCTTAAAGATTTTTACCTGGCACAAGCCTCTATAGACTTTAGGGCACTTTGATACATGCAGAAAAGTGGGATACAATCCACTAAAGCAGTTATTCCCAACCTTGGGTACCCAGATGTTATTGAACTACAACTCCCAGAAATCCTGGCCAGAACAGGATTAGTTGAAGAATAGAGATGGGCATGAACCCCAGTTCAGAAGTTTGTGCTAGTTCGTATGCACAGCACCACAGGTGCCACACATTCCCTCCCCCTGCCTCCCTGGCTGGATCCTCACCAGCCGGCGTGTGCTCCTCTCCTCCTCTGGCTGTTCAGCCAGTCTCTAGCAGGAGCATAGGCTTCCCTGCCTCACCACCTTGGCTGATCATTCACTCAGACAAGGAGGTAGGACAGGCAAACCCATGCTCCTGCCTGGGACTAGTTGAACAGCTGAAGAGGAGGACAAGAGGAGCACACTCTGACTGATGAGTGGGTCATTGGCAGGGGAGGTGGCCCATCTCTATCCAAGAACATTTGGGGATCTGCAGTTGGGAACCACTGCACTAAAGCTTATGTCAAATAAAACATGTTAAGATGCCTACCCCACAACTTCTTATTGTTAATGGAAAAAATGTTCTTGATGGGTCCAGCAGGGGGATGGTTTTATTTTATTTGATATAAGCTTTTATAGACTTTCACTCACTTCTTCATTTGCACAGAGCAAGCCCTTGGTAGACAGACATTTATATGAACACTGGAGGTAATGGAATTTACTATTACATAGATGAATAATTTGTTATAAGACTATCATCTTGCAAAACACACCAGTGAGATTCTTTCCTTTATTCTCCATGTTTATATAAATACTGTACCTATGTACTAGGGCCTTACTCTATGCATCTGAAGAAGTAGCCTGAAGTCCACAGAAGTTTATGCCAAATAAAACTTATTAGGCTTTAAGATGCCACAGGTAGTTTTGTTTCTCTTGCAATGTTCTTCTAATGATGAATTGTTGATTATCTGTGTAGGAATTCTGGATCCTTATCTAGACACTAGACCTTACTGCAGACTTTTCTAACAGATTGTAGTGTGTGTGAGGAGTTATGGCAACAACAAAAACATATGGAGAGCAACAGTTGCCAATCTCTAAGCAAATTAGAAAGAAGAGGAAAATATATTCACATGTAGTGGGAGGCTCTGTTTTTGAACAGCTAAGCAGTGGAATTTCAACTTTTTTTAAAAATGGGCGGTACCAGTCATTAAACCAGTTCTTTATCCAGTAAGCAATAAATATGTTTGGAGTCCTACAAAGCTGAGAATTGCTTCAAAATGTTTGCAGCAACCGTAATTATTTCAGCTACATTGATGTTACATCAATGTTTCCAAAACCAGTAATGTAAGGAAGACAGATGCACATTCCAAAATATACATGGAGTGTCCATTGCAAGATTAGGTTAGGATGGCCAACCATCTAGAAAAAGATGAACTGACCTGTTTTTGTCCTTAACAACAACCTGATTTACAGAAATTAACAGATGAAGCTTTTCATGTCATAGAGATAAGCACTATCACTTGCAAATCTCCTTAGATCATTCACCTATTGGCATACACATTTGCTCTTAATGGCTAGAAGCCTATTTACTTACACAATCATTGAATGGCAATCAAATTGGCATTTCTCCTGTTTTGGCAACCTCTTCTTCATGCTATTGATTATGTACCGATGTTCAGTTGCATAACTAGTCGTGTGAAGCATACCAAAGAGGAAAAGGTACTGCAGAATTCCCTTTATCCCAAAATTCCCAAAATCCTGTTCAAGATATAAATCTTGAACAGGATTTGGCCTACATAATTTACTAATGGAAATGTGGTTATATTAAGAGTGACAGTAATAAACAAAATTGCCACACAGAATATGCATTAAATATTGTTGAGAAAACCAAGTGTAGTCTCACAGATAATGTCTTGAACATTTAGACGTGAGGTATCAGATCTCTGCACAGTCTGGAACTTGCTGATTGTCTTTGGGAAACACAATTTAAATCCCACAGAATATCACTGGAGGTTTTTTGGAGACAATATGAAATCAAGAATTGAAAACATGTTCAACAAGAATTTAATCTGTAGTTTGTGAAGTCGCTGTGCGTACTCAGTTTTGCTTATGAAAAGATTCTTCTTTGACTTTTCTAGCCTGGGATGACTGTTCCAAGTAAATCCTGTGAAAAATGCATCTGCAGTAATGTAACCGACTCAGCCTCCAAGAGGAACATTGTGCAATGTACACCAGTTACATGTGATACCACTTGCCCAGCAGTAAGTGCAATCTCTCTTTCCCATTTGGTCCTTACTTTCAAAAATGCTTGTTATTAGAGATGATACCCAACCATAGATTCCATGCATTATTAACTCTTACTATCTACTGAACAGGGTTATGAGTATGAGAAAAGCGCTGGAGAATGTTGTGGAAAATGTGTCCAAGTGGCTTGCATAATCAACGTTAATGGTACAGCTGAAGTAATCAAGGTAATCATGACCTCTCATTTTTAATTGTTCTTTATCAACAAACAACAAAGATAGTCAGAATTGATATTTAGCAGTCAAATGTAGCAGCTTCTTTCCAGCACTGAGGCTGGCCAATGTTTTAAAATAGAAACATGTGTTTAGAAATCCACATTCTATAGCACCTATTCTACCTCAAACGAGCGCTGAGGTTGACTGCATAACTTGTTGAAATGTTTACAAGCTACACTTGCTTTCCCCAGAGTCATGTTCTCCAAATGTTCTGGACAGCATCTCCCATCACCCTCAACCTTGGAAAGTTACTTTCTCAATTAATTCCTGCTACTGATAATTTATTGGGGGGGGGGGGAATCTGTGTCATTACTCACTGCAATATTGAAAGACTTAATATTACCTATTGTGTTGTTACTTTAAAACTGGCAGACGTGGCACGCACATGCACACACACACACACACACACCTCTTAGGATTTATGCGAATGCCATAAAATGTGAAGCACTGTTATCACTGTTAAAAATGCTTTTTAAAAATAACTTCAAAGTAACCAGAAAACATTATTTGTTACACCAATACAGTAACTACATGACTGTTTGTTACTTTGCTTTTTAAACATAACTTTATCACACCGCCCATTATCATAAAAAGTAACAGGTTAAAAGTAACTGTTTCAATGGTCCGAGCTCTGTCCCCATCTAAACTGGACTAAATTGAACAGGGAATTCTGCAAACTATGAATATGCAGCATGGCTATTATTGTAGAAAGCCACTATCTGATATCCAAGAGCTCCTCAACTGGGAAGAAACACAGGTAGAAGTTCTGCAAAGCAGGGGCTCGTTGAGTTGTGGTACACCATATAACTAGGGTCCAGAAACATGGGGAGCCATCTCTTGAAGATGATGAATGAGCCTGATCTTTTGAACAACAGTGCAACAAAAGCAGAATCAGATAGACCCTGAAAGGTGATGTGTCAGTGAAGTCTTCCCCTCTGTTATGGCTGGCCTTGTCATGGAAATGTGCAATGAAGAGACATTTCCACATTGTACAGGAGTTTTCTGAGATAGTCAGCCACAGCCACCAAACCCAGGGATGCAGTTGCCTTGTGCTTATCTAGCACTTTCCATGAGGAGGTTCAAGATAGACTAGGGTAAACGAGGTATCTCCCTTGGTGGCCTCCATTGCTGATTATATAAAAGTTTGTAGGGCAAGATAAAAGAATGGCTATTTACCAGTGTGTATCTGTTACAAAACAGAACTGAAATTTGAATTGATCTAATACTATGCAAAGGAATCGTAGGCCATTAGGTGACTTAAGTTCTCACAATTTCTCATGTAGTTTGAGGGCTGATGAAGCAATTTGAAACACCACCTTGACCATAAAGCTGGTCCAGGCAGGGCTGCCCAGTACATTTAGCTATATGAGCTGAAGCTCATTCTGCAAGAATATATCCAAAACACAAATGAAGTATGTTCGAATCAGTGCTGGGACTGTGTGGAGATAACAGTTGCACATAATATACTGCTGTGTGTTATAACAATGTGTTACTATTTGTATTTTGGAGATTAATTAATAATAAAATAATAACAGGTGCAATGACTCTTCCATATACTCTCTCACACAAAGAAGCTGACAAAAGTAATACCTGACTCTTACTTCAACATTGGGTGTGGGGTGGCATCCTCCTCAGGACAGCAGGGTAATTTAGGAAGTGCAGAGCAGGCTGTGTAATACTCATAGTTCCATTTTCCCAGTACTTCATTACAGCCACTAATACTTGTTGTGTGAGATAGACTTCTTGCCTAACGGTAGGGCTGGAACTGGGCTTGGGAGAAGCAGTACCCTCCATAACAATATATTTCACTCACCCTCACCTTAAGCCCATTTGTTGTTGTTGTTGTTTAGTCGTTTAGTCGTGTCCGACTCTTCGTGACCCCATGGACCAGAGCACGCCAGGCCCTCCTGTCTTCCACTGCCTCCCGAAGTTGGGTCAAATTCATGTTGGTCGCTTCAATGACACTGTCCAACCATCTCGTCCTCTGACGTCCCCTTCTCCTCTTGCCTTCACACTTTCCCAGCATCAGGGTCTTTTCCAGGGAGTCTTCTCTTCTCATGAGATGGCCCATTTACTTGTGGGTAAATCAACAGAATCTAGTTGCAATATAACTCTGTTTGAGAAGGTAGATTCAGAGTTGCTATGAAGCTGCAGGAGAATAGGCAGTTTAGATAAATTATAATGCCCTGAATTGCTAAGGTAGGGATGTGTGTGTGTGAGAGAGATGTAATGTGTGTTTTATGCCTGCTAAAGCTCACAAATAAAAATATTACTATCTCTTGTTTATTTGCAATAGCCTGGTGATATTTGGCAACGAAAGGATAATAACTGCAGTCAGTATGAATGTGAGAAATTGGACAATACATTAATTTTGGTCAATCTTCGAAGAACATGCCCGCCTCTTGACCCAGAGTGCAAACCTGTAAGTTTTATTTCATTCTTCATTTATAACCATTTCTGTTCTTTACTCTGTTGATCTCAAGACAATATGACAAATCCCATAGCAGAAGAGAACATTTGATATAATTATCATCACCAGTTATTCAAAGATGAGAGAATGCATGACTGCCAGGAACATTTTTTCTAAAGGCTTTTATACCATATACAGAGCCCTTGATTACTGCCTCCTGAATAATGCTCTTGTGGCTAACCCACTTGTTCAGCAAGTAGAACTAGTGGCAAATTAAGATGCAAGCTATGCCAATCAGTTTCAATTGACTAATGGCCAGACAAAAGTCAGAGCTAAAGTTTGCTTCCAGGAGTGGTAGTGCTTCCCTACATGAAATTCTGCTGAGAATTTGACCAATGGTAGAATTCCTTTTGAAGAATTCCTTCCCTTTGCAAATTTCTGCATCACTTCTCCAACTTTTCCACACAGTCCCACAGCATTCTCCTGGAAGAATTGTAAGATGCATAAGAGGGAGGAACTCAACCAAACTTGTGTTCTGATATTGTTTCTTGCTCCTTAGAAAGAAGTTTGTAACTTATCAGTTATGGGTATCTGTTTTAAAAAGAATGATAGATTTAAGCATTTATTCTCTGTGTGAAAACCGTTACTATAGAGTTCTTACCATGTTATTTAGCAATAATAGTACGGTTTCCACCCGCTTTCTCTTTTTCTGCTCAAAAGGATGAAATTAAAATGACTCCTGATGGCTGCTGTAAAACATGCAAACCTGAAAAGGGTAAGTGGAGCTTTTGCATACTTTCAACAAAAGAGTGGTAGTTATTGGGAGCTGGCAAAAGGAACAAATGAATAATTCTCTGCCTAAGTTCAAGCTCAGATCCATCAGTTTAGTCTGAGAACTAAAGTCCTTTTCAGCCCTCCCTTTTATTATAATGAAATGGAGAGAAGTACAACTTTGCAGTTCCTGTGCCTTGCTCTCATCAGTTTTCCTTTGCTAAGATGTTCCTGTTGCATTAACTCTTCCTAATGAAGGTCTTGCTTTCATAAAACAAAGGGACAGACCATCTGGAAAACTCCTTAAATTGACTCTTAGTTAGAAAGTTGTCTATTACTGAAGACTTATGAGTGAGAAAGGAAGGCTGTTAGTGCCTTTATGAACCTTTCTTATGCTAGCTTATCAGTTCCTGTATCCACAGTAGTGCATATGAAAACAAGATGTGAGGTTTATTGATTTTTTGATTATCTTCCTTTTTATCAGAAGACTGCACGGTTCACAAAAATCAAACTCTTGTCCGTCAAAATGAATGCGTATCTTCTGAAGTTGTTGAAATGACCTACTGTGAAGGGACTTGCCCAAGCTCATCAGTGTAAGTGACAAGAAGCCTCTCATATTCATTGATCTACTTCATTCAAGTGACACTGAACACAGAATTACCTAGGTCCTCACAGGAAATGTTTTTAGCATCTAGAAGCACAAGCATTCCCACTGTATTGACTTCAATATTTGATTTTACTGTGGTAGAAAACACTACTGCTTATACTTGACCAATCAGTGCTACAATCTCATCTGAGTTGACTCTGGTGACTAAGGTCATGTTCAGAGAAAGAATCATTGCTAAAGCTTTAAAGTGAAGTCTTGTGCCTGTGATTGGTGTTGTTGTACATTCACTGCCAAACAGAGCACAAAGGGCTATAGTTCTGATTTTGCACAACTACGGTATATGTAGTAGAAATACTACTGTGTCCTTTTCAACCTCTGGGGGTCAACTGTACTGATTCTATTTTTATCTACCTGAAATGTGAGTTTAAAAATGGAAGAGATAGCAATATTTTAATCATTCTTATGAAGATGCAAGTTCTGTTCCATTGAATCATTTTTCCAGTGTAGACACTAGGGCACCTATAAGATATGCTGTTCCCACTTATACAGTACCCTGATCCCATCCAGTCACATGGCAAAAGCGAAGGATCCTGGGCTATGTGCAAGTTTTTCTTACTGCTCATGAAAATAAATGAACGTTGGAATGGAAATCTAATATATCTTTCCCTGGAACGATTTCCCATTCCCCTGTTACTTCTGGTTTGAAACTAAATTTAAACCTTGAGTAAGGAAAGCTTAAAGTCAGGGCTATAACTAACATGGAACAACTGATGCTTTTCTCCAAGGCACCAAAATTTAGAGGGCACTGAGATATAGAGGTGAATACACCAATGAAGGTTAGGAAAATAGATAGCAATGCCTCCTGGACCTGTTCACTTTCTTTCCTTGTTTTGTGGGTACAACATATTTATCCTCCTTTTTCATAGAGTGGAGGTGCCCGTGCATTAAGATGGATAGAGTGGAAGGGAGAGAGAAGTGTTTGCCTCAGGTGCCAATATTGCTCTGCTTTCTCTGAGGATCTCTCTATCATTCTAAGGTGTCTCAGTTTCTCCCTTAAATGGATATTATTTGGGGGAGTTACTTCTTCATTAAACTACAAAAAAAGAGAGACTACTTTTGAAATCACCCAATCCTGTTTGTATTAGTGTTTCAAACAGAAGAGAACTTTTCGCCACTGCGATGACTAGCATCCGATAAATCCATGCTGGAAATAGTGAGATCCAGCAGTGAGCTTGTGTAGTCAAATTACTTTTTGTGGGAAGTATCTAACTTAATCTCTTTCATCTGAACAGATATTCCAATGAGGCAAAGGCAATGCAGCACAAGTGTACTTGCTGCCAGGACCTTGAGTAAGGAAAGCTTAAAGTCAGGGCTATAACTAACATGGAACAACTGATGCTTTTCTCCAAGGCACCAAAATTTAGAGGGCACTGAGATATAGAGGTGAATACACCAATGAAGGTTAGGAAAATAGATAGCAATGCCTCCTGGACCTGTTCACTTTCTTTCCTTGTTTTGTGGGTACAACATATTTATCCTCCTTTTTCATAGAGTGGAGGTGCCCGTGCATTAAGATGGATAGAGTGGAAGGGAGAGAGAAGTGTTTGCCTCAGGTGCCAATATTGCTCTGCTTTCTCTGAGGATCTCTCTATCATTCTAAGGTGTCTCAGTTTCTCCCTTAAATGGATATTATTTGGGGGAGTTACTTCTTCATTAAACTACAAAAAAAGAGAGACTACTTTTGAAATCACCCAATCCTGTTTGTATTAGTGTTTCAAACAGAAGAGAACTTTTCGCCACTGCGATGACTAGCATCCGATAAATCCATGCTGGAAATAGTGAGATCCAGCAGTGAGCTTGTGTAGTCAAATTACTTTTTGTGGGAAGTATCTAACTTAATCTCTTTCATCTGAACAGATATTCCAATGAGGCAAAGGCAATGCAGCACAAGTGTACTTGCTGCCAGGAGCTGAAGAGCCATAGGAGAGAGGTGACCTTGACATGCTCAGACGGCAGAAGTATCAATTATGATTACATCTATGTGGATGAGTGTCAGTGCATGACCGCATGTATTCCTGAAACCACAGCCAGCTAGAAAAAGAGAAGGATATGCATTTGGAGCAGGACAAAAAACCCAGCAAACTCCAATTAGCATTAGTTGCCACCTAATGCTACTTCAGATTGCTCACTGTGTCCTCAAAACAGTCGAAGGCGGCTTTTATTTCTTGGTCAGATGCCTAACCAAATTAATGCCGTCGAAGAATTTACAGTCATCTGGCTCATACTTTACAAAATGAGCGCAGCAAGAAGTGCTCTAAGTATCCTAAAAATACAGTTTAATGATGACAATTATGTGTAACATTTTAATGCAGAAAGTGGAACTCTTCTGGTTTTCTATGCTTTGCTGTTTATTTTTGGCCACAATCTTTTGAATTACTAAGCATTATTTTCTACAGGTAAAATATTCTGTATAGTGTTAATAGGCATCTGGCAGTGATAAAAGATAAATCTGTTTTCCCATTTACTTGTTTAAAATTAATAAAGAAATTAAGCATGGTTCAATTTTCACAGCTGCTGTTTTTATTCAATGATCATTCAAATCCTATAATTTAAAAAAATCACATTGCACTTCAATTTGACTGTTTTGAGACCAAAAGAGTGTGACACTTGTTTTCCAGGATTCCTTTGCACTTCACTACTGCTTTTACCTAGTTGACAGGTGGAACAAAGTATTTAGGTTTCTTTATTTGGAGAGCTAAGTGAAACTTATTTCATATGGTTTGGACCAGCCACCTGGTGGTCATACACAGTACACCCACTAAAAACAGTGGAAAGAAAGAAAGAAAGAATGCCAAGAAATGGCCTGATGGTGCTCACAATATCGTGCCCATGTTGCCAGCAGGAAAAAGGATGCCAAGTTTTACATAGCAAAGGGTAGCCTGAATATCAACAACACTCATGGCAGCAGTCAAGGTGGTTTACAGGATACCCTCTTGTGGTCACTACCATTCACAAAATGAAGCCAAGCAAAGGAAAATCCCAGAAACTCTTTTTTTTCATCACTTCTCACCCAAACACAAAGCAATTGTCAGGGCTGTTTTTCAACAAGTTCTGAATGGTAGTGAGCACAAGAGGATATACTAGTATAGACCATCCTATAGACAAGAGGATATCCTGCTGCCATTGGTGTTGCCAACATCCAGGCTGCCCTTTGCTATTTAAAGCTTGGCATCCTTTTTCTTGTTGACAATGCAAGCACAATATTGTACTGCAGCGTCAGGCCATTTCCTTGCATATTGCATTATGAATACAAAACCACAATATCCTACATTCATAAAACACAGGGATTTTTGGAAGAATTGAATTTCTTCCAGCCACAAAGCAAAAAAACAGTAATTTCACAGCTTCAATGAATTTTGCTCCCTAACATACAGATAATTGCATAGAGAAAACCATTTGTCAAAATTGACTTTAATGCACAAGTAATTAGCACAGGTATTAAAAAGTACATGTAGAATTGCAGCCTTAATGAGGTTGCATCACATTTGCACCTTAATGCACTGAAGTGATCATATCCTTAGTTCATTTTACTCACAGTTATTTAATAGAGGGAAAGATATGGGCCAAAACTATGCAAAAAGAGTCAAGGTCCCAAGGAGACTTGAGATTTTAATCAGAACTGTCTACATCTTCTGCACTGCTTACAGAACAAATGAAAACCATACTGCATTCCCCCATGCCAAGCCCAAACCAGCCATTACTTCATGTCCAAGATTCTACCACAGTACTTTCATTCTTTACTTTCCTTTTGACAAAAGGCTACAAAATGGGCATTCTTCTTGGAAAACATCAAAGCAACAAATGATGCTGTATTCTGACATCCTGTATTGCTGCATGTTAAAGGCTGGTTTTATGGAGATACAAGCACAATGCAGCCTTTGTGAGCTGGCTGTTTGCTCACAACCAACTGTGTTGCTCCACTATATTAATTGAGCTCTCCTGTTTTTCTCAGCTGGCATGGCTGTCGCCTGGTGAGACGCAGTGACAGCAACAAGCCTTCAATCTGAAAATAAACCTTCAGTCCTGGTGTTTAGTATTGGACTAAGCAGGTTGATTATATGTTTCCTTCAGAATGAAGGAGAGGGGAGTTTTCTTTTTTAGCCTATGGAGAAAAATATGTAGGAACATTCCTAGCCCCAGCAGGTCATCTATACTATATTACAGAAGACTATACCCTGATACTTCCCTTAAGGAATTTTGCTTTCTCGCCACCATGCAGAGTGACTCTGCTGAAACTCTAAGTGCCATATAAATCATTCTTCCTTTTCTTTTGACATGAAATGCCCCCTGCAGAGAAGATAGCTAGCACCACTCTGAGCTCTTTTTACATTTTCAAATGATTTCCAGCAGCGCAAAAAATAGCAATAGTATTTTAAACAGAACTGAATCTTTCTTCCATGTACCACTACTGCTTCTTCTTTTAAGAGTACATTTCATGTGAGTTCATTAGATACCAAGGGTACTGAATTTCCTCAAGAGAAACTCTTATTTTGACCAATTTGGGATGAAGGAGTCTAAAAGCACTTCTGCAATTACAGTAAATAGGACCAAGCTTATCAGTGTTGCTTCTGGCTGTGAACAAATCTCACTTCACCTGCAAAACATTCACACAAGAAAATGCATTAAGGACTTCTATCAATTTCAACCCACTAGATTTTGGGCTGCAGCAAAAAAGTAAATGGTCCAAGCTATTTTGCTTTTCCAGTATGGGCATACTTTTGATTTGGTTTTGGTTCCAACCTGCTTATAAGTGGGCCTGGGAATTTGAGATGAAAATATGATAAAGCACTACTTTTGGAATGTTGTTGTTGTTTAGTCATTAAGTCGTGTCCGACTCTTCGTGACCCCATGGACCAGAACACGCCAGGCCCTCCTGTCTTCCACTGCCTCCCAGAGTTGGGTCAAATTCATGTTGGTAGCTTCAATGACACTGTCCATCCATCTCGTCCTCTGTCGTCCCCTTCTCCTCTTGCCTTCACACTTTCCCAACATCAGGGTCTTTTCCAGGGAGTCTTCTCTTCTCATGAGATGGCAAAAGTATTGGAGCCTCAGTTTCAGGATCTGTCCTTCCAGTGAGCACTCAGGGTTGATTTCCTTCAAAATGGATAGGTTTGTTCTCCTTGCAGTCCAGGGGACTCTCAAGAGTCTCCTCCAGCACCAGAATTCAAAAGCATCAATTCTTCGGCGGTCAGCCTTCTTTATGGTCCAGCTCTCACTTCCATACATCGCTACTGAAAAAACCATAGCTTTGACTATGCGGACCTTTGCCGGCAAGGTGATGTCTCTGCTTTTTAAGATGCTGTCTAGGTTTCTCATCGCTTTCCTCCCAAGAAGCAGGTGTCTTTTAATTTCGTGGCTGCTGTCACCATCTGCAGTGATCATGGAGCCCAAGAAGGTAAAATCTGTCACTGCCTCCATATCTTCTCCATCTATTTGCCAGGAGGTGATGGGACCAGAGGCCATGATCTTAGTTTTTTTGATGTTGAGCCTCAGACCATTTTTGGCGCTCTCCTCTTTCACCCTCATTAAGAGGTTCTTTAATTCCTCCTCACTTTCTGCCATCAGAATGGTATCATCTGCATATCTGAGGTTGTTAGTATTTCTTCCGGAAATCTTAATTCCGGCTTGGGATTCATCCAGTCCAGCCTTTCGCATGATGTATTCTGCATATAAGTTGAATAAGCTGGGAGACAATATACAGCCTTGTCGTACTCCTTTCCCAATTTTGAACCAATCAGTTGTTCCATATCCAGTTCTAACTGTTGCTTCCTGTCCCACATATAGATTTCTCAGGAGGTAGATAAGGTGGTCAGGCACTCCCATTTCTTTAAGAACTTGCCATAGTTTGCTGTGGTCCACACAGTCAAAGGCTTTTGCGTAGTCAATGAAGCAGAAGTAGATGTTTTTCTGGAACTCTCTGGCTTTCTCTATAATCCAGCGCATGTTAGCAATTTGGTCTCTAGTTCCTCTGCCCCTTCGAAATCCAGCTTATACTTCTGGGAGTTCTCGGTCCACATACTGCTGAAGCCTGCCT
The DNA here is from genome assembly GCA_037013535.1 of Intellagama lesueurii. Taxonomy (NCBI): domain Eukaryota; kingdom Metazoa; phylum Chordata; class Lepidosauria; order Squamata; family Agamidae; genus Intellagama; species Intellagama lesueurii. The sequence continues at coordinate 101,663,721 of JBAJHW010000001.1, read as the reverse complement.
TGGAGGATTTTGAGCATAACCTTGCTAGCGTGTGAAATGAGTGCAACTGTACGGTAGTTGGAGCATTCTTTGGCACTGCCCTTCTTTGGGATTGGGATGTAGACTGATCTTTTCCAATCCTCTGGCCACTGCTGAGTTTTCCAAACTTGCTGGCATATTGAGTGTAGCACCTTAACAGCGTCATCTTTTAAGATTTTAAATAGTTCAACTGGAATGCCATCACCTCCACTGGCCTTGTTGTTGGAATGTAGGAATGTAGGTAATGATATTTTGGAATGTAGGTAATGATAATTTAAAAAAGCTATAAGGACAGAAACATAAGGATAATGTCAACACACTTGCAGATTTGGCAAAGATTGCCAAAGGTTACAATTCATAAATTTGGAATAAAATACTACTACAACTAATTTTTCAGTTTTTAAAATCAGCCCATCTGTGGCTATTATTCTAGAATTTTTAAAATGAGTTTAAGACTGAACATCCATTCTATTGATGAAAGATTGTGATTGATACACACAAAACAATGATTAATTTTCATCATAATTTAAACATTGGAAAATCAACTAAATAGATCTGTTAATAATTATTCACATATCAGTAAAAGAATAACAAATGGTGGCCTGTTTAATGTCTGGAGGATGGTGTACAATATTTGGGAAGGCTTAGACACTATTTGATTACATTCATTTTCTGCCAAATTATGCCTGACTTAAGATAGTGAAGAGGGTCAGGTCAAATAAGGACAGGTCATCTGTGAATTCACACATATCGGCTTCTTTCACACCTGTGGAAACCTCTTCAGAACCTTTAATCCACACCCTCTCTACTGCGTATGCTCCCCACCATGGAACTAATACTGTTCCCCAGTCCACCACTTATATAGAAAAGTTTGCATGGCAGACTGAGGGAGGATAGGTGGGTTGTGTGAATTCACACTTGAAGAACTATAGTAACAGGTAAGCAACCTGTCCTTCTTCTTCATGGTCTCTGAATCACCCATACGGGTGACAGGCATGCTCACTTACCATTTAAGTCTATTCTGTCCTGTGATAAGTAAACTCTTGCAGATTCTGAATTCAATACAGCTCCGATGTATTAAATCTTTAGACTTGGGGTCACATTTGACTTTTTGAGATCTATTCAAAGGCCAAGATTCAAAAAGAAACATAGTGTGAAAACTACATCTTTTCCTACCTTGTGTTTTGAATCCGCATCAATTAACCAATCATCTATGTAAGGGAATACCATAATGCCACAAATCTGAGGTATGCTGCAACTGAAGCCATGCACTTTGTGAAGACTCTGGGTGCTATCAATAGAACACAAGGAAACACTTTGAACTTGCACATCTTGTTGCCAAGAGTGAAATGTAGAAAACACTGGTGTTCTGAATGGATGGCAATATGGAAGAAAGTGTCCTTGAGGCCTATCACAATAAACCAATCTCCCTTTTTCAGAAGTGACAGGATTGTTTCCAGTGTCATAATTTTGAACTTCTTGGTGTCTATGTATGAATTTTCTTCTCTTCAGTCTAGGATAGGTCTCATGCCACCATCCTTTTTTGCAACAACAAAATAGTGGGAGTAGACACCCTCCTCCTGAGACTTGTGGGGTTTTTTCTTGTATAGCATAATTCTGGAGTAGTGTGGCTATCTCCTTGTCCAGAACTTGAGATGGTGTTGTGGTTCTGAAATAACCTGTTGAGGGGAGGGAAGTAAACTTTATAGCATAGCCATGTTCAAATATGGTCAAGACCCAGTTGTCATTGGTGATAGTGTGCCAGATGTTAAGATATGCCACTGGTGATGGTATATTTTGGTGAAAGAGATGGATAGTTGCGGTTATTGCCATTAGGAGAGTCAAAGCTGTTGCTTCAATTTCTTGTCTTGTTTGGAAAGATTTGTGAGTCTGTATTTGGATTTTTGCACAGGCTGCCTGAAGAACTGAGAAGATGTGGAAGGGGGAAGTTTGTTTCTCTCTGATGAATTTCAGCTGGAAAAGGCAAGAGCAAGGGCATCTCTACTAAGGGCAATAATTTTTTGCTGAGGTTGTGAATTAAAGCTCATTCGTTTAGCTGTGTTTCTTTTCTTCTACAAACTGTCCATGATGTCATTGGTTTTGTCCTTAAAGAGACCCTTGCCATCAAATGGGAAGTCCTCTATATATGATCGTGAATCATCAGAGATTTCTACTAACCTTAGCCAGGCATAATGCCTCACAGCAACAGTGGCTGTCATGTTTTTCGCAGCACAATCGGTGGTGTGTTCAGCAGCAGGCATTTCTTGTGTCGCTAGGGATATGGTCTCCGGCTGGAAGGTTAATGACAAGATTTTTGTTCTCTAGTAGACTATTGAGAGGTGGTTGTTTTTTGTCCCAAAGAAACCTGTGATATCTGCCCATTGCTACTTGATAATTCACCACTTTTATGCCCAGTGCAGCAGTGGAATAAATCCTCCTTCCAATGACATCCATCCTAAGCCTCTTCTTATTGTTTGAGGCTGCATTATGGTGACCCTTTGGATCTTGTCTGGAAAGCATAAACTATGATGGAGTCCAATCATGGGTATTGGCAGGAATGTCACTTGTTTATAATTTATTTTATACAGGTTCTCTACCTGTCTAAAAGTTGACAGTAAGGTGGAAGTTTTTTTCCAGGACTCCTTCATCAGACCCAAAAGTGAAGAGAGCATATTAACATGGACCGGAGCTGCAGCATTCTTATTAATTTGGCCATAGACCGGGTCCTGCCTTGGTGGAGGAGGCTGTTCAACTTCTATTTGGAGTGACTTGGCCATTCTAAGAATGAGGTCCAAGAAGGACATAAAATCCTTAGATGGGATGGGAGGATTCCTCATCTGATTCAGGAGTGGTTGCTAGGATGGAAGGTGACTCATCTGAGACTCCATTGTCAGAATTGGAATCTTGAGAGTGGGAACTAACACTGATTGCCTGTTCTCTCTCTGAAGGAGGATGAGTTGTCTTGGTGTGTTTTGCCTTAAGCTGATGAACTGGAATCAATAAGCTAAGCCCAAAGATATTTTTTGTAGGTTTTTTGGGCTGTTTGGCCGTGTTCCGAAGGTTTTTCTTCCTAACGTTTCGCCAGTCTCTGTGGCTGGCATCTTCAGAGGACAGGAGTCAGAACTCTGTCTGTGTTCTGGTGTAGTGTGTGGGATAGTTGAGTATTTGTAGCTGTGGGATCAGCTTTTTGTCCTTTTTAGGAGATTGGGTGATTAGGGTGATCAGGGTGTTTTTTGTTATGGGTGTATTGTCGTGATAAGGGGGGGAGATGGTCTGTCACTGTGATTGATGGGTGTTGTTAGCTAGTCTTTTGTATGCAGTGATCACCGGTCCTTGTGGCTGGGTAGAGTTCGTTGACGTTTTGCAGGCTGTATTTTTCAGTGCTGGGAGCCAGGCTTTGTTGAGTTTTAGACTTTCTTATTTTTTGTTGAAGCTCTGCTGGTGTTTGTGGATTTCAATGGCTTCCCTGTGTAGTCTAACATAATGATTGCTGGTGTTGTCCAGGACAAACACCTCAAAAGGACAAAAACCTGATCCCACAGCTACAAATACTCAACTATCCCACAAACTGCACCAGAACACAGACAGAGTTCTAACTCCTGTCCTCTGAAGATGCCAGTCACAGAGACTGGCGAAACATTAGGAAGAAAAACCTTCGGAACACGGCCAAACAGCCCGAAAAACCTACAACAACCATCGGATCCCGGCCATGAAAGCCTTCGAGAATACACCAAAGATAATTGTTTCTTTTTTAGATGTTGAGACTTTGGTTTTAGGTGGGACCATCTCAGAATTGACAGCATGGTGTCGATGCTTGCCAACTGACTTTTTGGTTGGAGAGTATGTTGTTGTTGTTGGGTCTTTGTTAGAAAATGAGGATTGGTCTTAGACCTCCAGCTTCGTTTAAGAACAAAGAATATGGAGCTAGTCCCAAGTTGGGGGGGGGGGGGTAGGACAGAGTGGAGAAGAGAGGTTGGTTATGTCATTAGTGGATAAATGATGGTGATTTGTAAAACGGTAGTATTTGTATACAGTATGTCTTTCTTTTCTGTTTAATACTATTTTTAAAAAAAGAAAAAAAATCATTTTCCATGGGGAAAAAATGGAGGCAGAAAATGCCAGTCTGGTCCCAGGAAGAAGCACGGCATCGCACTGAATTTATTTATTTATTTATTAGATTTCTATCCCGCCCATCTAGACCAAAGGTCTACTCTTGAAAGGACAAGTTACCTACCTGTAATTGTAGTTCTTTGAGTGGTTCTCTGTGATTCACACTCTGAGTGATCCATGCATGCGCAGAGCCTCATTGGAACATTCTAGAGCTTCTGCGATCAGAAAAAGACACATTAGTGAGGAAGTGGGGCTTCATTGTGGTGAGACCGGTCGGGTTTCAGGAGGGCTCCTGAAACTGACCGAGACCACTCAGTTCTGACCCCCCAAAAAACTTAGGGGGGCAAGGACTTTCACTAGGAGAAGTGAAAGTCTCACTTCTCCTAGTAGTATTAGGCATCCTTCAGTCTCGAAAGACTATGGTAACGTGCTCTGTATGGAGGACTTGGAACAGCGTCTAGTGTGGCTGAGAAGGCCAATTCGAGAGTGACAATCCCTTCCACACTGAAGACAAATACAATCTGTCCCCTGTCCAGCTCCCTAATTTTGCTGCTTCCGTGACTGCCTCTTTGCCTTGGTCTGCTGGACAAGGGTCTCTTCAAATTGGGAGAGGCCGTGATGCAACGCCTGCCTCCAGGCTGAACGCTCAGATGTCAGGGTTTCCCATCTGTTGAGGTCCATTCCTAAGGCCTTCAGATCCCGCTTGCAGATGTCCTTGTATCGCAGCTGTGGTCTCCCTCTGGGGCGATTTCCCTGCACTAATTCTCCATACAGGAGATATTTTGGAATCTGACCATCAGCCATTCTCACGACATGCCCAAGCCAAAGTAGACGTTGCTGTTTCAGTAATGTATTGTTGTTGTTGTTTAGTCGTTTAGTCGTGTCTGACTCTTCGTGACCCCATGGACCAGAGCACGCCAGGCCCTCCTGTCTTCCACTGCCTCCCGAAGTTGGGTCAAATTCATGTTGGTTGCTTCGATGACACTGTCCAACCATCTCATCCTCTGTCGTCCCCTTCTCCTCTTGCCTTCACACTTTCCCAACATCAGGGTCTTTTCCAGGGAATGCATTACTTTTCAGTAATGTATACATGCTAAAAATTCCAGCTCGTTCTAGGACTACTCTATTTGGAACTTTGTCCTGCCAGGTGATACCAAAAATGCGTCGGAGGCAACGCATATGGAACGTGTTCAGCTCTCCTGCCGTGCACAAAGGGTCCAGGACTCACTGCAGTACAGGAGTGTGCTCAGGACACAGGCTCTATAGACCTGGATCTTGGTATATGTCATCAGCTTCTTATTGAGCCATACTCTCTTTGTGAGTCTAGAGAACATGGTAGCTGCTTTGCCAATGCGTTTATCCAGCTCGACATCTAGAGAGAGAGTGTCAGAGATCGTTGAGCCAAGGTACACAAAGTCATGAACAACCTCCAATTCTTGTGTGGAGATGGTAATAGAGGGAGGTGAGTCCACGCCCTGGCCCATGACTTGTGTTTTCTTCAGGCTGATTGTTAGTCCAAAGTCTTGGCAGGCCTTGCTAAAACGATTCATGAGTTGTTGGAGGTCTTGAGCAGAGTGGGCAACAATGGCTGCATCATCGGCGAAGAGGAAGTCCTGCATGCATTTCAGCTGGTCTTTGGTCTTCGCTCTCAATCTAGAGAGATTAAAGAGCTTTCCGTCTGATCTAGTCCGGAGATAGACACCTTCTGTTGCAGTTCCAAAGGCGTGCTTCAGCATGACAGCAAAAAAGATCCCAAAAAGGGTTGGTGCGAGGACACAGCCCTGTTTCACTCCGCTTCGGATATCAAAGGGATCTGATGTTGAACCATCAAAAACTACAGTGCCTTTCATTCCCTCATGGAAGGACCTGATGATGTTAAGGAGTCGAGGTGGACATCCAATCTTGGGAAGTATTTTAAAAAGGCCATCCCTGCTAACCAAATCAAAGGCCTTTGTGAGATCTATGAAGGCGACAAAGAGTGGCTGTTGTTGTTCCCTGCATTTCTCCTGCAACTGTCTGAGGGAGAATACCATGTCAGTGGTGGATCTATTAGCTCGAAATCCACACTGTGATTCTGGATAGACTCTGTCTGCGAGCACCTGGAGCCTCTTCAGCACAACACGGGCAAGCAGCTTCCCTACAACGCTGAGAAGAGAGATGCCACGGTAGTTATTGCAGTTGCCCCTGTCTCCTTTGTTCTTGTACAATGTGACGATGTTTGCATCCTTCATGTCCTGTGGTACTCCACCTTCCCTCCAGCAAAGACAAAAGATTTCATACAGCTCGGTAGTGATGGTCTCTTTACAGCACTTCAGCACTTCAACAGGGATGTTATCCTTTCCAGGTGCCTTGCCGGAGGCGAGGGAATCCAAGGCCGCTTTTATTTCTGCTAAGGTTGGTTCGCTGTCCAACTCTTCCAAGACAGGCAGGCACTCAATGTTATTTAATGCTTCTTCGGTTACTACATTCTCTCTGGAATATAGCTCAGAGTAGTGCTGCACCCAGCGGTCCATCTGCTGTGCTCGGTCCTGGATGATCACGCCTGTAGCAGACTTCAAGGGAGCTGATTTCTTCTGTATTGGACCTAAAGCCTGCTTGATACCGTCATACATTCCTTTGATGTTACCTGTGTCTGCTGCTATCTGTATCTGAGAGCAGAGCTGAAGCCAATAATCGTTGGAACATCTCCTGGCAGCCTGTTGGACTTGGCTACGAGCAGCTCGAAGAGCTTGCAAGTTGTACTCGCTAGGACAGGCTTTGTATGCTGCTAGAGCTCTCCTCTTATCCTCGATGGCTGGCATCAACTCCTCCGAATGGGCTTCGAACCAGTAGGCCGTCTTTTTGGTCTTCTTGCCAAATGTGGACAAGGCGGTGTTATACACAGTGTTCTTGAAATGTTCCCATCGTTCAGGTGCATTTGCATCAGCCGGGCAAATGCACCGGGCAAATGCACCGGGCAAACTCCTAGTGAAAGCAGCAGAATCGACTGAGAGGGGAGAAGAACCGGTGGAAGCCTGGTTTTTCTTCTCTTTGAAGTCTCATCTGAGTGCAGGGATCGAGGAGGGAGCTATTTTGGGCAACAAAAGCTGGGAACGCCCCTCGCAGAGAGTGGGAAAGCACAGAAGGATTTTGGAAAATATTTTTGACCAGAACCTGAAGTAAGTTGTTTGTTTTACATATGGAACTCTTAAGGACCTAAATAATGGAGTGGATTTAATCTGTCAGAGAAAGTGACTAGATCTATATTTGGTGAGATGCTATATTTGGCGAGGCTCCCTCCCCCCTCCATTTGAGGCTTGATCAGAAGGAAGGAAGGAAGAAAAGAAGGGGGGGGGAATGACTTTGCTTGTATTGGTGTAATAAGACTCGGTCCAGCAGGACAATATAACCATAAACTACTGAACTATAAAGTTGATGGATTTACATCTGTGAAGCAGCCAGAAACAGTCGAGGGATTGAAGAAAGGGAAGGAATATTAAACAAAAGAAAATATTTTAAAAGGAGAAAAGGCCCTTCCCCCTGCCAACCATTGCTAATCATGAAGGCTGGAGAGAAAGACTGAGTTGTAAATGTTATTTGCCTCAAGGCACAAGCTGCCCTTGTAAACATCCATTGTGTTTACCACCTGCTGGAAAGAGACCCTGATAGTACCTGCAAAAGGACAGTAGCTGGTAAAAGAGACTCAGATAACACCGGGGGGGGGGGGGCATTTTATAGTGGAATAAAGAACATTATATTTTCTACATTCTGGGACAGCTTGAATCATGGGTCTGGACCGAATAGTGGGACAAGAGACCCTCAAGGACTGGCAAAAGAATATTCAAGACACGTTATTTATTGGACTAAAACAGATAAAAGGAGGGATGGAGCAGCTATCTGAACAAATTAAAGATTTAGGGATGCAAATGAAATGTGCAACAAAGATGGAGTAAAAACCGGAGGGCCCCAAGGCAGAGCTGGAACAATTACAACAGGAAAGAAAACAAGTTGAAATCAACTTGCTAAAACTACAAAGAGAGGGAGACAATTTTATTTCTAGATCTCAGAAGTTTTCAGAAAAAAAAGGTGAAGATACAGTGCAACTGATAGCTAATTTGTTAACCCCACTTGAGATATCAGCAGAAGAAGTGCAGCAAACGGTGGACTTTACTATGGAAGGGAGGGGAATGGAGATGATGGGATCTATGCTGTGGCAGGTGGGACAGAGGAGGAGACAGTATGTGGAGTTGATGAAGATTTGAGGAGCAGATTTAATTATATATAAATGGTTGATAAAATGGATGATGAAGTGATGAAAGATTACATGATAAAATGGGCACAAAAGATTGGTTACAATATTGATTTAGAGCAGTGGATGCAAAATTGGCAGAATAAGAAAATATAGATAAAATGTTTTACAGATGGTATATGACTCCAACTAAATTGTCTAAAATGTATGAAAATATTTCTAACAAATGCTGGAAATGTAAAATGTAAGAGGGTACTTTGTGGTGAAATATATGATTAAATGGGCACAAAATATTGGTTATAATATTGATTTAGAGCAGTGGACACAAACTTGGCAGAATAATATTAAATTTACAAAATTAGTAAGCTTTAAGATTAAAAAAAAGAGAAGGTCCAAGGAAAAGGAAGATGAGTAAATATAGATATTCTGGGAAATTGCTATATTGCTTTCTCTTTGTATGATTTCTCTTTTTAACATAACTGTATAAGCAGATCTAAGAATACTCTTTCACTCTCTTGAATTTTACCCTTTCCCACCCTTTTTACACACACCCCATCCGTACCGCAACACCTATTCCTATGGAAAATTAATAAAAACTTGTAGAAGGGAAGAAAAAGACACATTAGTACAAGCCCCGCCCCTGCTATATGTTCCTTGATGCCAAGGGTCTCCCTTCAGTTAAGTCAATCACTGCTGCGCGTGAGGGTGTGACAAGAGGGGAGGATGGGCGGGATGTGTGATGTGTGAATCACAGAGGACCACTCAAAGAACTACAATTACAAGTAGATAACCTCTCTTTCTTCTTCATGGCCTCTGTGAATCACACTCTGGGTGACTATTATCCACTCCCTTCTGCCCCAGTGGCCATTGACATTGGTGCTCAGACATCTCACACAAGCTCCCTTTGAACCCCTGGCATCTATGGATCTATGCCTCCTGACATTTAAGACTGTATTCCTCGTGGCAATTACCTTTGCTCAACGTGCCAGTGAGCTAGCAGCTCTACACTCCAACTATCCCTACCTCCATTTCACCCTGACAAGGTTTGTCTCTATATGGACATTTCATTCCTTCCAAAGGTCATTTCCCAGTTTCACCTCTCTCAGCCCATTGTCCTTCCGTCCTTCTTCCCATCTCCATCCACTCCTCACAAGCACATTCTTCGCACTCTATCAGATGTGCTCTTGCCTTTTATGTGGCCCACATGCAGCCCTTTCAACACTCTGCTTGACTCCATCAGCTACCAGCCCCCCGCAACGGGACTCTAAGTCACCACCCAACACATCTCCAAGTGGGCCTTGGCACCAAGGTACATGTAGCGGGGGCGGGGCTTGTGCTAATGCATCTTTCTCTGATTGCAGAAGCTCTAGAATGTTCCAACAAGGCTCTGCGCATGTGTGGATCACCGAGAGTGTGATTCAGAGAGGCCACGAAGAACAACAGTACTACATTGCCTCTTGAAGGTTATTTGATTTCAAATGCCTCTTCCTGTGAGAGGACCACAATTGCTTTGTGTTTGGGAGAGAAGTGGCTAAGGCCCTCCTGGAAGATCTTAAAAAGCAGATGGGAGCACACTGGTGGTACCAGACCATAAAATTCTGGACAGCCTCTTTCAGGTTTTTCATGTATATGTGAATTATTATAGGGAATCATGGAATCCTGAGACACTCCACAAGCTAATGGTCAAGGTGTTGAACAAGAGTCCCCCAGCACCACTACTATTCCCAAAGTGACACCACGCAAGGGAAAATGCCAGAGGTTGACTCCTTTTTTCATCAGTTAACCACTTCTCACCCAAACACAAAGCAATTGTCAGGGCTGTTTTCAACAAGTGTGAATGGTAGTGAGGACAAGAGGGTATCTGTAGACCATCTTGACTGCTGCCATTGCTGTTGTCAACATTTAGACTGCCCTTTGCTGTGTAAAGCTTGGCATCCTTTTTCCTGCTGGCAACGCGGGGCACAATATTTTGCAGCAATATTGGGCTATTTCCTAGTTTTTTGAATTGTGGGTAAAGAAGCACAATATCCCACATTCATAAACCAGAGGTTTTTTGAACAACTGAATATTCGCTTTAGGCTCTGGAAGATTCCAAAGATGTTAATAGGAGTGTGAAAGGAACCCACATGTGTTAATCAGAGACCACAAAGAATTATTCTACTGAAGAAGAAAATGGGTCATGTCTGAGTTGTCATCAACAACTTTTTGTCTGGGCTATTTTATTAACTTGCAAAATTTCAAGTGAAGATAATTGTCATCACATCTGATAACACCCATGATGCTTAGCAAACATTGTCCCTAGATTATCATTCCAGTTCAGATTCATTTCCATTTGTCACCAACTCCAAATGTCAGTTTGCATCAAGTATTATGTGAAGCTAGTATAAGTCCAACCTTTAATGACTAAAGAGATCATTCCAGTGCACAGGACTCTTCTTTTCAAGTAGCCAATGACCCTGGATTTTAAAGCCAGGCAAGGACATGAACATCAGTGTTATTAGACTAGCCTCAATCTCATTACAAGATTATACCTCAGAGAAAGAAGGGAAGCATATGAATTGTCACTGGCGTAAAAACTGCCCATCCTTCAAATGTAACCTATGGACTGCTGCATTTCTCTGTTTTCTTCTTGGCATTTTGGAATCTATTATTGAAGGAAAAATATTTTTTGAATATTAAAAAAATAACTAATGTCCTCTAAAAATGTCCTCCTTTGTTCTTATTTGCCACTGTAAATTGTGCTTTTTTGCTGCTGTTGTTAAATAAAGATGTTATTGTAAAATCTGTAATTAAATACAACAGATGGCAAACTGTTCTGGCTAGGAGAAAACAACAAAACCATTTATGCACCATTTGCATTTCATGCTATTAATCAATCCTGACATGGTATTGTGTCACCTACTGAAACCACTTCAGGCTTGATTACAGCTAAACTAACTAAGATGAGCTGAGAAGAGAAAAATAATTCTCTCCTATAAATTTATAAGATTCTGGAGTCTCTCTTTTGATTTTTAGGGCAGATAACTTCTCTTTGCTTTAATGGCTTGTTTAGGGGGTAAGATGTCTGAGGCTATTATGTATAGGCACATATAAGCGCAGATAGTACATAAAATACAGTCTACAGGAAAGCTGAGAGGTTATATAATGAATAAATACTAAGCTTGCCATTAAGTTGCTATTAAAAGTAATGCTGATTTTGCTATTAAGTGTAGTGTGACCAGAAGGGCGAGTCTGTGGGTCCCTTGACTTTACCTGGGTTGTGAGAAAAAGACAAAAAGGACACCAAAATGAAATAGCATCTGTTGGTGCAACCAATTGGTGCCTGGACGACCAAGCACAAAAATGTCTATTAGAATGGTAATTTTGAAGTAGCCAAAAGAGGGGGGGGGGGGGTTACATCTGGCCCAAACAGAAATGGTGGGCCAGTCATTAAGGGCCGATCAGTATCTAAATTTTGGAATAATTACATATAATAGTTAGGCAATTTTAGCCATAGGAGATGGAATTAAAAGAGAGTAAGAATTATGGACCAAGAAAGCTTGGTGTGTCAAATTCAGGATTGGGCACTTTCTCAAGACTGATGATGATCACTCACTTCTAAGCTTTCTATCTTTTCTTGGTCTGAATGCTGAACCTTTACACTTACATACAGTGCTTTATCCTAATTGTATTGAAACTGTTCTTGTAACTAAACCTATTTAACTTAACTTGACTCCTATTTGTGTTTGTAATGTTCTCAAAGGGTGGACTAATATTCTACGTCTTATATACATGAATGGAATGTGATAGCACCACCTCATTTCAGGCAAACCAATGCAGTTTTTTCCCCATCCATTCTTGGATGGAAAATGTGTGAGGAATCTTTCTCAGGCTTCAGATAATCAGGAAAAGCTACTCATAACATGTGGTGACTTAATTTTGCAAATGCCAAATGAAGTGATTTTTTAAAAATAGCACTGTCAAACATCCCAGTCCATTAGGAACAAATATTTTGATGAAAGCATGTTTAAAATAATGAGCTTAGCATAAACATTTGTGGCTTTATAAAATAATCATTACTGAGGAAAAGAACTACAACTATAAATTATTATTTTTAATAACACTATGTACCCAAGAGTCTTTATATTATTTGCCCTTAACCCAGTTAAGGCCAGATAGCTCAGTGGTTTAGATATCTGGTTGCAAAGCCAGAGGGTGGGAGTTTGATTCTCCACTGTGCCTCCTGAGAGTAGAGTTAGCCTGTGTGGCCTTGGGCAAGTAGCGGGCAAGTAGCACAGCCCCAAGGTACCCCCAGAAGAATGAAATGGTAAACTATTTACATGTATTCTGTATCCAGAAAACCCTGGAAAGCGTTGCCATAAGTCAGAATTGACTCAATGGAACATTATTATTATTGACTCAAATAAGGATGCTCTACTATTCCAGATTTATTGACAGTAAGAGTGAGGCAGAGAACATGACTGCCCAAAAAATACACTGTGATTATGAGGCCTTTCCAGGTAAATCCAGATTGAATCATGTGCAACTGTCTAGTTGTTCAACTACAATGGTTGTCAAAGGGATTCACTCCATCCTGCCATTAAGAGTAGACATGGGGGTATTCGTATACGAATATGAATATCCCTGCACAGGTGGAAAGAATGAGGGTCCGGCCGCATGCGCCGTTCTCCGCAATGGATTAGCCACTCTGCGACCTAGCAGAGAGGCTTCTCATCCTGCCTCCTGCCAGGAGTGGGTAATCACTTGCAGACAGCGGCACGATAGGAAGGTTCTGCGGAGCCGGCGGCAGCAGCAAAATCGTGAGTGGACAGTCCGGCCCCATGGGGCCAGACCTTCTTTATTTCCACCTGTGCAGGGATATTCGTTTTTGTATACGAATACCCCCATCTCTAACTAAGAGTAAACAGATTGAAACATGCCAAGGAAGGATTTGCAGTTTAATATATTCCTTAATTGAACAAAAAACCCCGCAAAGGCATTTACATCCTAAAATTACATTAATTCACAATTTCTAGAACTAACATGTTGAGAAGCATAATGACTGTGATAAAAAACTATTTTTAACAGTTTGGCATACATTTATTAAATTAGGCAGAATGAGAAAAAAGACTTTACAATGCAAGAGACAAACATCTGAACCTCAATACAGTAAAAAACAATGTCTTCAGAATTATTACAGCAAAACATCCTCTATACAGTATTACAGGTCAGCCAATAGAAGCAATAATATCTGTAAAGGGAAATGCTTGGAACCCCCAGCACACACTCAAAGAGCAGTAAAGAAGAAAGTGGTGAGCATCTAGCTAAACAAAAATATTCCTGGATTTAACCACTTACAGGTCCTTGGCAGGTCTGAAGCTGCCAATACCAGTTCAAATTTCAGCAGAGGTCCACAGCAGCTTCTTGACTGCTGGTGGGATGCTGTGACAGATGCAAAAAAGCTGAACATGACACTTTCTCAAATGGAGCATGAGAGAAATAGTATTAAGAGTTGAACACTGAACAGCATCTAATTTAATAGGTGACTAGTACATTTCAGTTCTGTACATCAGAAACATGGGTCCCCATTTTATTCGGATGTAAATGCCACTGACCATTCATGGGGACTATTTCAAAAAACATGTTTGTAGGACCAAGGTATACAGTATTCAGGTATTCAGGTAGCTATCAAGAAGAGAGATGCACAGAACTAAGCCATGCTTGCAACTGCCCATTTTTATTTTTAAATAACAACAATGCAGATATTAGTGAATGCCGGGTATTAATATAGGATTGTGCACTGTTTCTATTTTCTTCGTTATGACAGCACAAATTATTTATAGCAAAGTATCTGATCAAAATCAGTACCCATATGAAGTCTCAACTCTGCTGCATAAAAATGCAGTTTAAGAACCTTTACTGAAGTTTTCCAGGCCTTCAACAGGTCGCACTTCCTGGGACCTTTACTAAAGAAATTGAATTTATTCTTAGGAGTCCCATTTTGATGTCTATTCTGATATGAAACTGCATTCTCAACTACTTTCAATAGGCTGGATCCAGTCATAATCTCCAACAGACAGAAGTGCTCCTTCCATCAGATTAACACAGCTATATTTTTAGAAATTTCATCAGAAGGAGTTTTTGAATTGAATGAAATAGTCTACTAGCCAAACAGAAAGGAAGGGATTCCCTCATCTCCCTTTATTCATCTATGACCCCCCTAAGATGTGCTCCAGTGAGTTGAAAAATCAACAAGAACTAGAGGCTCCAAAAGGCAAAGACTAAATTAATGAACATTGTTCCCTTTTTCCAGTAGCAGGACCTTCTCAGCTGAACTTTGGCTGAAGATAACTCGCTCCAGTACGACAAACTTTGGATGCAACGGAATGTATTTATAATTCCGCTCCCAAAGAATCAAGCATAGAATTTAATGTCATCCATAAATGTCCAAACAAACTACCCACATTGTCTACCTCAGAGTAGGTTCAAAATCTAGGAATGTATACAGTTATGCAGGCCACTTTTTCCCACTGATACAGTGCTATAACAGAACATTTATCTAAAGAACAAATTGCTATTTTAGAGTTTTCATGGAGCACTTCTGAGTAAAATTATCCTTAATTATCTTAGTTCACATACACCACAGGAATTTGACTGTACTGTGGTGCTACTGACAAATGTCTGACACTCTTTACTCATATGGAAGCACTCCAAAGTACAGAGAAAGGGACCAAGCTAATGTTCTCATGGATGCGTGTTTGCTCTAGAGCAGGGGTAGGGAATATGGAGCCCATCATCTCTTAATCAGCCCTAGTCAGCACAACCAATAGGAAGGGAATGTGGCAACAGCAGGCCAACAAACACATGAAAGGCCAT
This sequence comes from Intellagama lesueurii, assembly GCA_037013535.1. Classification (NCBI taxonomy): domain Eukaryota; kingdom Metazoa; phylum Chordata; class Lepidosauria; order Squamata; family Agamidae; genus Intellagama; species Intellagama lesueurii. Next base: position 101,648,510 of record JBAJHW010000001.1, on the reverse strand, counting down.
ACCTCCCTCTTTCCCATTCTTAACCCCATTTTAAAACACATACATTGCCATAATCATGAATTTAAAAAGTAAAAGAAGAAGGGAGTGGATTGGACCAGTAGAAATCAGCAGTCATAAATGGAAGTCAATGAAACAGAAGTAGGACAGTCAAATTTTAAGCAAAAAACAGTAGAAGGAAAACACATATATATTTTTGGTACTGCATTTAAAAATTACTTGCCTACATACTTTAATAATTAGAAAAATAAATATTTTAACTATAGCTGGCTGTGCCAGGAGTATTTATGATGATATGTTAAAGTAATTTTTAATGGACATTTTCAATGCTTGAGGGAGAGGAGAACAATATGGAGAGAAGGAAATGTAAGTTATTTACTTTCAAGACAATGGAACTCACAACCGACATGTGAACCTGTATTGTGTTCAATCATTTCATGAAGTACAAAGTATGGCTAGGAATTATAGAAGAGATTTAAAATATTTTAAAAACCATCAAAATGCCAAACTACACATTATAATAAAAATGTGCAGATTAAAGTGCATTACTTTACTTTTGTTTTCTTCCTAAACGGAAAATGAACTGATTCAACAGGTACAGAATTTGTCATCTCATAAAGTCCTACACATCCAACAATATGCAATTAATATGTACAATACCTTTCTTCATATCTATTGGGATTGTGTTTTAAGTTTGGCTTGCTTCACTTGTGACATACTTTCATATGCCTGAACTCTGAGAGAACTAAGGTCAAGTGGTATCCAATAAATCAGTGCATTGAATATTCTATTGAAAAGTTATGATTTGAAAATAAACTACTTCTTGAAAAGGGAAAAAAACACAAGTGAAGCAGTGTTTTTCCCTCAAAACACTTACTTCATGACAACTGACCACAAGTATGTTCATTAAATGATGAGGACAAAATTTCCAACACAAAATCTCTCTCCTTTCATCCTTTAAAATTACCTCACAGATATAGAAGCAGTAACAGTGCAAGGAAGCAGAAAAGCCTATTTTGGAACAACCCTGTTGCTCTAGCAGCTCATGGTCTAAGCGAGGCAGCACCTCACTCCGAGTGGCAGGCTGAAGGGCCCATCTACCTGCTCAGATGACAGGCAACCTCTAGCATACACACCTATGTCCTGAGAAACAAGAGATTGAAAATTTCAGAAGCATAGCAACATGTCTGATGAGAGCAACAGACTCTTAATTAACAAAATCACACAAATGTATTCCACTGGTGCCCAATTAACAGGCTGTGAAAAGGAATCGCTCATTCTAATGACTGCAAAGATACTAGAAAACCTGCTTTCTACATTAAGAAGTGTCATAAATTGTTGCAATGTTCAACTAAAGCTGAAATGTGCAGTGTGATAACTTCCTGCATTTCACAGAGAAGGGTCATATGTTGGGAAAGAAATACTTTTTGTAAAAGCACTCAATGGAACAATCCCACCTCATATCCCCCCCCCCCAATCCAATTTTATCTCCATAATGCATAGTGTTGAAAATTAGGTATAGCTGATTGTGTGTACTTTGTTCTGCAAAAAGAGAGATAGGATGTGGGGGAGCAACATAAATATTTCCAACTCCACCTCTCTAACAGAAATACAGCCACACATAGCAGAACTGATATTCATAAAAATATCTGAGGTTATTATGGATCTTAACAACAAATGTGGAAGTTTCCCAGCCACCACCATAAAAAAGAAACACAATCTCTCAACCAGGATGCTTTCTCAAGATGTTTTTCCTCTGTCTAAGTCCCTGGCTTGGCAAAACAAAAGTATGGGTAATAGTGAAGATGAGGAACATGCACAAGGATCTAAGATTCTTCTGCAATTTGAAGCAAGGAATTAATAGCAGCATCCTTGTTCCCCCTCTGGGCTTCTAGAACTGAACGGATTACTTCTCTGTCCATGTTGGGGAACATGTCTTGGAGAGATTTTAGATCCTCTTCATTACAGACATGTTGAGGGTTGATTGCAGGAGGTGGAATTGCCACGGGTACCATGCCTGGGTTGCATACAGCAGGCATTCCTGGAAAGAGAGACAGACAACTGAGGATGGACACCAAACATTTAAACCTAAATTATTAAACCAAGCATATGTTCAATGTTTGTAGTGAGTTAAGGCTTTCTTAAATTCTATTATGAAGTAGGGGAAAAAAGTACAAGAATATTTGTTTAATCAAATACCACAGTACATTTTATTTCAGAATATTAGGACTGTACAAACACTGCTGGCAAAACAGGTATCTGTCCTGTCTCCTTCCTCTGTTCTGCTCTAGAGCAAGGGTCCCCAACCCCTGGTCCGCAGCCCATTACCGGGCCGTAGCCTTGGCAGGACCGGGCCGCGGAGACAGATTTCCCACCCCCCCACGCACAGAAGCACACACGCCCTCATGCATGCACGCCCCCATGTGCACGCACGCACATACACGCCCCCACATACACGCATGGACGGACACCCCCACATGCATGTACGGATGCACACACACACACCCCCACATACACACATGGACACATGCACGTCCCCCCATACACGATGGACGCACCCATGCCCCCTGCACGCACGCCCTCCGCATGCACAGACATACTCCCGCACACAAACACGCACGCAGACGCCCCCCCACGCACACTAAACCAGTCCACGGTGCCAAAAAGGTTGGGGACCACTGCTCTAGAGGGCACCCTGCAGAGCTATCTCAGGTACATGGGACCTTTTTCCAGAGTGAATACTAAAAGCCCACATATGTGGTGCTGGATATAACCCTTAGTAATGCAGGAAAACCCCAAGCAACCAAAAACCTAAACCAAAAACTTGTTAGCACAAAGAATGTAAAGTGCCTTTTCATCCCTGTGCAGTACCAGTACTTAAATCTATAAATGCCTCCTAAATATTTTATGGTGGCTCCTTTATTTTTTCAAACCCCCATAATTTTTAAATAAAAGCTTAGCAGATTATAGAGTAGACCATGGTATCAACTGTCAGAAGCTACAAGAGATAAGAATGAAACAACGTGCATAGCCAGCTCAAGAGACTGTGCTACTGCCTAGTCTTCACTCTCCTGCTTTAAAAGGCACCGGCTGTTTGTACTGGCAGTACAAAGGAAATTTGTTTATAAATACTTATAAATAACTGCCATGTATCCAGGTTTTTATAGCAATTAGTCAATACTTCTGTGGGGTACTTGGAACCTGTGGGAATTTGGCCTTGTCTTCCTTTGCTACAGTGAAAGGACATTTATTGCTGCTACTGCTCCTTTGGGTTCCTGGGTCTCATGGAAACAAAAATGGTAGCAAAGGAAAGGAAGGAGAACATGAGAAGAAGGATAGAGAGAAAGAAGCAAGCAACAGACAACTTTTTCAAGCAGAGGCTAATTTAAAGCACCCATTTGGAATAAAAATTCTCATCTAACTCTAAGAAATAAAGCTGGAGGATGGGATTTTGCTGTCAAATAAAGCAACCTTTATCTGCAGATAAGTGCATCATTAACAGTCACAGTTTTCACTACTGAAGAGTTAATAATCATGTTCGTACAGCCAAAAGATATTAATGAATCTACTAATTACTGTTGCTGCTAGAAGGCATTAGGACTTCCTGGCACTTTGAAATGCAAGACAGTAAAAGGAAAAAATCAACACAATTTTTTTTAAAGCTGAAAGAAACTTTCAGTTTTTACGATTTTCCAAAGTCACAGCTATTTTAGTTTGTCTCACAGCACGTTGACTCAAAAACACACAAACACAAAAATCACAAAAACAAAACCAACATCCACAAACAGAATAAAAAAAATTATAGCTCTTTAAAAACTAACAATTTTATTTCAGTGTGAGCTTTTGTGAACCAAGTCCACTTCCTTGGATAAACTTCTATTAGTTTGTTTTTACTGAGCTGTGCACGTCCTAGTACCATGAAATTTGGTCCAGAGAAAGTTGTAACTGACAAATGTCCAACTGCAACATTCCTATTACAAATACAGGTTTCAATTAAACAGACACAAGGCCATACTAAGCTCTGCAAACGATTTTGTGAACTTTGCCAATGTTGCATGGGATTACAGATCAGTCCTTATTCACAGTCCTCCCATCACACTATCAGCATAGCCAGGAGTCATGAATGCTGACACTTTCCTCTCCAAAATATCTAGAGAGCTCTATGTCAGAGAAAACCGTTTGAGACAGTTATGCATGTATTTAATTAGTACGCACAGCATGCAGCACTGTGATTAGAGACTTCCAAGCAAACCCTCCCAGTAGATAACAGTGTGATCTTGCTCTCTGAAAGGAACTTTGGATGAGATACAGTTTAGGTTAGAAAACTTTAAATAGGGATTTATATAACTATTTATAAGTACTAATAGTCACCGTTCAGTATGTGTAATAAACCCATATTTGCTCTGTGTCTCATTCCACCTGAAAGGAACACCTACACATAATCTGAAAAATCAAAATCATGACAGACATTTCAGTTATTTACCAAATAGCATACCTGAACTTAGACAGACAAATGTTAGTACTGAATAATCAGTGCTTCACTGTACGCACTGTTATTGAAGGTCTTCCCCCCCCCCTGCTTATAAAAACTGTACTTCAAATTTTATGAGACAGATTTGGTTTTAAATATACCAGCATGAGTACAGCAAGAAGCATTCAAGCATCCTGTAAGCAGTGGCATTTAATGAAACAAACATATAAAAATGGCAATGCATTTGATAGTGTGCACTGTTTATGAATAAGCAATACAAAAGGAGCAAAAGAAAAAAAAATAAGTCAGCATGTACAGAAAGTATTGCAGAAATTATGTTCTAGTACAGTCAAGTGCCTTCCAAGTCCAGTATAATCCCATAACTCCCTAAGAAAAAAGCTTTGCCTATAGGATATGTTCTAATGCCATAGGCAGGTAGAAAAAAATCTAACTTTTAATAGCATTGAAGTATTGCACTTCAAATGCTGCTTACTTTTTTAAAGAGATTCTTTTCTCTCAATACTAAATCTTTTGATAGACTCTTAACTACAGACAGATTATAAAACCACTAAGAATTGCATTATATCTCCTCCTGTTTCTGCCCTCCCTATTATGCCCACTACATGATCCAAAATATTGGAAGAACACTGATCAGTTTAAAGAACAAGGAACGTTTTATCAAAGGCACTTGACTGAATTGCTTACGGACTACAGTTAACAGTGAGGATGTCACAATAGTCATTTTCTGAGTGTGAGTCAGATGGCCTGTTGCAGTACAAGCTACTAAAACATTACAAAATAGAAAATGGGTCACAAGTATTTTTCACCACCTACCCTCATATTTTACTGCAACATTGCAAATGGGACTGGTAAATTATCCTTCCTGCAAGAACCAGATGGCTGCTAATGCTCATTAACTTTGCAAAACAAACTGACAAGGGCCACATTACACTAGTAGTGGCCCCAAGGAAAGTGGCAAACATGGTGATGAATATTTGCAAAAAAGTATTAGTAACCCTTCCCTCCAACACAAATCCAGTTCACAGAAAGTAACCTCTCAGAAGAACAGACTTAACAGTTCAATGTACTTCAGATCTCAACTCAAACCATTCCTACCAAAGATGGACTTTTAAGAGTACAGCAACAGCTTCCCATTTGTTCACTGCTGTTGTTATGTGCTGTCAAGTTTCCTCCAACGTATGGCAAACCTATGAATGAGCAATCTCCAAAATGTCCTGTCCTCAACTGCCCTGCTCTGTTCTTGTAACCTCAAGCCTGTGTTTCACTGAGGGAGTAAATCCATCTAATGCACACAACCCTTAATGGCTCACGCCATTAAGCCGTGTTTCCCTATCTGGGGGCCGGGACACCCAAGGTGGTCACAAAGTGTTTTCGGGGGGTGGGGTTGTGTTTCAACCCTTGTTAAATAATTTCTTCCTTGACCTTCTGGCGTGGAATATTAAAGTGAGCATGTAAGTGTATGTAAGAGAAACTATTGTTTTATATATATATAAAAAGAAATGACCGTGGAAAGATATAACTGCTGCCAATTCTGCAAGAAAGGGATTTTGACCAAGACATCACTTTGAGACAGCCTGAAGAAGGGGAGGTTAAGTAAAAAGAAGACACACCCCCATCCACAACAAACACACAGGAAGGGGGACAAAAAAACAAACAAGGTCAACCAGTGAGACACTTCTTGTGGGGTGTGACCAGTCTCTACAGTAACCACACACAGAAAAGTCTTTGGGGGGGCTGACACCCCAGCAGCTCAGTTGTTACCCTTACTGTTGTCCCATAGGCATCAGCTGACAACAGATTTATTTGTGCAAGCTTTTAGGGAACAATAAATTTTATTATTATTAATTAATTTATCTATCTCTGGTTTGGGAATAATGATTTTAATCATTGATGTATGTTTCAACTGTGTTTTGTGGAAACTGTTTATCTTGGAGTCTTTGCGAGGAAAAATAGGAAGTAACTGTTACAAAAAATATATATCCATATCACTAGAGAAAACAAAATCAGTTTCAATTATAAACTGAATCATGATTGTGTAGCACTTGATAAAAAAAACCTAAGATGCAAAGAGTTGATGTAAAATCCAATAGACAAGCACATTAATAGAACAATTCATTTAATACATTGCTGAAACACTAACAGCACATGATTTTTGCCCTCTCCAAACACTTATGATTTATTGTAAATATTACACTTCTAATTATTAGATTGTTCTATGCTGCAGCACAAGTACTCTCCTTTAAAGAAAAATCTTGTACTGAAATAAAATGAGTGCAAACAAAAATATCTGTTTGTGTGACACAAGCCATGCTCATACTTAGAACTAGGTTAAAACAAGTTCATAAACAGAAGGATTTGGCTGCTTATAGTGCTTGCAATCTATGCCAAGATCTTGCCTGTTCCTGGAAATGCTCTTCTGCAGCGAATATACAAGCCGCCTTTAGAAGCACTGCAGTACGGGTCTAGCGAAAAAAATGTACACCAAATACAATGAAAATAGCTAGCAGAAGACAAATATGGTTGACACTGAGATAATGCTGGTTTTTGTTTTGTTTGGCAACTCTGAACAAAAGAGCAAACATGAAATTTATTTCCTGCTCAGTTTAAATTGGTTATCAAGTCATCCTCAAGCGATACAAAAATGTACAGTTAAAAATTGCTAAGGAGAGAGTCAGTTGGGCACACCTGGAGACACACAACAGAAAAGGAGGGGGAGCAGAGCACAACTGAAAAGCTGCTCAACTCTGCAACATTCCAAAGATTGTTTTGTGTAGGCATAGAACTCATCTGTATGAGTCACAGAGATTTAATGAAGAAGAAAAATTATTCCCTTTTAAAGGAGGACTGTGGGAATGGAACATCTACCATCACTTATTTCAAAATTATTTGTACAGTATACCCTCTGGCAGCACGCTTTCACAAGCATAAACAACTTTGTCATTGTCATCATTCCTTTGTACTCAAAGGCACAATTATGTACATATAGGCCATGAACACTTTACTCACCTTAACCACAGCAGAGTAGGTCAAAGTCAAGAGCTCGGCATCTTTCAACCTCAGATGCAGGCCTTTCTACAACTACTATGTCAAACCTTTTACTGCCATCACACAAAACACTTTCCAGTTGATGAAATGATAAAGGAATATGAAAAAAAAGAACACCCAGTATCATAACAAGTTAATGTGATAGTTGGTGGTATAGTGATTAATAGGTATATTAAGAACTTCAGAAAAGATGAGGAAGGAGTAGCTACATACTTAGGTGGGTAAACTGAAATGCTATGCTACTTGTGCTTGTAAGTCCTCTTATCTGAGGAATTAAAGTACAGCTTTGTTTCCTACTCAAATTAAACAAGTTAAATATATAATTCTGTCATTGTGTATTGTGACATCCACCTGCAGTGTGCTGTATTGCAATAAATGGCATATAAGTAAAAATAAGTTTGCATGGCCTCATGCAGAATTTGTGTTCCAGTGGAATGGGATGCAAAAGAAAGTAAAGAAAAGGAAAAAAAAATTAAGAAGACTTACCCAGAGCAAAGTACTCAAGCCCTGAGGACAGATGAAAGTGTGGGAAAGGAATAAGACATGGAAAACAGATATTATTCTACATTTTAATTAGAAAATATATTCCAAGGAAGAAAGTGGGCAAAATTTTGATACTCATACTTCAGATCTTAAGATTCACAATTTTGTCCATCAATTTAAACAGCCACACTATCATGAATCTCTTTTACAAACACACCTGGTGATCCACACTTCCCCAATGCCTTTACACACTGTGAAATGATGATGCAATGCCCATTTTTGCATGATACTGTATTGACAATACCCTCTGCTTCTTCTCTCCATATTCCACTGCTCCTTTCATCCCTGTCTGCCATTCTGTCATTCCTAACAACCGACATACTTTCAGCCAATATCAGTCTGACACAATCTCTCCTCCATCTTTGTCCTCTGCACCTATATATTTTCTCTCCCCTTTCCTGCTTTTGCCCTTCCATAGTATCTTCCCATATGGTAAATGCTCTACCCCAAAACCAACAGTAGACTTCAACATCTAATGACATTGGAACTGGGACTTTCTTCCCTTTCCTCCTTGCTACAGCCTTTTCCGATAACCAAAAACCTTGCTTCAGAAAGTTTCCCATTCCCCTAGAGCAGGGCTTTGTGCCTCGGGGGGTAGCTGCAAGAGGGAAGGTTGCTGCTTGTAAGCAATGGGATCCAACAAAAGTGCACCACTGACTTCTGGCCTCTGCTCCATCAAGCTGAGATAAATTATTTGTCGAAAGAAATAAGTAAAAGAGATTTTAAAAGAGAATGCTAAAACAGAATAATGCCATCAATGTGCCTTATTCTCATGCACACATGTAAGCTTCAATCTCAACATACACAAAAGTGCAAACTCCTTTAAAGACCCTTGTGTGAGATCATATGAAAAGAGTTTCTAAGCATGCTCTAAATCACACCCAAGCTTCTAAATGCACTTAGCTGATCAGATGCCAAATCTCTGTGCTAAATGTGCACAGGTCTGTAGAGGAGTACACATAGTTGGAGACAGTGGATAAGGGCTTCCATGTGTGCTACTGTTCCCTATATCTACTCCCTATACTTTTAGCCCGCCCATGTTCAGGAAAACAATGTCTATACTAAACAAAGAAAAAAGCAGATGAATATTCCTTGCAATTTTCTGAAATATCAAACACAACTATTCACAATTCCCATGTCAAAGGGAAGATCAAAATTGTTATGATGTTCAATCTATACCTAGCATAACATTCTCTTTCATAATATAAACTGGTAACATGCAAAAGCAAAAGCACTGACCACTGTTCCAGAATGTAAAAACTATTAAGAGAAAAGTATTTTCACTGTGTTCGTTGAAATAAAGATCAGATCAGGAAAAAACTTGTAACTTCTAGATGGACCATATCAAAACAGCCACAAAAACATTCCTAGGACTTTTTCCAATGAAATAATATCAACAAGGCATGCAGAAGTTAAACAAAGCTGTATAGTCAAAGAAACACTAAAAACCAGGGGAGCGGGAATCACTACCCCCAGCTAGATCTGCTGACTTTGTAACCATTTTCCAGAGAGGTATTATAATTCTCCATTTTTTTCACACATCATTCGTCTCTGACCTCACGGTTACTCCCATATACACATACAGTATGTGCCAGCTCAGGATCTGAGATGTATGGGCTAGGGCAGGGGAGTTGTACCTTTCCCCAACATTTTCACCCAATTCTTTTTTAAACATAATATATAGAAGACATTCCTATGAAATACTTCCTCTTTTGTAATAAGGAAAAATGTTTAAGATTTCACATACAAAAAATGTATAGTTGAAAATTTGTTATGTAGAATATATAATCTTAGATCTGCAAAGCTGGAAGGGACCCAATGGGTCACCGAATCCAGCCCCTGTCAAGGAGGCACAGTGGAATAATAAAATTCCCAACCACTTGTTCCAAAGCCAGAGACCTAATGTTCTACTGCATTGATAGAAAAAAATTCCTACACTGTAGATGCCCAAACTTTTATGAAGTTTAATCCAGTATCAAAATATGCTATTATTTATAATACTATAATTGTATAAGACTTTCTATGCCCAGAATCCTACTGCAAATTTATGCCTGTGTAAACTCCACTGGTGTAACTTTTAGCAACTTCCACAAGTGAAGAAAACAGCAGGTAAATTGGTATATTCAATTTTGTTTGTCCTAAACTAAGGCATTTATATTTCTGAGGCTGCAATATTTTGTGTGCTTACCTCAAAATGTGCCATATATCTAAGTAAAAATGCATGATTGATTCATAAATTTCGCAAGTATGCAAAACACTGTAAGGTAAAGGTAAAGGTTCCCCTTGACATTTAGTCCAGTCGTGTCCGACTCTAGCAAAACACTGTACAAGCTATTAAATGCATAAATGATTCTGTAAAAACAGTAAAATAAAATTAACTATGACAAGAAAGTACATGCTGCATACATATCAAACCAAACACACACACACACACACACAGACACACCATTTTTAGTTAACTGCTAGGAAACCTGAGGGGGACCATCTACCAAAGGCTTCAATGTTTCTGTAAATGTTGCATCTCTATGAAAACTTTTCACACATCTGATGAAATGGGATCTGGTCCACCAGAGTCCCAAAAGTAAAAAATTAATCTTTTAAGATATCCGAAGGCTCTGTCACCTTTAGGTGATGACTGATTTTTCACTTATGTGATCTTTATCATCACTCAGTATACTGAGAGATACAGAAGAGGGCTATTTGTAAAGTGCAAGCTGAATAAAGATTGCAGAGTTAATAACTAATCTGAAGTCTAGACCTCGTAACAGAAACTTAAACAAGCAGAATAGAGAACCTTTACAGAAATGATTGCATATTCAATTCTTCAAAAAGCCTCAGGTTTATGAATGTGGGATATTGTGCTTCTGGATCCATGATTCAAAAAGCCAGGAAAAGGCCCAATATTGCTGAACAATATTGTGCCTTCATTTTCAGCAGGAAAAAGGATGCCAAGTTTTACATAGCAAAGGGTAGCCTGAATGCTGACAACACCAATGGCAGCAGTCAAGATGGTCTACAGGATACTTTCTTGTGCTCACTGCCATTCACAAAATGACACCATGCAAGGGAAAAGCCCAGATGTTGACTCCTTTTTTAATCAGTTAAGTATTTCTCACACAAACACAAAGCAACTGTAAGGGCTTTTCTTTTCAGTAAGTGTGAATGTTTATTCAACTCTGTTGATTGCCTGAACAAAGCTCCAAGTTGTCTAAATCCCCATAAACAGTTCATGTGAGTGAGAGTATGCCTAGTAATGTCATACAGACCTCCACAGGAATCCTTCTTTCTAATCAGCCTCCAATACGGGCAAGTCAGGGTTACTGGATGTGACTACAATTAAGTATCCAGTCTTCTGATCAGGTTGCTATCCACCACCATTTACCAGCTCTGAAAAGGAAACTATTTCAGATGTAACCATGAATTGAGCTTCAATTACAAATTATATATGCTCTGGGATCGAGTACAGAAGTCTTACCTATGAAACATGGGGGGGGGGGGATGAAAAATACAAATCATGTGTACTTTTACACTGAAATTTTCGGGACAAAAAAGTCCCAAACACAATCAATATGAACTTCACTTTGATCTTTATTCACAGAACAAATTAGTAGAACATACTGTATCACATACTGGCATGCCATGGCATGATGTGGCAACCTTTGAAGAACTCGAGATATCTACTATCCTTTCATCCTTCTGAGGTTGGTAAATTGAATACCCAGCTCAAGGGGGGGGGGGGGGAGAGTAGCCTGTATAACTATGTTGTAAACTGTCCAGAGATGGTTTTAAGAGCTATTGGCAATATATAAGCAACACACTTTACTATCCTGGTCCACAACAAATACTGAAATGAAGCTTTTCATTCGTACAATACAATGTGGCTGTAAGTTTAGTAGCATCTATGACAGTGAATGCGATGCTAGAATTCATAGGATCTCACTGTGATCAAATGCCAATGAACTTTAAAAGCTGCTTGTCTCCACAACAGCCCTGATGCTACAGTTTTTACAGGCCCAGTTTTTATTCCAATGTGCAGTCTACACTGTGGGATCTATTTCAGTTTTTTTGGCCTGAAAACATGAAAAAGATGTTTGCAGTAAACTGGAGAGCTATATGCTCTCTTAACCCTTGCCTATCTTGACGACTTTGAGTAAGCTGGGGAGAGAGAACAATTGATCAACACCTATTAACTTTGAATATACAGTAGTATGTTCATCTCTGATGGAGTACACCCTAGGTAATTACTACACAGTCACCCTTTTGGGATAAGACATTTATAAGAAGAGGGTGGCAGCTCAAATCTAGATATTCTTGGAAGAAGCAGCTTAACTTGTTTCAGGCCTAGTTCTGGTACAGAATCGCCTCCAGGTACTCTGATGGATGATCTCTGTTAGAAAAGCAGGAAGACTGCAACCTTGCTGATTAACCTCTCAGATAACATCAGTGGTTTCCTAGACCAGCTCTATTTGCATTGTTTAAATTCTTATCTGCAGAGCTAGTTTCAGAGAGCTCTATCAGATGATTGTATATTGGCCCTTGATGCCTGCACTGTGGAGTATTGTAGATTACCTATCATCTTATCCTTTGCAATGTTTAATATCTATTATGAAGTCATTGGAATCAATCACTAGGAAATTTGGGACACAGTGTCATCAGCAGCCACATCTATTAATCTGTGATATCTGGGTCAAACTGAGTTGCACAAGTCCAATGCTTGGTAGCACTGATAAGCTGAATGAGGCCCAGTAAACTGGAGCAGAAACCTGACCAAGTGGAGGCTTTATTTTTAGCTGATTCCCTAGTCTAGGAATTACTCAATGGCTTCTTCTGGATAGGACTACACTCCCCTAAAGAGCAGGTTTATAGTCTGGAGATACTCTGCACCATCCTTGTCACCAAAGATCCAGGTAAACTCTGTGACTACGAGTGCCTCCTATTGATTGACACACACAACAACCATTCTTGGTTAGGGATTCTGGCCACAGTTATTCACAAACTGGTATGCTTAGGATTGAATTCCTGCTATGCACTCTACCCAAGGTTCCTCTTAGTTTCAAAGCAATAGCCAGCACAGAATATGGAGATTCGATTGCTGATTCAGGCAGCCTACCATGAGTGTGTAACAACTTTGTTTAATGATCTATAGTGACTGTATTACAAGATCAGTGATGTTTTTAACATATACAAATACACAAACACACACACTTTTGTGGGATCAATATGCTCGCAACACTAATAGGATGCTTCCACATTTATCAGGCATACTCTGAAACTCTATATAAAACCTGTGAACCCAGTTGGGATAGTAGAACAAGGAACAAAAACATGTGGTACACTAGCAGTGAGGCTAGGCAGGGATGTTCTTCCCCTCCATCAGCTCAGCCATGAGGAGAACTTCAAAAGTTTTCACTTTTGTTTCAGGTTAAGTACAGTTTACCACATCAACTAGGCCCAGATAAACTGTGATTAACCTTAACTAATGTTCATGGAAAACTCTGAGGCTGGCTTGTTTCCACCAGTCACAGTGAAAGCCACAGCAACACTTTCCAACTCCCTTAAACTCTCACTAGAACAGCCCATGTATGCAAATGTCCTTTTATTTCCAAAGTATAATTTAATACTAAACACTTGATTTTAAATGTCAGGTACTTCATATTAAACACTTTATGTTACAAGTTGGACTCTTCAGAAAACAGAGATTATCTCTACTCCTGTTCAGAATTATGAACTTTCAAGAGCTTTGCAAAGCTCACATGAAAAGTAAGAACGATGGAATAACATACCTGTTATAGGCACATATCCAACTCCTTGCTGATATACAGTGGGCATCAGGACCACAGGCTGGGGCTGCATCATCATGGCAGCTGGTAAGGACTAGATATCAAAGAATAAACAAAAATACCTGTTTTAGAAACTATTATCAGAACAAAAAACAAGAAAATGTATTTGTTCAAACCCCGTCAAGATATGTCACTTACTGTATCACTAAGTGTAGCAAACAATATTTTGTCACCAATCACTAAGCAGCACCACTTTTTGGATATTTGACTATGAGTGTCCCTGAATAAATTGCATTTTAAAAGGAACTATTACAATGTACAGATAGACAGTCTTTTTAACAAATAAATGACATGTCTTTCTTAAACTAAACTAGGTACTTGAAACTATCAGTAGGCAATGTCATGTACTGTTTCACTTCAGAGGGTGTAAGTCTAGAGGAAGGAATACAGAGGTTCCTTTGGTGGACTGGATTCAGAAACGCATAAGCAGAAGTGCTGGCAATGGCACAGTTTTACAACCAGAACTATTAGAAAACATTGCTCAAGAGACAGGATGATGTTCTGCACAATGGGAAGCACGCTGCTGGATCCAACTCTCTTCTCTCACACAATGGGCTAAACTGGAAAAAGCCTATCTGTGCACAGAAAAGAGTTTGTATGTATGGACAAGATACAACTGTTGTTTTTTACACAATGAAAGAGAAATGCAGGGTAAAAGTGCTGAAATACATAAGCTTAAGTTACAATTTTGCAGACTATGTGCAGAGTTGAAAGATTTCAGCTAACTCATCCCACATTTTAAACTTAATCATACTCATCAGAAGATTTAAGCACTCCTCATCATTAAATAATTCTTGTCTCTCTTCTCAAAGAAATTACCTTCACAAATTCATATTGTTAAACATTTCTGCAACAGTAAACATTCTAAAGACAACAATTACACAGCTTAACTTTTCTGAACAATATATGGTCTCCTTATTAAGAAGAAAGTCTTTGGAAAATGAGTATGGAATTTGCATGCACAAGAATACAGAATATATTCTAAAATGATGGATGTGAGCCAGATCTTCACATATATATTTAGAAGTTTGCCTTTTTAAGAAAGATTTGCTAGCATCAGCTACCTTTATAAAAACTCCAAACTGTTCCTTTAATCACAGAAGCAATTTGAATATTTTGTGCAAGATGACTTTAAATGCTCTGTAAAGGAAACCTAAAAGTAATTTGCAGTTCTGTGGAGGGAATAGCTGAAAAACCCATAAATCCAAAAAATCTTATCCAAGGAACCTGAAAAAATCATGCTGGCTAGCAACCAGACTTTGCAAAATGATCCTTTCTCACTGCTTAACATTTAATCATGAACCATGTATTCAGCTTAAGTTCAAGATTATCTCTTAGTTATCAAACAAATCTCACTTTTCTGTGGGACACTGGAATGGATACTGAAAAGGAGATATTGGCCAAAATCCTGTTTGTGTGGTTATGCTGGTGTACACTGGATCCAGGTACTAGAAATAATGAATTTAAACAAATCCAAAGCTTCCTATTTCCGTACCCACCCACCCCATTCCTTTCTCCAGGCTCCCTGTTGCCCTCAAAAAGCCTTTGGGAGGCTCAAGATGGAAGGGAGCCTTTAAACAGTCAAAAATCTTTATCAGATTGGCTCCACCATTGGTGATAGTTTTTAACTATTTAAGGCTCCCTCCCACCCATCCCAGGCTCCCAAAGGTCTTTCCAGGTCAAAAGGGAACCTTAGGGAGCCTCAGAACATAAAGGGGGTGATGACATAAAGTTTTTCATTTGTTTAAATTGATTATTTCCAGCATCTGAAACAGGTTTAAACAGGCATAACTACACAAACAGGATTTTGTCCAATATCTGTGTTCAACATTAATACATCCCCAGTCTGCAATTTCAACTTGCTCTACAACTGTATACATAGTACATCTGAAAACAAGCAATCAGAGGTAAGTCTGTTGTCATAACACAGAGATTTAGGGGGAAAGCATTTTATACTATTTTTGCAAGATACACTTAGTGATATGAATGTACAAAAACTCACAAATTTCTCAAAATCTTGAATTAATGGAGAACTTATGCCTCAACATGTGGCACTGTGCCCATCACAGGGCAAACTAATGCCAATCTCCAGTGAAGTGAATTTGGCAATCTTCCATAAATCCGATTCTTGGCTTTCAATGAGCACTTCTTTCATTTCATGCACTTAATCTCTTCATGTATCAAACAACTTTTGAAGTGCACAAAATAACTGCTGACATATTGGTTCAACCCCAACAAAGTCTCTCTCTGTTTCTTCATAAAACATACCTCTTCCTATACAGAACAATCCAACGACTTGTTTTTCAGCTTACCGTATATGACATGACCAGATTAATCATTCCTTCTTTGTCATCTCCCTGCCTTCCACTCAGGCTATACCACTCATCTTCTACTTTTCCTTGCTTCAATGATTCAGGAATAGTAATGTGTGTCCAAGCAATGCGGTCATCCATTGAAAAGGCTCGCTAAAATAAAAAAAGGCAAAAGTGCAGGTAATCAATCCAGAAATTCAAGAATGAGAAAAATATATTTAAAGAAAAAAAAGTAATTAGCATTATCATAGTGTAAACAACTTTAAAGTTATAATAGGTCAGGTAACATTTGCATAAAATCTAAGTGTTTACACTGATGTAATTCTCAGAAGTAGGATAGTTTTCCTTCCAAGGAGACAAATTAGTTAATTTGTGAGAAATAGTGGCCAAAACTGGCAAAACACTACTCATGTAAGACAACTGCACAGTGACTGTCCCTTCCTGTTGTCTTTCCTTCATGTTCCTCACCATGCAACTATTTTCATGTCCAATTTTGTAACACTGAGCATACGAAAGGGAGCCTGCTACAGGGAAGGAAAAACTTACATAAGCACCTTTCTGCAATAGCAGTAAACATGAGCTCTTCAAAGTTGCTGGACTGTGTATACATACACTTAGGAAAATAACTTTATTTTATTGCCATTGTATGTTTCAGAGACTAGTTTCACTTAAAATAAGCAGCCACATAAAAATTATTAGCTGGAATCCTGTTGGTGTGACTATATAGTAAATGGTGACAATGTCATCAGCCTGCGACATTACTTGTTAATTTAAAGTTTCCTATTCCCCTTATGATGCCAAGACACCTCAGAGATCCCTTTTGACCTGGGGAAGTCTTTGAGAGCCTTGGGACAGAAGTGCTTTTAATATCCAAAAATCATAACTGGATTGCTACTGCTGAGATCAGCACCACAGGTGGTGATTTTTGGATATTAAAGCCTCCCCTCCACTTCCCAAGGCTCCTACAGGCTCTCCAGGTCAAAAGGGTTCCCTAGCGAGCCTCAGAACCTGAAGTGAGGGGGCACAGGAAGCTTTAAATGAAATCAAATTAAATTAAGAGTAACTTCATGGGCCAAAAATGTCATAGCCATTTAGGGCTGCATAATTATGCAAGAGGATTTCAGCCAGCATATACAAATAAGACTAAAGATCTTAAATCCAAATAGTTTGGGGCTTATCTACTCCCTGTAGGGTCCTGTAAACAGAATGAAAACTGAACAAATATTTCAGACATTTAGGGAAAGTTAAAAGGGACGAGCAATAATTTACCTATATATAACAGACAACATCCTCTGTCTAAACTACGTCCTGTCATGAACTACAGTCAAAATCTTGTGACAGAGATAGGGAAAAAATTGTTTAAAAAAATGTGCTTATTCATTAACTTCAACGGAAGGCAAGCAAGACTATTTCAGGCTCTGCCAATACCTTCTCTGAAATAACCTGTCAGTCTCTCTTAGATGAATGGGGAATTTCTGGCCCACAGGTCAGATTCAGCTCACAAGGTCTCCTCATCTCAGTCTTTGGAAATGGAGAACAAAAAATGTATTGATTAGAGTTAATACACATCAGAGTAAGAGCAGTTGGAACCTCAACAAAATATGACTTCCCATCAGAGAGTATTCCCTCTACATTTTTAACAAAATACTCAAGGGAAGGGGAATCCCCTCAGTTATAACTTTATCCAGAATAAATACAAGTACTTTTCATTTAATGTGACATAACTGAAGAACAAATTCATGTGTGTGACAGAATCTTGGCCAATCTGCATGGTAACAGAGGAAAGAAGGCTGGCGGTTGCAGGTGGCCAGTCTATTCAGGAAAGCCTGAAAGAGGAGGGGCCTGGAGAGAGCTGAAATGAGAGGAGAGTCAGAATGTAACTGAAGGCTGTGTTTTGGGCAGTTGGGCTCTAACTGGAAAAAGCTGATACTGAAATCTGTTTCCTTACAAGTTGTTACTTTGTAATAAAGAGAAAATCATTTTTTCCATCCCTTAATCATTTGATCTAATACGTTTAATGACTGGAGTCAAGCCCTTAAAAGACAGGTTATTTTAAATGTGACAAGCCTGGATAGGTGCTGTCACCATGTGCATTTTACTTAAGCAGGGAGATAAGAAATAAAATCAAATTTATTCCTTCTTATGTGTGTGCAAGTCAAATCACCTGAGCATCTGCCCAACATTACACTAGTAACTCAGTACACAACAGCAAAATTATTTTTACTTGTTAATAAAAAATATTCAGAAATTAGAATATCTTTACAATCATACTGGAATGAAAACTCATACTAGAAGTCTACTTCAAATATGACAAATTGTGGAAAACAGTATTCAACAGTGCAACTATTTTTAATTTGCAGCTGAAGAAGCAAAAAAGAGGACTAGAAATTGTATCCATCCCCATGCTGCTGATGGTGAAAATATCAAATTGCTGGCATGTGTGGAAAAAGAGCAAAAGAAGGATTAAACAGTAAATCAATGTGTTATCATAGTAACAGTCTCTGCTACACTTATCAAAACTGAAAACAAAGATTGCAGTGCATTCCTTGGGAGCAAAAAGGCTGAAACTAATACTGGTGAAGCAACACGGTCCTTTATTTCTCCACTCCTGCTACTATTCTCTTTTCAGTGGGCAAAGCCTCAAGTTGTGCAAACAGACTTTTCTTGCACTTTATCCTCCTCTTCCTGCAGTCCACAGCAATTCCATAAAATTGCCCTGCAGGGCTCACAGCCAACTGCAGTAGATTTTAAGGATACAGCCTTCTAACGTACCCTCTAATTTTCTGCCCTGCTGGGAGGGGAATCCACCTCTCTCTCTCTCGTGACTTTGACCCTGTGTGCACACAGGATTCTGTCACGACTGAAATCAAAGGGGTTCAATGCAATCACCGCATGGAGGAGGAAGAGAGCTGCATGGAGGGAGGTGGAGTCGCGCATACATGTCTTGGTGGGAACCTTGCATCCTTCCCATTCTAGAATACCACCCTTCCCATTCTTTTCATGGAAACAGTTCTGTCAGTGGGATACAAGTGGATAAAGCCCTTTAAATTTTAAAAAAATAATTCAATCAAACGAATCCAGACTTAGTTGTATATCCTGTCCCAGTGAGAAATGGCCTAATGAATTTCAATATATAGAAGTTAGAAGTCTGAAAAAACACCCCAAGCTGTATTTATATTCTAGGATATTTACAAATCACTTACTTTCATGGCTATTCAATTCAGTTTTTTAATAATACCAAACCCAAAGCAAAAAGTAAGAAGCAAATACAGCTCCTAGAATTTCGAATCCTAGAATCCTAAATATATCTGCACTGCTTAACTCCACTGAAGCAAATGACTTTTAATGTAGCTTTGTTTTTAGCCACTTGCCATAGGGGCATGGCATGACCTATTCAGGCAAGTGAACAGGCTAATGAAAGAGAGACAAAATATTCTGATCTCATTCTGCCAGTCCTCTTAGAGTCCCTAATAGGCACAGACCTCCTACAAACCTCCCTTGTTCTACACAAAATTCAAGCAAATTTTATGTTTCTATGCCAGCCATTGAGAATACAGTAGGACCACAGTATCTGCAGGGGATCGGTTCCAAGCCCCCCATGGATGTTGAAAAACATGGAAGTAGTGAATGCATGTTCTCTGGTTCTCTCTAGGGGCCAGTTCTGGTAAATACATCCTGGAAATTATATTGGGGGGGGGGGGCCTTATTTAGTATTTTCAGGCAGCAGATAAGTGAATCAGCAAATACTGATCCCGCAGATAGGAGGTCCTACTGTATTCACCTGACTCCTGAGGGTTCAGCAGTGAAAGGAAGATGGCTGGAGGCTGCAGGCAGAGATTCATTACTCTGCTACATTTCTAGGCTGAAAGCAAAAAGGCCTCCTGTACAATCAGCACAGAATGCAAGTAGGGTGGCAGAAGAGACATAGATCCTTCCATTCTTCTGCAACTAAACCAACACATTTCTCACCTGTGATGGTGCAAAGCCTCACAGTGGTGGTTTCTAATTTACAAATATCTCATGGTGCCAAATATCTTACAGTGGTAGTCCTAATTTATAAAACTGGATTAATATCCTTAAGAGAATCGAGGACTGGAGGCAATCACTTTAACAGCTCGGACAAGTAACATTATTTTCAAAAGACTGCAGGGGACCAATTCAGAAGGGCTACTTCACACCTGGATAGGAGTGAGGAGGATTTTCTTTGTGTAAAGCAGCTCTGGTTGGCCATCACTTTCTCCGAAGACGTCACATGACATTATCACTGTTAAGAAACTGTATTATTCCACAGTAAACATTTCCCTACTTGCCATGGGCACGACTTTCCTAACAGAAGCAGCTCTATAAACAGAAATAAGATTAGGGGATGATCTCCCTTCCTCCTACAGCCCTCCCCAAATGAGCCCTTTTTAGGTAATTGTGTGTGCCAGGCTTTTCCCACTGCATATGGCTGAGGGCGGGGAGGGAATCAGGAGAAAATCCTGACATTACCAATGCTTAGAGTTGGACTTAGCCCCATGAAAATTCAAGTACCAAGAAAGATAGATTCCTGAAAGGAAGGTAATGCTTAAGAAAACTCTTTTGGGGATTGTGTTTGTTTTGTTTTGTATACTGCTAATGTGGAGGACCTAAATGAGAATTTCAGAGGAAAGAGATTTCTTTTCTCCTTTTTAAAAGGAAGCAATTTTTACTGGAGTTCGGAAAGGATCATTATCCTTTAACATGTTTTAAAGGTTCTCACCCATCTATTTATTTGTTTTCATTTACAGAAAAGAGCTGTTAGTTTAGTGATGATTACTATTCCTATGGGTAGAGATATTAGAATATGGATGGTTAAAAACAAGCCTACGAATTGAGCATAGGATCATCCTAAACTTGATACAGTAACGAAGTTCCATCAAGATGTCAAGCCCTGCTGCCAAGAATGATTCAGGGAGAACGTTGTCTTTTTGGATGAATTTAAACTGAACACCAGCTGGGTCCAAAAGGTCCAATCTTGACAGATCACAGCTAAAATAAACACAATTTGCACTTACCTCATCAAATATTTCAAGATAGAAAGAATCCACCCCAGGGGGGACAGTACACTGAATAACTTTGTTCCATCTGGGATTTTTGGCTCCATTGTGAGCTGTAGGCGTTTCATAGACAGCATAACCAAGTCGTATTCTGCAATATGGATCCATGCGTGTCATACCATAGTTCTTTGCCAATTTTGCCTGAGGAAATATACAAAAAGAGAATTAATCATCCTGATATTACTTTTTAATGGCATCCCTAGAACAAAACATTTAAACCTTTCAGCTGTAATCAGCATATTAATAGTTGTATTAACCAGTAAGAAGGATAGTTTTATAAACAATGTTGATTTAATATAGAAATGAAAATCAAGACTCCTGCCAAACTATTTACATTTGCTCACTTTAAATTTAGTCCACCTGGTTACAACATTCTAGATCACATTCTGCTGTCACCACAAAGGAATGCACTTACACCCACTCAGCTGGCATATGTCTAGTTTAATTCATATTTGTAAGATAATTACAGACTACAATTACATCTGACGTGTGATGCAGTCCATAAAAAAGGGAAATAACAGGAGCTGTATGTTAAAAGACATTACAGAGAGACTGCAAGACTCTGCAGAACAGTCAGCACAAAGAGAGCTGAAAACCATGTCTCCAAGCCTGAAGCAATTCACAAAATAAACCACAATAGGTCACAAATTATTATGAAATGTAAAGATAATTTTCACAGGATGCTCAGATCCTTGTCTTTGAAGAATTAGGCTGTAACATGCAATGTGAGAATGTATGAGAATAAATATTCCTTGTGCATATTGGATACACACTGGACATTCAGTGTGGTGTTGTGGATAGGAGACAAACTAGAACTCAGGAAACCTGGGTTCCCCTCAGCCATGGAAGCACACTGGGGGTGTGGAATGGATAAAACCACTCCTTTAATATCTCGCTTATCTTGAAAGCACTATTATGGTTGCTATAAGTCAGTTCTGACTTGACAGCACATAACAATAACAAAGCATAGGGTTAGGGTTCTGGTCCTTCACAGATAAAAACAGACCGTGACCCTGTAGAATGGGAATGCTTCTAACAGTCTCATGGTTACCAATATCTTTTTCTTCCAAGCTGCATCATTAGAGTGGATATTCACATATAAATGATATGGTGTCACATATAATGACATGTTGGTTTAAAATTGCATAGCCTTCCCATTTCTACAAACATGAGCTACATTTTACATGCACTCTTTTAAAGTTCAGGAGCAACAGTAGTACAGTAGTAGAAAGATATCAAGTCCACATTTAACCACTAATTTTTCAGAAATAGTTCTTCCAGTTGGTCCCAGGAAATTCTCAAACAAAAAAACTGAGTAAGTTCAGTTCTTTGGGAGCATTGCAACATCTGTTCATCCTTTTCTTAAGTGTGACATCTTCTTGGGTCATTGCTTATCTCTTGTTCACGCATACACGTATTAGTTCTGCTGTTTGTAATCCACACGCAGTTTAATTTAGGACTCATCAGAGATATTGTGAGAGATTATTCTATTCTTCTTTTCGAGGTATATACAGACCAAAGTAACATATGCCTAGGCAACATTTCTCCAAACTGTTTCAAGGCCTTTTATTCAGATTTTCTAGTCATACCAATATACTCAAATAATTGCTCCACGATCACCACAGATGCACTGTACTTTTCATTTTCAGGAGAGGATTATCACACTAACATTTTAAATAAAGACTACATTTAAGACTAACATTCCATTTTAAAGCCATCATCTTAATATTTACATTTTTTTACATCTTGGATTCTTGCATGTTTATTGGTGCTATTGTTTTTTTTTAAATTTTGTAATGCCGCCCAGAGTAGACCATTGGTCTAGATGGGCGGGGTATAAATCGAATAAAGAAATAAATAAATATAAATCATCAACATTTTAAATGGCCATAGTTAGATGATAAAAACCTGTTAACATGGAACACATGTTTGCTTAGTTCTCTCAAAATAGATGCTGCAGAATTTTCTCAGGAGAAGATTATATTACAGAGAAATTATGCCATTCTTAATCTAATTAGCATTTAATACTGTGAACTGTTTCATCTTTTTCCAGTAGTGATGTATGGAAGTGAGAGCTGGACCATAAAGAAGGCTGACCGCTGAAGAATTGATGCTTTTGAATTGTGGTGCTGGAGGAGGCTCTTGAGAGTCCCCTGGACTGCAAGGAGAACAAACCTATCCATTCTAAAGGAAATCAACCCTGAGTGCTCACTGGAAGGACAGATCCTGAAGTTGAGGCTCCAATACTTTGGCCATCTGATGAGAAGAGAAGACTCCCTGGAAAAGACCCTGATGTTGGGAAAGTGTGAAGGCAAGAGGAGAAGGGGACGACAGAGGATGAGATGGTTGGACAGTGTCATCGAAGCTACGAACATGAATCTGACCAAACTCCGGGAGGCAGTGGAAGACAGGAGGACCTGGCGTGCTCTGGTCCATGGGGTCACGAAGGGTCGGACACGACTAAACAACAACAACAACTGTGAACTGTTTCATCTCATAAGATCAGCACTACACTTATGATACAGGACCTAATGAATTTCTTTTAAATCTACTGTTAGCTACCCAAACATAATGATCACAGAACACTATCTTACATCACATCACAATAAGGCACAAATCCTCTTGCCTAGATCTGCTGATACAACACAAATGGCATAAACATTTGGATCCAAATTGCCTTATAAAATTACAGTAGTCATTGTATCTGTTGCATACTAACTTATGTGGCTCAGCATGCAGCTAGCAATATATATGGTGATTTCTCAAATTGGGACAATTTTCTTCCAGAACATATGCCATTTGTGTATTTACACAAGAAGATTTTAGCCTAAGCATTCAGAAGTATGGCAAAATTACACATGCACTTTTCAAAATACCTGTACTACAGTGATGCTCAGTCTCCCAACAGTACCCATTGCTCCTCCGTACTGCAACTGTTGAGCTGCTTGAGCATCCAGTTGGATTTGCTGTTGTTGCTGTGTTGGGGTGATGCGAAGAAAGTCCTGGGGAAGTTCACCAATATAAACCTGTGAAGGAAAACACATTAAGGAATGAGATAATCCCTTCTAATACCTCCTGCATTCTCTCATTGGCTATTTTAGAAATTATTTCATGCTTGAATTTTATTTTCCATTAGCAGCCTGTCAAGATGTGACATGTTGTGTGTATAGAGTTCCCAAAAAATAAAAAAAAATAAAAAATTAAGGGGGTGTAGAAAAATGCAATCCTGAAAACATACATTGTGCTTTAAAAATGAGATTTGAACAGCAGTTTACTAAAAGTCCTACACAATCAGCCAGCTCTCCAGACATTAACATTGCCTTGCAAAAGAATCTTTCATGGTTAACAGCTGAATGTAAACAAATGATAAGAAATATATTTTTTTAATAAAATGAGGAGAAAAACTACCTAGAGTCCTAAAGTGTGAACAGAACAAAGTAGTCCCTGACTAACTTTGTCCACCAGCACTTTACACCAGTAGCATTTTGCCTACCTAGTAAATTCTACCCAAGCAAATTACTATTCCAACAAATGCAGGAACCCATTTAGCAAAAATAATAGCTGTTTTCTGCTGTGGGGCAACATACCATCCTTGTAAGTTACGAGGGTTATATTTTGCCATAACAGTAAAAGCAATAAAAATTTCCATTAAAAATGTTTGACCATTTATACCAATGACTCCCAATCTTGGGTCTCCAGATGTTCTTTGACTAAAACATCCAGAAGCCTTAACCAGTAGCTGTGCTGGCCAGGATTTCTGGGAGTTGTAATCCAAGAACATCTGGGGACCTAAAGCTGGAAACCACTGGTTTATAGAGATCAGTAACTTACTATACAAAGGAAATGTAAACAGTTGAGAGGAATATAAATACAGGTAGGTAAAACTCCCAGAACAGAGAATTATGGTATATGTAGTCCAGAAAATCCAAATGTCCCATCCCTACAGATTGTCCATGCAGAATGAAAAAAAAAAATCTCGCATGGATTAAAAAATAATGGTTTCAGGGATCCAATTATGCATTTTTAATAACCAGCAAAAGGGTTATATACATTATAGCAAACACAAAAGTTTTCTTGGGAGTCTATGAGACTATCATCAGGTTCATGCTTGATATATTTCAATTGCAATTCCATCGTGACAGTGGCTTTAAAAATGCTTCTGTTATTGAAAAAAATTATGGCAGCTGTGCTCAGCTAGTATGTCAACACACCAGTTCAGCCAAATAGTAACTCCATGCAAGTACAGATTAGTTGTTAAGCCCCAAAGTAGTCCCACATACTCTTGAGACAAGCATGCTGGTGTCCTCATAATATGTTAACTGGTTTGAAGGGCCAAACTTTTCGCTTCATTTATGTAAATATGCTTCTGAATCACATTACAGCCTCTGTACTTTAACTGCACTGGTTATATGACAACAACAACAACAAAAACCTTGGGCAATGAGATTTCTAGGGAGCCATTTTGCATTACCTTTTTGAGATTTTAAGCTAGAGCCTGCCTGTCTTTTTACACACTAAGAAAATACAAGCAACCTGCCACTGCCAACTGACAAGGTGCTGGTCACATTTTGATTGCATGCCCAGCACCTGCTTAATCAGCTGCAGCAGCTTTTATGTTTGTTCTTCCATACAAGTAAAAACACTATACGTAAGATTCTGCTGTCAGAGGCTTCATGCATTCAAATTTCTCTTTGCCACTGAAGTTATTACTCAACAGTTTTAACAGTGCAGGCAGCCTCAGAAAATGTACAATATTGCTCCAAGACTGTCCAGTTCTTTTAAAAAAAGTTTATTTCCTTAACCTTATGGGTAAATTTCACAGCTTCCACTGAACAACGGTTAATATTAAAATCTTTCTAGAAATAAAAGCTGACATTATCTTTCCAGTGGCTGGGTTAGAACAGTATAACAATCCGATAAAACAGGCAATAAAATGAGTCTCATGCTCCCCATTGGAATCTACAAGACTGCAGTTCGAAGGGATTTGAGCACTGAACCTTTTACAAGGATATCAACGAGTAATTCATAACCCATGTCAATCATCAAAAGACAGAACAGCTTACACGGTACTAGAAACAAACCTAAACAAACAAACCTAATTATAAATACCAGAGGTAGTAGCTGTAAAAACCCAACAGTACATCTAGAGTGTATACTCTTGGCTGAAAAATCCTTTCTAATTCTTATATTCAATATTGTGCACCAATGATTTGCATATTACCAATTAGTATTTACCAAACTTCTGACATGCAGCAGAAATAGAAACACACTTTCCTGTGGAAAACATATATATTCCTAACTAGCTGCCACAATGGCACAGAGCCACCTTCCTTGCAACTGCAGCATGGTTCCCTTAATGTTTGCTCCTCAATATCTTGTCTTCCCCTTTCTTCTATTGCCTAGGTTGAGATAGGACTGTGCTTTCTGAGAAGCGTGGCACTTCTGGAATTCTCCTGCATCTACAGACATGTGAAAAAGAAAGCACATCCTCTTTGAATTCCATGGTTTGACATATCAGGACATAATAAAAATCACCCAGTCCCTAGCAGGTTTAAAATTAGGTAAATACAACCTCAGATGAACAACAGCACATAACCGTGTCATGATTTGTTTTACAAAAATAAAGCCAAAATGGAGAAGCCATGTGTGAAAACGAAGTCCACCTTATGATCCAATAGCTTGTAGAAACACCTTTAGCAGCAATAACTCCAAACAATCATTTTCTGTATGACTTTATTGTTGTTGTTTAGTCGTTGTGTCCGACTCTTCGTGACCCCATGGACCAGAGCACGCCAGGTCCTCCTGTCTTCCACTGCCTCCCGGAGTTGGGTCAAATTCATGCTGGTAGTTTCGATGACACTGTCCATCCATCTCGTCCTCTGTTGTCCCCTTCTCTTCTTGCCTTCACTCTTTCCCAACATCAGGGTCTTTTCCAGGGAGTCTTCTCTTCTCATCAGATGGCCAAAGTATTGAAGCCCCAGTTTCAGGATCTGTCCTTCCAGTGAGCACTCAGGGTTGATTTCCTTCAGAATTGATAGGTTTGATCTCCTTGCAGTCCAGGGGACTCTCAAGAGTCTCCTCCAGCACCACAGTTCAAAAGCATCAATTCTTCGGCGGTCAGCCCTCTTTATGGTCCAGCTCTCACTTCCATACATCACTACTGGAAAAACCATAGCTTGGACCTTTGTCGGCAAGGTGATGTCTCTGCTTTTTAAGATGCTGTCTAGGTTTGTCATCGCTTTCCTCCCAAGAAGCAGGTGTCTTTTAATTTCATGGCTGCTGTCACCATCTGCAGTGATCATGGAGCCCAAGAAAGTAAAATCTGTCACTGCCTATATCTTCCCCTTCTATTTGCCAGGAGGTGATGGGACGAGTGGCCATGATCTTAGTTTTTTTGATGTTGAGCTTCAGACCATTTTTGGCGCTCTCCTCTTTCACCCTCATTAAGAGGTTCTTTAATTCCTCCTCACTTTCTGCCATCAGAGTGGTATCATCTGCATATCTGAGGTTGTTGATATTTCTTCCGGCAATCTTAATTCCGGTTTGGGATTCCTCCAGTCCAGCCTTTCGCATGATGTATTCTGCATATAAGTTAAATAAGCAGGGGGACAATATACAGCCTTGTCGTACTCCTTTCCCAATTTTGAACCAATCAGTTGTTCCATATCCAGTTCTAACTGTTGCTGAGATTTTATTAGTCTCTCACATTGTTGTGGAGGAATTTTGGCCTACTTGTCTTTACAATGTTGCTTCAATTCATTGAGGTTTGCAAGCATTTGTTCATGCACAGCTCTCTCAGGGTCCCATCACAGCATTTCAAACAGGTTGAGGTCTGGACTTTGAATGCACCATTGCAACATCTTAATTCTTTTCTTTTTCAGCCATTCTGTTGTAGATTTTATGGTGTGTATTGTCTTATCTGGTCACATGCCTTAGCTCAGACTGGATAAAAACCAATGATTTTTTTAAAAAAAAATCAAAGTGATTTAAATCATGACTTCAATTTTAAAAGATCACTTTTATTTAAATCATCGAAAAAATTCAATTTTTAAAAATTTAAATCAAATCCACTCTGCCTTAGACACATCCCAGCTGTTCTACTGTAACATGCTCTATGTGGGGCTGCCTCTGGAAAATGTTCAGAAACTTCAGCAGATCAAAATACAATAGACAGATTGCTAACTAGGGCTGGTCATAAAGAGTACATGACACACGTTACAGCACAGCCACAGGGTGCTGATCTATTTCTGGGCACAGTGTAAAGTGCTTGTTCTAACCTATAAAGCCCTAAATGGCTTCAGTTGAAGCTATCTCAAGGACCGTGACTCGCTATATGAGCCTGCCTGGGTGTTGAGATCATCAGGAGAGGCCTTTCTCTTAGTTCCATTGCCTTCACAGGTACATTTGGTGGGGACACTGGAGGGGGCCTTCTCTGTTGCTGCTCCCAGACTTTGGAACTCCCTTCCACAAGAGGCCAGGCTGGCCTTATCCTTTCATAAGCAGGCAAGGACCTTTCTCTTCAGGAAAGCTTCCCCCGAGTGACTGTATGCCTGAGTTGGGTTTTAAATGGATGGTTGTACCTTACTGCCTTGAATTTTTTAATGTTGCTTTGTTAACCATCTCTTAGTATGGTATCTGTTTGATCCTTTTTCGTATTTGTAGATTTGTTTTTAGCTTTAAATATTGTATTCTTGAAGGCTTTAAATATTGTCTTTAGATTATGTAAGTCATCTTGGGTCCTTTTTATGGAGAACAGTGGGGAAAATATTTTAAATAAATAATTTCAAATAAATTAATTAAATGTTTCTACACCATTTGGGCTCTGTTCTCATTTAACCTCTGTCTGAAGGATTAAAGAGAAAAAAATGCTTGCACTGAGTGAGCAATGGAGAACCTTCTGACCACATGGGAATTTCAATATACTTGGTGTTAGCAGAAGGGTTAGGGTTAGCAGAAGGGTGACAATCAAATAATTTTTGCTTCCTGAATCCATTGAGAATGCTTACAGTCCTCACACCATGGGGCTATCATAAGAACAATCAGAATATGCCACTTCTCAGCCTCATGCCATCAATATTTTGTATAAATGAACTAGATGACACAATATGTTGATGACGTTTCGGCGTCAGGTCAAAACCTTCCTGTTGCAGAAGGTTTTTAATTGAAATAATATCAGCTGTGGGTCCTGATGGCAATTTTTAGAGCATTGTATTTTAATTGTTTTTATCTTTTTATCTTTTTTACTGCATTTAAATTGTTGTAAGCCGCCCAGAGACCTTTGGGTAGTGTGGGCAGCATATACATTAAATAAATAAATGAAATAAATAAATAAATATAAAGAAATTTAAATCTTCAAAAGCATGAAATGTATGACAGCCAGCTGTCATTTTCTCAATATGACCATTCCCTTTCTGCCCTCCCAAAATGGATTCACACAGATGTATTTCCAATACTGGGTAACTTCTTGTGGTTACCTGGAAGTAAAGATTGATCTGAATTTGTTTTTGAAAGCATTCAGCACACAGAGAATTTCCACGACACATTTATAAAGTCACAGCTGTCTCATGTCACAGACAATGTGCTTTACTGCCACTGGCAAACTTGGCTGAACTGAAGAAAAATTCCAGTCTGGCTGTCTATGCCTCCCACCTCCAGAAAAGCTGGGCAGCAACATCAGTGCAATCTGCCATTTAAAAACCAGCAGCACAGCCCCCAGCTGCGTTCCTGCTCATATCCAGGCATGGGCTTTTGTATTTCTTGCACTGCAACTCCGAAAATTCATTGTGAGTTGTCCCAGCCAGAATTCTAGTAGCTAGAACCAATAAATCTAAGTCCATAAAGGAGTTTTCCAGCACTCACAGATGGCCCTCAGTAAGTGAACATCTGCCTGTGAAAAGGGGGGAAACGGCTAGGTGCAGCTAAATTCCAGAGGTGCCACAAGGCATCATGGAACTTGAAGTTTTTGAGAGGCACCCTTTCCAGAGCTTAATGAGCAGAGACTACCAGTCCCATAATCACTTGTGGCACCCCTGGAGCTTAGCCAATGGTTGTTCCTGTCACTTACCAAAGCCCATGTGTGAATGCTGAAAAACTCCTCTATGGACTTACATTTCTTGACTACAGTTCTCAGAATTCTGCCAGGAGAAATTCCCAGTAAATTCTAGGGGTTGCAGTGAAAAAATTATGGAAGTTCCATGCCTAGTTATTTCTTTAGTCAACTCAACACCTTATGGAAATCTTTACACAGATTAAATACTTTTTGGTTTCCTACTGCTAATTAATCTGAATTAAACTTTTCATAATTCTGTACAAAGATGGACTTTTTGTCTTCAAACAGATGACCAAAAACATGAAAAATGCTGTATTTGTTGTATTTTGTGTTTGTTCATCAAATGCCAAAAGAGAGTCTCTTAGATACTAATGATTCCTGTTCATGAAAGGGGGTACACAAAAGTTATGTGCTTTTTCCATGTTCCCTCTTTCATGTAACCTTTTTTTCACCCTTTGTATGTCAAGCAGTCTGATAATCTTTTCACTGAACAGCACTATGGGGACTGTCAGCAGCCAATCAGGACATCCAAGAGAGGACATAGCAAGAATTCTCAATCCACAAAAAGGGCTTGGAACCCAGTGAGAAGTATCTCTGCTTAGTCATTCCTTGTGGGATTACTGTACTGAGCTCCTGGAGGTCTCTTCCATTTTGGACTGCTGTCTGCCTGTGGCTTGGTATTCCTATTTGGATCCTTTCTTTTTTCTTTTAATTTTAGGTGAATTTTTCCCATTTCTTTGGATTATTTTTGCTGCTGCCTAGCCTGTCTACTAGACTCAAATGCAAGAACAGAGGCCATCAAGTGGTTGGAGGAGAGAAATATCCCAATTAGAGATGGGCATAAACCACCAAACTGCTGCTGAATGGGCACCTGCTGGAGGGGGCAGGGCACCAAGCCAGGAAATGAACCATGCTGAACTGCCAAACCATCCATTTGTGCCTATCTCTAATCCCCATATTCCAGTAGTTTGAGCTTCGTGGAGAAGAGCACTTTGGATGTATTTTTTGCTTTTATTTTCTTGCTTGCTTTTTTTGGGTTTTGGGAGAGGGACCTGTTGTCTGCTTTTTATTTTTGCTATTTTTCCTGTGGGTGGGTGAGTGCTTTCCCTGTCTGAACCACTTTTAATGCTGTAATTTGGTTGTAATTTACATATGTATACTTGCGTCAAACATGTATATTCTGGGGGTTAGGGGGGGCAATGTTTTGTTTGCTTCTGTGTGAATGTGTGGGCCAGAAATAGTAGACTTCATGACTGTGAATGTACGACACAGGGCTGTTTGAATGGTTGTTGTTGCTTACTGGGCACATCTTGGGATATTTTTTTCTCTTGCTGTTATTTTTGGCTACTTTGGTGAGTGTGTCTCAGTGTGCCGGTGCCTGCCCATGACTGGCTGCTTCCTTGCCTTATTTTCATTGTGCTGTCCAGACTCACAGGATCTTTGTTGCATTGGGCGAATGGCACTGAACTCATACTGTTGTTTTCTCTTTTCTAGTTCCTGAGTGTCCTACTGTTTTCTAAATTGATTGCTGAGTAAGTAAGGTATTTTTGCTCTGTGTAAAGGATAGTAGCAGCGGTAGGGTATCCAGGCTGAAAAGGCATATTTGTGTGGCCTCTGGTGGTGATGGGCACTGGGAATGGTCACTGCCAGAGGCTTCAACCTATGGTCAAGCATGCTGTGCCTCTGATACTGGAGAAACCCATCCTAACTATGAGACAAAGAAACTCTGCACTTTTTCTAGAAAGTTGTAGGAAGATCACTGGACACTTTTCATGTGGCATGAAGACCAATCACCTGCTGACTATAAAGTATATAGAGTTAGAGGTGTCTTGGAGCATTACCTTGTCAGTGATGTTGGCACCAAGTAGAAATAGAGTTACGACATGCTGGAGCACTTGGTGGCTCCAAAACGTAAGAAATATTTTTTTTAAAAATTACATGCACATCCTTAAGTCCATATATGATAAGCAAGTCTGATTGAGTTCAATAGGATTTACTTCCTTGTAAGGCTCAGGACTACAGTCTGAATCATGTAGAATAGAGGCACACGTTGTGGCACATTCCAGATTGCCTGCCTTCCATAATCCATGCTTGCTGGGGCTTATGTGAGTTGTCCACAACCTTTTAAGGTTTTGAACAACTCCTATGTTTCCTATAAGGTCCCATGTTTCCTATAAGAACTATTGCCCAAACAGTGTAAGAAGAGTGGTGAAGCACTTTAACAGTATCACTTACTATATTTGTTTGCACACACTATATTCAAGGGGACTTTACTTCTGGAATCACTCAACTGGCAAATTTGACTTCTGCCAATTGAAAGAGAGAACCAGAAAGACAACGCGTAAATTACAAAAAAAAAAAAAAAAACCATTTGAGAAGTGACCAAAATAGCACTGATGGTATTTTAAAGTTTCAAAAACAGAAACTGTTGGGCATCCTCATACTTGCAAGTGTATTTTAAATACAGATATCCCCAAGGAGAATATACTGGGTAAGGGGGTAAACTGTAAGCATAGCACTTTAGCATCCTCCAGTGGCTATTTGATTGCACTGCAAATTTAGAAAGTGCTTTCCAGAAATTTAAGAGGAACTAGTAACTGATACATTTAAATCAAAAGGGTCATTTAAGATGTTTATCTACTTTGTAAATGTAGATCTACTTTTTAAATGTAGCTCTCAATACTTCTTGAACTATTACTTTTCTAGTGCAGGGTAAACCTATACACAGTTTTAACAGTGTGAAATATACCTTAATGTTGGGGAAGTCAACCCACATCTTTTAATGGTTTTGTTTTGGTCTTTAATCCATGTACTGTACAGAAAATATGGGATACACAAGTCTCTTTACTTAAAGCTGAGCTTCTGAAGAAAAAATCATGATGTATCATTCTACCTCTAACCATAATCAATATTGAAATGCACTGGAAAAAATAAAAATACTGCAAAAGATTGCATATATTGTCAATGCCTCTTATTTTGAAAATATCAAGAATCTAAACGAAAAAGCCAAAATCAAAATAAATGGCATCCCAAAACCATTGCGTTGATCACTGCCTAAATTTTTAAAAAAATTAAGGACAACGCAAAGAAGCAAATTAGATGTAAAGCATGAAAACACGATTTCAGAAACACAGAGAAAACTAGGAAGATTTTTTAAAAATCAGTTTAACTTTGTTTCTGGTTAGATAGCTCAATGAGTCAGGTCTCTGGCTGTGGATCCAGCAGTTGGAAGTTCAGTTCCCCACTGTGCATGCCAGAACCAGCCTATATGGCCATGGGCAAGCTGCACAATCCCAGGATGTCCCCAGAAGAAGAAAAATAGTAAATCATTTTGAGTTCCCTCTACTGAGAAAACCCTGAAAGAATTGACTTGACAGCACACAATAGTAATTAATTAATGACTTTAGAGGCAAAATTAACCAAATAGTAACCAATATGAAAAACAAAAAATGTTCAATGCAGACCCAAGGCTGATACTTAAACTACATTATGTAGAGGCCTATGACAGAGAAACAAAATTCAAACAAATACCCCAAACAAGGCTTTATAATTCCAAGAGCCTTTAACCAGATCTTAGTGGCAGGGTGAAAAAGCTACACAGAATTTCTCAACCAAACACATTTTTTAATATATATATTACATATGTTCTATGTGAACCTGCTCACTAGTTATATGCACTTTCCACTAGGTACACACCACCAGATGTTGCCTAGTCAGCTACTGAAGAAAGGTCCTCTTCTACAATAGTGCCCTGAGGTAGGATTGTTCTTCCCAAGCAGCTCCGCCTGGCACTTTATTCAAAATCCTGCAGGTGCCAGGACAATACTTTAAAAAAAAAAAAAAAAAACCATCTGTTTCCAACTATTCAAGCTTTACTATTGTTCCATGTGAGTTTCAGTGCTTCTTATTTTAATTCTATTTATAATAGCTCTATTACTTCTCATCATTTAAATGTTCATAGTTTGTTCCATTTGACCTATACACATCTCCTTTATTTTTATTTTCACATAGAAACAAGTATGTCATATATCTGAGAGTGTGCTGGCCAGCCTTCCAAAACCGGAAGTGTTCCAGATATTTTGGATGACAATTCCCAATAGCTCTGGTCAGCAAGAGAATGAAAAATGGTAACTGTATTTCAAAGTTGTTTGTGAGAACCAGGTTGGCTGTAGACAGCAGAACACAGATCCAGTTTTTATACCAAAGCCAATTTTAATACCAGTTTTAATACAATCTTTCCTATGCAACAAAATCTATGGGCACCAATCTATTGACATCACTAGGCCCAACAAAGTAACCACTATTTGTTCAAAATGTACCCTGCATAGAGACTCAACCCTGAGGATTGCCACAGCAATCTGAGAAAGCGCTGGACGCGTCTGAACAGGCATATAGCCAACACCTTGTCCAATCGCCATAGCAGGCTCTGCAACTGGGAGCTCCTTGCATGTTCATACTGAAAAGCACAATAGTCCATGTGTCCTTCTATGCAAATATACCCCTAGGTGTACAAGTCAGTAACGCCAGGCTAGCATACGGAGCTTTCCATGGGATGCTTGTCTTTGCTAAAACAGCCTGCGGGTACAATTAGGAACTTCTCACCCTTTCTGACAGTTTAACAAAAACTGGGCCCTTCCGTCATTCACTCGCAGGTGACACAGCTGCATCGAAGGTCAAGGCCATTAAAAGAAAGGGAAGAAAGCAATACTGATGCCAAAGTGAGCTGGCTAAGCCGTTCTTTCCCTTTTGCTCTGCCCGCCGCCGCCCCAGGTCTCCTTTGACGCCCTCAAGGCTGAGGCAGAGGGAGGATGACATGACAGATCTTGGCCACGGCTGCCTCGCGCAACGGAGAAAGCGGGCAGAAAGAGACACATGGCCGGTCCCTCCCCTGCTCCCTCCTCGAGGGCGAGCACATGAGGGAAGAACCGGAGAGGACATCATCCACGAAGCCCCTGGCCTAAGCCCCGCGAAAACCAAAGGGCAGCCGCGTCAGCCCAAGGCACACCCAGCCCGAAGGGCTCCGTATCAGCACCACCTCCGGTCCCCTCTCGGGCCGGGCGGTGGGGCAGCGAAGAGGAGGCGTCCTCTATCGTAACAGGGGCCAGTACTTACCGGGCCTCGCTGAGTGCTAACCGTGGTCGCCATGGCACCTCCCTCAGGTCGGTCGGCGTCTCCCTCCTTCCGCCTCTAAACGTTCCTGGGTCCGACGCTGCGGGGTCAGCTGATTCCCCTTTCCTCGCCGTCTAGCCACGCCCCTCCGTGGGTCACCGCTATTTGCCACTGCGCGTGCGCCACAGAACCCCTTCTCTGCGGCCGCCGCGCGAACCGCTATGTCGCCACGCGCATGCGCCAATTAGAGGGCTCGCCGGTGAGGTAACGCGGCCTTTCACTTCTCACCGTCGTCCTTTTAGTTGAGGACGGTGAGAAACTGAGAGCGAGAAGGGGACGTCCGTGTTACACACCTGTGTGGGCAAATACTGCTTTGTGGGTCGTCACAGGAACTGGACTAAATAATAAGAAGGAACTAGGAGGCCAACAGGGTTGGACCTTTTTAAAGGGTTCGGTTCTTTTGCCGTTATTGACGTCATTACGCCCAAGAAAGTAATCACTCTTCGCTCATAACAATCCCTTCACCGGGTTCGCCAGCGGCTGGCTGGTGGGTGGGCTCTATATGGCGCAGCCGCATGCTTGGCGACTTGTGATTGGATGACTATACCGTCGTGGGCGTGGCTGCGTCGTTTTTATTTATTTATTTTGACACTGACGGAAGATGCAGAGAAGAAGCGTCGAGTTTCCCTTGTTGAGTTTTCTAAAAGGTTTCTCCAGGGTTTCGCCTTTTCTCGGGTTGTCTCTGCGGCGTTTTAAAATCTTTTTTCTGCATCCAGGAGATGAGGCGGGCGCTCGGCCGGGTAAACGTTGCCCTGACAATGTCTCGTTTGAACTTCTGCAGTCGCCCAGTGTCCTATTTTTCTGTTTGCTTACATACAATAATACCCAGAGCTTGCGGACTTCCTTTTTCGGGCAGCTATTCTTCGAGTGGGCGCGGGATTCTGCGAATCGAATTCCGAGCAGTAGCTTTTTCAAGGTCCAGCAACACGTGCTTAATACTTTGCTACGTGCTTTTACGGGGATTCTAATAAAGTTTTGGAGGGATGTAGTTCAAGGAGTGGTTCACCGTTTCCACCCCACCTTCCTGCGTGAATTTGCACGGACAATGAGAGATTTGAATCGAGGACTCCCGAGTTCCTATTTTGACACTCTCTGCTAGCTACACCATGTTGGCTCTCTGTTGTTACATGCCGTCGCCTCTGAATTAGGGCGACCCTATGAAAGAGATCATCAAAATGTCTTCAGCAGCCCTGCTTAGATCTTGCAAATTCAAGCCTGTGACCTGGTTTAGGAGTCAATCCATCTTGTATTTGATCTTCTTTTCCTGCTGCCTCCAACCTTTCCCAGAATTATTGTTTTTTCCAGAGAATCCTGCCTTCTCATGATGCACCCAAAATAGGACAGCCTCATTTTCATCATTTTTGCAGCCTGAGATAGTTCAGGCTTGGTTTCCTCTAGGACACACTTGTTTATCTTTCTGGCAATCCAGGATATCCACAAAGCTTTTTTGCTGTCCAGCTTTCAACTGGTACAGGATGGTGGAGAATGCAAGATGATCTTGGTCCTCCTCTCCAGGAATGAAATCACATTGCAGATACAGTATCTGTTAGCTACTGGAGAGCACCAAAGGATTTCAGAAGATCAGTCTATGCTTTATAGACTACAAAAAAGGCTTTGACTATAGATCATGAGAAACTATGGGTTGTTCTGAAAGAAATGGGTGTGCCTCAGCACTTGATTGTCCTGCTGCGTAACTTGCATTGTAGACAAGAAGCTACTGTTAGGTCAACATATTGAAAGATAGAATGGTTTCCTCTAGGGCGGCAGAGGTGTCAGGCAAGGAGGGTACATTTTATCCCATTACCATTTCAGTCAGTATGCAGAACGTGTCGTATGGAAAGCTGGACTAAATTCAGATGACAGAGGAGTGAAAATGGGTGGAAGAAATACCAATAATTTAAAATATACAGGTGACACCTTTTTTCCTGGAAGAAAGCAAAAATGACTTGAAGCAACTGTTAGAGAAAGTGAAAGAAGAAAGTACCAAAACACAACTGCAGCTGAACATTAAGACAAAAATCATGACTATAGAAGAACTACACAGCTTTAGCATTGACAATGAAGAAATGGAAATCAAGATTTTTTTATACCTTGGTTCAATTATCAATCCAAATGGAGACTGCAACCAAGAAATCGGAAGAAGACTGAGATTAGGAAGGATAGCAATGAAGGAATTAGAAAAGATCTTCAAGTGTACGGATGTGTCATTGGAGACCAAGAACAAAATTATTCACACTTTTGTATTTCCAGTCACCATGTATGGGTGTGAAAGCTAGACAGTAAAGACAGCTGACAGGAAAAAATTGATTCATTTGAAATGTGGTGCTGGAGGAAAGCTTTGTGGATACCCCAGACTGCCAGAAAGGTAAACAAGTGGGTCCTAGATCAACTCAAGCCTGAACTATCTCTGGAGACAAAAATGTTGAAAATGAGGCTGTCCTACTTTGAGCACATCATGAGATGGCAAGATTCTCTGGAAAAGACAGTAATGCTGGGAAAGGTGGAAAGCTGCAAGAAAAGAAGAAGACTAAATATGAGATGGATTAACTCTCTAAAGGAAACATCAGCCTTGAGGCTACAGAAGTTGAGCAGAACTGTTGAGGACAGCACATTTTGGAGATTGCTCGTTTGTGGGGTCGCCATAAGTCAGGGGCAACTTGTCGGCACATAACAACAACTTGCTACACAATATTTGTTTCTGTAACTTTTGAAACTGTTTGGAAACTTTGTTCTTTATTATTTTTTCCCACCACCTTTAATAAAATATCAATTTTTACAGCTGTTTGGTTATTTTGGAGTGTTGTTGGTTCTAAAAACCAGGCCTTTCCTCCATCATGTACTGGGTGCCTGTGTATTTTGATGGTAATTTTGATATTCTTTCCTTGCAGGGCAGTTGTGAGAGATCTTCTGTATTTTTGGTAACTCCCAGGAGTATTGCTTAGACAGAGTGAACTAAGGTGTTGGGAGGGTACCAGGCAGGAAGGTTTTCCCCAGCCATCAATCAGTACATTTGTCCATCTGAAGCTTTCCTGCATGAGGAAAGTCTGGGCAGTGTGGCTGAGTGGTTAGTGTGGGCCTCTCTGACCTGGCATAATTTTGACACATCATTAGCAACACAGCTATTCATAATTGTCCTTTGTTCTTCCCCAATTGCTGTTTCAGTGCTTTCTGACCTGGAAGTCTGATCTTCCAGCACAATCTCGTTTCATATTGGACTTTCTCATAATAGGATTTTCATAATAAGGAAAGTTTAGCAGAGGTTTGCCATTGCCACCTTCTGTGCAGCAATAACAAAAGTTAACTTGAGTGTCACTTTCAGCTACCACTGTTGCCCAGTAGCTGCCTTGAAGAGAGTGGATGCATCTTAGGCTGGTGTCTCAGCTGTGACCATTCTGCCTTGGGTGACCCTACTAATAGTCCAGGCTCATAATGGAGTCTGCCTTTCTGACAACATTGCTCTCAGCTTCTCTGACACACTCAAACCCCTTCACCACTTTAAGGGGGATGGCTCCTCTACATAGTGCTTAACATAATTCAATCACTGGGCAGTTTAAACAAATTGTGATTAAAATGTAAATACAGCTATTGTGGTGTCAATCAGACAGAGAAAGCCCGTGTAAACACTTTTTGAGAAGGCAGTTGAAATGTGCCTCTGCCACTTCTGCTACATAGGGCAGGAGGGTGGAAACCACTACTGTGAAGGCTCGTATGAAGTGTGTTACAATGGAGCTTTCTGTTGGCCACAAACAGCCAATAAAACTTTCTCTAAAGAGCTCAAAGATTGGCTGGGCATATATTTGGGAACATGATCTTTCTTGTACCTTGATCCAAATATGCTGAGGCCTTTATATGCCAGTAGTGAAATGAGCCAATCTAGTTTCAACACAGCTTGAATAATAATAAGATCAAACTCATGTTATCCTGGCCCTTGGAATCATCCATCCTTATGGTCTCACCAGAATTCACATTCAGTTTCTTCATCCAGCCTGTAAATATCATCCGGACACTTATTATGCCAGAATAGCATCTAAAATCTACATGTAACCAATACAGGTTGCATCACTTTTAGTATTAAAACTCAATAATGCTGCACGTCTGTTGTAATTCAATACATTGTGGGTAGGCGTTCTTCATCCTCCTTTCTCTTCATCAAGTTAGCTGTTGGAGCATGCTCACTAAGTAATCTACTAGAGTGGGCTGGCTTATTTGGAATTTTCCCCTTTAATTCAGCTTGGTCTAGAAGTGGAAAAGCAGCTCTGGAGGGGTTTAGGAAGCCTGCAGCATTAATCTGTACATCCCATTTTAAGCATTTGCGGGATCCAGAAACAAAGAGACAAGACCCAGGTTTGTAGGAGACAATCTGAAGATCTTGACTGGTGGACTCTGAATTACGTGGACATTCGTTTTATGTTTTGTTGTCTTGAGTGTCAATATAACACTGAAGAATTGTTTTTATATTTCAAGGTTTTTATATTTGTTTGTACAGTTATAGTATACTATGGGGAGAAACACACATAATGGAAATTATATAAGTCATTTTGACAAGTTGCTGCTTGTTAATGTGGTATGTGAACAAGCCAGCACACTCTGTACCCACTGCACCATATGATCCTATACAGGTTTGTGGTTCAGTTACATTTGTTCCTGAGTTAGTATATAGGTTTGCAGAATATTAATATGTTGGGACATTGTGGAATATAAGCTCTTTATTTGTCACCTGCATCACATCTGCTCTTATGTCTAGGCCTAGGCCATAATTTTTTCTTTTCTAATGAAGGTACCAAGGCTGAGAATTTAGACGTTCCTCCCCAAGTCTAGCATTTCCATGGACATCCCTACAAAAGCTACACCAGGCTCTTCTACAAAGAGAATATTAAATCTGCATATCAGATCCCTGATCATTCTACCTTGCCCATGCAGTCAGAGGAGGAGATCATCTACCTAACCCTACAGTGTTGGCGCTAGAAGGTGAAAGAGCTGGAAGTCTTCCATTGGCAATGTACTTTATAGTATGAGGTGGGCATGGCGTAATTCAAGGTATTTGAGTCTAGAGTCAGGTCTGGTAATTTATTGAAGGATGAGGGCTGCCCATGAGAACCTAAATGTCAAAGATT
Source organism: Intellagama lesueurii (assembly GCA_037013535.1). Classification (NCBI taxonomy): domain Eukaryota; kingdom Metazoa; phylum Chordata; class Lepidosauria; order Squamata; family Agamidae; genus Intellagama; species Intellagama lesueurii. Next base: position 101,607,871 of record JBAJHW010000001.1, on the reverse strand, counting down.
CACCCCATGTTCTGTCAAGTAGCATCCAACTTATAGAAACTCTAATAGAGTTTTTAAAGTATATGAAATATTTTACCATTGCCACCCCCAAGAAAGTTTTCTTGACCAAGCAGGGATTCAGACCCAGATCTCCTGAGTCCTAGTCTTCCCTGTATCCACTATACCACATTGGCTACACCCTAAGCAGTTCTGACTTTTTGGTGACCCTTCTCAGGGTTTTCCAGCTAGAGAATACTCAGAAGTAATTTCCCTGCCCTTCTTTCTGGGGGCACCCTAGGATTGTGTAGCTTGTCCAAGGCCATACAGACTGGCTCAACGTGAAAGAGGCAAAATGAGGAATTGACTGAGCAACTGAGAGTGGGGTATAGTGGAATATCCTGGTGCTTGTTCCACTGAAGGAAGAGCCTTTTTTGAGAGAGAGAAAGTTACAGTGGCCTCTAACATCTAGGAGTAGGTGTGTGTGGTCCTAAGATCTCTGGAAGTTACCCATCCTGCTCTAAATATATTTACAGTATTTTAGTATTTTGTATCATTTAATGCTAGCTTTGTAGTTACATATGGTCAACAGCTTTTAATTGGGCAGCAGGCTGCTTATCGTACAAATGGTGCCACGGCTCACAGAGTCATGACAGCATGAGGACCCACTTAAGTTGCCCATTTATATGTGGTGGGACAGGTCAAAATTGCCACTATATCATATACACAATGTTAAAGGCATTTTTAAGTTTAAAAATGGGAAGGATACTTGGGAAGGGCTTCATGAAACCACATTTCCCCTCTTCCCCCCAATCTAGAGAAGCCATGTTTCTCAGTAGTAGGAGTGAGGGACCCAAGAGAAGAAGATAAAAAATGGGGGGAGGAGGTGCCCATAATATATTTGTGTTCTTGCAAACCACTGTATATAGCATACATTGTGGATGTTAGAGCAAAGACCAGACTGGACTGAAGTAGTAGACATGCATTTGAAAACTGGACAGCTGAGATCTCAGAATGTTCCTTTTTTCAGGAGGTAGTCAGTTATTTAGTCTTATCATAAAAAATTAAGACCCACTCTGGATGACCACAAATATGTCTGGAACAAAATGATAGTTACTTCAAATTGAGCTATCTTTTTGAATGTTTAGCATCTGACCTCCTGCAGCCTCTTGTGTAATTCTAGTCTCTTCAACGGAACAAAGACAACTTTAATATTAATCCAAGTGCTGTTCTGGGAGATAAAATCTGATCATTTCAAAGCCTATTTAAATAATGTAGCTGTTTCCTGCTGCTAAGATCTGCAGCATTAATTCAGCCATTAATTAAAATTCATGCAGCAGATTCCAACAGCTGGAAATAGAATTGTGCAATTAAGAGCTTTCTAAATTTATTGTGGATATTTTAATGGTCCGTTGTCATCCATGTATGAGGGTAAAGGTACCTCAGTGTTGTTATTGTGCTGGCTCCAATGAAAAAACTGGTTTTGATGTGATGTAATTAACAAAGTGTGGAAGTTGGCATCCTCCAGATTCCAATGGGGTAAGAACACACACACATCCTGTATCGACAATGAGACTGAATTCAGTTCAAACTACTGGGCATGTTTAGCAAGAAGGTTACTACTGTGGGCTTGAGTGCCAGTGTGAGCCAGGAGGGAATTGTGCCAGTAGTTTTCCTTCTAAGATATCAGGGTTAGTTAGTGTTGAGTCTGTCCTTTGGCACAACAGGGTATATCCAAGAATATTCAAGGTGTTTTTCCAAGACACAATATTTAGAGGAAATTTGCTCTTTCTTTGTGTAAAGGGCTTGCAGTAGAACACAAAGGTTAGTCAGAAATGGGCAGTTGAGCATTTGCCAGAATGGAATTATGTTGGTAAGTAAAAACCCAACTATTTTAAAAAGGAAAATAATTTCCTCATACCAAAGGTGATGTTTGCTAGTTGGGGCTTTGGGTCTGTCTGGCCATGAACGTGATATCCTTCATTGAATTTAGCAGAATAGAACTGAAAATGCAAGCACGATTGTAGATCATGTAGCTAGTTTTATGCTCCAGGTCTGTTCGGGCATTGCACAAAGCACCATATTTTGTCTTATTAATTTTATTATTTGCTTCATTGTCTGATTTTAGAATATTAACTGCCTAGAATAGTGCTTTGCACTAATGGGGCACTATAAAAATGAAGGAAATAAATAAATAAAATAAATGAATTTATTTTTACAAATGCAAAAAGGAAAAAAAACTGGAAATTGCTAGATACACTTCTGGTTTTGAAAATTAGGTAGAGTAGGACCCCCATATCTGCAGGAGATTGGTTCCAAAAAACCACCACCCCAGATTCCAAAAAACACAGAATAGAGCATGTGGCGTTCACCTTTGTGGCACCTGCATGTTTGTTTTGCCCTCACAAAGGCTCACATCGTGTTTTCCTCTCGCTGCCACCAGTGGATTACCTCAATCCACAATATAAATGACGTTTGTCAAAACACTTGTCTTGTGAATACAAACAGAACTTATTTATTGAAGTGAAGCAGATTTAATAATCACAGAAGTTCTTCAGATAAACATTGTACACAAGCAAATCATTAACGGTTCTCTCAGTACATACTTTTCTCTTGCAATATCATTACCACCTTCTCTACCTATTTTCTTAACCAGCTTTATCTCTATCAGTATCTGTTCCTTCCCTCTCTGACTAACCAGTCCTTATCTCTCTCTGGATCTCATCCCAATCTCTATCTGGATCTCATCCCAATCTCTATCTGGATCTCATCCCTATCTCTATTGTCAAAGTATTAAAAAAATTTACAGGCCTGAACAGAGCAGAGCAGAAGTACTAATGAACTGCCATGTCATGCAGGTGTGTAAGTATAAAAGTGCTGAGTCACAGTGACTATAGAAAGGATGATGCAACATCTGGGTGAAGACTGGATGATGCAACATCTGCCCTGATTGGGCAAGGGCAGATGCTTATGTGTATATAGTTGAGTTGTACAGAACACCACCACCACTTCTACAAATGTTGATTTCATGCTGTCACGCTGCCACTTTGTATATTTGCTGTAAATACACGTGTCGGGCTGGAAGAGAACGTGTCTGTGTGAGTTATTTTTACCATCAGGACCAGAATCAACTCTCAGCTAGCGGCTTGCAGGATTCCGCGTTAACAAAGGTTATGGGCCCAGCGACGCGCCCTGCGCAGACCGTCTACTGCTGAGAACGTTGGTGAGTACCAGTGGGTGCCACTATAATAGAAGGAGGAAGAAATAGAGGTCCTGAAAGAAAGCAGTTCTGCTGTTGTGTGCCCAGGAGGGGAAGGAAAACAGAGGACTGAGAGAAGAGCAGGCAGCATGGCGTTTGGGGGAACAAGCCTGGGAGGTTTTCCCTTAACGAAGTTAAATGACTGTAATTACCAGACGTGGTCCGTCAAAGCTGAGATGCTATTAAGGAGGGAAGATCTGTGGCAGATTGTAACCAACCTCCCAGCACAGCTTGATGAAGAGGAGGAACGTAAAAATGAAAAAGCTCTGAGTACTTTGATACTTTGCTTGGAAGACAACCAATTAATCCACGTGCGTGGCTTGGCTACGGCGAGAGAAGTTTGGCAATGTCTCAGGAGAATTTACGTGAGAGATTCAGCAGGATCTAAAGTATCCTTAACCAGAAAGTGTACCTCATTCTAAGCAGTTTATCTGATGAATACGACACTCTGGTCACCAGTTTAGAGTCTATGCCTGAGGCGAATTTGACCCTGGAATACCTGACGGGCAGATTGCTGGAACAGGAACGACGTAAGAGTGAAATGTCTGGTGACGGAGAGAAACAAAACATCCAGCGTCGAAGGAACCAAGACGGCTGGAGGAAAAAGACAGATTACAGCCTACACAGAGAAACAACTCCTAGGAGAGAAGATAGTGGTCGTGCTATGACCGTGAGACGCTGTTTTGGCTGTGGATCTGTAAATCATCTTCTGAGAGACTGTAGCAGAGACGACAGAAAAGCTGGCTGCAAAAGTGAAAGAAGCACCGAAAAGAGAAAAGGGAGGATTTCTCTTGTCCAGGCAGCAAGAGATAAATCCAAGGTCGTTCAGCAAGCTTGCTGGATAATTGACAGTGGGGCCGTTACACATTTAACTAATGAAAGAGATTTGTTTCTTTCTCTAGGTGCTTCGGAACAAAGCAGCGTGAGCCTGGCAAACGGACAGAAGTTGCCTGTTGCTGCAGAAGGGACAGTTTTTGTGTCAGGTTTGGAACAAGAACTCAAAGGTGTTCTTCATGTACCACAGTTGGACTGCAGCATCTTAAGTGTGTCTGCTTTAGTAAAACAGGGCTTTGTAGTCATATTTGAAAATGATGAGTGTAAAATTAAGAAAGGAAAATGTGTTTGCGCAAGGGCAAAACAAGAAAATAATTTGTACGTTTTGAGGTGTAAAATACAAAGTGACACACATGTAACAGTGAAAAACGCACCTCAGCATGATAAATGTGCACACCTGTTACACAGGAGGTTGGGTCATGCAAATTTTAGAACAATTCAGAGAATGCAAGCAGTGGCAAAAGATGTACAGTTGAAAGAGTGTAAAAATTATTTAGATTGCAACGTGTGTAAAATGGCAAAATCTAAAGTAAGCCCCAGAAACAAGGAACGAACCAGTCAAACAGAAAGGCCCTTTCAACTGGTACATGCAGACTTGATTGGCCCTTTTGCATCATCTTTGGGTGGAGCAAAATATGTCCTGGTAATTGTAGATGATTATTCAAGGTATTCTTTTTGCTACTTATTGAAAACAAAGGCAGAGGTGTTTAGCAACTTCAGAAATTGGCTAAGCTTCATTGAGAGACGTTATGGCCACAAGGTGGCGCAAATCCAGACGGACAGAGGGTCTGAGTTCCTATCTAACAAATTTCAAAGCTGGTTGAAGGAAAATGGGATATATCATAGAAAAACTAGTCCATATTCACCCTTCCAAAATGGCGTGGCAGAAAGAAGAAACGGGGTGCTGCAGACAATGAAAGACGCATTGTTAGCTGACGCTAACATGAGTCATGGCCTGTGGGGGGAAGCCCTGCTTACATCGAACTACATAAATAACAGATTGTTATCTTCTGCAATAGGGCAGACTCCTTATTTTATGTTATATGGGAGAGAGCCATCTTTAAAACACATGAGGGTGTTTGGGTGCAGTGCGTGGGTGCACATCCCAAAAGAGACAAGAAGGAAGGGACAACCAAAGGCAAAGAAAATGAAATTCATAGGTTATGAAAGAGGTTCAAAGGCATACCGCTTCCTTGATGGAAACAGCAATGTAGTGATTTCGAGGTCTGCCAATTTTTGTGAACATGAGAATTGGGATAGGGTTCATGCTAATTCCCAAGTTTTCATACCATTCACAAACACAAGAGAGTGTGAGAATAGGCAGTTAGAGACAAAAGAAGAAGAAACAGAAGAGAGCCAGTCCAAGACAAATGATGAAGAAGACGATGGGCAGTGTAGTGATCAAGAAAGTGAGATAGGAATTAAGCAAGAACCAAAAATTGAGGATGAGCCACAAATCCCCAGGAGGTCAGAGAGAGTTAACAAAGGGGTTCCGCCTGCAAGGTTTGGTGTAGGAGAAATAAGGGTGTGCCATGTGTATCAGGAACCAAAATGTTATGAAGAGGTCATGTTACTTCCTGAAGTAGAAAAGAAAAGATGGCAGGAAGCCATGATTGAGGAAATGAAGTCTATGGACGACCACAAGGTCTTCACAGAGACTAGGCTGCCACAGGAGCATAAAGTGATTGGCAGTAAGTGGGTTTTCAAAAGAAAGTTACAAAACAATGGGGACTTTAGGTATAAAGCGAGGTTGGTGGCTCAGGGATTTACTCAAAAGAAACATTTGCACTATGATGAAGTATTTTCCCCTACAGTGAAAGCAGAAACTATGAGGGTAGCTTTGACTCTAGCGGCATCTAGAGGGTATTTGATAAATCATTATGATATAACGACTGCATACTTAAATGCTGACTTAAAGGAAGAATTATACATGGCAAAAGCACCCGGCTTTGAAGGGTCAAGACCAGGAATGGTTTACAGGTTAAATAAGGCCATTTACAGGCTGCGACAATCAGCCCGAAATTGGAACCAATGTTTACATACAGTGTTAGAAAAAATGAATTTTAAGAATAGTCTGGCTGATCCATGCTTATACATACAAGAATGTGGAAGTGAGCTAAATATTTTGTTGGCATATGTGGATGACATTTGTTTTATGACAAAAAATCAGAGCCAGATGAATTTATTTGAAAAACAGCTAAAAAAGGAATTTAAACTGAAAAATTTGGGTCCAATACAAAATTATTTAGGGGTGCAAATACAGAGAAAAAATGAAGGTTTTGTATTAAACCAAAAGTTAAAAATTGAACAAATGTTGGAGAGATACAATATGCAAGATTGTAAAGATGTACAAACCCCCATGGTAATAGATTTTCAAAAGTGTGATGAAGAAAACAAAGAGTTTGAGAGTCAAGAAATTTATCATTCTGCAATTGGCAGTTTGATGTATTTAGCAAATTGGACTAGGCCTGACATTTCAGCAGCAGTGAACATTCTTAGTAGACATGTGTCGAAGCCCACTGTGAAACACTGGCAGGGTGTAAAAAGAGTTTTTAGATACTTAAAAGGAACAAGTGACAAGTGTTTGATCATAAATCCTTCAAAAGAGTTAAATTTACAGGCCTACGTTGACAGTGATTGGGCAAATGATGAAAGTGACAGGAAGTCAATGTCTGGATTCGTTGTAATGTTTGCAAATGTTTTAGTAGGGTGGAAGTCCAGAAAACAGAGTTCTGTGGCTACTTCGACAGCAGAAGCTGAATTCGCAGCTTTGTCGGAAGTATGCTCAGAATTAATCTGGTATAGACAATTAATTAAGGATTTAAAGATAGAAACACATAAACCAATAAAGGTCTTAGAAGATAATACAACCTGCTTACAAATGGCTGTAACAGAAAAAATGCGAAATAGGAGTAAACATGTTGACATCAAATATCATAACGTAAGAGAAGCCATAAAAGAAAAATTAATAGAGTTACAATACTGCAAAACGGATAAAAATGTTGCTGAAATTTTTTACAAAACCTTTGAGTGTTCAAAGACACAGTGAAATAATCAAAGAGTTGGGTTTGAATCTTGTTCAGGCGTAAATTAGGAGGGGTGTCAAAGTATTAAAAAAATTTACAGGCCTGAACAGAGCAGAGCAGAAGTACTAATGAACTGCCATGTCATGCAGGTGTGTAAGTATAAAAGTGCTGAGTCACAGTGACTATAGAAAGGATGATGCAACATCTGGGTGAAGACTGGATGATGCAACATCTGCCCTGATTGGGCAAGGGCAGATGCTTATGTGTATATAGTTGAGTTGTACAGAACACCACCACCACTTCTACAAATGTTGATTTCATGCTGTCACGCTGCCACTTTGTATATTTGCTGTAAATACACGTGTCGGGCTGGAAGAGAACGTGTCTGTGTGAGTTATTTTTACCATCAGGACCAGAATCAACTCTCAGCTAGCGGCTTGCAGGATTCCGCGTTAACATCTATCTCTATCTCTGACTCCTCCTTCTCCTGCCAAACCTTATGTAGCTGCTGATTCTGCCTCTCCAATTCTCTCATAGGCTCATGCAAATTAGCTCATGACTATGAATGGCATGAGTGACGTGGGGCGATCGTCACATTCCTCCCCCCTAAGAAAAGTTTGTTTCATGAGGGAAAACCTTACAGTTTACCCTTATGAACAACGGAACATACAGGGAACATTACACACAAAACACCATCATAATAATATGCTTACCAGTTATGCTCTAAATCATATACCATATTTTACCATATAACACATTACATTTACCATATACTTATACATACCTTATACTAGTTTTCTCTATGTTATTATTTACTAGATCAAACTTACTACTTTAAACATTTAAAACAATCCATACAATTATAAACATTTGCATTACTCACATTAAGACAGATTACATTACCTCTACTCACCATTATTATTTTTACCATCATTCTACACCTCTCAGTTCATCACCATCCAAACTTTGCATTTTAATCATATTTCATAACTATACATAAACAGAACATTTAATACAACATTACACTCTTTGTTTATCCACCTGGCCTTTGAGGCAAGGTATCAGCATCCATGCTCTGAGTCCCTTTTACGCTGTGGATTACAAAGTCAAAGTCTTGCAGGTTCTGTGTCCATCTTGCAAGCTTACTGTTAGTGGATTTCACAGTTTGTAGCCACACCAGAGGGAAAGGGTTGGTGCAAAGGATGAACCTCCTTCCCCTAACGTAGGGTTTCAGTCTTTGCAGCGTCCAAACAATTGATAGGCATGCCCTCATGTTGGCAGACAAATGTCTCTCACCAGGTCGGAATCTCCTGCTGATCAGAGTCACCGGGTGCAGATTTCCTCTGTGGTCCGCTCGGCACAGCACGGCTCCCAGACTCACACTCGACACATCAATGTATACAATGAACTCCCGGTTGTAGTCTGGCACAACAAAGGCAGATCTTGAAGTCCAAGCTCTCTTCTGTCGACTGGCAGTCATCGGGCACTCTGAAGTCCACTGGATGTCCTCCACTTGCCGTTTCCGGGTGAAGCCTGCTTTCTTTCTGGCTCGTGGCTTCACTTTTTCAGCTGGGGAAAGAGTAGGCAGTTCCTTCTCTTCCTCCAGAACATCTATGGATGTGTCCTCCTTTGAGATCTTATGGCTTACGCCTTCCTCCTCATCAACAAATTCACCCACAGGTACATCTGGTGCAAAGTTCTCCATATGTAGGGGACCACTATCATGGGTCACCTCCAAATTCACAGGCATGTTTCTTTTAAGTGTAATCTCAAACACTTGGTTTATTTTAGGTGCCTTGAGATTTTCATCATCTGGTTCTATATCTTTAATATTTGGTTTCTTAGGTAGGGGTTTGCATTGCAGGGTTTTAAATGCTATTGCAGCTGCAGAGTGACTAGACTCCTTAGCCCTCCAGTTCTGCTGCAACAAATCCACAGGTTCTGACCCTGCGAACTGCAATTCACTCCCCTCTATGGGTCTCAGCCTCACCACTTTGTCCTCAGGACAGAATGCTCTTTCTTGGGCCTCATACAAGCCTTTCTCCTTTCCAGGAGTACCCCCCAAGCTTGGCTCTGTTACTTCTACGGCCTCCTCCCTATATTTTACAGGGACAATTAATTGTTTGTGAAGTCCATCTCCACTCCTATGAGGTGTTGATAAAACCTCTCTATATATCAGGTTTTCATCACCTATAAACCTCTCTGGGTGTTCAGGTGTCAGTGGAATGGGACTCTCATTAGCCTTTGTAATACAATCATTTAAAGTACTATCTTCCTTCTGCTCATCAATACAGGAAGTATTATTAGGATTCTCCAATATGACCACCTCAGCCATTTCTGCTATCTCAGGGTTTTCCTCTAAACTGGCACATCGTTCAGGATTTTCAGGGGTCAGTGGAATTTCCTTAACTTGCGCAAAGCATTCACTTGTTCTTCTTGTATGAAAGATGGATTATTAGGGTTTCTCATAGTAACCAGATCAGCTGTTTCTCTCTCTTCTCTTATTTCAAGAAGATTTCCATCATTTTCCTCAGTGGCTTCAATTTGTCTTCCCTGAGAGCAAGTTGTCACAAAAACACTCTGTACATGCTCAGCTAAATCCAGGCCTATTAAACATGGGGCAGGAATCTGATCAGATATGGCCACCTTCCAAATTCCTGACCATCCCTTATATCTCATTGGTATTTTTGCCATGGGCAGCACCACTATTTCAGAACCGATCCCTTTAATAGAAATGTTTTCATCGTCTAACATATTTTCCTTAGGGACTATATCAGGGTGACATACTGTAACTTGTGAACAAGAATCTTTGAGTGCTAGATACTTATTATTATCAACATAACATCACCTGAGCAACATAGAAGATTCTGATTACATTCTATCAAAAAGCACTGGACAACCCTGGCCACAGGGGGCTCTTGGCTCTCTGACCCCTCTGTTACTTGTGTTGCTATGGCAACAGCTTCAACTGCTGCATTAGTTGTTCCATTATGCTGTACACAAAACACCTTCTTCGGCTGACTGGAATTTCCCCCTTTATGCTGGTTAACATCCCTAGTCTTCTGAGTCTCACACTGAGCCAAAAAATGACCTTTCTCCCCACACACATAACATTGTTTACTTGCCTTGGGTTCAAAATAAAGGGCCTTGTTAACCTTTCCCTCAGAGCTATTATGTTTCAGGTGACTCTGCTCTGTGGATGAGGGCTTGTCTCTAAAATGGCTTCCAGTAGCTTGGGTACTTCTGAGGTAATCTCTACTGGGTGGGGCCCCTCTCCTCCTGTCGTCCCACACTTTTCTACCAATTTTTACCTCAGAAAACTTGGGGTCTCTTATCTCACTGATGCTATCTGCATTTTCACCTGCTTCTAATAATTTTTTAGGATTTTTGTCTTTAACTAAATAACGCAATTCCCCAGGCAAAATAGAATAAAATTGTTCTAACCCAATCACATTTTTCATCTGCTCTAGAGAAGTGACATTTTCACATTCCATCCATTTGTCTAAACATTGAACCAAGTTAGCCCCTAACAGAGAATAAGATTCTTCAGGCTTTTTGGTAAGGGAACGAAATTTTCTCCTCAGGTGTTCTGCATTTATGCCAAATCTTGAATATACCATTTTTCTATAGGCTTCAAAATCTCTAGCTTGCTCTACAGGCATCTGAGAATACAGTTCAGCTAAATCTCCACTTATTTGTGATCTCAGAATTATCATCCTTTCATCATCCTTGATATCAAAGTCCCAACACGCTCTCTCAAATGAAATGAGGAAAGATTCTGGGCAATCTCCTTTCCTATATTGGGGAAATTTCTTTAGATCGATCTTTGAGAGATTTCCCTCACTAGCGCTGTTATTATTGTTACTATTATGGTTTTGAGCAGCCAATTCTAATCTTTTCATCTCTATTTGAAATTCCATTTGTCTTTTTTCCTGCTCTAGTTCCCTAGCTCTCTCTTCAGCTCTGGCTTTTCCCCTAATTTCCATTTCCTTGAGCTGCAGTTCCTGAGCTTTTTCTTCAGCTCTGGCTTTTTCTCTAATTTCTAATTCCTTGAGCTGTAGTTCCTGAGCTTTCTCTTCAGCTCTGAGTCTATACTCCTGCTCTAGTTTCCATTTCTCCACATCTAGGGAGCTTTGAATAATTTCCCTTGAGGGTTCCTCAGGTTCCTCAGGTATTTGAGGGTCTCCATTTCCATTCCCATTTCCCTCAACCTCTTGAGGATCAATTTCCTCCATTACTGGCTTTTTAGTTCTTTTGGGTGGCATAAGTATGTACTTTCTTGATTTCTATTGCTGAGTTAGTCAGGCCTCTTTTTAAAACACCTTTTTACTGCTGTTTTCCTTTTCCAGTATTTTTCTGGGGTACTATGTAGCTCTCACTCGGCAGCTAAAGATGGCTACACTTTATCTGGCCTCACGCCAGCCATGATGTTTCTTGGTCTGAGACAACCTTCTTGCCTCCAGACACAAAACAAATTCTATTTTCAAGCCTCTGCTTTTTAGTTTCCTATCACCTCAGATCTGTTCTGACCCTGGCTTCCACTTTTTATCCACCAGCGCTCCCTTCTCTCAGAGCCTTGGATTTGAAGCTAACCACTGGGTCTCTCAAATCCTGAGGTAAATAAACAGGAATTTCCCTTAGAGTCGTTCCCTATCTTTAGTCCCCCCCAGATCTGGGATCAGAAGCCCCGCCACTAAGCTTTTCCACAAAAGCTCTAGCAGGTCACCTACTTCTTCACCACAGACCTCTGACTAAAAAGGTACCCACGACTCAAAAAAATTCACTTTCAAGCTCTGGCTTTACTAGATTGTTTTGTATCCCACCGCTGGACACCAATTGTGGCATTCACCTTTGTGGCACCTGCGTGTTTTGCCCTCACAAAGGCTCACATCACGTTTTCCTCTCGCTGCCACCAGTGGATTACCTCAATCCACAATATAAATGACGTTTGTCAAAACACTTGTCTTGTGAATTCAAACAGAACTTATTTATTGAAGTGAAGCAGATTTAATAATCACAGAAGTTCTTCAGATAAACATTGTACACAAGCAAATCATTAACAGTTCTCTCAGTACATACTTTTCTCTTGCAATATCATTACCACCTTCTCTACCTATTTTCTTAACCAGCTTTATCTCTATCAGCATCTGTTCCTTCCCTCTCTGACTAACCAGTCCTTATCTCTCTCTGGATCTCATCCCAATCTCTATCTCTATCTCTATCTGGATCTCATCCCAATCTCTATCTGGATCTCATCCCTATCTCTATCTCTGACTCCTCCTTCTCCTGCCAAACCTTATGTCGCTGCTGACTCCGCCTCTCCAATTCTCTCATAGACTCATGCAAATTAGCTCATGACTATGAATGGCATGAGTGACGTGGGGCGTTCATCACAGAGAAAACACTGTTTTAATAGTGAATGCTATACATAGCATGGTTTCTGGCTCCCTCTAGTAACTAGTTCTGGTAACTTCATCTTTAGAAATATATATTTCTAGGATTTTTCTTTTAATATTTTAAATATTTTCAGATAATGGATAAGTGAATCAGCAGCTACTGATCCCACGGATAATGGGTCCTATGGCACTGGAAAGTTTAAATGGTACATGGGACCCTGCGAATTAATTAAAAGGTAAATTGCCACTCTTGGCAATTCCCAGTTTTCCAACAAAAAGAGGGGAGATCTAGGGGAAGATGGGAGCCACAAATACTATTGGAAGATTTTTTTTGTTAATTCCTTTTAGTTAGCAGAGCACAAAGTACAAAAACAAACAGCTTCTGCACAGGGAAATGTGAAGGACAATAGCCAAAAATTCTACTGTCCACCCAGCCACTTTGTTCACGCAATGAAACTAGCCCTTTACATATAAAAATCACTCTACAGATAGCTTAAGTAGAAAATAAAAACATCTTTACTTACAGTTGATCTTCAGTTGCAATCAGAAGAGTAAAAAGATTTTAAAAGGGGTGTGTGGATCTCTCTCCCATCTGAAAGAGGGAGCAATCCATGTGACCGCATGGTTTGAAGTCAGGAAGCAAAGAGTTACATCTCTGCTATGGTTGAAAGTCAGAGAAGGAGAGAGAGAGAGAGAGTAAACAACTACCAGAAGCAAACAAACAGGAATAGGGGGTAGGGGCTTGCTTCAAATCTGGGGGGGGGGAAGGACTTTGCTAATAGGTTAGTAGCAAGGCACTGTTATGTTAGACTATGAAGCCCCCTTCCTCCCACTGAAGCCCAGTGTTAGTGCATGCAAGATCGTCACCATGGCAACAAATAAACCCTTTGTGGGTCACATGCAGCCCCGGAGCCACCCTTTCCTCACTGCTCTGATGGTTAAAATCTAACCAACACAAAATGCTGGACTGGAAATATAAGTTAAATATTTTTAGAAGAATTTGACTCCTTTGTAAGTTAAAATACCTAACAAAACCCTAGTAGCTCAGATTTAGTTAAGTGTCTCAACTAGAAATGGGATATATCTAATTGATATTCGCCAACATAGGTGGACCCTCTCCCCAGAACCAGGCCATCCACTTACCACTTGTGGCACGGCACACACGGCCCATTATTGTTCATGCCATGCAAATCGCGGAAGTAGCCCAGCTGGGGCTTCCCCACCTCCCTGCACTGCTGATCACTCAGCAGATGAGCGGGGATCATCCTGCCTCCTCACCAGATTGGTCAGCAGCACAGGGAGGTGGGGAAGACCCAGCCGGGCTACTTCTACAATTGGAGTGGCACGAACAAGGATGAATTCTGTGTGCCACACCACAAGCAGTAAGTGTATGACCCATTTCTGGGGGGAGGGTCCAATTGGTCCAGCCACCTGTGGTGGCAATATTTATATTTGTCTGCCATGGGAGATGAATACTAATATCCCATCTCTAGTCTCAACTTTAAAAAGAGCCCAGTTCTTATAAGTAGTATGATTTGATTAAGTGAGTAGAATAAACACTGTTGTAAGTCGCTTACAGAAGATCATCTTAGTTTTCTGCCAAAATATACCTTCTCTTCATCTAAGAAGCTTTGGGAAGATTTATTTGATCCGCCATGTGTATTGTTCAAGAAACTCATTGCAAGTGATGGTGGAGGGATCCGCTGCTGGTGGAGATCAAAGGTGCCCTATTATTCCAGAAAGTCTTGACCTTCATCAAGAAATTGATAAGAGTCAGACACTGAACTGACCGAAACAATATTAGATCAGATTCAGAAGTGCTAAATAACTAAGAAGGGCACTTACAATCCTGTACAACAAGAGTAGGCAGTTACCAGGGATCTGGGGGCCACACATGCACTCCCTGGACCTTTGAAGGCCAAATCTATTCCATCCCTTCCCTCTAACAATATTTCTTACCAAATATTATGTATTTAAAAAATTTCTAGGAAGCAATTTCTCCATGAGATGGGCTACTTTTGAGCTGTTGCAAATGACCCGGTTTTGAAAAAAGTCCCCTTTAGCCTAAAACAGCTGTGGGAGGGGACACCTCTTCTAAAGCAGTGGTTCTCAAACTTAAGTCCCCAGATGTTCATGGACAGCAACTCCCAGAAATCTTGGCCAGCACAGCAAGTGGTGAAGGCTTCTGGGAATTGCAGTCCAAGAACATCTGGGGACCCCAGTTTGAGAACCAGTGTTCTAAAGCATGCAAGGGGATTTTAATAGTAAATTTTTAAAAAAACCTTGGGGTGTATGTAGGAACTTCGGGGAGCAAGAGTACTAGGGCACATGTGGTTCTTGAAAGCAGGATGCTTCCCATGGGCCACATTTTGTTCACTTCTGCTATACACACTTACCTAGGAATAAGGTCTGTTGAGTGCAGAGGGGTTTAGTTTTTGAGTAAGCTGGATAACTCAGTGGTTTAGGTATCTGGCTGCAGAGCCAGAGGTTGGGAGCTTGATTCCCCACTATGCCTTGTAGGGGGAAAACCATCCTGTGCAGCCTTGGGCAAGCTGCACACAGGTGCCCCCAGAAGAAATGGTAGAGAATACTCAGAAGTAAACCACTTCTGAGTATTCTCTACCTAGAAAACCCTGGAAAGGGTCTCCATAAGTCAGCACTGACTTGAGGGCATGCAATTCTTATTCTTATTCTTATTATGCAAGTACTGTACAGAATTACACTATTAATATACTGTAGGTGACGAAGTAAATTTTAGTGAGTAAACATTACCTTCTAAAATACCCCATACATCACCTTTTTCCAAACTAGCACACCAATAATGTTTTTATCTCAAATCTATAACAACAGTCAAATAAAGAGGACTGATTTATTTCCCCTTGGACTAGAATCTGAGGCCACTTAGCTATTCAGCTTCTGCTGACTGGAAGGTCCTACCAATGTAATGTGGGATCACATCAGTTCTGCAAATACTGCTATTGGAAAGCAGAATACAGTATTTTATGGAGATCCTTGCCTGCCCATGGCCATGGCTGCACAAGCCTTTGTTACCACACTGTCTGAACTTTGTGCACAGCAGAAGCTGAATAAGATAATGGCCTGAGCAGAATCCTACCCAAGTAAACCAAGTTATTCCAGCAAAATCTGATAGATTGTTGATGTCAGCCCAAGTAAAATAGAAAGGCTTTCCTGCATTGCACATAGGTTTAAACTTCTTCTTTTTTTACTAAAGCAGCTTGAATTCAGAATCCTTTATTTCCTGGGTAATTGCACACAGTAGAAGCAATCTAATTATATAAGAATTATCTGAAGTAAAATTCAACAACTCTGTATTTTTCTCTTTGAAAATGCAGCTATGTGACCTCCATGCAAAACTATTAGATTTTGACAAAGTTCAAAATGAAAGCCAATTTTAAAAATTATTTAAATCTAGCATGATTAGTTCTTAACTGTCTGGAGCAGTTATTTGGTCTTAAAGTTTGGCAAAGTTTCTGACTGTTTGGATGTAGGTCATTCTTTCATTTATTGTAGAGTTATTTCTCCTTCTTGTGGAGTAAGAAAAAGAATCAAACGGGACTGTGTTTATTAGCTTATTTGAAACATTTCCACCAAAATAATGCAAATATTCTACTCATTAAAAATACAAGTCTAAGATCCTCTACTATAAGATGTGAACACAATTTTAGCAGGTTACATATAGAGACACAGAGTTTCCATCATTGTTACAGTTAGAAAAAAAAGTTAGACAGAGACTTACTTTTTTTTTAGTTTAGAATATGGAAATTGTGAGTAAGGAAAACACTTTTGTATAATAAACTTAGAGATGATATGAACTTACTGTTCTGAATCACACCCTCCCTCAAAACACCATCCAAAATTGCTATACCATTACAAATAAAGATAGTTCTATGCCACCTTTCTGCATGCTAATCCGGGGCTGAAATCCAGTAGTAAGTCACAATTAGCGTAGGCCCATGGAGTCAGTGGGGATTTTGTGAAACAAATCCTCTGGAAGTGCCATTGATTCAGTGGGCCTACTCATGAAGATGAATCTTGAAGTCATATGTTTAAGCACTGTACAAAGTAGGCAAACCTTCCCCTTCTATTCTGCCCCTTGATGATTCTACCCATGTCCCAGGAACAAGAAACTAAGTAGATGAATTAGGAATGAAGCAAAGGTGGTGTGTTTGTGTGGACTGGTTCAAGATAATAAAGAAGAGTACATTCAGAATGAAATAGTACGTTATTTTGTATTCCAAAACGCAGCAATTTCTGGCCAATTGCAAAGTTGTCTGTATATCAGTAATATTAAACACTGGATAAAATTGTGCAGATTGGGGGCAAGAGAATAATGTCTATGGTATCCATATGACTTGTGGCAGAGTCCAATCCCAACCATATTTACTTGAAAACAAGTTCCATTCAGTTTGGAGAGATTTACTCTTTAATAAATGTGTCTGGAACTACTTTTAGCGGCAGTGTTGGTACAGCTGGGTGCCAGGCAGGTGAACTCCAGTGTGGTGATCAGAGAGTGGTAATGATGCACAGAGCTTTTGTGACTGTAAAAGATACCTGCAAGGCAGAATATAAAACAATCAAGCTGCAGTGTCTGAAATGTCCTCTTTTATACAACTGCTAAAGGAACCCCATCATGTTTTTCATCTAGAGACTGGAAGAAAAGCCTAGATTTATCAATTTTAAAACTGTGGCAATCCTACTGCCCCACATTAACAACTGCTCTGTAAGACATGATAGTGGGGTTGGGTATGTTTAGCCTGGAAAAGAGAAAACAAAGGCATCATCAAATATCTGAAGGGTGTTGTGGGAGATGGAGAAGCTTGTTTTCTTAATCTCTGGAGATAAAGATCTAAATCAATGGCGCTGAAATTTGGAGGTGGGAAGAGAAATTATTATTATTAATAATAATAATAATAATAATAAAATTAATTAATTAATTAATTAATTGGAACATGTTCCCAATAGTAAGAAAAAAGTGTTTTGCAGCAGAACAGGCAGCCTTGGAAGGTGGCAAGACCTCTTTCACCAGAGCATTGTAAACAGAGATTGGATGGCCATCTGTCAAGGATGCCTTAGCTATGGATCATCTTTATTGGCAGGGCTTGGACCAGATGCCCCTTTAGATGTCTTCCAATCCTTTGGTAATCGAGGAATAAAAAAAGAAACAGAAGCAGAAAAGAAAGACTTGTAGCCCTTTTACAAAATCTGAAAATAAAGGTGGGTGATATCTTTATCAGACCATCAAAATCTCAGAACCAGACACAGGCTAACTTCTGAGTCGAACAGGACTCTTCATCAGGCTTGGGCACTGAAGAGCTAGCAGGAGGAAAAGCAGAAAGTGAAAATCTCCAAAAAAAAACCCAACCCAAAATAAACCTGGCCCAATGGTAAAGCCAGGCTGTCTTACTTAAAGTGAGCTCCAAAACGGGTGCTGCAGTAAAAAGCATCAAATGAGCATCTCAACAGGCTCCACATATTATGGCTAGAAATGTCAGAGTTGAATGAAACGGGATCTTAAATCTGAAAGCTCATGCCATAAGAAGTGTGTGAGCGCATGGTCAACTGTTTGATTGCTTCTGCCTTTCATGGCAGCTGCCAGCCATACAGAGAGATGAAGTGAGTCAACTAATTTTCCTTATAACTTTTTAAAGATTTTATATAATGTGTTTTAAAATATTAAATATTTAAATCTGTAATTATTTCCAAGATTTTTAAATATGTTATATAAAATCTTTTAAATCTGATGTGCAGACCAATAGTAATGGTTTCCTGAGTTCTTTCTCCTCCTGTCTTTCATATGTAAATCCTGAACTGAAGGAAAGATAAAATGCAATACAAGTTAATTATGAAAGAGATTTGATTTGTCTCTTTGTTTTGAGATGCAGATCTGCTATGAGGTCCAAGTTTGTCACATTATAATAATGATCCATGCTGAAGAAATGCGTCCAGTACCTATCTACTAGGTACAACTCATAATCATTTCTTCTCCCATTCACTGTTATCCAGCTGTATTGAAGTTGTTTACCTCTGCCTCCTCCGAGCTGGTCAAAACAGAGGAAATTGCCACTGCCATCTGCCGATCAGTTCAGGGAACGAGTAGTGTAGAAATGGGAATGACAGGTGTTACTGACTTTTCCCAAATTGAGTATCTCTAGATATAGAAGCCATTAATGTACAAAGGCATCTGATGAATTCATAGTAAATCTGGTAATTAAAATGAAAATTGAAGCCATGGGAAAGGTGAGAGAAAAGAAGTTTTAAAAACACTACTGGCAACATATGGGTGTAATTTTAAAAAGCAGGTTGGAGATGTAGTTAAGATGTCTAAAATGGCTGTAAATTAAAATTATTGACTAATAAAAAAAGATGCCAGGTATGCCTTCTGCCTCCTTCCTCCTGTAATTTAATACATAACTTGAATCCTTTCCTTTAGCATAATAATTTAGATTCCCAAACCTTGGATGATTGTGCAGATGGGTAATGGAAATGCATTTTGGTTTAATCCAAGGCTCTGCCTAAGTATGTTCCTGAATTTACACTCCAATGGCATATTTCAGAACCAAAATGAATTTTTGTGACCTCAGTCCTCTGTTTTTTGTTATGAGCTGCCAAGTTACATCCATTATGCCAAAACCTAGTAATCTTTTCAAGATATGTGATATGTTTAAGGGGTAGTTTTTACCGGTGCTACCCCCACCCATGAGTTTCCATGGCAAAGTGTGGATTTGAACCCAGGTCTTCTGCGTCCTTTTTCTGTTACTTTGTCTACTACAACACATTGGCTCTCCTCAGTCTACTAGGGCACTCATATTCAAGTGAGCCAAGCAGAGTACCGGAGCCAAGCTTGGCTTAAGATGTTTTGCTGCCTGAAGCAAAAACACCGCCCTTTCTCATTCCACTTGCTAAACTGAACCAAACAAACAGTTGAATTTGGCTTCCAGTAACATTGGTCACTATCTACCACTGAACCTGGTATAAGTGCAGCCAGCCTGGGGATGCACTTATATGGGACACTCAGCTCTGACTTGTCAGCAGAGAAGAATCGCTAAGAGAGCTCAGGAGAGATAGCAAGGTAGGTGGGGTAAATTCATCTCAGGATCTGCGGCTTTTGAGGTTGATGCTTCATTCTGTCTAATGGTAGGTCTGGATAGGAGCCCAGCAGCCATTCTCCCAAGTCAGCTGTTGAAATCTAGAAGTCTTTTTCTTTACCAAGATCTTTGCGGAACATCATTTCATAGGTCAGAGAGAAACCAAACACAGCTTCATGTCTGTGCAGAAGAGTCAGTTGTGATGCAGCAATTGTCTCAAACAACATCCAAACACACAAGTGATTTGCAGTGTAGTCGCTTCTGCGGAAATGATCATTTCAAGAGCTGGGATCAAGCCCCACCCCTACCCTAAACACACTGTGGGACTTGGTTTTAAGTTAATCTGTGTAGAATTGTACTGCCCTTCAATACATGGTAGTTAAAGGTGTTGAATCATTTAATACAAAAAGCCATCTAATACACTATGTTCAATCTCTATCTAAGGAAGGTGTTCCTCCATGTATATTTTCCTGTTCAAGGAAAAAATGCACTTCCACTTCACTGCAATTACATATGCATTTTGGAGTTGCACATAGTGCCAGCACATGATTGAAGCAGAAAAGTGTCCCCCTCTTCCTGGTCCACAAACTACCCAATGCTGCAGTGATCAGAACTGACTTCCAGGTAAAGGTGTCATAAGAGGGAGGGACACATGAGTCTGATTCATTTAAACTCTTTTGGTCTTCCTTCATTAAGACAGCAGCATACTGAACAGTTTTGGTGCCACTTCAGCCATTACTAAAATTCTTTTGAAAACACTAGTCTCCTACAGAGGAAGGTGGTTTTAATTAAGAAGGCAGGTCTTACAACCTAGT
Source organism: Intellagama lesueurii (assembly GCA_037013535.1). NCBI lineage: Eukaryota > Metazoa > Chordata > Lepidosauria > Squamata > Agamidae > Intellagama > Intellagama lesueurii. The sequence goes on along the minus strand of JBAJHW010000001.1, from coordinate 101,587,459 downwards.
TGCAGATTTTTCCTGTAGCCCAGGGTTCTCTGGAGTGAACCATCCAACTTTATCTTGGCCAGTGTAGCCGCTACTGTTTTAAACTCCTAGTTATAAGTGGTAGCATCTATTTATATCTTGGGCGTAAAATAGAGTTACATCCACAGTCATAGCTGTTAGGACAAAGTGGTGCAGATCAGGGAAACTTTTAATAATTTAATTTATATACTCAGTATGCACAAGTTGTATTTTGCAGATAAGAGGAAAGCCTTTTATTTGGAAAGCTTGAACTAATAAAAAGATTACAACCTTATGCCAATTCGTTCCGTCTAAAGTCTGATCTTATTATCCCAAGATCCATATCATATTTTGTGAGCAAGTGAGTCAAACATGTAATACCCTTTAAAATCTCTCTGGGATGGAATATGAGGCCACTGTTCTGCAATGCTTGGTTCATACCTAGAGGATGCTCAGAAGATGCTGTTGGGTTACTCCTGTTTGGCTCCTTAACCACTCGCCTGTGCAGTTCCTCTGGGGTCAGTTTTATCTCCAATGTCATTTAACATCTACATGAAACCATGAGGGAGATTGTCTGGAGTGTTGGGTTTGGTGCCAACTGCATGCTGATATCCTCCAATTCTATTTCTTTCTTTCTTTTCTTCAGCTAAATCCAATATGTTTTTCTGATCCTAATCCAGTGTCTGACATTAGTAATGGACTGGATGAGGATTAAGAAACAGAAACTTAATGCAGTGAAAACAGAGGTGCTACTGAGCAGTCCAAAGGCAGATCAGGGAATAGGAATTCAGACTGTGTTGGATGGGTTACACTGCCTCTGAAAACAAAAGTTTGTAACTTGGGTGTACTCCTGAATTCAACCCTAAGTCTGGATGCCTGGATTTCACTGGTGGACAGGGGTGCATTTGTACAGTTAAAGCTGGTGTGCCAGCTGCACTATTTCTGAAAATGCCTGGTTGGTTATAGTAACACATGCCTTAATTACATTTTATTTAGATTTTATTTAGATTACTCTAATGTGCTTTACATAGGGTTGCCTTTAAGGATAGTTTGGAAGCTACAACTGGTGCAAAATGTTTCAGCCAGACTCTTGACTAGGACTAGAACTGGACACAAGAAGTTAGCAACTTCCTTATTAAAAATCCACTGGCTTCAGATTTATTGGGGGGCCTGATTCAAAGCTCTGGTTTTGACTGATCAAGACTTATAGAACTTGAGTCCAGTCTGTTTTGAAATACCATTATCTTCCCATGTGAGCCCTCATGAGTCTTGAGATCATCAGGAGAAGCTCTTCTCTAGGTCCCATCACTTTCACTGATTCATTTGATGAGGACCCAAGAGAGGGCTTTTTCAGTGGCTGCTCACAGATGATGGGATGTCCTTCCTCATAAGGTTTGTTTGTCTCTGTCTTTGCTATCCTTCCACTGGTAAGCAATAACATTCCTATTTAAGCAGACATTTGGCATTTAAATTTGGATACTTTAGGCGGTAGTGGGTGTTAGTTGTCATATTTTAATATTTACATATGTTTTAATAATATCTTAATAGGTTTGAATTTTTGTTTGTTTAATAGGTTTTAATTATTTATTTATTAGGTTTTATATGATTGTGTGTGTGTGTGTATAAAGTCAATCTGAAAAGTATAGTATATGTAAATATTATATATATGTAGTAAATACTAAATACTAAATATATATATATACATATATACAGTATATGGGACGTGGTGGCGCTGCGGGTTAAACCACAGAAGCCTCTGTGCTGCAAGGTCGGAAGACCAGCAGTCGTAAGATCGAATCCACGCAACGGAGTGAGCTCCCGTCGATTGTCCCAGCTCCTGCCAACCTAGCAGTTTGAAAGCATGTAAAAATGCAAGTAGATAAATAGGTACCACCACGGTGGGAAGGCAACGGCATTCCGTGTCTAGTCGCGCTGGCCACGTGACCACGGAAACTGTCTTCGGACAAATGCTGGCTCTACGGCTTGGAAACGGGGATGAGCACCGCGCCCTAGAGTCAGACACGACTGGACTAAATGTCCAGGGGAACCTTTACCTTTATATACAGTATACTATGCAGATTGACTTTATACACACACACCCCTTTTGACACAGCCATTGGGGGTGTGGTATTAATACAGCCTTTCTTCCATGAGGAAAAAGCCCCAGAGGAGTCTTTGTGGCTCACACACCCTCCTAAATCCATAGTTAGTATGGAGCTTGCAAAGAAAATGAGGGCAGAAGACTGTCCTTTCAGAGCTCTTCAAAGCAGACCTACTGTTTCAGTGAAACAGCTAAGTAAATGAAGCACAGTTATTCTGTCTGTATTCACAGAAGCAGCACACTGGGCAGCAGAAGAATAAGAAGAATAACGTATGCACCAGGGCAGCAGAATGAACCTCATGCTGAGATCTGTGCTTTTCCTGTGCCAGAAAGAGATGCAAGTGATGGGTGGGCATTCTTCAGTGGGTGCCTGGAGCTTTACATGGCTCATCCATGCCTGCCCAACCATAAAACTATTCAGCTGGATATTGCGGCCCATCTTGGCACACCAAAAAAAAAAAAACAAAAAGCAAGAAGAATTTATCCTACATGTTTAAAAGAATACGAGTGCATGGTTTTGCTTATCCACAAATGAACTGTGGAAAGGCAGGACTGATGGAGCATCCCAAGCAAAGCCCGTAAGACGATATGGAAGACAAGCAGTGAATGGCTGTAAGCTACAAAACTCCTCTCTCATAAGATCTGACACTCTGGTGATGGGCTCAAAATTCTCTGAGACAGATCTCCCTTCTCTGCAATTACCTCAAGCATGCGGTAGGGGGAGCAAACCTCAAGCATGAGAAGGGGGAGCAAAAGAACCTTACATATAGATGGCCTTTTCGTTGTTGGTTGCACTGTTCAAACAAGGATCCTGTACGCTTAGCAAATATTTGCGGAACTATAAAAATAAGCAAAGGAGAAGTGGTCTTGTCTGTTTATTTTCAGAAGGAATGGCGTACTTGCCAGTTCTGGTAAACATGCTAAAGCTATGAACATTCACAGCCTCACAAGTTGTGTCACTGATTCTATACCTAGAAGCAGTGCATCCTTAAGAGGAAAATAATTACTGTTTATTCTAACACAAGCTTGTCTCACTCTCTGTTTTGCAAATTGACTTGCTTTCATTTTTATAACTGAGGGATAGCATGACCAGGCCTTAGGAAAGTCAGGTTTAAGTTCTACTGAGTCATTACATTTACTGGATGAATTGGTACTATCCATTCTCTCTAGGCCTGAACTATCTCACTGGGTTGTTGTGATAAAGTGAGAATGAGGAGATCAACATATGATATCTTCAACTCAGTAGAAGAAAGGCAGACGATAAATACAACAAACCCAGGCACAGGAAGGGGAAATAAGCGAACCTCCTCCCTCCAGTCCTTCCACCAGTAAGCAAAGGCCTTTCTTTCTAGGCAGACCGTTAAGAAGTAAATTGATATTAAGAAGATATCCTTAGGTTTTAAAGGTTTAAAGGATGAAGGTTTTAAAGATATCCTTTATCTCTTTAAATATATATATTTTAATAATTTTAAAGAGATTTTACTAAGAACTTTTTAAGCTTGGTATGTTTACATTTTAAAATGCTTTATTTTATTTTGTTACTGAAAATTTAAAGTGATGTTCTATGTCTCAGCTGAAACTGCTAAGTTAACTTTATTGTCCGCTGTGTGTAGGGCTGAGTGCCTAAGAATAGGGCTGGGTGCATAAGAGTGTCGCCATGTGCAAAATGGTGTGAAGTTCTTTCCTAATAAGGCAATCACATGACTAACTGTAAGACTGCTGATTGGTGGATTTCATCGGGGGGCAAAGTGATAAGAGTTGTGTGACTAACTTTAAGAGTTGTACTTCCTAGTAAGTGGTGGTACCTACCACCACTTACAAGGAAGTACAATTCTGTCTGTTGTACTTCCTGTCTGTTTGTTCATTCACTGTGGGATCTTTTTTTGTGCCCCCAGCTATCCTCACCAAAGAAACAGACCTCAGGTTCTTATAACCTTTGTTCTCTTTTCTTTCACTTCATATTGCATCTTTAGTTGTTTTAACAATTGACTTTTACAGTCTTAAGTTTAAGAATTTAAATTCTTAACTTCTCTGTTGGGAAAAAGGCAGGGTATACACTAAATAAATAAATTAGAATTATTTGTGCAGAATGAAGATGCTCATAGTTACTGTTCATCTCTAAGACTTCTTCAGTTAGAAATGAAAGTTGATACATTAATGGTATATCACGACTGATAATTATATTGTGTTGCTAGCTCACATTGATGGAACTTTGTTCTGGCTCACAAAGTTATGGTTTTATTCAAACTGGTGAGCTCTGGTATGTCCTCAAAACTTTTACAAACCCCAAATGGCTTCACTTTGGGTTCAGTCAGATGGGTATTTGTTTGGCTTTTTGGTGCACTGGCAGCTGTTTGATTTGCTCTTCTTTCCGGTGATCAGATGACTTGATTGCTAGAGTGAACCCACCCATTCCCAGAGTGCCCCTACCCGCACCTTTTTGAGCCACTGTCAGAACCTTCTACTTTTTTGGTGTGGGTAGGTAGGTGCACTCTATTTTGGTGTGTTTCCAGTATGTGTGATCCCTGGAATGGACCAAAACCAAGTCTTGCAGCTGTCAAAGCCAAAGCTCCTTCTGCTGTCAATTTCTAGCATTGTGAAGCAGCTCGTTTATTTAGCAACTTCACAATACCGGAAACTGACAGCAAAGGGAGCCTGGCTAAATAGGGTTGCTTGAGGTCGGTATGCCATTTGGATGTGAGGATTGCACCAAAAAGCATATTGCTCCTCCCTCCAAATTCAGGCGATCTTATTTGGACTGCAACAGCCCACTCTCAAAAGACCAGTGTAATTGCAGCTTTAGTCTACTGAACTATTTCTAGACCCAGGTTTACCAGGCAGGAAATACTAAGTATAAAGGCAGAACAACAAAAAATAAATCACACTACTTGCTTTGCCAAAATAAAATAAATATTCCAGGCGTTGTTGTAAAAGAGACATTAGATTAAACTGCATGAATCCCTCCCTCTCTCCTGCCACGTAATTGTGTGCCACACTGTCACAGTTACTGACTGATCTAGATTAATATTGGCAAAACTGGTGTTCTGACAATTGCTAGGGACAATTGTTAGCTGAAGAGCAGAGAGCACTGCTGAGCAGCTAATAAGTGGCCATTCTTCAGTCATGCAGCCGTTGGAATAGCTTCTTAAAGGGAGAAAAGAAAATTCTATTGGTTTCAACACCTGGTTGAGCAGCTCAATAAGGACAAAATTGAACGTTAGAGCAGAATCATTATTTATTTCATGGCTACATCTTTATATCACAGGGACGTAGTGGCGCTGTGTGTTAAACCGGAGAAGTCTCTGTGCTGCAAGGTCAGAAGACCAGCAGTTGTAAGATCGAATCCACGCAACGGAGTGAGCTCCCGTCACTTGTCCCAACTCCTGCCAACCTAGCAGTTCGAAAGCATGTAAAAATGCGAGTAGATAAATAGGTACGACCATGGTGGGAAGGTAACAGCGTTCCGTGTCTAGTCGCACTGGCCATGTGACCACGGAAACTGTTTACGGACAAACGCTGGCTCTATGGCTTGGAAACGGGGATGAGCACCGCTCCCTAGAGTCGGACCCGACTCGACTAAATGTCAAGGGGAACTTTTACCTTTACCTTACATTTTTATTCCACAGTCAGTCTGAAAATAGAAGTTATTTCAGTGTGAATCATGTTCACACCAGCTTTTCAAAAGGTTTCTATGGGAAGGAAGGAGACAGAGCAGGAGGGGCTGAAAGGAAGGGTCTGTCTTTACACATAATTTCATGTGTTTCCAGCTGAACAGGTTGAGGGGCTTTCTTTTCATTTCAGGTGTTTACAACATGCCAGATTAATGGGAGCAGCACCAAGAGAGCAACTCCCCCCCTCCCTGGCTTGTAACATAACTCAACTCCCTGGATTACCAACAGCACAAGGCAATGCTCTGAGTAACATAGTGACTACCACTAGTGTGCTGAGTACTTAAGACCAAAGATCATGTGAGAAAGAAGATAGTGCTGGCATAGTTATGTGCTGGCAGCATCCAGACATTGAAACCTTACCTCAGATGTAGTAGCTTCACAATGATGCTGAGTTACATCCCTACCAGTCACCAAGGGGTTTCAGGCAATAAGGTCTTCTTATTCCTGTACTTCTTTTCCCATTTATTTTACCTTCAATGAACAGCTGTAACAATCTGTACTTTTTCTTTCTCATGACATACTGCAAGTATTCCAGCTTGCTGTGTTGTTATAATTTCTTGTTCTTTATACATCTGCTGAGGACTTCTTCCTTCCTTCCTTTCTTTAGCGAGAAACACTGATCCAAGCACTGAAATATTATCTTCAGGAAAGGGATGTCACCCAGGACAGACTTTAATTTCTGTAGCCTTATCTTATCTTCTTTGTCAGTTGATAATCAGCCAATCAAACAAAAGGTGGAGAAGCACAGAAGACAAATACTTGAAAAAGAAACCTCAGACTCCCTTTCTCTCTTTCTCATTCCTGTTCTTTTGGTATAGTATCCAAGAACACATAGGCTTTTGAATTTGTAACAAGAACCTGTGTTTGGTTTCAAAAATTTTTTTTCCTCTTTGCACCAAGCAGACGTTTGACAACTGAAATAAATAAATGACAACAAATAGACAAAGAAATATATGACTTGCACTCTAAAGAGTGTTACTTTACATTTAGCTCATTTTGGATGTGGACACATGTACAACTTGCATAAAAATGCTGCAAAACCTAAGCATAAATTTTGATTTGAAAAGGTCAATGTTGGTTTTGGGAAATAAATTTTTTTACCATCGGGTTTGATTTTGTAAATATGGAAGAAATGAGAAGCCTCTCTCAAAGTCTTTATGCACACAGATCGAAAGAGAAGTGAGAGTCTCATGATGCAAAGCTCCAGAAGCAATTCCTATAATACTCCAGCGTGCAGGAAACGGCCAATAGCTAAACATCAATTTTCTTATTTCAGATTAATTCACCTTTATTGATCTCCTCTTCATGCTAGCTGCAGCCTCTGAAACTACTAACTACGATTTAGTCCTCAATGTTTCCAAATCTGCTGCGTGAAAACCACGTTTGTTATTTAAATCACAGGGTGTTTTACCATATTTAGTTAGTTATGCAAGTGGACACATATGGCATATTAAAAACTACTGAAACTTTGACACAGGGCTGGAATGAAATAGAAACGGTTGATTTTGAGATGCTAAGAAGGCCCTATCACCCTGCCAGTTTCATCATTGAGGGGGGGGGGGGTACTGCAAAATGCAGCAAAATAATTGCCAATTTTTTTTTTCTTCAGCTTGGGATGAAAAGGAAAATGTTGGTTTTGAGCAAAACTTTACAATAAAAAACAACAATGTTGACTGTTTAGATTTTCGCTGGGAAGCTCCATTTAATCATATTACAGTGTTTTCCGAGGTACTGCAAAACACAGAGTTTCCTCTGCAAAATGGTTTTGAGGAGATAACAGATTTGGGGATTCATTGTTAACACAACTCTGACTTGCAAAATGGATGTGGAAATGAACTTGCAATGGAATCTTTCTAGCAAAACGTTGATTGGATTATAATCATTCTAAGGATAAAAAAAGAAGCAACATATTGGCCAAAATCCTATTGAATAAAGTACACCTGTAATATTATGCTGATCTCCCCCCCCCCCAATGAAGTCCTTACTGCATGGGGGGACATGGACCTCCATGGGCCTGAGGACCATTTTTCAATTTGTTGGCATCCTGATGACTGCACTTCTTAATCTGCATATATAATTTTAAAAACTAATGCACTGGTTATATACTGTAAATTTTGCTGCAGTGATTTTTTATTTACTGGAAAATGGATTTAACGTTGTTATTTTTATAATGTTTTATTATACATGTTGGAAGCCGCCCAGAGTAGTCAATTGACTAGATGGGCGGGGTATAAATGCAATGAATAAATAAATAAATAAATAAATTTAAATAAAGAAGAGGAGTTTGAACTTTCAAAACAGTCTTCTGCCCCCTAGTTTCCAGGGAAAATGTTTTTCTAATACTGTATTTCTAAATTTGGGGCATATGAGGAGTTCCCTTAATATATGACAAAATTTCCCCCATGCCACCTAGAGGGCACAAGGTGACTTCTTGAGTGAAAAAAATAGTTTTAGGTGTGAAGAGCTTGGGGGGGCCCAAGGGTGCTGGGCTTCTGCCTTACTGTGATACACTGTGCCTGCATTAGGACATCCATCCAGTATTTCTAGAAGAAGAACTGCATCCATGGCTTGCCCATCCCACTCCGACTACTGAATGCTGGGTTTGACATGGAGATCATGGATTTAATTAAGCCAGACTCCTGAATAGGGGAATCCAATGTCAGATAATAAACTAGGAATATATAAACATGGCAATGGATTATCTGGCTGCGTATGTTTGTTTTGCTCTGCCTGGCTTGGTGGTTTGTCTGAGAAGTCTCAAACATCATGATTACAAAAATTGTTTGGTGCACATATTTTCAAAATGGGGTTGGCCAGATATTATCCAGCTAGTTAACTGTTGTTTTGGTTTGTTTTGTTTTGTTTTGTTTTGTTAAAATAAAATAAAATAGTAAGGTAACACCCTTAGAAATTATCCTTTTGGTGATTTTGGAGCATTTACATGGGGTAATTCCAAAGCCTTGTTCTCATTAACTCTGTGAAAAAAATACATTTCTCTCTTCTAAGAAAAGTCAACATCATTATTCTTTTGACTCTGCTTCATTACAAGTAGTCTTTGCTTTTATGTAGTGAAACTGTGTTTATCCTCTATAATTTAGCTAATCCTTTCCTCTCCCTGCAGTAAGGGGATAGACATGCAAATCAGCTCCCATCAATTTAGTGTGTGAAAAGGAAAGTCAAGCCGGTTGGGGGTGGGGAATTCTACCACTTGAATGTCATACATTCCCCCATTGGGTACTCCAATTTTATAGCTATTAGTTTTTATAATTAACAGTGAATATTAAAGAGATTTTAAGATAATAGGGTCTCCCAATAGTGATATTCAGCAGGTACCTCCCCCTTCCCTCCCTCTCCCCCCCCCCCCCCGTCTCTTTCTCTCTCTCTCTCTTTCCACCCCACTGTTTTTGGTGCTTGAGTGCCTTCAAGCAAATCATTATTTTTCTGTTAGATGTTTAATCACAAACCTTGCAAGGAAATTTTCTGTTTTTCATGCTGTACTCAATGCAGAACTAACTTCATTACCACATTGACACGCTAGCACATTTGTCAGCCCTAAAACCCCGCCATCTTAAACACCCCAGTCGAAAAATTCCCCTTGGAAAGGATTTAATCTTAAATGATGCCGTGCCGGGTAATTGGTCTGAAGGGCCAGTTTTCCATTTCCAGTGTCCCTGTAGGCTACTCCTTTTGGGCCTGACGGGATCTCAGGGGGATGAGGAGAAAAGAATTTTGAAGAAGAGCCAAAGGACGCTAAAGGTGATGTCTGAAATAAGAGATAAGGTCATGTAAACTTACAGGTAAAGGATATTTTCCAGGTCACTTTTTCAGCTGGAATAACTGTAGTTACAAATGAAAATTAGTGCTAGCTGAAGTTCCAACAAGCTGGAGGGTGGGGTGGGTTTCCCCTGTGGCCACTGGGCCTTTTTTCTTGTGATGCACCATGGACACCACCTGGAACACACCCAATCTTATCTAATATTAGAAGCAAAACAAGGTTGGGGCTAACTACCGTGTTTCCCCGAAAATAAGACAGGATCTTATATTAATTTTTGCTCCAAAAAACGCATTAGGGCTTATTTTCAGGGGATGTTTTGTTTTTTTCATGTACAACAATCTACATTTATTAAAATACAGTCATCTCATCTTCTGGTTGCTGCACAATTAACTGGGGCTTATTTTTGGGGTAGGGCTTATTTTCAGGTTAGGTCTTATTTTTGGGGAAACAGGGTAGTTACTTGCACAGGAGACCACAGGGATGCTTAGGGATCTCCACAGAGGGGTAAGAAAAAAATCTGCCTGAAACTCTATAGAGCAGTTGCTAGTCAGAGTTACTTTGGTTTTTTGTTTGTTTGTTTGTTTCACCCGTACCCTGAAACTAGGGCATTTACAACAATGCTAGGACAGAATTGCTAATGTGGTGTTCATTACATAAATAAAACTAATGTGCTTGTTTTTGAAAATGTAGATAGCAGCTGCAGGAGAACTGAAACTAAAACAGATGGGGAGGGGAGGCATAGTTTAACCCATAGATGAAGAGCTCATAGAGGTTCCCACCCAACTCAGGAAGGCTTCCCACCAGTCACTACTATGCCTGTTAGAAGGCAGCAAAGAGGAGAATCCCAGCTACTGCATCATCCGCACTTTTCCTTCCTGCCATGACTCAGACCAAAAAATACCTTCTGAAGCAGGGAACTGAATCAGAGGCTTCTTTCCTTATGCAAATAGCAGCACATATGTGAGGGAGATTTTCATTACATTAAAATTCAAATTATTCATATTACATCTAGTGTACTAGACTCTGAATTGAAGGATGGTCAAAGATGCTTTCTTGGTCCCTGGCAGAAAACACCCTGCAGATTTCTTTATTGCTACTGCCTGTGTTTCGGCATGTGTTTGATGTCCAGAAAAATGATGCAAACAGAGGGGGAGAGAGAATTAGATCTTTTATGATATATGTTTTTCTTGGGGGGATTCAGGATCTGACTCGGTTTTGTCTAAAATTACATATATAGAGGGGTTTTAAGTTCTTATCTTTATGAATTATTCCCAGATGGTATAATGAATATTAAAAAGTAGTGAATAAGAATCAACAATCAATCAACTCAACATTTTGTCTTCTAAGAGCGGCTAGCCTTAAACCAGAAGAAAGTTCACAAGCAGGTCATGGCAAAGAAATCCCTCCCCTGTGGTCCTGAACTAGCCTAAGCAATGTAATCTCTCCCTATATAGAAATTGGCCTTCCATTTCTGTAGCCTCTAGGAACAAATATAACTGTTTTCCATGTAATTTACCTGATCATCCTTTCTATGCTACTGACCACAGCAACATCCTCTGATAATACATTTCATAGATTAATTAGGCATTGTAATCTGAAGATAATTTTTCCCCTCCTTGCTCTTCTTTTTGTCTGTTGTTTATGTCAGTGAAAGAGGAGCATCTTCTCACAAGCACATGCCTGGGAGTAATTCAAGTAAATTGTGTGTGTTGGGGGATATTTTTCTTTTCATTCTGAGTTATACATATATGTTGCTAAAACCTAAGGCATACATTGCCCCACATAAGCAAACTATATATCTAATCATCTCCCTGTAAGATTTCTATTTTCTCTATCTTGTTTATTCACTTTACTGTTTATCTATAAGCCTCTGCCTGGCAGGCTTTGTGTATCTGCTTTACACATACATGTCACAGATTCTGAAATCTTCAGCTTGACTGCGATTTGGCTGGCTGCCATGTTGATCTTTAGGGTTGTTGCTTGCCTATCACACAAGGCGATCTGCTTCTTTCTGTTGATTTTAGATAGGCTGATGTCCTCTCAAATGCACTCACAAAAATACATTTACTTAGTTTGCATAATGCATATATGAAATATTTGGGCTGAAAGCTGAAGCTTGCAGTGAAAACACTTATCACCACCCCAAGCAAACACTGTGATTTCTCTTCTTCTTTGGAACCTAACAAGCTTCATTGTGAAAGGAGAGGAAACCAAGGGCCTCCCTCGTGTGATTCCATATCTAACAGCAGTGCATTCCTAAGAGGCTAAAGCTGGCCAGAATCCTATGCCAATGTACATGTGCCTGAGTGAAATTATGTTTGGTCGCAGAGTCAAATTGCTGCTAATTAACAAGGTGCTGATTGCATTTCTGGTTGCAGGACTTGCTCCGCAATGACCATGGTGATGTTGGAAGGCACGCCACATTAAAAAATTTATATTGGAAGAATAGTTTTGTAAGAGGATGAAATGTGCTTGTGGCGTCTGCCCAGGTCATGAATATTAATGTGCTATCTGCATGGACTAATGAGAGTGCTGGAGAGACGAAGTCACGAGATATAAGAGTCTCTGCAGGAGGAGGAGGAGATTAGATTGAGAGTTTTAGATTTGAGGATTGGTGGTTTTGGAGTTTGGGTGGATAGAGAGACGGTTGGCGGTTGAGAATGGATGAAGTAGGATGTTTTGCTAAGAGTTAAAGACATTGATTGTACCTTCATCACCTGTAATAATAAACAACTTCTATTTGGTTCTATTTAAAATGACACATTGCCTGGACCTCTATTATTAATAATACATAATGTTGATGTAATCAACTGGTGGCAGCGACACGACACGTAGCTTGTGCCCTTTGATTTGGTGAAACAACTAAGGGACAGGCGAAAACATGACAGTGCTTTTTCCTTAATGTTTGATATGCAGGCTTCCATAAAATAATTGTCTCCTACAGACTAAGAGAAATAGTCCCAGACTTTAAAAAAATAATAATAATCATGGGTCCCTGGCTTCTGTCATAATCAAGTAGTAAAGTTTTTGAATAAGCTGCATTGTAGCTGAATTATATTGGCTAAGGCTGAGTTGCCTTTGCCTATGTTTTGAACACCATATCTGCCATGAGCTCACATAGGCTGCAATCCTGTATCAATTTACCTGGGAAGAAGTCCCTTGGACGTAATGAAACTTAGTTTTATGGAGACCTTTTGAATAAGGTATGCATATAACTTTTGAAAATATAAAGTAGTATACAAATTGTGAATATATTATTGAAGTATCTTTGTACCTGTTCTAAAAGCTAATGAGACCTCTCCTCCAACCTGCCTTCATTCTCTCTGGGAAATTGTCACAAATCTATTTATACCAATATATGAGTTACTATCCTTCTGATACTAAAAAGTATAAGCAAAATACATCTATATCTTTGGTTATAATAAATGTTCTGCTTGTTCTCATCCGTGTTTGGATGTTTTATTTTGAGAATTATAAACTGGAGAGCTTAATACTGATACCAGAGAAAAACATCTTGGAGTGTCCTTTAAATTGCAGAGTGATAAGGCAGTTCAAATTCAAAAAGGTGCTGGTCATAATGGTTTGGAACAGGCAGAAGCCTCTTCTGCCAGCACAACTGTCCTTTTACTGGCAAAACCCAATTAGACCAGCTGATCTTAGAGATCTTCCAGCAAAAAGATTTATTGGTATACTGGCAAGCCGGCTACAATAAGCCAGCAAAAGAGAAGATGGAGAAAGGGTAGATCAAGGGAGAACCAAGGTATGTCAAATCCAAATCTCCTTTGTCCTGGAGACATAGCCAGTTTGCCAGCACAAAGTTAAGCCAATGTGAGGGTAAGCCTTAGTAATTTCCAACATCCTCAGGCTGGGAGAAGTTTGGATTCAGCTGATCTTCAAGTGGCCTAGTGTCTGTTCAGATTCTAAAACTGCAGTTTTATATACACACTACTGAGTAAGTCCGTTTGGATTGGTAAGAACTTCGTGCTGAGTATACATACAGGACGTTGTAACAATACAGCCTTATGCATGTTCACTTGGAAATAAGTCCCACTGTCTGTAGTTTATAGTAGGGTGGTGACGACAACTTTTTAAAAAATCTCATATTTGGTGATTTTTCAAGTCTCACCCTGCCAAGACTTCCTCCTGCATCAGTGAGACTTTCCATTAATTTTTCGCTATCTGCCTGTTCTTTTCTGTTAAGAGATTTTGCATAGTCTACTGCCCTTTCAATGCAATCTTAAGCAGGAAAGATGCAATTTTGTGAAGACACTGTAATAATTTTGCACAGGTTTCTTGTAGAAAAAAATGACCATGAATTATCTGGGAATCTAATGAAAGTGAAAGAAGAAAGTGCCAAAGCAGGACTTCAGTTGAACTTTAAGAGGACAAATATCATGACCACAGAAGAACTGCACAAATTGAAATAGAGATTTTGTATACCTTTGTTGAATAATAAATCTAAATGGAGACTGCGGCCAAGGAATCAGAAGGAATTGCTAAAGTGTAAGGATATGTCACTGGAGACCAAAATAATTCACACTCTTGTATTTCTGATCACCATGTATGGATGTGAAGGTTGGACAGTAAAGAAAGCTGACATAGGAAAAAATGATTCATTTGAAATATGGTGCTGGAGGTGAGCTTTGCAGATATCCTGAACTTCCAAAAAGACAAACATCTTTGAGGCTGCTAGGCTCTCTGTGGTGGCATGCCCGGGTGTAGAGGCCGTCCACGTGTCATTCGTGTCATTGGGATTGTGCTGGCATACCGCGCTCCCTGCGCTCCAGCGCAGTCCCTGCTGGAGCTGGCGGATTTTGTCTCTGTGGTGCTATTGAGGTCCCCCAGACTATTGGTTCTGGGGGACCAACATTCATTTGGAGGCTGAAGTTTCCGGTCCAGCTCAAGAGTTCCTGGAAACCATGGCTTCCTTGGACTTGACCCAGCAAGTCAGCGGTCCTACCCACGTGAGCGGCCATATGCTGGATCTGGTCTTTACTGCTGAGCAGAGAGAGTGTGCTCCGATGGTGGCCGACTTGATATCACCCCCCTTGTCATGGTCAGATCACCACCTAATTAAATGCAGCCTCTCAGTGGCACTTCCCTCCCACGGGGAGCTTGGGCCCATTAAGATGGTCTGCCCCCGCAGGTTACTGGATCCTGTTGGATTCCAAGATACCATGCGGGGGATTCCGGCTGACTTGGTTGGCGCTCCTGTCAATGCCCTGGTGGATGGCTGGTATACCGCCGCCACCAGGGCGGTCGACATGATCGCACCTAAACGCCCTCTCCGTTGCCGAGCCCGACCAGCTCCCTGGTTTAACCAGCAGCTGCGGGCTATGAAGTGTAATCGGAGAAGGCTAGAGAGCATCTGGAGAAGGGCCCCGACAGAAACTAATTTAAAAACCACCAGGATCGTGTCTAATCTTTACCTAACTAGGGTAAAGGTTGCTAGAAGAGCATTCTTCGCTGACCGGATAAGCAAAGCTGACAACCAGCAGGTGGAACTTTTCTATATAGTACGTGATCTATCTGGAGTTGGCCACAGTGATAGGCCTCCCTCTAGTATCTCCTGTGACCAATTTGCGGCATTTTTAAAATCTAAAGTGGAGGCCATTCGCCGGGACCTTGATCCCTTTTTACAGACAGTAGATCGAGCTGAGATGTCCAGTGCGTCGTCTTGCCCGGCGAGGTTAACTTGCTTTCAACCTGTGACGTCCAATGATGTGGACAGGGTGCTTGTGCGCTGTCGTGCCACCACCTCCTCTTTAGACCCTTGCCCGGCCTGGCTCATCAAAGCAGCCAGGCCGGTAACAACAGAATGGGCCACGGCAATAATTAATGGGTCTCTCCAGGAGGGCATGGTTCCCCCTGCCCTCAAGGAGACACTCATTAGGCCCATTTGAAAGAAACCTAATTTGGCAGCGGATGAAATTGGTAATTATAGGCATGTCGCCAATGTTTCTTTCTTAAGTAATGTGGTCGAAAGGGTGGTGGCTGACCAGCTCCAGGCACTCCTGGAGGAAACTGATGCCCTTGATCTGTTCCAGTCGGGCTTCAGGCCGCGGCATGGTACGGAAACAGCATTGGTCACCCTGCAGGATGACCTCCTGAGGGAGGCTGACAGGGGCAATATGTCCTTGTTGGTCCTCCTTGATATCTCAGCAGCCTTTGATACCGTCGACCACGGTATCCTCTGGGACGGCTCTCCGAGCTGGGGATCAGTGGCCTTGCTTTGGTGTGGCTCCGTTCCTTCTCAGGGGAACATCCCCAGAGAGTGCAACTTGGTGAGATGACTTTCACCCCGTGGATCCTCAATTGTGGGGTTCCACAGGGGTCAATCATCTCGCTAATGCTATTTAATATCTATATGAGGCCGCTGGGCTAGGTCATCCGGAGTTGTGGGGCTCAGTGTCATCAGTACGCTGATGACACCCAGCTCTACCTCTCCTTTTCTCCAACTTCAGTGGATGCTGTTCCGTCCCTTGAACGCTGCTTGGGGACCGTTTTGGGGCAGATGAAGGAAAACGGACTGAGGTTGAATCCGGACAAGATGGAAATCTTGTGCGTGGGCGGCCCTGGCGTCAGCGGATTGGGAAACTCCCTCTCCTTTGGGGGAGTTACTCTTCCCACAAAGAATGAGATTCGCAGCTTGGGCATCTGTCTGGACCCGGATCTCACCATGGAAACCCAGGTGACATCTGTGGTCTGGGCAGCCCATTTCCATCTTTGGAGGATTGCCCAGCTGTGTCCCTATCTAGACGTGGGGACACTCACGACTCTGATTCATGCACTCTTAATCTCTAGAATAGACTACTGCAGTGCTCTCTACGTGGGGCTACCCTTGAGGTTGATGTGGAGACTACAGCTGGTCCAGAATTCGGCGGCCAGATTAATAAGTGGGGTGAAGAAATTTCAGCACATCTCCCCCATTCTGGCCACCCTTCGTTGGCTACCGGTTCATTTCCACATCGACTTCAAGGTTATGATGATAACATTCAAAGCCCTAAACAGTTTAGGACCTCGGTACCTAGCAGAATGCCTGCTCCCAGCCAGATCTGTCCGTAATACCCATTCTTCACAGGCAGGGCGGTTGAGGGCCTTGACCCCGAAGGAGACCCGGAGGGAAAGAACAAGAAACTGGGCCTTCTCGGCGGTCGCCCCCCACCTGTGGAACAATCTGCCCATGGAGATCCGCCTGGCATCCTCGCTGGATGGGTTCAAATGAGCATTGAAGACTTGGCTCTTCCGCCAGGCTTTCCCTGAGCATTAAGTTTTTGATATCTCAGCTTCCCTTTTATCATCCTTTTTGCCATCCTTTCATCATCCTTTTTATGATCTTTATAGCCATCTGTTTTAATTTATCCTACTAGTTATTGTATCTGTTGAATGTATATATGATTTTGTTTTTATCGTGTTTGATGTTGTGTTGTTTGTCTTGTTGTTAGCCGCCCAGAGTGGCCTGGTTGCCAGATGGTGTGGGGTATAAATCCAATAAATAATAATAATAATAAATGGGTCCTAGATAAAATCAAGCCTGAACTATCTTTAGAGGCAAAAAATGTTGAAATGGAGGCTATTTGGGCACATCATGAGAAGGCAGGATTCTCTGGAAAAGACAGTAATGCTGGGAAATGTGGAAGGCAGCAGGAAAAGAGGAAGACAAAATACAAAATGGACTGACTCAGTAAAGAAAGTACAGGCTTAAGTTTACAAGAGTTGAGCAGGGCAGTTGAAGACAGGACATTTTGGAGATTGCTCATTCACAGGTTGCCATAATTCTGAGTTGACCTGATGGCACACAACAACAACAGTGAGATTTCCAAGAGGCATGAAATCACAGGGCATAAAATCTTGCACAGAGAAATCATGCTCCAGGACAAAATAGGATCCCCCCCTTCAGTTTTTCACAGAGAGTAAGAATGTGTGCCTCCCTTATTTGCTGGTCAATTCTGTATATGTCTACAGTTTTGCAGCTTTAAATGCCTAAATTGCCGTGGTATGCACCATGAAAATATGAATGCTGTCTTTTCTAAAGAATCTGCCCATCCCCCAAAATTCTCAATTCATGCTTGCAAAATAATTAAAGAAGGATCACACAGTAGAATTTTGGAATCTTTTTTAAAATATAAAATTATTATATTAAATTTTATCTTGATTTTTAAGATCTTCCCAAATGTTCCTGAATGACTGAGAAGCAATTCTCAAAATGGCAACAAGCCATCATTTTCCCAGGTAAGATACGGAAAAAAGAATTGTGTCAGTTCTGCAAGGTCATGGTCACTAAATAGCACTGGAAGGCAGTGAGTAATGAAGTTGCTATCGAAGAAGTAGACATATGCTAATGATAAAGCAGTGCAAAATCCAAAGGAAAGTAATGCTACAAGCAATATCTTGAGAACATCCCAGGGGCAATGAATAAATCTGAGTGGTTTAGATCTTAGGTGCAACTCTTTCACGGTGTGGGTTTCCTCACCCTCCTGCAATAGTGGAGTTCTCTCAGCACCCCCTTGGTCCACTACAGGCAAGACTAATATCTGAGGCATTGACATTTTTGGTTGTTCTTTCAAGTCCCACTTGTGGCTCTCCTGACCTGCCTTGGTATTTGAAAACTTTTCCACTGAGTCTCTGAATTGGTGGCCTATGACTTCTTCTGGTTCAGAAGCAATTTTAAATGTGATGCTTTTTTCTTTCTTTGGTTTATTGTCTGGATGTGGAGAAACCTTGGAGGACTTCTCTTTGATTTCCATGCTGAGGCTCTCATTGGTTTTTGCCAAGCTCTTGTTATGGGTCTCCAATTTTTGAATCTTTTCCTCTTTCTGCCTTATCAGATCCATAACCACTTCTGCTTCTTTCTCCAGGTCTTCTGACCATTTCCTGAGGCTGTGCGATTTGTCCTTTAGTCTCCTGATCAAGTCCTTAGTAGCGTTATTGTCTTTCATCAACATCTTATTTGGAGCATCCAATTTTACAGCTGTGTCACTGGCGTTACATCCTTGGAAGACCTTAGCCTTATCAACTGCGTGCTCCTGATTTAGTAATGTTGTGAGCACAGTGATAAGAATAGAACATTCTTTCAGAATGTTCATCTCCTTAAACTTTGACATCACTCTAATGTCACAATGCCATGATTAATCAACAGTGTGCCTCTATAACATCCTTAGGCTGGGAATCAAAATATCTATCAAAGGGGGAAATTATATGGCAGCCGTATTAAGAGAGATCAAGTAATACTATCAAACAAAAATTGGCAAATAGGTTATGAAAACCTTGCTTGTGGGTTCTAATAGAATTATTCTGACTTTGTTAACTTTGGGCATGGATCTGATAAGAGATGTGCCAGTAACGTGACCCCACATTTGACACAAAACAGTTCACATGCAGTAAAGAAGAGAAGTTCATAAGGGGTACAATAATGATGACAGAGATCACTGATTACAGAAACGGGGGAAATTACTTTTAAACATTAAAGTATGATATGTTGAAGAAGGAGTTCTGAACTATTTTGATGCATTTGTGGGAAGAAGAGGGCTTTCATTCCCTTGTGAATGAGTCCTTGTAGCTGCATCCTGTCACAAACAGATAATCCTAGAAAAGAGAGCTGAAGGAGCAAAAATCCAAGAGCATCTGCAGCAGGGGCTGGTTGGTAGTCTGCCAGCATAGTTTGTGCATGGAGCACCTGCCACTACAAGACAGTGGCTGAAATACTATTGAGCAACTACATTTGTGTAATTCTAATCATGTAAAGGTAGAAGCATTATTCCCAAAGTGCTTCAGTAGATGCACTGCACAATCAGTCTCAACAGGAACCACGCAGCTGATTGTGCAATCAAATTGCCCAAGCTTTGTTGCCTGGCCCTAACACCTGGTAAATTTACACAGGCATAACTTTACAATACAGTCAACCCTCGACTTACAAACTTAATCCGTTCCGGAAGGAAGTTTGTAAGTCGAAAAGTTCGTAAGTTGAATCAGCATTTCCCATAGGAATGCATTGAAAACCAATTAATCCGTTCCGGCTGTTTTTGGTTCTTAGGTCGAGGGGCGGTTTGTAACTCGAATCATTAGTTCCCATAGAAACTAATGCAAAGCCGGTTAATCCGTTCCTACCACTAGGGGCAGAATTTTTTTTCTTTTTTTTCCTTTTAACCTAAGATGACTTAGGTTAAAAAAAGAGGGTTTTTTTCGGTTCGTAACTCGAATCTAAGTTCACAAGTCGAGTCAATATTTTTCTATCAGAGCGGTTCGTAAGTCGAAATGTTCGTAACTAGGGCCGTTCGTAAGTCGAGGGTTGACTGTATGTGGAAGTTGAGTCATGGCAACTGGACTTACATAACGTAACATAAGAGGGGCCCTGCTGGATCAGGCCAACGGCCCATCTAGTCCAGCTTCCTTTATCTCACAGTGGCCCCACCAGATGCCCCTAGGAGCACACGAGACAACTAGATACCTGTCTCCTGATACCACTCCCCTGTGGCATTTTGAGGTACCTTCAAGCCTGACTTCTTTCTTATTAGGTTTAAATGTTTCGCTGCTAATCCAAGTAGCTTCTTCAGTCTGAGAAGAGTTGGTAGGAGACCCCTGATATATCCTCCATGTTGGTTTCACATTTCCCTGGTTTGAATAGGCTCTTTAGATCAGGGGTCCCCAACTCCCAGTCTGCGGACCGGTCCCGGTCCGTGGCCTTGCCAGAACTGGGCCGTGGAGAGAAATTTCCTAACCCCCCCCCCCACGCAGACGCATGCATGCCCCTGCCATGCACACATGGCCCCTCCCATGCATGCATGATCCCTCCCACAGCCCCTCCCACTCAAGCACAGCCCCTCCCACAGCCCCTCCCATGCACGCATGGACGACCCCCCACCCACACACTAAACCGGTCTGTGGAGGCAAAAAGGTTGGGGGTCACTGCCTTAGATGGACAAATGATGGGAGTGAGTGAAAATCCCACTTCTGCAGTCCTTCTCCACCCATTGTCATGGGTCATTAATGGTCGTTAACGGTGGTCTTTCTGGTGTGTGTGGTTGTCATGATCCCCATGTAGCCCCTGCTTGTTTCACCAAACAAAGATCTCACGCTACGTGCCCCTCAGCTGCCACCAGTTGATTACATCAACTTTACCTAATATTAATGAAAGATGTCCAGGCCATATGTCATTTTAAAAGAACCACATAGAAATTGTTTATTGATACAGGTGTTGACAGAACAAGCAATTTTGTTAACTCTTAAACATTCTCCTTTATCCCTCTCAACCACCACTCCCCCACCCAAACTCCAAATCTCTCTATCTCAAAACCCTATCTCTGTCTATCTAAACTCCTCCTGCTGCTGCTGAGTCTCTTATATCTCTTGACTCCACCCCTCCAGCACTCCCATTGGTCTATGCAGATATCCTATGAATATTCATGACCTGGGCGGATGCCACATTCCTCCCCCCTTAATAAGTTTGTTTTAGGAGGGGAAACGTAACAGTTTGCCCTCATAAACAAACAAAGGTTTATGGGAGAATATAAACATTAACCTCTTACATTATTTACATCACTAAAGATACATTACATTACTCTTACATCAATAAAGACCTATTAACCTCTTGCATTACTTACATTAATACAAATTACATTACATTACTTTTACATTAGTAAGGATACTCACCATTATTTTTACCATCACTATACACTTCTCAGTTCATCAACATCCAAGCAAACTCTGCACTTTAATCATATTTCATAACTATTACACAAACAGAACAGTTAATGCAATATTACAAACTTTTATCCACCCGTTAGTCATTTGGCCTTCGAGACAAGGGGTCAGCAACCACACTCTGGGTCCCCCTTACACTGCGGATGTCAAAGTCTTGCATATTTCTTAAAAAGGGGTTTTTCATCTGATTTATTGTATTTCTTTTTACTACATTAAACAAATATTTTTCAACATTCCCATTTATTTCTGAGGATTCCGTATCCCACCAAATTAATTTCTCTTTATTGTATATAATCTCTCCAATAAATCTTAATTGATTTGCTATATAATAATTTTTTACAGTAGGAATACCTAAACCTCCTTTTTGGGGGGCCTTATACCAATATCTTTTATTTATTCTAGATTTTTTACCTTGATTACAAAATCCATTAACTAATCCCTGCCAATACTTAAAATCTTCTTCTTCTAATTGTATTGGGAGCATCCTAAATAAAAAGGTAATTTTTGGTAATATTTTCATTTTAATCATAGCGATTCTCCCAAATCATGATAGTTTCAATTTAGAATACTCTTGCAATTTATCTTTAATATCACTTTTTAGTTTATTAAAATGTTTCTCCTTTAATTTTTGAGTCATTTTAACTATATTTATACCTAAATATTTAATATGATTACACATTTTAAAACTATATTTATTTATAAACATTTCTTGTTCCTGTTTATTATGATTAAACATCATTATTTGTGTTTTTTGCCAATTAATAATTAATCCTGTTATTTCCCCAAATTTTTCTAAGTGCTTTTTAATATTGTCCATACTCTCTAATGGGTTTTTAATAGTCAATAATGAATCATCAGCAAATAAATTAATCTTAATTGTATCATTTTTTCCTAATCCTTTAATTAATTCATTATTTCTTATTGCATTAGCTAGCAATTCTATAAACATACAAAACAATATTGGTGAAAGTGGGCAGCCTTGTCTCGTACCTCGGCCTAGAAAAATCCATTCCGTTAAACCATCATTAACTTCTGAAATATTATCTGAATACAATTGGTCTATAACCCCTATAAATTTTTTACCAAATCCCCAACCCCTTATAAGAAGTTTTAGTGTTGGCCATTCGACACAATCAAAAGCCTTAAATGTGTCTAATGATAAAACAATTGCTTTTATTTTTTCCTTTTCTATCTCATATATAATGTTCAAAACTCGTCTGGTTAAATTATCCATTTGTCTTCCCTTAATAAAACCATACTGGTCTTCCTTAATATAATTTGCTATAAATCTACTTAATCTATTTGCTAATATAGCAGTAAAAATCTTAGCATCTTGGTTTATTAGATATATGGGCCTATAAGATCCCGGATCTGTTTGATCTTTGTTGGGTTTTGGAATAAGAATCGTTAATGAATGTTTCCAAGAAGCAGGCATTATCTCTCCTTCCATTATTTTATTATAAAACATTTTTTACTTAGGTATCAAAATGGAACTAAAATGCTTGTAATATTCTGGACCCAATCCACCAGGGCCTGGTTTTTTTTTTTTCCATTTTTCAACTTATTAATAACTTTCGCAATTTCTTGTTCTTTAATCTCTTCTTCTAATATTCTTTTATCATCTTCCAATAATTTAATTTTTACATTCTCATTTATATAATTTTCTATATTCTCTTTCATTACATTATTTCCTTTATATAATTTCTGAAAAAGTTCATGAAAAATTTTCAATTTATCTTTCATTCTATTTCAACTCTTACCTGTTCTATCTTTAATTATCCCAATTGAGTTTTTTAGTCTTCTATTTTTACACATTCTAGCTAATAATTTTGAATTTTTATTGTTAAATTCAAAAAATGCCTCTTTAAATACATCAAATCTCTCTGGACTTTCTCTATTTCTAAATTATCTAATTCCTTTCTCTTAGCCTGAATTTCTACCAAAATTCTTCTATCTCTTTCTTTTTTTAAAAAATCTGTTTTCCAAATTTTTCAGATCTTCTTCCATTTTTTTCACATTTCTCTCCTTAATTTTTTTTAATTTACAGGATTCCCTTATTGTTATTCCTCTCGAAATTGCTTTCATTGTGTCCCACAACAGGCCTAATTTAGTACCTCCTGCTTCATTTATTGTCCATAATTCTAACCATTCCTTCTTTATCTTTTCTATTACCTCTGGGTACTGTAAAATATTATTATCCATTCTCCACCTTTTAGAGTCTTTTTAATCTTTTTTTATTTCAATCTCTATTGACATCAAAGCATGATCTTTTATTTTAATGGAGCTAATTTCAGTATTAATTATCTTAGAAATTAAATCTTGAGATGTGAATATAAAATCTATTCTAGAGTAACTATTATGTACAGCTGAAAAATAAGTATATCTTCTTTCATCACCTTTCAATGCTCTCCAAATATCCTTCAATTGGTTATTTCTTACCTTCTTGCTCAATATTGTATTTCTTTGATAAATATCATTCCAACCATAAAATTTTTTATCTTTTATCTTATCCATAACCATATTAAAATATCCTGCCATAACAACATAACCTTTCTTTACCTTTTCCATTTCTTTAAAAACCGTATCATAAAATTCTCCCTGTTTAATACAGAATTAGCGCCCATCTTTCAAGTTTGATGCTATTGGAATTCATAGTTCATAGCCGCACCAAAGGGAAATGGCCTGTGCAGAGGAAGAATTTCCTTCCCCAAATGTAGGGCTTCAGATTTTGCAGCGTCCATACAATAGCTAGGCACGCCCTCTCTATGGTGGACAAATGTCTCTCACCAGGTTGGAGTCTTCTGCTGATAAAAGTCACTGGGTGAAGACTCCTGCTGTCATCTGATTGGTACAGCACGTCTCCCAGTCCTACCTTCGATGCATCCATGCAGATGATGAACTCACGGTCGAAGTCCGGTGCAACAAGGACAGGTCCTCAAGTCTGTGCCCTCTTCAGACAATCAAAGGCTACCTGGCACTCTGACATCCACTGGATGTCCTCAACTCACCTTTTCTGGGTGAAGCCTGTTTTCTTTTCGAGTAGTGGCTTCACTTTCTCAACTGTGGGCAGGGTAGGCAGTTTCTTCCACTCCTCCAAAACAACTATGACTGCGTTCTTCCTTGAAATCTTATTGCTTTTGCCTTCACCCTCACCAATAAACTTGCCCACAGGTACTTTTGTTGCAAAGCTCTTCATATGTGGGGGACCACTATCACAGGTCACCTCAAGATTCACAGGCAAGTTTCTTTTAAGTGCAATCTCAAACACTTGGCTTATTTCAGATGTATTGAGATTTTCATCACCTGGTTCTATCCCTTTAATCTCTGGTTTCTCAGGTAGGGGCTCACCTTGCAGGATTTTCAGTGCTTTTGCAGCTGCATGTGGAGACTTCCCAATACTAGTCCCTTCAGCTTTCCAGTGCTGCCGTAACACATCTACAGGTCCTGACCATGCCAACTGCAATTCACTCCCCTCTATGGGTTTCAGCATCATCACTTCATCCTCAGGACAGAATGCTCTTTCCTGGGCCTTTTCATCATACCAGCCCCTCTGCATTTCAAGAGTACTCCCCAAGCTCTGCTCTGCTATTTCTAAGGTCTTTTGCAGACCCATGTGTTGGAAAGGGGTCGAGATCACTGGCAATGGGCATAGCTTAGCCATCGTCTGGTCATTTCCAGTACCTCGTTTTTGACAAGTATCACAGCTTCAACAATATTGTTTCACTTGCTTCCCCATTCCAGGCCAATAAATGTTCTGTGCCACTCTTTGCTTGGTGCGAGAGATGCCCATGTGTGCTCCAAATACATCTCTGTGTGCCTTTTCTATAATCTTTTCTCTGTACTTAACAGGGACAATTAGCTGTTTGTGGGGTCCTCCCCCCCATGAGGTGCCATTAAAACCTCTCTATATAATAAATCTTTTTCCACACAATACTTCTCTGGGTGTTCAGGGGCCAGTGGAATGGGATTCTCATTAACTTTCCCAAAGCAATCACTCAAGGTAACATCTTCCTTCTGCTCATTCATAAAGGAGGAACTACTAGGATTTCTCATTAGCACTAAATCAGCTGTTTCTTTCATTTTAGGTTGTTCCTCTAAAGTGGGTTTTTCAACAAGAGTTCCAGCGCTTTCCTCAGAGGCTTTAATCTGCTTCCCCTGAGAGCGAGTTACGATTAAAACACTCTGCACATGCTTGGCTAGATCTAAACCAATCAGACAAGGAGCAGGGATTTGGTCTGACACTGCTACCTTCCATATACCAGACCACCCCTGGTATCAAACTGCTACTTTGGCCATTGGCAGCACCACCACGTCTGAGCTAATGCCTTTGAGGGTGATGTTTTGTTCTAACATATTCTCTTCAGGAATGATGTCTGAGTGACAAATAGTAACTTGGGAACATGTATCTTTCAGACCCAGATACTTTACGTTGTCAGTGAAAATATGCTCTGCAGAGTTATTCAATAAATCCTGATCGCCCTTCATTAGGAAACATTGTACCACTCTGGCTTCAGGAATTTCTGGGTTCTCAGTGCTGCAACAGGTAGAGGCCTCAACTTCAACTGCCGATTGCTGTGCCCTATTATGCTGCAGGCAAAATACCTTTTTAGGCTGAATGTAATTTCCACCTTTAGGCTGACTAAAATCCCTATTGTTTTGAGTTTCACATTGAGCCCAAAAATGCCCTTTCTCACCACACGCATAACATTGTTTACTGGCCTTAGGTTCAGAATAAAGGGTTTTATTAACTTTTCCCTCAGGATTATTTGATTTCAGGGGACTGTGCTCTGGGGATGAGGGTTTCACTTTAAAATGGCCTCCCTTAGCTTGAGTCTGTCTGAAGTAATTTCCACTGGATTGAGATGTTCCGCTGCTGTTGTTCCATCCTTTTCTGTCATTTTTTAATTCAGAGAATCGAGGATCTCTGATCTCACTAATAGAATCAGCATATTCAGATGCCTGTAGCACATTTTTAGGATCCTTGTCCTTGACCAGATAACACAATTCCCCTTGCAAAATTGAATAAAATTGTTCTAACCCAAACACATTTTTCATTTTGTCTAAGGTAGAGACACATTCCTGTTCCAGCCATTTATTGAGATACTTCGTCAAACGTGCCCCAAGTTGGGCAAAAGACCCCTCAGGTTTCTTTGAAATTGATCTAAATTCCCTTCTGAGGTCCTCTGAATTAATCCCAAATTGGGAATACACCATCTTTCTAAAATCTCTAGCTTGCTTCAGAGGCATCTGTGAATAAAGCTCAGATAAAACTCCACTTATTTGTGATCTTAAAATTATCATCCTCTCATCATCTTTAACCTCAAAGTCCCAACAAGCTCTCTCAAATGAAATCAGGAAAGATTCAGGACAATCCCCCTTCCAATATTGGGGAAATTTCTTTAGGTCAATTTTTGAGAGACTTCCCACACTGGAATTATTATTATTATTATTATTATTATTATTATTATTATTATTATTATTATTATTATTATTATTATTATTATTATTATTATTATTATTATTATTATTATTATTATTCTGAGCAGCTAATTCCAATTTCTTCACCTCAATTTGGAATTGCATTTCTCTTTCCCTTTCTCTTTCTTTAATTTCTCTTTCCCTTTCTCTTTCTTTAATTTTTTCTCTTTCCAATTCTTGCTCAAATTCCCTTTGCCTTTCAAGTTCTTTCTTTAATTTCTATTTCCCTGAGTTTGTATTCCTTTTCCTTTTCTCTTTCCTTAATTTCTGTTTCTAATTAGTTTTTCATAGCTAGCTCCTTCAGTTTAAATTCTTGTTCTAGCTTCCACTTTTCAAAATCTTGGAAGCTTTGAATATTTTTTCCCTCTGAGGCAATCAATACAGGTCCCTCAGTTTCTTCCTCACTCTGAATTTGAGGGTTTCCATTTCCCTCAGCACCGTGGAGCTCAGCCTGTGCCTCCATAACTGACTTTTTACTTCTTTTGGGTGGCATAAACAATACAATTTCTTATTAACCTGGACTGGTTCTTTTCCCTCACAAAAGCCAAAAGTACAAGCCTTTTCTCTCTCTTTCAGCGGCTTTCCTTGTAACTAGGTTGCACTTTTCCAAGCAGCTAGCCTCAGCTTCTCCTAAGCTCACAACCCTTGTCACAATATTTCCCTATCTGGGCAATTTTTGTCTCCAGACACAAGAACAACTTTTGCTTAGCTTTTATTATCCCCTCAGATCTATGCTGACCTAGGCTTCCACTCTATCCGCCACTGCCCTTTACCCTCAGAGCTCTGGATTTTGAGCTAGCCACTAGGCCTTGTAAATCCTGACGTTAAAAAATGTTTTCTCTTGAGTAGGTATTTTCCTTCTCTTAGGATTCTCCAGATCTGGGTTCAGAAGCCCCGAAACGAAGTCTTCACCAAGACTCTAACGGGTAACCACGTCTTACCACAGATCCTAACCCCTTCTAGCTAGGAATACATTTAATTGTTGTAAGCCGCCCAGAGACCTTTGGGTAGTGTGGGCGGCATATAAGTTAAATAAATAAATAAAATAAATAAATAAACTCAAGCCCATTCAACTTTTCACTGGATTGTTTCGTATCCCACCTCTGTACCACCAATTTGTCACGATCCCCACATGGCCCCTGCTTGTTTCACCAAACAAAGAGCTCACACTACATGCCCCTCAGCTGCCACCAGTTGATTACATCAACTTTACCTAATATTAATGAAAGATGTCCAGGCCATATGTCATTTTAAAAGAACCAAATAGAAATTGTTTATTGATACAGGTGTTGACAGAACAAGCAATGTTATTAACTCTTAAACAAACATTCCCCTTTATCCCTCTCAACCACCACTCTCCCACCCAAACTCCAAATCTCTCTATCTCAAAACCCTATCTCTGTCTATCTAAACTCCTCCTGCTGCTGCTGAGTCTCTTATACCTTGTGACTCCGCCCCTCCAGCACTCCCATTGGTCTATGCAAATAGCATATGAATATTCATGACCTGGACGAATGCCACAGTGGTCCTGATCTTTCTGGGGACGGATGAAAGGGCAGCATGATAAATAGGAGACAGATTGTATCTAAGGCCTCCATCCCTGTTGAGTGAGGGATTTTCTATATGCACATGTATGACCTCCCTGACCCCTCTCTCAAACCACCTATCTTCTCGGTCCAAACTGAGTTCGTCATCAAAAGAGTGTCCTTTGTCCTTCAAATGAAGGAACACTGCTGATTGTGGTCCTGAGTCATTGCCCCTCATGTGCTGGGCCATTCTCCTCTTTAGTATGTGTGGTCATCAGGATGCTAAATGACAGCAGATGTTAAATAAGAGTATTTTTTTTTTTTGGCGCATTCTATAGCCCACAATAAACCTTCTGAGTTATTTTTCTGTGTAAATCTCCTCCCAGATTGACCTTACGTACTAAGGAGTGGGAAGAACATTCTGTACAACACTTAAAGAACAAATGGAATGAAGATGTGGTGCCCTGCAGTGGCGTCAGTTGGGCCTGTTTCTTGAGCAGCCAAGATATGGGTTGCTTAAGTGCAGGTTTAGTCTTTGTATATTCTTATTCCTATCCCAGTATCCTGAATTCCTCACTTAGCATTCTTCACTTGTTGTGCCTCATTTCAAAAACATCCTTGACATCAGAGTTAGCTGTTGTCTCTCAGGGTAGAAGTGAGGAGAAATTAGTGCCTCATCAGAATAAATTTGAACAAGATGTGATATGGGTTTTCAATTTCAATGTGCTTATTGTCTAAATGAATTTAGGAACTGAATCCAATTAATTCTGAGTTATTTTCTTCTTTTCATCTTCTTGCTTAATACCAATTAGAGGGAAATACAGAATTAGCAAGGAGATGGTTCCAAAGCATCTTTACTGTCACTGCAGATTCTTCTTTGCTCCTGTTACATAATACCCTTCTTCTGGATGAGTTCTTCTTCTTCCATTTTATGCTGTTCTAGCATGAAATTACAAAGCCCTGTGCTGCAAATTAGTTCCCTGTAGGGACATCGGGTGCATCAAATAAAGCCAATTCTGACTGGCTTCAAAAACTTGCCCTCCATAAATGCTTCCTGAGGAGTTCCTCTCATCCCATCAGCACTTTGAGGAAAAACGAGAGTGAAGGAGTTCCGAGGTCACGAGGTAAAGTTCATTTCTGTTTCAGTGACTCCTGGGATTTCTGATTTCATTTCTGAGGGACGCCCTGGGATCCTCCAAAAGAAGTGTAAAAGCATTGTCATACATAAAGGTTAAAATGCGTTTTGCCTAATACAAATATAGACCAGAAAGAACACTTTAATTACAATTACCACCCTGCTACATTACCAGCAATAACTTACTTACATAAATACAGAAAATGGTTTAAAGGCAATTGAAGGCCCTCATATGAGAACAAAATATATGAGACTGTTGTATTTGAACTAACATTTGAGGTGGCTGAAATTAAACCAAGAGAGAGCTATTTTTCAATAGGGTTTTAAAAATCAATCCCCTACAAGGATCTTATTAGAACCATTAATTTATTAATAGTTGATGTTTTGGTTTTCTTTTCTAATTATTTTATTTCTCCTCCTTGGACTTGTTTCTATATCATACTGGCCAAATGCAAAATAAAATGTCACACTTGGAGTAAAATATTAACCAGTCATTTGAGCTTGTGTCACCCTGCCAGGCTGGCCATTGGAGTCTAGTACCTTATACTTCCTGTTTAAAGGGATATAGAAGACTTATTTTTGCCTTTCATAGAGAATAAATGTCAGTGGTTACTACTAATAATATATCTCCAAGTAGTATAAGGTACTAGACCTTTGACTATCAATTTTTACTTAGCCAGTCCTGTATGCGGGTTCCCTTGGTGGCACCTGGTTGGCCACTATGGGAACCGAATACCAGATTAGACTGGCCTATGATCTGATCCAGCGGATCCCAAGGCCCTTCTGGACCTCACAATCTTTCCTGACTGCTGAGTTCCTATGGATTCCTGGACTCCAGGTCACTAACTTCTGGTCTGTGCTATCCGCTACTCAGATTCTACTAGGTAAAGGTAAAGGTAAAGGTTCCCCTTGACATTTAGTCCAGTCATGTCCAACTCTAGGGGGCGGTGCTCATCCCCGTTTCCAAGCCACAAAGCCAGATTTGTCTGAAGACAGTTTCTTTGGTCACATGGCCAGCGCGACTAGACACGGAACGCCATTACCTTCCCACCGAGGTGGTACCTATTTATCTACTCGCATTTGCATGCTTTCAAACTGCTAGGTTGGCAAGACCTGGGACAAACAATGGGAGTTCACTCCGTCTCGTGGATTTGATCTTACGACTGCTGGTCTTTCGACCTTGCGGCACAGAGGCTTCTGTGGTTTAACCTGCAGCGCCACCACGTCCCTTCAGATTCTACTACTTTTCCTCAAATAGTCTCCACCATTTCAAACATACAGATGGGTTCTTATCTCATTCCTCTATTTGTCTGAAGCCATTAATTCTCTCATACATGAGGCTAAGAAGCTCTGTTACCTGGAGGACAGAAAGCCTTCCACTTTCCACCATGGGGACTTCAGAGGAAAAGGTATAGGCATAGGGTATACCTCTTGGTTGCAGTGCAGGTTTTGCCTGCCCTTATAGTGCAAAGCACTGAGTGCAAAGATGGGCAGTTGCCAATTACCTAAATCCAGCAATATCCAAGCAAAGAGAAAATACCCAGCAGGGCAGTTACACTGGATTACACTGTTTTGCAAGAAGCTGTGCAACATCTTGTACAACCAAACGAGTGCAGATACCATCCTCGTATTTGCTCTGAAAATGTGCAACTTCTGGTGCAATGAAATCATTGGATATGTGCTGTTCAGTTTAGCAAAGCTTGTTGTTTTGATGATGGATTCTCTTTGTAGTTCTCCCACAAAGTAACTATAAATAAATGTTGGCTATGAACACATGTTTAGGAGGACCACAGGTGTACATAGTCATTCAATGCATGTATTATTGCTTTATATAGAGATGGGCACAGACTGGGAAAATTGTGGTTTATGATGGCTCATAGTTCATTCTTGCTATTCATGAATCACAAACTTTCTGATAAAATTAGCTATTTCATGATTCATGCAATTTGGGACTTTTGGTAGTGGTAGAACAGCCCATACATGAGTTAGAGATGCAAAACTCACAGTGAGTTTCAACTGGCTGTCCTCCCCACCTGTTTCAAATTTGGTGAAGATTTGATTTGGGACATCCAAATTATAGCCCACCAAAGCACGCCCCTTAATTTGGAGGACTATAACTAGGATTTCCCAAATCCAGTCTTTGCCAGGCGTGGACGGGGGAGGGAGGAGAGTCAACTGAAGACTCACTGTGAGTTTTGCATCTCTAACTCATGCAGGGGCTATTCTACTGCTCCAGAAGTCCCAAATTGACCGTTCTCTTCAGGCAATCTTTTCCTTAAGGACTGGTGGTCTGAGAGAGCTTTTTAAATGGACTGTTTGTTTGTTTATTTAAAATATTTTTATCACGCCTTCTCCTTGAAAAGGACCCAAGGTAGCTTACAACAATGAAAGACAATATTTAAAGTTGAAAACAATGAGTATATAACATGGTTAACATAATTAAAAAGCAATATTTAAAAATGATGAATAAGGAGGCATCTTACATCAATTAACAGGCAATATTAAGGCAAAGATCAGTAAGTATACAAAATTTTTTAAAAATGTCACTCTGTGATGAAAACACAAGTAGTAGTAGTTGTGCTTTGTTGTTTTATATGTGTTTTAGTATTGATTTTACTTACCATTTTTTATATACTTGTTTAATTCTTTTAAATATTTGTATATTTACTGTTTTAGCTTTTAAATATTATCTTTTTAATGATGTAAGCTGCCTTGGGTCCTTTTTAAGGGGAAAGGTGAGATAAAAATATTTTAAATAAATATATAAATAATAAATTTAATGAACCAAAAAGTGTACAAATCAACATTCTACAAGGCAATACTAAAAAGGGGGGCAGTTCAAACAAAAATATATACCTTTGACATTGGAATTCAGATCAAGACCAAATTTGGCACAGGTGTATTAAATCGCCTGCTCTTGCTCTGTGCCAAATTTGGGGGAGTTTGGACACAGTGTTTTTGAGTTGTGGATTTTTAAAAAGTAAAACTGTCCCCCCTTTCAGAAACAGGAAATCCTAAACATCCTCAGATTTTGAAAAGCACATAAAATTGAAAAGACCAATCTTGCTTATCTTGAAAAGGAATGGTTGTCCTAATCCATCTTTTTAATTTGTAAAGAATCCAGGCTGTAAGGCTGAAAAAGTCATCCTCAAACAAGGCCTTTTAAGTGGGGAAAACAGTGGCTTTGTTATAAACCGAGCATGTGTGTTAGAGACTTGCCAGGCAGGTGATACAATGTATGGTATGGGTGAGGGAGAATTACAGGTCAACAAAAGTTCACAGGTATTATAGAAGGTGTCAAAAAATGGATTTGCTTTAAAGAAAGTAATGGATTGGCAGTCCTCCAGAAAGAGGGACATTTTTCCATGTCTCTCCAGGGAATCAGCATACAATTTTGTAAGGCATATTCAAAGTATTTCTGCATTACAAAACTACAGAGCAGTTTGTTTGTCCCGGTCCTGAGTGCTTTTAGTAAACGTTCTCTCAGGATTTCTAAGACCAGGAGTTTCCCTCCATCTTGATACACAAGAGGACCTGGGTAAAGCGCAAAACAGTTTGCTGAGGCCCTAGGCTGGAAAGGTAATATGTCCTCCAAGAGACTGTCAAGAAGAGCCTGGCATCTTCCTGGGCAGCTTGCCAAGAGCAGAAGCCATTAGTTGTGCTTCCCAGTCCCCCCTCTTCTAAACAATCTGAAGACACTAAACCAAATTAATCCCTTGAGTTAGACACAGAGGTGATTGAAGCTTGCTTTCTTCCTGGGATTATTTCATTCATGCAAAGGGAGTTGTGAAAATGCAGAGCTAAATGACTCTGGGGTTCAAAAATGTATATCTACCCTGGAGCTCTTCAGAAGGACTTTTGAACAGAGGAACCAGTAAACCAGGATCTGTCCCTGAGTTAATTTCATGCTCCTCTTGCTTTGGACTGATTGGGTAGGGTGGAGGGAATTGTGTGTTAATTAGCCCAAGAAGCTTAAATGCAATTTGGCAATGGGTGATTGCTTCTGATTGTATGCTATGTGTTATAAAGGAATGCTTACATTTCACAACAGAGAAGTGTATTTCAGCTGTAATGATTAGTAGTCTAACAGCATTTTTTATGCTTCAATCAAAAAAGCAGGTAACCTTAAAATCTCACACACACACACACACACACACACACACACACACACACGCACATACTTTCTGTTTCTCTCTGTCTCAAATTAAATCCAAACCTTCCCACATCTGTTCAAAGAGCAGCAGGAGGGAGTATCAAACAGAAAATCTTGTACTTCTGTGTTGGCTTTTCAAAAAATCACATTCAGCATTTGACCCAGCCTAGCAGAGAGCAATTAAAAGGTTCTGTTTCAGCTCCCCCATCCTGCTCTGATTCATGGCTACTGGGTTATTCTTGTCCAGTAATATACTCTGCTCTTTTATAGCCTCATCACAGATATGAAATAGATACATTTTTCTCCAGTGGAGTGACATTAAACACCATCTTTTGAGTTCTATCTATGTTTGGTCATCTTTGCAATAAACATATCCTTGTAAAAATTGTTAGAATTTTTTTTAAAAAATGTCTCCTACCTTTAATTTTCTCCTATCCTTCCCAAGTGTTTCGTCCCCAGTTTGGCTATTCAAACTGCTGATTCCAACAATAGCTTCTGTTTGTTTCCTCCTGCTACAACAGAGAGCATCACATGGGGCCTGCCGTCTCATATTTCAGAGCTATTTTGGTGTAATAATGACTGCGAATAGCTCAGGTTTTCTGCACCTTCCCCCCAAGCCACAGATAAAATAAAATGAATGTCATTTAAACTCAATTTCATTCTCCCTATAATGCCCTTTCGCCCTTCTCTGCACATCTCTGTGGAGAAAGTCCAGCTGCCTAAGGTCAACAAGGAGGGCACATGATGGCTGGCAACCCCATGTTGCTGATCCTTAGTGATATGGGCATTGTTGTTCTGAGTGAGGGTGGGCATGCAAGTGTCCAGTGGACCCCACTGTTTTTATCTGGATAATCTTGCTCTTTGAAATATCTGAGGCATTTCTGCAGAACCTTATGTGTATTATGTGCCATCAAGTTGCATATCACTTACAGCAATCCTAACAGAAGTTTTCAAGGCCTGTTTGATATTTAAGGAGTGGTTTTTCCACTCTCCAGTAGGTTTCCATGGCTGAGCGTGGATTTGAACCCAAGTCTCCCAAGTCCTTGTCTGTAATTATCTACTGCCCCACACTTGGTCTTTGGTTGAATCTTAGCCCAGACAATGTTTGGTGGCTAAATTATTTTTTGGTCAAAGTAATAGCTCTACAATGTTTGGAAAATCCAAGTTATTTCTCTAGTATAATATTTACTGCAAGTGGTTTCAGGGGACTTGCTTTAAATTTGCTTTCATGTGCTGTTCAGATACATCACGTCAGACAGATCAGAAATACTATCCTCATGTTACTGATGAAGAGGAGGAGGAGCTGCTGCCCTAGTGGCTGAGGCATGAAGAAAATGAAATTAAGAATTTGGAGAAGTTATCTTTTGGGAGTACAACTCCCAGAATCTCCCAGCCAGCACTGACATTACCCACTTCTGGGAGCTGTAGTCCAAAAAGTCACTTTTCTGGCAGTGCATAGGATATGTGACAGTACTGAAATCCCTTCCCTTTGCTCTCAGAAGGGCTGTTGCCTCAGTTTGTAGGATCAAGTTAGAAACCCTGTAAGTTCCATTATTTAACTCTAATTTAACTATCAACATGGCTCATATGCATTAGGAACCAATCATTTCACAAGACTTCCTCTTTTTGATTTTGATCCATCTCATGGTGCAGGAAAGTCTCATCCCGTAATTATTTGCTGATCACCTTGGCCTCATTTATTCTGAGTTTAGTTGAATTATCAAGAATGTAATTAATTTCTAGTTTTTGACAATGAATTCCTAGATCTTGTAATGGGAAACTCTAAAATGGCTAATGACCTTTTACTCAAGAGTGTGCTGTGATTTAACATTGAAATAAAAGGGAGCCAATACAAAATACAAATGCAAGAGTAGGCGATTCCTTTATAGACCACCAAAAAAATTGTACAATCTGCTAGCTTTCATGGATCAGGACCACTTCATCAGGCGTGTACCAGTGTGAAGAATTTTGAGTTCAAAAGTTCAGGACAAGATGGATTTTTCCAGGTAAGTTACTCTTAGATGTAAAGTCCAAAAGTTCTTGGCAAGATGGATTCCACCAGGCACGTCTTTCTTAGATGGACGTCATAAAAGATGCAGGCTGCATTAGAGCTGTTTTTTTAAAGTCACAGCAGAGGCAGCTGTGGATTGGATATCACACTTCAGCTCTTCAAAGAGGCACAGGCCATGCACACACACACACCTTTCCAATTGGCCTTTCTTTGAAGCGAACATGTTTCTGCTTGGCTAGAGAGGGGTGACACAGAGAAAACTAGTCCTCCATCTGGGAATTGGGATGATAATTTAGTAAACTCACTAAGTATAGCCAATTGGGATCAGATTAAAGTCAAAATAAATAATATTATGTAGTGGTTGTAGTCCTGCTCCACGGATGTTGAGAGTTCATGCATCTTCTTATTGGTATTGTGGGGTGGCTATTTCTTGGTATCTTTGTAATTCTATTAAAATAAAAGGGAGTGTGTAGTCATTACAAAATACAAATGCAAGAGTAGGTTATATCTTTCTAGACCACTAAAAGAATCATCATACAATCTGCTAGGTTTTGTGGATCAGAACCACTTCGTCAGGTGTGTACCAGTGTAAAGAATTTAATGTCCAAAACTTTAGTTGCCATGAACTTTTGAACTTTAATTGCCACAAATGTTTGGACTTTAAATTCTTCACACTGGTACACGCTTAACGAAGTGCTCCTGATCCATGAAAACTAGCAGATTGTATGATAATTTTTAAGTGTTTTTTTTTCTTTTTACATTTGTAATTTAACAGTTAGCTTTAGTGTGGCCTGACTATCAGCAGCCCCATAGCTAAACACCATTGATGCTTGCATATTTAAAGATCTTTATCACAGTGGGAAATACTCTTGTCTTGAACAACTGCTGGCTGCAATCAACAATCGGAGTGTACCTTTCTGTTTCATTTATGCAAAGGAATGTTTAAATTATTGTTTGTGATGTTTATTTTTCACCCTTCCTCCAAGCAGCTCCATATGGGTTAGCTGTCTTCTGCTTTTCCAATTTTATCTGCATAACAATCCAATGAGGTAGAAGTAATGATTGCTCCAACACAGCCTTCATGTTTGATGGTAATTTGTACCAGGTCTGCCTACTCTGCCCAGTCTTGCTCCCAGTCCTATATTATATATTGACTCTCAAGTTTAGGACCAAACTACACATCAGTTGGGAAATCTGTGCTTTGAACTCACAGCTCTTTTTTAAAAAAATTAAAACACCCTTAACAATGTGAGAGAATGGGGAAGTCAATAGATGATAACAAACTTGTGGAAATTCTTTAATCAAACTGTCATGGAGGAGAATGGGTGAGCATTCCCTCAAGATTACTGTCATGATCCAGTTCACATTAACACAATCTACAGCTGATTTTTGGACTTTAAAAGAGCATCAAGAGATCCCATCATGGGAGGAACTTGCACACGGAGCAGGTTTTTAAGGTCTTAGTACTGATTGAGTCCTTGTAGCAATTTGCTAGATGGGTGGTATATAAATTGAATAAATAAATAAATTGTCCGCTCCATAGTGTAAGTTGGATCAGCATGCACCTTTTGCTTTCAGACCTAAAAAGTTCTACCGGACTAATTTCTATGCAGAGTCCCAGTTTTACTTACTGCCATGTAGTTATTAACATACCGCACTTGGCTCCAGCAAATTAATTGTCTTTAGTATGGCTGCTGTCACAAACTTGAAGGCGAATGATTAATAAAACACAATTATTTACGTTGTAATGTCAGCATTTTAATTAAACTGAAAATGCAGCTCATTTGCCTTTTGCCACGGGGTTGATTTTGTTTTAAACAAAAAATTAAGGCCAGCTCTTAAAATCAATCTTTTTTCCTCCCAGTCTTAACTGCAGGTTAGAGAGACAGATCTCTTGTCATCTTTGCAAATCATGGGCTTCAGTGATGACAAATGGCTTCAGCCGGATGGCCTTTGCACTTGTGATTTTTTTTTCAGCTCAATGAAAGATTTCACATCTGACCTACCAAATATTTCATAAATTATTCTGGCGTCTGTAAATCTTAATTTATTTTTTAGCAAGTTATTTAGCTGTTGTTGTAAATAAGACCAGAAAGAAGTATCAATATTGCAACATGGCAAAATGCGAAGGTCTACACATAAGTCATTTCTGAATGGGAACATGTTGCTTGCAACAATGCCACATATCTGGTTTTCCATTGATATTAGTCACACACACACACACACACACACACACACACATGGGGGGAACGGAGAATAATGTGTTGGGAAGGGAGATTTAAGCCTCCTCTCTCCGCTATGATACTGACTGACCCCATCCCCCAAAAAACTAACTCTCCCTGCTGCAAAGAGGAATGGGAAGAAAGCTCCCATTAGTTAGAGTATATAGAAAGACTTTATATAAGTTATCTGCCATTGACTCACATCCAACTTATAACTACCACAATGAGGTCATAATTCAAGTCTTGGATTTACCATTGCCACCCCTCAATGAGTTTGCATGGCCAAGTGGGGATTCAAACACAGGTCTCTTGAATCCTAGTCCATCACTATTCACTATACTACACTAGGTACTGCTAAGTTAGGAACATAGGAAGCTGCCAAGTTCAAGCTTTTGGCCCGTTTAGGGCCAACACTCTTTGTCAACACCCTTTGGCAGCAACTCTCCAGGATATGTAGCAATAGTTTTTTCTACCCCTACCTAGAGATACCTGGAATTGCACGTGGAGCCTTCTGTATGCAAAGCATGTGCTCTTCTGCTGCTAAGCTACAGTCATACCTCATACTTCTCAGTCTGAACTGTTGGAGATGATTCCTGGGCTTGGGCAGAAAAGCCTAGGAATCACAGAATTGTTGATTGTTTTTAAATTTTGTAATGCCGCCCAGAGTAGACTATCTGTCTAGATGGGCGGGGTATAAATCTAATAAAATAAATAAAATATATAAGAACGTCCTGTGTTCAGGAATTTTGCCACTTTGAAAATGAGGCATTGAGGGCGCTTCCACTTATTAGGAATATGGTAAAACATCAATTGAATTTCAAGGGGAGCAGCTGAAAGTACAATGAATAAACTGAGGCCTCTGACAAAAATGGAAAGAAAAATTAAAGAATCTCTGCTCTAGTATTGTATATCTTAAAAAAGATTCACTTTATCATCTTTCTCCTGTAAAGACATCTCGTAATGTAATATTTGTTAGTGGATGTACTTCTGATTTGAAATATATAATACAAAATAATCAAAATCATAAATAAGTTATTCTATTACATGGTATGAGTACATTTATCTTCCACTTCACAGTTTTCTCTGAAGAAGGAGTGTTGCAAAATGTCTTAAGACCCATATTTCATTAAGCAAGTAAATACACAGATGCTTTATACTAAAAATGCATGGAATATTAAACTACATTTTTACATGAGTATAAACATTATTAGGTTTTGATATAACCCATTATCAATCAGTTGAATATACAGAACTTTGCTTATTTTATGCCCAATTGCTTCTGCCACAGTTCCTTCATATACAAATTCTTTTCAGTGTATTCATGGGGAAAATCAACCACTATATAGCTAGAAATACTTTCCCATCATGATATTTTGTGTATGTGTGTGTTTTAATATGTGCATTTTAAATGAGTCTTTGTGAGCTGCATGCATTTGCTGTTTGTAACTCCTTGGCTGCTGAATGATCAGACTGCGATATTTATTTTCCACATGCAGTTACTTAACTTAACAGAGCAGAATACTTTTGGAAGTTCAGCTGAAGGCCCTCTGCTACTTACAAAGATGCTTGCCCTCTGCCTCTGTCTCCTCAACCACCTTTTTCTGCCTGTCTTCAAGACCTTTTGTTCTGATTATCTTGCAATTCAGACTCACAACTCAATCTTGCCTTTATTATATTTTTTTTAAATAATAGACAATAATATAACAAATAAAAAGACAAAAAGGAAAAAGAAAAATAACTAACAACAAAAACTTAAACTCAAATTAAAATCAAAACTCATAATACATGATACCTCCAGTGTTTTCCACCACCCTCTGGATTTTTTATTTTCTCCTTTTAATTTACAAGTCCCGTTTCTCTCCAAAATTATAATGATTCTTGTCCAGGGGTAAACCTTTAGTTTTCCCAAATACATTCCATATATCCTTAAAATAATTTAATATTGCTTTAAATATTCCTTTCCTAACTTTCAGTTCACATGCTAATTTATCGTTGATAGCCA
This sequence comes from Intellagama lesueurii, assembly GCA_037013535.1. NCBI lineage: Eukaryota > Metazoa > Chordata > Lepidosauria > Squamata > Agamidae > Intellagama > Intellagama lesueurii. Next base: position 101,547,688 of record JBAJHW010000001.1, on the reverse strand, counting down.
TATTCCATATTTCTTCATATTAGTCCTCCATATTAAACTGGTTACTATTCTTCCAATTCCTTGCAAATATGTCTTGCAACTGTTAGCATAATAATAATAAATTCCTTTTCCCCCCCCCCCATTCTGGGGAAAAAGCAGCAGCACCTGGAAGAAGAACCAGGTCTCCTGGTAGCCTGCCTGTTCACACCGCCCTTTCTCCGTTGAGGACCAGTGGCAGCCTTTGGCTCTTGGGGACCGCTGGACTCCCCCCCCCGCTCCTCGGTCCCTTCGCCCGTGCGTGCGGCGCCCGCATCCCTTCCCTCGTCCTCCTCCTCCTCCTCTCCCACCTCCCCTTTTCTGCCCTTCTCACCTCCCCGATACCAGGTTACTTCAAGCATGATCCAACTTCTGTGAACCTCTTCTTCATGAGCTCATCATCTAAAAATGCACACAGAGTGGAATCATCTCCATGCAGACTATATCTTGGGCACATCATCATATATAAGATTAAGATAAAGCCTATTGGACATACTTGGGTGGTGAAATCTGAAACACTGAAATTATTTTCCAAATAGGTTTGAGAATTTGGATCCTGTTCACCAACTTTCCTCTACTGTCTCCCCAGTATTTACCTCTTACTGGTGGTATCACCATCACCATTTCTGCAACAACAGTCATTCTGAAGAAATGCAAAAGCCACACTGGTTACTTTGCAGCTGATTCATACATTAGATGGGTGGTATAGAAATCAAATCAATAAATATATTGAGCTCTCAGAATGGGTCTGCTGGCTTCAGCATCATCATCCATGAAACAAGAAGCAGGAGAACAATAATGGCATGATTAGATAATTCCATAATGTATTTCTTTGATCACAGAAACTGGAAACAGATGTGCATTTAGGGTGCTGTTCATCATTATATAGAGTCCATATTATATAGAGCCCCCTGGTAAATATCAAAAGACATTCCATAGCAAATCCAAGAACTAGAAATTAATTGGGCATATTAACTTGGCAGCCAAAGGATGGCACAGCCAGCAGTAAAAGTGAGCATTCACACACAAGCAGACAAGCACACTTTCAAACATACCAAGAGATGGGCAAACTAGAAGGCATTCACTCAGATTACCCTGACATCCCCATCCCATTCCTTTCTTCCACAACCTTGCTATAACATTAGAAATGTTCCAACCTGTTCCCTCTATGTCTGGTTTCAAAGCTGGGTGACTGAAAGAAACACTTTATTCTTTCCTAAACACTTGCTTCTGAGTAGAAAGACATAAGATGGTAGACGGGTGAGTTTCATTTCTCTTTCTTCTGGCTGCCCAGATCTATTCAAGACCACTGGCAAAGGCACACCCCTCCTCCAGAGCAAGCTACCCTTCTCACACAGCAAACAGTCTTCAGGTATGAAGGACAGGAGACAAGATCTGCCTTCCCAGTTTCAAGCCCTGACAGGAACCTACAGCACAAATCTAACATACAGATCTACAGCTGCTGAATGAACATCAAAACTCCACACCACACTCTGACAGTGCAGAGTATAGGATCAGAGAAAACAACAACAGCCTTTTGTTTTATATTAAGATGTGGATTGTGTTTCAACAAAGTACAAACATAATCAAGCATATTTATGCATTTTCAAGAGTCAAAATGTTAAAATAAAATATGCAATAGGTTTACAAGTAGAAAAAGGGAAAGAGAACGTAAGGAAGATGCTGAGTCAGCACCAACAGGGAAGAGTATGCTTTCTGACTTAAAACTGAACCTTTCTTGCCATTCCTGCTACAAAGTCCTTCAAAGTCTGTGTTGTTTAAAGACTTGCTTCTGTAGTAACCCAACACCTTGCATCTTTGCAACCACAGAATAGCTGTGAGGGGGGTTCAGAACCACTTGTTTCAGATCCACAGAAGAGGAGAAAGGGAAAAACGGTGGGAAAGGAAAGATGGGTAATAGAGAGATAGGACTGGAAGATTTTTTTCCCCCCACCTTTCTTTTTCAACAAAAACAAACTGTGTATTTTTCTTTTTAGAATAAGTCCACTTGCTTTGCTGATGGGTGACAGAAGATTATTTATTTATTTATTTAATTTAATTTTTACCCTGCCTTTCTCCTTGAAAAGGACCCAAGGCAGCTTACAACATAGAAAGACAATATTTACCGTTGAAAACAATGAGAATACAACTGTGGTTGACAACATTAAAAGATAACATTTAAAGCTAAGAACAATGAGTACAGTGGTGCCTCAACTTACAAACGTCCCGACTTACGACCATTTCGAGTTACGACCAGCTCCGGCCGCAAAATTTTGCTTCAACTTGCGACCGGAGCTTCGAGTTACGACTGGAAAAAAGGTGGGGGGAAAGGCAGTGAATTCAAATGTACTAACCATTGGTTGGCGAAGAGGCTGCTTCTTTGTAGCTCTTTCACCCCAACAGTTAGAGAGTGTGCGTCGGAGGAGGCTTCGGACTGCCTGGTGCTGCTTTCTGCTTCTGAGTACATACAGGGTTTTGCAGGGTGGGTTTGGGCTGGGGGTGTTATGTTTCTGTGCTGTGATTTTTTTTTGTGTTTTGGTGTGCTTGTTTTTTCAGCCCCAGCGCCTTCCGATGGGGCTTCCTGTGTTGTTGTTGTTGAGTTTTGTGGTGATTTTTTTTTCACCCCCAGCGTGTTCCAATGGGGCTTGCTCTGTTTTTTTTTTTTTTTTTTTTGTGGGTTTTTTGGTGTGTGTTTTTTGGCGATTTTTTTTTCCGGCCCCAGCGCGTTCCGATGGGGCTTGCTATGTTGTTGTTTTTTTGTGTGATTTTTTTTTCCGGCCCCGATGCGTTCCGATGGGGCTTGCATTGTTTTTTGGGGTTTTGGTGATTTTTTTTCCTCTCCCAGTGTGTTCCGATGGGGCTTGCTCTGTTTTATTTATTTTTTTGTTTGGCAATATTTTTTTGGCGATTCCTCCCCCCCGCCCCCAGCGCATTCCTATGGGGCTTGCTGTGGTGTTGTGGTTTTTTTGTGGTTTTTTTCCGGCCCCAGCGTGTTCCGATGGGGCTTGCTGTGTTGTTGTTTTTTTGTGTAATTTTTTTTCTCGGCCCCAACGCATTCCAATGGGGTTTGCATTGTTTTTTTGGTTTTTGGTGATTTTTTTTTCCCGGCCCCAACACGTTCCGATGGGGCTTGTAGTGGGTTTTTGTGTGGTTTTTTTCCCCCTGCCGGAACGGATTAATGGGGTTTCAATGCATTCCTATGGGAAATGGTGCTTCGAGTTACAACCATTTTGAGTTACGACCATCATTCCGGAACGGATTAAGTTCGTAATTCGAGGCACCACTGTATAAAGAGGCATCTTACATCATTAAAAAGCAATATTAAAGCTAAGAACAAATATACAAATAGATACAAATGTATATATACAAGTATACAAATATATAAAAATTGCCACTCTGAGAAACAGAAAACACAAAAATGGAAAAAACAAGTAGTACTGAAAATCCAGTCAAAGCAGTAATGCATAACAATCTATCTAAAAATCACACACAGGTAGCTGGCTATTGAGGGAAGACTTGCTTGAAGAGAAAGATCTTTGCCTGCTTGTGGAAGGACAGCAAAGATGTGGCCAGTCTGACCTCCTGTGGGAGGGAGCTCTAAAATCTGGAAGCAGCAACAGAGAAGGCCCGCTTCTGTTTTCCCATCAGATGCACCTGTGAAGGACCGAGAGAAAAGCCTCTCCTGATTATCTTAACACCCCAGCCGGCTCATTATGGGAGATACAGTGTTTTAGATAGCTTGGACCCAGGCCATTTAGGGCTTTATACAGTAAGTTAAAGCCAAGCCAAGAAAGTGTGAGGATAATGTGAAACTCCATGTGGGGCAATGGAAAAACAAACCCCCAGCATTGTCTTTTTAAGAAGGAATCAAAAAATACTATGCCTGTTCCTCTTTCAAAGCTTGTTCCTCACTCCTTTCCTGATGGACTGTTGTAGAAAGCCATTTCCTTACAGGTAAGATTGGGATTTTTTTCCTCTGACAGCTGGAAAAAAGAAGTGGAGAAATAAAACAGACTGTGCAAAATGCCACTGTAGGAATGGAATTTTCCATAGAGCCCCAGAAAACACAGATACTGACCTGGGTCTGGATAGGAATTGGGGTAGAGTGTGTCTGAAAGGGCACAGGGTTGGTTGGGCACTAATCTGTGTGCCCTTATTCAAGAATAGATTGAGTTGTGGGGGCAGTTCAAATCTCTTTTTTGTATCTAGCTTTAGTTGTACTTTGCTTCATAGGTACCAGGCTCAGAGAGTACAAACAGAAGGGTACAAGAAATGGTTCAAGTCCATGCACACATCTCAGACAGTAAAAATAACACACACACCCAAATCTACACTCTAAAAACATCCTTTAAAATACCCTTTTCAATAACCACTCACTTTCATTATTGTTGATCTGGAGGCAGAAGGGTGATTGCCACTGCCAACACAGGGTGATGGGAGATTTTTTATACAGCAGTTTATGGGCATTGCTGGCTAATGACATGACCTACCTGGCAATTAAAGTTTCTTTCTTGACAAATGCTCCTGCATGGATCTTCAATGACTGGAAGCAATTTGCAGACAGAGAAGCGCAATTATATTTCAATGTCATTAAGAGCGATTAATTTTTGCATTTAAGACTGTTCCCTTAAGGTGGCTCCAGGAGTCTAAGGAAAGCCTAAACTGAACTGCACCTGAGGGGTGGGCTGGACAAGGTAGCCTGAGCTTGAGATGGGGCAGTGCACCATTCACCCTAATGGACCAGCCTCTATTGTAGTGATAGGGCTTTGATGCCACTTAAATGGTCTTCATGCTTCTGGTACTTGTATTGTGGTGAGATGCTGACCTTTTTTTGTTAAAGGATTTCACACATACACCTCCACTCAACAATGTACAATTTCCAGAATTTCTTGGAAAGATGGATTGACTATTAAACTATTTTATGTCTGATACGTTTATGGAAAAATCATAAATGCAAAGTAAAGAAGGACAATTTATTCTCTTCCCACTTCCTTTCACTTTTTGCACATGTCCATTCATAACACGTATTAATCTCTTACAAGATTGTGTACTTTCATACATTTAAAATTATGTTTTGAAGCATTTTCTCTCAAAAGTACATTTTAAACATTTTTTCCTCACAAACCACTTCTGTTTTTAAAATGCATGTTGATACATTTGTCAAGCAGAGAACTGCGTTGTAAAATGTAGGAGTTATGAAAGCCAGTTGGATATCTAAGTTGTGATCCACACGTAAATCCAGGAGCTGTTTAATTCTGGAATTTGCAAAGAGCAAATCTGTCAAGCATCAAACAGTACAGCTCTTGAAGACAAGAGATAACATGGCGTATCAGCCATTTACAAGCTATCTATTTCAGTACTCATTCTGATTCTTTGTGCATTTGCAGTTATTCACAAGGTCAGTCATCTTGTCCTGATTGCATGAATTTTATCCTGCTGGGTTTTCCATGATTATGCACAGACTATTTGCACATGGTTAAAGGGTTTTTCCATGCTTAGCAAGATGCTAAGTATGGAAAAACCATTACTTAACACATCACTTCAAACTGCAGGATGAGCAAAGAGTAGCAAGCATTCTATGGGGTGTCGTGAAGAAAAGGGAGAGGCTAACATGCCAGATTCAAAGGTTACATGCTTATTTCACGCTGGGTGCTTGTGTGGGATCCCATTGTTCATGAAAGGCTTGTGTCTCAGGACCAAATTGATATCTGTTTCTACCAACATAGATAATATATAATTCATTAGGCAGTGTATTTTAGGTCACACAGTGACAAATTATAAACTGTATTTTCGTATCTCCATTTGTAGAGAAGTAGTTTTTTAATTTTAATTTTATTTTAATAACAAACAATAATACGACAAATACAAGACAGAAAATAAAAGAAAAGTAACAACAAAAACATAAACACAATTTTAAATTAAAGCTCATAATACATAATACATCCCACCACCCTTGGGATCCCCCCCTTTTAATTTACATGCCCAATTTCTCTCCAAAAGTGTAATGATTCTTGTCCCGGGGTATAACCATTCCCTTTCCCAGATACATGTATTAGAAAAACATTCCATAAATCCTTAAAATAATTTACTTTCAATATTCCCTTTCTAACTTTCAACTTGTACATTAATTTATTGTTGATATCCATATTCCACATTTGTAGAGAAGTAAAAATATAAATATTAACATTAAATCTGCCCCTGTTCTTATTATGAATCATCATAGGGGACTTAGACCTCTCTGATTCACATAACACCACATTCTCTGTTCACATATGGGGAAAATAAAAGATAAAATCACCTTTTTTTCATTCTGCCAATGTCTAAACCAATTATTTTCAAGGTATGAAGTACCTGGTTATTCTGCCAGCACTGTGAATTGTTTTCAGTTACTAGGAAATGGTGGACTGGATAAACCCTAAAGAAATTTACTACTGAACTTGAAAAGGCATATGTCTTATTTGGATGGAAATACGTTTATTATTTGTTTTGATTTTGTTCTCTTGTTCTGTCCCTCTTAGTGAGTCTGTCTATGGTGTAGTTCAGTTCCAATAAGGCAACACCACCACCTACAGCTCAAACAACAAACTGTCCACCAATTATTCAGTAGCCTCTGTAACAAACATACTGATTTCTTAAATTTGTATTTTTCTTCTTCCCTTTTCTTCTCAGTATGGAAGCTTGGATTGGCTCACAGGACATCCGTTAGATAGTCTAAATTCACTGCAGGACATGGGACAGGGATCTCCATGGAGAATTCTGGAGAGGGTTCTGAATCAGCATCAGAGAGAACCAAGTGAGAACCTCAGTGAAAGCTGAGAAGGTCTCAGAACTTCCGGCCACTGACAGGATTTTGTCAGGATTCCAGATATCTAAATTAGTGCTAAACCCCGTCTCAAAAAAACCCTGAAAACTTGCTGACTGCAGCCTCCTATTTTGGAGGCGCTTGTTGCATTTACTAGATCCTCCCAATGAATTCAATATGTCATATATGGCTCTGCTCCTCCCTACATCAACCTCACAATAACCCTGTGGTGTAGATGAGTCTTTGGGGGTGTGACAGTCACAATATCAACCAGTGAGCTTCATGGCTGAATAGAGTTTGGAAACCTTGTTTGTTAGGTCTTCATCCACCACTCTTGACTACGCAAAAGCCTTTGACTGTGTGGACCACAACAAACTATGGCAAGTTCTTAAAGAAATGGGAGTGCCTGACCACCTTATCTATCTCCTGAGAAATCTATATGTGGGACAGGAAGCAACAGTTAGAACTGGATATGGAACAACTGATTGGTTCAACATTGGGAAAGGAGTACGACAAGGCTGTATATTGTCCCCCTGCTTATTTAACTTATATGCAGAATACATCATGCGAAAGGCAGGACTGGATGAATCCCAAGACGGAATTAAGATTGCCGGAAGAAATATCAACAACCTCAGATATGCAGATTATACCACTCTGATGGCAGAAAGTGAGGAGGAATTAAAGAACCTCTTAATGAGGGTGAAAGAGGAGAGTGCCAAAAATGGTCTGAAGCTCAACATCAAAAAAACGAAGATCATGGCCACTGGTCCCATCACCTCCTGGCAAATAGAAGGGGAAGATATGGAGGCAGTGACAGATTTGACTTTCTTGGGCTCCATGATCACTGCAGATGGTGACAGCAGCCACAAAATTAAAAGATGCCTGCTTCTGGGGAGGAAAGCGATGGCAAACCTAGACAGCATCTTAAAAAGCAGAGACATCACCTTGCCGACAAAGGTCCACATAGTCAAAGCTATGGTTTTTCCTGTAGCAATGTATGGAAGTGAGAGCTGGACCATAAAGAAGGCTGACCGCCGAAGAATTGATGCTTTTGAATTGTGGTGCTGGAGGAGACTCTTGAGAGTCCCCTGGACTGTAAGGAAATCAAACCTATCCATTCTGAAGGAAATCAACCCTGAGTGCTCACTGGAAGGACAGATCTTGAAGCTGAGGCTCCAATACTTTGGCCATCTCATGAGAAGAGAAGACTCCCTGGAAAAGACCCTGATGTTGGGAAAGTGTGAGGGCAAGAGGAGAAGGGGATGACAGAGGATGAGATGGTTGGACAGTGTCATCGAAGCTACCAACATGAATTTGACCCAACTCCAGGAGGCAGTGGAAGACAGGAGGGCCTGGCGTGCTCTGGTCCATGGGGTCACGAAGAGTCGGACATGACTTAACGACTAAACAACATCCACCACTCTAACTACACCACCATACAAGCCCTACAATATGTACATGACAAATAGTGAATCTGTTGTACCACTTCATTCCACCTGAAGATTGCTGGAAGGCTGTAGAACATTGGAATATGTGCTTGGATACATTTTTGCAACAAATGAAGATGAACAAGACAAGCAACAACAACAAAAACAACAAAACACACACAAAAACAAAAACCTTTTGGTGGAGAAATCTACCAATCTGGCTATGGAGTATGGTTGTATAGTTACAGTACATGGAGAGATCAAGTTTTCATAACTTGGCAGTGCTTCTGCACTCAACATAGTCTGTGGAAGCACAAGTGGGGCCAAAAGCTAGGGTGACTTTTATCTGTTTAAGGAACCCTGCCTAGGAAAAGTTTCCTCACTCTAGCCTCAATTACACACGAACCATTAGACCACTGTAATGTGGCTCTATGTGGAGCTGTCTTTCAAGATTATTCAGAAATTCGGTGCTGTAGTGGAGCCAGGACTCACAAGATTGAAGCCTAGGGATGCTCTGATTATCAGTGACTATGGGAACAATCAGACAAACATATAGCTTGCTATATGGTTTGCTTTTGGTGTAGTTTGGTTCACCCTATTTTAACCACATGTGTTTTAAGTAAGAATGATCCATCCTTTTGTGATCTGTTCCACTCTTTTCTGGCACAGTGCTATGGATGCAGTTTATTTGGTGTGATTGGGAGCACTCCTGATTATCCCATTCTGTAGTATGGATCCCTCTCATGGGAGATGAAACTTCTCCCATGTGAATGGAAGGATTGCTCGAGTGTGAGATAAAATAGATTGCACTGAGGATAATAGCCTTTAAGCATGACTTAGATCTCCCCAAATTCTCCTGTTTAGTCACACCCTATGATGTCATCTTCTATCCCCCTCTGGACTTCCTGTTCATTCTGAGTTTAGCTCAACTCCTTTCAGTAACTGAGAAAGAAACAAGTTTACCCAGGAGCAATACATTGTTACAAGGTATTCCTGCTGTAGTGCAAAAGATCTGAAGGTAATTTCACCTGGAAGGGGCAATCAAGAGCAATTAGCTTTGCAAAATATGCTGCTCTTCATTTGTTGATATGGACCAATTTAGTGGCCTGTGTTTTTTTTACTCTCCTAGAAAGAGAGATTATGAGGGGAATCTATTATAAGCAGCCTATGCGCTTCCAAATGCATGACTGCACAAACTTTAGCTGCTGCAGAACACTGCTGCTTGAGTCCTTATTTGGGCTAGGTAGTTGGATCATGTTACTCCAATTCTATTCCAGTTGCTGGACTCTCTCCTTCAATATACAAGACAGGACAGAGTACCAAATGGTGAATAGTTATTCTCAAAGGAGAGAGCTAAAATGATTCTATCAACAATCTGAATTTATTAATGAGGGATGCAAGATTTGGGAAGACTACACGTAAGCAGTCTTAAGGCAGTGTTTTTTGTGGGGATAAGGAGCAGAATTGCTATGGACAAACTGTAGTTGAGAATGATCAGAATTACATCTGTTTGTCCAGTTCTCCCAAAGACAAATGTATTTTTATACAGTCACAGAATTATCATTTTAATTGTGTCAATCATTTACATTGGAGGATAGGGGAGCTGTAAGATTATATGCATGTATGTGTGGGGAAAAAACATTTGGCTTCAAGAGGAAGTCCAAAGTTTCCATGTTCCAATTATAGTCGATTCCTTGTTTTTATGTTTTCTTCCAGCCTGAATGCCAGTGGTTTTAATTCCACTACAATTGATACTGAGATAAATAGCTTCACTGGTCCAATCTTCTTTTGACAGCACAGAGACAAACTCTTAGTAGCTGTTTCATTTCAATAAATTGATCAGATGAGTAATTTCTTCATCAATACACTCTAGGTGAATACAACAGTGACCAAGAAGTGCATTCAGTTCATCAAAATGTCATTGAACCATAATAAACACTGACTTACATGTGGAGACAAAAGTTTTTGCTTGCAAGTCCTTGAAAACATCAGGGACTGCCTCAGTTAGACATAGGATACTGGGTTGGTAGAGTTCTATTCAGGAAACAGTGGTTTATTTATTATCTCTTAACCACTCTTCATCTTAATCAACCTTCAACAAGTACTTAAAATAGCATAAATATATTGGCTGGAACCCTGTTATATTTTTATGCTCGCATTAATACAATTGGCATAAATCTTGGCAAGGAATGGCTGTAGGTTAAGAAGCCAGTGCAGGCATTTGTTGTGCACTGACTCATATAGCTTGGTGGACAAGAACAAATGCCTGCACTGACTTTTTCACTTGTGGCAGTTATTCCAGTGAGATTTAAGCTGAACAATTTATGTCAGTGGATGTAATTCATAGAATTCTGGCCATAAATGTTGGGAAATAATATTTTAAAGAAACACTTACTGCCTGAAATCCTGTTGCTGAGTGCAGTAATTTGCACTAGAGCAGGCTCATTGAATCAGTGGGGTTTTGTTAGTCAACTCCTCTGTAAGTTCAATTGATTCAAAGGGCCCTGTTCAAGTTGCATCTTACTATGCTAAAATAAGTCGCAACTTGAGTAGGCCCATTTGAATCAAGGGAACTTACAGAGCAGGTGACATTGAATCACCCAGTTTATTCATGGTCCTACTCTAGTACGACTAGCTACATTAAGTAACAGGACTTCAACCACTAACGTAATCACTATAAAATTCAATTTGATAGCCTTTACTAAATATTTCCAAGACAAAGGAAATTATCAGTTGGTGAAAAGTGTTCAACTTTTTCTCAAGCCAGTTTTGACCAAATTCTTATTAACAACAGAGCGTGATCATGGATGGTTGATATAAATGGGAATGCAGCTTTAAAGCCATGCCAATTGCAGTCAGTCTGTCAAAACATCTTGTTAGAACCAAACTGTAAGAGAGCTTTTCAGGTTGAACTGCTCAAAGCCACCAACCCATTTGGAACCAGATTCTTGTTCCCCTCATCACCAAGTGAAAAATGGCATTCTTTTCAGTCATCTGTGCTGATGCTGTCAGCTTAATTCTGAGCTGCCACCCTTCAAATGCCAACAGCAGATCAGCAGCAAGAAGACATGCAGTTATAATAGCTGGAGAAAAGGAAGAAATATAACTCAAATAAGAACAAAAGAAGTACAAATAAGATTGAGTCCAAAAATTATTTATTTATTTAAAATATTTTTATCCTGCCTTTCTCCTTAAAAGGACTAAATCGTATCTAGACAAGATTTTAACAAAGAACAGAAATGTAATATTTGACAAAGGCAGGCAATTTTGACAACAATGCTGTGAGATTTCACTACTGCTGCATGGGAGTGCTCTGTGCAGCAGAGCAAATCAACATTCTACAAAGCAATTCTAAAATTGAGAGTGCCCCAAACAAAAATTTATAATGTTGAACCTGGACTTTGGATCAGCACAACATTTGGACCAGGTCTAGCAGACAGCTCTTGCTCTGTTTCAAATTCGGGGAAGTTTGAGCAATGGGTTTTTGAGTTATGAGTTTTAAAAAGTAAAATTGTCCTCTCCCCATTAAAAAATAGGCAAACCTATTAGGAGCTAACTCCTTTTTTTCATCAGTTAACACTTTCTCACCCAAAGACAAAGCAATTGTTAGGCCTGTTTTTCGACAAGTGTGAATGATAGTGAGCACAAGAGGGTGTCCTGTAGACCATCTTGACTGCTGCCGTTAGTGTTGCCAACATCCATGCTGCCCTTTGCTATGTGAAGTTTAGTGTCCAGGAGAGAGGGGCCTCCCCTGAAGATCTTAGGAGCTGAGAAGGCTCATATGGGGGATACTGTCTTTGAGGTAATCTGGACTCAAGTGATATTTGGATGCAGGTCATAACCAGCAATTTGAATTTGGGCTAGAAACAGATCAGCTGGTGGTGGAGCTCTTGTAACAGGGGAGTTCCATGTAACCGACTCCGGCCAGCAGCTTGGCTGTACCATTTTGAACCAGGTAAAGTTTCTGAACCATCTTCAAAGGTAACCCAAAGGTAGTAATCCAAGCAGGGTGCAAAGAAAGCATATGTCACCACAGTCAAATCAGATATTTCCAGGAACAGGCGCAGCTGGCACACTAGTTTTAACTGTGCAAACTGAAGCCTGGCACAGGAATGAGAGAAGTACATCCAAGCTGCAAGCCTGAGTTGTCACGGGGAGTGTAACCCCATTCAACACAGGTTGAATCCATATATTCTGAATTGCCTTTTGAATGACTAGAAGCACCTCTCCTTTGTCTGAAATAAGTTTCAACCATCTGCCCTCATCCAGTCCATTACCAACAACAGACACTGGTTAAGAACAGGAACAACTTCCTTGGAGTTACGTAGAAAAGAGACATAGAATTGGATGTCAGCTGCATATTGGTGACACCACCGTACTCCAAAACTTTAGATAGCATCTCTATGCAGCTTTATGTGTGTATTAAATAGCATAGGGGACAAAACAGAATCATGTGGGACACCACAGACTAGTGGTCAAAGTGTCAAACTGGAGTATGCCAGCCCCACTTTCTGAGATCACCCTTCCAGGAAGGACCAGAGCAACGGTAAAATAGTGCCTCCAAGCCTGATCCCAGAGAGATGCCCCAGAAGGATGTTTTAATCAATGGTATCAAAAGCTACTGAGAGGTCCAGAAGCACTAAGAGAGACACACTCCTGTCCAGTTTCTTGCATACTTAATCCACTAAGGCAACCAAAGCTGTTTCCATCCCATATCCAGGCCTGAAGCTGGATTAAAATGGCTCTAGATAATGCAGATCATCCAGGAACCCATGAGGTTGAGAGGCCACCAGACTCTCCCATCACCTTGCCCCCAAATGGAACACTGGAGCCTGGGAGATAATTGTAGTGGGATCAAAGGAGAACTGTTGCCTCCTTTAGGCATGCTGGAATCATTCCTTGCTGCAGGGAGGTATTAACCACTCCTTTTACCCACCCAACCCAACCCACCCCTGGCTGCTTTTATAAGCCAGGAAGGGCAAGGATACAGCACACATATGGTGGCCTTTTCCTCTCCAAAGATTCTTTCCACATCCTTGGACTGCATAGACTGGGGGGGGGGGGAGGACAAGCAGGGGTCAAGTTATATCCATAGGACCTGTATCAACTGCAGCATTCAAGTCAGAATAAATCTGAGCAATTTTGTTCTGCAAAGTACCATGCAAGTTCACCACAGCAAGCTGTTGCAGGGTGCTCAGCATCTTCTTGTGGCTGAACATGTGATAGGCCCTTGACCTCTCAAAGTAGTTCTGCTGGGTGGTTCTGTTCAGATGCAGTGGTGCCAGAGCAGAAGAATTTCTTGGCTGCAACCACTGTCACAAAACAAACCTTTAAATGAGCTCTAGCTCATGTATGGGCAAATTTGCTCTGAGTTTTCTGCCATTGTCACTCTAGTGTCTGACCTACTTGTTTCATCACTCCAAAATTCCTAGCAAACCAGAGGCAGATTTGGCTCCACTTGGGGTGGGGGACACTTAAAAGCGATCATGTCTGTGACACTGGCCATTTCCCCATTCCAGACGTCAACCAGGAGTTTGACAGAATCACCTGCCAAGGTGACAAGAAACTCCTCAAGAGGCATCAGGAAACAATTTGGATCCATCAGCCTTCTGGGGTGGACCATCATAATCACCGCCCACCCCCAAGAGGATCTGAGTTCCAGGGAGTTTAAACCCCACCAGGTAGTGATCTGTTTATTGTGATAGAACTGCAGAAAGGTCCTCTAAGTCCAGATCACGTCCATCCTGTCCAGCACAGAAAACTAGACCCAGAGTACACTTTGCTACATGAGTGGGACTAGATACCTCTTGGGGCAGATCCATGGTCAACATGAAGTCCTGAGCCACTCCTGACAAGGTGGTCACAGCATGGATGTTGAAGTCTCCTGAGACAAGAAGCCGAGAGGATTCCATCATCACTCCTGAGACCAACTCAATCAGCTCAGGCAGAGAGACTGTTGAATATGGGGGTGGATGGGAATTCAATAAAATTCCTGTTTTGTTCCAGACACCCAGTTTCAAATAAACACATACAAACCCAGAAAACTGAGGAATGGTACACCTGGTAAAGCGGATAAAATCATGATAGATCACTGTACCTCTCCTTCTCCCAGGTCTAGCTTGCTGCTCCACAGGAAATGCAGGTGAGAAGAGCTGAGAGAGATCAACAATCCCAGCCCCATATAGCCATGTCTCCTTAAATACCTCACATACCTTGAAAATCCTGTTGGGTTTGCCATACATTGGATGTTAATTGATGGCATGTAATAAAATTTAGTTAGTTGTTGCATTTCTCTTCCATCTTGCCTCCTGTGAGCTCAAGATAGTATATACAGTACATCTCTCCTCTTCCTATTTTATCCTCAAAAACAAACAGTAATATAGGTCAGGCTGAAAATGTGGCTAGCTCATTGTTACCTAGTCAACATTATGGACAAATGGGTAATTTAAACCCAGGTCTCCACAGTTATAATCTAACAATCTAATCACTACCTCACACTGATTTTCTTTATTGAAAAAATATATGCATAGCATAAAATCCAGCCTTGGAAAAGCAGAGGTCCTGCTGGTACTGTGACACATGCATTGGGCCAAAGAGATAAAATTAGAAGAAGACAGACCTTATTCTTCATATATTTATCCACTTTGGCTGTAAGCAAATTAGACTCATCACTCTCAGAATTTCTTGACTGGAGAAGAAGAATTCATCTCTACTGTCTGAAAGGCAAGAAAGCCCAAGATAGCTGCAGCATAGGATATGCCACTTTTTGACAGAATCTACAGCTAATAACATTTCAAGCAGATGGAAACCTATTTAGTAAGCACTGCACGCTGCTCTTTATTGACCTCCATCAGGCCCCTGACCAAGTGCTGCAAGCAACTGATGGGATATGAAAAGGCATATCAGTGTTTCTGAAGAACTTGTGTGATTGACAGATGGGGCTGCCTACTGGAGCAGGAAGTGAAGATGTATCAAATAATATGGTTTTCTATATGTCCTTGCACTCAACAAGACTGAGTACAGTGAGCATCAGTGGTAATTGAATCCTATCTAATGAGCATGTTTTCAAAATGATCATTGCATTACAGCAGGCATCATTTCTAGTGAAATGTTCTAGTAGATGTTGCCATAGGGTCATGCACAGTTGTGATTTCCAACCTTGAAAATTCATGCCACCCCGAGTCAGCAATAACAAGCAACTTCTAATGCCAGGCAACATCCTGAGTAAAAACCTTCTGAGTGCTGACCATATCTCAAAGGGAATGAAAATATAAGGGTTTTAGACAAGAACATAGGTATCTGAAGAACATGAGGGAAATATTTCCCTACATGGTAAGAGAGTCCACAGTGAGTTCTGTAGAGAACCCAGAATATCTAGCATCTCTGTATGTACATAGCCTATATTTACTGTATATATAGTTCAGGGAGCCAGCTACATACCACCTGTACATTTAATTCTAAAAGTAGAGAGTGCCACATAAAACTTTAGAAGAGCTTGCCATGTTAGTCTGTGCTAGCATGATAGGCAAAAGCAAAACAAAAATAAAAAAACTAAAGAAGACAAAAACGTTGCGGCAACATAAGGACTAACTTCTATATTTTAATGTGAGCTTTCGTGGACAAGTCCATTTCTTCAAACATCCTGAAGCATCCACGTCTTCTGAAGAAGTGGTGTGCCCAAGGGATCTGTCCTGGGACCGGTGCTTTTCAACCTGTTCATAAATGACCTGGAGACAGGGATAAGCAGTGAGGTGGCCAAGTTTGCAGATGACACGAAACTTTTCCAGATGGTGAAGACCAGAAGGGATTGTGAAGAGCTCCAGGAGGATCTCTCCAAACTGGGAGAATGGACGGCAAAATGGAAAATGTGTTTCAGTATAAGAAAATGTAAAGTAACGCACATTGGGGCAAAAAATCAAAACTTTATCAGCTGATGGGTTCAGAGCTGTCCGTGATGGATCAGGAAAGAGATCTTGGTGTTCTGGTGGACAGCTCGATGAAAGTGTCAACCCAGTGTGTGGCAGCAGTGAAGAAGGCCAATTCCAGGCTAGGTATGATTAAAAATAGGATTGAAAATAAAACAGCCAGCATTATAATGCCATTATACAAAACAATGGTAAGTTCTGGTCTCCACACCTCAAGAAAGACATAGTGGAACTGCAGAATATAGTGTCTAAAAGGATCACTGGGCTGGGGCACCTCCCTTATGAGGAAAGGCTACAGCATTTGTGGCTCTTTTGTCTAGAGAAAAGGCGCCTGAGGAGGGACATGATTGAGATGTATAAAATTATGCAGATGATGGATAAAGTGTATAGAAGGAAGCTCTTTTCCTTCTCACGCAATACCAGAACCAGGGGACATCCACTCAAATTGAGTGTTGGGAGAGTGAGAACAGACAAAAGAAAATATTTTTTTTACCCAGCGTGTTGTTAGTCTGTGGAACTCCCTGCCACAGGTTGTGGTGATGGCATCTGGCCTAGATGCCTTTAAAAGCGGATTGGACAGATTTCTGGAGGAAAAGTCCATTGCAGGTTGCAAGCCATGATGGGGATGTATAATCTCCAGGCTTAAAAAGAAGGTACTTCAAAATGTCAGATGCAGGGGAATAGTATCAGGAGACAGGTATCTAGTTGTCTCGTGTGCTCCCAGAGGCATCTGGTGGGGCCACTGCGAGATACAGGAAGCTGGACTAGATGGGCCCTTGGCCTGATCCAGCAGGGCTCCTCTTATGTTCTTATGTTAAGAAGTGGACTTGTCCACGAAAGCTCACATTAAGCTATAGAAGTTAGTCTTTAAGTTGCCACAACATTTTTGTCTTCTTTATTTTTCATTTTTATTTTGTTTTTGCCTGACAATGAAACTTGTGTGTTGCACATAAATTTGTTGTATCAACAAGGGTAAGGGAATACGAAAGTGAGTGTACCAAAGCATACTACTATGTGATCATATACACCTATTATATAGGCTTCAATAGATAGGATTGCCATAGTACCTGACACAAAACAGATAACAAGATAAAATAACCTTAACCTTTTGCTAAGGATTCACCCAAGTAGAATCCCTTTGTTGTGCCTTTGGGGCTGCTAAAAAGATGTGAATGAAACATGCTGTATTGTTAAATACACTTCACGATCAATCTTATGGTAAATAAAATGTATGCATAAAAGAGAGATTAAGGGAAAATTGCTTGCAAAGCCAATTTGATTTGTTAGAAGCCAAACTTAAGAACTGACATGTTGAATAATTTCCAAATTCAAGTGCAGTTACCTGAAATAATGATGTGATCTTCATTTAAATATACCACTTGTGACATCCAGAGTATTCATGCCTATATTACATGATGATTATGTGGCAGCAGAAAACGATTGCTGCCATTTACTGAAATGTGATCGATAGATGGCTGTAACTAGGTGCAGCTACACAAATATATTTTTCTTCATCAGAAGGTCTGAGCATCCAGTATGGAAAATCCAATGAAATTTGAAACATCTTGCATGTTCTTATGAGTCAGTCAGCATGTACAAGGGTGTCCTGACTGAGTTTAATCAGATCCAGCACTTACTATTGTATACCTGCTTGTTATCACAGTGTACAGTGATGAAATAGCATTACAGACCTGCGGCTAGATGCTTAACATATCACAGAATAGTACACAGTCATAGGTTCCTTATTTGGAGTGTGGGCAAAAGCACAAATATCTGCCACTGAGAGCTCATTTACACATCAGTTACTTTGGACAGCAGCCCCTGGGTCCATAGTTTACGTGCTCAGTGAGTGAACAGCATGTTTAAATGACCTTGAAGACCTGTGATTTTGTCAATACAGGTAGCCCTTCCAAAGACGCAGATCACAAATGTTCAGTTGCTATGCTCAATTTGCCAGCTTGAAGGCCTACATCTGGGTGATGAACCTCTCTGTATTTAGGTAGGCTTGCCCTCAGAAGACAGAAAGTAAAGCTGTGCCAAACATTTCTCCTATGAAAATTTCAGCCATTCTCATTTAGTCTGAGTGAAAGAGAAAAATTCACTTCCAAATTATTTCAACAGAGGAGACATTTCAGAGAAATTCTCATGGGTGAGGTACAAGATTCATGTTTTATCTTACTTATGAGATGTCTGAAGAGTATGTGTTCATGTCCCTTCTTTCTCCGTACAACCATCTCAGTGGCAGTGGGTAATCCCACACCCCAGCTTCCCACATTTCAATTAAATCCCAAGGAAAGGAGGCAACTTTCTACAGGTTTTCATATCATCATGAAGTGTGGATAGCCAAGGACGCTGCAGAGTGATAAAGTGGTAGGTAGTAGAAAAAACAAATGCAGAACCTTTGACCACCTTACAGTATTATGGCAAGCTCAAGGATATAACCAAAAGACATTTTAAAGGACCCCAAGAAAGAGGCATAAAATGGAGGTCACTTTCACAGAAAAATAAAGCTTTTGGGAAACTGGAAAAAAAATTATGGCAAAGTGCTTGCCTTGTCTTTTTCCTGGAGCGATAGGGTGCAGGGAAGGAGATGGATGATAAGCCTTTGCACAGCCAGTGCCACCTCTAAGCAATTATTGCAGAACAACTTTTTCTAGAGAACATCAATGAACCCTCCCTCCCCCATTTTTTTTTCTCCCCGCAAAAAAGGTGAAGAATTTGAAAAGTCATTTACGCACAGGTATAGGAAACACAGTCTGCCCTATGGGGCCATACTCAAAGCCTTCCCAGTCTTCTGGAACCTGCCAGATATTATAGTATGTAGATCTAGTCTTCCAGAACCTGGGTTCATCTCCATGCCTCAATGAGGCAATGGAGTAAAACCTTGTAGATACATGTTGAAATTAGTTTTTAAAAATATCAGGCAACACCTGTTGCACAATCAAGGGCTTTTGGTTCGCTTCTCTTGTTCATCTGACACAATCCATAGCATCTTTATTTTATTTATTTTCATTTATATACCATTCTTCTTTCCAAAGAGATCCGGAACAGTGCACAATAGAAAACAATAAATGATCACTTTAGGTGCATAGTCTTGCAATTCATTAAGAAACTGACCAAGGTGGTATGAAGGCTGTGCATCTGAAACACCCTGAGTTTCATTGTATATGCAATCAAGGGTCAGTATCTGAGGACAATCCTAGGACAACGGGTTCTGGATATTAATTGAATGTGTACAACTGGGAGTATCTTCTGTTTAGCCCAGGGAGGAGAACACATGACCCTCCTGATATTATTGTGTTGCAACTCACATTAGCCCAAGCTAGCATAGCAAATGACAAGGGATACCAAGAATGTAGTCCAACAGCACCTGGAGAGCCACAAGCTGCCTGTGCCTGGTCTAAACAAACGAGCAGATGGCAGTGATATAATCTGTTTGGTGTCAGTCCTCATTGTTAATATGTCATTGTTATTCAAGTCTCCTCCGACTTTTGGTAACCCTGTGGAGAAATCAAAGGTTACATCAAGTCTCCTCCGACTTTTGGTAACAGTGTGGAGAAATCAAAGGACTTGGAACATATAAAACAATTAAAATACTGTACATTTGGACTTTTTATATAGACTTGACAGAGCCTGGGAAGATGAACTTTTACACCCTAGAATCAGCTTAGTCCACACCTCTATCTCCTGTATCTCTGCAACAAGGCACTTCAAAGAGCCTAAGAATAAGAGAACTTTCCGAAAGTCAGGAGTTTATTATTTGAACACTATATTATGTTTATTTCTTGTTCTTGTGTATCAAAGTACCTACCAAATGGCTGTGCCTGTGAGTTAGGAAATTAGTATGCCTCATGACTGAGATTATGCAGATTAGGGCAGCAAGTCAAGGAGGCTGCTCATGGTCAAAGATCTTTGTATCGGGATGTTCCTTTGTTCTGCAGAGTAATCAAAGTGGATTAAGGGCTATTGAGGAAGAGCCATCAATAGTATAAAGAGAACTGAGAAAAGGGACTTGGGGTCTCACTTGTCTGTCAGCTAAAGAGAGGTGTTTCTGCAAGCAAGGACTCACCCATGCTGGGTGTTTTTAGACAAAGCCCCCCCCAACCCCCCCCCCCCCCCGCCACCGCCCCTGCTTGCTCTCAAGGAACATTTATCTGGTTAAGTAGAGTAAGAGACTTGAGAATCTTCACAGATATAGAGTAAGAGTGTTAAGATAGCTCTAGATTCTTTTTATATTTCTGGTGTTGCTGCTTATTTCCTGTATAGCTGTACCCTCTCTATTTCGAATTTGGAACTATTTTACTATTTTTGCAATATCCTTTTATTTTCTTATTTTTCCCTTTCTTTTGGATTAAACTTTACAAATCCTTTACAGCCATCTCTGAAAAGTGAATGAGGAGGGTGGTGGCAGTACTTCTTCCAGTCCAGACTCCTGGTCTTGCTAATGAATGGGTAAGAATTGATAGCTATGGGAAGTGAGGAATAACCCTGGAGCAACCAGTGCCAAAAGGCTGAGGGTGTTGGTAAATGGTGGCAGCACACCTAAGTGATATCCTCATTTGGGGATATTTTGAACATATTCCATGCATTGGATTATCTTGATCTGGTCCCAACTGGGGGACTATTGTCACATGGTCTCCAGGTGGGACTACCCTGTTTCCCTGAAAATAAGCCCTAGTATGATTTTTCAGGATGCTCGTAATATAAGTCCTACCCCAAAAATAAGCCCCAGATAAGTGAAACCCCACCCTCCACCATTGTGCAGCATTGTGCAGCAACCAGAAGAAGATATGACTGTAAAATAAAACATCCCCTGAAAATAAGCCCTAATACGTTTTTTGGAGCAAAAATTAATATAAGACCCTGTCTTATTTTTGGGGAAACACGGTATCTTTACAGACCATATGAATGAGCAGTCTCCAAAATGTTCTGTCTTCAACAACCCTGCTCAGCTTTTAAAAACTCAAGTCAAGTCTGTGGCTTTCTTTGGGGAGTTCATCCATCTCACATTTAGTCTTTCTCTTTTCCTGCTACCTTCAATCTTTCTAAGCATTATAGTCTTTTTCAAAGAATTATGCGTTCTTATGATGTAATTATTAAAATATACCATCCATTTCCTAAAAAGCTCCCATGGAGGTAATTTTAAATCACTTCAGTCCAGAAGCATTGATGTACATGTAATAGCCATGATGCTGTCCACTAGGAAACAAAAAGTTCAGAAGCAAAAGACATTTGATCAGCACTTGCCTCACCACATCCACACGTTGTTGTTTAGTCGTTAAGTCGTGTCCGACTCTTCATGACCCCATGGACCAGAGCACGCCAGGCCCTCCTGTCTTCCACTGCCTCCCGGAGTTGGGTCAAATTCATGTTGGTAGCTTCGATGACACTGTCCATCCATCTCGTCCTCTGTCGTCCCCTTCTCCTCTTGCCTTCACACTTTCCCAACATCAGGGTCTTTTCCAGGGAGTCTTCTCTTCTCATGAGATGGCCAAAGTATTGGAGCCTCAGCTTCAGGATCTGTCCTTCCAGTGAGCACTCAGGGTTGATTTCCTTCAAAATGGATAGGTTTGTTCTCCTTGCAGTCCAGGGGACTCTCAAGGGTCTCCTCCAGCACCACAATTCAAAAGTATCAATTCTTCGGCGGTCAGCCTTCTTTATGGTCCAGCTCTCACTTCCATACATCGCTACTGGAAAAACCATAGCTTTGACTATGCGGACCTTTGTCGGCATGGTGATGTCTCTGCTTTTTAAGATGCTGTCTAGGTTTCTCATCGCTTTCCTCCCAAGAAGCAGGCGTCTTTTAATTTCGTGGCTGCTCTCACCATCTGCAGTGATCATGGAGCCCAAGAAAGTAAAATCTGTCACTGCCTCCATATCTTCCCCTTCTATTTGCCAGGAGGTGATGGGATCAGTGGCCATGATCTTAGTTTTTTTGATGTTGAGCTTCAGACCATTTTTTGGGCTCTCCTCTTTCACCCTCATTAAGAGGTTCTTTAATTCCTCCTCACTTTCTGCCATCAGAGTGGTATCATCTGCATATCTGAGGTTGTTGATATTTCTTCCGGCAATCTTAATTCCGGCTTGGGATTCATCCAGTCCTGCATTTTGCATGATGTATTCTGCATATAAGTTAAATAAGCAGGGGGACAATATACAGCCTTGTCGTACTCCTTTCCCAATTTTGAACCAATCAGTTGTTCCATATCCAGTTCTGACTGTTGCTTCCTGTCCCACATACAGTGTTGCCTCGACTTACGAATGTCCCTACTTACAACCATTTCGAGTTACGACCAGCTCCGGCCGCAAAATTTTGCTTCTACTTGTGACTGGAGCTTCCACTTATGAACAGAAAAAGGCAGGGAAAAAAGGGGGGAAATTCAAATTTCAAACTGTAGGTGGCGACGAGGCTGCTTCTTTGTAGCTCTTTCTCTGGTAAGGTAAGGTGCTGTTTTCTGCTTTTTAAAAACTGTTCTGGGTGTTTTTGCAGCGTGGTTTTGGGCTGGGAGGGGGTTATGTTTCTGTGCTGTGATGGGTCTTGGGGGGTTTTTTTGGTGTTTTTTTTCCCCATTTCCAATGGGTCTTGGGGTTTTTTGTTGCTTTTTGGAGTGTTTTTCCCCATTTCCGATGGGTCTTGGGGGTTTGTTTTTTGGCTTTCCCCCCCGTTTCTGATGGGTCTTGGGGGGTTTGGTTGCTTTTTGGGGTTTTTTCCCCATTTCTGATGGGTCCTGCATGCTTCCCTTGCTTTTTCCTTTGTTTTCTTTGCATTTCCGACCTGCCCCCTTTGTTCTCTGTGCATTTCCGATCTGCTCCGTTTGTTTTCTGTGCATTTCCAATGGGTCTTGCATGCTTGATTGCTTTTCTTCCCCCCCCCCCCCCGCTTTGGCTGGAAGGGATTAATCATGTTTCCAATGAGTCTTGCAGTGATTTTTTTTTTTTTGTGATTTTTTTCTTCGGCCAGAACGGATTAATTGCATTTCAATGCATTCCTATGGGAAATGGTGCTTCGACTTATGACCATTTCAAGTTACGTCCATCTTCTGGAACGGATTATGGTCGTAAATTGAGGCACCACTGTATAGATTTCTCAGGATATAGATAAGGTTGTCAGGCACTCCCATTTCTTTAAGAACTTGCCATAGTTTGCTGTGGTCCACACAGTCAAAGGCTTTTGCGTAATCAATGAAGCAGAAGTAGATGTTTTTCTGGAACTCTCTGGCTTTCTCCATGATCCACACCTACACATACTTAAATTTCATATCCTCTTGCCTAGTCTTGCCCACACAACAGGAAATATGTCATTATTAATGGCAGATTGCTGCTACCTAAAAAGTTCCTTTTTTTGACTCTGAGATACATGTGATTTGCACACAATGAGACATAAGGCACACCCCAAAATTGAAAAGGGACATATTTGATCAGTAGTAATCTGTTGCTAAGGCTGTCCAGCTGAGCAAGAACCTTGATTTTGTGGGGGTTCTTGCTTATGTGTAGATCCTACATGAGCAGGAACCTTATCTCTTCAGACATTTCATTTCTGTATCGGAAGGCACCGATGGAAAGAGGCTATGCACTCTTCTTTAAACGTGCTGTCAACAATCAGGTAAATGACAAATGAGCAATCTTGGAAGTATATGACCAGGCAGTTTGGTTTCCCATCTCTGAGCTAAAATTAACAATGAACACATTTAAACTTAGTTTGGGGTTGGTCAGTCCATTCATTGGAGGTTAATTCTCATGGAAAGGCCTCTCCTCACGGCAACAGAATTTCTGTGTGAGAAATTCAATTGAGAAGACACTATGATGCTCTGGATTTTGTGTTCTGGTTGTTGTATTGGCAGCTTCAGATTTCATTGTGGCACAATGAAAAATTCATAGAAAAATTCAAGTGAAAAATCTTGACTATATTCAAGTCTGAACTGCAAAAAACAAGGAAAAAAGACTAGCACATTCTAAGAGCCTTTTTATCTCCTAAAATAACTATAGCAAGGTAATCCAAACAAAACAATCATCATGTTGTTTTAAGCAAAGGTTCTATGCCTTTGGTACACACCTTTAAAATATGGACAATCCAGTTTAATTATTTATGATAATAGTCACACAGCTTATGGAAGCAGAGAGCTGGCTAAGACATATACAATAGTGGCTGAGGGTGTTGTAAGACCTTGTCTCCTGCTGAGTAACTGCTACTATGCCTTTTCTTGACTCAGCATATCCAAGGCTCATTCTGTGTACCCCTTCTAACTTTCTCCACAAAAGCACATACGATCAGACTCTCCCTGGAGATGATGCTGAAGAAGAGCAGAAGGGGTATGTATGTGAACAGGGAATGGGAGATGCATGTGTTGTGCTGAGCAGAGGGAGCCAACCAAGTATTATTATCAAACAAAAATGTTCTTTCAGACCACTATCTTCCTGCACCCAAAACTACTTTTATACTCAGTGCAGGCAAATCCTTTTATACCTCACACCCTTGCTAGCTCCTCCTTGGAACTGTTATTTCACTCACTTCACTTATGCCAGCAGGCTATCAACAACTGCTCTTCAATGAAGCCTCTGTTACCTTATTTCTAGATTAAAGAGAAAGGCACAAAATACATGTTCTATATTTGTATCATATGTTGACACATGGTACAGCCAACTCTAAATTATTTTCTCTAGCCAAAAATGTAAAAGCCACATGCTCTTTCTTTGCTATACATCATATTGTTTTGATACTTACGTGTTTGTATCTTGTCCATTTGTTCTTATCCTAGTAACTAGGTACTTTTTCTGCACTTCACACTGCAATAATTTGTTGCTGACTGCTTCCTAAAAAGGCACCTGAAATTCAGACAAAGAAGACTGCAATACGTAAGTATTTAGAAGAGACACAGAAGAATTCTGCACATGTTTACTCAGAAACAGGTTTTGCCATATTCAGTATTAATTACTAAGTGTGCTTCAGATTGTGGCTTTCAGGCCTTTCACTGAAAAATATACAAGTTTTTGAATATACAAAGTAACTCTACCCTCATGAGCAACTCAAGTTCAATGAGACTATTAACCTAAATTACTCATGTAAACAGCCATTTGTAGGCTGAAAACATAATTAGACAAGCATATAACGTAAGGGTAACAAGATACATTTTGCACAATGTGCTGCTGTAATAATGGTCATTGGAAATGACTGAAATAGATGGCATAATCACAAATAGCAACAGGTCTTTCAGCTAGAATCAGGCAAGAGGCCTTTGATGAGCAATTATCTAAGGTTTGTCAATAAATTTTTAAAGAGGTCTTAGATCTAATACATTCATCCAGCTTCTACTCATTTTCTGGATGGTGTCAAAAGCTAAATGCCGAATTAACCAGTGGATTTTATCCTACCAAGCAGGTTTATATTCAGTTGAAGGGCTGGAAAAAGTAAAAGTCAGGTGGTACCTTTCAGACTAACACATTTTTTATAATGTGAGCTACCATTGACACCCAGGTCACTTTTTCAGATGGCAAGGACTGAAGTTATCTCTGGTATTCAAGCCACTTTTATATCAGTGCATGGAAGCTAATTGTTCCAGCAAAGGCAAAAGTATTGCAGTATCTGCTTTTGTGTACCAAACATATTAAAAAGGAACCAGTGCTATGTTTACCTGAGAAATTTAGCTGATTCCTCTTCATACACAACCCCAATTGGTAGGGAGCACTTCCTCAAGATCTTATTTTCAGCAGTTTGGTGAGTGTTTCGGGCCTCAGTTTCCCTGTAAATGGCCTGACTCTTTGTTGTTGACAAGGTAGAAAGTTTTATTTGAACATCAATGATGAGCCAAAGTCATCTTTACCCTTTTACATTCTTGCTTCTCTCACACAGCGGAAGGGGCAGTAGGGTTTCATCACACTCCAACCTGAAGATGTGAGCCTCCTGGCCCCTCCCTCTGACACCCATGTGCAATGAGCAGGGGAAGTCTTTGCTCCTAAACCCTTGTGAAGGTATTTCCACAAGAGTAGCTGTGTTAGTCTGTTGCAGCAAAACAACAGAGTTAGGTTGTACCTTTAAAACTAACGTATTTATTGTAATATCATCTTTCAGGGACCCAGGTTGCACTTCATGTCTGAAGGGAGCTTCTGTAATGGGGCAAAGTGCAGCTCAGAACAGTAGGTGGTGATCACCTTGTTACCTAGGCAACAGAAATGGCCAGCATGGGGAGCTGACTGTGGTAAAAGAACAATCTGGGGAAAGAGCATGTGGATTCCCATGGAACAAGATTCCAATGGAATAAGCCTTAATGGGAAGCTACTGGAAGGAACAAGGAAGGCTGACCAAGTCTCAGGTGAGTAGGTTGTGAGGAGAAATAGCAGCTCTGAGGTGAATTCAAGTGTGGAGATGCTGAGAACATCGCCAGACCGGTCAAGACTCAGAGCTGGAAGAAATCCTGTAATATTTTGCATTGTAGAAAGGTACCATCTATGACGGGGAAGGGAAGGCACAAATATATTAGAATAATTTTTTGCTTTTTATGATGTTATTTCATCATTTTACTTGTATTTCCCCCCCTCCTTTTTGTATTAGATAGTTTGTGACCACTGTCTTAACCTTCCCATAGTTTTTATTTAGCCCTTTTCAAACCTGTGCTAAATGGGAAACTTTTTTGTCACTATTTGTCCAAAAACTAGCATTTGTAAAGGGGTGGGGGTGCAAGTAGGAATTACCCCAGTTCTGGGTCTACCACCAAGAGTTGTTTCCAAGCTACAGAAGCAACAGATTATCAAAAACATTTGTCTTTTAATAAAAGAGTGTTTAGCAGGCTTTCAGTAGTGACACACTGGACCAAACATATTATGAGGCATGGTGAAATGTCCTGCTTACTGCTGGGTTTTAAGATACAACTAAAAGGCAACAACTTGCCAATTATTTAGTGGTGGCGGCGGGGTCACCATCATGGTGTGGTGGAGAGGTATTTGACAAAAAAAAAACCTACAACCCTTGAGGGATCTTTAGGTGGTGCTGCGTTCTTGGCTCAAACCACCAATGTAAAATGCAAGCACAACAGTAAAATAATGGAAGGCTGGCAGAGAAGAAAAATGAATCTGAAGTTATGGTGGGGAAGAGACTTATGTTTTAGTTTGCACTATTAATCAAAATTGGATACATGCTAAATTTTAATCCATTAGTCTCATTCTTTTAATTACTGTAATCTCAAGATTTTAGCAGTATGGAAATATTTGTAATATTAGTCATGTTGTTTAAAATGGCAAACTACAGTACTGTTGTTTCCTCTGCTGCCAGTGACTGCTGCACCATATAGACATGGCTGGTAAATTCATGGTAAATGCAAGTACAGTAGGACTGCGGTATCCGGGGGTGATTGATTCCAAGCCGCCACCCCTGTGGATGCTGGAAATAGTGGATAAGTGAAGCACTTACTTCCAGTTTCTTTGGTGTCGTGCATGGTTGCGAGAGGGAACCCTAGCTCAATCTTGTTAAAGGACTGGGTTTTCTGCCCTCCTGTTCACAAGGGAGGTTTCCCTGAAACCAGCAAAACTGCATGATATACCTAGGGGTACTATTTTAAGTCATATGTTCAGGCCTGGGTTCAGAACAGTTCTTCTGTCAAAAACTGAAGTTGTGCGAGAATCATTTTGGGAATATCAGCAGTTGTGTAAAATGGGGCAGAAGCTGTGCCAGAATACAGATTATGGACACTGCTTGGTTTGATTTTGGCTTCTTTTTCTCTCAAATTATGTGGAAACATGGCCCATTGAATTATTGTCTGTCACACAAAGAATGGAGGGGAGGGGAGAAAGATGATGAAAACCATTCCTGAAATAAGTGCTATTTTAAATTCCAGAAATATAAATACAGTTGGTTTGGAAATTCTTGAAAAGAATGATGAAATTTGTACAAGTCAACTGTATGGAATATGTGTTGTGGAAGCATCATATGGTAGTTTTCTGGAGCCTATACTGATTGGATCTCTGCCATTGTCCAGCTCTGAACATATGCGTCCACATGATTTTCTGGGTTAAAACAGGGTAGTGAGGGAGCACAGCTGTGAAGTAAAACTACAATATATTTTCTGTGTTAATGTTGAGTGATGGTTGTACAAGAGCATGAGCGAAATCAGGTAGAAGAGGATGAAACTGCTCCAAAAACAGGTGCCTGAAAAGACAAACATGTTGTGCACACTGAAAAGCAGAGAACTCCACATAATCTTTCATGCTACCAAGTGCACAGCTAGTCTGCTGACCTATTATATTATGACAGCATGCATGATGTAATATTGCCAGCATTTGAGCAAGACAGAACCATTTACAATGGCTTGAAGGTCTCCCACAGTAAACAGATGAGATAAAGGACAACCAAGGCTGGTCCTACCATTAAACAGAATGAGGCAGCTGCCTCAGGCAGCAGATGCTAAAAGCTGTAGCCTCTTAGCTGTTCTTCCAAAATTTTCCAGTTGCTCTCCTCTGCAGGTGGATAGTGTCATGTAACTAGTCATGGGCCATCAATCCACCTCAGGTATGACAGTTGGCACCACCTCATTGCTAGCATTCATATAAGTTTATACTGTTGACTACTGCAAGGAGATTGGGGAAGGAGTACCATCTTTGTCTTGAGTAGCAAAATGCTTTGGTCCAGCCCTGTAAAGGTCAAGAGATGGCATGGTAAACTAATCTATGGTATATCTGGCTTGAGCTCTAAACCATGGTTAGCACAAAATGGTTCTGAACTGGGTTGGAGCCCTGAACTGAGGGATTCTGAACTGAGTTGAAGTCTTGCTCACAGTCATACATAAGCTTTTACAGCTTAATGTGATTGTCCTTTGCCACTAACTTGACTGGTTGGTTTCTTTACTAGCGTTTGGCATTTGAGGCAAGCCCCTCATTTCCTGTTTGTTTGCCCTGCTTCCATTGTCTTTGTTTTTGATAGCCTTTTTTCTTCCTCTGACCTCCAACCAAGCAGTAAGAATGGGAGGCTCTTTCATATGGTGGAGACTCAATTTTTCCCATTTTTTATTCTTCCAACTGTAACTACAAATGCTAAGTATAAGTCAAAATACCTTTTTCTCCTTTAAATGTTTCTAGAGTACTTTTATCATAGCAACGTCCTAGTTTGTGTGGAAAAGAAATCAAAGGGGTGGGCAGGGACTGAGACTGACCTGATCTCTCAATATTTTCTATGTTGTTGTTTTTTCTACCTCTCTAACTGAAAAGAATAACCAAAATTCCCCAATATTACTTATCCCTAAAACTACTGGCAGTAGGCAGCTATGGATTAC
Source organism: Intellagama lesueurii (assembly GCA_037013535.1). NCBI lineage: Eukaryota > Metazoa > Chordata > Lepidosauria > Squamata > Agamidae > Intellagama > Intellagama lesueurii. The sequence continues at coordinate 101,518,263 of JBAJHW010000001.1, read as the reverse complement.
CCCTTAGGTTGTGACACTAAATATTTATTTGTTTATTGTATTTACACCCAGCCTTTCTCCCAACAAGGTTAAGATGGCATACATGGCTCTCCTCCTTCCCAGTTTTTCCTCATTACAACCTGTGAAGAACATAGGACAGGTTGAGAGAGTGTGATTGGACCAAGGCTGCCCAACATTTAATATCTGAGTGGGTATTTGAACTGGGTATCCTTAGTTCAAGTCCAATATTTTAGCCACTATCCTATACTGACATAGTACTTAGACATAGCCTGATGTGAATTTTACCCATTTCTACAAATGATGTCCCTATATGTGCTCTATGGCATAATTACATTTATCCCATGGAAAATTTGTAAACTCCTACCACATGGTAAACTATGATTAATTTTGTATTCTCGAAGGCTTTCACGGCCAGGATCCAATGGTTGTTGTAGGTTTTTCAGGCTGTTTGGCCGCGTTCTGAGGGTTTTTCTTCCTAACGTTTCGCCAGTCTCTGTGGCCGGCATCTTTAGAGGACAGGAGTCAGAACTCACAGAGTTACCCATTACTCATAGAGTTCTGACTCCTGTCCTCTAAAGATGCCGGCCAGAGAGACTGGTGAAACGTTAGGAAGAAAAACCCTCAGAACACGGCCAAACAACCCGAAAAACCTACAACAACCATATGATTAATTTTACTTTGTTTCTTTTTTACTATCATACTTCCTCTTAAAAATATGAATCACATCTGTCTGTGCTTGCTGCCCAATCTTTATATGTGATTTGTTTCTTGGTAGAGGGTTTTCAGCCAGTTTTCCCTTTTCTCTGTAAAATGAGAGTAAATGGAAAAACCCAGTGAAGCACCTCTTATATGACCCCTGTCAACTCATGTCTCACAAATTATGACTCTATTTGGAGTCACCTAATATCAGCATGTATGATTTACCTGGCAAGTTTGTCACTTTGACCTGTAATAACAAAGTACAACATTGTTGGCTTACATGTTATAAAAATGATGCACAATATTCCCAACTAGGAGTCAGAATAAGCATTTTACATAGCTCTTTGTCAGGTCTACAAACATTTACGGTTAATCGATGCTATAAAACTTCCCTTAGGGCTCCAATAGTCAGGCTTTGCACAAGGGAAAACAGCTTGAGTCTGATATTTTAAATACGAGCAGTGTTATCTAAAGACAGATCTTAGGCTTTTGAGGATTCCCTTTGGCAAAAATGCACAGGGTTTTTCAAAAATCAAGTTTAGGATACTTAAAACATTTTCTGGCGCAAATGACAAAGAAGCAAGATAATCACAAACATAAATTGTATGCAACTTTTATCAACAAAAAGTTTAACCTTAGTTCTAATGATGCATCTATGTCTGTATTTAATATCCATCTATATTAAAGGGAGCTCTGGAGCCACGTCAATCCTATATTTTCATTTCTTAATTTTAAAGTATCATGAAAATGCTGATAAAAAAATAAATCCTTGGGATTTAGGGGATATAGTTTCAAGCACAAATATTATGGATTTATCAAAGAGTACTGGATTTGCCAAAGCCAATATCCCTTCCTGCCTAATTTCCTGATCAAATATCAATTTTAGGGCTATACCTTGAATAACAGAAGAACAAATAATGCAGAGGATACCTAATTATACCTTCTCAACTGGAGCAAATGCACTGCTTAGCACAGTAAATTGCACTAGAGTAGCTCTATTGAATCAATGGAAATTTAGTGAGTTAAATTCTTCATATGTTCCATTGATTCAAATAGGCCTACTCTAACTGTGATTTACTATGCTAAAATAAGCTGCAATTACAGTGGCCTATTTTAATAAATGGAACTGATGCAAGAGTTGTCACCAAATACCCGTTGATTCAATGGGCCTACTCTAGTTCCATTTACTACACTAAGCAACAGAATTTTGGCTATTGGTTGAATGGCACTTGTAAAGTCAGCACTTACATAAGCCCACTGATTCAGTGGAGGTACTCTAGTTGGGACTAACAGCGATTCAGGCCTGGGTGTGTATTGGCTTTAAGTATAACTATATTTGACAAAATATACAGTATATCTTACAGCATTGGCTATAAAAAAATGGTTACAAAGCTATCTTTTGTTAAACTGAGTACTGTTTGATAATTCCTTTTTTTAAAAAATAAATGTTTTTAAGGCATTTTTAGAGACCTTTTCCTACATTTTGATACTTTTATGCTATTCTCTTATAAATCCTAAGTGGCAAGAGAGGTACTTGGCTTTTTAAAAATTTCTGTGTTATGTGCCATCAGGTTGCCTCTGTCTTATGGCAATCCTATGAATCCATGACCTCTAAATTGTCTTGTCCTCAACTGTCCTGCTCAGCTCTTGTAAACTCAAGGCTGTTGCTTTCTTTATGAAGTCAATCCATCTCGTATTTGGCCTTCTTTTCCTGTTTCGTTTAACTTTTCCCAGCATTAATGTCTTTTCCAGCCTGATTTGCCTTCTTATGATGTGCCTGAAGCATGATGATTGAACCAAGGCATACAGAATCTTTAACAATTTGTATTTCTTCATTGTGAACTTTAAAGTTACATAGTTCTTCTGTAGTCTTCTTAAAGTTCAACTGGAGTCCTGCTTTGGCATCTGCTTTCGCTCTCACTACAAATCATTTCAAGTCATTGCTGCTTTATGCCTGTAAGATGGTGCCATCTACTTATCTTAAATTATTCATGTTTCTTCCACCAATGTTCACTTCTGCTTCATCTGGGTCCAGTCCAACTTTCCATATGATATGTTCTATATAAAGATTGACTAGATAGCAAGATAAAATGCACCCTTGTCTACATCTTTTCTGGAAACAATTCTGTCTGTCCATATTCTGTCCCAACACTAGCCTCTTGTCCACAATACTGTACAGGTTATGTAACAGGACAATCAAGGGCTGAGGTACATCAATTATTTCAGAAAAATCCATAGCTTCTCATGATCCACAGACTCAAAGGCTTTGCTGTATTGCCTAAAGCATAGACTGATCTTCTGAAATTCTTTGGTGCATTCCTGTAGCCAGCAGATATTTGTAATATGATCTCTTGTGACTTTTCTTTTCAGAATCCACCTTAAACACAGGGCATTTCTCATTTCATATAGGGTAAAATTCTTTGTTGTAGCACACTGAGTATCACGTTGCTTGCATTGTTTTGTTTAGGCTTTTATATTTTTGCATTTTCAAGATGCACGATCAGGCTCTGCAGCTAGACTGGAAGAGTATTTCTATGTTGGGCTGGTAACAACAACATAGTGTGTTCACAATGCAATTAAGTCCTTTTGAGGTGGTAAAACATCAACAGATTTGTCTCAAAGTAATCAATAAAGCTACAAGTTCCTTTTAAAAAAACCCAGCTCTGAAAATTTTTAAATGCTTTCTTAAATTGTGTTTTCTTAAACTTGAATTAGGACATGGAATGATACTACTGTATTTGAAAATCTTGGATTGTATCTCTATTATACTTCTGTGATCCCCAAGACAAAAACCTTTGCCTTTCTTTATGTGTGATGTTTTGATGAAATGCATTTCTGAAACATATTTTGGTGGGTATTATAAAGGGTTGCTCTTTTGCCTTTTCACTTGGGCTCTCTTGCTAGGAAGCATAGAGAGTTGTACTTTTGTTCAAACATAGTTTTGTTTACTAACTTTCTAGGTTCTTACACTGATATTTAAACTATATCAAGGATGAATTGAACATTTGAAAGTCATGCAGCAGAACGTCAGCCCAAAATATTTAGATATATTTAATCCTTTATGTACATTTTACCACAATCAAGGTGCTTGTTTAGCTTGAGGGCACTGAGACTAAGCTATTGTTCATATTACAGTATATGGAAGTACACTGAGGGGGTTGGGTAGGGTTAATGTGCAGTCAAACACAAATCTGCAGTCAGAAAAATGTGTGCAGTTGATAAACTGATAAGATGTACAGTTGGAAATGGGGATGGAGAAACATAGTATGCATTGGAGCTAAGGTATTAAAACAGAAATTTGTATGAACATGCTAAAACTGCAGAAGCTTCAAAAGCATGTAAGTGAAGGGTAATTGGGTATCCAGGAGAAGAAAATATAGTGCTGAGAGTTAAGAATTTTAGCAGCAAAAACTAAATAAGGAACAGATTAGTTTGTTACTGAACTAGATTCATAATTTACTTGTTGCTGTATAATAAACTACTAACTTCTATAGAGCAAGTGCCACTGATACAGGGAGCATGGAGCAAAGCATAGTTTGTTCTCACCTTTTTTTTAGTGTGCAGTGTCTGACTGGGAATTTGTACAGTTAAAAAAACTACTTTAAAGAAACTCTGGATGACACTGATGTCAGTGAAAGTGACTGATATATACGTGGAGTGTGCTTATGTTACAACCCTGTAGACATTCAGCATTAAAAACAATAAATATAAATGAAGGCCACAAGCAATGATTTTGGAACAGTCAATGCATATTTAAGTAGACTCTACCTTAAAACTGTTTTTTTCAGATTCTTTTCTAAGATCTTGTTGGTTTTCCTTTAAAGTAACATTTGTCTCAGTCATGCCTGCAGATTCATCTATGTTATTATGCGGCAACATACATTTCCTAAAAGACTGGAAAGGTTTGACATGACACCTGTAGAAAGACATCAGCTGATCCTTTATGTTATGAGCCAATAACTCATGGAGGGATTTTTAAATTTCCAGCAAAAACTTCCTTTTCCCCTCCTGGTTCTTCCTTTCTAGGGGTTGGCTGGGAAATATACTTTATAGCCTCCTTCCTTTTTTCGATTTAAAAATACTTTAAAAAAAAGTTTTCTGTTCTTTGATGTTTTGAGTTAGTTTCGTTACAAAATTTTTAAGAAGTCAACATTTTTTTAAAAAAGTATTGTTATTCCAGTTAAGGAGAAGCAAGAGTGGCAAGTGAGGTTGCTGGAGTTATCATAAACTACACGCCCATCAAAGATCTGCTGTGTTAGACCACACTGTACAATGCCAGTGCAAATTAGTGCACTGCATACTTCTTCACATACTCACGAGGGGGGGGGGGAGAGGGCCAAATAAAAAAGAACTGGAAAGTAACAATAGAAGATTGACTGTGATCAGTGTAAGAAATATATCACCTGGATACAGGAGCAAATAGTGATGTGATGCATGCAGGACCCTTAGCTTTAAATGCCAATTTGAAGAAGCCACGAATCCAGTGAAGACATAATACGTAATGATAGAGCATCTTTGCAAACAACTTGCTGTTAAACTATGTATAGAGATAGTCAACATGAAATTAGCTCATCCCTGTCCATTAACTTTTTTCCCTCTCAAATAATTCCTGAAAAACATAAAATGCAACAGTGTGCATAAGGATGTCACAGCATGACTTCCTGTTCAGCATGCAACAACTATCTGCCCTGAGAGGATGAACTAAGGTATGTTCCTAGAAAATTCTAAAGCTGATGAACAGGCGTATCAATATGGCAATGTATATGGATATCAGCATCTGCTTGTAAATTAAAAGAAGCACATTGCTATTTACAAAAATGCAATGCTTAAGCCCAATCACATTGGGATAATACACTGTCACGCACCAGTTCAGCATGCTAACTGACCACAAAAGTATACACTACTGTATTTGGCCATTTGTGATATATTAAAAAGGTGTTGTTCCAGCACCAAGTCTCGAATGGAAGGGATTGTCATTCTCGAATTGGCCTTCTCAGCCACACTAGATGCTGTTCCAAGACCTCTATTCAGAGCACGTTACCATAGTCTCTTGAGACTGAAGGATGCCTACACAAGTCCCAAATGATGAGATCAACTGCAGGTGGGGGTGTTAAATTCCTGTTTACCCAAACAATTTCTAGGACATCAAAACATTTGGATAAATAAGGCTTCAAATTATTGTGTAAGTGCCTCATACCCAGGGACATAACCTAGATTCAATTAAGAATAGTTGAAGTAGTGAGTTTTAGATCAAAAGAGAGCTGATAATAGGGTTTGGTCTCTGTGTGGGGAAATTGAATAAACAGTTGTATGATTATTCAGGGATCAAGAAGTACTAAAGTATTTCTTGAACATGTTTAGAAAAATAGGCTAAAAACACTTGCATCAATAATCCCTACTGATCAAAATGATAAGTAAGTCAGTTCTTGAAAGTTTTTCATTATAAGTAAATATACCATGAAGACATCCATCACACAAATATGAACATGTCCACAGATTTTGAAGAAATTGTAGTTGTATGATTTTCTTTATTGACAAATATTATATAACGTTTTCCATAAACTTAGAGAAATGCTGGAGATGGTCAGCACAATAATCTTTTCATATTATATCAGAACTACACTTATACTTCTTACAACTAGTGTTTTATGATTGTGACACATAGAAAGGAAAGAAGGAAGAGAAGACACTTGGCAATCCATAGGCCCTGGAGAAGATGCCTGTAGAAAGCACCGTCAGTCCTTCAAATAACAAAGACCCACCAAGGCAAGAAAACACATTTTCACCAAGCAACCTTTGGGAGAGCCTAGGACATTAGGGCATGGCACTGGGAAAGCAGAAGATGAGAGTTCAATGCATCAACAAAGTAGTATTCCTCAATAATCTGCTTTTACATTTATTTAATTTATTTATTTTAAATATTTTTACCTCACCTTTCTCCTTAAAAGGACCCAAGGCAGCTTGATTACAGAAAATGATTACAGTAACTATAGGACCACTGCTTCAATTTCCCATGCAAGCAAAGTAATGCTCAAGGTGTTGCAACAAAGGCATTTACCTTATATGGGGTAAGAAATGTCTAAAGTTCAAGGTGGATTCTGAAAAGGACACGGCACTCGAGATCATATTGCAAATATCTGTGGGCTACTGAAGAGGACCAAAACATTTCAGAAGAAGATCTGTCTATGCTTTATAGACTACAGGAAAGCCTTTGACTGTGTACATCATGAGAAACAATGAATTGTTATAAAGAAATGGGTGTGCCTCACCATTGATTATCCTGATGTGTTACTTGTATTGTGGACAAGAAGCTACCAAGCAATGAATATTATAGTTTCACTGCAGGAAGCTATCATCTGTGCATTCCATCTGAAACTTCAAACTATTGGTTGTGTAATAGTTTGGAGGGAATTACAATCCAAAATTTGCTGGTCTGGATGAAATGGCAAATTAGGGTTTACCAGAAAAAAAGAAAATAGGTGATGATAAGGGAATATGTGAGGCCAAGCTTTACATGTGGACGAGCAAGGCATGTTTCCACGTTCTGTCTAAACTATTCCAGTGCAATAATAGTTTCTCTGGTTTAGTTCTGCTTTGTAATTAAGATTAAGCTGCATTCACTGACATTTCTTAAGTCAGACTGACATACTTTGAAGTCAGAAATGCTGACTTCAAGCAAATGTAGGTCATTTTTATGGTTGAGCTGTTGGGATGCTGGACCACTCTGATATGTCTTACATTATGAGAGTCCACTGTTTGATAAAAACTTTGTTGTAATCCTGTTTAAAACGGAAGCTGAACATCTGTCTCACTGTGGAGTGAGAGTGATGCATAGGTGATGTGACTATCCTCAGTTTAAAGTTATGGTTATGCCTATATCTTTGTATGGAAAGAATATCCTTTTCATGCTGTTAGATGCAGAATTAGATTCTTGTGCTGTAACAAAGCATTCAACCCATATTTTTATTTTATTTTAGCAGAACTGATCATGGGTTTGAGGGGCCTTCAGATGAGGGCTTTTCATTTCTTCTGGAAAAAAAAGAATCTTTGCTATGGCTTCAAGTGGCAGTGGAAATACATTGAGCAGCTTTGTGGCACTCCTCATTCACTGTGGAATAGCCCAATGAGAATGATCTTACATCATGATGTGGCATGGTTCCCAGGGCAGTTTTGAGAAAAATAGATGGCTGTCTGCTTTAGGAAGTGATTATTCACTAAGTGGCTAAAAAAATATTTTTGTCTATTGAAAATAAATTCTTTATTCACTTATCCACTGTGTAATGTGAAATCATTTCAATCAAATCACCAAAGCACATAAATAATATACAGTAAGGAAGAGATTGACCAAGCCAATTTATATTCAGGACAGACCAAAGAAAGCACATCCTCATACAATGCATAACTAAATTCCTTTCTATAAAATGTGGTGGTGATCATTTGCTGGGAGTCAAATAAGATAATTTCATGTTATTTCCCACAACATCTTGTAAACAAAATGCCCCCTAACAGATCTCCGTCCGAGGGTAGGAAAACATTAAGTGTAGTTACACCATTGTCTTGGTTTCTATGGGTCTATCTCTTTAACATTGCAAGGATTTTTAAAACAGGTAACAAAACAACAATAATACAAGCATATCCAAATGGATAACACATGCATGTGTGGCCCCTGAGCTCTATTCAAGGAAAAGATACCAATGTAGGAGCTGCTTAAAGAAGTGTTCTTCCCAAAGTCAAGGAATTAGTCCTGTGATTTTATATGGTCCAAACCACAAATCACGGTTCAAAAAATAAAAGAAAACCTTAACACCCCAGAATACAATACAGACAAGATACTATATGCCCACTACAAATAACTTGTCCTTTCAACTTTTCACATAGTTTTAAATGGTAAAAGTAAAGGTAAAGGTTCCGCCACCACGTCCCTCTTAGTTTTAAATGCCATTACCTAAATTGAGGTGACCAGGGCCTAATACCTGTTTCTTGAGAAACAGCAGACTTTCCTCCCCAATTCTCTTGTTCTCTCCAAACTGAAGCTTTGAGAGCAGAAGTGCTTCTTCTAGAATTCCCTGCTGAATGGGCTAAATCAACAATTAGTCCATAGCTGTAACATAATGACATGAGGACAGTATGGATAGATAAAGGGAAACATGATATTCAAAAGTGAAAGAACTGCAATAATCTATGTGATTTGTTTTTGTTGTTTATTTCAAATAACATGTGAAAATTCTAGTTGGAGGTACTGGATTTGAATAGGGATCTTCTGTGTGGACCTTAATATGATCACTAAAACTGACGACTCTGAGTAGATAACAGAGAATAGAAATGGATTCTCAGCTGAGCTAGAAAAATGTGTATGTTTGCAGTAAATTGGGGATACGCTGTTGTGGCAATGCTATCTGCTTTCTTCATTTATACATACATACTTATGAAGCAATCTGAAAAGATACCAAGGAGACTATGTCTATTAAAGGCGCTTAATCTGACCCATTTGGCTTTCAACCATACATGCCTATAAAAGGAAAATATAAAGCCTGGGATTTTCCTCTTGGTTGGCCTTCAGCCACATACTTACACACACACACACACACACACACAACCTCTTTATTTCTGCTATTCTTTCAGAAATTAACACATTCAAATTATTTCATACATACCAAGGTGATAACAGATTTTTATAAATTGATTTTAGAGTTCAGTTAAAATGTTCTAGAATTCTAACTTATTTGCAGAATTCCTGGGCAGGTTTTTCCATTCTCTCGTCCTCTGCTTGCCCAGAGATAACTTCTGCTATAGTAGTGCCCAAAAGCTACTGTATTTCAAACTGTGCTGATATCAAAGAATGTCAGAAATATTATAATAAAGATTTTATTAGCAATGGCTGTCATAATGTTAGTTTTAGTTATACATATAAGTTAGGAACATATGGCAATATAAGTGCTTGCCTTATATTGTATCAGACCCTTGGTTTGTCTAGCCCAGTATTGACAATGACGACTGGCAGCAACGCTCCAGGTTCTGGGGCCATGTTCTTTCTCAGCACTACTTGGAGATGCTGGGGACTGACCCTAGGATTTTCCGTGAGCATGTCATATGTGGTATCACTGAGCTACATCCCTTCCCTCATAAATTTTAACAATATTACTGCCACCACTACCTCATTCAGTATCCTACCTATCCAAACACAAGTGAAGTTTTTGTGGCATATCACCAACTTGAGAAATCACTCTCATCTACTCCACCAAGACTACTCTACCGCCTTGCCTGGAGACAATGCTTATCTGCCAGAAATGAACAGGGAGGCCATATCTTCTGCTTTACAATGGAATGTCTATTTGGAGATGTCTTCCATTAGAAAGACTGTCCAGTTCTAATCTTGTTTAAAGATGAAAAGGACCATAATTCAGAAGGGAGAGCAGGGGCCTTGAAGTTACCCATCAATACCTAGCTCTCACAGCAAGCACACAAACCATCTGCTCAGTCTTCACCATTGGGATGAAACTCTATTTAAATTAGAGTGATTATTTATAAACTGGCATGTATACATATATAATTTAGTTTTACTTAAAACATTATAATCTAGCTGTCCAGCTGGCATGGCTCCAAAAGCAGTTAACAGATCAATAAAAACACAACAGAAACTGCCTTCAGCCCTACAATCTAAAAAGACCCAGAATAAAAGGAAAATGAGAAAGCTCATTCTCCAGTTCTTAGTGTTTATGAAGTTTCTATAATAATCAGCTCTAATGTAGCCAAAAATTATTGGTCTTCTTAAATCATGACCAGTCAAAATGGGAAGAACTCACAGAGGATATGTCAATTGTGGCTGAAATGCTGTTGCACAGCTCCGCATATGCAATGTGAAGCTCCAGAACTGGTTTGGAAAACAGTGGCACAGCCAAACTGCTATTTACTAAGGACTTCTGTATGCATGCCATGCAGTGGTCACAACAGGAATCACATGATTGCATAATGAAATTGCACAATCCTTGTGACTGAGTGTAATTACCAGCAAACTTACACAGGCATAATTTCACCAGAGACAAAGACAAAACAGGATTTCAGCCATTGTTAGTCTGTCAGCTGACATGGAAGAATGGCTCTGCTTCCTGCTTGTCCCCTTTCTACAGCTCAAGTGAACATCAGCTAGATGAAAGTGGTAGCCCTACCAGAATTGTTGGGTGCCTGGCCAAGTCTTCTTCCCCCTTCTACTCCTAAGTCTTGTTTTCTTCTCTGTCAGATCTTTCTTTTCCCCATATCTCTGTGCACTCTCTCTCCTTCCACTCCTCCCTGCCTTTTTCTCCTTTCTCTGCACTTCCTGCTTTTTCTCTTTCCTCCACATCTGTCTTTTATTTACTTTCTGCCACACAGCTCTTTCTCTTTGCTCTTCTTTCTTCCCCTCCCACTCTTTCTCTTTGTTCCCCCCACACTGAGAGCTGTAGAGAAACAGACTTCCACAAGGTGGTCTGGCCCTAGTGGTATTCCTGGGTGTCAACTAAGCAACATGTAATACCTCATGGAGCTGCCTTTCTAGCTGAAAAAATAGTGGCTCTCTCTCTCTTCTCTGTAGAAATGAACAAATAAGTATACTTTGACTAATATGTATTTCTGTATGCACCTTTCCGTGCATGGCCATATACATGTCTGTATATGATTTTGGAATTGAGAACTGCATTGTAAAATATGAACAATGATACACTTTGAAGTAGGGGTGTGAATCATGCAGCATCTCACTCTTGGTGAGAAACGGGGAGGGGGAATCCCTATTTTCTCTTTGCAGTAAGATTTATTTGTACTGCGTGTTTTGTTTCGCCCTGAGAAATCTTGTGGGATTTCTCAAATGTTTTGTGGTCAACACCAATCTGCACAAAATTATTACAATTTTTGTGGGGGGGGGGGAGAAAAGGGGGTGAAAAAACAATCAGTCAAAAATAAATGAGGAAATGAGACTGGTGCTCAGCGTCACAATAAGCTGGGACATTTTGCTGATTGCAGGGAAAGTCTTTGTGAGGAGTTTTGGCACAGCAGGACTTAAGAATGAGCAAGTTAAGTTAACCATGAGAAAATCTTTGAGTAATGTCCAAATCCTTAGTTTGAAATATAACTGTATTCCGATTTTACTAGTCAAAAAGGTTGGCTTGTTTAAAAACAATGGCCAAATAAAATTCTTCCTAATCTCCATCTCTGTTTCTCTGCTACAACCTAATATATAAATCAGAGTACACAGACCTGGAGCTATTGTAAATAAATTCCTTCCTGTTGTAATGGGAGAGAAATAGTTCAGCAAAAGACAGAGAGAACAATAAATAAATGTTACTCCTTCCTCCCTCTGTTCAGCTTCAGAATAGATGCTGTCTGTTTTCCATTGGATTGCTCTATGAAGTGACTTCCTGCCATAGCACCTGACCTTGATTATGATCCTGATTAGAACTCTGTCTGACATTAATGCCACCCCCATACTATGCTTTCCAAATCTGCTGTTGTTGCTTCAAAATTCACTCTAGCCTACTTTCCTACTGCAGATAAAGTGGCAAAAATCTAGAATGATTGCTGTAGCTACTAGTATATTTATTAAATTGTCCTAAATGTCTGGGTTCTCACCAGAGAATCAGACATTCTAAGCAAAGAGAAACCAGAAATAGTCATCCAACTCTGATAAAACTAACTAGTTTTCATTTTCCATAAGGTTTCTTGTGTCCAAGCATAGTTCTTCAGATGAAAAGTTTATGAAAAATAAGTAGTTAGTCTTAGCAGTGCTACATGACTATTTATGGTTTCCCTTTTGTTACAAAACAGACTCATATGGTTACCTGCTAAATTAGACATTTTAAGTGATAATCTACCTTTGGAAAAAAATTCACTGAAATTTGGGGAGCAAATCTGAACCACATGCCAAAGTGGCTTGCTCAGGGTCACCCTGAACAATATGTTTATTTATTATTTTATTTATTTATTTATTAGATTTTTATCCCGCCCTTCTAGACATATGTCTACTCAGGGCGGCTCACAATAAAATTATTCATAAAAACAATTAAAACAACGATTTACATTGACAATATTAGTATTAATCAAGTTGGAAAATATGAAACAAAAGATTAAGTAGAAAGTAAAAGTCAAGTATTGACAGGAGGGAAGACCTGCCTAAAGAGCCAAGTCTTTAATTGGCTCTTAAAAACACCCAGCAAGGGTGCCAGGCAGATCTCTGATGGCAGGCTATTCCAAAGTTGAGGGGCCACTGCCGAGAAGGCCCGGTTTCTTGTTCTTTCTTTCCAGGCCTCTCTCGGCGTTAGGCCCCTCAGCCGTCTTTCCTGGCTATAGCGAGTGACTCGAGTAGATCTAGGTGGGAGAAGGCGTTCTGCTAGGTATCAAGGTCCTAAACCGTTTAGGGCTTTATATGTCATCATTAACACTTTGAAATCAATGCGGAAATGAATGGGCAGCCAATGCAAGGTAGCCAGAGTGGGAGAGATATGCTGGTGTTGTCTCGTTCCACTAAGTAGTCTGGCTGCCGCATTCTGCACCATCTGAAGCTTCCACATCAATCTCAAAGGTAGCCCCACGTAGAGCGCATTACAGTGGTCTAATCTCGAGATTACAAGCGCATGGACCAGAGTGGTGAGGGCCCCGCCATCAAGATAGGGACGCAGCTGGGCAATCCGCCACAGATGGTAATAGGCGGAACGGACCACTGACGCCACCTGGGTTTCCATGGTAAGCGCCGGGTCCAGATGTACTCCCAAGCTGCGAACCTCACTCTTTGCAGTGAGAGTCACTCCCCCAAAAGAGAGGGAGTTTCCCAAGCCACCGATGGAGGGGCCACCCACCCTCAGGACCTCCGTCTTGTCCGGGTTCAGCCTCAACCCATTCTCCTGCATCCATTGCAGTACAGCCTCCAGACAGCGCTGAAGGGACAGAACGGCATCCACTGAAGTAGGTGAAAAGGAGATGTAGAGCTGGGTGTCATCAGCATACTGATGGCACGAGGCCCCACACCCCCTGATGACCCCACCCAGCGGCCTCATATAGATATTAAACAGCATTGGGAAGATGATCGAACCCTGTGGAACCCCACAATTGAGACTCCACAGGGCCGAAACGCTCTCCCCAAGCTGAACTCTCTGAGGGCGGTTCTCCAAGAAGGATCGGAGCCAGGCAAGCGCCAGGCCACCGATTCCCAACTCGGAGAGCCTCCCCAGGAGGATACCGTGGTCGACGGTATCAAAGGTGCCTGAGATATCGAGAAGGACCAACAAGGACATTTTGCCCCTGTCAGCCTCCCTCAACAGGTCATCCAACAGTGCGACCAGTGCCGTTTCTGTACCATGGCGCGGCCTGAAGCCCGACTGGAACGGATCCAGGGCATTGGTTTCATCCAAAAGAACCTGAAGCTGGTCGGCCACCACCCTCTCCACCACTTTACTAAGGAAGGAAACATTGGTGACGGGCCTATAATTGCCAATATTGTCCGCCGCCAAATTTGGTTTCTTCCTAATGGGCCTAATGAGTGTCTCCTTGAGGGCAAGAGGGACTTTGCCCTCCTGGAGAGACCCATTAATTATCGCTGTGGCCCATTCCATTGTTACAGGCCTGGCTGCTTTGATTAGCCAGGCCGGGCAAGGGTCAAGAGAGGAAGTGGTGGCCCGGCAGCGATCAAGCGCTTTGTCCACCAAATCTGGCATCACAGGCTGAAAGAATTCAAGTCTCACCGGGCAAGACGGAGCGCCGGACATCTCTGCTCGATCCACTGTATTTAAAAAAGGAGCGAGGTCCCGGTGGATGGCCTCCACTTTAGATTTTAAAAATGCTGCAAATTGGTCAGGTGAGATATTAGTAGGAGGCCCATCACCTAGACCAATCCTGGATAGATCGCGAACTATACGGAAAAGTTCCGCCTGCTGATTTGAAGCTTCGCTTATCCGGTTAGCGAAGTGTGATTGACTAGCAGCCCTCACCTTAGCCAGGTAGTGGTTAGTCGCGATCCTGACAGCTTTCTTATTATAATCCGTCGGTTCCTGTCTCCAATTGCACTCTAGCCGTCTCCTGTTTCGCTTCATAGCTCGCAGCTCCTGGTTAAACCAGGGCCGTGGCCGAGCTCTGCGCCGGAGAGGGCGTTTAGGAGCGATCGTGTCTACAGCCCTAGTAGCGGCAGCAAGCCAGCCATCCACCAGAGCCTCGACAGGAGCGCCAGACAGATCAGCTGGAATCCCTCTCATGGTATCCTGGAATCGTGATGATCCAGTAACCTTCGAGGGCGGGCCATTAAAATAGGTCCATGCTCCCTGCGGGGAGGGAGAGCCACTGAGAGGTTACATTTTATTAGGCGGTGATCTGACCATGACAAGGGGACTGAGACAAGGTCAGTCACCATCAGACCACACTTGCTCCGCTCAGTGGAGAACACCAGGTCTAGCATATGACCGTCCACGTGTGTGGGGCCGTTGACATGTTGGGACATGTTCACAGCCCCACACACCATGTTATTTTTGCAGATATGCTTTCCCTGGTGGTAAAAATATTGTTTCTCTCAGTAGATTATTTTCTTCATCTACACAGTCATTCTGTGTGCTTTCTTTTTATGACTGGTCACACGCTTTATGTGCAAGTCTGATTGCTGAGACAGGTATCTCTAAAGGAATACTGCTGTGGGAGATAAAACAGGTTACTAATAGGGAATAAATATTTCCATGACTATCTAGTTTGGCTATGCTAATTCTTTCAATGATTCTCTGCAAGTGAAGCCAGTATTATTGTTCCTGTAAAAAAAATGATAGCGTCAAGTGGAGATAGGGACAAACCACAGTTTGACGCCCTGCCCACACAGGTGTTCTCCAGGTGCTGCACACTCCCCTCTCCCACCTCCTCTGCATGCTCACTCATTCCCTGGCCAATGTGTGCTTCCCTCCCTGCCTCCCCAGTGCAACTGCCCACTCATGGATTGCAGTATGTGCTTCTCTCCTCTGCCGCCTCTGGCAGCTGCCCACTCAAAGGCAGTGCTGCGGGCTTCCCTGTCCTGCCTCCTCGTCTAAGTGGGTGGCCATTGGAGGAGGCGAGAAGCGTGTGAATGGATGAGCACACAGAGAAGATGGGAGAGGGAAGTGTGTGGTGACTGCATAACACCTGTGTGGGTGCGGCTCTGAACTTGGCCAAACCGCCGAACTGTGGTTTGTGCCCATCTCTAGTGCCAAGGCCTAGCTAACACTAGCTGTTGAGTTTAAGGTTGAACTTTCATTTGAATGAGGGATTTCCAGCTATGACTATAGCAAGATAGTAGTAGCATAAAGGAGGCCAGATTTTTTTTTAAATTGCAAGTTATCAGAATAAAATGTTACAAGTCAACATCAAAGATTAAGATGTCAGCTTTATGCAGGAATTGAAAAGTCAATATCCTTAAGCAATACTATTGAATTATTTTTCAACTTCATTTTAAAAAGAACCTTTTTTTTTTTAAACAAAAAGTAAAGCTGGGGAGATTAATACTAAGGACAGCACCAAGTAGAATTGGCAGGGGAAAGACAGAGGAAATAGAAGTGAGAATGAGACTTGAATCTGATTCACAAATCTACATACCATCAATGGATATCATTTGACTTAAACTGCTCAGTGTGTCACACACTCCATTCAATCATTGGCTACCTTATCATTTTATTATTGTATACTTGCTGACTGGTGATATAATAATGATTTATGCTTTTTTAAACATTTTCACCCTATCTTGCCACAAGCACTGAAAGAATTTCACAGCATCAGTCAAGGCAAATTATAAACAAATCCATACATTAGACTAGAGAACAGGCTTAATCTACGTATACGCTAACTGTGTTAGTAACCCTGTTGAATAAACTTGGTGTCTGAAATGAAGCGAGATGGTCTGCGACTGTTAACTGTGATGGCCCATTCATGCATGCCAGGTCAGTCCTGGTTGTTGCAGTTGCTGACTGATGAGCATCCATGTGAAAACCAGGCCTCAGCAATACGCAGCTGAATGTGTGAGTTAAAAACTGTTGTGTATGAAATGATGTGAGGTGCTGTAAAAGTTCTTGCTGTGGTGTTGGAACTAGAGAGTGTGCTGTGCTTCCCGTTCACATAGGCAAGTCATCGCTCAACCTTGGAGTCACCCAGTGATGAACCCTGTTTTGCAAAGACACCTTGGAGGGGCTTGCAAGTGACTGGGACAGAATGAATTCATTTGGAAGAATGTATTGTGTGAGCTCTCTGGAGAACTTTTTGTTACAGGGTAGTATGTAAACACCATAAATAAATAATACTGTAAAGACAATGAGAGTAAGATAAGATTATATATGTATGTGTTGTGAGCACAATGCTGTTTTAGGGCAGGGAGACAGCAGGTGAGTTTGAAAACCGTGTGAAATCTCAAAGGCAAGAGGTATTATGGGAGATGCTTAGAATAAGATGGGTGTAACCATGGACAGGACCTAAAATAAAGCATGATACACGAAGGGAAGAGGTGCAGAATATCCATAAAAATGTCAAAAGGATTAAAAAGTAATGAAAGGAATTTGCATTGGAAGTCATTATGGAGGATAGGAAAGAAAGGGGGAGTATTTTGTAGTAGGGTACATCCATATGCAATAGCACTGTGGTACATTTTGTAGTACAGTGCTCATTGTGAAAGCACCAACAGCTTCTTCCTAACGGAGAATAAAAAGAAAATAAACAGTTGTGTTTTTCTATATTAACAAACCTCATCTAGTAGCTTTCACCTTCACTGGAGGACACGTTTTTTTTGGAAAAGTTGTTATGTGCCTTTGAGTCAGAACTGATTTATCTCTATCAGAAGTTTCAAATGAAGTGAGATATTTGAGGAATGGTTTTACCAGTTCCACATCCCCAGTGAGTTCCCATGGCTGAGCAGAAATTTGAACCCAGGCCTCCTGAGTCCCAGTCTGTTACTCAATCCACAATAACACACTGGGTATCCTTTTGTAAAGGTAATGGATCTTAATTGCCCATTAATCCAAGCCACACAAAAATCGTTTCCTTTACAATGGAAATAGCTCATGCCAACATACTATTGTTGGGGAAAATCCCTTCTCTTAGCTACTCTGAAGATTTTAGCTAAGCTTGGAGAGGACAGCAGAAACCTGAGGGGGTGGCAGATGATGTCACTGTCCCTATCAATTCAAAGGTGGTAATGCTCTGGGCCTGTGAGCTTTAACTTCACTACAAACCAATGATCAAGTGGCTGTTACAGTACTTTTATTTGAATAATATATTGGTAGTTCAGATACACTAATGTACTTCTACTAGTTAAGCAGCTTCTACTCTGATTTACGTCATTTTATGATTTGATCATTAATGTTCATAGGCACCGTTGACCTGCTGAAGGAAAAGTGTCGCCCTCTTGATAACTGTAATGTACTGAATTCCCTGACAGCTAGAACAGTTACAAAAGTGTTAGGGTGGCCCAGGTTAAAGATTAGAGTACTCCTTTATTCCTCTAACAGCTAATTATAACCAAACTGTATTTCATGACGGGGTGTATGGGTTTTCGCATATGTGCACACATGTGATTTATTTATTTCAGGGCTCCTACGCCATGGCCTTATAATTAAAAAGCAAATTTACCCTAGAATTCATTATAAACCAACTCTGCCTTGGTAACAATCATGAGTTTACGTATCACTGCGCACCCATAGGATCGCCTATAAACCCCACTAGTCCTCTTCTTTTTTTCCACCTGTGATTTTTATTTTCATGCTATACAACCTCAACAGGCATTATTTGCAACATAGGTATGGGCGGATGAACCTCAAGAGCTTGGCTGCTCTGTTGAGGTTGGTACAGAATTTGCCAGTCTCACTCACCTCTCTCTCTCAATCTCTCTTTCCCCTTCACTTTCAATAACTCCAGGTCAAAACAACTGGATACATTTTAGTCATACCTGTTTAAAGGTAAGTGATGGAGAAACATATGTAGTATTGTTACATGTTGATCTTTGTCCATGTAAATACAGTAATATTGCATATTAATCCCGGTTACAGATTTTAACGTAATTCTCGCTTCATTTGCCTGCGCTTGTAAAGTTTAAAATGGAGCAGAGTTTTGAAATCCTGATTAACTACTGACCTTATCGGGAGACAAATCCCCCTCACATTTTTACTGCTGTTGCCATTGGTTATGATGCTCTGAAGCAGGCAGAGGCAGCAAGTGATGCTGATGGAAAAGAAAAGGTAGTGGATGGAACGCGGGCGGGCGGGGGGGGGGGGAGAGGCAGGCTAAGGTGTTGTCAGGGATTGGCTGCCTCTAATGTCAGTCGGAGCGGCGGGCCCCAGCTCTTCCGCT
Source organism: Intellagama lesueurii (assembly GCA_037013535.1). NCBI lineage: Eukaryota > Metazoa > Chordata > Lepidosauria > Squamata > Agamidae > Intellagama > Intellagama lesueurii. The sequence goes on along the minus strand of JBAJHW010000001.1, from coordinate 101,499,264 downwards.
GCTCCAGCTCTCAGCTCTCCCTTGAACAGCTCCTAGAGAGAACTAAGGCGTGCGGGAGTGCTGATGACCAGCACCATGCATCATCTTCTTCTCATGCTTGGATCTTAGATATCCTACCCCCGTGCTAAACACTGGCTAAGAACTGCTCCCGGCCATCCCTTTCCTAGGCAGACAGCAAAGAAGAGGGGAAACAAAAAAGAAGAAGAAGAAGGAAGAGCGACTCTTCAGCTAAGTGGACTAAGATCAGCCGAAGAGTGTGTGTGTGTGAGAGAGAGAGTGAGTGAGGCGGGCTGGATGCTTTGGTTGCACAGCGGCAAAGTGGGAATTTAAAGAACTGCAGTGGAAAAAGAGCCCCGAGATTCCCCAACCACAGCACAAGACATAACCTCGCAGAATTACAGAGCCAGGTAGAAATGACATCTACTGGCAAAGAAGGCAGCGGAGCTCAGCATGCACAATATGTTGGACCCTACCGTTTGGAGAAGACCCTGGGCAAAGGACAGACAGGTTGGTTCTTTTGCAGCAGCAGCCCCAGAGAGAAGGTAGCACTTGCTGAGATTATGGAGCTAGGAGAGCCTAGGCTCGCCGGTCGTTCCGCGTCTTTGGCTGATGGTAGCTTGCATGACTATAAGAAGGTGGTTCTCTCTGTCGCTCCGTCTGGTTTGTTTTGGGTTTTTTTTTTTCCTTTTCTTTTTTTTTTTTTTGGCAAATTAAATCTTGTTTTAACAAGCCCAGGTTGCTTTGTGTGGATCACTCCTGGAAAGGGGTGGTGTTCTGATGCCAGTCAAAGTGCATGCGGGGAGGGGCTGATTGACTGGAGGGGGGGGGGGGGAGAAAGAAGATGCTCGTCTGCTGGTGAATTTTGTGTTGATTCGGGGCACCACTTTCATTGTTTTCCTTTTTTTAAAAAATAGAATTCAATCACATTGAGTGGCACATAGCAGAGAGTGAAAAGAGGAGGAAGCTGGGAGTTACCAGCAGTGTTTTATGACATCATGATTGAAAAGGGTGTAGTCCTTAAGGTGCAGTTGGTGGAGGTAGGAATTTTGGGGTGCGTGGGGGGGGGGAGATGTTTCGTGCAATCTATGACACTGCCTTCATTCATTATTTGGAAAGCATCTCTTGCACTATGAGAAATGGGAAAAGTCATCAGAAGCAACAAAACAAACCCCTCCCCCCATTTCAAATCCTCCTCTGGCCATATTATTTTGTTTTAATCTCACTGTATTTTCATGGACTAATTCAGGATTCCCTGTTCTTCAGTTTGTTGCCAGTGGTTTGTTGTTGCTGCTGCTACCTTTAAGGAACAATGGCAAGCAATATGAAAGGAGGAAATGTAGTGCAGGGCATTAGCAGGGAGCAGGTGCTTTTTCCCTATGTGACATAATTAGATCCCCTCCGTGCATTGAAGATTTGGACTCGCTGGTTGTCTGTGTTGGTAGATTTACTTCAAGGGCAGCAGAACAGTAATTGCAAAGAGGGGAGCGTTGCAAAAATGTCAGATGTCTGCCTGCCGGTCTTTCCTGATTTTTAGCCCCCCTTTTCGTAACAGGTGCAGCGGGCAATCTTGTCACCAGATATCGCTCAGTGCCCCCAGAAATGGGTTTGAATCTTTCTGGCGTGACATTTTTAGAGAAGGAGGGTTATGAGCACACATCAGATAGGTCTTCTCTGAGGCTTGTGGGTGTTAAGTGTTGTTCATAATGGTGGGACAATAAAACATGGTGCATTGTGTTTTGCTTTTTGCTTTTTTTAAACGACAGCCTAGCTTTGCCCATCTGTTGTCTAAAGGATTTAATAGGCGTTTCCATCTCCAGCTGCTGCCTCTGTTCTGCCTGTTTTCTTGCTGCCCTGCATGGCAGCAGCTCTGCAGTCCCTGCAATTTTCTTAGGGACTGAGTTGAAATCCAGATCTTTCTCTGAAAGGGACCAAGCTTTTCTGCAATGATTGATTGAAAACCACCACCCCCATCCTTCTCTTTAAACCCCATAGCAACCATTTGTAGAATGGAATTGTTATGAGAATGGCACTGCTTTAAAATGGAAAGGGACTTTTATTTGTTTTATCCTCCTCCTCCTCCCTTACTGCAGTGGCTTAATGCATCTGCTCACCTTAATTCTTAACAGTGTTGAGTTAAAAAAAATCCTTCTTCTCATGAACCTGATTCACCATGAAATATATCTTGATATGAAAAAAGAACCAAAGAGAATAAAACTCTCACTGAAATGATTGCAGTATCATGATGCGCCAATAAAAATACTCAGTCCTGTATCTAGAGAAGATTGCTTGCCATATACTGTTGGTTGGTTCCTAGATAGGCCTTATCCCTGCTGCACAGTTTTTACCTTCTACCTTCAGAGAGCTTCCGTTCTGCCTAATGCCCATCTATGAGAAAAAGTGTATTTTATTGCATACTCGGTAACATTAGCTATATTGCAGGCTGTTCCTTATGCCAGCTTTCTCAGAAGTATGCCCTACTGAGTTCAGCAGGACTTACTGCTAAGTAAGTGAGCACAGACTTACAAGCTTTGGGTCCAAATCACAATGTGCAGTATTATGCTCCTAAAGTGTTAGCAGCAATTTCCCCTCCCCCTCCCCTTGCTAATCTTCCTATCTTCCTCCTAAGTGATTAGAGAGTGGGGGGAGGGGAGGAGGAAGTGTGTGCACTCAGAGGTTTGCTGCTGCCTGCCTTTGCAGCTCTTTGAGAAACTAAACTACAGCAAAGATTGCTCTTAGTGACCTTACTTCTGATTATCGGTAGGCTTTTGTGCTTTCCATTCATAGGCACACATGTTCATGTAACGTACAGACATAAAATGTAGACGTTCCCCAAAATATCTGTCGGGTCTTGTTTGCGGTCCAGTACTTCTTTGGAGCAAGTCCTATTGAACTGATCAGTGAGACTTTCTTCCAAGAAAAGATGCATAAGGATGGAACATTTTGTTTCTCCTGTTTTTGACCTGAATATATTTGAAAGTGATGAACATCAACATTTGCATTCCTTAAAAAGATTCAGAGTTCACAAGCCAAGCCATGAGGTTTGTGTCCATCACTTCTGTGTTTCTTAGAGAGAGATGGTAAGCTTCTGATAGGGCAGAATATAAAAATTCAGATGTTGGAGTCTGTATAACCTTGTTATGCTGAAGTGGCAGGTAATTTAATAACATTGTACAGGCATTCTGTGTTGAGACCAGTGCTGTGATGAATCAGATCATAACATTGCTTGATGGCAAGAGGGAAATGGAAGGTTCTTTCTGCCTCTTTGCAGAAAGGTAATTTGGTCAAATGCATCACAGCTCAGAAAATGCACTATTATCCATAGCTTGCTGGGTCATTGCAACTGTTATAACTGTTCAGACTCCCCCTATGCTCTTTTCTTAAGTAGGTGAAACCTGGTCTTGTTGCATGTTTCTTTATGAAGCACTCCCTTACTCTCAGCTTTAGGAAGTTTTGCCCACACCTCTGAAGGGACCGGCTTTCTCTAAAACATGAGATTAAAAGGAGGAGGAGGAATTGGGGAAGCAGTGGAAGCTGCAAGGAAAGGAGTACTTTCAGGTGTCAGCTGAACTTTGAGTAGCTTTCTTTAACCTCCATGCAGCTCTGTAATGTTACTGTTCCTAATGACTGTGAAACAAGGAATGTTTACAGACAGGACCCTGCTGGCTTTTGCACAGAAGCCCAGATGCTGTGTCTGTATTGTCAGTGGAAGTTGGTGGCATCTGGTCCTGGGTATGTAAAACTGACCTGGCAAAATGTACTCAGGATGCATTTCAAAGACTGGATGATGACTGTGCTGATTCTCATTCAAAGCAGGGAAAGCAAAGCTTGTCCTGAGGAGCCTCCAGACCTGGCACATCAGGCCTGCAGAAAATGATTGATGTCACAAAGGGAGGATTATGGCCTCCTGCTTTCAAAAGCAAGAGGGGGGAACTGAGCAAAAGGCTGCAAAACATTTGCATACAGCCTTTCCATAATATGGCTTGTGTGGCAAGAGCTGGGGGAAGAAATTCTTTATAATGCAGTGTAAGAATTCCATGCATGTATAATTAAATTAGACCACTGTGGTAAGACAATTGCCCATTTGTTATTGAATAAGGCAGGGTTCCAAGGGGTTCTACTATTGTTTCCTAAAAGTGTACTTGCAAAATGTGCATTCAGTGAGGAAGGGAGCAAAGGGCAAAGAGACATGAAGTAGTGAAACAATCTAATAATCATATTTAAAACTGTAGTATGAGGAACCGGCTTTTAAAATACTGGAATGAAAAGGAATGAGGAGGGGATGGTTTATATTGCATTGAATTACACTGTAGCTTAATTATGGGAGGTTTGCACTGTAATTAACAGTAATGAACAAAAAGGGATGCATTTTTTTGTTTTCAGTAACACATCAGAAAACATTTGTGCTTAGATAACAAATTAGGTATAAAGAGAAAAGCACAAACATTCAGATTTATTATTCAAACAAAATGAGTTCATAATTTGTTTCATGGGGTATTTTCTATGAAACAGCATTTCACAGATTTCAATGCTTTACTCAAATTTATATAAAGGTAGTCTTTCTGCATACTCTGGTCTCTTTATTCCTATTTGAGATATGTCCTTCTCAATATTAAACACAATAGCTTGAAATGCCATGTGTTCTGGTGCTGCACTTAATTTCAACTGTTGTCATATCCCGCTCTGTGGTAATAATACTAACATGTGAGATAATCATCAGCATCATGTGCTGTGAAGTCAGTTATGACTTATGGCAACCCATTGCAGGGTTGCTAGGCAGTGAATACTCAGAAGTGCTTTACCATTCCCTTCTTCTGGGGGTGTCTTGGGACTGTGCAACTTGCCCAAGGCCATACAGGCTGGCTCTGCTCTCAAGAAGCACAGTGGGGAATTGAACTCTCAACCTCCACAGCCAGATATCTAAACCACTGAGCCATCCAAATGTGAGTTATCTGTGTTGTTTTAGTTTTTATTAATTGACATCCTGATGAGGAAATCATTGCTCTTCTTACCAATTAGTTCTCTTTTTGTTTCTTGTTTGGAACACATCTAGATTTTGGTAGTACTTAAAAAGATACACTAGTGAATGTGCTCCATATTCTGAGCTTACTCACTTAGGAATGAATCCTACTGAGCTTAATGGAACTTCATTAAGTAAGGGCACTTCTATCCACAGAGCCAGCTTTTATAATAAACTGAAGTAAAACATCTGCTTTGGGCATAGACTTCATATAATCAGGCTGATTTTAGGGACTGTTATGGAGTGAAAAGATACCCACTATGGTGTAATGGATAGACTGATGGAGTAGGACTCAGGAAACCTGGATTTGAATCCTCACTCAGCCATGGAAACTCACTGGGGGTGTGGAACTGGTAAAAATGTTCCTTAAACATCTCACTTGCGTTGAAAGCTCTGTCAGGGCCACTATAAGTCAGTTTTGACTTGACGGTACATAACATAACATGGAACAAAAGCTGACTTTGCCATAGAGGTGGATGGTCTTTGCTGACAGGAAAAGTTTGACTGTTTGTTCTCATGGATCCCTCAGTGGTTTTGTCCTCAACCGTGATGTGTTACTGTAATGCTTGTCTGGACAAGAAATGGGAGCTACTGCTTTTTGGTAGTGTTGGCTGGGGATAGTTGGGTCTTTGGTGGCAAACAAGACTCTAGCATGGAAGTGGCCACAACAACGTTGATAGACAGTGAACTTTGACAAGAAAGGGATCTTCATATTCAGCCCCCTGAGCTATCAGAGCCTTAAAAAGATAGAAGAGATGACTGTTCAGTTATAAAAATTATTTTGTAATGCTGCCTACATAATATCTATATGACACAGATTATAGGGGTTTCAGAGTAAGGTAATTTTGGTTTGCCAATGGCTGAAATCCAGTAGTAGGTTTTACAGCTAGGGTAGGCCCATGGAATTGGAGAAATTTACAGAGGAGTTGACTCACCAAATCTCCATGGATTCAATGGGCCTGTTTTAGTTGTGACTTACTACCGGAATTTAACCAACGATACCCAGTTGTCACCCTAGTCCCAATAGGAGAATGACATCCCTGAATGGGTTGTGTGAGTGGAGCTTAGTCTAATTCTAAAATAGTTTTACATCTTTACCTACAGTTTTTCTGGACAAGGCCTAAGTCCAGAGGAGGATTTTGGGAGACCATGTGGCTTTGCTGGCATGGGTCAGAATCTGCTTTTTCAGGCTTTCTTTGCAAACTTGGTTTCATTTAATGGCACTCTATATGATATTTATTTATGTTGCAGCAACATATGGTCTGAGACCATACCTTGGAACCTAAGCCCTTTCAATATGGAAGTAGGTTTGTAGCCTGAAAGGAATAGTGTGCAATATTATACCAACAAGAGGTATTCAGAACTGAAAGATTTTGGAGAGGTCAGTGGTTTAGGTATCGGGCTGCAGAGCCAGAGGTTGGGAGTTCAATTTTCCACTGTGCCTCCTTGATAGGGGCTGGACTCAATGATGCATAGGGTCCCTTCAACTCTGCAGTTCTAAGCTTATTGTTATATTATTATTTTATACAGAAGTAGCACATATGTTATAGACTGTGAAGAGTGGCATGATGTTTAGTGGCTGGTGCAAGAAGCCTTGCAAGTTGAGAAGGAAAGGTGAGTGCAGCTGCCATCTGCAGCCCGCCCATGGGCTTCCACTCTTGTGAATAGCTTTGGCCACAAAAAGCAACCAAATGCTTCTGTATGAGGTGTTGACTTTTTTTGTTTGTTTTAAAGTTAGTATGTTTTACCAGATTGCCTGGCTGCTGGATATCTTGCACTGATGAAACTTCCTCAAAATGAGATACTAGACAAGATACTGGAGAGATGCTACTGCTCTCCTACTTTCCAGATAGTTACCATAGTGCCTCCTTGCATTAGTGATGTAAATTTGCAGGGTATGGAACAAGGTTTACCCTTTTACCTGTGGTACCACTTGAGATAGGGACCTCAGTCTGTCTCATTGAAAGGTCAACTCTGTGATGTTTGGTTGATCCCTGATGCTATAAGTGGAAGAGCTACCATTAAATTAAAGGCTGTTGAGTCACACTACTACTCTTCAGGATATAACTGAGTCCTGGGACTTACTGAGTCTCAAAACTGCATCAAGTTATGAAAAATTGTAGATGTTACAGGATCCACCACATTCTAACTTCCCAGTTAAGGAATTCCAAGATACAGTTAGAGATAAGGTGAAAATTAATTGTAATTCAAAAACTGCAAAAAAATATGGTTGTCTTTTCTAGGAGTGAACACTAATACTACTTTGAAACTACAACTTTGTTTCTTGATTTATTGTGAAATAAATGTGATAATGTTGCTATTTATACACCTAAATATTAGACATCACCAGAAAAAGCAATTCAGATGTTCTGCTGTTGAGATAGCATTTGTCTTTGTATTGTTTTTATATTTAGCCAATAAAGAATTGTTAGTTCAAACTAACTTGGTCACAAACCAGGGTGGATTTGATTTACTAGTCAGTAAGACCTGATTTAAATCATGATTTTTAAATGTAAAGATTCTTTCTTGCTGGTAGTTATAATTTTTAGTATTTACAACCAGGTGAAGATTTCACATTTAGAATAATAACCTGCCAGATTAGTAAAACAGCTGTATCAGAATTTATTTTAGTTTAATAGGTTAATCACTAATATTTGGAGAACTACTTAAATTGTTTTATTTAACCAAAACAATAATATTATATAGCTTACAAATTCTTGTATTTGCTTAAACATCAGTGTTTATTAACTGATGAGGTTAAACAAAATATATATTTTTAAAAAACTTCAATCTATGTGCTGAGAAATCCCAAGGTTTTAAAGCTGCTCAGAAGGTTTCACTTTCATTTTTACTGCTTGCCCCTCCCTCCTCACACTTAGAGCTTGGTACAGATGTATTTCACTCCAAACAAACTTCAAGCCTAGCATTTAAGGTAATGTGTTCATTGTTTGTACATAGATTTTGCAGAACAAGTATGGAATCAAGGTCTTTTCCTGAACTTTATTTATTTTATATCATTTTTACTGTGAAAAAGTGCATGTTATCTCAGCTTGGATAACTTGGGTTAATTGAGTTAGTTTATCAAAAATATAAATTTTGCATGAATATACAGTTTCATGCTTCTATTTCATGCTGAATAACCTTTGAACTATAATTTATCTTAAATAGAAAACTATCTTTAGATAGATTTTTCCTCAAAAAGCATTTCATTAAAATAAATTTGATTTAAATTTAAAAAAATCAATTTAAATAAAAAATATGATTTAAATAAAAAAATCCGATTTAAATTTTTAAAACTTCAAATTTTTAATTTTTTAAGAAAATCATCGATTTTAATCCACCGTGTCACAAACTAAAATGGATTGCAAGCTGATCCATAATGACTGGTAGCACACTAACTGTTGTCTCAGATGTTCTCAGTTACAGATGGTAACAACACATGGGTAACCTGAAGTATGGACTGACTCTAGGGTTACTCCTGTTGAAGAGCTTGTGCTTTAGGATGAAAAGACTGAAAAATTAAAAACATTTATTAACATAATGAATGATTACTCAGGACGGAAATCTCAAAGTTCCACTTGAGAAACTGTTGCTTTTTTTACCTGGGCTCTTGCTCTTCTTCTTTTATATTGCAATATCCTCATCAGCTTCATCAGCTTCAGTGAAATGCTGTCTCATAAAAATGATGATCCTAAACATTTCACAGACTTGCAGTCCTCCCATTCCCATGATCAGTGGCGAAATTGTTATCACCCACATGCAAAAGGGATATAGCAGAATACTATGGGTAGCTCTTTCATCTGCAGGTGCCAAAAATGTCTTTTGGGGGTGGTGGTGGGGAAACCCTTAAATGTTAGGATAGATCCTAAAACAACTCTGCAAGGTTTTGCTGGTACAGAATGTTGAATGACTGAATGGGAAAATGAAAAATGAGGTGTAACACATAATGGAGTGCAGTAGCTGAAAGTGGAGGAGAGAGAAGGAGGGATGCGGACATCTGAAAAGGGTAGAATAAACCTTCTCATTGTCATGCTGATTAGCTATTTTTAAATGTCCCACCATTGCCCATAGACATCAATGGAAAAAGCAGATGTTAATGTGTCTGTCATCTACAGTGGAGTAGGGAACTGAAACAGCCTAATGTGTACTGCTAATGATCATGTGTAGTGGACACAGCATGCTGATGGACAGAAAAAAATAAGAAAGAAGGAGAGAGGCAAAATGTTATCAGCAGTACTGAGATTATGTAACAGAGTAGAGAGAGGTAAGCTTGCTACTCAGTGAAAGGAAGGGTAGCATAACACACTGAAATGAGAAAGAGAAAGGCTATGAAATCAGTCTGAGAAAATCACAGGAAGGTCTTGAGAATAAGGCAGTTTTAAGCAGTTTTTGTTGATGGAAGACTACAGCAGTGTTGTCCTTGTCAGATTTAAACAATATGTAAATGCTGGTTGCCGCGGTAGATCAGCACAAAGATATGTGAGGGTGGTATCTTCAGTGGCGCAGTGTCAGACTAGACTACTTATATGTGAAAGAGTCCTGTCTAGTCCATGGTCCCCGAGGGCAGTTGTTGGATCTAGGTCATAGGTAGTCAACCAAGTGGGTTCTAAAATGAGACAGGCAGGCAGGCAGGCAGTTTGGGCTGTTTTACTGCCACAGTTTTACTGTTTAGGCAAAAGCAAAGGCCAAGCCGTCTATTCTGTTTTCTATATATCTAATAGACTGGACCTGGACCTGTGAGCAGTGTTGTGGAAATGGCAGCCATATTTGTGTGGGCAGTTTATTCTATGTTGGTTTGACAGACAGAAATGTTGTCAGCTTAGCTTCTAACTGACATATCTGGGAAGAGGAAACTTTTTTTACAACTCTAAGCAAATTGTTTTATGGGGTTTTATTGTATTCTGTTGTAGATTGGTGGGTTATAAAGTATAATACAGTAACCCTAAATACAGCTTTGAAAATACCCAAACAAACCCAAATGTACGTTGTTCTTTGAAGGAAAAAACATAATACAACACACAAATTTTTCAGACACTCCCCAAACTTAGATCATTTGAATATCAATTTAGGTCTGTAGGCTGGATTTCCCTTTCCTGTCCTAAACACATGAGCCAGTATCCTGCTCTGTAGCTCTGTCTGAACAAAGAGAGTGATGGCAACAGCCATGGCAAATTGCTGCTAATTGAAGCATTCCTTTCTTGATTTGGGGATGCTCACAGCTCACAATCAATGATACAAAGTTGTAGGCTTTTCACAATTAAAAAAATGGAATTTTTAAATTAGCAACAATCTGCTGTGGCCAGGGTCCTCACTCCTGTTCTGCAGGTAGAACTACTTGAACCAGATTACTGACATAGAATGCCAGTCTACTCATTGAATGCTCAGATACTCCTTCCCTTTTCCTTAGCATTTCTTTGGCTACACAAATGTACATATTTCTAAAAGAAGCATCGTGAGAGTCCTTCGCTACCATGCACAAAGTAAACTGAATCGTGATTCCAGATAATACGTTCAATGAATTAAATGTCTTTTTCTTGCATGGAACATTGGGAACCAGATGTTGATTTCCTCAATGTTATTTGTAATTTGAATGTGGTGCATTTCTATTCACAGTTAAATTATGTACTTACTTATGGTAGGCTTCTTATCTGATGTGACATTGTATTTTCATTTTGTTGATTCATCAATTGAGATGCTTTGTGTATTTCATACATCATACAGATGTTTCCTACATCATTTTATAATCCATTCCAGTGTAGCATAGGTATGTGTGTGTGTGTGTGCTCATACCCAGCAAAGAGATTGCCAGCTTTGGCATTAAATACTTTTTACGGGATGAGATGGGAGTTTGAATTCAGTAGTCCCATTTAACTAGGATTGCAATATTACAGATCTCAAAAAATGAGGAGCTTAATGCAAATGCCCTTCTCTAGTCACACAACTCATTTAGTATTCCTAGGCCAGTCACTACTTCTCATCCAAACGTACCTTACAGGGTTATTTGTGGAATAAAATGGGAAAAGGGATCTATGGGAGGTAGACCTGTACACTGCTAGTGCATTTAAATAAAGATGTAATGACATTTTGCCCCACAGGCTTCTGGTGATATTCTCATGAAATAGCTGTTGATTTTTGCCATCAGTTTTTACTGATGGCAAAACTCTCCTACAGATCCATGAGAATACCACAAGAATGACAGTGTCATAAAATGAAGGTAAATTGCAGAAATCTAGGGGGGAAATGGATATTTCCTTCAGAGGTACAGATTGAACATTTTATTATGACTAAAAAATTATAAGTTCCCTCTCTTTGCCACATTGACTCTTTATAGTACACAGAGAGGAGGTGTCAATCCAATATGGTACCTCCTTCCAAAATCCCACCCTATTAATGTAGGATCCATTTAATTGAGTACAATAAATATCTGAGTAAGCAGTTCAAAGAGCCAAATAATTTTTTTATAATATAACTGATGTAGAATTAGTTCTTCGAAAAGGACATTATAACTTCGTTATCTTTGCTTGAAACCTCTTCCTGGAAATTTAATATTCACATCAACCATAAGCGTAACCTCAACTACTACTACTACTACAATAATAAAAACAATAATAACAACAAGCAGAAGCTTCTATTATTTTGATACAACTCCTCTTTCTCCTCTAAGACATGGTGTATAAAATATAATAAATCCAGGAAAACCCCAAAATCTGGGTAGTATGGCAATTCCACAGCAAGCCTATAAGTTCTGGCTGCATCAAACCATCTGAGCACTACTTATGTATACTTGCTCTAACATGGATATACAGATGCAGCTCTGGGTTCTAGGTGATTTTTATAACTTATGGAAAGTTTTATAGATCTGTAGCAAAGTTCTTGCTTTGCATGGAACTAGTTCTATCCTTGAGACTGGCATCTCCAGATAAAGATAGCAGACAGCAGACATGAGAAAACAGGCTGTCAGGACTCTATACCACGACTATGGAACTTGTGGTCTTCTAGTTGTTCTTTAGGCAATGGCAACCAGTAATGTAGTATGATAAGAACAGTACTGTAGTTCATAGCATCTGGAGAGGAGAAGGTTTTCTACCTTCCTTTTGTTTGAGTTGTTACCAGTCACAATAGGCAATAATATATTCTATATGCTCATATATATCCACATTATGAAATATAATTATTAAAAATGCCAGTGGATTAAAGGTGACTAAAAAAGATGCCCATGGAAAGCTGAGTTTTAAATATTCTAGTCATCTTTTTCAAGATTAGGGGCAATTGCTGGAAATGTATCGTGAAACCCAAGTTGCTAGAGCTGATTTGTGTACTCTTGTGATCCTTTTGAAAACAGAAGGCTGAAATCTTGTGCAGCTACATGTGTGTAATGTGAAGCTGTGAAAGTAGTAGAAAAAAATTGGTAGTGTGAAAGAAATATCCACAAAACACTTCCACAGGTGGCTTGCACAACAGTCCTGATGTGGACCATGCATTCAGTTGTGCAACTTCGATTGCGAACCACACAGTCAATTGCACAACTGTGACATGAACTGCACAATCATTTGTGCTACTCTGGCTGCCTGGGCGTAAGACCCAGCACATTTCTGCCAACCTGAACCAGATTTCAGTCGATATAATGTATACAAAGTGGCATCTAATCAAAGAAGACAAACTCCAGTGCAAGCTATGCTCTTCATCAAGGGGAAATCAGTTCCCAAAGGCACCAAAACATGCTTTTGCAATGCTCTCTCTGTTATCTTATGCCGGTAGGGGCAATAGGAGAGAGCCTCTGCTAGAGATCCTCTGCTACAACATTTCCTTTATGAACCATTTAGGCAGTTTAGGCTAAATTGGTGCTAGTATGTTGCCCAACGTATTATTCATATGGAACAGAAGCTAAACAGTAGTAAACATAGCAGAAGTTAATCTCTGAATTGAATTGACAGGGAAGGAAGATGAGATGAACAATAGATGGCCAGCAGTCTGGTTTACTTATACTGGAAGATATGGCTGTTAATAACTATGCTAAAGGGCTTTGATACTTTCAGAGAAATATAACTGGTGAGTGAAAAAGATTCACAAAAAATGGTCATCCCCTGCCCATCTCATCTGCATCCCGTTATACATTTGTACTTCACCTAGGATGCCAGGATTGCAGGTATGATTGTATTTTCAATTAAGTGTTTCACTTTTTATTTATTTAACTTTTCAGAGGTTAGTCGAAACTATTTTCAGACATCCATTTAGTAAATGCGCTTCTGGCTGCTTGCGCAATTTATCAACAACAGCTTCCCTATCTCCTGAGGCTGTGGCCATTTGTAATACTGTAGTTTTGCAGTACAAGCTTTCATGGGAGTAAAAAATGAATATGTGTTTTTGTGTGCATTTCAAAACTATGATATAAACCCATTTAGGAGACACCAGTTTTTCAGGTTTACTTTGACATGCACATAACAACTCACATAAACCTAAGTCTCCAGCTGGTTAATTAAAAGTACTTTTGACTAGCATATACACGAGAAAGGCTCATATATATGCCTGTGCTTAGGCCCTGGAAAGCCTATAGAACTTTGTTTCCCAATATGGCAGATAATTAATTACGCAGTGCATAATATGCACCAAATTCTTCTAGTGCATCTGGTAGGGCATGTTCCACCATTTGAAAACTGTTCGACTGAGCAATAATTGCGAGATGGTCAGTGTAAAGAAAAAATCTGGTGCCTTGAAGTAGTGGTTGATTGTTGATATAGATGTCACCAAAAATAAAATAGGAACAGTGTGCTGCCCAGGGGTAGACCATTCTTTTGAACCTTTCATCAACTATATTATCCTTGAAAGTTAATGAAAAATCTGCAATTTTGCAAAAGTGTTTATGTTCTTTTAGTCAGTTTATGCTCCTTGGTTAGACTATGGAATATTTGCAATAATACTTGATGGTGAGCAGTATCATGTGTGGCTGAGAGGTCAACAAAAGCTATCTCTGTGATCTTCCTCATTTCAAAACTGACCTCTATATGTTGTATTAAATGTAGTATTTGTGCTGTACAATTCTTCCTAGGGCTAAAGCTAGCCCGTTGCCACTCGTGACTTTCTCTGAATTTTTGGGATCCTGAGAGCGTCAAGACAATTATTAAAGAAATTAAGGACTACTTCTTTATTACTGTGCTGGAATGTTAATCTGTTCTATGCGGATGTCATCCAGACCATGCTGTTTTTGTAGGCAGGAATAGCCTTTTCCAGTTTGCTTAAACTGAATGGTCTTGTAAGGCCATTAGTCTGGAGTTGCTTGTTTTTTTCAAGTTTGACTTCCTATGGCAATCATCAGATATGCCATTAATAAGATGTTGATGGGCTATTTGATTTGCTGAAGTGTTTACATGAGCCGGGACTTTAGATGGGTCATTGTTAATCTGCTTTAATAATCTCCAGGCCTTTTGACTATTTCTTGACATTTTTATTTCTTCCATGAGTTTTATCCAATTGTCTTTTTCAGTTTCTAAGACTGAAGTAATTAATTGCTGCCCATGGTATCACCCTAGCTGATATCGTGGGATGAAATAGGTGCCTGTAACCTTGCTATCATCAATAGATTAGAATTTAATATGAAGAACATAATTTAGATGATAAAGGAGCATAATGTGAATACAGTCACATGGCAATGTGTCCTATTATAGAAACAGTGTACTAACATCTTTGAGTGGGATTTGCTTGAGTCTCTCAAACTGCTTTCCTTGATCACTCTTAACATTTATTTTCCATTTTAATTCCCCACATCCACCCACTAAAAAGCTGCATGGTGCTAGGAACTAGAAATATTCACTCTCTAAATATCTTTGTCTAGTTTCATGAAATCTGAATGAAGTTGTATAATTGATTTCATTGTGTACATGTCAGAGAAGGGCAGCATTCAGATGTATTGGGCACATACAATCCCCAAATACATCTTTGTGACTCAGAGATCCTTTTGGAATTCTTGTTCTCCACCCCCTCTTATGATGAGTAGTAATCTGTTAGATATGTAGAAAATGAGTTTGTTTCAGCTTACTTCCTCATATGTCCATAATACCATGTGAACTTAGCTTTGTTCAGCTTGTGATAGGATACATGTATCTTATTTTTTTAAAATATTAAGATTAGAATTTTTTCCCCCCAAAGACCATGTCAGGCTCCTATAATAGTGTATCAGATTAACATAGGAATATTGTTGCAAATATCCTCTTTGATTGTGTAAAGTGGTTTTAACTTTTATTTACTTGCTAATTTGCATAATTATTATACTACCTATTATCAATCTGCATATTTGTAAAATTGCACATACCACAAGACTCCTGAACTGTCTTCTTACAAATAAACTATGCTGCAGGAAAATTGGGAACTCAAGATAATACAGGTTTTGAAAAGCATCATGTCCAACAATTCTCCATTGATGACTGTGTTGCTTGTGAAAATTAGTATAATCCAGCTCATTATTAACCATTAACCATTCAGAACCAAAGCCAAAAGGAAGTGTGTTTCTAGTTACAAAGTACCTCTGACAAATATTTAAATATCAGTCCTGTAATTGTTACCTAAAGGTTCATGTGACCATAAAGCACAGTTATGGATATATCTTAAAGGAAACAACAGCACTGTTCTGCTGTAACCCCACATCCAACTATTGTTCCAGTGTTCATATATAACTTTACCACCATCTTTTCCGGATCATTAAAATTGAATCATGAATGGTTCTATTCCAGCTGCATGGTTTATGGTCGATGAATGTTTAATTCTCTGTTTTAAGTCCACAGAAATGTGCAGATGATAGTATATGAGAATACAATTGTTAAGCCCACAAATCATACCAATTAAAATGTAGAATATGATTCTACATATCCCACATCAATAGTGAACTCTATATACCTCTGCTGGGTATGTGGTATCCTCGCTACCTGCCACCACTTCCACTGACTGGACAGGCTGCTTGAAGTGTTGACTACCAGGGTCCCATTGCCATGGGACAGCCCTCTGCTTTGCGTGCTTTAGTGGTGTATTACTGTCAAGTCTTTTTTTCCCCTGAAAGGAGATTTGGTGGGAAGACTCTCACTTGCTGCTTCTCATAGCAGATATAATATTAAAGATTTAAGGAAGAATCTGCTAGCTAGATAGCTCAGTGAATTGGGTATCTGGCTGCAGAACTGGAGGCTGGGAGTTTGATTCCCCAGTATGCCTCCTGTGAGAATGTCCCACCTGTGTAGCCTTGGACAAACTGAACAGTCCCAGAATGCCCCCAGAAGAAGGGAATGATAAACCATTTCTGATTATTATTTACCAAGAACACTCTGAAAAGGTCACCATGATTTGGAACTGATTTGATGGCATGCAATCATCATCATCATTAAGGAAGAATGAACATTTATTCATACAATCAGCACTCTATAGTGCCATCCTTGGACATTCCGTTTAGATCAGTGGCAAGATGACAGACTAGATGTGAGCTATATCTATTTTAATGCTATTACTGGTACAGAGAGAAAATACACTGTATCACCATTGAAAAAAGAAAGTGGATATTTAAAACATGTAGTATTAAAAGATACCATAGTCCAGTTGATAACATCAGAATTGTGAGGTTAAGACTTTATCAGTTTCATCCTTGGCTCTGTTATCAGTAGCTCTGCATATTTGGCAAATGTTTCCCAAGAGTATCTAATTGTCTGCCATTTTGTTTGTCCTTTCATTTTTATATGAAAGACTTTGTTTTATCTGGAAAGGTAAGCTAGTAAGTATAATTGGCCAAGATTTTAATGCACATCCAACCAAATTACTCTGTTGAAATAGACAGGGGAATGTGCACATGCTCTAAAAGTTACTAGTGTAAATATTACCATTCAACCTCTTGAAATTTTAAATGTTCAACTCCTTCTTGACTCCTAATGTAATCAAAGTAAGTCTTGTCACCTATTAATTGGCTGTGCAAAGTGCAGAGATTTGAATGTCCTTTAAAAAAGCAATACTTGAAATACCACCCAGAGCCTAAATTGCTTTCTTTGTTGAACAGCAACAAGGCTTTCATTTGTGTTGGGTGCTGAGGTATCACCATTACAGGACGACCAGATTCTGTCAATCTTTATTGTGAAAGGCTATAACTGACTCATTAGAACAATTGATCCCAATGAGTCTACTGAGTTCCACACAACAGCCTTTCCACCTCCTATATGCAGTGTTGGGATATAGCATAATAAAAAAAATTAAATTAATATTTAAACTAGAAATTACTAGCAGAAAGGGAGTTTTTAAATTGTTTTTAATATATTTATATATTGTTTTAAAACTGTATTTGTTCTATAGGTTTAATCTGTTGTGAGCTGCCTTGGGTCCCCTATGGGAAGAAAGGCAGCATCTAAATGAATAAACAAATAAACTTAATTTTCTAAAGAAAGCAACTAACACATAAATTTGCATTTTTTGCATTAATATTTCTTAGAAATTAAATTGGCATCAGAGTTAAAGAAATATCACCTGCTGAGTCATACATTTGAGATCTAGCTGTAGAAGTATTGGAGCAGGACTTGAGAGACAGGTTCTAGTCACCACAGAGCCATAAATCTCTCATGATGATCTTGGGCCATTCCTAATCTCTCACTATTACAGTTTTTGTAAATTGTTGAAAATCTCCCTTTCAGTGTGAACATAGGAAAACTCAATTTTTTAGCATACTAACATTATTTGAAATCCTGTTGGGTGGGGTCTGCCTGGACAACAGGAATAATGTTATGATTGATGGCAGATTGGTGCTGATTAAATGATTCCTTTTGTTATTTGGGGGTGCACATGACTTTGTCACATTGTATACAAGCCATATTGCACCCAAAATAGCAAAATAAAGTCTTTAATCAGCAGCGGTCTGCTGTTACTGGCAGTGGAATTCTTTTGCACAGGCAGTGACACAACCATTAATGCAGCATATTAACTCCTTCCTGCTAACTTTCTCATCTCTGCCTGTGTGTTCTTCATTCATTTTGCTTGTAGGTAGTACAATGTTGTAATTAAAACTGTGGAGCTCCTGTATTGGTTTCTCTTGTATCTCCAAATCTCTAAGCTGCAAGGGATTCCAGAATGCTGAAATAATCACAGACTGTCTTGGTGTGGAGCCTGAAGTTGAAGATCTCAGATCAAGTGCACTCCATCTGATAAGACTTTGCTGTGTCGTTAATGAAAGTATCTTCCGGTTACCTTCTGAAACTAATGTTAAATATCCCTATATCGTCCCCCATTTTCAGAAGAAATATTTTAAGGAGAGTTAAAAGAAAAAGTAGCTGTGTGATCCATGATAGAAATAACATTCTGGATTGGGTCCTTAGAGAGTTACAAAGAAGACAAGCTTTTGAATGCTACTGAAACTCTTCATCAGGAAAGGATGGTATAAAACATGGAGGTAGATCCTGTGGATCTGTTGACCACTTAGGTGAAGCACATAGTCCTTTCTGATGGCTTATTACTTCATGTATTTCTGCTGCAAGCCAGCAAAGGGGACTGTGTGCCTCATCTGAGGAAATGAACCAATCCACAGTCAGTCTCTGGATTCTCAGTTTAGAGCTCATGGTAAAAACTCTGGTAGACGCTCTGGAAAGCGAGTTCCTGCTGGAGCAGGCAGTACTGGGTTTGACAGTACTGGGTTTGACTACATGTACCTGTTCTCATTAGCACAGGCCTCAGCTGTATTTATGAGAATTGATACATGCTGTATCTTTTCCTTTGTTCCACTGCAATCTAAAATGTCCCTCTTGGCTCTGTTGTCCATATACAAAATGTATACAGGGGCACATACAATGGAGGTCTCAGTATACATTGCTTAACTATAGGATTTACTTTTCATGAAGAGTAATCAAAATCCAAGTTACAGCATTTCTATAAATGGTGTGGCTTTCTGTAAACACCAAGCTTATACTGGTTGTGCGTGAGTCCTGGGTGGACCACTGCTCTGGGATGCACCTCCCATTTTGATCATTGTCCACCTCTGGATTTAAGTTGCTCTGGAATAATTTCTTAAGCTTTTAAATGTTACTTTATCTTTTAATAGTATTCTAAATTTTGTTGGCTTTACAGTTTTAATCACTGTTATCCTCTCCCAAGGCTTCAAGAAGAGACAGCTTAAAGAGCAAAAGGCTTTCCATTAAAATTTCTGTGTGGGGAATTTGTCCTTTTGAACCTTCGCTGATTATATATTCCTGTAACAGATGAGCTCTTCAGTTGTTGTTCAGCTGTGTTTCCCGTCAGACCTAGCCAGCATTGCTAGTGATGAACACTGGCAGTTCTGGTCCAACAAATAAAGAATCACACTTTGCTTACTAGTACTCTAACAAATGAAAGGCTCATGGTTTACTTTTTCCTTGCTTCTCACGTCTGCCATCTTGCTGAAGATCTATCTATCTATCTATCTATCTATCTATCTATCTATCTATCTATCTATCTATCTATCTATCTATCTATCTATCTATCTATCTATCTATCTATCTATCTATCTATCTATCTATCTATCTATCTATCTATCTATCTATCTATCTTATTTCTCCATGACAAGAAAGTTTCTGTTCCACAACAGGAACTGAACAAGAATATAGTTCTTGGGCTTGAATTGTACTGAATCATGCTTTTCTGGTTGCTGCTTAAAGGATGGGAAAGGAGTTGGTTCTAGAACACAAGTTGAAGCTATCAGATGGCTCGTCTCAAAGTGACAAGAAACAATATGTCATCTTTTTAGCTGTTGGTGCACCTTAATTTGACAAGCCTTTTGTGAAAAGTCTAGAATGGATTCCCTTAGCATGGCAGGATTCCTTAACTGATCTCCAAGTCTAGTTTCCTGCCTGTCTCCAAGTTCTGGAGCAGAGGAGAGGAAGCAGGGGTCTGCTCTCTGTGTCTGCAGAATGAGGCATTTCCATAAACTCTTAGAGGAAGGGAGACAGGAGGAGTAGGAGTAGAAGGGAAGAAAGGTGGCCCCTGCCTTGTTTTCCATGTGCTGCGTTTTGTGTACACTGGCATTGTCAGAAACAGGCTTTTCCAGAAGAAGGCCACTGAGGAACAAGAGAGCTGTATGTGTATGTGTTCTGCAGGCATGCCTGCGTAATTCTGGTCACACAGAGACAAAGGTCAGTATTATATTCAGACTTGGCAATGACACACATAGTAACTCAGTTAAACACAGACGTTTGTTTAGACAGAAAGGGCATGGCCATGAATGGTGCAGCTTTTGAGAAGTTTTATATTTTACAGAGTTCACAGCTGCTGAAAAGCAGATTTCTTTTGATTTTTTTATACTGAATTTAAAACTTTTTTTTATTTAGAAAATAAGAATCTGGGCCATGTTATCTGATTTTATTTAAACTAATTTTAATTTATAGTAGCTGAGGAGCTAATATTTTCTCCCTCTGTCGTGTTTTGTTTGAAATTTTCTGCAGTATTTTAGTATCACGTCTGTCACCCAATCAAATACTTCAGATTAATAAGGGACACTGCAAAATAATAATGTCTGTATGCTGAAGGTGCAATAATGTAACATAAAAGATTGATGTCAAGTAAGAAAACCATCTCAATATCCTGTAATTATTGGAGAGTTTTTTACGCTAAGAGTAGTTATCAACAATAGTTTGGTTTGGATGTAGTAGTTATTGCAGGAAATAATGAGGAAAATATGGCAAGTGTTGCTGAGGCAGCAAAATACGTGCCAGTATGGCTCTAGTGTATGCTAGTTAAAGGAGGCAGCTGTACTGCTCCTTGAGTTAGAACATGGCTTGCTGGCTCAGGTGGTTGAGGTAAGCACCCACAGTGCCATCCACGTTGTCCTTGTAAATGCCTCAAATCTTGTCCTTGTTTTATAAGGCAAAACATAGGCAGGATTTTTTAAAATCTTCTCTTTCTTTGCACAACCATCACAAACTACCTCCTTAACTAGTGGCTGTGGTTTTTAGGAATCAATGCTGGGATCTCCCTTCTTAGGGCACAAATGCCTTGCATCTATTTTGCATGTCAGGGAAGAGGAAGGGTTTTTTGTGCAGGCAGCTTCTTCATTTGCTGTATTCTATGAAGCCATTGTCTTCCCAAATTAGGGTATCCTGTTAACAAGGGATGCCTGCCAACTGTACTGTTACATTTTCCCTCTGGCAGTTCTACTTATTTCATAAGCCTAGAGTTCCTCTTCATTGTGGTCCTCTTGATTTTAAAGGTGTGTCTATGGCTTTATGGTAAGAAAGATAAATTACTCTTGTGAATCAACAGATGCATAGGAAGTCACTGTAGGCTTGCAAAAAGGACATTAGGTGCAGTCAGACTCCATTAAAATCAGTAGGAGTGGGTTGTGCCTTTTCAGGCTGATAAATTATTCAAACTCACCTTCCCCTTGCCTTAGTGCTCTTCTTGAGACAAAGAGAGAATAACCCATATTTACCCTTAGATTGCTAGCAAGTGCATGAGGTCAGAGTTTGCTTCCCTTCAGTTTTGTAGCCAACGACCACTGAAGTTACATTTTTTGTTTGTTTTCTGGTCACCTCATTGCTTCCATTCCCTGACTTCTTGATGACCTCTTTTCTGCAAAAGATTGAAATTGCTGACAGTTCAGTTGCAGAAATCTCAAGGGCAGTCAGTGTTTTTAAAAGGAAAGTTATTTTAGCCATTGCAAGAACTAGAAGAAACAGTTTTGATGTTCTTCATTTGACAGTCCTGGGCCCTGCTGATTTCTATCTCCTCTTTCCTTAGGGTTCTTTGTCCCTGATCTCTCAAACAAAGTGTCACTAACTAAGCTCTGTTTATATGATGTGGTGTGATCTGCCTATGCAGGATTTGTATGTCAGTCATTGTTATTTATTCCACTTTTAAACTCACAGAATTGCATCACACTATTTTAAGATGAAAAGTGTTAATTTTATAATAGGAGACAGTACTAACATTTTGGTCAGTGGAGTGGATAGAAGAACCTCAGGTGAATTATTGCTCAGAAAACATTTAAGAATGCCTTGCATTTCAAATGTGCTAATATGATGTCTTCAGTTTTTGGTGGAACAGATACCGACAGATCTAATTCAATAAATGCAGCCATTTAAAACAGCAGTAAAGTCATCTGACAACATGCACAAAACCTTAATTCAATCAGTTTTGGTTTTGAAAATATTTGCTTTGAAGAGGTAGTAGGAAGGAAGATAACAATGTTTGTGAGTTCCTATTAAAAGGTCAACTAAATAATTAAAATAGAAGGCATTTCGTAAGAGGGAATTATTGAAGAATTTGGAAACTGAAATGCTGAAGAAGTATGTCTTCTTCCAAAAGTTGAGGTTAAAATGCTGTGATCAACAAAGGACCTGACAGTGTGATGGTTTATGAGTGTCATCAGACTTTCTCTTGTTAATTCTATTGATTCTTGATTATTCCCTCTCTCACATTTGATTTTAGCTTCTTACCTCATTTCTTATACTGCATATTTTCATGTCCTTTCCTGACCTGCTCAATGAGCCTTAACTGATAGATAAGACACAGTCCCATGGCCTGCTGTTGGCTTAGCTGCTCTGAAATCAGAGAAGAATTGGCCTCATGTGCCCTACAATACCAGTGTGGATTTTGCATTTGAAATCCAAAAGTTCCAGGGCACCATGATTGAAATTTAGTTCTGTATCAGTGATGCCTGAATGAAGTTTGAATTGACATTGTATAGGTTCTGATACATTTTGTAGTCTTGAAGCACTTTTGAATAAGAGACAGATGACATTTTGGATAAGCTTATTTCTATCAGCACTGTGAGGGTTAGGCTTGATACTTTGATTGATTTCCCTTGTCTTTGACATTAAGTTCATCAGACACAGACACCATTTGCAGTTGTAATGGTTGAACATTTATTTTGGAACTATCGAAAAAACAGTTGTCATCAGCTTGAACATAGTCTTTCTCTCTTCCCTCCAACGGGGTGGAAAGGGGCTTCCACTCTTCTAAACCAAATGGGTTCCCAAAACTTGAGTTCCACGGGCCCAGCAGCTCGGCAGGTGGCCATTCCTTTACTGTCGTCCCCGGCTGTACAGGCAACAAGGGCATGGACGCCTCTCCCAAGAAATCCTCCCACTTGGGCTGCTCCCTGGGTTCCAATATCTCCCTGGTCCTTTCGGTTCTGGCCTCTTCCTCATCTCCCACTCTTGCCATTCGCTCCTTTCTCTCCTGTCCTGCTGTACCTTCTCTTTCTCCTCATGTAATCTCTTTCTCCACTCTGTTGCCTCGGCTTCTCCCCAGTATGATGGTTTTGGGAGGATCATTGCCCTTCTCTGGTGATTGGCCTGCTCCCTGGGCACTTTCAACCTCTCCCATCTATGGGTCCAAGGATCTTGTAGCCAGATCCATTCCCAGCCTGGTGGCATTGTTCCCCTCTTCCTTATCTCTTCTCCCTCTGTCGCTTCTATATCCTCCCCCTCCTTTCTCTTCTTTCCTGCCTTTTCCAACTGCTCTCCTCTTACTCCCATCCCCCCCAGACTCTGGGACTCTTCTTCTTCTTCCACCCCCTTGAGGGACTCTTCTGAGGTTTCCTTTGGAGGTATCATAAGTCCATAGTCCCCTTCTCTCTCAGTCTCCTTTGTGGGAATGGATGGTGCTCCGGCGAGAGGTGACGCCGTCTCGCCTCCTGCCTCACAAGCACACAGAGGTATACTTCCAAAACTAAAGATGAGTAAAATTAGTGAAGAACAAAGTCTGGGTTCCATGAAAAAAATCTAATGCAGCAATATTTTTAGTAGACTGGGACTTGTAGTTGTGCAAGTAACTTTTTGCAGTAATCATGGCTGGATAGTTTAGTGGGTTGGAGCACCTAGCTTCAGATCCAGGGTTTGGAAATTCAGTTCCTCAGTGTGCCTTCCAGAAGAGCCAGTCTGTGCACTCTTTGGCACTTTAAACTCTGAGAAATGTCATTATTTGGGATCAACTTGATAGCAATAATTTATGTTTTATTTTCAGTTTGTTTTGTTGTTCCTGCTGCAAGTGGGAATAATTGAGGAGTGTCTATTAGCATGTTTCTTGTTCATGACATGCAAAGCTCCCAACAAAACCTTGCCTTGTTGTGTCATGCAAAATCACACTTTGCCTGCATTGTTCAGATAAGACATTTTAGGGTCAGGTCATACCTTAAGAGGAACGCATATTTCCCCCTCTTACGTTTTCCCTCCAAGCATTCAAATATTTCAAAACTAGTGCTTGAGAAATTAGACATGCAAAAAAGAGGAAGCAGCAGCTGTGCTTGTCTTTTGACGACAAATTACAAAACATTATCCAGTTAATTTGTGGATTGAAGCAAACACCTGCTATAATAAAGAGTCTTTTACCTTTTAAGGCAACACTGCTTCTAATGTTGCTAACTGTATAATCTGGTCCAGACTCTGCAAGCAGACCTTGCAAAAGTAGATTTCAATTACCAGTTTTAGTTCACTCCTTTCCCAGAAAACATAACAATAAATATATTTAGTTAGAAGAGAAGAATGTTTGAATCAGTGCCCTAACCAGAAGCAGCTTGAGAATTTTTCCAGTGAGAATACATATAAAAAATGGTAAAATATTTGCCCTACTTTCTTCTTATTTTCATATTAAGTATTGAAGACAGAGGTAGTAAAGGTTTGAACGGCAGGTGATGTTGTCACTCAGTTTTCCCCTTCTCACTTTTCTGATGTTGTTTTATGAAATTGAAATAGTCACATACCTTCAGCATATGTGCCTCATTCAGAGAGATACACTCAAGAGGGCAAATGGTTGACTGTGTAGGGTACTGTAAAGTGATGGTGTAAGAGACAGGAGATGACTTGCCAAATATGTTATTGTGAAGGTTCGAATGTAGCCTCCAACTTTTTGTCAAATAAAACGGGAGTCTCTTTATGATTATAATCCAAACTGTTCTTTATTTTGTTAAACATGGTTGAAACTTCTTTTAACGGGTCTTGTGGCAACATCTCTTGCGGCGTCAACGGACGTCGCAAGGGTATCCAAAGACTTGTGTCAAACGGGTTTAGGGATTTATCTTCCCACGGACCTGGCAAGAACGGGTTGTAACTTGGGATATCCTGTTCCTCCTCCTCATTCCCTAATAACGGTAAAGTCTCTTCATCTCCATCCTCTCTCCAGATCGGGTCTCCCGCTCCCTCAAAGGTACTCCACGGTCCCGGAGATACGCCATTCTCCGCACCTCCTCCGCACGCTATGCCCGACGCTCCTCCGCCTCTCTGGCCACTGTTTCCCTTTCTTCCTTTAACCTCCTCCTCCACTCTCTCGCCTCAGACTCTCCCCAGTATGACGGTCGCTGAGGAAGCCCCTTTCTCCGGCGATAATCTGCTTCTTCGCGAGGGACCTTTACCTTTTCCCATTCCCCTGTCCACGGGTCTTCTACCCAGATGAGTTCCCAACCCCCCGGTATACTGTCGTGCTCCCTCTTTATATCCCCCATTCCCGCCTCCACTACAGATCTCCCCTTTTCTGCTTTTCCCACCAAAACTCCTTCTGTCTGAGTTGCCACGGTCAAGCCCCGTAAATTTGCTTCCAGCTCCCGGGTGTCTATTCCCTGGTGTACTCTTTCACGAGGGGTTGGCGGTGGAGTGGTCTGCACCTCTTTAGATATCTTACGGGTGGACGGCACTCCAACGAGAGCTTCTATACTCTCCTCTTGCTTGTCACAGTTATTTTATCAGTTTTGAGAAGAGCTTTGTCTCTGGAAACACATTCATTCCTACTTCGTTTTCAACAGTGCTTCTTTGGTGTAAATTGAGAACATAATGCACTGAGGTGACACAGATGTTCAAAGCTGGCAAAAGCAAAGTTACACTCTATAAAGTGATTGAAGGATTAGAGCCTTTGAATACCAGACTAGTGCATTTATGTTTTGCAGGAGAACAGGAATAAAAGCATTTGACTGCTTGGTCTTAGTATGGAGCCCAGGCCCTACCAAGTACTTTAGTAACTCAGTTTCAGTTTGTTTTCTTGTTGGGTTTTATATTGATACACTGGAGAAACCAGCAGCAACAGGTTTACTGAATGTTAATCATTAAAGGCAAGTGGACTAGATTATTGATGAGTCAAACAGGTTTATGAGAACATAATTGTAAAATAGGCTCTTCAGTACATTTATTTTAATAGGAGAATATTGTCAAATTAGAGATGAAGGAAATGCAAAAATATTTCCTCAAGATTCAAATTGAAAAGTGGTCTATTTCATTGGATCCTATAATTCCTGAAGCTGGAATAGCCTGTTCCAGGATGTATTCATTTTAGCCCTCATTCTTTTGCAGTGTACTGTTTGGAAAGGAAAAACTGAATGGTAACTATGATTTGGACAAGTAAGAGATAAAGAGTGAACTTTCAGTTTGAGAAACATTCTTTAAAAAAAACACATTTTATTAGTTTTTCAATCTATCTACATTCAATTCATGCTTGTTAAAGATCGTGTTACATGGGTTGCTTATAATTATTTGGTTTTTTTTGCGTCTTGGTGTCTTCTTAGTTGTTCCTTCAAAATCTATACATTTTTTAAACATTTAAACCATTCATGTGTGTATTTTAGTATACAATATTGGCTACTATCATAATATTGCTCTCATAGTATACAATGTTCTCAAAATCTTCTAATAACATACCTAATAAAAGTAATTCCGGTTTCACATCTATATAATTTTGAGGTGATTTAACCGACGAACTTTGTATTTTATACTAATAGTAACTAAATAGGTTCCTAACACATAATAGATGTTATCTAAAGCATTTTATATAGATTTTCTTTATATAATTGTTTAGCCATTTCTATCTCCACATTTTCTGTCATGTCTATATCAATATCATATCTAATATATGTTCATTAAGTACTATTTGTTTTACCGCATCCTTATATCTAGCTTCAATTTACCTTAAGAACCACCGTGTTATGCCTTTACCCTGATTAGTGATCCATTATTTCAGTTTAATTCCCTTTTCTAATATATAATTTATGCCCCTTTACAATTCCAGAAATTAGGTATATACATGCTTTCAACGTTGAGGGCCACCTTAATATTTTTTCCCTTTTCATCTTTCTAAGTAACTCCTTCTCTTATTTGTCTTTTCCCAATTTTTGTTTCTATCTCTCTAAAAATTCTGCCGTCCCTTGTGCCATCTGAGAACATTTTATACACTTGATCTATCTCCAATAGATCTTCCAAGCTCTTTTTAATTAAATCTGCTGGTTCTCTCCCCTTCCTTTAGCACACCTAAAACTCTCCTCGGCTCCAGGGTTAGAATTAGATCTCCTATGTTTTTTCCTCTAATTTCCTCCAGCCCCTCCTTTGATTGGCATACATCATCCACCACCCTCTTATTTCCTTGTTCATTATTCCCTGTCTCCTGTTGACTGTAGTCCTTCTTTAACTGCTCCTTGAATAATTTCTCCTCTTCATTGTGGGATCTCACTATTTCTAAAATTGCTTGAAGGGTAGACTTTGTTTCATCCCAAAATTGTCCTTGTTGTGGCATTATGTCCCAGATGTCAAATAATTGTATTCCAAGTGAAAGTTGTCCAGATGCTTAAAGTAATCCATCCAATTCCATCAGTACTTGCTTCCATAGGTCCACTTTAATAGATTGATCATCTTTAGGGTTAAACTTGGATCCAGTCTCAGACATAGAGGGTTTCCCCCGCCTAAAGGCTCAAGGACACTTGCTCACCAAATAGTTCACTCGATGTTTATGTTCATGGCCTGATGTCTTTTGTAATCCAGCCTCAGAGGCAGTCCATTCCAGTATTGATTCTATCTCAGCCTGTGCTCCAGTCAAGTTCATAACCCAGGATACAGTTTAAAAGTTCCACTTTGGCTGGATTAGGCTTTCTAGGGTTAATTTATCTGTACTTCAGTTCAGTCCTCAAAAAGAAAGGGAATTCCAAACAGCCATAAAGTGTTCAAGGTCATTATTCTAGGCTTTTTGCCGGCGCTTTAGATAGCTTGTTACCATAACATAAACAATTTATTTATTTATCTGGGAACAAGTTTAGTTTCCCAGAGTTGTTGCTAATGATGGTTTTAAGAGAAAGATTCTTAAGTTTCTAATGACAAAGTAATACCAGACTTCCTTCCTTGAAGTATAATTAAATGTCTAATTAATGTCCAATTTATTTTCTTTGCGTCTCTTTTCTCTCTCCAGATTCACCGCTGCTCAACCAGTGGTGGTGGTGGGGATAGAAGACGCTATTTCTGTTGTACGGAATGTCTCGTCCAGGGATAGTCATAAAGCAGTACAGTTAAAAAATATTTCTCACCCAGTGGTAACACGATGTTAATTGGCTGATTTATCGCTTCTCCATTGCTGGCTGCCAACCACTTGCAAGCAAGCTAGTTCAGCTGCTTGTTTCTGCCCGCTGGTTGATTGGAGAGTTTCCCGGATCAAACGTGGGTAACCGCCGTCCCCCCCATGATCAACAGGCTTCTCCCCCATTTCACCACCTCTTTGGGGTGGTTTTAACCCCCTGGGGGGTCCCAAACAGGTCAGAATTCAGCCCAGGGGATGGAGCTCCGTCCTCCTCCTGCTGTCTTGTTGCAGCGTCAAGCCGGAAGTCTTCATTCTTCACCCACCAGAGGGTTGGCCCTACTAGTTGGCAAAGTGAGATAGTTGTCTGAGGTCTGGAATGTGAAAAGTGAATTGCACTGTTTGTCCCACTAGAAAACACCCTGCCACCGTAGCTGGTCTGCCTTCCATTCCAGGCTCCCATTTTCCATTTTGCTTTAGTAGCCACTGCTATTCTCCCAAGGCCAACCCTAACATTAGGCAGTGTGAGGTGGTTGTCTCAGGTGGCAGAATGTGAAGAGGTGGATGACTGTAGATTTTTTCCATTCCACCTGCAAGAACTGCTCTCTCTCTCTCTCTTTCCAGTCCCTCATTTTCACTTTGTTTTTGCCCATCTTTCCTTCTCCTTGCATGGCTCTTCCTTGCTCTTGCCTTTGCTGTTACACCTCTCTTCTTTCCTGTGGTGTCCCTTGCTTCCTTCCCAGCTCCTCCTGGTTTCACTTTGCCACCACCGCTGACTTCCTTCCCTTCTTCATGGAGTGCTTTCTTTTCCTTGTGCTTCCCTTTGCCACTGCTGCTGTTCTTTCTTCCTCTTCCTCTGAGTTAAAGAATCTCTGGGCAGCTGGCACAGTTCTATATGAGATCAAGACAAGAAGCTAACAAGGACGAACTAGAGACAGTAGGGCATGCAACAAGGGGGCACTGAGGTAGACACATTGCTACTAATGTAGGCATGTATGCAGTGAGTGGAGACATATGGGAGGTATGATATGATGCTTGTCCTTTTCCCTAAAATGAAAGAAGACATTGGGTTGCCACTGATCTTCCCCCTGTCTTGTTTTGAAAACTGTGAAACAAAGTTCTTTAATATTACAAAATCAGAATTTGGACTGGGAACATCTATGGGGAATTAAAGCTCTAAAGCTATATCCTCCCCATGCTTTGCCTTCTTGGGAAGTTATGACAACTTAAATGGGGAGGTATAATGGAAATGTCACTTAGCCATGACTGAAAAGAACTAACTTGATGTTCACTCAACTCTTTTTCACTGTGTGTGATGGCCATGCCTTTGAAATGCAGATTTCCCCTCTGTTTTACATAATTTTTTATCCTTGGAAGTGCTTTTCTTAAAAAAATATGGAAAACACTTCAGAAATAGTTTTGGGGTGTGGATCTATGCTTTCCCCTCCCCTTTTCCTTCCCCCCCCCCCCCCCGAACAACTGTGATAACGTGACCTTACGAACACTTACTGTGGTAAGAAACAGTATCACACACCTGTTCTCTTTTTTCAGGCTTTTGAAGTTTTGTAATATGAAGAGATTCATTTGCAAACCAGAAGACTTTGATCATTTTGACCTCATACAGTGACATGGGTATCCTAGACCTTTCAGTCCCTTTGATGGAAAGGACTGTTGGATGTGAGCTTTACATCAAGAACTGTGCACATTTTAGTGTTATGAATGGTGTTTTTTCCCTGCCTGAAGTGGCTTGGGACTCCGTGTCTTTCAGTGAAATCAGTCTTGCTCCACTGTTGTATAATTGTAAGTATTGTGCAAGTCTAATTGCGTTTTCATTGTGGAGCTGCACAGATGGTTGAACGGAAATGTGAATTTATTTCTGTAAAAAAAACCTATTGTGGGAATCATTAAATATTTAGCATGACACAGATAATGGACAAAGGTTTTTGCTATTAACAGTTAATTAGAATTGTGTGATAAGTATTCAAAGATACATTAAATGCATCAATTCCATTGCAACCTAGAAAACCTTCCCCAAAAGATTCTCTATGTTCAATTTAAATATTATTTACACTAAAACAAAGGAACCCAGGAAAATACAAGGCACACAAATAAAAAGTTATGAGGGAGAAGAAAGGGTGGAAATGATATATAGAGATTTAAACAGGAGGTACCAGTTCTCCTTTCTATAACTGCTTTATTCATCTCATTCTAACTAAGACTTGTGCTTTACTACCCATTATAGTATATAAAATAGGTACGAATTTTGGGTGTGTTTTTGGATCTGTCCCTGAACATGAATGCTCAGGTCTCAGTCTTACTGGATTATGATAATGCACTTTGCGACTTAACACGTCGTTCAGTGGTTTTCCCCACTATGCTTCCCAAGGGAAGAGCCAGCCTGTGTAGCCATGGGCAAGCTGCACAGTCCCAGGGCACCCCCCAGAAGAAAGGAGTGGTAAATCATTTCTGTGTATTCTCTACCTAGAAAAACCCTCCAAAGGGGTCACCATAAGTCAGAGTTGACTTGACGGCACACAATTATTATTATGAACACACTCTATGCCAGGCTACCTTTGGTAAGTGTTCAAAAACTTCAGCCAATCCAAAATTCTGCAGCTAGATTGGAAACGGGCTGGTTATGGGCATCACATAACTTTTCTGTTATAATAGCTCCACTGACTGCTGGTCCATTCTAAGCACAATTCAAAGTGCTGGTTTTGACATATAAAGTCCTAAATAACCTGAGGTCCAAGCTACCCAAAAGACCCTGTTTCCTTTTCTGAGCCTGCTTGAGTATTTAAATCATCATGGAGAATCTTTTTCTCCATCCTCCCACCTTTGCAGGTATGTTTGTTGAGAACACAAGAGCAGACCTTCTCTGTCACTCCTCCCAAGCTGTGGAACTCTTTTCCGAGGTGGTAGGTAGGCAGGCCCTCTCTTTGCTGTCTTTCAACAGGCAGATACTTTTCTTTTCAGGCAAGCTTTTTCTCAGTAATTGGCTGCCTAAGAGTTGGGCTGTGGGGGAGGGGTGCTTCTTTTTAAATCATCATCATCATCTTAGAGGTGGAAGAGGATAATCAAGTCTTGGTCAATGAGGCACAGGGGGGGGGGATTGGACTCCGAGCCTCTGGCTCTGCAGCCAGATGTTTAAACCACTGAGCTATCCAGCAGTATCTTTTTTTTGTGTTTAATTTTCCTCTCCCTTTCCCGTATTTATATTGTTTGTTTTTAATATTGTAAGTTGCCCTTGGCTCTTTTGAGGAGAAAGGTGGGATATAAATATTTTAAATAAGAAAAAAGTAGCTATATTTTTTGATACAAAACACTTATTGAGGGGAGCTATACTTCATTAAATAAGTATAATGAACATTGCTTTTTAGCTCCTCAGTAGTAAATCTGTAAAAGGAGTATCCCTCTAAATGGAGAGGTAGCTCATATTAACTATTGCATTACTTGTTTTCTCTACTTCTCTTGGTTGCGTGTTTCTCATGTCACTAGGTACACAAGGGGTTTACACTAGGGAAAAATTTAGTTTTTATTGGGGGGTGGAATCAGATCTCACTACATGAGTGCCAATTCCAGATGACATATAATATTTACTGTGTGAAAGCACTACTCTGTGAAAAGAAAATGATATATTTTTTAAAGATACAGTTGGGTTATGAGAGTTGGTCCCATTTGCTACCTTGCCTTGCCAAAGCATGGCTGCTCTCTTTGGACAGTTGTCCTTCCACTAATTTAGATTAATCTTGAAACAGTTGAGGGAGATACAACAGGACCAGTCCAAAAATGTAATGTTTCAAGTATGAAAGTCAGTTAGCATTGCCTTTGTCATTTGGTTGCTTTGGTCTGAAACATGCCAGGTACTCTTCACTTTCTTCTGCAGGTCTATTGCAAACCTATTAAATGGCTAATAGAGATTATTACTTTGCTTCTTGCAAGTAGAGCTAGCCTGTTTGGCCTTGGGCAAGCTGCACAGTCCCAGGGCACCCCAGAAGAAGGGAATAGAAAACCACTTCTGAGTATTCTTTACCTAGAAAACACTGAAAAGGGTCACCATAAGTCAGAATATGACTATTATTAATAGAGATTTTAAAAGTATATAATTCTCTCATGCATAAGAGAGACATTCTAGTTGGAAATAATTTAATTTAATTTAAATTCTGACAGAAAGAGGAACTTGTACAGGTTTTTGCTTTTTCTTTTGCTTCTCTTTCACCAAATGGAAGTTCAGTTGTTAAGGTTACAAACATAAATAACCTTTAGTTTTCCTTCTGCTTTGCTTTTTTTTTAAAGAAGAAGAAAAGGAGTGGCAGAAGTTACCAATTTGTGTTTTGAACTACTACAGAATTGACATACCATTCCTTGCCAATCCCAGTAACTATAGGCTTTTGTTCAAGTCACCAGCATTGATGGGTCAATAAGAGAGATTGGCTTTGCTGCTTTGCCCTTCTATTTTTCTCTTTCCTTATGACTCCTTTCCAAGGAGTGCACACAGCATGACTGGAAGACCTGTGGAATCAAAGAGCTTTTGGTATGAAAAGGCCGTTGAAGTGGCATGTTCCATGAAGGCTGTTCTGGGATTGAGAATGCTACATTTTCATTTTGAATTGTGCTTCAAAGAGACTCCATTGAGCACCCCAATTAGTGGAATGCTGCTTTTCTTAAATGTGTTATAACTGGTAACACAACTTGTATTCTTATTTGTGGCCATCCTTTTAATTGGTAGGCATTAGAAAACGGTTGCAACTTACTTCTAAATATGGAGAGGCTGAAACAGAGTTACATAATTTATCTGGATCTGGAATATGTTTAGAGCAGATTTTTGCAGACAGGACAAGCTTCACTCTTGGTAAACATTGCTTCGCCATACTGTTCAGGTTATGGGGACCCACAAATAGAACATGAAGGATCAATTTTTTCTAAAGCAGAACTGCCTGAAGAACAGACATCCTTTTGTGTAGTTAACATGAATTGTCTACTCATCTGAGCAATGTAAAACTGGAAGACAGTACTCAGATCAGAACTGTCTTCAGAACATAACTCTGTCAAATGCAGTTCGGAAATTATCAGCTCAATAACTCCACAGGTTCCCAAGCAGGGCAAGAAGGTGGTTTCAAAATGCTGATCATTTCAGTAGCTGATCTCCAGTAATACATTGCTGTTCTTCATTGGAGTTTCATTTACTTTCTTCATGGCTAACAGCGTCATGGACATCAGGGTTTTTTCAAACGCTCTCTAAACCTCTGCCTGTTGTATTGTACTAATGAGTTCCACAAGTTAATTGTGCATTTGAAAAATGACCTATGAACACAAAAACAAGATTTCTTCATTGAGCATGCCCAAAGGAAAGTTTGTCAGTATCCCCAGCACCAAACAATTTTATTCAGGCACCTTTCTCAGATGCTTCAGCAAATCCCCACAGCTTCAAGGGGAAATCAGGTTCATTCACAGAACAAGCAATAACATAAATAAGATTTTAGCTTGCAATTCATTTTATAATTTGAACCACACAGTGTTAGTCCTGAAATGATTTCTAACTTCTTAGAAATTTTGATAACTTAAAATGAGTTGAGTAGTTTATTATCTTACAATAGGAAATCGACAGTAAGGAGGAAATAAATCACTGTTCAATTTGTTATTAGAATTAGGTCCTTGAAAATAAGGATAATCCTTCATTTGAAATTGACTCACTTGTAACTGTAACTCTTTACATTAGGTTCTCCAGTTTATAAAGATATTTCTTCTTCGTGGTCTCTGTGAATGCACACTATAGGGTTTAATCTGAGTTTGTGCAGAGGTTTCTGGAATATTCTAGAGCTTTATGACGCGTTCGCCAGGACCGCCCCCCTAGTGCATGTGGTCCACCCATCCTGGTGATTACCTCAGTTCCTTTTTGCCGCCACTGAGGTTTCTCCTCTCGACGAGCTCTCCATTCGCCTTTATCTTCTCTTCTACATTTAAAGAATAAACAGAGGGAAATTAGTGAGAGATTTTCGATCTATATTCCTCCTCAACTGCCCCCTTCCTTTCCCTTCCCCTTTCCCCCCTTTTTTCACCATTTTATGGCCCCTACAGGGCCGTTCAAATGGTGCACGTCGTGCCCTAGCAAGGTCCCTCTCTCGGACGGACACGATTCTTGCCTTTTCTGCTTGGGAGAATCTCATCAACCTGCCTCGTGCCAATTCTGTAAAAATCTCACAAAGCAGGCTCTTAAACTTAGACAACAATGTCTCAGGTCCTTTCTCTGGGAACGCTCCCTCTGCCCTGTACCAACTATGGAGACTGCGCAGCCTTCCCAAGTTCGATCTGCTTCACCTGATGTCCCTACGACGTCTCCGACACCAAAATTGAAACCTAAGTCTAAATCGGTCTCGAAGTCAAAGTCTGCTGCATTGACATCGAAGTCGATGCCGGTACCGAAGCTTCCCTCAACATCAGAGCACTCTAAGCCCATAAAATCAAAGAAGTCTGCTACCGAGGTCCAGCCTCCTAGGCAGGCACCCTCTACACATACAACTGATAAATCCACGCCTTCGATCCCGCTTCACGATCAACAGACTATTTGCCTTGACTCTATTTCTGTGGATGACGATGACCATTTACCTCCACTATCAGGCCAACCACCTTCGCCTCTCTTAGCCCAATCTCCTTCGTGGGCTAACACCTTGGCTGAGGTGACAATATTACCAAGATCGGACCACTTGAGCCCTTCCGGTTGCTCTGTCTCCGTGTGTCAGTTGGATTCAGCGTCTGTTTTAGCTGATCCGCAGCCTCCACGCAAACGATCCCAAAAGACACACCATACACCAGAGACTGGTACTTCCAATGCCGACCTTCCACAACCTCCAATGTCAACGGGATTGCTGGCATCGTGTGATTCGTTGACTCGATACCGCCATCCTAAACGAGTCACTCTGTATGAGCCACCAACATATTATGAGCTCCCTCCCAAGTGATACCGACATCACTCATACCGTTACTGGCACCCTGATACTGGTCTCTATATCGAACCAAAATGCCCTAGGTACTCACACTACTACCATTCTGATTCCTCGGACTCACAATCCCCTCCTCAGTACCGTCCACGAACACAGGACTATGACCAGTCCTCATCTACGGATGATCTCGCACTCCCTCCTGTGGTACTGAATCCACAAAAGTCTTCCCGTAAGAGGAAGCATACCTCTGAATATCCTCCAGTGCAGCCACCTACGGTACCGAAATGCTCTCGACCACTGGCTGCGACTTCGGTACCAACTGCTGAACCTGCCACACTTTCACATGTTTGTGCCTCCTCTCTTCAGGTGACTACAACTTATACTGCACCCACGCCTCTAGATGTGAATCAGACCCGTCAACTCAAACGCTCTAAACCTCATCATGGTACCGCTCACTCTATACCATCTATAAACAGGTTAGCGGTAAAATGAGAGGCTACCCACATGATACTCCACCAGATGTCTTGGTCTCTCCATACCGACCTCCCTCTCTGACATCATCCGATTCTGACACTTCAGACTCCCTACCACCACAGGAGCCCCCTCCTAACTCACCAACACCATCGACCTTTGCTTCTCATTACCATCTGGATGTCAGAGCAAAGTCAGATGCAGCCTTTGGATGAGTGGTTCTGTCATTTATTCTTCCATGACATCCCTCCTCCAGATAGGTAAGCTTGTTAATCACCCTATAGTGTGCATTCAGAGAGACCACGAGGAAGAAAGAGAGGTTACTTACCTGTAACTCTGGTTCTTTGAGTGGTCATCTGTGAATTCACACTTCCCGCCCACCCTCCCCTCTATCCGTCACGTCTGTTTCTTTTGATACAGTGGCGGGCTGTTTGGGAACTGAGGCAATCGCCAGGACAGGCAGACCACGTGCACTAGGGGGGCGGTCCTGGCGAATGCATCATAAAGCTCTAGAATATTCTGGAAACCTCTGTGCAACCGCAGATAAAACCCTATAGTGTGAATTCACAGAGGACCACTCAAAGAACCAGAGTTACAGGTAAGTAACCTCTCTATTTCCCCAGACTGTGATGATTTTCTTTTACTTTTTAATTGAATGGTGGATGCTACACTTAGAGATATATTTTAACTTTAAATCTGAGTTTCTAAAAATGGAAGTGGGGAAAAAAAGGTTATTTTAATTTAAAATTTTGAAACTCATCTCAGTAAAAAAAAAAAGTGCTATTGCTGCTGTATCAGTGGTGAACTTGTTTTAGGCTGCAATACTAGATATGCTTTCTTGATTGTCATTCTTGTTGAACTTCTGAGAAAACAAGTATGGGATTGCCCTGTAGGAAATACTGAGAACAAACAGTGAGAATTCATCACTAGCAGAGTTCTGTCTTAACATTACACTATCAACTGCCCAAATCACAGGTCAGCATTTTCCTTTGGTTGTTTAATGAATTGCAAATACACCTGCAACTATAGCTAAACATCAGTACATACACAGGAACTTTATCCAACCTAGATTGGTTCCAGACAAGGCTTCTATCACACCATCACCACACCTTATTTACTGAGTTTTACAGGGACTTCAGACATTGTTCTCCTCTATTTGTAAGCCTCCTTTGCTTTTCCACTTGTTCCATCTTTTTTCTGCTGGTTTCTTTTTCTTTTTATTACCATGGGAGATGTATTAAGGGGAGGAAAGAGAATAGCTACACAATGACTCCTAATGGCTTGTGTGAGCAAGTCTCTGACTCAAAACATGCCTGATCTGTGCTGAACATGGGTAGTTCAGTGGTTTAGGTATCAGATTGTGGAGCCAGAGGTTGGGAGTTTGATTCCTCACTGTGCCTCTCTGAGAGGGGCTAGACTCGATGACCCATAGGATCTCTTCCAGCTCTGCAGTTCTAAGATGATCATTATCTTACTGCTTCAGACTATTATATAGATCTCTCCATAAAAACTATACTTTAGCTAGAAAAGTGCAGGGTAATGTTTTGAGTATGTAGTAGATAATCCATCCTTCGTGGGCAACTGCTGATTTAGTGGCCTGTCCAGTCAGGCTGGAGGAGAAGAACATAACCATACTGCATGATCTTTACCTTTACCTTGTTCTCTGCATTAGATGGATAGCAAACTAGTCAAAAGGAGCTATGGTAAACAATATTGGAAAGCAGTTTTTGAGCCACCATTCTGATACACAGACTTGAAGTTCCTTGAATATTGAGGAATCTTTTGATCTTTTTAATGTTGCACTCCTCTTTGGAAGAACTGAGTGTTAGATCATATCTCTTGCCATGAGTACCATAGATAAATGTAGTTAGAAGTGTCTTTTAACTGCTTATTATAAACTTACAGACTTTGCTTGTTTTAAACTTACAGACATTGCATCCCTGTTCACAATAATATTTATTTGCTAGTTTTCTTTATGGATAGCTCAGTTT
This sequence comes from Intellagama lesueurii, assembly GCA_037013535.1. Classification (NCBI taxonomy): domain Eukaryota; kingdom Metazoa; phylum Chordata; class Lepidosauria; order Squamata; family Agamidae; genus Intellagama; species Intellagama lesueurii. The sequence continues at coordinate 101,461,606 of JBAJHW010000001.1, read as the reverse complement.
CAGATGAGGACAAATAGTTGTCTGGCTTATAACTTCCTTAAATATAATGTTCAGCTTATAACCCCCTTAAATATAATGAGTAACTTGCTGTTAATTTACTGCTAGACTTCCAAGCGGTTCATGTGACTGGTTTTTTGGTAGCACATTACTTTGTATTTTTCAATAGCAAACTTCATCTTCTGTCATGTTGCCAGCCTCCTAATTCTGTTATGCCCCTATCTTGAGGGCTTTAGCAGCACTTAAGTGATACACTGGACTTGTGTTGGCCTGAAGCACTTGGGTAAATTTCACCCTTTATGAGATGACACAGCCTGTCAGATTAATCACAGATGCACTGTGAATTTTCTTGGGCTACAGGAAGAAATCAATTTTATTCTATAACCCTTTCGGGCCTACACTAAACCTTTGCTTCACATCTCAAATGCACATCAACCTGGTGCACTGGTTTGAAGATGAAAATATACCTGAATGCTTGAACCTGAAGTACTGAACAACCAATTTTGACGATTGTTGATTCTCTCTCTCTTTTTTAACAACTTTAATTAATGCTTTTTCCCTATAATAAAAGAGGGCAAAGATGTCAAGGAGATAAAGCACATCCTTAACAATAGCTTTGTGGTTGCCCAAGTACCCTGATTCCATTCATTTTTCCATTATTCGTACTTTGGAATTATCACCACCTGGTTTGCTTTTAAAATAGTTTGGCCAATTGGATAGACAAAACTTTTGCTTTGTAATACTTGCTAGGAAAAGTAAGTACTTCAATACAAGACAGTCAATGTCACTGTGTGTCCCCCTTCTTTATAAAGTTGATGTATAATCAGTAAGATCTTAAGACAGCTCCTGACCTGACTTTACAGATTTCATTTGTCTTAATTCCCGTTGCTAACAGAACAATAAAATCAACATTTTGGAAGTATATTTCACAGTGAAGAGCATTTAGTGATTGTTCATGTCATGGGTATGCAAAATGTCTCTTCCATTTTCAGTCCAAATTATCTCGGGTAGCAGGTAATAGGAAGGCTTAGGACCTTGGACAACTGCTGCTGCCTGAGTAAACAGGACTGGATTGGATGGGCCAATAGAACACCTTCATATGTTCCAATGTGATTCTGTCAAAGGCCACAGCTGTTAAAACAAAGCAGTGCAGCCATTTAAGTGCTGGATGTGGTGATTCTCTGTGCTTTTTCCAAAACAAGTATCTGCTTTTATAAAACGCATAGTTTAGACAGAGGAAAATGTGAACAGATGGAAGATTTTGTTTTCATCCTCCTCAAGCTGATTTTGTGCATGTGCCTGGTATCTGCAGTTTGAAAGTGACAATGATGGGGTCAGTGATCACTGATTGCTGTGAAATCAGCAAACCTTGTCCAGCTGTTCAGGGAATGTCTGAAATTATACCCCCCCCCCCCCCATAGTACAGTAGGATGGAGTAGAAATATAACATGTTGATATCCTAGTGAGTTCAAGTGGACATAGTATAGTAACTGTTTTGGTTAATGATCTGTTAGTCTAGAAAAACTATGTTTCCTTTCTCAGGCAACTGTATATTTTTCCATGGAAGATTGGCTGTTAAAATTCAATATCATTAATTTTATTAATAATATTTGAGACTGAAACAGATTTCCTCACATCAAAGGTGATAATGATGGTGATTTGTGTTAATCGTATTTGCATCTTATACTACCTCTAAGCATGGAAGATGAGAAGTATGAATCAAGGTGACTGCAAAATGATAAAACAAGAAGTGAAACTTTTAAACATACCTGGTATGAATGAACTACAGTAGACTGGAATAGGATATTTTTAATCAGATAATTACAGTGTTTTACTCCAGAAACAACAAATGCAGAAGAAATGGTGAGACTAGCAGAGAGGCATGACATAGCACAAGCAATTAGAGACTATAATGTGAAATCTGACCAAATACTATCAATTAGACTACATGGTAAGCCTGTCACCCGAACCATCAGTCAAGTCTATGCTCCAACTGCAGATGCTGAAGAAGAAGAAATCAAAAGGTCCAGAAATTGTTCACATATCACTATAGGTTATGCTGATAATTCTGGGAGACTGGAATGCAAAGGTTAGAAATAAACCAAAACCAAAAATTATTTGAGAATTGGACCTAAAATTGAGAAATAAAGCAATTGAATTCATGGAATTCGGTGAAGCCAACTATTGATTATTACAAATGTACCCTTTAGACCAATGGTTCCCAAACTTGGACCCCAAGATGTTCCTGGACTAAAACTCCCAGAATCCGTCATCATTAGCTGTGCTGGCCAATATTTCTGAGAGTTGTATTCCAAGAACCCAAGATTGGGAAGCACTGCTTTAGACAATTGAACAGAAAACTCTACAGATGTATGTCACTGAATGGCCAATCTAGAAATCAAATAGACTATATAATTCAAGGTAGGAGATGGAGAAGCTTTGTTCTCTCTGCAAAAATAAGACCATGGATGGACTATGGATGAATTGTTAGTATCAAAAATTAGAGTGGAGCTAAAGAACACTAAAACAATTTAAAAACCAAAATATGAATTAAATAACATTCTCAAGGAATTTAAAGGCTATGTAAAACAGACACACACAGAGAGAGTTGCATTGCTAAACTCACTTAACTGTGAACCATAAAGAACTATGGATTTAAACCGTAGATACTATCAGAGGAAAATGGAAAAGGACTGTTAATGCAGTCAAAAGAAGAGTCTCACTGGACAACTGAAGAAACTCCTAAAATTTTTATTTATTTATTTAAAAACTTATAGCCCATCCTATATCATAGGATCTCAGGGTGGGTTACAAAGCTTTTCAAAACATAAGATTTTAAAACAATTTAAAATCAACACAAAATCAAAACACTGAAACATTAAAAACATTAAAAACATAGCACTAAAATCTGTTCAGGCCATGATCCTCAAACCCCAAATTGTTAATGACAGGTGAGAACCAAAAGTAAAAGATGATAGAATAGGGTTTAGATGTAACTTTTTAGTGACGTATGCATAGAGACAATTATAATAAATTTAAACCTAGATTACGGATGCTGAGAATTGAAAAGGAGAATCTGCTCAGGATAAAATAGAGAAGATGGAAACAATATACTGAAGAACTGTACAAAAGAGATACAAGGATTACAGATTTCTTTGAGGAAGAAGCCAGTGATGAGGAATCTGCAGTTTTAGAAAGTGAGGTGAAAGCTGCTCTCATAGCAGTTGAAAAAGTAAACCACAAGGAATAGACGGGATCTCAGTAGAGCTATTTCAAGCTGCAGAGACTGAATCTTTCACAGTCCTAACAAGAATATGCCAGGTATGGGAACAACATAATGGTCCACAGATGGAAATCTTCAATATGCATTCTTTTCCCAAAGAAAGGATATACCAAGGCCTGTAGTAACTAGAGACGGGCCTTTGGAAAACAAACAAACATTCTATCCCATAATTCATCAGGAAGTCCCCAGGCTGAATTATGGAACTGGGACCTGTCAAACAGCAGGAGGTAGAGCAGCTCCCTTACCTCTATGCCATTCCTATGCTGCTGCTTTGTGCTGTAAGAAAAATACCCAGCTGTGTCTTTGTGAGTTGCAAGGATTCCCTGTGACTCACAAGGGTGCATAGGGAATGAGTTCTGATGGAGGCTGCCTCCATAGAGTGTATCACTACAACATTTCCTTCAGTGGTGTCTGTCAAAAGGCAAACTTTAACTTCCTACATTAAAGTAGCATTTGATAGATTATAATGGATTGCTCTCTCTCTCTTTCCAGAAGACGTTCACATTGAAGGGGAAACTTTCCTTAGCAATTTTACAATATTGATAGCACCTTTATACATGGAAGAAAGAAATCAGAGGCAATGAGACCTTTGTGGCTGTTCCTACATTTGAAAAGTTGACCTAAAATCAGGGCCTCAGCATTGTCCATTTGGCTTTATGGGAGTTTATACCATCATGATTTGTTTGTACTGCATGTTTTTCCATGCTGTTCCTGACCCCATAGAACTAACTTTTCTGCTCAATTTTCTATTGCAGTAATCCATATACTAGAGATGACATTTTTCCTTAGATGATGAACGGAACTGTCCAGCGTCATTCATGCTGAAGATTTTAAAGTATCAGTAAAAACAACTGGTTAAAATCACTAAAATTGCTCTTCCATCCTAATGTTGCTTTTCAACCATTAAAATGCTCATTACTTCTCACACATTTATCTCCTCATGATTTTACACCTGTATTTGAACTGGTCATTGGCTACATACAAAGCACATCATTGCAGTTTGATCCTTGCTACTTCCCTCTTCAGTTTTCGCAAGTGACTGATTTTATGAATGGATGAGATGTGCAGAAAATCCATTGCTCTTAGAGGGATTGTCATGCCGTGACTTGACAGGCTTTGAGGCATTGAGATATAGCTCTAAACTATAAGGGTATGTCTAATAAAGGTTGCAGTTGGGGAAAGCCATAGTTGGGAGTAGGGGAAGGGAGAAGTTCTGTACTTTGCGTAAGGGAGCAAGCATCTTATTTCCATGCCTTTCACAAGATACATGTTCTTTATGTTTGACCTTTATTTTGGAGCACAGTGTCTTCTGATGCCTGCAAAACAAGAAAAGTTACTTGCATTAAAAAACAACACCTGAATAAAATTACCTGACTTCTGTGGTTGGTGTGCATTGGCCACCTATAAAAAAGAGCCATCAAAGAAGAAATAAAAGTTAATTCAGAATACCACAGTGCATCTTTCAAAAGCTCCATTGATATCTCTTTGACAGTCTCATAAATGTCTGTAACTAATTTTAGAATTTGGACTAAATCAGACTGTCATCACTCCTCTCTCTGAGCAATGCTATTTGCTGATAGGATCCTCTTTCTCTTGCTTGTGTTACCATCTGCTTCCATGAGACAGCCTCTGAAAGATGTGATTGCAGTCTTGCATAGTTTTAACAGCAATGGTAGCAGTGGCACTTCCTTTTAGTAAATATGATCAGGGGCTGCAGTCAAGTGTTAGCGGCAATTGCACCTACTGGGTGTGTTTTGATGTCTTTACCCTCTATTATAAATCAAATATCTCCATACTTACCGGAGCTACAAGTTTCCTTATGGCATCTTCCGCTAATCTAGGTAAAGCCTATACAGAGGAGCCATACCATGAAATGGCAATTGTTCCTTCTTACATGATCATTGCCTCATACTCCAGGAATGGCAATGTTTATGTAGGTTGGTAACATTCCCTTGATCAAAACTACATAGTCCGTTTATATAGAAGCTGTATTGGAACGGTTCCCCTGTGGAACAACAAACTTCAATGGCTATGTTATAGAGATTGTTTTGTGGAAGTCTGTTGTTCCACAGGGAAGCATCCCTTATGATGCTGAAATAATAACCTGAATATTACACAGACATGTTCACGCAGCACTTCTTAGCAGGTACTCTGCTGCACAGCTGTACAGGAGTTAGAACAGTGCAGTTAGATTTTATTAAAGTGACTTACAATGCAATCATATGCTTGTTTACATGAAAGGGATTCCAGCTGAAATGACTGGATCTTATCCCTTAGTAAAGTTGCTTCAGATTGCAGCTGTAATGTTGAAAATTAAAATGCTAAAACTTGCAAAGTCTCATGTTCAGTTTAGCCAAATAATTGCTGATATAAGGCAAGTTATTGGGTTGAATGAAGAAAAAGTGTTCCTGCTGTGCTGTAATATAGGGATGTTGTCATGTTTGTCAGCAGAGTTGTTTTATAAAATGGTGAATGCATCCTGACCTGGCCAGGATTAAAGTCAGGCAAAGGAGAAAGGATGGTGGAGGCAACATGTAAGATAGCAGGAGCAGTCATGCCAAAATGAAAGAGTGGCAGAAACAGTGGAGATGAGGAAGGCAGCAACAGCAAGAAAAGGAAGAGGAGCAAATAGTGATAGCAGTGGTACAGGAAGGACAGTTTCTTTTGTTCCTTGATGTACCACCTGACTCATTCTGGACATCTTAATACACAACTGCCTAGCGCTGTGGTTCTTACTCATGGGTCTAAAATGTAAGGAGCAAAGGATGGTGATGATATTAAAGAGTGGAATTAGAAATTACTCTGTGTTTTGACTCAGATTACATTTACAGTACTTGCAAATTGATTGCAGCTCAAAGAGGAAAAGCCTTAAAGTGTCTAACACACTCTTTTGAATTGTTAAAGGTAACTTTGAAAAGAAACCCTACAAGTTCTCTGTCATACAGTCATCTAGATCAGTGGTTCTTAACCTTTGTTACTCAGGTGTTTTTGAACTGCAACTCCCAGAAACCCCAGCCAGCACAGCTGGTGGTGAAGGCTTCTGGGAGTTGCAGTCCAAAAACACCTGAGTAACAAAGGTGAAGAACCACTGATCTAGATTAGGAGTAATTTCTGTCAGTACTATGCCAAAACACTCCCTGCTAACTTGAGAGGTATAAACTCCTATTGCCCTTACATTTGAAAACTGATTGAATTAATATATTCATTTTGTTTCTTGGGTTATTCACTGCACACGCTTTTAATCATTTTGAATGTCATGCATAACACTATCATGAAACAGACGGAACAATGTACCACTGTGGAAATAAGACAGGCCTATCTGCCACACTGTCCACTGATACCTTCATTTATATATCTAGGTTTCTCAAGCTCAAAATCTGGGGCAGAAGCTGAAATATAGACAATGAAGGACAAGACAAATAATTGATACAATTAATATTAATAAAACTTTGTGTGAACAGTAGACAGACAGACAGACAGACAGATAGATTGATAGATTGATAGAGCTTGTAGAAGCCATAGCTAAGATGTATACTTGGAAATCAGAAAATGGTGCAGATTTCTAGAATTACTTCTTCATAAGGCAGCAGAGGGAATTTAAGATGTGAACACTCTTTCACTTACAAAAGGTCACTATAAATCAGCCTTGCTCCATTCTGGCACTTCCCATATGTGTCAGAGTACAAACTCTGTCATCGCTAGCCGACATAGTCATAATGGCCAGTCATGATGATGCTCAAAGGCAGACATATCTGAAGCATGTCAGGCTTCATATTGCTTCATTATTGTATTTTGCATTACCCGAGCCACCTTGAAGGTCCTAATTCTGATACAGAAAGGCAGGATACAAACTTCAACACTTTGAACAAGTCACTTGTACTTAATCCCTTTTCGAATAACAATTGGTATAATTAAGTTACATTGTGATGTAATTTGATAAGGAATATTGTCACTCTTTTTGTGATGCAACTAACTGTTAGTCACTTCTATAGTTGTATATACTTGAGATGCATTCATGATCTTAGACATCTGATTTCTGTGTGCAGTGTAGAGTGTTGCTGGAACATCAGTTTCTAACATAATATTCTTGAATTGATTTTTCTCTTCTGGTGTGGTGCTGATGGTCTTACTCATTTGATTCACTTTCCTCTTGTGAGTGTGGGAGTAGAACAGGAGAATGTGCCTGCAAAATATTTTTGTAATGCTCTAGGCTGTTTTCCACTACCATCATCACCGCAATTACTGTTACCACATTCAAATGGGTAGGGTATTAATACTGTTGGGATTTGCTGCCCATGTTAATTCCTGACTATTCAGAGTGCCAGTTCTAGCTGAGCTATTCTAGTAGTTATAGTCCAAAAATGTAACTTTCCCATCCTTGGTAATAGAGTCTTTTTAACTATGAGTTATTGTACTTTTTTCACTGTTTCCTCTGAGTGCCAGAGGCAACAAATATGTTTTTGGGTTGATGCTTTGCTAGTGTGCCTTTTCTGTTCTATTACTTGTGTCTGACTAAAATGCACAGAATTGCAAGAACAAGGTAATAAAAGCCGCCTCTTCATTCTAGTCTTTGAGCAGTCAATTCTTCTTAAGCAAATGGCTGTATTTTTGAAGCATTGTTTTAAATGGAAATGTTCAATTTTAAAAATAATTTCCATGTATTCTTTTTGGTTATTGTTGCCAGAGACTGGGGTACAGGCTCACAGGAATATCGTGTCATTCTGCAATCAATTCTGTGGAGGTCTCTCTTTCTCTCTTTTATTTTTTCTCTTTCTTTCCCTTATCCCTTTCTGTGCATCGGTTTTTAATGCTGTCACTACTTAACAACAAACCAGTGACTTGTAATAATCTGATTTTTAAAAAATTAACTATGGATCAACTGGTTGTTGTGGGTTTTTCGGGCTCTTTGGCCGTGTTTTGAAGGTTGTTCTTCCTAACGTTTCGCCAATCTCTGTGGCCGGCATCTTCAGAGGACAGGAGTCAGAACTCTGTCTGTGCTCTGGTGCAGTTTGTTTGTCTCTCCCCCTTATCACAACAATACAGCCCACAACAAAAAAAAACACTGATCACCACAATCACCCATCTCCTGAAAAGGACAAAAGCTGATCCCACAGCTATAAATACTCAACTATCCAAACAAACTGCACCAGAGCACAGACAGAGTTCTGACTCCTGTCCTCTGAAGATGCCGGCCACAGAGACTGGCGAAACGTTAGGAAGAATGACCTTCAGAACACGGCCAAAGAGCCTGAAAAACCCACAACAATCATCATATCCCGGCCATGAAAGCCTTCGAGAATACATATGGATCAACTATTGGAGAGATGTTTGCCTGCACAGAAGAGTGGTCTTGGTGACTCTGCCCCCTCTGCCTAAAGTGAACATGATGGTTTTAGTCCAAGATATAACACTGTAAGCATTGTGTGTAAATATAATTTACCATTCATAGATGAAGTGTTCAGGTAAAGTATTCTAGTAAATAAGAAGTGTGTGTGTTTGTATGCATGCACACACACTGTCTCGTGCACCATCTACTAGAAAGATGGTGACATTTGAAAAAGGAAAAGATTTGACAGAGGCTTGACTTTGCGTAGATAGAAAATATATTTTTCTGATGGGGGCCAGTTTGAGCAAAGCTTCTGTGCTTTGCAGATAAGAAAGAGGTCAGATGCTAGTTTATTTCTAAAGAGATGGAAGAGAGTCTCTTTTTTCGATTTGTAGTGCATGGAATTTAAACAAACTCTAGTGAATTTATGGATAATCATAAAGTGGTATAGATATATTCTGACAGAATTTTCTAGAGAGATATATGCTCTCTATAAACAGGCATAAAACATATTTGTGCATGTACATGTCTCTATGAAGTAAAGATCTTTTTACCCTACCGGTGAAGGACATGTCAAATGGCTTTTATGAAGCTTATGTGTTGAGGACAAGATCATGAAAAGCTTTAAAAGACTTTACCCCTGTATAATTATGTTAAGCAGTTCAGTGTTCTGTCAAGCCCTTGGTTCCAGTACATTTTTCAAGGCTCATGTTCTCCAATGCAATTTTGTACAAAAAAAAAATTATCACAAAAGCGTTTTTGTTAAGTAAAGCTGCCAAACTGAAACAGGGAGTCCTGGAAGGTAGAGAAAGTGACAGCTTTCGTCCATTCTTGTTTCTTGTTGTCATCTCTCTCTCTCTCTCTCTCTCTCTCTCTCTCTCTCTCTCTCTCTCTCTCTCTCTCTCTCTCTCTCTCTCTCTCTCTCTGTGTGTGTGTGTGTGTGTGTGTGTGTAGAGCCTTGGGATATTATGGTGTGAGCAATGTAAAGTCTTGTATTATTGCTGTAGTGAAGTCATCATGCTTACTTTCGGCAAAGCGGGTGGCACAACCAAGGTCTGATTCTTGCAGGGATGTGTTGAGACTGAAAGGTCTGCAAGAATGTTGCTGATGCCACAGCAACATGGACAGTGATTCTGTGTTTGTGTGTGTGTGTGTATGTGTGTTTTGGTTTTGGTTTTGATTCAGCTGCTATTGTGGCAGAGGAGGGGAGCATTTTAACCCTAGCCTCTTCCACCACCCTCTGCATGACTGCTGGAAATGAGAGTGCCTCCTGTATTTGTGGAGACATCTCATATGAAAATCAGGAATTGAAATTGTGTGGAGACTTTCTACAGACAGAGGATACTCTCATTGTCAGAAAGTCGACCTCCACATACAAACCGTGATGGACAGGACTGTAGGAGTTATACACAGAAATCAGAAGGACAGGTTTAAGCTTCTTTTTCAGTAGAATTCTAAAATGCACTGAGCTTTGGTGGCACTGCATAAGTGCCCTTTACCTCTGGCATTGGGGCCTGACTCTTCCCTGCAAGGTGATATATCACTTTGTCATTCCTCTATGCCTTCTTGTGATCCTCTGTACACTCAAAAGCAATTTTGTAGGTACACCATTGCTGGGAATCCAGTGGGATGCCTCTGAAATAGTATTGTGACTTTGTTGCATTTTGTGTTCTGTGGCATGAGACTTATGACAAAAGAGTAACTTTTTTGTAAACCCTCTCCCTAAATCAAGATCCACGTGTCCTGCATTAGGTGCTAGTTTTAATTCATTAGCGTAAGGAAAGAATAGAAAGGACATGATGATTCCCTGCAGTCTCCTCTGTTTGTTCCTTGGGGCCCTTGCTTGTCAAAATAATGGGATTCATATGTTGCCAACAGCTGAAAGACCAAAGTTGGCCAGATGGGCACAAGGGGGATGGGAGTAGAGCTGTCTGTTTTGAGAAACACATCAGTATTGTTCTCTTATAGAGAAGAGTGGACAGACAAGGCAGGGCGGAAGTGGGAGAGGAGTTGATATAAGATAAACAGCCTGTAGCCAGAATACCTGTGCCATCTGGGAGATGGGAATTGTTAAGAGCTAAGAGTCTAGCACCTTGCTAACAAGCAGACTGTGTGTGATTCAACAGGAATCTGCAGGAACTCTCTGAGCCATAAAAATGCTGGGAAGTTTTGCAGGTACAGATGAAATCCTACCCCCACATAGATACCTCAAATGTACATGAGTTTAGATGAGTCATTTTATTGGATTGACTTCTTAATACTAATTTTTATAAGATCAAAGCTGATATGTAACTGAGAGGGAAAATATGGATCTGCTGTGGAGAAAGTTCTGTAAGCACCTCAAGGGCTTCCTTCCTGCAACATACAAAATACATTTGTGAGTCAGGATTGAATCATAAACTTATTCTCTAGATGTGCACATTTCTTATACTTCAGCACTGAAAGGTACTGAAAGCTGCTTTTCATTTCAGCACCTCTACTTATTTCAGGACAGACTGCCATTCAGCATGGCACAAAGGCTAAAACATGATGTGTTATAGTTAAAATCTTGTCCCTGTTGAACTCTGGTATGCAGCAGCATGCACATGTCAGTGTGGGTTAATATACTGTAGCTGGAAGTCAGGATAGACTGATTTCTTCTTATGACTGCATCAGAATTTAGGAAGGCCACTACTTTGTAATATAACTCGTAGACTAGGCCATCCAACATGGTCACTAAGTTTTGCACTGCAACTTTTATTGAAAGTCTCTGAGCATTATAATCCAAAGAAGTGACCCAATCCTGTAATAGTAATGGGACTTTAAAGTTTGTTCAGATTCAATGTAGTTTTACTATTTATGCCGCAAGGCACACTCTCCACCCTATCCTATGTACTTAATAATAATAATAATTAAAACTTTTATTGTCATAATTAACCCAATGATTACATCAGAAGATCCTTAAACCTGGCTCAAGGAGGGAGTGCTAGTTCAAACTGTGCTATTTTGGCATGTTCACTATGTGTGCTATGAAGGCATGCTACTTTCTCCACCCTGTCTTCCACCCTGTCGTTTAACAGAAAACACATTCTGTCTATATCTGACCACCCTCTTACCTTAAGCAATATTGGGCCCAGATATTGAGTGTGGGGTTCAGAATTGTGAGGGCAATATAAACACATGTGTACCAGTGACTCAATTCCTCCCAGTTCACAAGAGCAGTTCCTCTCATTGTAAGGAATACCCTGAAACCTGCCAGATAATACTGCTGAAGGCATTACATTAAATCTGGCCAGGGAATAGGCTCTGCATTTTTGAGGCGATTGTAATAGATGATAGTATAGGGCCCTCTGGCCCTGCCTAACAGGAATCAGGTGGCTTAGGGGAGAACAGGTCTTATTTGCTGCACTTAGGAGATCCTGGAATTCAATATCTAATATCCTGCGTTTAATCAGCTGAAATGCTTCCTTGTGGGGCAGGGAGCCAAGAGATTCCACTGACAGGCCTATTAGTGAGATTTTCTTTTCAATATAGGCAAGCTCTCTAGCGATGGTTGGTTCTCGGAAAATTTGGTGTAAAAAACTGCCCTCTTTGAAGTTATAATGGATCTTCAAACAATATTTGATTGATCTCAGCCATGCCTGAGTTGCTACCATATTTTGGCCCATCTCTAAACAGAGGGCCGCATATGGCACACAAGTTCTTACTTCCAGGATTTTCCGCAGGAACATAGATTGGATTTGCTTCAGGGAATGATCCCAGGCCTTTATCCATAAAGGTATGCCGTACAGCAACTGTGGAAAAATCTTTGCATTAAACACTTTTAATGCAGGTGGTACATATCTGTTTCCTGTATTATAAAAGAATCTATGGATTGACTGGGTAGTACCCTTGGCCAGTTGTGTTGCTGCTTTACGGTGTAGGACCCAGGTATGTTTGAAATGAAACGTAATGCCCTGCTCAATCTTTCTTCCCTCAAAAATCCACTTGTACAATTTCCATGATTTTGTGAATACCACGATTTTAGACTTAACATAATTGAGTTGTAAGTTATTATTGGCTAAAAAAACTCGAGGCATTTGTACATCAGACGTTTTAAACCAAGTTTAGTACAAGACAAGATAACTGCATTGTCTGCGTACAAAAGTAAAGGGACCTGTGTAGAGCCGATTTTAGGATGGCCCTCAGTTTCCAATAGGAAATGGGCTAAATCATGCAAAAACAAGTTGAACAGGGAAAGGGCTAATAAACAGCCCTGTTCGACCCCTCTGTTGGTGGGTATCTGGTCAGTTGATCCCTGAGTTTGAGTATTTGATTTGGCAGGAGGTTGTAGAATACAGTCTCTTAATAAGAAATATCAGCCTTCTGTCATTTGAGAGGTTGGCTAGTTTGTTCCACAATTTTTCTCGGTCAACTGAATCAGAAGCCCCCCTTAGATCTAAAAAGGCTACATATATAATTTAGATTTGGCCTGCTTTACGTATTTATTTATCAGAAGTGCTAAGGTGAAGCAGTGATCAAGGGTGGATTTCCCTTCCCTAAATCCTGCTTTTTCTGGTCCAATTATTGCCAACTGCTCTTCCCAGGCTGCCAGTTTATTTAAAAGATGTTTAGCATAAAGTTTTCCTATGATAGATAAAAGACTGATTGGTCTATAATTACTAGGGTTTAGGGGGTCACCTGATTTGTAGATTGAAACTACTATTGCATTGGTCCAGGCTTCTGGTAATAGGCCCATTTTGTCTACCATGGTAAAAAGGGCAGCCAATGGTGCTGTCCACCAATCCATATTGAACTTTAATAGCTCTGGGGATATTATATCAGATCCTGGTGATTTGCCCAGTTTTAACTGAGAAATTAGTTCCTTCATCTCTGTAGGGGTGACCAGAGGCCACTATGGGAATTCCTTAGGCAGGACTTCACCCTTAACACTGGTGGAGTTGTCTTTATTGTAAAACAAGATTGAGAAATGTCTGAACCAAATATTTGGTTCCATGTTAGCTGGATCTGAGAAATTGCTTTTAGATGTATTATTCACTATGCCCCAAAATAGTTTGGATTTTCTAAGGGATATTGCGGTGAGTAGTTGCTTCCATTGGTTATGAATAAAGGCTTGTCTTTTTTCCTTACACAATATCCGTATATGATTCTTTAGTTCATAGAATTCGTGTGGTATGTATGCTAGCTCCTATTCCTTATATTGTCTAAAAATCCTCCTTAGGAGAACTTTTTGGTCTCTACACTCACGATCAAAGCAATCCCATTTGGGATGGTTTAGCCTGTTGTGTTCTTGGGTTGGATTATGACTTAATGTTTCCAATAGGAGTGCTATCAGTCCTTCATAGGAGCCAATTACATTACTAGGATCGTTTGACATCGTAATGGAGAATTTGAAGTCTAATAGTGTTTTAGATGTCAACAGTTGGGCAAACTTTTGTTTTGTTGTTACGTTCCAACTTATCTTTCGGAGTACCTCTAAGCTGTTATTCAGTCTTACCAGTGATATTCTACTATCCCTTTCCAGATTCAGCATAAGTGTCAGTGGGAAGTGATCACTACAGATATAATCCCCCAGCATAAATTCGACCACATAGGGTTTTAGGGGTAGAGACACCATAATGTAATCTATCACTTGCTCCTCTGGCAGAGGCAAAGGTGAATTCTCCAGAGTTGGGATATTCTGTTAGACCATTTAGCCGTATACAATTATGTTGAACACAAAATCTAGCCATATTAAGCCCTGCCGTGTTTAGGATTTTATCCTTGGAGTACCGGTTCTAATTAAATGGTAGCAACATTGGGTCATCTGGATCCATTTCTGGTGTCCCAGCAAATATTTCCACACCATTGGCTACTCTGGCATTGAAGTCTCCTCAAATGATAAAATCCGTAAAAACTAAAAACCAGTTGTGGATAAGATAATTTTTAATTGACAAATGGTATGGGAAGTTTGGGATGCTTTGTCTTTCCCTGCTCACCTTTCCCCACCTCCCACCTTCAAATCTCATTCTGGTGGCGATTTCCCCTCATATAATTCCAAAATTGTTTTTGCCATTTCAAATACCTAGCAACACTTGGAGAACTAAACAACAGATTAGTTGCTGAGGGAATTTTGCAGCAGAGAAAAAGTAATAGTCCTTCAGCCCTTGAGTACTCTCTCTGTGTGTATGTTTGTGCACACACTCATATGTGTGCATGCACACACGTGTGTGCAATGTTAGGTTATTATAATTTTACGTACAACTTAGTGGTATATGATTATGAGTGACTTAGGGCTCTCCAGAGGCTTTGGACTGCCACTGCCATGCTCCCTTGCTAGTTGGGGTTGAGGTCTAGATCACTTTGAGAGCATTTGCTGGGCTGTCTCCCTCTGCAGTCTAATTTGCCTCTCACCTCCTGTGGTGACATGGTCACCATCATTGCTGATTTTGAGCAAACAAGGAAGAGAAAGTATCATTAGGGGACATCCAAACTGAATGAAAGCTGCATCTCCTTTCCTACTTGATTGATTTCAATAACCTTTATTGGCATAGAACCTTTCCTACTTTTCCAACACAATATATGAAGGGGGACATCTGTGCATCATCCCTGTGTAGCAAAATGTGTGAGCTCCAAATGAAGGAACCTCCAGATGTAGAGGTACAAGAGGAGATGGTATGGTTCAGTGGCACTAGCAATGTACAAAAACAGCTCCATGCAATGTATGAAAACAGTCAGACAGAATATTTGTGTTGTGCAGTTATGTATTTCTCTCTCCATGTACTTCTGAGTATGCTGCAAATTGTGGTGTCAGTTTTGGGTGTCCTTTTGGAAGGAAAATCAGTGTTCAAGTACTGAAATGTTAAAGAAAGAGTCCCCTCTTTCTAACACATTTCTATTCTAAATTCCCCTTCCCAGGCATGGCTTTTCATTTCAAAAAACTGCATATGAGCACAGCTTCATGTATTTGTTTGTTGCAAGGAGTTAGCCCCTTTGTCCCCATCTGGATCTATTTGCAGTCTTTTGAATAACAGTTAAATTGCCCCATTTTCTTTTCATTCTCTTGCCTTGATTAATGTAATTGCTAGACAGACTTTGTTTAATAAGTAACTGATTCTTAATAACAAGTAACTTGGTTCAATAAGTAACTGATAATTGTGGGAGGGAAGGAGGGGGTTAATTATGGTGTTTCTGTGGGAATGAAATGACAACAATTAAGGTAATCATGTAGATTAGCATCTTGCTGCTGAAGGAAATAAGGAAGGATACTGTAAGAGGACTAGATATAGACATATCTGGTAGGTTTAAACATATTCTGGTCTACCTTTCAGCAAACCTGACCTACTGACCTGCCTTGATAGGTGCTCTTCATGGAAAAGGACAAGGTGAGATGAAAGCAGTCCTACACCATTGGTTTTCATGATGATTTACTTTATATGAAACACTCTGGATATCCTTTGGGGAAAACAACATTATATTCACTGAAATACAGCACCTACAGTACTGCCCACAAAAGTCATGGAATAGTTTGAACACTGTCACTAGCTTGGTTGCCCTTCTGTTCCCTTGATACTTGCTTGGTGACATTGATCTGAAGTGAGAAGGAAGCAGTGGTGTGTTTGTGTGCATGCTAATGCATAAATCTTTGGGACAGGCTGGCTGAAACAAGACTGGGTGCTTCACCCTGAATGTGCTGTGCACGTACTAAGGTGCTGTAGTGTGCTTACTGCTTGAAAAAAAAATTGAAGGCACATGACAAATGGTCATCAGGATAATTTAAGCATTTGAAACACCTAAAGCACATCTTTAGAAAAAAAAAATCACAAATGATCTAAACTCATATTTCACTCATTTAATGATTCCTTTGTGGAATCCCATCTTTTAGTGGTGTAATGGAGCTTAGTTCATTAATAAATGAAAAGCCTGAAAGATATTCCGGCACTGAGTTTTTATTCCTATAGTAGAAAGAGATTTGTTTTGTTTCAAAAAGCTTCCATATGCTCTTCTTCTTTGTGTGTCTTTAATACTGGATTATCCCTTTGTTTCCTTCCGTTCTCCCAGCTTCTTGCCTGTTGCCAACTAAGTGTATTTTAATGTCGCCACTTCTGTTGCCCAACAATCTGAAAAGACTGATGGCTATTAATGCCAATATACCAATGTTTATGTTGATTTCCGCTCTTTTGATGGAACACCTCCTAAAGTAGCAAAAGGATATTTCTACCCATGTATTTGTGGCATATTTCAGAAGTAATAATCTACAGCAGAAACAGAAGCCATTGTTTTAGAAGGGATCAATAATTTGTATGGAAATTTAAGTGTAAGTGGGGCTTTTCAGTATTTGCAGTGGTTCTCCCTGTGAAAGAATAATGATAGAAACATTAGGCATTTTTCTATGTTCTGTTATTATTTTTTGATTAAAAAAAATAAATTAAAGTCTGAAATATAATATCATTTCCTTGGGGTTTTGGGTGAGCTAGTATGGTGTACTATATAGTGTATTGGACCAGAAATTAGGAGACCTGGGTTCAAATTTGTGTTCAGCCATGGAAAGTCACTGGGGAGTGGAACTCCTTATTCCTTAAGTATCTCACATATCTTGAAATCCCTGTAAGGGTCACATAACAAACAAAAGTTATTAGTCATCGTTTTCTGAGCGTCACATGAAGGCTTCATATTAGCAGGACTTCTAAATTATAACCTACAGTTTTTATATGTTCATGGATGTCATGAATCTTGACTTTATTCTGGAAATAATTATCATGGGGGGAAAATTACAGTATCTAAATAAGGTTAAACATACATAGCTGGGCTGCCTAGGTATTTCTTATGTAGATTATTCACCTAATGTGAAAGACTTTTAAGTTCCTTTTTTTTCCCCTGATGGGAGAACTAAGCATGTGATTTGATTGCTCTCATTAAAATAAATGGAATGTAAATGAGTGTAACTTTGTAATAATATCAGTAAATGGTATAGTTCTTCTGCATCATGAAATGAGCATGTAATTCCTATATCATAGTTAACCATTATTTGGCTTCTCATGGAGTGGATTGTCTGGATATTTAATAGTGTGTGGAAGATCTCTAATGGTATCTGAAGTTCTCATCCAATGCTCATAATAGTCTTCCATTTCTCTTATAAGTGTCACCTGAGATTTTTCAACAGTTAAGTCTAACTGTATATTCTTCAAATAATCCCAATCTTCTCATAATCTTATTATACAAAAGTTATTATATTATTATATTATATTATACAAAAGTTATTATACAAACTTATTATATAAAAGCCTTATTATACAAAAGTTACTTGCAAAATATCCTTCTTTTCCCCCTTCATAAATACATCTTTATAACATGCAGAAGGCTTCCATTTCCAAAATCAATGTAATGTAGCATAGAACCACTTGAGATATGTAAAAGCAGTAGAAACCCATTTGAATCACTTGCTTGTTTTGCTCTAGCTCTGCAAATTAAAGCAAAGTTGTATTTGGAATATACCATAGAAATCAGATGAATGGTTTATATCTTGACCCTTTGAGCAATATTTTCTATTTATCTTTGTCCATAATGCTGTGCAAGACATGGGAAGAAACTGAGACACCATCACTCATTGTGTTTCCCCAAATGTGTCTCTCAGTCTCTAACATTTCATTTGAATTTTGTTTGTAATTAAAGTTGTCTTGTGCTCAAATTTCCTGTCCTGCCTGAAATATTTAGTGAATTATGAGAAATTGAGCCAACATCAAAATGTCTTAACTTTATTCCAAATGTGTGACATGTATAACAAAGAAGTGAGGCCCATCAAGTGTTTTCTCAGCAGGGAATATATTTCTATTTGATTCTGCTCCATGTGGCTATGAGGATGTTTCCATTCTCTTCAAGAGTAGATTCGTCAGATGATTGCATAATTCTTGTATTGGTGGAGGCCGGTGTCACTGATATGGGTACCGTACTTTATGTAAACCCATATCAGAAGGGAATTCAAATGTTCAACCCTCTGATTGAAACCTCTACTACAGAAACCGTTTTTGACATTTGCTCTTGAGAAAAGAAAATATTTTAATCATTCCTTATATCTATGTGTTTGTCCCTCCTCCTACCACACTGAAAATATATATCCAGACCTATCTGAAGAATTTAATCTTTCCTTGATATTTCTTGAATGTATTTTCAAGATGGATGTGCTACTGCTTATATACTGCTCCATGGCGCTTAAAGCACTCTCTGGATAGTTTAAAATTTAATTATGCAGGCTGCACATTGCAAGCTGGATACTCAGTTTACTGATCTTGGAAGGCTGGAAGGCTGAGTGAACATCAAGCCAGCTACCTGGGACTGTACCCAAGTCACGAGCAGAGATTTGGTTGCAGTACTGCAGTTTAACCACTGCACCACAAGGCTGTCTTCAAAGTTTGTTAGAAATTTCATTTCTACATTAGTGTTAACACTTCAGGTAATAAAAACCTGAAAAAGAATCAAAGAACATCTAATTCAAGTCACTGTGCTTGGGCAAAATATTTTATTTTACATCACATATTAACTCGTATCGTCCAGATCATGGCAACAGAATCAGCTCTATTACTATAGATCCAAAAGGTCATTGAGTCCAACTCCCTGCCAAAACAAGAAATCTGCAGGTAAACATTCCTCCCAGTTGACTACCCAACTTTTTTAAAAAATTCCTATGAAGGAGACTTCACTTTTTTTCCAAGATAGTCCCTTTCACTGTTGAACATTTCTTGTCTTGTTTTTTCCAATGTTTAGGCATAAATCTCTTCTTTTAATTTGAATTCCTCAGTTTGAGTCCTTCCCCCTGGAGCCACAGTAAAAAAACTTCCATGCCACAGCCCTTCAAATATTTGAAGATGGTTATATCATTTCTTCTTTTCAGCACTAAACATATTCATTTCCCTCAACTGTTCATCACAGAGTTTGGTTTCTAGAACTTTTAACATCTGGTCACTTGCATGTGGCACATTCCAGCTTATCAATATCCTTTTTAAGTGGTTGCATCCACAGCTGGATACAGAGTTTCAGCTAAATTCTGACCAAGGCAGAAAGGAGTGGCGCTGTTATTTGTCTTAATGTGGACACTGTACTTCTGTTGATACAGTTGAGTATTGCCTTTGCCTTTTGCCACTGCACCACACTGTTGACTCATATCTAGCTTGTGGCCTACCAAAATCCCTAGATGATAGTGTCCTTTATGCACACAGAGAGTAAGTGTAGGAAACTTGATCTACACCAGTGTTTATGTAGTCTCAGGAATATGATCCATATACTAAGTAATCATGCTACATATATGTAGTCCTGAACAGTTCATTTCTTTCCAGGGAGCAAGTATTTTAGGTGCCATAATTATATTTTCTATTTGAGGGGAAATAAGCCTTTTTATTGGGGGAATGGCAACTCGAGTTAAAAGTGAAAACCTATAATTCTGTTCATCTAAAGGCATGAAAGAAACAATTAGATAAGAAGCTAGCTTAAATTAGACTTTAAACCAGAAATCTAACAAACTAAATCATGGGTACCAGCATGTATGATCTTCTATTTACGCGGTGGATTTAGTTCAGTCTTACTTTTGTTCTGTTCAGTGCTTTCAAAAAATAGGTACTTAATCAGTTACAGTTTGCTTAACCACAATGGATATAGTGTTGTAATGTAAATATAATGGTCATTAGTTGTATAGGCATACACCATTTTCAAAAACATGTCATCATGCCTTGTGTTGCTGGACAAGGCTGGAGTGTAAATGTCTCTGTTAGATTTCATGCATTTTCACAACCACATAGCACGAGGAGGTAAAATGACTGAGAAAATAGCAAGATTTACAAAATAGGAATGCTTCTGTTACAGTATTCTTATATAAAGGCTGAATGCCCGTTTTTTATTGTAAGAAAGACAAAATGTTCTTAAGCACTCTGTTCCCAAATTCACAGTATATCTACAGTCTTCTTAAAGTTAGTTGTGCATTGTAGCCCTCGTATAACAGCAGCCATGCTAAACTACACCTGTGGCACTAAATCTGGTATGATCTGCCCCAGAGCAGACTGTAGATGTAGAATCACAGTGGTCCACATCTACATTTATTAAGCATTTCATCAGAGCAGATCAGCTGCAAGTAGTGGATAGAATGCTGATCTTTGCTTAACTCACAGACCCTCCACAAACAAACACCATGCAAAGCTAAATTGCTTCTTGCTGCCCAGGGAGATAGAAATAAGTAGATACATGTATACCTGATTATAAAAACAAATGGAACAGTGGCATCAGTGACCTAAAAGAACAACATGGAGAGATATGTCATCAAGGGCATTACAGTGGGTAATTAAGTTATGCAGTTAATGAACAATCATTCACCTCTGTTTCTCCTAGTCTAATGCATCCTTGGTAATTGTCTGCTAGGTAATAAACCCCAATAGAATGGCAAATAGGTCCCTGCAAAGGAGTTTATGAATTCAGATTTTACATACATTTTAAAGGATGGTGTTTTCTCCATGTTGGGAGGCCTTTGCTATGTTGCAGTAACTGCATCTCAACAAATTCCTAATAGGAATTAATAATTAGTATTTCCACAATTAATATAATTGTAGTTTTAGAAGAGGTAGCCGTGTTAGTCTGTGCTTACATGGAATTGTCTACGAAAGCTCACATTAAAGTACAGCAGTTAGTCTTTAGGGTGCCACATTTTTATCTTCTTTTTTCATTTTTGTTTTGTTTTTGCCCAGTTAAAATCTTAGTGTAGGTCGTTAAAAGATTTATCTGACAGTAGACATGGAAATGGCAGCTGAACAACCATTTGCAGGTGGCTGAAAAGAGGTTCTGGAGCAACCCCAATGGGAGGCTTCAGTAGGGGTTTAGAGAGACACCTGTGTGCAACTAAGACTATGATTAAGTCATTTTCTCATAGTTGCATCACTTTGCTCAGGGTTCTGCTGAGCTCTCGAAAATGTTTTTCATTGTGCATGGAGCTTGCAATGGTAAGGAGTGCCTGGGCAGTGCTTCCCCTTAGTATATGCAGTCACACAGTTATATGTCCCACCTAGAGATGGGCACAAACCTTGGTTCAGAAGGTCGTTCTCCCTCCATCTCCCTGGCCAATGACCCACTCACCAGTCAAAGCGTGCTTCTCTCCTCCTCCTCTTTGGCTGTTCGACCAGTCCCCATTGGGAGCACGGGGGTGCCTGCCTTTCCTCTTTGTCTGAGTGGGCTATCAGCCAAGGAAGCAGAGAAGCCCCTGCCCCTGCTGGAGACTGGTTGAAGAGCCAAAGAGGAGGAGGAGAGGAGCTTGCATCAACTGGTGAGGGGGGCGGGATCCAACCGGGAAGGTGGGGGAAGGTGTACGAACCAGCACAAACCTCTGAACAAAATATCATAAGTAAGATTTGCTGTGAAGTTGCTTTCTCATTTAAAGTTTTAAAAAACTATTTTATAGAAAAATAATGTTACTACATGTCACCAGAGATCAGTAATCCTGCACGTTTTACCTGGAAGTAAGAGAATGTAGTAACTGATGAGTGGTGGGAAGGGGGTGTTCCCAAATGGAATCATTCTGAGTTGTGAATCACTATGTATTTTGCAAAGTTGCTGTTCTGACTTTTGATGTTCTGTATTCTGAGACTATGAAGTGCCTTTTCCACATTATTTTTCTATTTATATAGAAAAGTTTTTCAGAAGTATAGTAGTGCAAAGTTTGAGTGGGGAGGATTCCCATAGAGGATCCTTGGCTGAGAGCCAAGGAAGTTCTACTTGACTTGTCTGCTAACAAAGCCTGCTACATTTGCACTGGCATATGCCCCCTCTCTGAGTCCTCCTTAATCATATCAGGGGATGCTTGCAACTCTTCTTTCCTCTTGCCCCAGCATCCTGGTATCCAGCCAACACATCCATCAACCCCTTCTGTGGCTCCTTCCTGTCTGCACATATAAGAATCCTATCCCATCTGGGGGACTCCTGAGGCAGTTCAGTTGGGGTTTCAACTTCTTCATCCCAACCTTCAGGCAAAGCTTCACTGCGCTGTGCAGGCATCCCCATGGAGGCAACATTTTCCTTGACTCTAGGCTGCACCTCATTGCTCTCTGAGGTACAGAACTTCTCTGGACTGCAAATCATTAAAGGATCAGCAGAAGTGGGACAAGGAAGGAAGGAAGGAACAGGAGGGCTGTGGGCTGGAATGCAACTTGGATCACAACTAGCATGAACAGTGGACTCTCAAATCAATCTGTAGCCCCTGTTTGAGGACTGCTTGAAATTTCAGATGTAATACAAGCTGCGAATCAAATTGCAGCAAAGCTGAATCATTTTGATTCAGCTCCAATGTAGCCACACCCAAACGTGATAAGTATTAATGGCACGTGATTCTAAGAGGTGGTTCTCTGAAATAACTAGCTGTAAAATGCTAAATTATTACTGCTAAGTAACATTATCAAAAGTGCTACCCTGAGCAGATTTTGCTATCAATGGCCAGAATCCAGCAATCGCTTTAATAAAATGGCAATAAGGAAGAAGATTCTGTGACACCAGCATATTTTCTTCATAGCTTTAATTGTGACTAGACAGGACTTGCAAGTCACTGCATTTGTCTGTTGAAAGCGTGCATTCTCTTCAGTCGGAGAACCTTTAAACGATCTCCTTATATGGTTGCATAAAGCTTTCCTTCCCCTCTTTTTTGTCCATTCCCTTGACACCTTATTGAAGATGAAAGGTGATTGGCACTCTGGTGAGGCAAGGCAGGGCTCAGCAATTCATCTTCATTTTCATGGCAGTCTATGTGTTTGATTGCCTAAAGTTCCCAGGATAGCTCATGGATACAGAATGCAATATAGAGGCTGCTCCTGCAGCTCTCAGCAATCTCGGTAGAAAGGAAAGAAGAAGAAAAGAGGGGGAACATAATCCTATATACTGTTAGTAGGGAAAAGATAATAAAAGGGTGGATTCCCCCCCCCCTCACGTTTACTAAATACACACATTTACTAGCATTATGTGAGCCATTTCTGCTGTGATTCTGGCACAAGAAAATTGGTGCTTTTATTGCGATTGCGTTTTCCAGTGGTCCTATGTGTTGGGGTTTGAGAGGTGACCATGCAGAAAGATTTGGTCTTAAGAGTCAGAGCCAATCATTTTGTGAGCAACTTTGCAGGAGATGTTTTTTTGTTGATGTGGTTTAAAATAGGGCTCCATATTTAGCACAGGTGTCTCAGGATTAGGAACGGTGCCTTTCTTGCTCACACCATTGCAAATAGTAGTTAGCCAGTGATGTGGCACACAGAACTGCACTGAACTACATGAAGTTGCACTATACATACGTTCTCAGTGATGCCTACTGGTTGCTGCAGTACTACATATTTTGATCACAGCTGAGCTGAAATGCATTGTTCTAATTTGCAGATGAATGATTGTTCGGCCTATTATACCAGTCCAATCCAAGAAGAGCTGCTTCCACCTTTTTCTGTAGTTCCCAGAGTTCTCCATGCGATGGTCCTAAGAGCTGGATAAATCATCCCTAGTCCTCAGGATCTGTATCCTCACTTGACTTTCTGCAACATTTGACAGCAATAGTTCACAAACAGCTGGAAGGTTGTGCTTTGTTTCTCAAGCTGTTGCGTCAAACTCCCTACAAAGAATATAATGGAATAGTTTTGAGTGAGCAGTGGGGTTTTTGTCAGACAGGGCATCTTTGGAAGAAATTAGCACAATTTCTCATTTTTAAAATTTTTCTGTATGCATACCCTCATCTTTTAGAACATCTTACAAAAATTACATTTGCTAGAATGGAGTTGTTTGCATCTCTGTGTTGCTTATCAGAATGGACTGCCCTGGAGAAATACAGTTCATATTAGCATCTTGAACTCAGACATATAGGTGTAAACCACTGGGTTTCCCCTGCCATACTGGAACCACAGTATGTTTTTAGAAGACTGTATTTTCCAAGGAAGCTTGATAAGAATGTTATGCCAGAAAAGGGAGAGGGATGGAGTGAACCAGGGAATTCCTGTTAAAATTGTCCGGCGGGGGGGGGGGGGACATGGAGTGGGGCAGCAACTTCAGTACTATGTGAGAAGGATACACAACCAAGTGTGGGCTACCCCCAACCTGTCACTCTTTTCAAATATACCTGGACAGCCTTGGCAGCAAGCCCCCTGATCTAAAATGGTTGCTGTTAAATGCTCACTTGAAAAATCAACAGTCATTCAATATTTGACCTTGGATAAGCATGCCAATCCGGACTGTATTACAGAGACTTGGCAGGATGAAACTGGGCAGAGAGGGGTTAATATCTCCCAATGCTACCTTGCCAGGGTTCTCTGTTCACAGCAGGCAAAACCAGGTGGACTGGAAGGGAAAGTTTCAGCAGACTGTCGTAATTCCACCCCCCTTACTAGATGCTGTGTTTCACAGTCTGACGGGTCTGGCTGCGTATACCTCAGGGGATGCCCAGGAGAAATTCGAGATTCTGTTGGTGTTCCACCTAACCTGCTGCTCAACAAGCTGCTGCAGTACACTCTTTTGACGTGGCTTTCTCTACTGGGTAGGATGATAGTGATCTGGATGTGGAAGAGCCCTCTGTAGTCATGAACAGACTATTGCCTGGTGGATTTAGACTCAGTGCAACATAGAAATCTCTTCCCTCTCCCCTTGCTTCACTGGTTACAGATCAGTTTCTGGGCACAATTCAAAGTGCTACTTATGACCTAAACAGCCCTATATGACTTGGGTTCTGATTATCTGAAAAACTACATCTTCCTAGACTGGGCTTTAAGGTCAGTGGAGCAAGTCCTTCTCATAGTTCCACTATCTTCAGAAGCCATCTGGTGGGGGTCTCAAGGGAGGGCCTTCTCAATGGCCATGCCCACACTCTGGGGCCCTTTACCAAAAGAGGCTAGGTTGTCCGTCCCTGCTCTTTTTTCCTGGCTGCAGTTGAAAACCTTTTCACTTAAGCAGGCTTTTGACAATTGAGCCTCCAGTTCTGAGGCTGATTCTCAGACCAATCAGCTAAATTACTTCTACCAGTTTTAATTGATTTTAACAAGTTTTCATTTTAATAGAATTTAATAGAATATAACTATATGATTAAAATAAAATTTTAATGTTTATTATTTTGTATTTTAATCTGCTATTGCTTTAAATTGTTCTTTTAGCCCCCATGGGTCCTAACGTTTGGAGAAAAGTGGAGTATAAATCAAATAAATAAGTAAATATAATTACGTACGTTGGTCACAGTCTTTAAACTGTTAATGTAGGTTTATGTAATTCTGTGTGTCAGGAAAGGTACGGTGCTCAGACGCTATCTTACGAGGAGAAAAGGTAGAAGCAGCTGCCTATGGAAAGACTTCAAAAGTGTACATCCTCCTTTTTTTTAAGGCAATGCCTGAAAGATCCACTTTTCCCCTGAAACATCGGCAGTAAAAATGAATGTGATGGACATAGGTGAATTTGAAAGGGAAAGTGTTCTCAGTGGCTCTTCATTTCCAGAAAGAAAGTGTGAAATTTCTCCTGTTTTGTCATGACTGTGCCATGAAATTCCTGATCATTTTCTTTAGTTTACTGAAGGGCCCAATTATAAGATCAGGCTCAGGAACTGAGAAGTCTGGCTGGCATGGAAATTTAGTTTGGGGATGATTTGCTCAGGTCTATGTTTGCCTTGCAGGGTGCTAAAGCTACTTTTATAGTTCATAGTAAGGTTCCATCTGAAGTAGGAGACACACTGGCCTTTTGCCGGTTTCCCTGTAAAGGAGTAATCTAAGCTCATGGCACCCTGTAGACCCTTTTGACGTTGTGCATCCCTGATCATAGGGACCCATGCACAGTTCGGATTCTATGAAGCTCCTGCATGGTTTAATAATAATAGCAAAGGAGAAAAAAGAGTGAGCTAGCAATCTTATAACTTCACACATACAACTTAGAGGTGCCTAGTATAAATGATCCCTTGCTATGGGGGAGTAATAATAAACATTTACAATTGTGAGGTGTCATAGTTTCTACAGCATGAAATAGGACTACCATAGTGAAGCAGAAAAGTGTAAACATACTACATATGAGGTGCTGAAAAGGACGGGCCTCCATGCTGACATTTAGACTCTTTGATTTTGACCGTTTGGGATAGCAGATAATTTAAGAAAAATCCCCTCGAAAGGTGCAAAATGAGGCCTGTCACAGTCAAGTTATTCGTTGCATAATAATTTTATAAGTTTTTTGGAGTCAGTTATCTTCATAAAACCCTGTTTCTTCTGAATTAAGATTTACTCACACAAATTCTGAAGAACCCATACAATGTTGCTGCTAAAATTGCATTTCAATAGGTTTTTTCTCTGTGTTGTTTCTCCGTGTGGACCTTTTCCTGCCTTTCCACACAACTTTAGCCCCAGCTTTTCACAGTGGTGCAATGTGTACAGAGCAGCTATCTCACAAGGAGTGTTCTGCAGAGATGTGGTTCATGAGGTCTGACTTTTCTGCATGGGTTATCCTGCATCTCCTGCCCCTCTTCTGCACTGCTTGTCCTACATTTATGGAACTCTCAAAAACAGTGAAAATCTGCGAAGCAATCATTCAGGAGGGGACTTGAAGAAGAGATTTAAAATCCTTCTTCCTGCTCAGTAGCTGATTGGTAGCATTTTAACCTTTATGCCCTACCTAACTCTCTCTAACTACATGTCCTCAGTGCAGCCCTTCTCCTATCACTTTTACCAGTGAGTGTTTTCTTTTGTTCATTGTGAATATTGCTTTTATTTTGGCACAGGGAAAAATAAGTTCATTAATGACATTATTGTGGCTGGGACAAGAATGTGCAGTCCACATTTGTCTTTCATATGGGAATGGGCATTACTGAGACCATAATGGGAAGTTTAGTTCTTATTAAGTGTCATGTAGAACAGTAGTATAAGAGACTCATTTTCAGCTGAATGTGGAAGACGTAGTGCATCACAAATTGTGAAGAAGAAAAAAGGACTGAACTACTTTTCCTTTTCCCATGTTGAGCAAGTTTGTCATATTTATATCAATATTTGACTTTTATTGGCAACAGTGAAATTAGGTAAACTGATAGATATATTACTGAGCTTAAGTATGTTGTGTTATTGGTAATAATAATAGTACAGTTATTGTATATCTTGACGATATGTGATTTCATTGTTGTGAGGGTCCCTCTACCAATGCAGATCACAACTGTACTTCCATACATCAGCAAATTGATCACCTAATGGCCATTCTTTGGTAGCAAGAATTATTCTATATTCCTGTAAAATTATTGTATAATACATGGGTGAAAGTTTACCTGTAATGGACTTTTCTGTACCAATTGTTCTCTGTCTACTTGCAGAATAAAAGTAGAAGATTTCTCCAGTTCTTGGGTAGGGTTTGATGTTTGTTGGCTTTATTTATTTATTTTTTCTGTCTAAGGCTGTTTTAGTTTTGCTTTTGCTTTTTTGTCTCTTTTGTTCTCCTAGGTTATGGATCTCCATACCAACAGAAGAAAGCTAGCTCCATCTGCATTCTTTCAGAATCAGGCATATGCAGTTTTATTCAGATAGACTTAATGGCATTCATGTTGACTTGCTGCTGAAATGGATTTTAATCTGACAGAAGCAGTTATTTCTTTCTGATTGATGTGTCCCATGATGTGGTACAGATATGACTGTTTGGCTCTTTTCCCTTTATGACTAGGATGGAAACCTGTGGGGAAAGAGGGAGGTAGAGGGAGCCCTCTGATCTCAAAGGCTCTGTTATATCCAAAGCACTGCTGGGCTCTTGCCAGCGGGACAGAAATCTCAGCTGGGCTATTTTTTCCATCTTTGTTCTTCTCCGTGGGATTTTATTGGGGCTCTTCTTTATTGAGAACCACACTGTGTACTCTTTAGGGCTCGAAAAGAAAACACAAAGAATTCTTCATATAGGCACATACATTTGGGTTTATGAACCAAGCAGCCTTTTCCGAAAATTCCTCTGCAGCCTCTGTAAACTTCTTATCACTTTTTGGAAACACTGAAGACTGTTCACTCATTTCGTATGTAATATTTATGTTGACCATTTAAATCTGAAGACTGCAGGTATTTTTTACAAGGCACTAGCCACTATCTTGGATGCATCTCTTGTGTGTGCTGTTAATGTGGGATTGGAAGCAGGCAAAGAACATTTTAAAATCAATTTTAGATTCTAGCTCCTAGCCATTATAGGTCTCACATTTCAGAAGTATAGGAAATTCAAAAACCAATTTAGCCATCCCTTGTGAAAATGGTCTACGACTATGGCCAAGCGTGGGTCCATGCCACAGGGTAAGGCTGACTCACATGTAAGTGTATGAGGCACAGGAAATTGCATGTTGCAAGAGAGCAGAAAGAAAGGTGCTTGTAAAGAGGAAAAGATTGTTGCTATCTTTACCATTAATGCTGTTTTCATCTGAGGTGAAGCTATTTTTAAACTGAGTAGTGGGTGGGAAAAAAGTGAAATGATTTCACATGTAGCAGCTTCATTTCAACCCAGGGAGAGCTGTTCTATATATAACATTATTGTGGCTGTTTTGAAAGCAGAGGCACCTGAACTCTCCCACTGAGCCTTTTTTATTTTCACTACAGATACAGGGTAGTCACTGTGTTAAGAGGAAAGTGTGAAGCTTGAAATAATGCATGTTCAAATTAGATGTTCAGCACCTGGGCTTTGCTGAGACAAAAACATGTTAATCCCTGGAGTTTTCAAGATTAGTAAAGGGGAAAAAAAAAGATAATTTGGTGTGTCATTCTTTTCATTCTTTCTTTATCAAAAATAAGCGAAGCCATTATGAGATTAATGCCTTTGGATTGGTTGAGTTGGTGTATAAGAGAAACATTCAGATCATTTTCTTGAGAATGCTGAGGTTCCCTGGAGATGCTTACCAAGGGTTCCCCAATGAGAAAATTGTAATATGCAGAGTTTGGAAATAAGTAGTTTCAAACAGTTAGCTACTTTTATTAATTCTTTCCCCCCCAATGAAAAAATATATATAATGAATTAAATTATGATTGTAACTTAAGGAGGGATAACATTATTCCTTTTTCTGTGTTACTTAATTTTTTTAATTCTTCTATAGTTACTGTGGTACATTCTTCCAGTCTGTGATGAGGCCACTAAAGAAGAGTATAGGAAAGGGGGGAGAAGAGAGCTGCTGAGGTGGGTGCAGAGCTCTTTACCAGTTGCACCACTACTCCCTAAGTCACAAGCTGGAATAAAGGCTGGGATCTATTGCACAGGTGTGTAGCCGGGGCACTTGGGAAATCTTGGCTGTGTGTTGCCAAATCACCAAACCACTCTATACCACAAAGCAGGAAGGTTTGAGGGAAGCATCTAGGGCTGGCCCTACTATTATTCAGTGTGAGCTGGTTACTCCAGATAGTTTGTTTGTGGTGTTATAAAAGTACAGTATATTGACTTGGTAGTTATTCAGATATTACTGTATTTTTAATCTGAAGGACAGGTACTTGTGAGTTTTTCTCAGGCATCATGACCAGACTTGAAACTGGGCTCTTTAACTTAGGAGCATCACTTGCTCTCCTACCTCAGTCAGCAAAATGTCTTGGACCAGCCCTGAATGGGCACTGTTGCCTGAGGACTCTTGCTTTCAAGCAACATCACCTGAGCAGCCATTCACCATCCATGCCCTTCCCTTGAGTTTTAGTGTGTCCTGCATATTTGTGTGTGTGTTGCAGAAGTATGGGATGGGATTAAGGTCACTCTGCTTTCCACAGTTTCTGTGTCAGAACTCTTGAAGAGGACTCGGTGAAATCTTGATGAAATCTTACATTTGTAAAAATTCCAATTTCTTTTTAAGATCTTCAGAAAACTGTAGAAACAACTAGCTGTCTCCTGAAAATTCCTCCTTTGCCTCTGGAAAATAAAACCTTGACTTTATGCAAATAGCTGCAAATACTGTGGAGTGCATGACAAGGGGGCTTCTCCATCCATGCTGATTTCCTGTGGCATCATCCATCATTTCCATTATCTTGTATGAAATGCTTATTGGAATTTCTGCCATTAACATTTTCTATATACATTGTCTGTAATGCATAATGGATTATGTGTCTGAACAAAAGAAAATATCCCATGAAGTCAGTGAGTGCCTTGTAAGCTGTGTCAAGGTCTGTAATGTTATGATCTCATTGTGTTAACAGAATATGTGTCTCATATGCTCTTCCACTGTGGAATTTGAGTTGCACCTATCCTTTTTGTTGTTTAGTCGTTTAGTCGTGTCCGACTCTTCGTGACCCCATGGACCAGAGCACGCCAGGCCCTCCTGTCTTCCACTGCCTCCTGAAGTTGGATCAAATTCATGTTGGTTGCTTCGATGACACTGTCCAACCATCTCATCCTCTGTCGTCCCCTTCTCCTCTTGCCTTCACACTTTCCCAACATCAGGGTCTTTTCTAGGGAGTCTTCTCTTCTCATGAGATGGCCAAAGTATTGGAGCCTCAGCTTCAGGATCTGTCCTTCCAGTGAACACTCAGGGTTGATTTCCTTCAAAATGGATAGGTTTGTTCTCCTTGCAGTCCAGGGGACTCTCAAGAGTCTCCTCCAGCACCACAGCACAGTTAGCCTGTACCAATTGAGACTTAGCAACCATAGGTTACGTAAGGCAAAACTACATATGAATCCCACATTTCCAATTTCCTAGTGTTTAAAATTCATATAGCAGCTGTTGGGTGGGTGTGCACAGGATCTCTTCAATATCATAGGCTTTTCTCCTGAGGTAAATAGCAACTTGAGGAGGGGAGAATTTCATCAGGAGGAGTACAGAGAGAAAGGATTAGCCCCATATCAATCTAAAAGTCATAGTCATAAAATCAATATTTTACTTGGCCTCAAATGACACCCTGTGTTTTTGTTTTATTTTCTTCATCCTCTCCACTTCCTCTTTCTTCTTCTCCTCCCCCTTATTTTGTTTAATTTTTTTGTTATCAGTCTCCCTTCTTTAAGAAGCTCAAGGCAATATACATGGTTTTCCCCATTTTAACCTCAAAAGAACCCTGTGAGATGGGTCATCTAGAGGTCATCCAGAGTGAGTTACAAAGTCAAGTGGAGATCTGAATCTTTATCATGGCTGGCTACTGGTGGGCCTTCAATTATTATCCTTCTTTCTATTGATGACATCATGGGGCAATTGTAATCAGCAGCATTCTATTCCTTATAGTTTCAGGGCAAAATCTTGAGAAAGAAGGTCCTTGTGGCATCACAGAATGAGGCAGACAAGATTTGGGAAGGAGGCAAGCACAAACTGTATTTTAAAGTAGGAGATAAAAGACCTAATGGGATTTAAACAGTGACTGAAATTCAGTAGTATGTTGCAACTAGAATAGGCCTATTGACTCAATAGAACGTGTGGAGGAGTAGACTCACTAGATCCCTACTGATTCAATGAGCCTACTCTAGATGCAACTTACTACTGGACTTCTGCCTCTGCTTTCTGATCCCATGTACCATGACATTAACTCATCAACTTACAAGATTAGGTTTTAGGATCCTAGTACTAACATACAGCACAAATACTGCCTTTGCACCATGTTCTTTCAGCCAGTCTGGTGGCAAGTATTTTGATGGTGCTCTTCTGGCATTTATCTCCTGATGTTGCTGAAACCTAAATGCACCATCCATTGCATTGTTAAATGCTTGCATTTGCAGCTTCTCAGTATTTTTCTCGAAGTAAATGAGTACAGTAAACTATTTGCATATTTTATATAGTTTATATTATGGATGTGCACTGTTTTCAGACAAATGTGCAAAAATGGGATGAATCAGGGCCCATGTGTGTCTGTGGGGTGGCCACAGGGTGGAGCATAGAGCCGCTAGTTACCAACAAGGTGGGCCAATGTTCCCACAGATCTGTTGTGTTCCATTCAGCATTTGTGGGGTTAACAATTTTTAAATCATTGATGCCCTGCAGTTTGAACTGAGAAAACAGAAGTCAGAGAGACTGAGCAGCTGGTGTCAAAATAACCCCTTTGAAACCCCTCTCTCATAAAGCCCAAGATCCTCCCTAAACAGTCCAACCACTAAAGCACCAGGAAAGGCTCAGACTGAGGTCACTGTGCTCTTTATGTACCCTTTCCTTGACTCAGAGATTTTGTGTTAATGTCAGACAAAGTGGAAGACTTGCATTGTTATTCCTAGCTAGGAGTCACATTCTGTAATTTTCTTTTTTTCCTTCTTATCTAGCTTAGTCCACTGAACAGAATACTGCAAGGACTGACAGCGTGTGTGATTGTGGATGAAGGGCTGCATTTCTTTGTTATGAATGTTGACTGGCTAGGCCAGAATTAGTGTGGGATGGTCTTGTCTCTTCCTCACAGGCCTCCAACTTTTTCCCCTCCTTGTGACCATGCAAATTCAACTTCCTACTGACTTTGTGCAATTGTTAGGTGGATGCTTGTGAACATGCCTATCACATCCCTGAAAGTGATAGCACGATGTAACCCTGCCCCAGGAGTTACACTGTTTTTTTCTCTATTTGTGAGAATGGTGTTTTTCAAGGAGATGATGAAATGCACAAATACTGTCATGGGTCCAGGCAAAGATTGGGTTGGAACGTCACCAAAAGGACACAGGGCAATTCAGGCACTTAATCTGTGTACTCTTATTTGGGCACTTCCTCGATTCATACTCACTTCTTCTCTTTTTCTCTAAATGGTGATTCTGATGGAAATGATCCTCTTCAAAAACGAAAGGGGCTATTATTATTTGGTCACAAACTGGGTCAAGAGATGCTGCATATAACGGATGTATATATTCCTCGGGAGTAGCTACTAGCAAATGGATACATAGTTGTCATCTGATTCCTGTCATTAGACTAACATGGTATTTCCTTCAGGATACAGTAATTGTTCTATACTACAGAAAGATTAGAGAAATTATGTACAGCTCTTCCCTCAGCTAATAAAATATCTTCAAAAATACTGGAGAAATGCAATTATGTCTTTGTTAGCCTTTGTTTCCCCCCCCCCCCCCCCCCCCCCAGAATTCTGACGAAACCATTGTTTGTATGGCTAGTGGAAACAACATTTTTCCTTTGTGATAAAAAGTGCTGACAAATGCTGTTTTGCTGTTTGAAAGAGCAAAACAGTTTCGGAATAGCAACACAAAAAAGTCACTGATGAAAGAATAAATCTTGTTTTTAAAGGAACAAGTTTACTATGTAATGATCGATCCTTGCTCTATTATATAGGCAAATGTATTTAGAAGGTGTCTGATAATGAAATAAAGCTGGTCTCCCATGTCAGGATAATCATAGTCTTTATACCCTTCTTAATGGATAAATCTGTTCTAGGGGGAATAAATATATATAGGTCCTATTGAATTTTGCAACTCAGAAAGAACTGTGTTAATGAGCTTAATGTTAACAATCTTTTATTTGTGAAGGACTTTTTTTGAAGGCAGGAAGAAATCTGTGATCTTTACAGCCTAATATGGTTTCTGGGATATTTCCACTGCATGAATATTTATTTATTTATTTATTTATTTGATTTATATCCCGCCCATCTGGTATATTCTACCACTCTGGGCGGCTATGGTGGTATCTTCAAAATATGATGGTATCTTCAAAATAAACTTTAGAGAATATAAGTGCAGTTGAAAACATTACAGATGGTTGATTGGCATGGTATAGAGACTTTTGAAATGAATAATAAATATAAGAAGGACAATTTCATGAATGACTCTTAACTTAGAAGCTGAATATCTGCATCCTAAGATGACATTAGAAGATTGACCAGAAGGTACATTCAGGGTTCTTCTAGAGTAGGCTTTATATTATAGCCACACTGATTCAGCATTACTAATTCTCACAGTCTGTGTAGGGGTGGTTCTTACTATAATATGGAGAACTATTGCTCCGAATGTTAAGGATAGAGTAAGTAACAGAACAATTAAACAGGTTCTAGAGAGAGTCAGACTTATTAGAGTCCAACATTAGCAGAGTCATGTCTTGGAACTTTGTATCTAGAAAAGCTCACCACAAATCAAAATTGACTTGACAACACATGATTATTATTATATCATGGTAACAAGTCATCAGATATATGTTGTGTTCCAGCCTATAAAGCATCCCTAATTTCACTTGTTTAACAGGAGGCTAGAATTTTATTTCCAAGATTCTACCAAAAATATTAATTTGCATGCAGCCAATTTCTCCCTCCCTGCCCGTATTTTCAGTATTTCTGTAATATGATTATTGTGCAGTAAGTGTTTCATAGGCTCTTTTTTTCTGGTGCACTTACAGAAAAAGAGGTATTTTGTGCAGGAATTCCATCCTTCTTGCCTTGGTGGAAATCTAAGAAAAAAAGACAGGAAAGCAATAGAAACACACAAGAGGGTTAAAAAGGGAAGCCAACATTTTGTGTAAAGAAAACTTAAATTTCTATTAGTAGCCCTGACTGAATAAAATTTATATGTCACTGGTTCATATTTTAAGTCCAGTCATTTTCTCTTAAGTAAGGATTTGTAAGTTTCAGTGTGCTGTACTTAAACCATGCTTGAGTCTTGACAGGAGGGTGGACTTTTAGAGTGGCATTCAACGACTATGAGCTTCAGTTGCAAAATAAAATGGGAGAATTGTCTGGGAGCAAGTGGAATTACTTCAGTCTCTTTAATATCTCACAAGCAAGGCTCCCCCCCCCCCCCCCCCGGTAATACAAGTTGTTGCCCAAACATGATTAACCCAGCTAGGATTCCCAACAAGTATTATTAGAGTCATTAATGTGAATAAATATTAATTTCTGAAGTATTGCCCTAAATGTACTTGGCACTGTACAGTATCAAATGTTAAAAAGGTCTCTGTCTGAAAAGTGTTAAAATGAGGAGACAAATACTGAGAGTGCATTTATTCATATGTTCCTTAATAATAATAACTGCATGCCATCAAGTCAATTCTGACTTACGGGGACCTTTTCCAGAGTTTTCTAGGTAGAGAATCCTTAGAAGTGGTTTACCATTCCTTTGTTCTGGGGGCAGTTCTGGAACTGTGTAGCTTGCCCAAGGCCACGCAGGCTGACTCTTCTGGCATGCACCATGGGGAATCAAACCCCTGACTCCACAGTCAGATACCTAAACCACTGAGCTATCCAGCCAGCTATGCTCCTTAAAATGGGGATTGTTTTTGAAGAAAATACCATACTGAAGTTTGACATGGGAAAGGACGAAAGACCAGTATGCAGCTGAAAAATTAACCATGAGGCTGCAATTTTCCAAAGCTAATTCTGTAGAGAATGTGGGCCAAAATCATTCTCCATAGATCAGTGCCTTGATGGTCCACTGTGTATTAGGATATCTGCCATGGAGTCTGTAAAAGAGGAATTATTCTCCCCCTCCCTATTTTCGCAGGAAAGTGAGTTATGTTCCCTGCCAGTGCTAGGATTAAATACTGACATCCACAGAATTAAAGAAGATATTTCACATAACACACACTGGAGACATATACAACTAGCTGCACTCTGAAAAGGTTTGCTCCCTTGACATGGCACAATCCAGAGATTGATTCAGATGTCCTAAAGATTGAATTAAAACCACCTCTGGCCTTGTGGGAGAATAGTGGAAAGGAAGCTGAACCTGTTAAAAGGATACTGGCATAGCAACTGGAAGGAATGAGTGAAAAGAAACAAGAAAATTAAATAGCTGCGGACCCATAAGGGAGGATATGCTTCACCACAATGTGTTTTTGCTACACCAATTAAAACCAGTGCTTGAAAGCTTACCTCTGCAGCAGGGGAGGACAACAGTCTTCCAAATGTATTCCATCCTCAAAATGTATTTGGCTTACAACTGTTGTTAAGCCTATACAACATAATCAGTGGTGAGGAATTGTAGACATTGGTAGTCCAGAAGCATCAGGAGGGCCACAGTTGCCCATTCCACCCTACAGAAAACAATGCACTTGAATCCTGTTGCTTAATATAGTAAATTGCAACTAGAGTGGACCCATTGAATCAGTAGAGATTTCATAAGGTACTGCTTCTGTAAGATCCATAGATTCAATGGGTCTATTCTAGTTGTGACTTACAATGCTAAGCATCTGCTCTTTGCCAAAGTACACGTAATGTGGAATCCAGGGCCAAAGTAGCTCAGAAGTTAAGCCAAGCTAAGATGCAGTGTGATATAGTGGTTGGAGAGTTGGATTAGAACTCAGGATTTCTGGGTTGAGCTCCCTAGAAAGCCATGAAACGTTGAGTTTGTCACACTTTTATAGACTAATTGTGAGCCCCTCCAGCCCTGTCCACTTCCATGGGATATGCCTCTTCCATTGTTTGGTCCGTAAAAGCATGACACAAATGATCAAATTCAATAGGATTTATAATAACTTGGATGGGGGAATAATCCAGTGGATAACTGGGTCAGAGTCCTATTTACATTCACTAATCCACAATCCATGCTTTTTGTAGCTTCAATCCAGTTCCCTTTATCAGGATGGGCTTAATTTATGAGCCCAGTTCCCACCACTAGGCTCCCAGCTAGTTCTGTTCTTGCAGCCCCAGAGTTGGGGCTCCTCCACCGTCCCTCTGCTCCTATGAGAGAGAAGACTGGTATGTTCACAATGAGTGCAGGTAAGAGGGGATCCTCTCTCCTTAGATCCATGCTTGCCCTGGCTTCCCAGTCTCCTGTCCCCCTGCTTTTCCCAGCACTGAAAAGCTGGAGTCATTGCTGCTTCCTCTGCCAGCATTGGCTCTGGATCAGCATGTGTTCTCTCAACCTCAGTTTAGTTCTTCCTCTCCTCTCTCCCCAATAGGATGTTCGGCAAAGGAGTTTGTTCTCATGTCTTTTTCTCTATCTCCCTTGGGTATTTGGAGCTGAACCAAAAACTCCTCTACATATCTTAAATATAGTCCCACTCCCCTGGGGGTTCTGGTTCTTCTTCTAGGGAGTCTTCTGCCCAGAAACAAAGGATAATGGAGTTGGAAGGGGCCTAGAGTCCAACCTCTGCTCTTTGCAGGAATCCAAGCCAAAGCAGATCTTACAGATGGTTGCCCAGTTTTTTCTTGAATGCCTCCAGAGTCGGAGTGTGAATGTTTTGGTTGCCCCCCACAAGCTCCTTCACCAAGGTCTCTCTCTTGTTCTGCTGTGGATTCGGGTTCCCTTTCGCAAGGTTTCTCCACTGTGTCCTTCACTACTTCCCAATGGGCCTTTGGTTGCTGCTGCTCCCCTGTTTGACCGCTGGCCTCCTCTTTAGACACCTTCTGCAAGGGTTCTCCCTTCACTGGCGGCAAGGCAGCTTTTATACCTGCCAACCCCAGGGGTAGATCAGTTCCCTCTTCTCCTGTAGGGATTGTCCTCCAATCCTCAGAGCCAACAGTACCACAAGGGGCTGGGTCCTGCTGTTGTGGGAGTGTCTGCTCTCAGTGCTACCTTCTTCCTGCTCAGCATGGTAGAACCTCTCATGAGCCATTGTTGTGGATGGGGCAGGAAGCTCAGGCCTTGGATCAGAGTGCAACAGCTCACTAACAAGGTTGTCTATGGTCCTGTCCTCTTCACACTAACCTGCCTGATATGATTATTGTAAGGATAAATTGGAGAGGAGGGAGGCTATGTGTGCTGCCCCTAGATTACTGCCTGAAAGGTGTGATAGTATTGTAGTGGTAATAGCAGCAAGAGTAGTAGCAGGAGTAGTAACAGCAGCAGCAACAAGAGGAGGAAGGCCAGAAATTTAAAAATTTAAAAGAATCAAGAAACAATATCAGGTCATCCTCCTCCTCATACTAATTTTAGCAACTAAACTTGTTCCAAAATCTTTGACTACCAATTTAAAATGATTGCCAATAGCTACTGATCACTGATTTTGCAAACATGTCATCTCATCTGCAAATCCTTATGAGTTAACTCCTAATTTTTAGGCTTGAGCCTTTGATCCACCCTTTGCACCTGCAATGCTGAGAAATAAGAACTGTGATAGAGCAGCAACAGCAACAGCAGCAACAACAAAGCTTTATGGGAGATGCCTGAAAACATTAGACATAGGATAGCAGGCTTCTATCTGCAGATGTATGAATTCCTTAAAAATTACTCTAAAGTAATCTTGCTATACTCAGTGACCCCAGATTAAATAGTCTGTTGATTAAATTAATGCTTTGAAATATGTTATTTAAATTAACGAGGCATTAGAAATATGACATATTTAATCCTCTTTGAAAACCTGAGCAGACGTAGAAAGTAAGTCTCATTCTCCTCTGTACCATCATCATCATGGTGAAATGCTACTTGCTTGCTAATTGATTACAAAACATATTTTTATATCTGAGATACAGTACCTTTTAGTCCTTTTTGTTTTTTGGTAATTAAAGACAATGATTAGAATATCCATCATAATGCATTGGAGTTACCCATTGGAGTGCATAGAGGAGTGCTATATTGCTGCAATTGCACCCCAGTAGTTGAAGTTGCTTACAATTTCCTATAAAATGGGGATATAACACTTATTATTTTGGGAACCATGAAAAGTAAAGAGGAATTGAAAACTGGATTGTAAAATTTATGGAAAGATTGAATGGGCTGCATTACTTATTAAGGGATGTTTTCTAGCTTTTTTTTTTTTTAAAGCTTTAGTCTAATAAAAAGGCCTTTCTTTTTCTTTTTTGCTTTGTCTATGTGTTTATGTTATATATTACTTTTCTCTTCCTTCTCATAAACCCATTGTCAGATGAAGGAGCGGGGGGAGAATTCCAAAGAATTATTTTGTGGCATAAACATTTGTTGTGTAAGAAACTCATCAGCATCTGCAACACAATAAATAGTTCAAAGAAAATAAAGTTTTAACCTCTTAAGGTTTCCTGTGGGCAAGGTAGCTATCTTTTTTTACAAGAGCTATGCATCAAATAAAGACAAGGCTGAAGGCCAGCTCTCTCCATTATGGAGCAACATAGACAAAGGAATTTATAACCCCCTGCACATCAGCAGAAAAAGTTTTCCCCTAATCTAAGTTCAATTCATGCATCTAGTTTCTTAAGTATCAGGTATATCAGTTAAAGGTCTATTTGCCTTAGTTATCTAATGTAATGAATGAACGCCAAATGTAATCTAGTCCAGCACTGCACAGTTGTACACTACAGATGTTTTAGATGACAATTCCAATCTTCTCTGATTATTGGCTGAACTGACAGGGGCTTATGGGAGTTGAACTTCAGACAGTTGTTGGGCAACAGGTTGACAAAACCGATATAGTCCACCCTGCTGATGATACAATTAATCTGTGGCTCCAACATTCCTGGTAGATGTCCACCCTACTTTTACTAAAACATTTCTGGCAAGAAGGACTTTGTACTGTGTATGAATGTCATCCTTATTTGTAAAGTGGATATTCAGTTTTTTAATGCTGAGTCAGAATCATAGTTACACATTGCACACAGATTATTTACAATTGGATAAATTGTGCATCATGCTGACAAAGTAAAACATAGCTATTTCGCTAAATGTTAAATGGCAGGGATAGAAATAATTCTTCACACTGCATATACTTTATGAAATGATTGCTTAATTTCACAATGTTATTGCTGTTCTATAATCACTACCCTGTTTTCCCGAAAATAAGACCTAGTATGATTTTTCAGGATGCTCGTAATATAAGCCCTACCCCAAAAATAAGCCCCTGTTAAGTGAAACCCCACCCTCCACCATTGTGCAGCAACCAGAAGAAGATGGCATGACTATATTTGAATAAATGTAGATTGTTGTATTGAAGAAGAAAAAACATCCCCTGAAAATAAGCCCTAACGTGTTTGGGGGAGCAAAAATTAATATAAGACCCTGTCTTATTTTCGGGGAAACACGGTACGTTTCTTTATGGATCTGGTGATACTGTTTCCATTCCTCTGAGACTTGCTGCTTATCACAACAATAAATGCATTTTGTTTCATCTGAGAGGGCAAATCATAGTTGCCACGATTCTAGG
Organism: Intellagama lesueurii; assembly: GCA_037013535.1. Lineage (NCBI taxonomy): Eukaryota > Metazoa > Chordata > Lepidosauria > Squamata > Agamidae > Intellagama > Intellagama lesueurii. The sequence continues at coordinate 101,421,160 of JBAJHW010000001.1, read as the reverse complement.
TCAGTGCTGTTTCCTATTTGGTGTTCCCTGTTTAGGCAGCTGTTCAGCCTTCATTTGTGTGCAGTCTTGACTGCTTCTATGAACCAAGATGTTTGTGGTGTCTGAACCAGAGACAGAATTAGATTAGATGTCATCTGGCCCAATTCTAAAAAGTAAAACTTTCTCCCTATGGTGCCCTTTAACAAGTAACCTTTTTGTTTTTCATTTTATGGTTGGTAAAATATCTAAACCAATGGGCCAATGTGCTATTGCTAGTGCCAACTAGAGTGGATGTATTGACTCAGTGGGATTTACTTAAGTGGTGAGTTACCATTCAACAGTGAAATCATTGGGCCTACTCTACAAGAGTGCCCTCTATCAGCTTCGGTTGATTGCCCAGTTGTACTCCTACCTAGATAAGAATTGCCTAGCAACAACAGTGGTTCATGCATTGGTAATCTCAAAAATAGACTAATATAATGCTCTCTACAAAGAGCTGCCCTTACAGAAACTTCAGCATGTCCAAAATGTGGCAACCAGACTGATTATTAGCACTAGTAAATTTGATCATATATTTCCAATCTTGCCATGCCATCATTGGCTCTGTTTTAGTTTCCGTACTCAATTCAAGGTGCTGGTTATGATCTATAAAATCCTTAACAGTTTAGGATTTCAATATTTGTTGGGATCTTTCTCCCAGAAATCATTCCTCCCATGTGGTGAATACGAGGAATCATGTATTTTCAGTTGTGGCCCCTAATCTCTAAAATAAAGTGCTGACAGAGATACGCCAGACTACTTCCCTCCTGATGTTTAGAAAGGTGATGAAAATGGAATTATTTAAAGCTGCCTTTGATAGCTGAACCTCCAGGATGCTATCAACAACAACTTTTAAAAATTAATTCTAGATTTCTATAGGGCTATTTGTTTTTATGGGTATAATTATTGTCTGCTCTATTGCCATATTGGTTTTGAATGTATTTTTGTTTTTGTGGAGGATTGTGTGTGAGTTTTAATCTTATGTAAACCACCCAGTGTAGTGCTGGTACTAATGGGGTGGTGTATACATTGAATGAATGAATACCTAGTGACAGAGAGAAGTTTTGAATCTTTGCTACGATGGTCCCTCTCCCACTGTATATTTTGCTCCCATCATTAGCCCTAGAACTCTTGAGTATTGAGGAAAAATAGCCTCCTGCTTATAGGTTTATACTGCTTTTCCTTGATCAAGAAGAACCACCTCAAACTGAAAGGTTAATTGTCCCAAATTCATTGAGATAAACAATTCGCAGGGAAGATGCCTCTGTATATCTATAGATATGTAAACTGTTATGTATATTGTTATTGAAAAAAGATCCCTTGACTCTTAGTGATTTAAATTCATATGAGCCCACAGGCTAGCGGAGTAGCAGGAACATATAAACACTATTAAAGATAAAGCATTAAAAATATGTTTCACTTCTTTCTGACTGAGGACTATTGTCTGTCTATCAAATTATCTTTAAAAAATCAACAATGTTCACCACACTACATTGAATTTAGGACAGAAAGCTATGTCTGAAAGTAATGCGTGACATAGGATTTGGTGTAACAGATCAGGCCATTTAGCCTGTTATGATCGTATTTGTTATCTCTTTGAAAACTTTGTTCAGGGCATCATTGTTTAGTTTCCCCCCTCAATGGGCATCTTTTTCAGACATTTCTCAGGTGGATTGTTTTATATGGCAATTTTATTTGCTAAGCATGCAAGCCACAGTTGTTAGTGGTTGATATACGTAAGCCACATATTAGATTAGGGTGGATGTGGTCATGTGGGGTTCTTATTGATTGTTTTTCACATTCTTGTCAATAAAGAGGTAAAGTAATAACAATGGTGTTTGTGCCATGCTTGTTTATTTTACATTTGTTTTCCTTCAGTCATGATTGTAATTTGTTTTTTCAGCAGTGCTAAAGAGTGATACAGAGTTGTATCAGCTCATTTGCTACTTTCTGTGATACTTTCACTGACTTTAAGTATTTTTCTTTAGTTTGTCATTCCTTAGATGTTTTATTGAGCACAAAGATGTTCTCAGTAAAGAGTGTGTGTGGTGTAGTCAAAGTTGAAAATACTCACGGCATGACTACATTGTTGACTGAAATAGTTTTTTTAGAAATTGGTTTAACATCACGTGGCTTTTGTGTTGGTGTATGTATCCACAGGGAACAACTTTTAGTCTGGTGGTAAGCTATTTGGCACATTGGCACTTTGGTGTTCTGGGTTTTGTGGGTTTTGCTCTATAATAATAATAATAGTTGTATGCCGTCAAGTCAGTTCTGACTTATGGTGACCCCCTCCAGTGTTTTCTAGGTTAAGAATACACAGAAACGGTTTACCATTCCCTTCTTTTGAGGGCAGTCTGTGACTGCACAGATTGCCCATGGCTGCACAGGCTGGCTCCTCTCACAGGTGACACAGTGAGGAGTCAAACTCTCAACCTCTGACTCTGGATCAGGAATTTAATTCTTTACCCCATTCTTAAGGCGGACTTTGCTTGCCTTGAGACAGCTGATGCTGGACTGAACAACTTGTATTCAGAAAAACCAGCAGCAGCAACCTACAACACAGCTTGCAACTACCCTAACAGCCATTTCCCCTGTCTTCTGTCCTTTAAGAATTGTCATATCTGGTAAATCATGTTTTTCAAAAATTTGATTTTTTTATATTAAGTTTTGCGTTGGCACAGTGCTAGATTGATGAAGCGCTAAAATAGAAACAGATTGGGGGGGGGGAGGAAGAGTTTGGACTGCAGGATATCCTACAATCCAAAATCCATTGTACTTGGCAAATCCCACAGACCTTACAGGCATTATTTACTCCAACACAGGTGATCACACATGCCAAATCAAATAACATATAGTGTGACCAGAATCGATTCAAGATAAACAACCCCCCAGGAAGTGTTTTAAAAAACCCTGCTTCCCAGCTGAAAAAAAAAAGTGTGTTTAGGTGTACATCATGTAGTTGGAGATTTTTAATTTGATTTCAATTGTGCTAAACTTGTTGCAAAAGTAGGAGTATTTCAATGTGTTGTCTCACCCTCAGTTCCTTTTATTTCACTGGTAGATATTTAGGTGTATGTTTGATTTTCCTGTACTTTGTGCACTTTCCCTGTACTTCGCCTCCTCTGGGAAATTTCTTAACAAAAAACCCTCAAAAGTTCTAGTACTTTATGGCTTAAAAAAAGTACTTTTTTGCATCCTAGTGCATATGTATTATGTTTTAACTGCAACTGTTCATGTGTTTGTGTTATGTGTTGTTAAGTCATATTCAACTTATAGTGACCCTAATAGGGTTTTCAAGGTAAGTTATATAAATAAGGAGTGGTTTTTCAATGCCATCTCCACCCCTCCGCATTCAGTTTTCATTGCTGAGTGTTCATTCAGACCTAAGTCTCCAGAATTCTAGAATCCTAGCTCATCACTCTGTCCACTGTACTTCACTGGGTAATCCTCATATGACAGTTTATTGGTGTTATGTCATACAAGTGAAATGAACTACTATGTGCAGCTCCTTCACAGTTCTGTACATGAGCAACGAACAATGGCTCAAATCTTATGCTACCTAAGCTGGATGGCATCATCATTCAGCAATAGGAATATTTAATTTACTATTTTATGTATTTATTTGAGCTAATTATGTACTGCATTTCTCCCCATAGAGGACCCAAGGCGACTCAGAACAATTAAAATTATACAATAATCAGTTTTTAAAACACTGTTAAAAAGCTGTACTAAAAAAATAATATCTATCAATACGAAATCCACAATTAAAAACATTTTTAATTTTTTTAAAAAATCAATAAATATAACATTCCTGAGTCCCCCAATTATTGTTTAAAAGCCTGACTGAAAAGGCAGGATGATGGAAGGATGAGGGTGCCAGCCTAGCTTCATGGGGTAGCCCATTCCAAAGCCTGGGAGGAGCTGCTGAGAAGACCCTCTCTGGTGTCTTCACCAAAGGAGCTTTTGGAAGGTGGTGAAACTGACAGAAAGACCTCCCTAGAATATCTCAAAAGCTGAGAAAGCTCATTTGGGATGGTATGTTTCTTCAGGTACCTTTAACTGTTAAAAAAATATTTCAGTCCAGTTCCAAGCTTAACTCTGATGAGTTCTCCTGTCGCTATTGACCCAACACTCATTGGACTCCTTAATAAGGAAAAAGGTCATTCATCTGGATGGTTATTTGCAAGATTAGCAAGGAGCACACCAGACCTTTTGAAATTGCCTGGATTTGGGGCTTGGTATATTTCAATATGAAAAAAAAAATGCTTGGTATGTATAACCAAAGGAAACAAAACAACATAAAAGGTGACCGTCAAAAGCTATTAAAACCTACTACTCTCTCAAGAAGAAAGATTCTGTATAGAATATGTGGATCAGATATATGAAAATGAAGAGCTACAATTTATTCAAACATGTACAGTATATAATAAAACTTTTGGAGTGCTTTAGTAAATAAGCATCTACTCAGGTTTACGTCACTGAGACTTAGAAAATAAAATCCTCAGACCTGAAGATGAAATGGAATCCTAGAATACACGTGCAAGTATATTTCTCCATGAGTGCTGGAAGAGGAATTGTTTTCACCGCTATGTCTTGATGTAATGTTATCTAGTTGTCACAATAGTTGCATTCCAATGTTAGGTTACTTGATGCTATGACAAGTACAGTATAGAGGAGAATATAGCAGTATCCTACCGTATCATTTTATTCGATGCCCATTTTCCCTCCCTGTGCAGGCACTAGTCACACAGAGAAGGATATTGTTCTTCTCTCTCCTGTCTCTAAAATAATATTCTTTTCTTCAGCTTTTATTTGTTTGCTTTGGGGTTTTGGAGATATATAATTTTCCAGCAGATGGAGATTGCTTCTCTTTTCCCAGGGCATGCTCAGGGTCAGTAACGACTCCTGCAAGAACGATTTATTGACTTCTCCACTCTGGCCAGAATTAAAACTGTCACCATAGGGCCTGTAATCCCTAGACAGTAGCATTGCCTTCTCAGTCAATCGGAGGGAATGCTGCTTTGGTTACAGAGCAATTAACAAGCTTATTTCATGGTGAATGACTGAGGAATAGGGGGAGGGATGGCAATGGGAAGAGGAACAAAGTCAATCACTGAACTTAATTATTTTCCCCCATTCACCATCCCTTCTTTGCTTTTGTGATATTTTTCCCATGTGATTTGCTTCCTTCTTGCATGTAATGAAGCATGAGCAATGTGGGCTGTGGGTTTTTTTTTTTGTTTTTTTTGTCTATATGTATCATTGGACATATGATTAAGAAGGTTAAATCTTGGCTGAAATACTGTTTGCACATATTGTTGCTACAGCATGCAAATAATTACCTGTTATTTGATACATTTTTAACATATCCTAGTGTAGTGAGTTGAATTATAGACTGAGATGCAGGAGACCTGAATTCAAATCCGTGCTGTGCCATGGAAAATCATTGAGATGGCAATGATAAAACCGTTCTTTAAATATCTCACATACCTTGAAAACCCAGTTAGGGTCACCGTAGTTGGATACAAATTTAGAGCATGTAATAGCAATAACAACAATTATCCTGTGATGCTAGCTTAAGGCATTCAGGCTTTGATTTACTTCTGGCTCTGAAACAGAATTTTTCTCCATAGGAATTCTCTGTGGACATTAAACAACCTCTCTGCAGTAACGCTGCAGTCAGCTCTGCCTGTTTTGCTTTCATTCTTACCTCACAGTTTTAGAACTAATCTTCTACCCTGTATTAATAGACATATTACAGGGTTAAATGTCTCACTTAAGATTCTTTCCCCTCCTAATCAGGGCAGTGCTTTGCCCCTAAGGATAGGGAGTCTTCATGCTTTGTATCACAATAGTAAGCATTATTATTATATGCTATCATATTGTTGTAACATAAATGTCATGTTATGTTATAGTCAAAGTTCAAAATTTAGTGAATGCTGACAGTCACAATTCATATGAGTTTTATGAATGCCCAAAATAGATATTCTCCCACTTTGGGGACCTGCATAAATGAATACTGACATGACAATCAACATTTAATATATCACTAGTATTGTCAACGTTCACCAAATTTTTGAAATTCACTGTAACATCTAAACATATGGCTCGTTGTGCTGAGGATTAGATTCATATAGCCAATATTTGCTTCTCTAAGAATATATAAAGAAAGTCTGTTGACTTGGATAAGGGACTGAATTTGCAACTGTTTGACTGTAGAGTGATGCCATACTTTCCCCAGGGATCTGGGACTTAGGTTTGGAGTGTTAGAGGGGACACATTTGATGGACTGCCTGCTTGCTATGATTACAGCTTGATTTCTGCCTTCTTTTTTTACTAAAATTTGAGCAGATCAGAACATTGTACATATGTACAATTGGAACATTGTGCATATTATTATTGCGGTTTCTAAACTAGTAGGCTTGACACAGAACTAGCATGCCTAAAACCAGCATTTAAAAAACATAGCAAAACAACATGCTATCAAAATAGAGTTTAAAAAAACCAAAACAAAACACTGCCAGAACTTCCAGAATACTACATGTGTTATTTTTGTAGAATTCAGAATTTAGTATAGAGCATAAACATCTTTTTGGGCCATCCATCTGTGTAGAACACTAGTAGATGAAACTTCCAAGCTTACCATCTAGCTTGGAACCAGTGCTACCACAGAGGTGTCACATCCTGCCATGATACTAAGATCCAATGAAGGTTGCGAAGATTAGGGGAGGAAGAAAATAACTTTCAGTACTTCTTTTAAGTAAAGTACAGATCACCTATGTGATTTTTGTGATAAAGCTACATCAGTGAGATGTTGCCTTATGAAGGAACCTTTGATTCAGTCCAGGTTCTGCAGATTAGTACTATTTACCTATTTTGTTTCAGTTGCTGTTATAGTTGCTATTATAGTTGCTGTTCAGTCCTGTACTTAAGCTTAACTGTGTTTGGGGTCAGTTTGTCGCTCTCTGTATGATTGAGTTTCTATTGGAAACCGTCAATTTATTCTTTATTGATTTAGATCACAATAAACATAACATTAATTACGAAAAGGAGGAGGTCTGGCATAGTAAATTAGAACATGGAGTAAAAACCATTTGTTTCATTGAAACACCAAATTGTTATTGAATTGAATCACAGCATTGAATTATGCTAATTTAACAATATTGACCTGAGCCATAAAGGAGAGCTAATAAAAAAATCAAAGAAAGCAACTGGCACAGTCCAAATTACAAATGAGAGCCCAATTTTTCTGTAGTAAGATTTGAAACGTAAACTTGGATCTACCGTGAGATTTTGTAACTTCTACATTTGAATACTAGAGGCAGAATCATCTGTACTGTTCCTGCTCATGAAATCCACACATCAGGGGCTGTTCCTGGACCCATCAGAGGAGGCATCTGACACCACACCTAAATTTTGTGGGGAGGGTGCTTCCCTGCCTTGGTCATCACATATCACATATATATCTCACATATCACTGAATGTCAGCATGTAAACATATTAGGCAGCTTCCTCTCAAGCCAGTCCACTTCTCCTCTCCTCCTGTATTGTCGCCTCTGCCCAACTTCACCTCTCCATTGTTTCATGCAGGGGGACTTCCCAGAACTCCTGAAGAAAGGTTGAGGGTTAAAGTGGCATAGGTATTTTAAAAGATAAATTAAAAAGACATATAAGCCAGAATCCTGTTGGAATTGCAGAATATCAGCCAGCAATCACACAAATGATGTGAATGATCTTGTTGGCAGTCCATATACCTAGGCCATGCACTCGGTCACACTCCTAGGTGCACATCAGACAGTGGGCAAAATGTAGAAACCACTTGCGCAATTCCACTTGTATGTGGATTTCACAATGGAATTTTGGCCATAACTGTTGGGGAAAATATTATTAAACTATAATCTGTAAGCCATTTGTTTTCCCAAATAATGTTTTATACTCAGAACCTAAGTGTTGACTTACCAAGTTCTCAATAATATGGTGGGTCTACTCATCAAAAACTAAGATCATGGCCACCTCCTGGCAAATAGAAGGGGAAGATATGGAGGCAGTGACAGATTTTACTGTCTTGGGCTCCATGATCACTGCAGATGGTGACAGCAGCCACGAAATTAAAAGACGCCTGCTTCTTGGGAGGAAAGCGATGACAAACCTAGACAGCATCTTAAAAAGCAGAGACATCACCTTGCTGACAAAGGTCCGCATAGTCAAAGCTATGGTTTTTCCAGTAGCGATGTATGGAAGTGAGAGCTGGACCATAAAGAGGGCTGACCGCCAAAGAATTGATGGTTTTGAATTGTGGTGCTGGAGGAGACTCTTGAGAGTCCCCTGGACTGCAAGGAGAACAAACGTATCCATTCTGAAGGAAATCAACCCTGAGTATTTACTGGAAGGACAGATCCTGAAACTGAGGCTCCAATACTTTGGCCATCTCATGAGAAGAGAAGACTCCCTGGGAAAGACCCTGATGTTGGGAAAGTGTGAAGGCAAGAGGAGAAGGGGACGACAGAGGACGAGATGGTTGGACAGTGTCATCGAAGCTACCAACCTGAATTTGACCCAACTCCGGGAGGCAGTGGAAGACAGGAGGGCCTGGTGTGCTCTGGTCCATGGGGTCACGAAGAGTCGGACACGACTTAACGACTAAACAACAACAACTCATATTGGGAGTAGTAACTGGATTTAAGCCTAAATATTTATATTCTCAATGGTAGTGATGGATTACTAGTGCTTCATAGTGCCTTAAATTCCCATTGGTGAAACTAAAGGTAGAAGTTTCCCTAAGTTAGATGCAAGTAGTTACTGAGAGAGAAGTAAGGAGCCCCTGTGATCCCCTTCTGCGTTTTTGGATATTCTTTGGCTCAAGAGGCAGTACCCTGTAAATCAGCTTGGGCTTTTGTGTCCTTAGTAATCCACATAATGAATTCTGGAAATCTTGCCTTCTCAGTAGGCAACAGTGTAGTAAATACGAATCATGGATACTTTCAATAAGGGAGATTTGGTATAATTCAGACTGTGAATTTTGAAATATTTAGATGTTGAAAGAAAAAAACTGATGGTCAATACTTCAAATGTACATGGGTTATGACTTTCTATTCTCGTTTATTCTTGCTAAAGGTAATTTTAAGATACAAGATTTGCACTGTAATATAGTAATATAGTTCATGATTTAGAATTATTTCTTTTGGGACTTTAGGCCATGCTTCTGATTTCAGTAAACATTGTGTCTTAACAGACAAAGAATAGTAAACATTTTAAATAAATCATGTTTATTGTTTACTTGCTATGAGATACCTGTAAATGTGGAAACTGCCTGCTTTGGAGCTTTGTTCATTTTTCTTTACATAAAATAAGTTAAAGTGAAGCTGTATTTTTACTTGAGTGGTAATAATGCAGAGAATGAATGTTTTCTACAGGGGGATGTAGCATGAATATTTAGTGACTATAATGAAACAATAGAATTGGATGGCCATTCAGTTGCTGTACAGTCTTACATGCTCATGGATGGAAGCATTGTTTCATTTCCTATAGACAATAACACCTTATCTAACAGACCTAGACAGAGGACAGATAAGTGCTCTGGATTTTTTTGAAGTTCTGGTTGCAAAAACAGGTTTGTGTTTTCTTTAGCTCCATAGGGAGCTGTAGTACCTCTCAGCCTTCTTTCCTGAACCTTCAGAGAGAAAAGTACAATAATTATACAATTTCTTTGTACTTTTCCTCAGCAAATCTGTTTGAGCAGTTTATTTGGAAGGCATGTTTTCTAAATGGTTGAAAATGATGGAAACTGCAGTGGTATTGTGTTTTGAAAGCCAGGACATTTGCCAGGTGACTGATCATATTTGAATACCATTAAAATTAATTATTAAAAAATTATTTTATGAATTTATAGCCCACCCTTTAGGTATCTTTACATAAGGTGATTTAAGGTAATACACAGTTTTTAAAAAAAAAAAATGAATGAAAGCAGCGTGAGAAACAAAGTAGTCTCCAATACGCTTTGGTTTTGGAAACAAAGGAGTCACTCATGGGGCTCATTTTTCTTTCTCTCCTTCTGTAACCGAATGCCAAAATGTTCACCAAATCCAGCTCTGTGCTACAGTTGCTCTTCCACTTTGTGCAGCTCCCCTCAGATCTCGGCCATGGGTGGTTCTTCTGTTCTCAACAAAAGCAATAGGAATAACTGTCAAGTAAATGTCTTAGGACCACAATACAGTCTCTGCACTTCTGTGAAATGTACTACAGAGTCAGTGGTCACCTGTGAAGCAGATGTACAGTTAGTCATGTTATAAGTTAACTAAGATGCTCGTTATGCAGTCCCTTATCAGTGTGGGAGCAATCGTGGGGCAACCACACCTATAGAGGTAAAAAGGGACTATCAGAATCAATTAAATACACTGGGATGAAAGATTTTAAAGTGGGTATCTATAATAAAGCAAGTTATTTTTAAGCTCAGTGAATCTTTAGTGGGTCTCATCTAAAGTAGAAGACAGAGAATGGAAAATAGTGCTAATAACATCGGTGCACTTTGGGTAAAGTTATTTTTTAAAAAATTCACACTTTGGCATTCATTATTCTCTCCCCCGCCCCCCCAAATCTGGTGAGTTAATATATGGAAAGGGTAAGGTGTTTTTTAACTTGGTATTTTTATCCTGTGGCAGTCAATGGTGTCATGGATTCTCAATTACTGACAAGCACCTAATCCCAGGAGAACAAGGTGAGCTGCCAGGCAAGTTTAGGAAACGTGGTGTGTGGGAAATGCAGGTAACTGGGAGGAGGCTCCAAAGCACACGTGTCACCCTTGGCACTCTTTTTAATGAGCTGTAACTGTGAGGACTGTCAGAACTGTCAAGGCACCAAAGAACCCTGCCTGCTGTTATTGACAGCCAAGATACGGGCAGAGGGTAAGGGAGGGGGAACAATTCCAGTCATTATGGAAACGGGGGGGGGGGGGGGAATTCAGAAGAGGTCTTGTTCCCCACCTGACTCTGATGGATATCCCTTCATGATATCGATGGGATTATCTTTATAGCTAGCCATGCCCTTCTCTTCACAGCCTCACACAGGTATCTGGCAGTATCTATTTTTATAGATATGTGTATATCTATTTTTATATGCCTTAAATCCTGTGGGAATCTGATGGTTTTAAAGCAGAACTATTTTTACTGAAAGAAAACATTCAAAGAGAACATGCTTGGAATTTCCAGCATAGCATCAAATGTGGCTTTATTCAAAATGTTAACATTTTGTTACGTCCAACCTTTTGTTTCGTTATATAATGAGCTTACTCTTGTTTCTTGCACTAGTGTACAATGATGAAATAATAAAGAAGTTCATAAACAGGATGCAATCTTGCAAAATCTTCAGGGCATTGGCTGTTCTGTACTAAAGTACATAATATAACCATCCAGATGCTGTTTGGAGCCAGTGGCTGGTATTTCAGTATAAATTAATAATAATGGTAGCATTTGCATTATTGCTACAAGGCACAACTGGGTGAAAGATGGAATAGTCCTGGGATTTAGGCTGTGTTGTCTTCACTATGCATATAACATGCTGCTCCATTTCGCCTTTTCATCTACTGCTAGGACAGCTCTTGATGTTCTAAATTAGCACCTGAAGCCAGTAATGGGATGGATAAGGGCTAATAAATTGAAGCTTAATCCAGGCAAGATAGAGATGCTCCTGGTCAAACTATGGAATTGGAATTCACTCTGTTTTAGAGTCTCAGAATCAGGTTTACAGTTAGGGTGTAACCCTGGATTTGGCTTTGTGTCTGAATGTACAAATGGCAGTAACACCTATAGTTGCTTTTGTGTGGCTTTCTTAAAGATGTCTGATATTGCTATCTGGCACAGTTGTTAAACTGCAATACTGCAGTCAAGACACTGCTCGTGACCTGAGTTTGATCCCAATGGACTCGGGTAGCTGGCTTGAAGTTGACTCAGCCTTCCATCCTTCCAAGGTTGGTAAATTGAGTACCAAGCTTGTGGGGAAGGGGGGAGAATTTGTAGCCTGCATAATTAAATTGTAAATTACCCAGAGAGTGTTTTAAGTGCTATGGGACATTATATATGCAGCACACTTTGCTTTATGGTAAGTGTGCCTCAGCTACATCTTGGCTGGCTTATTGAAATACACTCTACATTGAGTCTTTGGAAACTTCAAATGATCCAGAATGTGGCCACAAGAATATTGATGGAGTTCGCCTAGGAGAACGTTTTACATCTGTCCTACCACAGTTCCCATAACTACTTAATCACTTAAGGGCAGAATCAAAAATGTTGAACATAAAGCTATCTGCTAGTCCCAACTTCTGAAGACCCACAAATCAGTTGCTAAATCAATGTGATCAGTACTTGTACAGATCCCATTGATTCAATGGATCTGTTCTAGTTAAGACTAGCATTTGAATTTAGGCCTTGATAGTTATCTTTAGAACCCTAAGTAGCTTGGGTCTAGGATACCAGAAGGATAGTTGCCTTCCCCTGTACTAGTCTGCCTCTTGCTTCATATCCCATAGAGAAGAATTTCTTTGTATAATACATCTGGTGAAAGGCAAGTTGGCTGGAATGGGAGAATGTCCTTTTCAGCACATGCATGCAGACTGTGGCACGGCTTGTACATTAGATTCACTCCTCTCCCAACACACTGGAAAGTTTCTGTCTTGATGGGTAGATAATATTTTTACTTGCTGAGCCACATTCTTATGTTATTGTTTACCATTTTTATGTGCCATTTTAATTGTTGGAAGCTGCCCTGAGTAATGTGCAGGTATTAAAAGAGTGGCATATGAATTTTCAAAACATAGAGTTAATTTACTCTCTGTGAACTCTAGTAGTGCATATCTATCCAAAGGTCCTGTTAGCTTCAATTGGACTTCCTCTGAGGTACAAACCTAACTCTGAGGTACAAACCTAAGTTGAGCTGGCTATAGGTGTTTGGAATGGACAGAAGCCACTTTTACTACAGAAGTTGTCTTATGCTATTGTGCTACCAGATTACTCTTCTGCTAGCTGATCTCTGAGATCTGCCATCATAGGAATCTGCCAGAAGAATTGCTATACTGGCTAAGATCTGCCAGCAGAAGAGCCAAAGATAGTGATGGAGAAGGGATGGAGCAAGGGTGAATATAGCTTTCACCAGACTGAAACCTCCTCGTCCAGTGATATAGCTTCTATGGTGACCCAAAATTAGGCCAGAAGAGAGGAGTTCTTACAAACTTCAGACATTGTTAGTTTAGGAGTGGGTTGGGTTCAGTGCACCTTCCAGTAGCCTAGTGTTAGCTGAACTGGCCCTCAGTCATATTAATGGTTAGAATTGCACTCTAAATATATTTTATACTATGCTTGATGTTTGACTGGTATTTTAATGGAACATGAGGATGGGTGCTGTAATCTTTATTATTTTATTATTGCAGAAAGTGTATCAGATCTTTTTTATTGTATGAAATATCTGCACTCAGTCAAAATCCAAATTTTACAATAGAAATAAATCATTTATGCTGAGCACATGCATGAGCATCATTTAATCTCCTTCCAAGATTAAAAGAAATTTGAACATTCTAGTCAGGAAGGTGAGGTTACAGGTAGGATCGGAAAGCAACAAGACCAGCACATAAGGGGGAAAAGGAAAGGGTCCAGAGGCAGAAAGGCAGCAAGAGATGGAAGGAAGGAGCTTGTAACCTACATGGAACATGTGGAATAAAACAAAGAAATTATCCCCGTTGGGTTTCTGCCAATCTAGATCCTTTTACAGCTTGAAAACGCCTGCTCCTCCTTCCTGGACGTTGTGATTGCTGCTGAGAATAGCCCTCACAATGCTGTTGGATGAAGAATTTCCCTGACAGACAAGGGGTGAAACAAAGTTTAAATGAAAGAGGAAAACATGAGAAAACTAAAACATGCATGTCCTTCTCTTTTGTTACTAGCAAGCATTCATGTTTAAGAGACTCTGTTTGGGGGATCAATGAAAGAATATAAAAACAGAAATTAGAGCCTCTTCCACATTTCTTTTTCTTTTCTTTTCCCCCCATTCATGTTGACACAATAGTCCCATCCCTAACATTGTGCTCCCCTAACAAATCAGGTTCTTGTGCTCCTCTAACAGATCAGGCTGCTGACTGTTGGGATCATATGCCAATTGGTGGCCAGTTGCTTACTTGGTCCAATTCAAGGGCTTGGAGCTTGTGTGTCTAAGAGACCGCCTGCCTCATCATAGCAGAGAGCCTCTTGAGAATACCAGCAACTGCACATAGAGAGGGACATGGCAGGCAGCGTTCTCCTGTGTATCTCCTAGACTGTGGAATTCATTTCCCTCAGAGCTGTGAACAGTTTCCATTCTCTGTGCTGTGAAGACGCATGTTTTAAAACTAGCTTTTTATAGTATTTAATCTATTGTGATGATTTTATTTTTTGTAGATTTGTTGATTTTAGTGTTTTTATGGCTATGCAGTGTTTTAATTATTTTATGTTTTAATCTGTTTTCACTGTTGTTTTAAGTTTGCTTTATCATTGTAAACTGCTTTGAGCCCTGTGGGATATAGAGCTTATAAATTGCAGCTTTTACAAATCTCAGGGTCAGAACATGGAAATGATGCGTTGGAACGTGAAATGCCACTACTGGAAACAAGATGCTGAATTAGATAGATCTTTTGCTCTGACCCAATAGGACTCATAATTCATAACGAATGGACAAAAAATACTGTTTTTAATTTGGGAGAATACATTAATAGATAAATAAAAGTGCTGAGCTAGTCAACCATGCAGTTCAAGTGATCCCTGTAGTATGTATGGTGCTCCTAAAAACCTTTGGTGTGATTGATTATCAGTTGCTATTCCTACTACTGCATCTGTACAAGCAGGAATGACCTATGTGTGTGTTGTGTCAATCTAACTGTTTAGATTCTGGGATAAATTCAACTTCAGCATTATGCTGGAAGGCTGATTTGGTCATTAAATCTCTAGCATCTTGTATGGGCTTCATTTCTTCTGTCACTGGTGTGGCCTTTCCTTTTATACCCTAAAGCCATAATCATAAACCTCTTGTGAAGGAATCATGGAGGCTAAAGTATTACTGAGATTTGGCTGTTTGAGCTGCAGAAACAGCCTCTTTAGCTCACAGAAGGCTGGCAAACCTTGATACTCTCAGCCGTAGTCCTCCAGATATGTCCTTTCTAAATCAGTCAACATTTGGCGCATTTTCTTGAGGCCAAATAACACTGTTAGCTTCTCTTTGTTTTCTTAGAAACATTCTCTCCAGTCTATATTTGTACCTTCAGTGGGACAGTTTTGTGTGTTCAAGAGATAACTAGCACTTGTTAGCTGTATCCCTTAACCACACTCTACTCAAAATTGAATTTTTAAAGTGGGGCTAAAGGTACTTTTTCCTATCCTTTGTAGTATACAACTATCAAGGCAGTGGAAATTCTGATGCTTTTTAGGAGTGTGGTCATTATGTTGGACTAATACAGAATAAAAACAATTTGAGGATATCAGAGGTGGCCTGTGCTCTGAGTGCAAGAGTGCTTCATTGCAAAATTGTGGACTGAGGCATCTGTTTTGCTTCAATTACAAGCAGCTAGTGGAGAAAAGTTTTGTAATCTTAAGCTGAAGGTGAATCACCTTGTAAAGCTAAAAGGTACACCTACACCCCAGATTTATTCTTGTGCCAAGACAATTGTGGGTGAAGGTGTGTACATTCAGTGGGTTTCCCTCGGTAATTATGCACTGGCTTTAAGTTTGTTGATGTCCACTTCAACCATATATATTAGCTCAACGATCTCTGACACTCTCTCCCTAGATGTCGAGCTGGATAAACACATTGGCAAAGCATCTACCATGTTCTCTAGGCTCACAAAGAGAGTATGGCTTAATAAGAAGCTGACAGCATATACCAAGATCCAGGTCTATAGAGCCTGTGTCCTGAGCACACTCCTGTACTGCAGTGAGTCCTGGACCCTTTGTGCACAGCAGGAGAGGAAGCTGAACACGTTCCATATGTGTTGTCTCCGATGCATTTTTGGTATCACCTGGCAGGACAAAGTTCCAAATAGAATGAGCTGGATTTTTTAGCATGTATACATTACTGAAACAGCAATGTCTACGTTGGCTCAGGCATGTCGTGAGAATGGCTGATGGTCGGATTCCAAAAGATCTCCTGTATGGAGAATTAGTGTAGGGAAATCACCCCAGAGGGAGACCACAGCTGTGACACAAGGAGATCTGCAAGCGGGATCTGAAGGCCTTAGGAATGGACCTCAACAGATGGGAAACCTTGACATCTGAGCGTTCAGCCTGGAGGCAGGCGGTGCATCGTGGCCTCTCCCATTTTGAAGAGACCCTTGTCCAGCAGGCCGAGGCAAAGAGGCAGTCCGAAAACCAGCAAAATCAGGGAGCTGGACAGGGGACAGATTGTATTTGTCTTCAGTGTGGAAGGGATTGTCACTCTCGAATTGGCCTTCTCAGCCACACTAGACGCTGTTCCAAGTCCTCCATACATATATATATATATTTACCTCTACGTCAACTAGCAAATTCTTCACAGTTCTCTCATTATGTGCCCAACAAACCTGAGGGATGTCTCTATGCTAACGTTAAATGCCACATGCATCATTGATGACTATTGTGCTTCTTTCCTCGCCAGTGTCTGTGAACTCTAAATTGGATGTTGCCCAGATCAAGCATCCCAAACGTGGAAAGTATTCAGCTTCACAGATGATGCCGATAAAGAGAATAGCTCCTCTGTTGATCCAGCTGATTTTCAAGTTTGCATGTTTGGAAGATAAATGTGTTGCCTCTGCATTTCTTGGAAATTAACATCATTAACATTCTTATCTAAGAAATGGCAATGGTACATTTATTGAGGCAACTACTTCCTTTCACTGGCTGAAATATAAACAGCTGGACACCAGTGTCTGGCCTGATACATTGTAATGCTATATTTCTTTCCGACACAATTCAAGAGACTTGAATTCTGCTATTAAAGCAGGGGAAATGGTACAGCTATTCTCAACCTGTTTTTGGCCATGGCCATAAACACAATATGAAAGAAATATAGTCCAAATCAGGATTGCATAGCAAACCTTAAAAGGTGGTGTGTGAAGAACTGTTTCCAATCTGTGCCCCCCTTCAAATATGCCATTGAGAAGGGCTGGCTTGACATATATTTCTATATTTGGTTTTACATAGTAAATAGGGCTTTCTTCCATATGGTTGTCTATTCAGACTTTTTGGACTGCAGCATTTGGGTAGGTGCATTTCCAGGCACATCACTTGCAGCATGAAGTGTTCATGTCACAGGGAATTGAAGGGCACAGAAAAAAGAAGTGGGGGAGTGGTTGATAATCTTCCACTTTTCTAGGAGGGAGAAATGGACCAGTAACAAAGGATTTCCTGCTGTTTGTTTTATCATGTAACCAGCCACCTTTGGTCTGCTGAAACAAGAGCAGATGCTGGACCGCCAGGGCATTCACATTCCTGCTGCTGCACAATAATAAAGCATCCTGTGTGAATCATTTGAAGAAGTATTCACAGATCCTCACCTCTTTCCTTAGCAGGAGCTGCATAAGGTGGCAGGCTTATACAATCTTACTTGGATGTGGCTACAGTGAAATTTATTCCCGGGAGATAAATATGCATAGGATCAGAGCACACTAGGTAGATTTTAGACTGTGTTAATCTTTGGGTTGTGCTGCTTGCAGTCATGACTGTATGTGACAAATGCACTTCCCTGTTTCATACTGTAAGCAGCAGCCTCTCGGGAATAAGTCTGGAGAACAGATTATGTCTGTTGTGTTAAATCTGTGGTTTGGGGGAGAAGATGGGGGTGGGCAGAGCACTGGGTAACAGGTTTAGCGAAGTAACCAGTGGTCTTTACATTTAGCAATTACATTCTTGGAAATGGAATAGGAAGTTAGAATCACCTTTTGCCATTTGCAGGGCTATTTCTGTACCGTGTGAAAGACTGAACAAACCTTATCTTGCACTGTACATCTGGGAGTGCATCGATCTGCTCTTTTCCTGGCTTTTAAAGACGTATGGCTTAATATTTGAAGGCTATTCCTTTGTTAGTTTGTTTCTCTCCGCTGGCCCTCAGAAAACAAACTTTTCCTTCAGAAGTAGTAATTCATATCTTTCTCTCTTTAATGGTACACACATACTGTACATGGCTGAGGTTACTTTAAAAAAAAGTATGATCCAGTGTGCTTGGTCCAACTCAAGACACTACAGTAAATGTAAAACATAAATTAGCACATAACATAAAGCTAGGGTGGTGTGTGTGTTTCCCCCCCTCCACAACATCACGACATTCTGCCCTGAAACCCAGGTATTCCAGTATGAGGAAAGATAAATGTAAGCAAAAGAATTGCAGTTTAAAAATCAAATGTCTCCCATTTAATTTATTTCTTACATTTATATTCTCACTTTCCTCCAGTAAGCTCAAGTCACTGGCTTGAACATGGCTGTCCTTCTCCCCACTGTCTTCACAATTGTTTGAGGAATCTCAGGGTGAGATTGTGAACTCTAAGGTTATGCAGAGTGTTTTATGGCCAAGTATTAATTTGAACCCTGGCTTCAATCCTGAGCCATAGTCGATCACTTTTCCCACTATGCCACACAAGCTACAATAACAGGTAGACAGCTACAGCTCTGTGCACTGCCAGAAATGTGTTCTTGGGGCACGGTGTGAGAACAGATGATCATATCAGCTTGTTAAAGGGGAATAGGCCAGGCAGTGTTCTGTGCCTATATGGGAGACCATTTGGAAACCCCATGTGTACCATGTTGAGTTCTATGAATGAAAAAAAAAGCTGCAATATTAATGTATTAAAATATTCCAAATCCTTAGAATAAAGCTGGCCACCACCATACACATGAGTAGCCTCTCAAGCTGTGAGATGCCATGCTGATATGTGTAATAGCCAGGAGTGCTTCAGAAGGAAGCCCTTGCCTCCTGCTGCTTGCCCTCTTTGTGAAGCCAAGCAATATGGTGTAGCCCTTCCCACACAATCTGTGGTCTCTCTAACTCTCCTTTCAGTCCACTAAATTGGCCCCAGACCAGACCCAATGTCCTCCCTTCTTCCTCACAGTCTTATGTGAGGAAGTGGAAGGTAAAAAAAAGGTAAAAATCTGACCAAGGTGTTGGCCATTTCATGTGAACCGGGGAGTGAACCACAGAATGTGAGGAAGAAGGGAGGACGGACATTGGGTTTGGTCTGGGGCCAACTTAGTGGATTGAGTTGGAGATACCACAGGTTGTGTGGGAAGGGTTGTGAAGAGCAGTGGGACAGGTTAGGGAAGCCTGTAGGGTAATGGGGGAAGGGGAAAAGAGGAGAGAGAAAGCAAGGAAGAACTGTGTTGTACTTGGGGAATATTTTAGGTATGAGTGAGAGAAAAGGAGGTGGAGCTGATGCTGAATGAAAAAAGGAACCACGGGTTCAAAGGTATGGCCTTGCATCTTGCAGCTCAGACCACACCTCTTTCTTGTATACAGGTTCGTGGCAAGCGATTTGTCTTTTAGCATCTCTAGTTTCTGTGAAATGGGTTGGTTTCTGCTTCCTCCTCTCCATGGCAAACACTTTATAAATAAGCCTCCCCAGTGCAGGACGTGGACTGGTTTCCCTCATACAGTGTCATTCATGGTACAATTCAAAAAAAATTCAAATGGGATCACAGGTCTAGAAAGATGTGGATGCCTGTCTTTTGACAGTAACAAAGAAGCCCCTGATTGGCCCAATACTTGCTTACCCTTTTCTAAAAGCAGGGGTTTTGTGCAGAGTCAAGCTAATATAGTAGGTCTTAAGGACATTGGTATATATCAGTGAGGGATAGCTGTGGACAGTTATCAAGGATTTAACTATATATGTAGAAAACCTATATATGGGTACAACTGTAGTTGTATGTATATTAAAACAACATCAGAAATTGTCAGGAGCCCTAAATTTTCTGAAAGATGCTTATGTGGTTGTGAAATCTTTACTTTATATTCTAGTCTTTATGTGTTTGCATTGTTTTGTACATGTTGGGAAGCTCTTCTGTGCAAATTTGCCTGGAATAAAAGGTACCAGCCCTATTAAATGTAGCTAAGGGGAAAAAATGCTTTTCTCTATCACATGGCAGTTCTTCACCAATGCATGTGTGTAGATGCATGTGCACATACAAACATGCATGCACACTCTTAACTCGGAATGCTCTCAGATTACATGTGAACTCATACATCTTCTGAGCCTCACCTATAAGGGATCTTTGAACCATGGCAATAGTATTACTTAACATAGATTGGGCTGAGTAAATTGCATTCACACAAAGTGATTCAACTGTGGAATTCTACTAAACACGAAAGATTTAAAATATATATATTGGTTATATCAGAGAATAGCAAAAACTACAGTAGAGCTGCAGAAATAGCTTCAGAAATATTGTGGAGAGAGATCAACACAGAGGAAGTAAAATGCTCAAGGCTGAGAGGGCTGCTGCCTGGATGAGAAGGGGAAGACAGAGATATCTAAACAGGGGAACAATGAAGACCTTTCTTCTCTCTCTCTCTCTCTCTCTCTGTCACACACACACACACACACACTGGATTTTCAGCCTTGGCAAAGTGTTGGACTCAGTCATCCTTGGGATCTCTTCCATCTCTACTGTTCTTTGACTCTGTGATTCTGCTCTGAGAGGTAAATTCAGGGGTGACAGAAATTACTTCTCTCAAGTCTTATTCAGCTGTCTTGAAGCCGAGGAGCATTGCAATCACAGGGAAACAAAAATCTTGTCCAAAGATCCTAAGGAAGAGCAGACTCATAGAGTCTTAGGACAGAAGGAAATATTTAGTAACAATGCAGGCTAATAGGATTCTCTGCCTCAATTCTGGATTCAGCTTGGCATGACCCCTGGGGAAGATTCAGTTCTTTTATGGAGTCAGCTCAAAAGAAAGTTGGCGATGCTTCATAAGGAGGCTGAGTAATATGGCCGTCTCATGCCTTTTTATGGGATTCTACAAAGACAGCCCTTTCATCAGTCATGTGCCCACTTCCTCTTACTTAGCCAGTTCTAAGTCTCTTGATCCTAGTTTTGCATATCTGGCAAATACTTGGTAATGGTCAAATTATCAGCAAAAGATAAAGTGGCCAAAGGGGTCCACCTGAGTGTTGCTCAGATATTTCAGAGGGTGCTTTGTTCCTAATTACTCTTGAGCTGATTAAGGCAGGATGGAAGTGATTTCTCCAAATATACCTAGCTATTTTCTTAGGAGGTATTCATGTCTTATGTCTCACTGGTCGTACTATGCACATTGCAGCAGGCTCAGCTGAATGGGATTGTTCAGTTATTTCCTGTCATTTTGAAAGCCTTAGAGGCCCTTTTGATAATTTGACCAGCCAGTGTTTGTTTTTTCCATTTCCCTGCTTTAAAATCTCATATTCTGGGACTGGCCCTCCATATCCTCCCTTACAAACAGGTTACTAGTTTTCCCCATCTCTGTGCCACACATGCACACATATGAACCTATATATAAAGCCAGTAGCAGAGATAAGGCTTTGCAGGGGTGTTTTTCAAGCCTTGTCATTTGGTATCAGTACATGCATGCATGCACTCACACACACTCTAATGCCTCACACTTAGGAGGACCCATATCTCTAAGGTAAGGAAGAGACTTTATCTTTGGTCCCATTCCAGCTATATAGTGGAACTGTCAGAATTGGCATAAGATTAAAACTTTATAGAATCTTCTTCTGCAGGTTCTAGATTGGAATCTAAACTTGGTATTTTTTTTTAACATACACAGATAAAAACTACAATTATTTCTGTGGATGACCTTCCCCTAGCATATCCCTGAAAGCTTCTAGGTACCCATCCCTAGCTAGGTAGCTTCTTGCCCACCCTGGTCTACTCAATTAGGATACAAAGATCAGACGAAAGGGACAAAATACAGCATGGCCACATTGGCTTAAACTGTCACTTCTAGATTTTGGGGAAAGAGATTTTGAAAGGCAACATTTCTGCAAAGTGGAGTGCTGTCCTATTGATTTCTATCATTGATGGACACAAGAAGAGGGCAGAGCACATATCACATAGTCCTGCACTATTTGTGCAGTATGGGTGATAGGTATCAGGTTGCTTCTTTCTCTGGGTAATCACAAACTGGAAGTGTCCAGCAGGCACTGCTCATGCCTCACTGTTAGGAGGACCCACTCCACGTGGTGGCATGGAAGGACCACACACTGGGTGCATAGATAACATTTGTTTTATTGTCAAAGATGGGGACCCATCCACCCTCAAAAGTCTTGAGCAGATACCCTGTCAGAAAAGTCTTTGATGAGATGCTAGTCTCGGAAGTCAAGAGCTTTTTAACTTTACACTTGCACCGTCAGCCTCCCTTCTTTTCCAATTCGAATGACAGGGACTACTCAGTACATCAGGCTAAGATGTTGGGTTCTGTGGTGATGCACAACAAGGTTTGCTGTGGGCTCATTGTGTAGGGCAATTTCTTGGCAGTTGGGGTCTGGTAATAGCAATTTGTGCTACCTATGAAATTGGTAAGGAATTTTCTTTCAGGCCAGATTGATTAGCATTGATCAAGGGGTTCTCTTTTTCCTCCCCTGTAGCAGGCATCTGGAGCAGTTAGTTCTGCAAGCACTTTTGTACACCTGCTCTCTTCTTGTGGCACACTGTGTTCCAAAACCTAAAAGGCTGGTCTGTCTTCCAGAGATAGATAGGCAGACAGTTCCGTCTCATAGGATTCAAGATAATCAGGCCTATGTTGAAAAACTTCAGTGTCCTCTAGACATTTTCAGTAATTTTTAAATTTACTTTTTTATTTTTGCTTCCAGGCAAAATGCAAAAGGCAGCAATGTCTGCTGCTGGTAAATGAAGAAAGGATGGTTGATTCTGCCATTCTACATTTAGTAGCATTTATTCAATGCTTTAAGGGATGTCAGACTCTGTTCAGTAGGTCTTTTTTAGCAAGACCTTCTCCTTGTTCCTATAACATCAAAGACAGATTATATGGGAAACAATAAGAAGCTATTTAGTAGCTGGCTTTAAAAAAAAAGGTGGTGAATTAAAATCCGTTAGAAGAAAATATTATTCCAATGCTTGTTTTATTAAAATAGCAGGATTTGTCAAGCTAAAAATATTTAGCCCAGTATGTGATGGAGAGAAAAAACTAGGTAGGCATTTGTATGAATGTACTGCATTTCTTGTATCTCTGATTGTTTTTTTGTCTACACCAGAGCAGTAAATGTGAAGGGAGAAGGCAGCCAGAGGAGGAACTCCATTGCCTTTTCCCTTTAAGACCCGCTGAGCATAGCATAGCAGCAGACGCAAAGTGTTTCTAAGACCAATCACTTGTGCAATTTGTGACATAATTTGCTCCACAAATAGTGCTCCTACCTGTTCTCTCCTTCTGTCTGCTATGCCAGATCAATGGGTAGATAAAGACTCATTGTTTGCATCTTTCCGGAACAGTATTGCAGCATTGTCTTAAAGCTTTATAGGAGTGAACTTAACACACTAGGCTTTGTGGAAACAAAAGCACTTGTGCTCCATGTCACCAGCTACACAGTCATGGGGAAATGCCAGTTTTGATAGCTTTGCAAGTCTTTGAGCAGGAGCCACTGAGGTAAATATTACCGCTACAGTGTGACTGCATCCAGGCCGTTGGCTTTTAAGTGCTGGACAAGCGGCCTCTTTCACAGGGACATCAATTTTTGTGCCTAGTCATTTCAGCTGGTTGCATCATGCAGGCAGGTTTTGAATGTCTTTACAGTAACCATGGTAACTGAGGGCCATTTAAATTTGCTGAAGGAGAATGAATGCCTCCCACAGAACTCTAAATGTAACAGAGTCAGAAAAAGGCATGCATCAGCCAAATGCTTCACTGATGTAAAGAGCAGGGATTCTTGTGTTTTCAGCAGCAGCAGGACCTATTTATATCAGCTGAGGAACTCCCTAATTGTGGGGACCAAATTCAGACTGGGTGCAAGTAAGCATAGCTTGCTGTTAAAGCTAGATCAGAATTACATTATTATATAAAGAAGTTTTTACCTTTGGTATAGGTCGGTGTATGCTGCTTGGTAGACTCCTTCCTGTTTCTATTTAATATGAGCATTTTTGTGTAGGGAGGTGCAGCATAACACCAAGGACAGAACAGAGTCACAAGAGACTGAATGAGTTATCTAGTACAATACCCTAGTCTAAAGATATCTTGTACACACTTAGCATCCCTGGCAGTTGTCTAATCCTTTATTGAACGTGATTCTACAACTTGCTTAGTAGCTTATTACTTCATCAGGATAAAGCTTTTGTGTTGCGGTATGCTAAGTGCTGGTGGTAGGTTTTTAAAGAGTAACAAGGCTCTTCTCACCGATTTCAGTGTAAACTGAAACAAGAGGGAAAAGGATGTGGAGGGAAGCCTTTACATTTGGTAGGCAATAACTACTGGAAAGGTGGAATGTTGGTATTAGGATACCATGAAATGGAAATTAGGTTGCAATGCAGTTTTGTATCCATCTCCCTAGACGGCTCTACTGAGTTCTGTGGAACCTACTCCCAGACGTGTGTATTGGATTACAGGCTTAATCTAGTAATGATACTGCATGCTGTACTTGTGATTTGAATTTATGACAACGCTTTTCAAGGTATTCTAGATATAAAGTACTCAGGAATTGTGGTTTTCTCGGTGTCAAGTACAGTTTACCACTCTCTTATTCTTAGGGCACTATGGGGTCATATAGCTAGCCCAAAACCATACAGGATGACTTTTCTTACAAGGCACAGTGAAGAATCGAACTCCCAACCAGATGCTTCAAATGAGTGAGCTGTCCAGCTAATAATCTAGTACAATACCATGAAGGAAGTGCAAATGAGAAAAAGGAAGTGCCTAATCATTCCTGAAAGAAGAGGGAGAAAAGCCAGGAATTGAATGAGCCTTACAACTGAGGTTTCCAGTTTAAATTAAGGTCTCGGATGATCCAGATAGGTTTGACTCCTTGCAGACTTAGTCTGGCATCTTCTTCAGGCCTTCCGCCACCCCTATTCCCAGTTTTTAAAAAGTTGTATGCATGCTCCCACACTAAATCCTTCAGAATTCAGTAGGGCTGGATTTCATATTTGGTGACAGAGAAGGATCTTGCAGTATTATTGTGTATTTAGAGTGTTCAAGATATTTAAGTGCATTAAGACTTTGATTATTAAACTCTGCTAATCTTAATAAGTTTACTGCACAATACTGTCCTTAATAGTTTTAAAGTCTTTAAAATGTACAATAGTAGTCTAAAGCCTGACCTTAATTATGTCAACTAATAAGTATTAAACATGAATTCTGCCTGTATGGGCATGTCCTGTCATTTTTGTAAGCTCATCAAAAGAGGTTATAAAGTTGCTATGTGTTATAAAAATGGCATAGGAGAAAGAATAGGATTGAGAAAGCATTGCTGTGGAGCCAAAAGGTGTCTGGGTCACTAGTTGCTTCAAAACATTTGTACCCTGCCTTAGCTCCATGGAGTTCTAGGTGGTCAGCTAAGGTTCTAGTTCAAGTTGCCACCAAGAACTACTTCTAATAGCACTCTGGCTGGCAGCAGTGCAGAACCGTCCTGCTTTGCTTATGAAGTGTAAGAAAATGTAATAGGTAGACTAGTACAAGTTATTTTTCCTTTTGTCTGATTGGTCCTTCACACGCTCTGTGGGGAAAGGGAGTAGGGTCCTGTCTTGTGTTTCTACTTTCAACTTGATGGTCCCTCCTAGTTCTACTTCAGGCATCCATACATTTAAAATGTCCTGTGTAGAAGAAGCCATTGATACACAAGTGTACACAAACAAGTTCTTCTTTATAGATATTGTCAGAAATATGCAGGTGTCTGGAAGATGCAGGGAGCAGACATGATTCCATTCCCCACTTCAAATGTAGAGAAAATGTGTGGAGAGTTTCCCTGAACAAAGCTACTGTATGCATCATATCTACAGCACCAAGGTGCCAAGTGACAGTAAGTCAAAGATGCCTTTCAACTAGTGGTTTTGAAGAACTTTAGCATACACATTGAGTCCTTCTTGGCTTGGATGGCTCAGCGTTATATGGCCAGTGTAACAACCATGAATCTAATTCAGTGTCTGTGAAAAGGTATGCATTGGGATTAGTTTTCTGTACTGGTTGGGAACAAAGAATTGACATTATCTGATCAGAGATGGATCAGTATCTGATCAAGTTTGACCTATTGGCCTCTCTTAGCCTTTGCACAGGTGGTAGGTTAATTCCTCACATCCTTTGGGAAATGCCCTGCATATTTAGCTGCATTTGGAATGGGGAGATGAGTGGGCTTTTGATACTACTGATCTTTCCCTAATCAAAAAGTTGTATCACTACCTTGAAATTCTGAGGAACTAAGACCTCTGAAATGGCTATCATGCAATAAAACATAAGTGAATGGTAAGCACAATCAAACATAAGGGAGAAATCATCTTAGTGCAAATATTAACAATGATCAAAGGATCAAACCTGATCAGATAATGATCCAGCCCACTCGTTCGTTCTCTCTCTCTCTCTCTCTCTCTCTCTCTCTCTCTCTCTCTCTCTCTCTCTCTCACTGCTCAGGCAATTGAGTTTTTAATGGTTTACAGAATTGGAAAAATCAGACAGAAGCTTTCAAATATTAGTGTAATCATTTTGCAGACAATATTGCATGCAGTAATTTTAAGTTAGGTATTTTGATAAATCCAGAGATGGATTCAACCAGGGTCCAATCGAATTATGCACTTTTTGGTTTGACTTCTCTTTGTGCAGGATGATTTGTTGGACAGGTTGTTTGGATGTTTGACACCCACCAACTACTCTTTGGATCCATGTCCTTTCTGGATATTAAAATCTGCCAAGACTGAAGTTATCATCTGTACCTCCCAAATGGTTAATATCTCTCTGAGGGTGGGTGTGATTCCCACTGCACTTAAGAAGATAGTGGTTAAACCTTATTTATTTATTTGTCTGTGTTTGTTTCTTTAAATTGATCTTGTGATTCTGGAAATCTATCACCAAGCACTGTACTAGATACCAGGTAAAGTGATGGCGTCTGAACTCCAGGTGGTCTTGGATAGTGTTGATTATTTGGATCTGGTTTCAGTCTGGTTTCTAGCCTGTTTTAGGAACAAAAACAATCTTGGGTGTCCTGGTGAGTGATTTACACTACATAATAGATGCAACTCTGCTGTGTTATTTTTCTGAATTATTCAGTAGGTTTCAATGCCATTGACTGTATGAGTGGCCAAGCTAAAGTAGACCTGGGGAATATTGTGCTCTGGTGGCTGTACCTCTTTCTGGAGGTGTATATCCAGACGTTGATACCTCACAGCCTTTTGCCTGTTGATTTCTCAAGTTTCTTGTCCTTACCGCTTCTTGATATCTACATCAAGTCACTGGAAGAAGAAAATAATTTGGTTTGAAGCATACAGTTACATTTCTCATTTCTACCATAAATTCGGGGAGACTGTAGAAGTATCTGGAGGCAATTTTGAAATAGGTGTGGGCAGACACAAAACTCAGGCTTAATCCATATAATGCAGGATCGTTGTGACTGAGAAAGCCAGCTGGTCTAGATATCTGTGTAAAAGTGGGGTTACACTCCTCTGAAGAACCAAATGTACAGGTTGGGTGTACTGGACTTGAAAGTACCTACGAAAGTTCAGGTAATTAAGAGGAGTGTCTTGTATCAGCTTTGTCTGATTTGCCTGCTGCATTCCTATCTGACAAAAGAAGACTTGTTAAAATCATCAATGCCCTAGTTACATCCAGACTAGACTGCTGTATTCTGATTCACATGGAGCTGTCTTTATTGACAGTTCTGTGGTTTCAGCTGCTTCAGAATGCAGCAGTCCTGTTGCTTGTGAGGTCTGGGTGGTTAAAGATCTAAAGCCAGTTC
The DNA here is from genome assembly GCA_037013535.1 of Intellagama lesueurii. NCBI lineage: Eukaryota > Metazoa > Chordata > Lepidosauria > Squamata > Agamidae > Intellagama > Intellagama lesueurii. The sequence goes on along the minus strand of JBAJHW010000001.1, from coordinate 101,393,241 downwards.
TGTACCAGCTGTACTGCTTGTCAGTGTGTTTCTGTGCCCATTTTAAAACTGTGGCAGATGATCCAGCTTTGAAGCCCTACCCAATTTGTGTCTAGGTGATCTGAAGATGGCCTGAGCTTCATGACTTGTGGTTAAACTGCAGTACTGCAGTGAAGACTCTGCCCACCACCTGAGTTCAATCCCAAACTCAAGTAACTGGCTCGAGGTTGACTCAGCCTTCCATTCTTCATAGGTCAGTAAACTGAGTACCCAGCTTGCTGCGGGGTGGGGCAATGTGTAGCCTGCGTAATTGAATTCTAAACTGTCCAGAGAGTGCTCTAAGCACTATGGGGTGGTATATAAGCAGCACACTTTGCTTGGCTTTTTGCTTTTGCATAAACCTGCATGAACCTTAACACTGACCATGGAAACCCTGCTCACACGACCTCCACTAAGTTACTCACTACTGGTGGGTTCAAGAGACAGTGCTTGTCCATATCTGTTAAGAATATCCTATCATGGGAATTGCCCCGGTTCCCTCCCTTTCTATTTTTAAAGTGGCCATATCCAATCCAAAGTGGATCTGGATGTTTCTATTTTTTAATGAATGGATCCTGGTCTCTTTTTTTTATTATTGTTGATGGTGTTTTAATAAGTGTTTATACTGATCACGTAACTGATATTATTTCATAACTTTATCCTGTAAGCCTCCTTGAGAAGCCTTCACCTTGAAAGGTGACACATTTTAAAAGAAAGAAAGAAAGAAATTACTGTTCTGGCTGATATCCAAAGTGTCCATTTACATGCAGTCAAGGGAATTGCATGCGAGACTCTTTTCTTCAGTTTTTCATTATTGTCTTCTAGTGGTTGAGGCAAGATGCTGTTTAGTCTGTGGGCGGGGCTTGCTTCGTTAGCTCTGGGAGTGGTCATACAAAAAATAAAATAAAAATAAAACCCAACATTTTCTGCTTTCCAGGCAAATCAATCACTGTGAAGATCCAGGGATTTAAGTGATGAAATTTAAAAAATCCATGCTATAGTAATAACCTTTTTGAGGTCAGAAAAATGCAAGCATCCAGCTCTCCAGATCTTTTGGTCTGCCAAGATGTTACCAAAAGCAGGATGGAAGAATGGAGTGTGGGCAGAAAGATTGGCTTGATGCTGAAGTCATGAAGGCTGAATGGTCAGAGCCAAGAAATGAAATGAAGGAGCAGGGCTTCCAGTCATTTGAAGTAGACGGTACCAGGTGATGGGATGGTTGCAAGCTGCAGCTGGGACTGAGAAGAAGAAAAATGTAGACTAGGATCCTGGTGGGGCAAGCTGCTTGCACAATAGACAATGCAGCAAGTACTTTGGGTTTTTCAGGATTTGGGTAAGGAGGTGTCAAGTACCTCCTTGTGCAAGAAAAAGTCTGGTTTGTTCCAAGAGATGATTTTTGCTTGCACAACAGTGAGTGGGATGATCAAGTGGAACTATGGGGGCGGGGAGCATTTCCACTGTTATTCAACAGGATTCTGGCCATTGCTGAGCAGAGATAATATCCCTTCCATTATTGTCAGTGGAGTTGAAAGTGCTTAACTTTTGCCTCATGATCAAGTATTTTTCATGAATGAGTCCATGGTGAAGTAGCCCTTTGAGAGTAATTTCCTAAGGGAGAGAAGTGAGTTTATGCCAAAGGGAGTTTTAGCACCCACTTGGAGATTCAGCAGCCTATTTGGTAGCTCAAAAGCAAATGGACACGTTTGTAGAGCACATCGGAATTTATTTACTGGATCAGACCACAGGCCCTTCCTTCTGTTTCCAACTACAGCCAGCCGAATCCTTCTAGAAACTCACAAGAGAGACTTGAATGTGATGGCTTCCTGCTTTTACTGTTGTCACTCTGCCATCTGGTATTCAAAACAGTATATTTTTTCTGCATGGGCATTCGATTTAGCTATAGCCACAGATAGATCTAGGGTACCTAGATACAGGAGAATTATGATCTTATGCAAACCTAGAAAGTCTTCAGAGTGAACTTTGTCATAAATTCTTGGAAACCAATCTTAGAAAGTATGGCTGGCTGCATAGGAATATTAATATGGAACTTGCCACAGCAGTATGTGATTAATGGTATCCAGGATTTCATATCCAAAACAGTCTTTTGAAGTGCGCAGATTAGTCAATTTTTGAGTACTGAATATCGCTAATGACTGTACAGATTTTCGACATTGTTGAAAATGGGTCTGCTGCTTAGAACATAGAAACTATAACGACAGATTTGCATTTTATTTTTGTTCGTTTCTAATCTGTGTAAGATTACGAAATACTTGCTAGACATCACTATACCCTTCACAGTGAGCTATGTGAAAGCTTAAGTGCCTATTGCCAAACCCTCCTAAATGTTTTTAAAATGCCTTGGCTTGTTTCAGATAAACAGATAGGAGAATTATAGAAAGCATGATCTTTATTAGAGATGAGAGCTTTGTGCTTCATATGAAACATGACACCACAGGTGGTGCTGAGTTCCATCTCCCTCCCCCCAGGCTGCCTGGTCCACTTACCGGGCTCTGCATCTGCTGGGGTCCTTCTTTGGCAGTGTTGCTCCCATCCAGGAAGGACAAGAAGGAGCCTAGTCAGCCTGTCTCCATCTCCTCAGGCAGCCAACCACTCTGGCGAGGAGGTGGGACAGGTAGTCTCTCTCAGCCAATGAGTGGTTGGCTGCCTGGGGAGGCAGGGAAAGGCTGGCTGGGCTCCTGCCTGAATGGGAGTGACACCACCAAAGAAGGACCCCAGCAGCATGTGGGACCAGTGAGTGAACCAGGCAGCCTGGGGGGAGGGAGATGGAACTCAGCACTACTTGTGGTGCCGTGCTTCATTTTTTATACAAAGCATGAAGCTCCCATCTCTCTTTATCAATGACTTAAGTGCCAAATTTCTGCTGCACTGGAATACTCATGATAAAGGGAGTGCTGGAAGGCATGGAGCTCCCTGACCTTGTACTAATTGACAAGAAAACAGAAATAACATGCTTGAAATTGGGCTTTTAATTAGGGGGTAAAAGAGGGAAACCTTCTTGATGTTAAGACTTCTGGATCAAACTATTCTCCCCTATTTTGTTTTCCTTTCCTTTCCTTTTTTTTTTTTCTTAACACATTGCCTTTATATTTTGTCCCTAATAAGATGTTTCAGACCCTGAAAAATGTAGTGCTCTTCAGTTCTTGGGAAGGTCCATGCCTCTATGGTAAGGCACATGGTTTGGATACAAGGGTTCCATGTTCGTTTCTGCTACATCTCCAAGTAGGACTAGGAAGGACACTTCTCTGAAGCCCTAGAGGGCAATTGACAGCCAGTGTAGAGAATACTGAAAGAAAGGCACCAGTGCTATTGGTTCAATATAATGTCATGGCACCCTGGAATCACAAAACTAATATACCCTCACTTTTCTCTCCACCCACCCCTACAAAGCTTGGTGCATGTCTACAATCTGTTGTGTTTTATCACCTATTTTAAGCTATGGGTGCCTCTTGTTTTGTGCATTGACCCCAAATGAACTCACTCATACAACAGACAGCAAGCTTCCTTCGCATACCACACACTTCAACATTCAAACAGAAGTTCCCATTCACATTTTGGCACCTGATTTTGCCAGTTATATACAACCTTATTAACACTAAGGAGTTCTGGATCCAGGCAATAATAGTAGAGACAGCTGCATTTGCCCCAATGAGGCTGTCATAGAGATCTCATCTTTGCCTAACCAGATGGAAGCAAATCATTCAATGTGTATAATTCTGGTTTTCCTTATTGTTCTTTAAAGGAAGTCACCATCAGTAGACACTTCAGAGTGGATAGGCTTGGCACATGACTAAAATTGCATCGTAATAAAGCACTTTTAAAATGACAGGACAACAGGTACTTAGACTACGCAAACTCTATTGAGGGTAGATTATTCTGATTGCAGAGGGCTACTTCTGGTTAAACATGGATCAGACTCCTTTGCCAAATGTAAGTATACATAAAATGGAATACAGATTGCATTGCCTTAGGAGTAGAAACAACATCTGGCAACAACAGCCAAAATTGAAAGATAGGGTTATGACTATATAGGAAAAAAATGGTCTCCCACTTCATATTTTTTATCTTAACATTGCTGTATCAGTTCTCAACGTCAGGCAAAGAGGTTGTGGGCTCTTTTAGCTAGAAGTATATTTGGCAGTGAGAATACATCTACCCCACCCCACTTCCTCAAAACTGAATGTGAACTTCTAGCTGCATGTAAAAGCATATTTCAATTTTTCAGAGGGTGCATATAATTTTATATATACTAAAATAGGATATTAAAATATTCTGAGTTATTCTCGCATACGAGTACCTTTGTTTGGATCTAAGTGTGTACCAAGTAACTCATCACCAGGTGCCATCATCAACATGTTTTGCCCTCAGAATAAATTGTACACATCTGCATAAAGGGCTTAATTTTTCTGTGGACTCTTTTCAGATAGAGCATTTGTTTTCCTTCAAGTACCTTGTTCTTCAATTATGTTATTGGTATTTTTCCCAACAAGTGTATGTTCTCTTTATTTCATACGGTGGGTTTTTCTTCATGACCCTCTGCACCTTTTCATTCATTGTGAAAGCATGGTTTAGTTTTAGTTATCAGTTTGTTCAGGGAGTGGAGTTTAGCACTTCACATGTGCAGTTGATGCCCACAGAAAGAGCCTCTGGATGCCATCTTTAAATTAGCACTTTAAAAACTCTCCAGCAGGGAAGTGGATTTCTTAAATATTTCTCCAGTATATTTTTTAAAAGAGGATTTCTTAAGGAGGAATGTGTTTCTAAAGAATGCTAATTCTGGTAAACTCTGTATTCTTTTGGCACCAAACAACAGAATAAAGGTGGTAGAACAAATGCTTTGTCTACAAGAGTCCTACATGTAATGCTGACAATTTTCTTTTGAGCATTCTCATCTTCCTGTGGTGGTTCCCCAACAGGAGTGATAAAACTTGTGGGTCTGATCTGGTTGCTTGTTTTCCCAGTGTGTCACAGACAGTGCTCATGGGTAAGGCCTGTGATGCGGAGAGGAATCACAAGTGTGAGCTGATACCCCGATGCTGTGCTGCAGCAATTTTTCTTCCATTTTGAGCAGGCAGGAAGCAGACCCCAAGCAGAATATGGTGACTGAGCAGTAGCAAGCTTTGGGAAGGTAAATCTGAATGGGCTACAAAAGCTGCCCTAAGATAGCCACTAAGCTGTTCTGCTGTTCTGAGGGGTTGGCCTATCTTCAATACTGAAATAAAATTGAACTGCCCATTCACTTGGTTTCTTTATGTGAAATTATTTGGAAGTGAGGAAGGCGGACATCATGTTGCCCTGTGTCTTCGACTAAGCCTGCTAGAGCTGGGGCTGTGTAATTTAGACAAACAGTAGCTCAGTCAGTATGGTGGAGGCACCATGTCTGATAACTCCAGTTAAACGCCTTCTCATTTCTGCGTCACTGCTGAAGATGTTTCCTTTCCCGTCTCAGAGAAGCATGGATCCCTGGATCATTTTTTACTTCTTGTTCTCTTTCTTTTTGTTGGTGCCACCCAAAAACCTATGCTTCATGGCATGCAGGTCTTCACTTTGTGTGGCCATTATCTTGGCTATTCCATTCCCTCCCCTATCTCATTGCTTCCAGCTTGTTTTCCACCCTTTACTTCCCTGGTTCCCCCCCCCCCCCGCCCCAATTTTCTGTGGTAGATTGTAACACTTCTGGGAACTGATTATGCTCCATGTGTTTCTTGTACAATTCTTGGTGCTAAAGAAGTATAGTTCTGGAAAGGTGAATACAGATTTTAAGAATACAGAACAAATGAGAATACAGCAGAAGGGCTCCAGGATAAATTAAAAAAAGAATAAGGAGTTCTAATGGTGGTGGGGGGCACAATAGACTTGAAACTGTGGCTTTATAATCTATGGTTGGAGTAACATTCATGTAAGCTAGCATCTTTAATTATTCATTACGTTAAGAAGATTTACAGTAACTGGAGAAAACACAGGAGCCAGGATGGAGTATGTGGAACCATTGTGAACTGCAGTGTACAGGAATTGAACTCCTTATGGGGACAATTATACTTTTCTGCTTAATGGAGATCTTATCAAAAGTGCTGTGGCTATGATCTGTGTGTAACCCATAGAAGGCTGTACATGTTCCCCCCCCTCCTATTTATATAGAAGCCCTTTAATATGAAAAATGAAGGAAATAAGAGGTAGAACCAGACACTTCTTTGGCATTGTTACATGCACTGTTCTTCTGTGCAAACCACCCAAAAGCACACAAGGGGGCAAATGAAATGTATCATGAGTATCATGAAATGTGCAAGAATTAAGATATGTTGTACTGATGCAGTTGCTTGGCAGGGAGTTATTGCTGTTACCTTATTGAAAAACGAAACCCAGTCTCCATATTAAAATCCAACCCCTTCCCTGCCCACCTCCTACCCCCACCGCCCACAATATCCTGCATGGCTTTGCAACAACCATTGAAAGCAAAAAAGGAGGCTGGGCAATGTCTGAGAAAAAAGGCAGAAAGGAAGGCTTCTCTTTCAAGTGGAAGTGGTACAGAGCCTTTAGGACAACACAGCTGTGCCACAAGGGGGCTCAGGCGGCTGGCAGAGAAGAACTGATCCTGAGCATCAGCACTGTGATTCTCAGCTCTCACGATTAAGCTACAAAATCAATCAGAGAATAATGGAGTTAGAAATACATTTTTTTCTTCTCTGCTCATATATCTAGATTTTTTTTAGCCCATTCAGCCCTTAAATTTCAACCTGACCACAGCAGATGTATTGTTATGTTTCCTACTATAGGAAGGAAAGTCCAAAATGCAATCGTTTTTTCAAAACTGCAGTCTTTTGGTGCAGTTCTCAAGTTGGTTCTGTTTAAATACAAAAAAACTCAGACGAGTGTACAAGCACAAGGTGGGCAGAAGATACACGTGGATCTGCTGGTAGATTTCTGGGTGATTTACCGGTGCTTAGTTGTGGTTTTTTACTCTCAAACTTCAAACAGTAGTAAAGTGAACTGCCTCCTGTGATACTGCTGAATGGAAAAATGGGTGTAAAGCAGGAGATTTTCCTGTGGAAAAGGCTGTGAACTAGGAATGAAAAGAGAAAATGCCTCACAAACAAAGGACAAAACAAGAAACAGATTTGCATAGCATCTGCACATGCTAATTTATACTGGGGGGGGGGGGTTTAACTTTATAATTAGTAGATCTGTACAGATTTGTGGCTTTTTAGACTATGATTCCCAGAATTACCTGGGGAATTCTGGGAGGTGTAGTCAAAAAATGTTGCAGGTAAGTTGTGCTTTTGGCAGTTGTGTCATATATGTTACATCAGAACATGAGTTGTTGAAAAGAGTTTTTGTATTCTAACTAATACTGTGGTGTCCTATAAACTGTTGCTAGGGGAGATGAAGAGGACAGTGTAGCAAAGAGGTCTGCTGTGAAGGTGTGGTTCATTGATTCTTGTCTGAGAGTCTGCTGCTGAGCACAGAAGTAGCCCTGAGATTCTGAATCAAACAGGATTCTGTTTGTTGTTCTTTCAGGTACTCCCTTTGGTAGTGAATGACCAGGTGCATGTGACAAAGTCTGCTCTTGTAATTCTACTCTGCCTTTAGTATAATTTGCTGTCTTAATCCCCAGTTTGTGACATTGCCAATCATTCCCCACAGCAACAGACACTGATGTCACAATCCAGGAGATTATTACCTCTAAGCAGAAATCTGGAGTAAAGTAAGGAAGATGAGGCAGGAATTTTTCATTACCACATAAGTATGAAATTTTAATTGGTTTACTGGCTGAGGCAGAAGATAAACTCCAGTGACAGACAGAACTACCTGTTCTCAAAGTATTTTTTGCCTGTTCTCTAGACATTACATGTCAATTCCATTTCTGTCCCACTGCCTGTCATTTCATTAGTTGTGAGCAGCCTGACTCGTAGGAAGCTGAGGAATCCATTGACTCTTAACTTGGAACATATCAAAGCTTTATGAAAAGTTAGTTTGAAGAGTCTTCTGTGTAAAAGGGACAGTAACATTATACAACAGATACCTCTCTGCAACTCCAGCCATTTATGTAAGCATTTTCCTTTACACTTTTGAAATGGTTTTTAGCCAGAGATCCATGCAAGAGTATCCATGTGTTCATGAAGGTAGCTTCTAATGTATTCAACTTTTTACAATTCCTGTGTGTCACTGAATATCCCTTGCTGTTCGAGAGCAACAGTAGTAAAGAAGTATTGCTAACTTCTGATCCAGCAAGGCTTCATGTGTACTCTTTCTTTTCCCCCAGTTCATAATACTTCCCTCTTTGCAGCACATTGAAGTATTTCCTACATTGTAATGTCCTGGCAGCCAAGGTGCTGGCGCATAATTTCCAATCAGTTGTACAATTCTACATTGTTCCTCCTGCATTCCTCATAAACAATATATCTTAGTGTCCATCATATTTCAGTCATGCCAACTCCACATCCAGCCGGTTTCTCTTCAACTGGACGAATCTACTCGTCAGGAGTTAAGTGGCACTATTTTACTCACTGAAGCTTCCAGACTCTATTTTTTGATAGTCCCACATAAATTTATTACAAGAATCAAATGTATTAGTTGCCAATGCAAGAATAACAATAACTGTAGCTGTCATATACATGTGTATATCAAAACCGATAAGAATCTGTATGGGCCACACACTCACTATGTGGGACTCAGGGACGAGTCACATATGTGTATGTTTGTGGTGGAGGGGAGAATGCCAGTCTCTGTTAGAGGAGACTGGTTCATGCTTTTGCCAGTGAATGTTTAAGAAAAAATGACAGATTTCTAGTAAATCTAGACTGATCTGTTGGTATTGCAACATGTAGCACATAAATTGTTCTTTCAGGAATGGATGGTACCTTTTTGGTTAAGTATCATGAGGTCCAAAACAGGGGGAACATCCTATCCTGTTGCTCAGGTTTTCTGGAGCCCTAGCAATTATATTATGTTTAGTGTTGATTCTTGACTGTGTGTGGATAAATGATGTGCTGGTCTCAAGTGTTTTCATTTGTTGCTGTTTTTGTTTTACAATACTTAGAGAAAATAGTGCTGGTGGATCTATATGTTTATCAGTTTGTTTTTTCCATTGAGAGTTATGTGGCAATTACCGTATTATGTAGTGTGTCTCTGCTTTGCAGCCAAAACAACCTTTTGGATTGGAGGCGGGAGGAGGAACAGGGGCTGGTAGCAGCAAAAGCAGCAGCAACAGCCAAGTAAAGTCTTAGGCAGGGCTACTCAGAAGTAAATCCCACTGAGTTCAATGATGCCTATTCCTGAGTAAGTGCTAATAAGACCTTAAGTATGCTGGGCCAATAATGTGCCTTTCCTCCATTCAGGATGTCCCAAACGCCCAGGGAAGTGTTGATGTGTAATCATGGAAGTTGCTGTCAGTGATTCCTATGCTTTTAGTATTTGGAAGACATCTTTTTACCATGGCAGTTGGCAACCTGGTCCTTCTTACCAGTGAGTGTCAGTGACACATAAGTGCTTCTACCAAGGGTTATCCATCACTATGCTGGCAACCTTTTTGCCGGAAGGGCTGTATATACTGTAGTGGTAGGCAGTAGATTCAGGAACAAAAGCTGTTTGTGGTGGAGTTAACGATAAATGGAGCCTCTGCTGGGCTGCCATCTCTCAATCGCACATGCAAGGATATCTGCAGAAATTTCTCTGTGTGAGAAAGAGTCTGTTAATGATGCCTATAGATCGGTGACCTTGACCGTAGTTTGTACACAATTATATTGCCAATGCATGTATAGGTTATCTATCTCTTATAAACCTTGTAGAAAGAGCATTGTATTTGATCAGAACTAAGCTGCTTGCTGGCCCAGTTCAACCATCCTCAATGACAGGGCAAGGTGTCCTCTCCTTGCAGCTGGAGCCTGCTACTGATTCACTGGTTGCACTGGTCTCACTCTATCTACTGTTCTTTCTGAAGTGTGTGTGCGTGTTAGTTTAATATAGCTCTGCACATTTAAAAAACCAGATTTAAAATTTGTGTGTGTGTGTGTGTGTGTGTGTGTGTGTGTGTGTGTGTGTGTGTGTGTGTGTGTGTGTGAAACGCTTACCCCACTCCCACAGACACCCATGTACATCCACACAAATGAAGTCTTGTTTTTATCATGTTGGAAGCCAGGTTTTTGGATGGAGAGATGAGCAAAATGTGCAGTACGAAAAGTTACGTACCACTGCCATGGCAAACAGGATTTTTGGGGGGAGTGAATCTAGGAAACTTCTTGATGCCTTTTCTTCCAATGCCTCTTCTACAAATGTTCTTCTCCCTCAGTGCCTGCAGGTCAACATGTTTGCATTAATCCATAAAGCCACATTTCATCTTGACTGACATATTTCTTTGAGACATGTGCTTGATTAGGCACCAAAAAAATATTGAGGTGGCTTATGTGGAGAGGAATAGGGTAGTGGTGCTATTTTTATCTTTGGCCAACATCCAACTGTGTACTTTCATAACTGACAGTTGAGGAATCAGTGTTTTCTTCTCTCCTTGTTCTAATGCAGCCTTCAGTGGTGCCAAAAACCACCAGAGGATTTCCCAGCATTTTAAGAGTATATGGGAAAGCTATAGGAGGAAGAGATGATTTCTGATTCTATTGGAAACAAGGGGGCTCCACTGAAGTACAGCACTGACCACTTTTTTTAAAGCTTTGAATTATTCTTTTAAAAGGGGCATTCATACTGTGCACATGAACCTTTAAGCAAGGTGGGCGACTTCAGAGGGTCTGGGGGCCAATTCTTTGTCTCTGTGGGGCAATTTCCCACTCATCAGGTGCTGTGTCAACCCCTGAGATGAGCAAAACATTAAATCTAAATATTGCTGGAAATCTGATTTTGTGGGTTTCAGGCTTTGGGGACAATTGTGGGGAACTCTGCATTCTTGGTTTTTGCAAAATAATTCCCTTTCTAGCAGACTTTTCTTTTGATAGGTGGACATCCATGGGACACAGAAATGGCCTTGAAGGGCTAAATTGTTCTTAATGGTGTTAATGCTATCAGGCTTATGGTTAGCCTACCATTTTAAAGCTTCAGTTTTCTTACTTTTATTTATTGTTATTTACTATTAGAATTTTTTTTCTTGATATGTGTTCCATGCTTTATACCTGCAAATGGGACTTCACTATGACTGAATCATTTGAAATCTGTTGTAATAATATATTATCATACAGTTTTCTCTCTCTCTCTCTAAGAATTATTAATCATTAATAGCTGTATGCCATCAAATCAATTCTGACTTATGGTGAACTTTTTCAGGGTTTTCTAGATAAAGAATACTCAGAAGTGGTTTACCATTCCCTTCTTCTGGTGGTTGAATTATGTGACAGTGCAGCTTTCTCAAAGCTACGTAGACTGGCTTTTCTTCTGCCAGGCAAAGTGAGGGATTGAACCCCCAAACTGTGGCTCCACAGCCAGATACCTAATTAACTGAGATGTCCAGCCATGTAAGAATTACTACCAGTTGTATATCCTAGATCAGTGTTTCCAACCTTGGGTCTCCAGACATTCTTGGACTACAGATCCCACAGCACTAGCTGTGCTGGCCAGGATTTCTGAGAGTTGTAGTCCAAAAACATTTGGACCCAAGATTAGGAACCACTGTTAGATGACTGAACCATAGAAGCATAGAATAATAGAGTTGGAAGGGATTTATAAGGCTGTTGAAATCACATCCCTGCTTAATGCAGGAATCAAACTCAAAGTATATCTGACAGGTGGTTGACTACTTTTATCCTGAATGCTTCCAGTGTTGGAGTGTTTACAACTTCTCAAGTTAATTGGTTCTATTGTTGTACTGCTGTAACAGTTAGGAAGGTTTTCCTATCATAATCAACCAAAATCTGGCTTCCTGTAACTTGAGCCCATTATTGCATGCCCTGCATTTGGTATGATTGAAAACACATCCTGCCTCTGTTTTGTATGACAGTCTTTCAAATATTTGAAGAGTGCTCTTGTATCTCCCCATAGTCTTCTTTTCTCAAGTTTAAAACGCCCAGTTCTTTCAGTCTCATAGGGCTTGGTTTCCAGTCCCCTTGTTGCCCTCCTCTGAACTTGTTCCAGTCTGTCTGCATCCTTATTAAAATGTGGTGACCCAAGCTGGACACAATATTCTAGATGAGGCCTAACCAGTCTTGAATAGAGGGGGACTAGTACTCCACAGGATTTGAAATAAAACAATTCTAAGATCCTTCTTTCATGTAGTATTACTGAGCCAAATATCTCCCATATTGTCACTGTGCATTTGGTGTCCCCCCCACATGTACAACTTTGCAATTATCCCTGTTAAATTTCATTGTTGTTTTCATCCCAGATATTGAGTCTATCAAGATATTTTGAAATTTAGTTTCTCTCTTTCAGAGTATTGGCTGCTCCACTCAATTTTGTGTCATCCTCAAATTCGATGAGCATTCCCTGCACCCCCTCATCCAAATCTTTACTAAAAATGTTGAAGAGCACTGGACCCAGAAATGAGCCTTGTAGTACCTCACTTGTTACCTTCTTCCAGTTTGAGGAGCCATTGATCACCACTATTGAATACAATTATGTAACCAATTGTTTATCCACCTGATAGTTGTTCTATCCAACCCACACCTAGTTAGCTTGCTAATCAGGATATGATGGGGCACTTTTTCAGAAGTGTTGCTGAAGCCAAGATATATTGTGTTTACAACATTCTCACAGTCAACCAGGGAGGTTACCCAATCAAAAATTGAGATAAAACTAGTGTGGCAGGATTTTGTTCTTGTCACTCCATTTTGGCTTCTATTTATTATTGCATTGTTTTCACGTTGCTTGCAGAGTGACTGCTTTATAATCTTCTCGAGTGTTCCCCAAGACTGATGTCAATCTGTAGTTCCCAGGCTCCTCCTTCTTGTCCTTTTTGAAGACAGGGACAACATTAACTCTCCTTCAGTCATTCGACACTTCACCCATCTTCTATGATTTCAAGAAAATAATAGACATTGGTTCTGAACAGCCAGTTCCCTCAGTACTCTTGGATGCAGTTCATTGGGCCCTAGATTGAGAAGTTTTGATGATAACAAAACAAGTTAACCCAGTAACTCAAATAAACCCCAGTGTGGATGCTCTGATTTCTACTCAAATGTGGTTTAACTCAGTTCACATTAATGATTATCTACATAGCATCCCTAAGCTAACTCATATGAAGCCACTGGTAAAAAAGGAAAAAAGGAAAACTACTGGGAGACTATGACTACTGATACTAACTGGGTTTAATTATTAGACTAATTATCAGGCCCAAATTCTTGTGCATTTCTTGTTCTGTGTATACCATTGAAACAGTTCAGTGAGCTGTATGATTGCTTCTCTCTAGAGCTTGACTACAGATATGCAGAAAGTGGCACATCTAGCCAGAGAAGCTATATGAAAATGTTAAGCCACAGGTTATTCTTCCCACTACCTTTATAAACAAATTTCAATATACTTTTTAAGGGGGATCGATTAAAAAAAACTTCATGCAAAAGTCGTTTTCTTTGCATGCTTAATAAATGGGAAAAATGCTGTCTTTCTTTTCTTCAAAACCATCCTGATTGTGAAATTCGAGAGTCAGTATATTGTTGTGGATAGAGTGTCAAACTAGGACTCAGGAGACCTGGGTTCAAATCTCTGCTTGGTCATGGAAGCTTGCAGGGGGTGGCAATGGTAACTATGACCTGAAAATTCTATTAGGGTTGTCATAAATTGGAAGCAGCCTGATGGCACATAACAAAAATAGTTGCAAAATTTAAACATGTCCTAAACAGACTCTAGGGGAAGAGCAGGGGAAGGATACTGTCTGCTGATCACTCCTAGAGTGATGATGCACAGATTACATAGACCTCCTGTCTGTCCCTCATGTTGGCAACAGATGTGTGGCACACTCCAAGGATTGGTACATATATATTCAATTCTTTGGGTGCACCATTTGTGCCTCTTTTTAGGAAGTGAGGTAATTCTCCTTACTTCCTATTTTGTACTGAAATGTTAAAGACTGGGTAAATCTCATGAAGATCTGAATCTAGTGAAATCTATCCTAACTATAGTGAAACACGGAGACACCCCTCCCTCTAGGAAATAGGCATAGTTTATTAAAGTAAGGGCATATCAGAACCATGAAGAATATAAGTCAACAAAGGTTTGGGATTTTTCAGTTCGGAAAATTGTGCGTACTCCTTTGTGTGGTGTATTTGTTGTGTCTCTCTGTGCTCTATATGTATGAGGCTGACGTTCTGCAGGCTTAGGATTAGTGGTTTTAACAAACGTGTTCTCTCTAGAGGTCTGTTATCTTACACAGACAGCTTGCTATCTGCTTTGTGTGGCTGCATGAAATTCTTCCTTTGCAGCAATGCAACCACATTTTTTTAACATTTAAAAAAAATGTTGTGAAACAAAAGAGTGAATGCTTGCTTGAGTCACAATGTGGGAGCAGAAACTGGCCCCCAGAAAAGTTGCAAAGAGGGAGTGGATAGAGTCTCAGATAATCCACTCAAATTACTAATGGTCACCTTGTCCCATTTGGCAATTCCTTTTTATCCACAGAGCTCCAGGGGCAGGATTGGATAAATCGGCATTGCTGCTTTCCAATGAATGAATCAGAATAGGTCTTTGCCTCTAACCCCCTGAAAACCATTTTCATTTAAATTATTTTCCTGTGCACACAAACCTGCTTTGACTTCCTCAATCTGTCAGTGCTGAACAGGTTGAAAATGGAAACGAGCTAAAAGCTCTGGCTTTCCCCCCTCTTTCTTCTTTTCCCTTTGCCTGAAAAATCCACTGATGCAGGGTGAAATTAAAGGCTATAAATAGTGCCTGTCCCTTCAGCTTCATCGTGCAAGCCTCAGCTATGTGCTAGGATTAGAAGACAACAGAATGGATTTCTGTGTGGCGTCAACAAGAGCCAAGGATTATGCCCACTGTGCACATTGTATTGTTCGTTTCTCACAGGCCCTTGCAGGGAAATTAAATCCTTTCTGATGCCAAAGGTGCAAACGGTGGAGGCAGCTTTGAACAGAACACGTGCATTGCAAAGCAGTTTTGCACAGTGACACTTAACATCTCATGGCACAGCCATGGTGTTCAAACCCCAGCCCTAGTTTCCCTTTTATGCAGCCAGATAAGCACCAAAGCCTGGCTCATGAGAGAGTTCTGGGCTTTCCTTGCTCTAAGCCATGGCTGGTCTCATCACCAATGTTCATTGCTGCAGAAATGTTTTGAAGTTGCCACAGTCACTGTGGCCCTAGAGGGAAAACAGTGCTTTTCCTCCCTTAGTAATCGTTTGTCTAATAATGATCATGGACACTGGTGCTGACTGCAGATAGTATTCACTGCAGTGAGATCTCTCCATCTCTGGGATTCTGCTGGAGAGGGGTCTTCTGTCTTCCTAAGAGAATATTCAAGGTTACTGTGACTTTACCTGTTAGGATTTGTCAGCAGGTGTGTGGGTGTACATGCATGCTTCCTAACCTGCTCTCTCCATAGCAGCAGCTGCATCTGTTTCAACCTTAAGTGCATCTCCCAAAGTGACTTGAGAACTAGGATCAGTGTATTTGTCTTCCCCTCCCCCTGCTGTGTTGGAACATTATCTTTTGGAACTATCAGGTTTTGACAGGCAATTTATGAAGAGCCCCTTTGTATTTTGGTAGTTTTACAAAGGAACTAGAAAACAAAGGGGTTCCCCCCTCCCATGTAATGCTGCAGCTTTAAAGCTCTTTATCATCATGACTAGTCACTTTGCTTATACTGCAAGGGCAACAAATCCATACCTTATTAAGGTTGCTAACACAATGGGCAAAGAAAGAATGCATCATGTTTGAAGAGAACACATTGAATAAACTAATTTGAACAAAACACAGAATTCAGTACAAACTGCATCTTTAACACTATTGTATTTATATATTCCGGATATTACAACTTCAGTGTTTTAGGCACACTGATTAAAAAAGACAAAACACACAACTCAGGTGCAGGCACACATGTTTTGCATATAAAAGTTTTAAGATTTGATCTCTGAAGTCTCCCAAGTACTTCACCTGTACAAATCATATTGAAACAAACAGGGTTTACAGAAATCTCGCTTATTTCAGTCAGGCTTGCTTAAAACCAGTCCCCAGTGGACAGCGATACATTTTTACAGTCTACGTACTGTATATGGAGACGATTGTTTCATCAGGGTAAGCATAGTTATGTGTATATGTTTTGTGTACCGAGTATTTCTGTGTTGCCTTTCTGAAACTGATCAAGCTGGTATACAAAAAATGGAGAAATAAACAATCTCTTAAGTAACCCAACAATAAACACGTATTAAAAATGCTTTAAAAGCTGAGTTAAAAATGCACGTCTTTAGCTGCTTCCTGAATGGAGAGAGAATGGCCAAAATCTCAGCATCAGAAAAAAAAATTGTCCAGAATTTTGAAGTGACAGGAGAATACCCTCCATTCTATGGTCACAAGGGGGCCTCTATAAGTGAAGTATCTTGAAAAACAGAGCTTGGAAGTAATGAGTTACTAATAATAACATTACTTATAACACATTATAGTAGGACCACTGTATTCACAGGATCAGAACCCATGATTTCACTTATCTGCTGCCTGAAAATATTAAATAACACATATATACCCGAAATAGGTATTTCCAATGTGTATTGCCAGAACTGACCAATAGAGGGAACCAGAGACTATTCTATATATAGTGTTTCAATTCCCATGCTTTTTGGCTTTGAATCAATCCCTCATTTATGCTGCAGTCCTACTGTACTTTCAAAGGAGCATGAGGACATGATGATCTTCCTCTGCCAAATAATGCTGATAAGTTTTTTCTCTTATAGCTAGTAATAGTTACACATCACTACAAACTAGTCCAATGTTTTTTTTCTAAACCAAATTCAAAATGTATTTAAAAGTAACACATTAGTGAATATTTATTTGTAAGTTAATTAATTAATGAGTAGCATGTTATTAGTCTTTAAAATGCTAACATTCTATTTTTAAAAATAATGTTCCAATCTCTGATCAAAATTACCTCTTCTGCTAATCTGAGTAGACCAGGAAGTTCAGACCAAGACAGGTGGACCTATAGAAAGTCAGATCCTTAGCAGCTTAGAGGTGTTGAGTTCTAAGGTGGGAAAAATGCAGCCCTGGAGTCACATGCAGCCTCCATTACTGTTTTTCTGGCCCTCAGCTCTCCCTTGCTTCCTCTTTCTGCAGCAAAACGGGGGAGAATTGACACTTCTGGAAGCCCCCTAGAGCAGCAATTCACCTTTTTATTGTATATATATTTTTATTGTGTTTTTTCTACTTTTCAATCCGTTGCAACCAGAGTGATTTATTACAATATATACCATTCATTTAATCTTATCTTATACTCTCTAACATAGTATTGATCTAATCTATTCTACTTAAGTTGATGTAGATTTCATCCATGTGTAAAGAGGTTCCCATTTATTATTATCCAGTCTGTCATTTAATGTGTCTGTCAAAATATCCATTTCTGCTAGTTCCAAAATTTTTTCATTAAATTCCTTCTTTGTTGGGATCGCTGTCATCTTCCACTTACTGGCATATACAATTCTAGCTGCCGTTATCAGGTGTAAAGTCAAATATGTCTTGTTTTTTTCGAGTATAGGTGGTAATATATTCAGTAGGAAGCTTTCTGGTGTCAAGGCAATTTTAACCCCTAAAATTTTCTCTATCATTTCATGAATCATTTTCCAAAATTCCTTGGCCCTATTGCACGTCCACCACATGTGATAGAAGCTCCCTACATTCTTTTCACATTTCCAGCACTTGTTAGAAACATTTTTATACATTTTTGTTAATTTCTCTGGTGTTACATACCATCTATAAAACATTTTGTAAATATTTTCTTTTAGATTTATAGATTTAGTCATTTTAATGTTTCGTTCCCAAATTTGTGACCAAGCACTTAATTCTATATTATGTCCTATATTTTGAGCCCACTTTACCATGCAGTCCTTCACAATTTCATCTTCCATTTTTTGCTCCATTAAAGTATTATATAAACCTTTAATCAATTTAATCAAGAGGAAAAAAAGCAATTCACCTTTTTAAAATGATCACTGCCCCACCCCATTGCAGAACAGAAAAATCCTATTTAAAAAAAATACAAGTTCTAGACATTAGTTCTATTTTCAGGACTTGAAAAATGCACTCGTCCACTTGTCTGTGACGAGTGAAAAATGCTGCTCGACAAGTCACAGCTCCCTCCCTGCCTGCCTCCTTCCCCTCTGCCTCTCTCTCTCTCTCTCTCTAATCCTGCAGTCCTCCCCTCCCCCCTCCCATTGCAAAAGGAAAACTGCCCTCTTCTCGCGAGAAGAGAGTTCAAGCGGCACATAGAGATATAGCTCTGCAGGATAATGTAGAGTAGTCCCATGCTGGAGAATATGGAGATTACCTGCTCCCAATTTCAACCGAACGAGGACACATCCTGGGGTGGGAGGGAACCGTGGCTCCTTAAGAGGCCGGGCGCTTTTGCTTTCAGTTTTATTTTTGCTGGAGACATTCAAAAGAAAGGCATTCAAAATACAAGCTTCATGACCCCACAGGCACGCAGGTAATAAAGCAACCCAAGTCTGAGGGTATAAATCAGTGATTCCCAATCCCAATAAATTGCAAGGCTATAGTCCGGTCATGCTGACTAGTGAAAATTTTTGACTGACTGGTGAGACATTCTAAAATTTTTCAAGCCCTGTCTATTTTTGTGTTATTTCTGTTTATAATGTAAAAAATAATTTGGAAATCAAACAAGTCAAATGTGGCTGTTTATATTTAAATATATATATATATACTGGCTTGATCACTATAGTTCATTGCCTGTTGTGTGTTTGCAATACCATGTTGTTCTTAACTAGATCCTGGCAGAGGATGAACTGCCTCCATGCCAAAATTCTTAAGAGTATTTTAATTCATTTTTTTCTCCTCCCTAACTTGCTTTGGATCTCTGCAGATTTAGTCCATGAGTGTATGCCAAATATTCACTTGAGGTTATTTCAGTGAACTGAAGCCAGGTATGTAGATGGTCTTCGCCTTTGATAGAGAACTCTTATGGATTACCTAGGCATGTCCATGTTTACGTTTCTGCATGTCAACAGAAAGTGCATACTTTTATTTTAACTCTGAAAAAAACTCATATTGACACCTCATACGTTTTCACAGAGAGAAAGCAGAGGGAAGCTAAAAGCATGACTGATACAAAAGCTCTATGGTTAAAATGGCTAAAGTGTATAAGTTCTGGAAAAGAGATGAATTATTAAAGAAACATTGCATCTTTCTGGAAAGATCAATGTATGGTTACAATTTTTCTAATCTAGTTAACTCTTATATAACCTTTTAAGTGGTTTTAATGGCTAAGTAAAGTTTTGGATGTGTCTGATTAGAATTTCCCATTCTTCAGAGATTTATCCCTCCGAACCGATGTCTGACAAATTCTGAATTATGATACTCTTGTGGCTGCTGGTCTGGATGACCATCCTTTGTCAGGATTATTACTACTCATGGCTGATTAGCTGATAGTCTCTCAGTAACCATTCTTCTTGTTCTTTACTTACTTTGGTTGAATAGCATCTTGGCTATTCTGAGCTCTCAATAATGATGTTGTGTTGCTTCCAAACCCAGTCTCTTGGGTTCTTTTGCAATTCTTTCCCCATTTATTTCACCTCAGATGTTTCTCATTATGTGACCAAAGTAGCCACTTTTCTGTGTTCTTTGTGTTTGTTTATTTACCTTACTAATTCTTCACTTGTCATCCATGGAATTCAAGAAATTTTTCACATCCTGCAATAAATCTACATTTCAGATGCTGATGTCTTTTTAATAGTAAACTGTGTTAAAGTCCACAATTCCATGCAGTACAGCACAGTGAAGAATACATAGCCTCATACAGTATGGACTTACAAAACAAGCTTTATGTTTTTGTTGCCTTTTAGATTCTTCATTGTGAGGAAGGTGCCCCAAGACATCTTTATTTTAACTTCTATTACATGGCTGTAATCCTGTTACTCATTGAACCAAATTCCATGATGTTTACATTTCTGATCACGTCCCACACTTTCATTTTGGATCTTCAACTATTTGAATTATTTGTTTTTTTATTGATTACCATGATCTTGGTTTTCTTAACAGTCAGTTTTAGACCATGTTCATTACTTGCTCCACCGATTTTACTGAATAACTTCTGCAAACCATTTAAGTAATAATGCTATATCTGCATGTTTGATATTTTTTATAATCAGGGATGAGATTTTTGGGTTTCTTTGACTACAAATCTCATAATTCTCCATTCTGGCAGTTCTACCAAACAGACAGCTTGCAGGCACCTAAATGTAGCTCACATGGGAAAAGGCCCTCAACTGGAAGTTTTTGAGGCTTAGCAAGGCCTAACTCCACCAAGATTCCAGTTCCTGCCCTGGTAGCAGCTGAGAGCTTTCCTTCTGAACAGGAAGCTAGGCAGAGCTATGCCTGCTATGCCTTCCAGTTGTGGCCTTTCTCAATCAGATATGCTGATTTGTGTTAGCACTATTGCATTTTGATTTCTGGTCCTGCATCAGTATCAGGAGCAATAACATCTGTGGCCTTATCATCTTCAAACAATTATTTTATGTAGTCACTCCACTCTGAAGTTACTGTTAATGTTAAATACCAGAAAATGAGTCCTGTCCATCAGTAGTGAACAATGCCTACTGTTGCATGCTGGCTTTTCTTATGCACATTGAAGGGAATCATGGTTTTCTCTGTTTTCTATTTACGTACATTGCTTGGGACACTGTTTTTGTTTGGCTTTCTAATTTTGATGTTGATAGTCTTCTATTATTTTCTGTATTTGATGTCATTTTCCTTACCCCGCTTCCTTTAGCTTTAGTACTTTTTCTGTCTTCTGTCAATTTTTTTAAACAATGTCTTTCTACTTTTGAGTTTCCTGTTGGTCCCATCTAGTAATACCTCTGTCAGTTTACAACAAGTAAATTTATATCTGATTAGTCTGACTTGTGGCTTCATCCCGTCCTTAACAGTATATACAGTTATCTCAGTTTGTCGTAAGGATGTGATGACTACTCAGATTTCTCAGTCTCACAAGCTTTCTTAGTCTTTCCATGCCAAAAGACCCCTACTAAAACTTCTGCTTGTGCCAGCAGGCTTTCTCAGTTTCCCACAAAAACAAGATCCTGGCCTTGTTTTTTTTTAATCTGTCATGGGGCATTCTGTTTATTTTTCTGCACAGCACACTGCCATATTTTTCAGCTTAATGCCATTTGGTTTGAAATCTGCAAGAGAGATGCTATTCTGAACAGGAATTGTATTAATCTTAGTTTTCTTCTACCCTTTTTAGGTGAGTATTTTAAATTTGCAGACAGAGGCATGAGAGAACTGTGAGTTCAACTGACTGAACTAAACATGGACTTGTGGGGGTGATTGGAGAGTCCAGACAGTACTAAGTAATCTGATGGAAATTTGCTGGCACTGCTTCTTGTTCTATAGGAGGCTAATTGCTTCCACGTTCCGACAACTGCCTAGATATTGTTAAACTGAACAAACAATACAACAACACTGCATCTCCAGTGTGCTCCCATAATAAGGGAACCAGATCCTGCAGTATTACCCCAGAACTTTTCACTGCTTGAGGAAGTGGAGAACCCTTTACAATATATCTTGCATGATAACTGACAATAAAATACCTGTTACCGTGTAAAGTCAGCAGTAAAACTGGATTAATGTATGATTTATTTCATTAGCACTGCATCCTACATAGTCCTCATTTTAACGTACAGTAAGGGCGAAAAAGAATCAAATAATTTAAAAAATAAAAATAAAAAATTCTGTCTTAGTGATGCTGCACATGCATTGCAGAGCATGGAAAAGTTGCCTTTCTAGCTACTCTTGGAAGCTGTGTAAACTCTGTGGGACTGGGCGTTGCTAGTCTGGCAGTCTTTCGAATTTTTGGTACTATAAATATTTTAATGTGGCATCATCAAACACTGAGCATGGAAACATCTCAATGCATATATTTCATTTATTTCAACCCTGTCAAAGAGCCTTTTCCTGTGACCTAACCAATGCTGTCAAATCTGTCTGCTTTATGGCAAATAATGAACCCATAACTCTCAGCAGAAACCTTTCACAGTCTGAGCTCCTTTGTGGATATGTCGGCAATTCTGAATTCTTGCTGCACTGTGAACAGTGCAGTCTGCAGCAGGAACATTAAAAATCTCATTTTTTCAGGTAGGAATTTCATGCCAGCTTTTATGTACAGTCCCTACCTGCAACTCTGTAGACAACTTTCCTTGTTAGATGGCATATTTATGTTCCTGGGTGGGTCCTTGAAGGGAGGTACGTAGCACTCATAATCCCCCCCCCACACACACACATTCTGTTGGAGAGGATATGAGGCCCAGGCCAGTAGAAGGAAAGGCAGTGATTTTCTTCCTCCATGCAGAGAGTATGTTAATTTGCAAAATAGTACGAATGCCAGGAATTAGATTACTAGTTTTTTGTTAGTTTACTTCATAAGAAAAAGGGATGTTAAGGATACAGTACACAAGGAGACCCTCAAAAGGTGTAAAACAAGAGAGTTTATTGTATAAAGCAAAAGCGCGCTGCTTATATACCGCCCCATAGTGCTTCAAGCACTCTCTGGGTGGTTTACAAGTTAATTATGCAGGCTACACATTGCCCCCCCCCCCAGTGAGCTGGGTACTCATTTTACCGACCTCAGAAGGATAGAAGGCTGAGTCAACCTTGAGCCGGCTACCTGGGATTGAACCCCGGGTCGTGAGCACAGTTTTGGCTGCAGTACAGCAGTTTAACCACTGCGCCACGAGGCTCTTCTTAGTAAATTGTATAACTTTTAGTAACTTATAACTTGTATAACTCTTGTAAACGAAGCTTCAGTCTCATGTTTCAGAGACACCAATACAACAACAAAAACCAGTTTCAACACTGAGGAGGAGCACATTATAGCAGCCATAGTCTAGCATGTAGGAAGAGCAGTGCTGAAAACAATATGCATCACTTTCTTGTTGAAGTCAGTGCAATGAAGATCTTAATTTAGTTGAGTTAGAGAATTTTCCAAGATATGGGATAAAGGAGCTGATTAACAAATTAAATTAACAAATTAAAAAGAAAACAGATATATAAATGGGAAGATTGGAAGGATAAAATAAAAAATAAGGATCAATTAAGAGATATTTTTGCAGAAGAAAACTTAAATTGGTTAAATTTGATACAATGGGAACAATGGTTGAAAGAAGGAGAAAAAATAAATTAAAGGATAGGCAATTGACGAAGTTTGAACACATCATAAAGAATATGGAGAATGAGGCGAACGGAAAAAAGGGGAAAGGGAGAATTGATAATATTTATAGAATATTGAAAGAATGTATTGTTACATTTTATGATGTTTTTATAACTGATTGTAAGCCGCCCCGAGTAGACTTTGTCTAGAGGGGCGGGGTAAAAGTCAAATAATAAATAAATAAATAAATAAAAAGAAGAGGCAGATCAGTTAGGAGGGTTAAAAATAATATGGGAGGCAGATTTAGGAAAAATAGATAAAGAGGAATGGGAAAATGTATGGTATAGAAGGGTTTTTTAAAATTGTCAGTTAGAATAGAAAAGAATGGTTATAAAACAATGTGGAGATGGTATTTAACACTGATAAAATTAAACAAAATAGATTCTAATATTCCAAGATGTGGTGGAGATGCAATAAAGAGTTAGCTACATATCTATACTTATGGTGGGAATGTGAAGTAATACAAAGGGTTTGGAGGGAAGTTTTTAAAGAAATTAGAAAAATATTGGAAGTCAAAATTGAAGCATCATCAAGAACAACATTAATATTGTTAATAGATAATCATAACATAAACAATTCAAAGAAAGATATGAGTATAAATATAACAGCTGCTCGATTACTTATAGCAAAGAACTGGAAGAAGAATGGATCTTCAACCACATGAATGGTATAATGAAATCTGGAATATTGCAATTAACGATAAATTGACATCTGAAATTAAGTTTAAAAAGGAGTAATAAAGATTAATACATTTATTGAGATTTTATGAATGCCATATTGAATAAAGCCAAAAGGCAAAAGCCAGGTCAAGAATATATGTTTCTGGAAGGGATGAGGGATATTTTAAAACATGGAAACATTGTTGTAAAATATATGTGTGTGTGTTGTATTAATGGATCGTCCATGGGGTGAGGGGTGCACTTTTTTTTATTTTGTTTTTGTGAATTTGTATGTAAACAAATTAAATTTAATAAAAAAAATTAAAAAGAAAGCTTTAATTTATAAAAATATTAACTGTATAAATAGACGTCTTTCTAGAAATGTATAAAAATGTTCAATAAACATGCAGTTATTCCATATTGTGGGCTTACAATACACCTTTTCAGAGAAGAAAAATGCACAGGACTTAAACATTTTAATTTAGAGCTATTGAGAATTAAGAAAATTAAAAAATTGTTAAAATTGAAGTTAGCTACCCTTTCTTTTTCAAATGCAATCCCCCCGCCCCATTTATTAAATGATTGTGAATCTCTGAAGGATTCTGTTCCATGGTAGGACTGAAAGTTGATAATGTTGGTTCTTCCTGTAACAAGCTTCAATCAGTTATTTGACCATATCATCTAGGATCTGCTGAAGTTCCTAAATACTTCCCAGAGGCAACCTCATGTGCATTGTGTTGTAGTATTCCGAATGGTATATAGCTAAGGCATGATCTAATCTGTAGCCAGATAAGACATATCCAGAAATGATAGCTGTTGTCATACTAGTTTTGACTACACAAATGCACTCCTGATCAATTCTGAGACCTCTTTCCCCCTCGTTTTAGTTGTAAGCATCTTATTCTGCTCTACCCATCACAGTAGCATCCTGTTTCTTTCAGCATCATCTAGGCAATTAGGGAGACTGTGATCATGAAAATCTACTCTCAGATAACAAAAGTCTTGAGTGAAGAGATAGATGAAACTCTTCTTGTGCACTTGTTCTGCCTTATTCTCTGAATTTTTCAGAGGGTTCTGTTCTTACAATGTTCCTGTTGTTTAAATGGGGTCTCGTTCTTTAAATGGTGTTATTTTTGGCCTTATCACGCATTAAAATGACAATTTAAAACAAAGCTGGGGGAGAAAGTTCTAGGAGTGGTGGTGCACCCATTTGATACACTCTGACTATGGGGCTGCTCCCCCACCCCAGGAAAATAAAAGAAGAATAGGTAACATAGCCCTCACTATAAGGCTGTTTAGTTTATATTCTGTCTAGCTCTGTATATCAATCAGTCATTTTTATTAACACTCAAGAGGCCCTTATATCATATAATAAAAACATACATTAACACACTGAAAATAAAAACATTACATATTTTAAATATATCAGTACTTTTATTGTAGTTTTTATCTTTTATAATATATTTTTATTATATGATATAAAGATATATCAGTCATATATGATCCAATAAGAATGGCTACATTCAAAAACGTTGCCACTTGTTCAGTAACTGGCATACTGCAGCCCTGAATTGTGAGAGACTTAGAAGAGCAGCCAGGGAGGTAGTGGGTATTAAGATGTATTAGAGCTTTCTTAGCCCCTTGATAAAAATTGCAGTGGAGAGGAAAGTGTGAATCGGACTCCTCCTCAACACTGTTTATAGGGGCAACATCTGATCTTCCTTGGATCTGCCATCTAGTAAATCAGACGGATGAACGTTAAACTGTACCAAAGAAAAAGTCTTCCTATGTTTAGGAATAGTTAGCCATGCTGAATAAGGCATTTCCATTTTACAAGGAAGGCATGGTTTAGGAGTTACAAGGAAGGCATGGTAGCCCTAGTGGGAGAGAGGAAATAAATCACATTGCAACTTCTTGGAGCATTTGGAAATCCAGTAATCTCCATTTAACAATTGATTTGGCACCCTTAAAATCCATAGACAGCTGACTTGATTACTCATTGAGCTGGAGTACTGATTGATAGTTTGATTCTGTGCCTCCCCGGGGAAAAGTTAGCCTATGCAGTCTTGGGAGAGCTGCACAATTCTAGAGTACCACCAGAAGGAGGGACTGGTACACTATTTCTGAGGACTGTCTGTCTAGGAAACCCTGGCAAGGCTCACCATAAGCTATAAGCAACTAAACAGCACATAATTATTATTAAGTCCATAGATAGAAGATTCGATGATAAGCCCACTGATGTGTCATTTTGAACCAGAGTCTTTAACTAAGGTGATTCATAGGAACCATATGTTATCTTTAAGGTCAAAGAGTTTGGAGTAAGCATAAGGCAACAGTGAAGCCAAAATTGGATACATAAATCCATGCCAAACATTTTTAAAGAGTTCTCGCTAGCCTACAAGTTGAGAGTAGCTCCAGCAACAGTATGTTGCTGGAGCAACAGCTCATGCAATAAATACTAATCTGATTAAAAATGAGTTCCTTCCAATCAGCACTTATGGTAAAGAAACCAAATTCATGCCCTAAAGAGAATCTGAGAAATGATTTCAGTTTTGGATTTGAATTGCTGCTGGAAGCAATTTCTCACACTTCATGGGGAGTAAAAAACAGGTTAGTGCTCCCACACTTTGATCTGCTTTAGTCTTGACATATTTTTCCTGTACCCTCCAGCATACAGCTTCATGGAACCATCTATGAAAATATTTATATCTTTAATTAGAACTGTTACAGTTCTGTATATCTCTCATTAAAACTACTGAAATCAGAGCAAAGCTCCTTTGCTTCAGTGGAATTTTTTTTTTTTTGGTATTTGATGTTTTAGCTATCGGTGCTTCTGGATACAGGGATACCTGTGCTCCAAATTTTTTTAAAAAAGCATTGTACCATATTGTTTTCATTGCTAATGGGATTTTGTGTGTGTGTTAAAAACGAATAGAGAAGTGGTGAGAAAACATAGGAGGGTTACCAAAGGAAGACAACAAGATCTTGGCCCCCATGAAATTATGTGCTTGAAGCAGGGTGATGGTCCAGTAGATGGATGCCTGGATGCGTTTATAGCATGTGCATGTAATAAATATTAAGTGTTGATGCTTCAGCCTCAAACATACAGCTGCCTTAGAAATAAGTACACAAAAATTATTTGTCCATTAGCCCAAAACATACCTATTTCAGTTCTTTGTGGTCTAAAAGTCAAAGAAACACAACTCTTTTTTTGGTAAAATGCCAAGAGGCCATAATCCTGGCCAAGCGGGCATTAGTGTTCTAGTAATTCATAGGCATTCCAGCTACTCCCTCTACCATGGGAACATACTTAGTGAAGAGGTAGGGGGTCACCACCATGATATCAATTGTCTTCCTATATTAAGGGGATGTGACAGTAATAATTTATACTTAACATTTTCTGAAAATGCAGGAGAATATAGTCAGGCAAACTTGTGAAAAGGTGGCTCAGAAATCCTTGGTCTCATCTTTCTCTCATTCTGCTACAACATGTGAATAGTAGAAGATGTTGGAAGTGTTGGATGATTCAATAGTGTATTGCACAGGGGGGGAAATGATATGACTGTGGTAGGAATTGAATATCACAGCCTCTTGCTCTTGGGAACAAACTGATTTTAACATCCACTCTTTTCTCTTTATGGTGAGATTTCTGTATGCAATATTTTCTTCATGAGAAAATCCCATTGGAAATCGAGTGGGATTTTTCCAACATTGTGAAAGAAATTTCTGAAAGAAATACCAAGCTGCACAAGATTATAACAACTTCTGTATTGGGTTCACAGGAAAGGACCTTAAAGTGTGGCCAATCTACACAGAAAAATGGCCGAAAACAAAGAAAATTGGGGAAAATAGAGTCATAGGAAGCTAGGGATTCACACTGATGCAAAGGGAAGTCTCAGTTGAGATTCTTGGCATGGTGTGACTCAAAAAGTTGTGGGGAATAATAATGGAGTCAAAATTCTCAGGGAAACCTGAGCTCTTCATTCCTCCTCTATCTTTGACCAGTAGTCTTAGGAATTCATAGACCGATATTCTTAGGAATTCTGTTGATCTCTTAATTTTCCTACCCAAAGTGGAGTCCCTGTAAGAAAGCCTCATGACTTTTCTTTAACTTTAAGATTTTTTTTCACTCCTTAATCAGATTCATGCTCAGAACCCATCATGTTTTCCATTGTATTACAGGATTATATGTATTTATTTAAAATATTTTTATCCCGTTTTTCTTCTTAAAAAAGAACCTAAGGCAGCTTACATCATTAAAAAGACAATATGTAGAAGCTTAAAAACCATAGGTATATAAGTATTAAAAAAGAATTAAACAAGTATTACATTAAAAACAGTATAAACAGTAATAAAACAGTAATAAAATCAATACTAAAACACATTTAACAACATATGTACACATATGTTAGAGATTATTTGATGGTAAAAAAATGAGCAGGGTATCCTGTGTTCAGGCCTCGCTCAGCCGTCATCTAGCTACTTGGCATTAATCAAAGCAGTATTCTTCACAATCATGTGCTGCAAGGGATTCATTATACCAATGAGCCTCACATTTTGCTGTTGTTGCAAGGATTACGGACTTAATATATGTGACATATAAATATCACGGATGTTGTTAGATGAGTTCTGCAAAAACACCATAAGAGGGATAGAAAGAAATACTACTATTCCTAGACATCCATTCATTCAGACAAACAGATGGAAAAGTACAAACAGTTCTCAGAGAGCAGGAAATGTGGTCTTATGCCGACTGCCTTATTTGAGTGCCAAAGTAATGGTGTGAAATAAGCCACTGAGGGGAACCCAGTGTGACAGATTCATAGAATATTAGAAAATCAAAAATATGTTGGATAATTTATGTAGAATTGTTCAGTTCTTTGGAAGTATCGTATTTACAATTTTTTTGGAAGTCCAACTGAGCAGAACATAGAAAGATGGCTTATGTTGAGTCAGGCTATTGATACATGTAGGACTGTATTAGCTATGCTGACTGAAAGAGATTCTCCTGTGTTTCAGAAGGGAGTCTTTCTCACTCTACCTGAAGATACTCTTCGTATTTTCATTTTCATACTGGTACTTTTCTCTAATTTCTCAACTCTCCTATTTACCGTAGGATCCTCATACTCCTGGGGATGCCTGAAACCACAGATACAAGGGAATCTAATATACAACATACAAGAGAGAAAGACAAAGGCCACAAGAGGGTGCCCTTGTATGTTGTATGATAAGTGAAACCACAGATACCAATCCCGTGGATATGGAGGTCCTACTGTAGTTGCAATTCCATTGGCACTGAGTCATCTGAGTTTGCTGCAAGAGGAAACAAGTGGGAACTTCAACAAAATCTTGTAGTGTATCCTCACACCCTACAGGAATTACTCTACTCTTCTTCACTGGTTGTAGGTAGCAATGGAACAAGAATGTGCTGTTCAAGCTTCCAAGAGGGAGAGAAGATGAGTTTCAGGATTGTGAAAGGGTAAAGGAAGAATTTTCCCTCACCTTCCCTTGATTGAGGTCTTCCTCAGCTCAGCTCTTGAGAATTGTCAGTCCACCCTCAGGCCTGAGTGAGTGTCCAAGGTGGAAAACTAATTCTGAAAATAGGCAAAGCATCACTACTAGGAATGTAAACCTTCACTGATCTTGTTCTTGCAGATGAGTACAAAAGATTTCAAAACTTTCCTTCCGACTGGGTAAACGTACCAGAATTTTCTGCGTGTTCTGCATCTCAAAAAATTGTAGATTTTTGGGGTACAAAATAGAAGGCCTTAAATGATGGAACTCACTTTTTTGGTTAATTCTGCTGCTGAAGAAGAAAAGCATTCAGCCTTTCAGTACTGTACAAGAACAAAGAAAATCTTGCTGTGGTTGGCAGTTTTTTTCCCCAACAGGGTGTCTCAATGTGTCTAGACATTTTTGTTGTTGTTGTTGAGGATGAGAACTTTTTTGAGTATTCATTTACATTCTTAATGCCCACACCCATAATGTTTCCCCTTGAGAAGTTATCAGGGGCCTAATCAGATCAATTCCTTTTCTTCCATAGTTATCCATTAGCTTTCCTAAACTTTTCCTACCCATCAGCAACTTATATATGAAAATTCTGTGGTTTCAGATGGTTTCTAGTCTTATTTAAATACAGAAATAATAATCAGTATTAGAGATGGGGGTTGTTGTTGTTTAGTCATTAAGTCGTGTCCGACTCTTCGTGACCCCATGGACCAGAGCATGCCAGGCCCTCCCGTCTTCCACTGCCTCCCGGAGTTTGGTTAAATTCATGTTGGTAGCTTTGATGACACTGTCCAACCATCTCGTCCTCTGTCGTCCCCTTCTCCTCTTGCCTTCACTCTTTCCCAACATCAGGGTCTTTTCCAGGGAGATTTCTCTTCTCATGAGATGGCCAAAGTATTGGAGCCTCAGCTTCAGGATCTGTCCTTCCAGTGAGCACTCAGGGTTGATTTCCTTTAGAATGGATAGGTTTGATCTCCTTACAGTCCAGGGGACTCTCAAGAGTCTCTTCCAGCACCACAATTCAAAAGCATCAATTCTTCGGCGGTCAGCCTTCTTTATGGTCCAGCTCTCACTTCCATACATCACTACTGGAAAAACCATAACCAGAGATGGGGGTATTCATATACAAATACGAATACCCCCCACAGGTGGAGATAACAAGGGTCCGGCCCCCTGGGGCCAGACCAACCATTCACCATTCCACTGTTGCTGTGGGCTCCGTGCTCCCTTCCTATTGCTCCAGAGCTCGCGGTGAATTAGCCACTCTTCGACCTGGCAGAGAGGCTTGTCATCCCACCTCCTGCCAGGAGTGACTAATCCACCGCAAGCTCCAGAGCAATAGGAAGGGAGTGCGGAGCCCACGGCAACAGCGGAACGGTGAGTGGATAGTCACTCGTTAACCCTTATTATCTCCACCTCTGGGGGGGTATTCGTATTCGTATACAAATACCCCCCATCTCTAATCAGTATTATTTCAACCAAGCTGAAGGAGTCCCTCTCTTCTCTTACCCTCTTCCTCTGCCGTAGCTAAGTATAATGGCTGCTGATAGATTTGTTAGACTCCCATTGATGTAAAAGGCTGTTCAGCAGAAAAATTCCTCATTAAATTATGCTCACCAGGTAATGCCTTCCATATCATGATCCCTACTGTTCCTCATGTAATACCATATATTGCACAGGTGGGGAATATGTGACTCTCCAGATGCTGTAGGTCTGCAGTTCCCATTGGCCATAATGTTGAGGGATTATGGGAACTGACCTCCAACAACATCTAGAGGGCCACAAGGCATTCAGCTCTTAATATACTGCATTGTGTATTTTATTCCTTAAATGATGGAACTACACTTTGAAAATATTGTAGTCATAGGATATCAGCCGAGGACCATAGCTATGTTGTTCAGTTCTACCAGCTAGGACTGGGTAGTATTTTATCACCATGGAATTATTTAGCAAGCCTGTTGACCTTGGGCTAAAGTTCTCCACAAGTGCTCATGCAGAGTTTTTCTCCGTTTGATTGACCAGGATGCATTTAAAGACTCAGAACTCAACCAATTTTACACCCTGCCAGTTTGAGTTTTCTTATACTGTGTGTTTGTTTAGTATGTGACCAAGAGGCTCAAAATGTCTGGAACAGATAGGCAGTTTATTCAAATAATTAGTAGAGGTATTGTGCAGAAAATAGAGGGTGGCTGTTAAAAAATGCATATAGCAAGTGGACACACACACGGACACACACACACACTCTCTCTTATCTTTCTCTTTTTTTGGCAGTATCCAGCCAAAATTAAAATAATGTGAGAATGTGGGTTTGTGTTGCCTTGTCAGTGCTGTCACACATATACTAAGGTCTGTCCGCTTCACATGTCCCTATGATGTGTAACCTAAATTCAGGGACCGTGGGGAGGAAGCAGCTGTGGTAACATGTTGTCATTGCCTTTACTAATAGAACATGATGCTTCCTATCTTTTCCCATCTGCATATGGGGGAAGTGGTGCAGAGAGGGCCCTGGGATTGGTTACAATCTAGAGAAATCACAAAGCAGATGGATATGGAGCAGATAAGCATTAATCTGCCCAGGGAGAGGATTAATCAGGTGAAAATAGCTGTGTGTGTGTGTGTTTGTGTGTGTGTATTTGTGTGTGGCGTGTGGCGGTGGTGGGCAGCTGGTTCTACTGTTATCTCTTCAGGTCCTGATTTTGCAGTGCTTATTTTTCTGTTATGCTGTGAAAGATGTCTGCTGACAGTTTACTCATCTAATCACCATTGACCATCAGACAACTGGCAAAAAAGAAATGTATTCTACATTTCGAACAGATCCATATTTACTCTACTTGTAAAATGTTTAAAGAAACACGGTTTTTGTGTTTCTCCTTCAGGAAATAAAACTCCCTGTCTCCACCCTCCCAACTTTTGCTCTTGTTTGCTTTTGTTTTGTTTGGAAAGCTGACACTTTTTGCTTTCCAAACAAGTTCTACAATGGCACAGTTGTTCATACACAATAACATCAAAACCGTATGTCTTCTATCTCAACATTTGCTGCCATTAATTAGTTAATATTGTAATTTACAAGAGTGGAAGAAGACTTTGTGGGCACAATCTAGTATTAGCTGGTGACCCATTGAATTAAATGGGGTAATTCAAATGCATCTGTTTTTATCAAGTTCACAGGAGCAGAGAAACTTTCTTTTTCACAAAGAGCCACGTTGCTTCAGGGATAATCCATCAGGGTCACATGGCAGGCAATTGTTGGGACCAAAGTCATTTGTGGATAGGGACAGAGGTGCCTCTTTTCCTCTTTCTTCTATGTACTTCTGCCTTCATCCCTCCCTCCCTCCCTCCCTCTTTTGCTTGTCCATTAGGCTGCTGTAAAAGGGATGGACAACTCTTGCCAATGGTCTGAAGTGATATCCTGAAGAAGACTTCTGAAATTAGAGCAAGAAGTGCATGTGGCTTCAGGACCCACCCCTCATCTACATGATGTTATTCATATAGAGCAAAATTGGGTCCCCATATGCTCTTGGACTAAATCTCCCCAAAGCGTTCACTGCTACCTGCCCTGGCCAGGATTTTGGGAATTGTAGTTGACATCTGGGGACCCAAGGTTGGGAACCACTAATAAAGACCATAATGGGCAAAGTGTAGCTAGTGGACTACAAGAGGCCTGCCAAGGCTGCTTTTAAAAATCCACTGGCCCTCCATCACCCTCACAGGGGGGATATTGAAAAGGGTGTGAGTGTGTTTTACTACTCCTGGAAGAATCCAGAAGAAGCAGTTTTGCATGGGGCAGTGCCCCAGTGTCAGGAAAAAACTCCAAATTTTAAAAAAAGTAAAACCAGATTTTTTATTATTGTTATTGTTGTTGTGGTGGTTATTTTGCCATTTCCAGGCCTGGTAAAGCCTTGGGCGTGTTGTGGATGGAACTTTGGCTTCCGGGCTAGCAAAGTTGATACAGAGAATAGATATCATCTGTACATGCTGATGTTAAGAGTTTTATCTCAGAGAAGGAGGGATAAATTGGCCTATGTTAAATAAGATCCAGTATCAACCTGGCTGAAGTTGTGTTTTTTTATTTATCTTAGACATTATATTTATGGCTTACTTTTCTGCTGAAAAAGGACACTTGGCAGCAGCTAATAATAATAAGTTGAAATAAAAAGAAACACACCTTCTTAAATCAAAATTTTAAACACATCCATAGAAATGAAAAAGTAGCACCCAGCCACTCATAACCCCCTTCAGCAACAACCTGGGTTAAATATCAGATGTCTGTCTGAATAATAAGGTGTTTGCCTGTAGGCAGTTGAGTAATAGAAGGAAGATAGTGTTTGTTCCCCTTGTAGGAGTTTCAGCTCCTGGGAGCAGTGACACAGATGGACCTCTCTAAAGTCCACACAAAAGTGTGTCTGAGGATCTGGAACAGATTTTCAGTAGCTGGTCTGACCAATGAATTTTGTGCATTTATTAAGATAATATGTCTGCCCTTTTGTACATTTTCAAAGCACATTGCTCTCATCGCTGTAGCAGCAGCATCTCCAGTGTTAAACTTGAATTTAGGAGTATGGTTTTCAAATCCAAATGTATGGTTTGCAGATTGGCTTGATTCCAGATTGCTCTTGTTTCTGACTGATTCTTGCATTTGCTCATTATTCATGGAAAAGCTTCCGTTCTGATGATCCTGATGAATAACTGAGCTTGATAAGATCTGTGAGTCAGCCGAGAAGAACTTCTTTCTAGCCTTGAGGAACTGGTTTTCAAGAGTGGCATGGCTCAAAGGCCATAACATCTCTTTCACATTATGTTGAGCCAAATATACAGAGAAATTAACTGCTGTTACAGAAATGCTGTTTTTCACACCACATACAACAGCACCCTGTGTACGAAAGTAATAATTACAACAAATGCTGACCTCTATCCTAGAAATATCTCTTAGTGTTTTTGTGACAGCTATGCCCACCTGGGCTACAACTGGGCAGGATATGCTTCATAGTCTTTTTTCTGTGTCCCATTGTCAGTTTGTCTGTTTTCTGTATCCTGATCAAGGGGACATGTAGAAATATACAGGATGTTTATTTACACTCGTGCATTTGATGAAGTGGATCTTGATCTAAGAAAGCTCACACTGAAATGAAACTGTTAGTCTTTAAAGTGCTACAGTATTTCCCCCGCCACTACCACCACCGCTTTGGCAACATACTGAGAAAAACTAACATAGTTACTTCTTTGGAAACTGCTCCAATAAAAAACTTGGAGGTTTGTTTTTTTCTGTGTCAGCGCAGCCAGGATCTTTCACAGTGTTATACCGCAGATGGGGAGATTTCGAGAGTGCTGGAGCTACATAAATTAGGGCAGGCTGTTTTCTTCTGTTTGTCTCAGGGCCTTAGCTCTGTCTGCCCTATTCTGACATCCCTTGTGAGATGAATAGGATGCTATTACTCTGTAATTGCATGTCATGGGCCACATTTTCAGAGGCCAGATAATGATGTCTTTTTTTCATGCCCTCGGTTTTCTTCCTTGTATATGCAGGTTAACCTGAGGAGTAACCATACAGAATCCAGGGATGAATCATTTCCTTGCAAGAAGCACTTTGAAAATATAAATCTAAAGGATTTCATAACAAATATGTACTTGCATCATACTATGTATGTCACAGAGTTGGTTTTTACATGGGCACATTGTTCTGATCTGTTTCAGAATCCCCATTGTAACCATTTGTACATACAAGAGTATATATTTCTGATGTCAAGGATCATTGTCCTGCATATAATTTATTTTTGGAATGTAAGAATCAGCGCATGAGGACTGAAAAGTATCAGATCTCCTTGTTTTGTAGCAAGCATGTTCACACCTCAGTGCTGTAAATATCTTTCATATCTATCTGCTATGTGTAGGTCACGGATAGCTGTGTGCACAGTGTCTTGCAGTAAGAAACAGTTGAAAGCCTTTGCGATGGTAGTCTAATATTGAAAACTCTCTTCCATTCTCCTATGGTTTCCTGACTTATAATTTTTTGCAGAGTTCCAGCTGTTTCCTATCTTACCTTTTTTGATGTTCTTGGCCTAACAGCTTTGATGTTACAGGAGCTCTAATGGATAGAGTTGTCACAACCCCTCCAGCTGCCATTTGGTCACAAAGCAGGAAGGCAGTCTATAGTGAGACAGTTGTTCTAAGGGGGACGTTTCTTATCTTCTACCATTTGTGGAGATACTCTTGAAGGCAACTTAGAAGCCTCAGCTAGTGCAGAGTGTGCTGGCCAAGTCTGTAGCTGGTCCAGCTAGGTGGAGTCATCATGAATTCAAAAGGTGTGCTGTCTGTCTGTCAGGTTCCAATGTAAAATACTGCCATTTATCTTGAAATACACAAACAGCTTGGGACGAATATATTTGAAAGATATATCTTCTTTTAACAGTGGGATTCTGATCAAAGGTTTCCCAAAGAGGCAGGAACAGCACCGCGGAGAGCTCCAAGTGATGCTGGATTTGGAAGGGCTGCCTGTAATAGGCAGCAGATTAAAAGAAAGAATATTGTGGTACTTTGAAAACTGACATGTTTACTGTTGCCCATGAAAGCTTATCCCAAATAAAACTTTAAAATGCTACAAAACTCTTTGTTGTTTCTGCTGCAATGGATTAACACGGCTAGCCCTCTTGGAAGAATTATGAGTAATGCTCAATGCATCTAATGACAGAAGCTGTAGGGCACAAAACCTTATGATATAATAAATGTTTAGTCTTTACTTGTAGAAAAGTGGGATAGTAAATAAATAAATGCAAGGTGCCATAGGACTCTTTCTGCTGTTTTTCCTGCAATAAATAAACCCATCTACTTGTCTGGAAATCAGGACAGAGTGGAACCCCTGGTACTGCCATGGTAAGCTCCTCCTCTCCTAAAATGGTGCAGGTGGCTTCATGCTACTTGTCTTTGGGGCCTGTTCATCCTCTGTGAGGGTTCAATTGAAAAACTAGCAGGACTCTGAACTGGACAGCACTGCGCAGGCCTGGTAACAATTCCTATTGTGTTCTCCACGTTATCTCATACTGCTCCGTCTGGCAAACCCAAACCTGAGTTTCCCCTTACTGTTTTTGGGTGATACCCAACCCATTAATGTGCTGCAAAAACTGAGATAAAATGTCACCTGCAAACCACCCCCACCCCCAATTTGATGGAGAGAAAAGGTTAATATAGTGAGTCACCCATCTCTCTTTCTGTTAGCCTCGGTGTTAATTTTGCTACAGTGTCTGGTTCAGAACCTTCAATTTTGGTATATTATTATTCATACTCATTTTCTATAAGAAAACTGTAGTGGTATATCTGAATAATACGCATTTCCCCCCAATATACTTGTCATTTTTAGGTGTCCGGATGTTCTTTCGCAGGTTTCCTGTGGTCAAACAGTTTGCTGTGGTTTGAAGTGACACATGGGCTGGAGAAATAAATGCTTCTGAGATATCAGGTTATTAAAACTAAGGGGTCATGCTGGGAAAATAAATTGCCACCAGCATGTACTCAAGTAGAAATATTTATTAACTTGCCTACAGCTATGGATTTTCCCCATTTTACAAATAGGAGATACTTACCTTTCTTTTTATTGTGATCACCTCATTTTGTGGGTTATTCAGAAAATATTTCATCTTCTGCTCTACTTTTGACCTCTTGCTGATAGGAGGAGCCTTCTCCTGTGTGCAAAGATGCTTCTGAACTATTTTATCTCAGCCATTAATTTCAAGAAATAATAATTAGTATTGCAAATGTGTTATTGCATAAAGAAATATGAACAGATAGCAGATTTACTGTAAGACCCTGTTTTTAGCCTTTAAATAGTGGTTTAATAATGTAAGCCACCTTGTGTCTTTTTGGGAAGAAAGGTGGGAAAGAAAGAAAGAATAAAGACCCTGAAAATTAAACCATAGCTGTGTGTTGAAACTTTATGTTGATGTGGTACCAGTGTTGCTGAAGGGAGCAATGCATGTTAACCAAAATGTGCCTGTTTTAGTTGAGTTGCACGGACTGTTAGTTTCTTTCTAACCTGAGTAAAAGACAGAGTTTAGAAAAGTTACTGTTTGACCACAATTCCCGGTCAGCATGGCCAATCATGGTGGTTCAAAGCACTGGTGTTATCCTTTAAAGCAGTAGTTCCTAACCTTGGGTAACCTAGGTGTTCTTGGACTGCAACTCCCAGAAGAACTCCCAGAAGCTGTGCTGGGTGGGGTTTGGGGGAGTTACAGTCCAAGAACTCCTGGGTTACCCAAGGTTGGGAACCAGTGCTTTAAACTCTTACACAGCTTGAGATCTGTATATCTTACAGGTGACCCTCTCCCAGCTGCTTTCCTTTCTATTTTCTGATTATCATCCAATGAAATACTATTCTAGCCTCCTGGAGTTAAGCAGGTAAATCGCTGTTAAGTCTACAGGTTTCCCCGGAGTTTGGACCCCATCTTATGAAATGCTCTTCCAACACAGTTTTGTAAGTCCTTACACAGTGTTAGGAGATGTGTAAACACCTAACTGTTTAAGAAGCCATTAGGTTTTGGTTAAAAGTTCTAATAGCTCCCATGCTCTCTCTCTCTCTCTCTCTCTTTTTTAGCACTTATATTTAATTGCTGTTCTTAATAAACAAGAACAGTCAATAATCCAGGCTTTTATGATTGTTAAATTTGCCTGTTCAGTGTCTTGGCTTACTCAGAGGGAAACAGGCAGGATATATGTTTTTAAACATAAAATATTCAAAACGTTTCATCCTAAAGTTGCTGACTAGGGCAAGGGATGTAGTAGAACAGTGCTGAAGTGGATCTGTTATGTTCTTTGGTTGTAGCAGCAGCGTCTGTGTGCATTTGTTTGTGCCATCAACTAGGAACTGATTTATAGTGACCCTTATAGGGTTTTCAAGATAAGTAAAATCTTTAAGGAGTAGTTTTTTCCCCAGTACCATATGCCATGAGTTTCCATGGATTCAAATCCGAGTGTCCCAAGTCCCAAGTAATTCTATCCACAATACCACACTGTGTACCAGCAGCTGTACCTACATTTATATTCCGCTCTTTGTCTAGTGACCTCAACATACCATATGTGGCTCCCCCTTCATTTTCTCTTCACAACAACCCTGTGAAGTCATTCAGAGAGACTTTGAGTGAGAAAGACTGGCCCAGGATTGGTAACAGAGATTCATGGTTTGATGGAAACCTTGACCTCTAATTTCCCAAGTCTTAGAGGATGTCCACACTGGCATAGAGATATAGTACAGTGGTGCCTCGCAAGACGAATGCCTCGCAGGACAAAAAACTCACAAGACGAAAGGGTCTTGAGAGATTTTTGGTGCTTCGCAAGACGGGGCGTCTTGCGATATTTTTCATCTTGCGAGGCGCGTTTCCCATAGGAATGCATTGAAATCTAATTAATGCGTTCCTATGGGGAAAAAAAAGTCAGAAACCAAAAAAAAGTCACCAAAAAGTCACTTCGATTCGATAACCTTTATTGGCATAGGAAAGTTAAAAGCATACAGATAAAAAAGTTAAAAAAAAAAGACATAAACATAATAGTTACACAGCTAGAAATGTAACAAGAAACACGACTGAAGATACTTAGGACAGTCTGATTAATTTTTAGAAACCTGGAAGGAAAGGACCTTTGCAAGAAACTCGGCTACTAAGGACGTTGTTTCTTGTGAGTAGTCATGAAGGAGGAAACCTGTGAGAAGGTGGGGAGGGCCGGAAAAGCCTGAAATAATTGGGCCTAAGATACAGGCACGAATATCTTTGAACTCAGGACAGTTACAGAGAATGTGCGTGACTGAGTCCGGTTCTAAACCACAGAAGTTGCAAATTCTTTGCTCAAAGGGAATCCGAGCATATCGTCCCTTAAGAACCTCAGAAGGGAAGATGTTCAGCCGGGCTAACATAAAGGCCCTCCTGATAAGAGGGTTCACCAAGGACTGGAAATAAGAATGTCCAGAACCAAAGGAGGGAAAGATACCAAAATGGATTGGGGAACATGTCTGATTCACATTGGACACTAACTGGAGATACTCAGACTCCCATATTCTCTCCTTAATAAGGGAAAGTGCCTGGTTAAAGTTACTGTTAAGAAGGGAGTTTAAAGATATGCCAATGGACACGAGTTTGGTTTCACATTGTGTAAACCATATGGATTGGTAAGAATCTTTAAGAAGGTGAACTAGGAGAGAATCTGGGTTTATTTTAAAAAAGAGACGCAACCAGAA
This sequence comes from Intellagama lesueurii, assembly GCA_037013535.1. Classification (NCBI taxonomy): domain Eukaryota; kingdom Metazoa; phylum Chordata; class Lepidosauria; order Squamata; family Agamidae; genus Intellagama; species Intellagama lesueurii. Next base: position 101,353,515 of record JBAJHW010000001.1, on the reverse strand, counting down.
TTTAAAAGTGAGTGCCCACGCCATCGTTGAGGGAAGGTGCAGGCCGAGCTCTAGGGCTATAGTAGGTAGTTTAATTAAGTTGGGGATCCCTAGAATCCGTCTATAGAAGGAAGCCGCCAATAGGTCAACTTTGTTATTCATGGCATTGATCCAGATTGGGACACCATAGAGTAAGCGATTAATCAGTTTGGCCTGGAAAATGTAAATGGCAGCTGGAACGAACTGATTCCCAGCATTATGATGGAATTTAGTTATTGCACCAAGAAGGTGTGAGACAGAAGCTATCGCAGAATCTCTATGTGTAGTCCACTTGAGTTGGAAATGAAGTGATATACCTAGATATTTAAAGGTTCTGACTGGTTCAATGGACTGGTTATTAATTTTCCACTGAAGAGGCTTCCAAGATTTTGAGAAAACCATAATTTTAGTTTTCTCCACATTGATAGCAAGATCGTTGCGTGAACAATATGATTGGAACAGAAAGAGAAGTTGTCTTAAGCCTGAACTAGATATAGAAAGAAGGACGGTATCATCCGCATATAACAGAAGGGGTACTGGCACCTTATTTAAAAACGGGGCAGACTTTTCGGCTGGTGACAACTGAAGACGTAGATCTGCTAAGAAAAGATTAAATAAAAACGGGGCTAAAATACAACCCTGCCTCACTCCTCTAGTGACTGGGATCTTCTCGGAGACAGAACCGTATCGATCATAACAAACTTGACAAGAATTGGCAAAATGTAATTTACGAATTAAGAAGAGTAGACGTGGGGGAATTCCCCATGAGGCTAACTTTTCCCACAAAATAAGTCTGTTGACAGAGTCAAAGGCAGCTTTCAAATCGATAAAAGCCGCATACAGGTTTCCCTTAAATTGGCGTGTATACTTCTCTGCTAAGAACGAAAGGGTTAGTACATGGTCTAATGTTGAGCAGCCTGAATGAAAGCCAATTTGCTCATATCCTGGCAAAAAGTCACTTACCAGGTAGAGTAGACTGAGTCCAGCTCCTCACAGTGCGTTTGTAGCCCCAGAACAGCCGGAAAAAGAGTGCCAAACAGCAGAGAGTCAGCAACCAGCAGGGAGCCGGCAGCCATTTTGTGGTCATCTCCGCTCCTGCCCCCCCTCTCCCCGCCTCTCAGCTGATCGGCGCTGGGTCTAAGAGGCTTTTTCCCTGCTAGGCAAGCCTCGGGAAGCCTGTTAGACCCAGCGCTGATCAGCTGCCCCCCCCTCCCTGCCTCTCAGCTGATCGCAAGACGAAATTTTCGCTAGACGGCATTAACCGTGGAACGGATTAATTTCGTCTTGCGAGGCAGGATTGCTGATGACATAGTTTGGATCAAAAGAGAAAAGAAAAAACCCCGCATATGCATGTGTTTCAACTTAGGTTGATCCATCCTTCCCCTTTAAGAGCTGTCATGCACCTTTCTGACCCAGTGGTATGGCAAGCATTCTTTTTGGCAGGATCATTCTTTAGCTAGGAGATAGCAGCCTCCAGTAGCCTTAGCTTCCAACTGCCATTGTGGCTGCAGATTCTGAGGGAAAGTCGAGGGGGGGGGGGAGAACAAGGGAAGGGAATCAGGGAAAGGGAGGGGAGAAAACAGAAAAGCACTGACAGAGGGAGAGAGGAATGAAGTAAAAATTTAATAATTTCACTTCCCCTGACCCTCTGCAGGTGATCAGAGGGAGTGCTTAATTGACAGCTGATCAGCCTACAGGGAGTTGTTGGCTGTTTGATAGGAGGAGTATGCCAAATGGCACCTCATTCCTCCTGCTCGACCTCAACAGACTCTTTGTAGCCCAATCTACCCAACACCCAAAATGGCCAATCTGGACAGGCCCTCAATTTAACATTCCAACCGCACTGGCTCTTTTCACTTGTTCCCCAGTTATGCTTCCACAAAAGTTTTGTTACTGTGGAAAACAGCCAGGCTCAAGAAGGACACACCACTACCAGAATTTATAAAATATTGAAAGCCGTGGGGCCTGTAGAGATAAGAAGTGTAGAGTAACTCACCCTGTAGTCTGGAGGTGGAACTTCCAAGATTCACACTCTACATGAAAAACAAGCATTCCTGTATTTACTGCTACCATTCCTTTATGTTGCAGGGATATATGGCTACTACTCAAATCCTGGGTTTCTCTGTTTGATTCTTTGGTGGCTCTCAGTTCTGCTGAGGTTAGAGCCTCAAGGAACCAGGAGTTGGACAGACTTGTGCAAGTCTTTTAATTTACTCAGTAACTGAGGGGCAGGGGGAGGACAAAATGTTAAGGCACAGAATGCTAGTCAGAGGAGGGAAGAGGAGAATGAATGGGCAGAGCCTGATGCACAGCTATTAAAGTATTGGGGGAAACATCAGTCCCATTGATTAAAGTATGGCCTTATTTTAGCAAGACAACTTCCAGCTGGCTTTAACATAAGATGAACTGAAAAAATGTAGCAGCACCAATTAACGTTTTCACATAAGGTTGCCATATTACCAAATATGTCAGGTTTTATCTGTGTTTGTGACAGACATGTCTTCCCATGGGATTAGGCAATGGGTGAGGCCATCCACAGCTTGGCACAGTCTCACAGATATGTAAATAAAAGACATCCTCTGTGTTGCAATTGTGGGAAAACCTGGTCCCAGCTGGTTTGCAAATAGCTAAAATCTAAAAAGTTTCCAAGCTGTGGTGTCATGCATCTTATTGACCTTGGAAAAATTCCTTTTTGGACTACAGCTTCTATATTTATGCAGCAAGCATTCACTCCTATAGCCTCACTGCTTTCCACGCACTGCTTGTAGGCAGCTCTATAAACAGATTTTATCTTTTAACCCTATGCCATGCATAACAATATGGGAGGGAGTGGTTTTGATTAAGGTTATGCATGGCATAGGGTTAAAAGACTTTCCTCTTTACATTCTACAGGCATCAATCAGGAGGGGAAAGGGGGAAACAATACCTTCTGCATTATGCACTTCACATCCCTTTTGGAGATGAGCTGGGGACATCCTGCCATGTTTTTTTGTCACCGGGCCCCATTTGTCACTTCTGGAATCTGAACTTTGTTCCTTGGAATTTGTCTGCTTATCTGTTTCACAAGTGCCAACTGAATTTTTAGAGGTGACTGGCTATTCAGCAAGGAAACATTTGTGAGAGTTGAGCTGTGAGATCATACTAGAGCACCCTGCAAGAACGACAAGTTTGTTAAATTGTGTGGGACTGTTCATCCCCAAGTCAGTAAAGCTGATAATTTACAGCAGAAGTACAGCAATTGGTAAACTTTCCTAATTGGCAGCCTTCTAACATGCTTTCTCTAACACAGATTTAGGAGTGTGATTTGTATTAATGCAAATCTGCAGATACCTGTAGGCGCACAAAAGCACAGGAAGGGGAAAGAAGTTGCCTTCCATCATTTACTCCCTGTAGTTGCCTGCTAGCACAAAATCTGTTGCACTGTCAAACATCTTGTTCTGCTTCCAAATGCATGTGGACAGAGCCTGATGCACAGCTATTAAAGTATTGGGGAAAACATCAGTCCCATTGATTAAAGTATGGCCTTATTTTTGCAAGACAACTTCCAGCTGGCTTTAACATGAGATGAACTGAAAAAATGTAGCAGCACCAATTAACGTTTTCACATAAGGTTGCCATATTACCAAATATGTCAGGTTTTATCTGCATTTATCTGTGTTTGAGGCATGCTACTCAGTACCCATTTAAATCATCAGCTGGCCTAGATCCCAAGCTTTCATTTTTTTTTAAAGTAACAGGTTTCTAGCCCTTACAGAACTGGAGATACAGTGGTGCCTCGACTTACGAACTTAATTGGTTCCGGAACTCCAGTCGTAACTCGAAATGGTCGTAAGTCGAAGCACCATTTCCCATAGGAATGCATTGAAATGCAATTAATCAGTTCCAGCCGAAGAAAAAAATCACCAAAACACACACACACACACACACACTGCAAGACCAATCGGAAATGCGATTAATCCGTTCCGGCCGAAGGAAAAAAAAGAAAAGCAAACAAACCATGCAAGACCCATCGGAAATGCAAAAAAAGCAAAGCAGAAAGCAAACAAACCGTGCAAGACCCATAGGAAATGCAAAAGAAGCAAAGCAGAAAGCAAACAAACCGTGCAAGACCCATCGGAAATGGGGAAAAAGCAAAGCAGAAAGCAAACAAACCGTGCAAGTCCCATCGGAAATGCAAAAAAAAGCAAAGCAGAAAGCAAACAAACTGTGCAAGACCCATCGGAAATGCAAAAGAAGCAAAGCAGAAAGCAAACAAACTGTGCAAGACCCATCGGAAATGCAAGAAAAGCAAAGCAAAAAGCAAACAAACCCCCAAGACCCATCGGAAATGGGGGGGGAAAACCCCAAAAAGCAAACAAACCCTGCAAGACCCATCCGAAATGGGGGGGGGGGAAGCAAAAAGCAAACAAACCCCGCAAGACCCATTGGAAATGGGAACCGCCCCCCAAAAAAAACAAAGACTGCAAGACCCATCACAGCACAGAAACATAACCCCCCCAGCCCAAAACCACGCTGCAAAACCCACCCAGACCATTTTTTTTCAAAGCAGAAAGCAGCACCTTACCTTACCAGGCAGTCTGAAGCCTCCTCCGATCCCACACTCTCTAACTGCTGGGGCAAAAGAGCTACAAAGAAGCAGCCTCTTCGCCACCAACGGTTAGCAATTTGAATTCCCCGCCTTTCCCCCCTGCCTTTTTCTGGTTGTAACTCGAAGCTCCGGCCACAAGTCGAAGCAAAATTTTGCGACCGGAGCTGGTTGTAACTCGAAATGGTCGTATGTCGGGACGTTCGTAAGTCGAGGCACCACTGTATAAGGCAAAACATGCCATCACTGTTTGGGCCAGTTCTTTTGTGACAGACATGTCTTCCCATGGGATTAGGCAATGGGTGAGGCCATCCACAGCTTGGCACAGTCTCACAGATATGTAAATAAAAGACTCATCCTCTGTGTTGCAATTGTGGGAAAACTTGGCCCCAGCTGGTTTGCAAATAGCTAAAATCTGTTTATAGAGCTGCCTACAAGCAGTGCATGGAAAGCTGTGAGGCTATAGGAATGCTTGCTGCATAAATATAGAAGCTGTAGTCCAAAAAGGAATTTTTCCAAGCTGTGGTGTCATGCATCTTATTGACCTTCCACAAAAATTAAATTTTATTGTACCTTCCACAGACATCTGTACACTTGGCATATTGTGAATTCTGCCCATTCAATATGAAGGTTATACATGTCTGGACAAAAGATGGAAAAACTGCTTAGATTGTCAATACATGTTCAGCCATTTTGTAGTATTATTATTTTTTTGTTATAAAATGGTTGCTTTTCATTTAGAAATAGGATTATTTGGAGTATAAGAGGCTCTTCTTGGCAGGAAGTTCTGAAGGTCGCAGAAGATATAATGGTCCAGCCCAGGAATCTAAAATCTAGGAGTAGAAAGAAGAATTATATTTAGCAAAAAACAACTACTCTTCCCAATGAGTAGTGAGAGGGGGATTTGGAGTAGTGTATATGAGTAACACTGCCAGACCATCAAGGCAGTTCAAAAGTTTATAAATGATTAAAAAAAAGGAAGCCAAGAAAGAGCCTGCCAGAAACAAAAATTTTTTTAAAAAAAAAATGAGCTGAAAGTAAGAAGATTGGATGTTGCTCTGCCTAAAGACTGGAATATTGGAAATTTCCTTATGCTTACAGTTCTTAGTCCGGCTAATGTTTTCAGGCTTTGCTTTTCCCTGGTATTTTTGTTCTATTGGTTAACTACTAATGCTTCCCACCCACCCCCTTTTAAAGAAATATCTTTATAATAACAATCTGATTATTGTTTTCAAATTGATTATTAAAATTAAATTGTTCTCTGATTTGACCAGAGACCGATGACTAGATTTTCATCTCAAGTTGAGCTGCCTTTGCACCTTTGCTGATACAGTGGGTTGACTGGAACCCTGTGCAGTTGTTGCTTTTCCTGGCATAGTCAGCAGAGATAACGAGGTGGCAAATTTCACCCTCTTGCCAGTCAGTTTGCTCACATGAGCAGTGACGTGTCTGAGGAAGGCAAGCTCCCACACGCATGTAAGAGCAAGCAAACAAGATCTCTGGATGATCTGGCTTCTTGTTCATGCATGCATAGAGCATAGGGATGAGTAGGACCCTTCAGCCGCATCGCTGTTTGTGGGAGCAAGGTGACAAGGGATTGGGCAGGACTAGCTGCTTCTCTTTTCCTGTCCATGATGGCAGAAGTATTGCTTAGGTCACCAAGGCAGTCCATATGAGAAAGCAAAATAACAAACATGAAAGGACTAGGAAACATTAAAGGCAGGAAATACATATGAAGACATTCACTTGATAGGAGCAGTCAGGACTACAACAGAAGAAGCACATATAACTGGCTAATTTAGTTTGTTCCCCGCCCTCTCTCATGGTACAGGCCAAACTCTACAGTGTTACAGCAACATAATGGAAAACTCTGGGTTCCATTTGTGAGAATGGGCTGGTGAATTCCTCTCTGTCTCATTACCCAATTTCCCCCCTCTTTTTTTACACACAGGGCAAGGAGGTTTAGTGTCTGTTCCATGTTTCGTTCAATATGCCATTTTCTAATACATCCAGATATGAAAAACTATTATCTGCTTGAAGCTGATCAGGCTCAGACTGCAGGAACAAGGGATAAGACGAAGGACTGTAAACACAATTCTTTGAAGAGAAAGGCAACAACTTTATTGGTTATAGCAGACCATCAGGGGACTCAAATGCCCTTGATGCCAACTACGCCAGCTGGCTGGGGTTCAACCAGGAGTGACAGACCATCAGAGATGCACATGGGCATAAAACACACCATGGCTACCTGCCTCCTGGGGGCACGGGCAGGCTTTAGCCCCTGATCTAGGCCAGACTTTGGCCTTGCCCTCAGCTCCCCTAACCCGTCAGAGGGATTCCTCTAGCACCTTGGGCAATCAAGCTCATGCCTGCTGTCCCCATCACCTAGACCTTCCTTAATGCCCCAAACTACCACAAGAGCTGGGTATAGGGCTGCAACTAGTCTGCCATGGCCCAACAGATACCCCTCAGCCATATATCCTGCCCCCACCTCAATAGGTGCACTCCCTTTTTGTTTCTAAACCTCATGTCATTGATTTTTTAAAAACATGGTGCAATTTTTACTGTAAAGCCTCCTATAGTTTGGGCAAATATTGTTAGGTGCAGTTTGGGACAAATGCCATGCTAGAAATACACATGGCCGTGGATCCAGGTATAAACTTTACCTAAAATCTTGACTCCTTTGTTGTTATCAGCAAAAGTGTTTTAATTTGTTCATGGCTTTTTGTTCTTCTCCTTAAAAAGCAATAGCATGCTAATGCTTCTAAACATACCTCAAAGGAAGTCTATATCTTTAAAGGTGCTGGTGTCTTTCCTCCTCACCATATTGAGGTATGGCTGAATACTTTTAAAGAAAATCCTTCTGCTCTGACACTGTCCCGCTCCATGCAGCCCTTGTGATGATGTAAGGGTGAGGTTACCAGAGAAGGAGCTACAAACTTGACAGAAGGACACTTGGGGGCTTTAGAGACCTCTCTCTCTCTCTGAACACTTGATTGGAACTTCGAAAAGACTTTCCTAAGAATGAGAGCTCTCTATCGCCTCTTTGTGTGTATGTTTTCCCTCCTTGATTTTTTAATGTAATTATTTCTGCTATTCTGTCTTCTCACTGCTGGAAATGTCACATTGTTTAGTTATCAGCAGGCTCGCTTGGAGACGTTTATTAAATGTGACGTGGTGTTTCTGACATAACTGTGGCTGAAAAGGAAAATGAATTTCATGGCTGGATTGCTAAAATGCGCCCCTTTTTATGGGTGGATTTAATTGGATGGTTGCTTATTTAGGAAGATTGCTCCCCAAAAGGCAGAGTGTGGGTGGGCAGATGGTGACAGTTGACAAACGGGGGGAAAGAAGATCTGGTTGAGTGACTGTATTTGCTAAGCACAAAGCAAGTGAAGGACACTCTGCTTTGTTGGAAATTGCTTGATGGTGCCTGTGTGTATCCATCCACCATACCTGTGGCATGCTGGATGCTTTTAATTATGCTGTTGCATCTGTGAGCTGGGGATATTAGAATGGCTCCCTGCATGCAGAGACCATACATGTTGCCTGCAAGGGTGTGACTAGGACCATTTGTCAGAGTCATTTACCGCTGCTGCTCAGCAGGGGTTTCTTTCTGATCTGTATATACTTTTTTCTTTGTGGCATGCTGCTGTCTTGTTTGTGTAGCCTACCCTGCGGTAGGACATTGATTGGGATTACCTTTTGATCTGTGGTCCTATGGCGTGAAATCTTCCATGGTCCTGTTTCTTCTACCTTTCTGGGTAATTGGATAGGTGAAATGTAGAACATTTGAGAGAGCATATCAGAGTTCTGTCATTGAGCTTTTTGGTCACTCCTAAGTTGTAAAGCACACACAAAATTAAGTGGCCTGTTGTGTTTTTGTTAAGTATTGTCAAGTGGCCTACAACTTATGGTGGCCCTATGAATGAGTGATATCCAAAATGTCCTATCCTCAAGAGCCCTGCTCAGCTCTTTTAGACTGAGCCTGTGGTTTTCATTAGGGAGTCAATCCATGTATTTGGTCTTCCTCTTTTCCTGCTACATTCAACATTTCCTGACATTATTGACCTTTGCAGAGAACCTTGCTTTCTCATGATGCGCCCAAAGCAGGACAACCTCAGTTTCATATTTTTTTGTCTCCAGAGATCAGACTTGATTTGATTGAGGACCCGCTTATTCATATTTCTAGTAGTCCAGGGTATCCACAAAGCTGTCCCCCAGCACCAGATTTCAAACAAATCAATTTTTTCCTGTCAGTTTTCTTCACTGTTTAACTCTCACATCCATACATAGTAATCAGAAATACAATAATCTTTGTCTTTGTCTCCAGTGACACAACCTTACACTTGATGATCTTTTCTCATTCTATCCTTGTGCTTCTGAATCTCTGCCTTCTTCTGATTTCTTAGCTGCAGTCTCCATTTGGATTTATGGTTGAACCAAGGTATACAACATCTTTGACTATTTTCTTCATTGTCAATATTAAAGTTCAGTAGTTCTTCTGTAATCATGATTTTTGTCTTAATGTTCAGCTGCAATCCTGCTTTGCCACTTTCTTCATTTACTTTGACAAAAAGTTATTTCAAATCATTGCTACTTTCTGCCAGTAAGATGGTCCTATCTGCATATATTTGGTGCAAACAGACACCATTTACAGTTTTTGCTGTCACCCCAGCCCCACTCCCTTGGGAAACCCATGGCAACCCCAACCAGAAAACACTGAATTTTCTGCCCTCACTACCCTTGGTGTCAGGGTGTCTTTAAATTTCATTTCTCAAGAAATCAGTCCAAGATACCTAACAAATAAGTTTTACTTTCACTTCTTCCTCTAGCAAGCAGAAACCTAGTCTTTTGCTTCTAATATATGGGGAAAATTGGGACTTTGAATATTAAGAATTTTTATTACAGTTATTTAGAACTATCAAATTTGGATTTGGATATATTTTGAACTATCTGATTATGGCATTATCTGGTGAATTCAAAAAAAAAATTCCAAATCCGAATTAACATACCTAGTTTTGAATTTTTCAGAAATATATTCTTGCATGTTACTCAAAACAGTTTTTCAGCATCATTCACACTAAGAAGTGGTTGTCAACATGCTACTTTTTGCTGCAATCAACAGTTTGTCAAAGTAGGCCTCTTCTGGTTACCCAGACAATGAGTACAAGTTTTTTTTCTTCACTCTAACCACTGGCAAATTTGATCTGACAAGGCGCTGATTGGCAATTTCCACTTTTATAAAAAAATCTATTTTTCCAAAGTGACTTAGTTCTCAATTCTTTTCATACTAACTTCTACAGCCTTTATTTTTAACTGTTTGTATCAGATCAAGCAATCACACAAGGCAGAAAGTGGAGAAAAGCAATGCCAGCATGCAGCAAAATTGAAACCATCCCTGTGGCTAAAAAAAGACAAAAAAATTACCCACTGGGCTTCCCCACACTTCATTTTGCATCATGTAGTCACGGGTTTTTAATTTGATTTTATCTGTGGCAGATCTGATGCAAAATGTGAAATAAATGACCAATGCAGAAAGAGCAAAGAGAGAAAGAGTCAAACCTTTGGGGAACTTTTTTTTCTTACTCCTTTCCATGAAAGCTTTTGAAATACTACTTCTGAAAGAAAGATCCTTACCTTTGGGGCAGCAGAGTTTTGTTCCAGAGCTGTACTTCCACTGGGTAACATCCATTTCTCCATGCTACAGATAAATACAGCCACACTTAAGAGCTGGATGAGAATTTCCTGTTGCGGGAAATAGTTGTTTTCTTAATGTGAACATTCAGTTCAGAAAAATCCAAAGAGGAAAGTCTGCAAATACATTTTTGCAAAATATCATGGGGAAGGGACTTATGTTGATTGCAATAATATCTCAGCAATTTTTCCCATGCTGAAAGACATATAGTAGTTGCTAGGGGAGAAGGAGAGAGAAGATTTTTCTTTCTTTCTAAGAACTTGGTTTAAATATCATACTGTAAGTCAGCGAATGTTTCCCTCAGAGACAGAGCTCCTCCTGAAGCAAAGTCATTTAGTTGATTCACTCTTGGTTTCCCCATGGCAGCTCTAGTGACTAGGAGGTCCCTGATAAGATTATCATCTGGAATATTACAGCTCAAGATAACAATATGCCAAAGAGCAGAGCCTGAAAAGTTTTCTTTTCTTTTCTCTTTTCTTTTCACTGTGATTCCCCAAGTCCCCAAGCCAGCATGGCCAGAGGCCAAAAGCTAACAACTCCAAGCTCTGCTTAAGAGTCCATATATACCTGGAATTAAATATATGTTGGATGCATTTTATTTTGCTCTTTGTTTGCTCTTCATTTAATGAGGCTGCATTCCCCTGCTGCCACCCACCCTACTTGTCACTGTACTGCAGGCAAAGAGAAAGAGGCAGAGAATGGTTTTCACTTTAATGGAGAGGCCAGCCCTGTCAAGATAAGACTGGAGCATGAAAAGGCATGACTGTTTTGGATTTGGATCAGTGGCATGCTGAGGCCTGTGTCTACTTATGTGCGTGTCTGAACTTTCCAGTCAGGAATCATTTCTCTCAAGAAGCTGCACACTGAACCATGTTGGAAAATATTCGAAAATGGCAAAGTTCTCTACAGCTCAGATGGCTGAGTGAATTGCTGTTACTATGGAATGCCCTCAGGTGGCTCTCCCCACTGGGCAGAAAATTTCCACTTCTTTCTATAGTAGTTTGGAAGGTGTCTGAATTGGGTAGAAACCAGCACAATAAAAGTAATGTAAAAATGGTTGTTGTAGGTTTTTCGGGCTGTCTGGCCGTGTTCTTGAGGTTTTCCTTCCTAACATTTCGCTCAACTATCCCACAAACTGCACCAGAGCACAGACAGAGTTCTGACTCCTGTCCTCTGAAGATGCCGGCCACAGAGACTGGTGAAACGTTAGGAAGAAAAACCTCAAGAACACAGCCAGACAGCCTGAAAAACCTACAACAACCATCGGATCCTGGCCGTGAAAGCCTTCGAGAATACATAATGTAAAAATGCTTTCTATAATATGATATGGATTCAAATGTTTATTTCACTTGCTCCAATAATGCAGCTTTTACTAGACAGCTTCCGAAATTATGTTCAGTAGCCACTGACACAGATATTAATTCTGAGAACACTTACAAACATGTAATCTGATGTCTATACATTATATATAGAAACTGTTACGCAACAAAGGTATTAGAAGAAGTGAATCCTCCCTGTTCTACAGGTTTACTCTAATAGCAAAAACTCCCCCCTCCTTCAAACACATGGATGGGATGTGAGAACTTAAGGTCTATGCTAGATCACACCAAATACTTATCTAATCTACTATTTTGTTCACACAGTGACTGGTCAGTTGCTCATGGAAACCCTTAAGGGGAACATGAGTATAGTGGTGTTCTCTCAATCGTGCTGTCCAGCAGCCAGCATACAAAGACATGCTGTCTGTGGTGCTGGGATCCAATACAAGAAAGAGGTTGTAGAGAAGAAAGCTAGAATGGGAAGAGGGCTGGTGGGAGGAGGTAAGCGACAGGAGGAAAAAAAGTTCAGTTCCTCTCACCTACACACCCATTTTGTGTTAAAATTAGCATTGTCCTTCTTCATATGACATTGGGGTCAACCTGGGTTTTAAAAGTTTTATTCTAATGTCATGGAAGCAATATGGAAATAACACTGCTTTTCATTTTATGTGTTGAAAATCCTGAGCTTTGCCATTCCTGTTCATATTTTGAAAAGAATAACATGTGTTCAGAAATATTATTGCTAAATATAAGAGTCCTATAATATTGTTGAAAACATAATGGGTGCACACGACCTGGAATTGTTAGTAATGAATGTAAGTGTAATACTTTGCCTTGTAACTCAGGATGTTAGATATGATATAGAGAAAAGAATAATATTGTTTTAATTCCTGAACAGCAGTTCAGGTGATATTGTTATCAAGATGGGGTCCCACTTGATCTCATATCTCCTGTAAATTGGGGGGTCATGGGAAGTTTATTTATGAGCTTTGCTCAGGGCTCTGCTTTCAACTAAATGGAATAAACAGAAAACAAGGTATAAGTGCTCTAGTTCCAGCACTAGCATGCAACTAATTGGAAGTTGTCCTGGGTGGGCGAAGACAAAATATGGCAGGAAAATTAAACATCTGGCTTACTCTGCTACTGGCCATGGCCATCCCAGAATGGGTAAATACCAGCCGTTGTTGACTTCATATCCCACCAGGGTGGCAAACCCGATTGTTAAGAACTCAAGATAGCCCTCAGACAACTCCATACTTTGGGACTATGACAACACGTCTTGCCTTTTTGAGAAGCCTGCCTTGCCTTGTTCCTTCTTAAACTTTCCTCCCTCTCTCACTGCTTAAGAAGGCAGCTTTTGTTCCAGTTTCCCAATTTAATCCATCCTTGCCTAATAGGCCTGTGATTGCTGCCAGAGTACAGCAGCTGCCTGTGCTTTTGCTTTTCACTGCAGCCAGGCATTTAGGCTGTCTTGATGGCTTTTCTGTAGGAGTAAACCAACATCAGGACAGGGACTATCCTGCTACAGAATAGTCAGGAGCAAACAAACCCTGCGAATTTTGGAGGCCATGTTCCATTTAGACAACAAAAAGGGCACATCCGAAGAAAATATATAGGTGACATCTGTTATCTTTCAAGTTTAGTATTGTTTTGGTAAAAGCAAAAGCAAAATGTGCTGTTTTTATACTGCTCCATAGTGCTTAAAGCTATCTCTGAATGGTTTACAATTTAATTATGCAGGCTACACATTCTTTCACCCCCGTGAGCTAGGTACTCAATTTACTGTCCTCAGAAAGATCGAAGGCTGAGCCAAACTTGGACTGGCTACCTGAGTCTGGAAACAAGCTCAGGTTGTGACAAGCAGAGTCTTCACTGCAGTATTTCAGTTTAACCACTGAGCTACAAGGCTCTTCATAGTAGGTCAGCCCATTCTAAATTCTTGCAGAGTTAACTTACCATAAAAATAGGGACTGTGGGCAGGTCCAAGAGCAGAAGGTATACCAGCATGCCAAATCAGCTGGGTAATCAAGTTGGAAGGAATAGCAGGGGGAATCAAAATACATAAGAAGAATTCTGGAGGGAGAAAAGCAGAGTTGCTCAAGAGGGGAGGAACCATACTAAATTCAGCTATGGTTTGAGAATTCAATGGAGGTCACCTCCAGTCTGGCTACTAGATTTTGATTAGTGCCTGCAAGTAGGCTAAGCCTTCCCTAGTATGAATAGAATTTGCTGAAGATCAAATTATACTTGATATTGGAGATTTGTTAATGGGATCTCCAACACAATTGTTCTTAGCAGTAGTCACGTGAACACTATTTATAAAATATTATACTGTTCAGCAGCAGATTCTGAAGCAACTTTAAAAAGCATTAGGAATTTCAGAATTTGTTTTTCCATATTTTTCTCAGTGTTTATCATTGATGTGTTTAAGTCTGTGCTTTATAGGATTATTTTAGTAAAACGAAAAGGGGCTGTTGGAGCAAGAAATGAAAGATCAGGGAAAAGCAACGAAGAAATGTAGGCTGCATTACTAAGCATATTAACCTGAAAACAAGACTCAGGGAAACTGTGAAAGTTAATTCTAAACAAACTGTTTAAGACTACATTGCAAAAAAGACAAAGTGGTTAAGAGGAAGGAAAGAGGTGGTTAAGGATATCAAAGACAGTGGACTAGTGGGAAGAAAGGAATAAAATGGGTTATTTGAAAGATTTAAGCGAACCAAAAGCAAACTGAAAATTAGACCAACTTTTTTTATCCCGTTCTATGTAAAAATCTCATTGGCTCTTAGATTGGCCAAGCTCCTAAGCCAGTATTTGACTCTAGGGGGGGAAGCGTTGGTTCCTTCAGAGCTACTGGATAAGCTTCTTAAGAGCCCAAGCAAATGAGGATTCTGAGTCTTTCCAGGCAAATATTAACCAAATATTAAGACCCCAGAGATATAACTCCAGTTTTTAAAAAGGGATGTATCCAGTATTAAATTGACACTTATCGCAACTTCAGACCACAAATATAGCATGCCAGCCAAGAACGCTTTTGAAAATATATGCGCTTCCATGATCCCTCATGTTCTCTGGGTTTTGTTGAAAGAAAAATATCATTGCATCAGTTGAACTCCTCCCTTAAGCTTGGAATAGCTATGTTTTTGGACTGCAACTTCCTGAACTCCTAGTGGCCATGTTGGCCAGAGAATTCTGAGAATCCTTTCCCCCCAAAAAGGTGACTTTTCCGAACATCCCCCCTGCACACACAATCTACAAAGTTTACTGGCTGAATCACAACTCAGCCATGCTTGCTTACATCGGTGCCACTCAGTCATCCAAGTAAATTTACTGTACAGAAAGAAAGCTTCAAAGAAGGGCAGATCTGCTTCCGTATCAGACAGCTCCTGTGTGACCTGCCAGCTCCTCCTGCCACTCTCCCCTTGTATGGCTTTTATCTGCCATTGCACCCCCTCACTCATCTCCTGCTTTGAAATACTTCCATCCCATTCCTCTCACGTCTGTATTTATTTTGTATGTATTTGCATTCTCATGCTCAGAACTGCTTGCCCCTCTTTGCTTTAACAAATGTTTCCACCTGACAACTGGCATTCTGTCTCATGGATGAGCTTTCCCTGTTTCTTCCATCTCCATTCCAGTCCTCCTGTGCTGCTTCACCTTAAATCTCAGTGGCCAAAGCTTCAAGCACTCTGCTGATATCTTCTTCAGGGAAGGCTGGCAGGTCAGTGCTACACAAGGCCTGAGAAAGCCCTCTTAGCTTTGTGCATCTATGGGGTGGGGAGGGGAAGCTTTTATAAGGATTAGAAACTAAGCATTATCTAAATCCCAGGCTGTGCGTACCAGGAGTAGGGACAGAAGCATATGTAGCCAGAGATGTTGTGAGAGTTAAATGGGTGATCAACAGCAGTAAAAACATTCAAAACAACACCTGTACAGGTGCTTGTCCCTTTGACAATGCGATCTCTGTCTCAGACATCAGCCACCAGGTCCAGCTGT
The DNA here is from genome assembly GCA_037013535.1 of Intellagama lesueurii. Classification (NCBI taxonomy): domain Eukaryota; kingdom Metazoa; phylum Chordata; class Lepidosauria; order Squamata; family Agamidae; genus Intellagama; species Intellagama lesueurii. The sequence continues at coordinate 101,337,899 of JBAJHW010000001.1, read as the reverse complement.
GCAAAGGACTAGGAGCAGAGATGCAGAAGGATAATTTTAGATTAGACACATAATAGTCTTATGGAGGCAAGGCTTGTTAGATGATAATGCACATTAATCCGAAATGTAGTATGTGAGGCCTGCGTTGCATTTTGACCCCTGTCTGCTCATTCTGTAGACTGAGGCTCTCAATTTCTCTCCTCCCTGCACACTAGCTATGAGACATGATAGCAAAAACTATAGCCTCCATGTTCCGAGAAAATGTACGAGCAGCTTAGGCTAACAACAGGGGATGCTTTGCTTATAGTCTCCAGGTAGCATCCTGACAGCCACACTACATGGGATGATACGCAGCCTAATGAATCATCAGGCTGACCTGTAACTAGCACTGCTTATGTTCTTATGTGATGACAGGAATATTAGTCTCTTGAATGATCAAACAATGCAACCCAGCTGGAACCTTATAAATGTATCCACCAGGGTGTCTGGCAAGCCTCACAGTTCGCTGTTTCAAAGCCTGATGAGGATATTCTAAAATTTACCAGAGTTTGCTCATCAGTTTGAGGGTATCTGCAAATTTATTTCTCTTTAAGGGGAAGCTTTCATGGAATCACACACACTAAAAGAATTTCGCTGGAAATTAGTTAGTTTTACTACTGCAGGTTCCTTCTGGGAAGGAGCCGTTCTCAGAAACATTGGGCTTGCATAACAGAGTAGCACTTGGTGATTCATGCCATTTCACTGCTCTGCCTGGGCCTTCGTGCCTTATTATATCCAGCCTGGACTTCTACAAAGCTCTTTCTATTTTAAAAATAATTGAGAAACTATCTTCGGTTTAAAAACACACCTGCCGGAGTAGTGAGTGAAACCTGACAATCACAACATATAACTCCAGTCGTGAACCGAATAAATTGGGGATTCATTTGTTTCTGGGCTCAGTTTCGCAGAATCATAGAATGGCAGAATTGGGAGAGAGAATATAAATTCTGCAACTAATTTATTAAGTTTTTAATACATGGAGAACTTCCTATTATATAAATCTGGGTGAGATTTACATCACATTTCAGAGGACTTGTCTTCTGTTCATTGTCACTGGAGGTAGAAAGAGCAGGTGTAAGGGCAAAGCACTGGAATGCCTCCCTGGAAGGATCTGTTACTTCCTGTATTCGTATATCACTTCCTGCACTTTGCTTCATGTGTTTAGATAGGTTTTGGAAATTTAGTTACCAAATGCACAATTTAATGTTTAATATTATGTTGTTTTTTAAAAGCATGTACTTCAAAATATTTATTATGCTCCATTGTTGCTACTTTAAAAATATATATATTTTAAAAATTAAAGAATTCCCTATTGGCTATTCTCACCTTAAGTATTTCATTGATTGCTGTTTTTCAAATCTCTAATTTTATTACCGAAAAGTTGAGTGATAGTAATAACGAAGCAACTTAGAAATAATAACTATTATTCCTGTATAAAAAAGGCTAAGGAAAGAAAATTAAGAATGATCAATGTGGGTTGTTCTGATGCAATAACCCTGCCAGAGTCTAGGACTTGGCAGAAAAAATGTTAATTACCTCTAATATTCCACTGATACGTTTCCACAGAAATAAACTCTTGGACAATTGCTGTTTCTTAGTGCCATGTTATACAGCCTTGTCGTACTCCTTTCCCAATTTTGAATCAACTGATAGGTTCAAAATTGGGAAAGGAGTACAACAAGGCTGTATATTGTCTCCCTGCTTATTTAACTTATATGCAGAATACATCATGCAAAAGGCTGGACTGGATGAATCCCAAACCGGAATTAAGATTGCCAGAAGAAATATCAACAACCTCAGATATGCAGATGATACCACTCTGATGGCAGAAAGTGAGGAGGAATTAAAGAACCTCTTAATGAGGGTGAAAGAGGAGAGCGCAAAAAATGGTCTGAAGCTCAACATAAAAAAAAACTAAGATCATGGCCACTGGCCCCATCACCTCCTGGCAAATAGATGGGGAAGATATGGAGGCAGTGACAGATTTTACTTTCTTGGGCTCCATGATCACTGCAGATGGTGACAGCAGCCACGAAATTAAAAGACACCTGCTTCTTGGGAGGAAAGCAATGACAAACCTAGATAGCATCTTAAAAAGCAGAGACATCACCTTGCCGACAAAGGTCCGCATAGTCAAAGCGATGGTTTTTCCAGTAGCGATGTATGGAAGTGAGAGCTGGACCATAAAGAAGACTGACCGCCGAAGAATTGATGCTTTTGAATTGTGGTGCTGGAGGAGACTCTTGAGAGTCCTCTGGACTGCAAGGAGAACAAACCTATCCATTCTGAAGGAAATCAACCCTGAGTGCTCACTGGAAGGACAGATCCTGAAGCTGAGGCTCCAATACTTTGGCCATCTCATGAGAAGAGAAGACTCCCTGGAAAAGACCCTGATGTTGGGAAAGTGTGAAGGCAAGAGGAGAAGGGGACGACAGAGGACGAGATGGATGGACAGTGTCATCGAAGCTGCCAACATGAATTTGACCAAACTCTGGGAGGCAGTGGAAGACAGGAGGGCCTGGTGTGCTTTGGTCCATGGGGTCACGAAGAGTCGGACACGACTTAACGACTAAACAACAACAAAGAGTTAGGCTGTTTTTGTTTCTTTGTTGTCACCACCATATCACTCATAATCCTGTCCTTTCCTCTCCTTAGCCAAGGATGAGGTGTCTATGAAGGAAGCAAAGGATAGTCTGCAGTCTAGCATTAGATATACAGACAGAAAGGGTTGAGTTGTAGGCTTTCTAAGTATTTTACAACTTTGTAAGCTTTTAGAGATACAGTATGAGAAGAAGTACGTACTCTATATCAGAAAATATCAAAATGTGGCCTCGGAGTTCCAAATATACATGGTTACTACCAGGCAATGAAATTAGCCACACGTAATGAATGGTATAAACTCGATATGTTGTCCATACTAAAACAAAATATTTATGGGAAATGTCTTTGGAAATTATTGTGGTACAAACCAAACCCATATATTTCTGATTCAAAGGTACTTTCTTCAACTAAATCTGTTCTCAGAATTTGGAGTAAGATGGCAGCAACTCTAGCTTCAGAGTTTTCCCCATTAGCACCTATCATTACTAATGCGTTTGTAGATGAAGAGTTTAGAAAACTATTACGCTTGCATTATGAGAAAAGATGCTATGTGAAGATACTTGGATTAAAGGGAAAATGTGTAATTTCATATCCAGAAGTTATAACAGCTTCAGGAGAAAAGCACATTTTTCCAGTTTCTCCAAATTAAATACATAGCAAAGCAACTGGTTAATAAATATGAAAGTGTTAGAGCATATACAAAATGAAACATTTTTAATGGACCATAATACAGATAAAATGATTACTAAGACATATTTAATGCTTTCTGAGTATATGTCATTAGATTGTGTCCTAGTTATAGGAGTAAATGGGGAGGAAGATATATTACAACTTAATCTTGAAACCAGTCAGTCAGAGCAGAATTGGCTATTTTATAATGTCCCTACTATTCTGATTAATTCAAATCTTAAAGAAAACTTTTAGGATGCTGTATCACTGGTATTATGCCCTGTATAGATTATCTAAGATCTGAAAAAGAATGTGCCTTGTTGGAGATTTGGCCATTTAAAAGTACATTTAAAAGAGCCTTCATGTATTTTGGCTTTGTAGAAAAATACAAAAATTTGGGAGGTTATGTCTGATGTGATTCCTGACAGTACTGGATATAACTCAATCTGTACCCCTAAAATAGCTCTTTTAAACCTTTTGATTTTAGAAATACCAGAGGCATATTGAGAAGTAGTTTGAATCCTTTTAACTACAGCAAGAATCTTCATTGTTTAGTTATGGAAGACAAAATAAATATCTTCATTTAATGACTGGTTAGAGAAACTATGGCAGGTAATTGGTGAAGGTGAAGGTTCCCCTTGACATTTAGTCCAGTCATGTCTGACTCCAGTCGTGCTCATCCCCGTTTCCATAAAAAAAGAACAATGTCTACAATGGAGAATAGATTTACAGAATGATGGGCATTATTTTTAAATCATTTGAATAATATTAGTGATAACATTTATCCATATATTTTATTTATTGAATTTTAATTAAAATCGTTCCCTTCTCCCAAAAGGTAGGCATTTTTATAAAAGTGGTACAGTTTGCAATGCTTAAGTGCAAACTTTGCGTGATGCAGAGGCAACTGCACAAAAGCTGCCTCAGGCAGAGCCTGTCTTTTGAAATACCTGTAGGGTCTGGAGAGATAGAAACACACACCCGGTGAGGGCTCAGTTGTTTCTTGTTCCATGCCACTTTTTAATTTTATTTTCCCAACCAGCTTCCCTGTTTTCCCACTGTTAAAAGAAGCTTCCATTAGGACAGAATATGGAGACACAGAATAGTTTCCTATAGGCAAAGGTATCAAGAAGGATGCATTTGTTCAATCTGTACACAGAACTTATCATACGGAAAGTTGGACTGGATTCAGATGAAGGGGGCATGAAAATTAGTGGAGGTAACACCAATAATTTAAGATTGCAAATGTCACCAAATTATTGGCAGAAAGCAGACTTGAAATGACTTTTAGCGAAAGTAAGAGAAGAAAGTGCCAAAGCAGGGCTGTAATTTAATGTTAAGAAGACAAAAATCATGACTATAGAAGAACTACACAACTTTAAGATTGACAATGAAGAAATTGAAATAGAGATTTTGTATATGTTTGTTCAGTCAATCCAAATGGAGACTGCAGTTAAGAAATCAGAAGACGATGGATACTAGGAAAGGGTAGCAATGAAGGAATTAGAAAATATCATCAAAAGTAAGGATGTGTTACTGGAGACCAAGACCAAGATAATCAGCACTGTTATATTTCTCATCACACACTCATGTCTGGGTGTGAAACCTGGACAGTGAAGAGAGCTGACAGAAAAAAGAAACTGACGGCACATAAAAACAAGAACAACAACAATTTTCCAAAATAATTTAATACAATGGATGAGGTCATGGTGAATAATATAGTATAATATAAAATTAAATCAGTCATGAGGTTATATTATCACATATATGCTGACAATGAGCTCTATTTAAATTAAAAGAGAGAGAGATGTGCTTGGCAGTGAGTTTTGGTTGTCTTTTGACATGTATAAGCTGACATGTATAAACCACCCCCATGTGTTGATGACCTTATTTGTAAATTATAAGAAATACTACAAAGTGCTCAATAAGCTTCTAGTGACCTTTTTTTCCAAAAAAGCGCCAAACTTTACTAAGAACTGTACCACTGGAATTTCATGCCACTGAAAGAACTGGGGTCAGCACAACAAGAACCTTTAAATAATTAATTTGTTTGGCAGCATCGAGCTCTTTGAAGTGCCAGCCCAAATCTCTTTATTGAACCAGCTTTGGAGTTTTTCCTAAGATATGGGCCACTCCCGATGGAAGTGAGCTGAGGGTACGTATTTGGCTATTCATCAGGTCAATGCAAAACTGATGTGGCGGAGAGAATCCAGAAGAACTTTAATGTCAGGACTAGCTGTGCCTGATATTTGTGCTTTGAAGTCAAGGACATCCTATAGGTTCATCATGACCCCTGCTAAATTCCATTTAAATTTTGGAAAACTTATTTTTGAAGTTTCTAGGAAAAGCTATGGCAATAAGTTCTCAAGCAGGGTTGAGCAACTTGTGCCTCATCATATGTTGGTGAACTGCAACATATCACAAGATCCCTCACCACTGATTTTGTTGGCTAAGGCAGATGAGAGTTGCAGCGGAACAACATCCTGGATAACAGAAGGGCAATAAACAAATGTTTTTTAATAAGCAAAATACCTAACTAGCATCTAAAGGGCTATACTTTACCCACCTCTGTTCTAAAGGATCACTAACTCCTACATCTTGTTCTATAGATTTTCAGTGGAGCTTCATGGAATGACTAGGTGATGGCTTTGTTACTGGTATTTGACCTCATTTGACCCTTTGACTGGAACAGATGTCAACTATAACACCTGCCATTTCTGTCTATTCTCAATGTAGGCTTCCATACTATACCTTTGTACCTCACCTTACGGAACAGTTTGTTGCAATAGCTGTGAAAACCAACCATTGATTTGTGAGTCTTTCATGCTAGAATGTTTGTTCAGTCTGCTGGATCAATAAGCAGAGGTCACAGAGACTCAGTAAATACCATTCTTTATCCTGTTGCAGTAGAAATAATTTAAGCCATAAAAATTCTCATTACTATATGTATTCTGCTGTGGAGGAAGGAAGACACTTGCACCCCTGGGATGTGACCGTAGCTGGTCTTTGCTAGCCAGATATTAAATGTTAGGGAATGCAGAACATTATTGCTTCCATTCCTTCTCTCTCTCTCTCTGTGTGTATGCGCACAAGCTCCAGGTTTATCACCCTTTCTTTCTTTATCTCTCTCTATTTGTCTATATATCTGGATTCAGCACAGAATTAAGCACACTTTAGTAACTGAAATCAATATAAATAAAGTATGCTTCACACTGTGATGGTCAACAGACTCAATGTTCCTTTCTTTCTCTTCAATACCTGTTCAAAAATTATGATGTGCTTGGTACTACAGAGTGACATTTTACTTTAGTGCCTGAACAAATGCTACCCAAGATAGATAAAGAGATGGTATGGGGATACTAACTACTTTGAATGAACTCATGTCTCCGAAGTGAAATGAACTTCATCCAAAAATACTAAAGGAGTTTGCAGGTATAATTTCAATTCTGTCTATAATCTTTGAGAATTGTAGGAGAACAGGTGAGATCTCTGAAGAGTGGAAGTGAGCAAATGTCACCCCCATCTTCAAAGGGGCAAAGCCTATCTGGGCAACTACCGAATAGTCCGCTTGACATCAATAGCAGGGCAAGTTCTAAAACAGAGAATTAAACAGTCATCTATGAGCACTTAGTGAAGAACACTGTGTTTCTAATATCTAGCACAGGTTTTTCAAAACCAAATCATGGCAGACTAATCTTTTATTTTAAGAATAGAACCACAGGCTTCTAGATTAAAGCAATGTTATAGATAGAGTGTGTTTTCAGCGAGCCTGGTAAAATGTGGACTAGACAATGATGCTTTTAGGTGAATATGTAACTAGTTGCTGGGTTATAATTGTGGATTTCATGTTATAGAAGGGGATTGCACTTGGTGACCCTTGGCGTTTCTCCCAGGTCTACAATTCTATGATTATATAATTTTCTTCTTGTTCTTCCCCAAATAAGGGTAACACAGAATGGTTAATCATTCCATTTACTTTGAGTATTGCTCAGAGAGCTTTTGTTCCTGCATTTGTTTAATAAATAAACTAATAGAGCTAGGTAAGCGAAATGGAGTCCCACAGTCTGATTCTGTTAATTTTTTAATAGCATCAGAGATTAATTGAGTTTTGCTCCATTCAAACTTGAGAACTGATCTGCAGATTCTACAGATTGTACATGTTTGCATAATTATTTTGTTTAAATATTTCATAATTTTATAGGTGTTGATCACAACTAATAGCTGATTCACTGAGGTGCAAGTGCACTGAACTGTGGAGTTGAGACTATAGTGTATATTAGTCTGTTCTGTCTGCAAAGTTTTCCCCAAGTTAATTACTGTTTGTTTGTTTTGGCACCATTTTTGCTCTTCTTTGCCCATTAGCAATGTTTGCACAGCTTGAGAGCCTAGATCGTGTTTAGATGCTGTAATCCCCTTTGAGACTGGCTCCATACCTTCCACAGCAATCATGTTTGCTTGCAAGTGCACTGGTGTTTTCCCATAGGAAGCATGTGAACAGCAGACTCATGTTCCTGGCCTGCTGAGCACAACAGTAGAATTTCAGTGACAAGCAAACAGGATCACTCAAAATGTAGCACTACTTCATTTTTTTCTGTTTTAAAAACAGAGTAAGAGCGAGGCCAGCTTCTTTATTAGCCTGTTCACCCAGCTCAAGTAAGATCCTTTGCTTTCCTTTCTCTGTGTTCCCAAAAGCGATGCTTTCCTGAAATTTCTTTCCTTTTTTTTTTAAAGGAGTGTGTGTTTGTTTGATTACAGCACAGATGCTGTGAATAATTGCAAAGAGGTTTGTAGATTTCCACAAGTCTAATTAAAGGCTTGCCATTTCATTTCAACCATCTCTGAAGCAAATGACTCCACCTGTAGCTTTTATGTTGCTAATTTTGGTTGCCTCTGGTACCTCCCTGCTTCTCCTGAGTAGTTAGTGTTGACATAGCAACAGCTTACACTGGTTTGTCCCTCTATCCATATGCAGATGTGTGTGAGTGATGGAGATGCAGAGAAACAAATATCTGCAAGATGCCAGAGTTATTGGTGCAAGCATCCCTAAATTTCAGTGCTCCTCACAGATAAAAGGCTTAATCTTCCAATTAATGGAAGAAGGATCTTCACTGTATGCACACTCTAGAGATGAAGTGATTGTAAGAAATGTTTAGGCTGATTTGCAGGAGGTGATAGGTTTACACAAACTACTATAAAATAATACAAGGGGAAAACTTAAAAGGGATTAATGTCGTCGTCCCCCCCCCCCCCCACAAAGGTAGTAGTACACACTGTGAATAAAACCCAGTGTCTTGCAATAGGGCTTTCCGGTTTCCTCGAGCACAGAGCTTCTGGAGAAGAGTTTGATAGAGGGCAGAGGGCTGCAGTGACATTGCCCTCCCACTCCGGAATAATGAGGTGAGACGCAGGTGATGGGTATAAATAGGGCCACACTTTATTAAATCAACATGCCATAAATTACGACTTAGAAACCAGGGGCCTGTGGTAGTGCGATATCAGGTTTGGTGCCGAAGGTCTCACGGGACCCCCTCACCAACCTACATGGGCGAGTCCCACGCCCCGTTGTCATGCTGTCCCTAAGACAGCATGACCCCGGCTGGCGAAATATCAAGCCCCCCCCCCCCGGGCATGGAAGCCCCCAGCCTTTGGCGGCCCTCAGCCCGGGGAGGGCCCCAGCAGGTCTTTCCTCCCAGCACTGTAACCTCATGATCCGCAGCGTCGAAAGTTCAGACCTCCTATGCACTGCTTGAACTCCATGGGCACTCACCAATTCAGTTTCCTTCTGCACTACTCACCATGGAATGGGCAAGCTTGCTATGCTCCACTTCCCCCCATCCAGCCGAAAATTCCGGCACGCAGGCCCCTACAAAGATCCCTCAAGAAAATCTCTAAACCAGCCTCAGATAAATGAACCCCATCACCTCTATAAAGCTCCGGTCGGTCCAATCGGATCTCCGGGTGTCCTATTACTGATCCTACGCCATTAACCATTGCTCTGCAAACTTCCTTATTAACTTTCCTACGTGCTCTATTTATGCAACTAGCATTGCAGTCGGCTCTCCAACCATGCCGAGGAATAATTGTGGACCAAACTATTCTTGAAAATGGAAACTTTGCCTTCCAGCTCCTCAAATCAGCCAGAATGTCCAGCACAAGGGACTTGCCACTTCTCCTGGCCAAGTCATTCCCCCCCCCCAGATGAACCAACAACACATCTGGGGGTACACCAGCTGCCGCTGTGTCTGCCATGCCAGAAAAATTGGCCCAAAGCATGCCCCTCCGGCCAAGCCATTTCAAGCTCACTGCTGGTTGCAGTCCCAAATCTCGGACCCATGTCGACCTGGCAGCATAATCTGCCGCCCAGTGAATGAAACTGTGACCCAGCAACAGGATCCTCAATTGCCGTTTGGGTCGCTCTGCATCTGAAAGTAAGAAACAAAGAGCCCAGCAGCAGCCTACAGCTGTGGCAAGTCCCGCATGTAAAGTTTGTATCTATGGGAGGACCATCTCCCCACCTTCCTGATCTCCTCTGGGCCATACCCTAGCATGGCGGCAGTAGACGCTGCCCCAATGCGAAATGAGTGGGTTCCCTTGGGATTTCTTGTTGTTCTCCAATTCCTTCTGCCTTTTTTTTTTTTAAACCAAAATGGCTGTAAGCAGGCTCTGCTGGGGATCAAGGCTGATCCCCGACACTACACTCCAACCTTGGGGAGTGCCGATGCATCCCCCACAGCGCCCTTGACGTCGTTGGCTGCTATGCAGCAAAAAATTCCTGCAGCGCTGAACACAGCCACTGCCAGGGAACGCAAGTCTCGAAAGAGGCTGAACACTTGGGGGAGTGTCCTTTTAAGGACACTCCCCTCTCCCCCCCCCCGGGTAACTACGAGAATAGTGCATGTCGCGCTATCCTGAGGGGAGGGCAAAGGAGCTCCGCTCAACTACAAGTACCAGCGGAGCTGACAAAGGAGAATTGCACCTTCCCTGTTTCATGGGCTGAAGCTGTATCATCAGGAAGAAGTATCCAGGAGTTTAAGAATGCCACAATGGACAGAACATGAAGCTAGTTTGCATAATGTGAGACAACGGCCTTGCAGTGTTTTATTTCCCAAAGGCCAATAATTTGAGAATTATGGCATGATACAGACTCAGGCAGTTTGTGACTGAAGTGAGAAGTTTTCCCCACCCCACAACCTGGGGATGAGCCCCACCCCCCAGTTCATGAAAGGTTAACTACATGGGCATTTAGCCTGCTGTTTAGTCTACTGCAGGGGTGGGCTGGTTTGCGCCTAAAACCAGCGATCAGACAATGTCTTTACTAGCGTGAACCAAAAGTCTTTCTACGTCCCTGTCAGGGACTACTGTTTTTTTAGATACGGATAGGATAACTCCATTTTGATTTGAGCATGTGCGATCACTAGCATTGTACCAAAGTGGATGGCTGGCTGTCCTTTTCGAAAAGCCACTCAATTGAACACTTCCTCTGAGCTTGCCTTTTGAGGGCAGGACATTTGTTTTTCACTGTTGCTAACATTATCAGCGATGCTGTGAAAGTTTTTTTTAAAGCCAGTCTCAAAGTGTCACTGATCTGCTGTGCCAATTAGCAAACATTAAAAGCAATGGGATGGTTGTAAAGCTGCTTAATGATTTTGAGAAATAGGAAGCTTGCACTTTAAATCTTCTTAGCCTTTGTAAAGGAACTGGGGCAAGATACAGACAGTGGCAGATTCTGACTGAAGTGAGAAGAGTCCTCCTCAATACCTGGGGATGAGCCCCCACTTGGTTGATGAGTTGCCCCATGGACAAGTACATCCCAAAGTAGTCATTGGGATTTCAATGTGTCAGTGTAGCTTTCCTTTTCTTCCCCTCTTCTTACCATAGCTTTTTAAACAGTTATGGTAGCATGTTTGGGAGAAGAAAGTGTTTGTTGTACGCCCATTATTTCAACCTAATTTGTTGGCGGTCACTGTGTGTTGCATTCCTGGGATGCAATAAAATAATAGCCATCTTAATGGATCAGTTGCTGTGTTTGCACATTTTGCATGCAGCATTTTTTCTTTTTCATCTCTTCTGTTAACCACAGGTTTTGTGCTCTGTACTCTGCAGTACACACTTTCTTTTGTATACACCTTTACAAATTTCTCTGCAACTTCAATTTGCCCTATAAACTATTTTCCCTCTTTTCAATCCACAGATCTTTCTGTATCTCTCCTTTGTTACTTTTACTATTTTTTTTCTTTCTGTACTCCATGATTCTTCTGCTTCTCCCTGCATTTTCTCTTGCTTGTGTTTCTCCCTTCAGTCTCTCTTGTTTTGTTCTCTTCTTGCTTCTTCCTCCCTGTTATGCTTACTATTGCAGACCTTCCCCTGTCTACTCAGAAATAGTCATGCTAAACTTTATTAGATGCCTGTAGAATTGTGGGAAGAGTCTAAGAGACTTATACTTTTCTGACTCTTTGATGAGCAGAGCTGTATAATTACTGTTCTTGACTTATTCATGCATTAGTTTTGTTAGATATACTATAAAATCACCTAAGAAATGTAGCTATGAACTCCCCGAGATGCAGGTAGACCACACTGCATGAATAGCTAGATGCAATTAACTTGAAAATAACCCCACTATGTAACTTTTTTTTGATTCAGAGGGAGAAGGATCAGGTCCTTTATCAGCAGTATCCACTGCAGGCAAATGCCAGGACCCAGAGTCCCCAGCATGCTCATCACTGCTGGCGCCTGCCGAAGAATCAGACCAGGTGGGTCTGTTATTTTAACCAAACATTTTACAAATATATTTTACTGTAGTCACAAACACACAAGCAGCTGTATTAGCAACTGCAGAAGATGTACAAGCTACCGTTGTTCCACCATTATTACATTAGGACCCCCATATCTGCTGAGGATTGGTTCCAGGCCCCCTCACGGATACTGAAAACAGTGGATAGTAGAGGATTCTGTATAAAACCAGAAAAAACTTTAATGTTGGCCAACATTTGTTGTTGTTGTTTAGTCGTTAAGTCGTGTCCGACTCTTCGTGACCCCATGGACCAGAGCACGCCAGGCCCTCCTGTCTTCCACTGCCTCCCGGAGTTGGGTCAAATTCATGTTGGTAGCTTCGGTAACACTGTCCATCCATCTCATCCTCTGTAGTCCCCTTCTCCTCTTGCCTTCACACTTTCCCAACATCAGGGTCTTTTCCAGGGAGCCTTCTCTTTGGCCAGCATTAAAGCTGCTTATAAAAGGTTGGGGATTTGGTAGAAGATTTATTGGGGTTATAGATCAATTATATTCAGATAATACTTCAGAAGTAATAGTTAATGATGGTTTAACAGAGCGGATTTTTCTAGGCCAAGGTACAAGACAATGCTGTCCACTTTCACCAATATTGTTTTGTATGATTATAGAACTGTTAGCTAATGCAATAAGAAATGATGAATTAATTAAAGGATTACGTAAAAATGATACAAGTAAAATTAATTTATTTGCTGATGATTCATTATTAACTATTAAAAACCCATTAGAAAGTATGGATAAAATTTAGAATCATTTAGAAAAATTTGGGGAAATAACAGGATTAACTGTTAACTGGCAAAAAACACAAATAATGGTGTTTAATTACAATAAATATGAACAAGAAACATTTGTAAATAAATATGGTTTTAAAATGTGTAATTATATTAAATATTTAGGTATAAATATAGTTAAAGTGACTCAAAAATTAAAGAAGCAAAATTTTAACAAATTAAAAAGTGATATTAAAGATAAATTGCAGGAGTATTCTAAATTGAAACTATCATGGTTTGGGAGAATCGCTATGATCAAAATGAAAATATTACCAAAAATTACTTTTTTATTCAGGATGCTCCCAATACAATTAGAAGAAGAAGATTTTAAGTATTGGCAGGGATTAATTAATGGATTTTGTAATCAAGGTAAAAAATCAAGAATAAATAAAAGATATTGGTATAAGGCTCAAAAAAATGGAGGTTTAGGTATACCTAATATAAAAAATTATATAGCGAATCAACTAAGATTTATTGGAGATATTATATATAACAAAGGAAGGTTAATTTGGTGGGATATGGAATCCTCAGAAATAAATGGAAATGTTGAAAAATATTTGTTTAATGTAGTAAAAAGAAATACAATAAATCAGGTGAACAACCCTTTTTTAAGAAACATGTTAAATGTCTGGAACAGATATAAAAAGAAGTTATGTCCCTTTACTTCACCACTAAAATTAGTGACCGAAATAGAAAATTTCCCAGCAAACTTGAAGGGTTTAGCTGATTTGTTTAAGGATAAAAAAAAGTTGCCAGATTGAAGGATTGGATGATTAAAATGAGATCGAAGGATCAGATTATAGTTAAACTTCAAACTAATAAACTATCATGGTATAATTATATCCAGTTAGATAGTTGGACAAATGAATGGTTGAAGACTAATGGCAAATGTAGAGAATATACTAAGTATGAACAATTTCTATCATCACATGAACACATGCAGAAAGATGCTTTGAGGAAGGGAGTAGTAAGTAGAATTTATAACCTAATTTTGGAACAAGAGGAAAAAGAGACTGAAATAGAAGGTTTGAAATCAATTTGGGAACATGATTTAAAGACAGAAATTAAAACAGAGGATTGGACAAAAATTTGGAAGATGAGAGTTTTAAGATTAATGTTGGTAAGAATAAAGGGGAAAAAATTAAAATTAGTTTAAGGTGGTACATGACTCCGGTGAAATTGAACATAATAAATTCAGACTATTCTAAGGCCTGTTGGAAATGTGATGAAGAAATTGGCACGTATTATCATATGTGGTGGGAGTGTATTCAGAAATTTTGGAAATTGATCTTTAAGGAAATATGTGATATATTTGGAAAAGATATCGAACTTAATTCTAAAATTGCTTTGCTGTCAATTTTTGATAAGATAGAACTTGATTATTGCTCAAAATTCAGTTTCAAGCTGCACCAGATACAGCTAGGATATAGCTAGGAAAAACCTGCCTGAGATGCTGGAGAGCTACTGCCCATCAGAATTTTCGGTAGTGATTGGTGAGGTCAGTGATCTGACTCAGTAGGAGGTAGCTCATTACAAACCTTGCATTTCTGGGCAGCAAAAATTTAAAAGAAAAAAAAACAAAGGGGCTCTTCCAGTCTGGTAGGAGCAGCCTGTCTATACTGAGCCTGGTAGCCCTGTTTTTCTTTTTCTTTCTTTTAATGTTCCTAGCAGCAACACACATGCATTTTTGTACAAGTGGAATAATTGGATTCTCCAATAATTGAAGAATGGATAAATAGAATATGGGGTATGGCCTCTACAATGAAAATGACAAATTTGATGATAATCAGAGAAAAGAGGCAGTGAGACAATATGTTTATATAAAAGTCGAGTTATTTCTTACAACAAATCAGAAAGCCAAGGATATGGAAGATCCGTATCCATCATTAGGCACAGTGTAGGATGTAGATCTTACATGGCAAATGCTTAGTATATGTTATGTGTTTGTTTAGTTGCCTTATTGACTTTTATTCTTACATTTATGAAAATATTATTTAAAAATAAGTGTATTTGTTGTTGTTTAGTCGTTTAGTCGTGTCTGACTCTTTGTGACCCCATGGACCTGAGCACGCCAGGCCCTCCTGTCTTCCACTGCCTCCCGGAGTTGGGTCAAATTCATGTTGGTAGCTTCGATGACACTGTCCAACCATCTCATCCTCTGTCGTCCCCTTCTCCTCTTGCCCTCACACTTTCCCAACATCAGGGTCTTTTCCAGGAAGTCTTCTCTTCTCATGAGATGGCCAAAGTATTGGAGCCTCAGCTTCAGGATCTGTCCTTCCAGTGAGCACTCAGGGTTGATTTCCTTCAGAATGGATAGGTTTGTTCTCCTTGCAGTCCAGAGGACTCTCAAGAGCCTCCTCCAGCACCACAATTCAAAAGCATCAATTCTTCGGCGGTCAGCCTTCTTTGTGGTCCAGCTCTTGCTTCCATACATCACTACAGGAAAAACCATAGCTTTGACTATGCGGACTTTTGTCGGCAAGGTGATGTCTCTGCTTTTTAAGATGCTGTCGAGGTTTGTCATCGCTTTCCTCCCAAGAAGCAGGCGTCTTTTAATTTCGTGGCTGCTGTCACCATCTGCAGTGATCATGGAGCCCAAGAAAGTAAAATCTGTCACTGCCTCCATATCTTCCCCTTCTATTTGCCATGAGGTGATGGGACGAGTGGCCATGATCTTAGTTTTTTTGATTTTGAGCTTCAGACCATTTTTTGCGCTTTCCTCTTTCACCCTCATTAAGAGGTTCTTTAATTCCTCCTCACTTTCTGCCATCAGAGTGGTATCATCTGCATATCGGAGGTTGTTGATATTTCTTCCGGCAATCTTAATTCCGGCTTGGGATTCATCCAGTCCAGCCTTTCGCATGATGTATTCTGCATATAAGTTAAATAAGGAGGGGGACAATATACAGCCTTGTCGTACTCCTTTCCCAATTTTGAACCAATCAGTTGTTCCATATCCAGTTCTAACTGTTGCTTCCTGTCCCACGTATAGATTTCTCAGGAGATAGATAAGGTGGTCAGGCACTCCCATTTCTTTAACGACTTGCCATAGTTTGCTGTGGTCCACACAGTCAAAGGCTTTTGCGTAGTCAATGAAGCAGAAGTAGATGTTTTTCTGGAACTCTCTGGCTTTCTCCATAATCCAGCGCATGTTAGCAATTTGGTCTCTAGTTCCTCTGCCCCTTCGAAATCCAGCTTGTACTTCTGGGAGTTCTCAGTCCACATACTGCTGAAGCCTGCCTTGGAGGATTTTGAGCATAACCTTGCTAGCGTGTGAAATGAGTGCAATTTTACGGTAGTTGGAGCATTCTTTGGCACTGCCCTTCTTTGGGATTGGGATGTAGACTGATCTTTTCCAATCCTCTGGCCACTGCTGAGTTTTCCAAACTTGCTGGCATATTGAGTGTAGCACCTTAACAGCGTCATCTTTTAAGATTTTAAATAGTTCAACTGGAATGCCATCACCTCCACTGGCCTTGTTGTTAGCCATGCTTTCTAAGGCCCACTTGACTTCACTCTCCAGGATGACTTGTTGGCAATTATATATACTGTACTCTAAAGGGGTTAATACTCATAATTTTATGGTTTTTAACAAAATCCTTTTTTAACTCAGTGACAAAATACATGTTAAGAAGTTGCTGCAGACATGAGTATGTTTGTGGATTGTCTTTTTAAAATTCCTCCTTGCTGGCCCTGACATAATGGAATAATGCTACTGTGAGGACATTAAAAGGAATCAAAGTGCCAGCTCTCTCACTCACTTCGGCTACCTGGCACATCTTGTCTTCATTGCCACTGCTGCCTGCCATGGTCCACCAGGTCAGAGGCAAGTTCATCTATGTGAAGATGGGGGGACAAACCAAGGACGCTGTCCTGATAGCCTCCTCAAAGCTGAGGCCAGATATGAAGCATGGGAGCCTCTGTGCTGTAGTGATTACAGTTTTGGACTTGAACCTCAGAACTCCACTTGGCTGAGCCGGGACATTGCCTTGTTAAAGTCCCATTTTGGGTAGCAAAACCTTTCAACCTAATAAGAAAGAAGTCCAGTTGCCATGACTCAACTTCCAGATAACCTCACCTGGATGACTGAGAATCTTTACAGATTCATATAGGCTTATGTCACAGGGTGTTACGATGTGGATAAAATGGAGAAGAAGGCCGCCATAGCTGCCACCTTATGTTCACTGGAGGAGAAGTAAAATTTTAAAAAAATTAACAATCGGTGGTTGCACTCCTTTCAGGGAGTTGTAAATAATAGGGGGAGGGGGCAGTGTAGGCCCATGGCCCTTTCGTTGTGCCAAACTCTATTTGTTTGTTGTTGTTTAGCCGTTAAGTCGTGTCCGACTCCTCGTGACACCATGGACCAGAGCACACCAGGCCCTCCTGTCTTCCACTGCCTCCCGGAGTTGGGTCAAATTCATGTTGGTCGCTTCGATGACACTGTCCAGCCATCTCGTCCTCTGTCGTCCCCTTCTCCTCTTGCCCTCACACTTTCCAAACTCTATACTAGAGGCAAAATAACTGCTGTAGGACCATAGTTTCTACATGTTTGTCACCCCCGTTGAGCATCCAAATGACTGTTGCTGTTCCTTTTAGTTGCCAGATGTTTTCTAGTCTTTTCAATGTAAGCACAGCCTTTCCAGGTACTATCAGTTTTCTGTTAGGAATTCATTTTGCTGTTTCTCAGATGCTGAGGCCATTAGGCAAACAAACTGATATGTGAAGTTTTGATTGTGGTCATTGCTAGTCCTCCATATTTGCTGTGTGTAAGTATATGCCTGACCAGAGTAACTTAATTCCCTTCAGTCAGGGTGGAAGTGTGAAGGACTGGAGGCATCCCCCTCTTCCAGTATGTTGGGACAGTGTGCTATTAAACTGAGTGCATGCAGTCATCAGAAGAACATACCCCCTTAGGAGAGGAATGCACAACGGTTACTGAGTGAGTTATTTATATAGAAGAACTGTACCTGTAACTATACTGTTTTGGAAACCCTGCAATCACAGTTAGCTGTGGTATCCAATATGTGTCAGGAAAGAGTTCCAGGGAAATTGCTTATTCTTAGCACTAAATAGCGACTCCTTTCCACCTACTCTGTGTAAAATAAAAATAAAAATGCCAACGGCAGCCAATGCATGCAATTGGTACTAATGCTTTTGCCAAGCTGCTCTGTCAAATGCATCTGTTGGCATGCTTAGGGTACACTCAGCATGTGTTTCTCACTACAGTGATACAAAATACAGAATTGTAAGACTGGAATTCACCTAAAGATTATCTGCTTAACCCAAAGAAAGACATTCCACACATTAAAACTACATTTCTGTCTTCAGTTGTCATTCCCCATTGAATTAATTCTCATCATCTGAATTAAAAGGCATTGCAAATGGAGAGCAGGAGTTTGAAAGATCCAGACAGGTAGTATAAGACTATACACGTGGCCAGTGCAAGTGAACCAGGCTACTAACAGCATACAATTGGGGGGGGGGGGTGTCTTTTTCCCATCATTAAAGTAGCTTCAGTTCAATCTGCATCAAATGAATTAGCTGACGGAGATATTCATGTTAAACAACTTATATCCACAGGAGTAGCTCTACTTTAAGGGAGGAGGAACTTATGTGAAGCAAAGTTGATGTATAAAATGTAGCTGTGGGTTGCTAAAACATTTGGGAATTGCTGACAGAAAAGTAGCTTACAGCTTTTTCCTTGATAAGTTAGAGCAGTAACTTTGCCCAAAAAATGGTGAAATGTGTGCTTTCTTCATTCATGTAACATGGCAAGACATTTTATATTAGGGTTTTTTCACAGTTTGATGGTAGTGTGATGTTTTCTCTGCTTTGTGCCGTGTGTATCATATGCAATATATGTCAAGGAATGGGCTGGGACTCTGACGTGAGAGGGGATGTGGAGGGAGAAGAAAGAGTGGACAGGAGTGTGGGTTTTGCCATACATTCCAAAGCCTAAATCATGAATGAAAAGGCAAATATGATTCCATTGGGTTAATTGCTCTACCTCTTCCAGTTGATTACATGTCCATGCGTGTTTCTTAAGATGGTGCATGTGCTTAAGGTGCACCCTATTCAAAACATGCTTCTTCATTCACCATAAGTAAATGGGATAGTGGTATGAGATCCCAGGGAAGAGTGGCTGGTTCAGAGAGGAAACCATTTAGATAGCTAATGATCAGGAGCTTAAGCAGGAAAGGGTACGAGAGCCTGATGAGAGGAAGTGTGAGATGCTTGGCTTAGAAAGAACACTTGACTCTCCTGAGCTTGCATTGTAAAGGCATGTGAACTGAAACTGCCAATTCTTCAGGATGACCTGATATGGTCAAGATCTCCAGGTCAGAAGAAAGATGGCACTGACGTGTGCCTCATGGTCTTAAAAGGCAAGGAAGCCCGTTGTGTTTCAACACAGCCTCCAGGCTCATTGTGAGGTGCCTTTGTTCCAAGGGTTGTTTTGAAGCATCATAATAATAGTAACAAAAAACTTTAAGAACTGCTGTTTAGATGTGTGTTGAAATGCCACTTTTGCACTGTTCATCTTCCATTTGGCCCAAGTAACTAATATTACAATGATTGTTACTCTCATTTCTATTACTGGCATATTGACTAAAGGACTCAAGTTGGAATCAGAAAGCTCAGTGTTTGAAACTCATCTGTTCTATGAATTCCCGAGGAGACCTAAGCAAGCCATTCTCCTTTAGCCTTGGTTCTGCCAAGGAGTAACAATACTGACCTACATCAAAGGGCTGTTGCAATAATTACAAGCTCACAAATGTGAGGCATGTTATACATTCAACAATGTGCCAAGCAATTGCAAAATATTGTTATTTATCATAACCTACCCCTCCAAGAAGCTCAAAGTGACTGACATATAGTTCTCGTGTGCTTTCTATACAGGCAGCTGACATAGACTTGTGACTATAGAACTGCATTGTGTGCCTTCTCTGTAATGGAATGACCATGCAACGCTTAACCCATGGCTCAGTCATATACATGTATACTCAGAAGTGAATCTATATGGTTCAGTGCGCTTGCTCCCAGACATGGTATAAAACTTAAGTTTTGAGTATTCAGTTTTAGGTTTTTGTGCCTTGCTATTATAACCTGCCCTTTACCATTGTAACCTGTCCCCTGGGACTTCAATTTCTTGTTATTTCCCACTTTTGGTTCTGTGCTTTCAGGCAGCAAAGAAAAATGTTCCTTAGCTAAGCACCAACTATGAGTAAAATATTGCTTTCACCCCAAAGAGGGCTCTCTAGGAAATAATACTTGTGTAATTTCTGAGCACCCTGTAACACCTATGCCTAGTTTAACAACAGCAGGAACAACATTTCCTCTTGAAATGCTGGATAGATGCAAAGTAAGCTCTCCAAAATCGCCACTTCCAGAGGCGAGATGAATTCTTTTACACAGTCTGTGCATTGTAAGGAGCTTGTCTTTTTACTTTTGAAACATGTGGGAGCTATTCTAGTTGTGATGTGGAAATTGTTTAACAGCAACAGAGTTTCATTATCATCTATTTACTCAATATTAACTTTGCTGAGCAAATCAATAGTGCAGTATCTTTTCAAGCCCTATCTCATCACACAGTTGTGGAGAAAAGTTGAAGAACTTTTGCAAAACAATGAATTGTATAGATACCAGTCAGATTCTGTGAGGTGAGATATTTTCTACATCAGGAGTAGGCAACTTGATATTTTAGACAAGTCCTACATTCTTTCATCACTGATTATGTTAGCTGAAGCTTATGGGAGTTAGGGTCTAAGGCATCTGGAGACACCAGATGTCATATTCCAAAGAATACTAACTGGCAGTGATTCACCAGGGTTGTGCCAGACCTATCTTTTCCAAGCCTTGCCTGGAGATATGGGTGATTGAACTTTCTGCAGAAATTCTACCAGTGTGAAGAAAGAGTATTTAGATGAACATTAACCTGCATTTGGAACCTTGCACTTGGAATTGGACCAGCAAATTTTGAGGATGGTCCACAAAAGGTAGATACACCACTGGTTACAGAAAGGTACTCAGAGAATTATTATCAATGGCTTCTTCTTAAACTGAGAGAAGGTAACAAGTGGGGCACTACAAGAATAAGTCCTGGG
This sequence comes from Intellagama lesueurii, assembly GCA_037013535.1. NCBI lineage: Eukaryota > Metazoa > Chordata > Lepidosauria > Squamata > Agamidae > Intellagama > Intellagama lesueurii. The sequence continues at coordinate 101,316,952 of JBAJHW010000001.1, read as the reverse complement.
CCTGGTGCTTTTCAACATTTTTATTAGTGACTTGGATGAGGAGGTCATCTTGTAGAGAGTGCTCATCAAATTTGCAGTTGACACAAAATTGAGTGGAATACTTAATACTCTGGAAGAAACTAAATTCCAAAATATCTTGATAGGCTTGAGCACTGAGCTGAAAACAGTAAAATGAAATTTAACAGGGATAAGTGCAAAATTCAACACCTAGGAAAAGAACCCACTACACAGTTACAAGATGGAGGATACCTAGTTCAGTAATAATACATGCAAGAAGGATCTTGGATTGTTATAGGTCACAAGCTGAATATAAGCCAACAGTGCAATGCGGCTGCAAAAAAGGCAAATGCTATTTTTGGCTGCATTAACAGAAATATAATCTCCAGATCCTGTGAAGTACTAGTTCTCCTCTATTCAGCTCTGGTTAGGCATCTTGAGTGCTGTGTCCAGTTCTGGACACCACATTTTAAGAAGGACACAGAAAAATTGGAACAAGTTCAACAAGGATGATCAGGGGACTGGAAACTAAGCCCTATGAATTAAGACTGAAAGAACTGGTTATGTTTGTCCTTCAGAAATGAAGACTGAGGGGGGATATGATAGCAGGGGATTGGACTCAATGGTCTTATAGGCCCCTTCCAACTCCATTATTCTCTGGTTCTATTTTTAAAAGCCTTAGAATGTCCCAATCAAATAAATTTATTGAGGTTTCAAACAGAAGTTATGTCAGGGAAGTGGTGATGGTCTGGAGTGGCAAGCACATGCTCCCCACCAACCATGCACACCTGCAAGATTATGTCCAGGTGTTACCACTTCCCAGGTGCCACACAGGAAATGGGGGTGGGGAGAAAACCTCAGAGTACTCAGCTGACACTTTGAACTGAGGCTCAGCTAATTCCTGAAACACGGACAGAGCACACTTAGCTCCTCTTGTGCCTTCTCTGTATGAGAGTTGAAAAGAGAGCAAAGTTGGATGCTCTCAAAGGTGAGTACAAGTCCTAAGGACTTAGCCAACTCTTAAAGTGCTGGCTGAGTTCAGTTCCTCTACCTCCCCACCCTACGGGTAGGAGTGGGAACCAGAGCAGGCTTTTTGGCCATGGGGGCCTTTGGTCCTTTCTCCTTGGCAGCTGCATCTCCTTTCTGTAGAGGGTGGATTGAGGGAAGAGACCCTCTGTAAACCAGATTATTCCTATGGGTCAGGGATCTCCTTCCCTGGACTGTATGTAATATTAGCCCAAACAATGGCTTCCTCTGTGAACACAGAAGTTTGGCAATCATGCAGCTGTAGAGGTGGCTAAAATCAGACTTAATTACCCGTAGTGGCAATTAACAGCCTTAGTCTGTTTAAATGATATGCTATGTCCTGCTTGTTGAGTCTCTGTGTTAAGCCTCTGAGTAACTTTTAGGTTCTTCGTTCTGGGTCAGATTTATACTGGACTTTGCCTGGTGTCTCCTTGGCATAGGTGAGGCTATACCACTTGCATAACACCTTGTGCTGGATCTTTCCTTTCCTATAACATTCATTTCTAAATGTTTACTTAAGAAAGCCCACCAAAGGAGTTTCTCCAGGAATTGTCTTAGCCATATCAGTGCTTATCGCTGTGGGGTGAATTAATTGCAATAATGAGGATGAGATTCCCTGACATTTACTTCTCTGAAAGAACATACGTACATACAGGTAATAGTGAAACAAAGTATTTATAGGGACATGGTATGAAAGAACTGTGATTCCTTCCCCTGTTTTTATTCCTCTTTTCCTGAATTGTGGAACAGATTCAAAACACTGCCATTTCTCAGGATTCAGCCCAAGTCTGGTACAGAGGGACATTATGAGCAAAGCTTTGAATTAAAAAGTAACTATGCTCATGTAACTAGTTATCATTGGGTAAGCAATGTAACTAGTAGTTATAAGGTTACTTTTGGATGTGGTGAGTAACACCTGTTACTGAAGTTTAATGAGTAACACCCAGCTATTTCCTGGTGTTACTTTTAAAGGTCATTTTAAAGTCCTTTTGGAGGCATTTAGAGCTTTATTTATAAAGGTTTTGCACTGTTTTCTTTTCAATCCTAAGTGGCAACAGACATATTCATTAGTTTTGTCTTTTGGATTTTTGTAAATATTTCCAAGGTAGACTATCCAAACTGGCCACCTAGAGGGAACCAGGGAGTATTCTCTGTGTATTTCTTTTTTTGTCGTCTTGGTGCGGAAAATGCAGCCTCTTAATAACATGCCATGGAACAAATTATTTCCCAGTCACAATAAGAGCAACCTGGCTGCCAGGAAGTAATAAGTAATGCAACGAGTTCCTTCTAAACTTTCTGAGCTTTGCTTGTGAGTCTCCTGTTTCCTCTTGTGTTCATCATCTGCAGGATATTAAAGACCCTGCCATTTCCAGAAATGCAGCCCAGTAAACCTTGCCTGGATCTTCTCACTTCCCTCTTTCCCCTCCCTTGCTCCCTCCCTCGCCTTTTTTCTTCTAAGACTCTTCCCCCTCAACATTGTTCTACCTAGTCCCACCAATTTCATTTTTCTCCTACCTTCTCTTTCATTTTCCTACTATGGAACTCTGGGCTTTATTTCTGATGCTCGGGTCCCCCATCCTGTCAGGCAATGCCTACAATGTTAAACTTTGACTTTTCTGTTTTCATCCGGTTCTGGATACTTATTATTAACTAATTTATTAAATATTTATATCCTGCCTTACATCAAAAGATGGTTAGTGATTCTCTCCTTTCTACTTCATCTCCCTTCTAAATAATTCAGCCTCCTAGAGGCTTTGTTTTATTGTCCACTTTTGGGTCACGTGGTCCTATGTAAAATGTTACCCCATCCCTTTTCTTCCACTGCTGAGATTCCAGCTTTCTAACTCTGCAGGCTTTGTGATCTACTAAAGTAATTCAGTGCTGGACAGCTCAGTGGTTTAGATACTTGGTTGGGAGTTCAATTCCCCCACTATGCCTCCTTGACAGGGGCTGGACTTGATGATGCATAGGGTCCCTTCCATGTACGTTTTGGTTACTTATTATTACGGTTATAAGTATTATTCTGGTTACTTATTATCTCCCTCCTCCCCACTGAGGAGAGAGAGAGAGTTTCTGATACTGCCCTGGGACTGGGCAGACAGACTGGTGATCCAAAATCTCGCCACCCACCCTGTATGGCTGGGGAGGCAGAGCCTTCCTCTTGATGGGGCAGCAATTGTTTAGGCCTGCCCTGGGAGCTTTGGGGCCCCAGTGGGTTGCTCACCTGCTCATGCTTGCGATGAATTATGCACTGCAAGTGTATAGCCTAGAGAGCTACTTGTAAGTTATACAGTCCAATCCTATGAGTCACTGAGGCTTTTTTTTTTTTTTTGTCTGTCTGTGTGTTTTAATCTTTTAAAGGAATAAAAATAAGGCAAAGCCTATGGGGAGATTCTGTGATGTATTTTCTATGCATGCTAAAGTATTAAAAACATCTTCAGGCCTCACTAATGATGTTGATAGGGAGTGTATTCTTTTGATGCCTTTGAAAACATCAAAGAGATCATCCAGGAAGGCCCTTGTTCTTGAGATTCCAAAACCTTGACCAAAAAAAAGAAAGAGAGGGAGACCAAAAAAACCTCCAGCTTGATTTTAACATGTATCGATATTTCATTAAACTAAGCTTTATGATTTTAGAGAGGCCAGCTGGGGCTTGAGAGGATGAAACAAAGGCTTCCTCGAGTTTTGATATCAGTAGCCAGGGTGGAGAGCTCTTAAAATGCTCCCAATTGTTTCCCATTCATTTCATCAGAGACTATAATTGTGTTTCACTTTTCTCCGGTGCCCCTGAGGTCAGTGGTGTCACTAGGGAGTATCTATCTATACAGAAGCAATAGTGAATTACCTTTTGTTTGTTCTTTCCAGTCAGGCACTCTTCACCTTTCCATCTGCTCTGTTAGGTTGCAAGCAGGACTGTGAAGAATATTTCATTAAACAGCCTGCCAGAATAGTGAAATGCTTGATCTTGCAGACTTTCTGTAATCTCAGACCCAGCACCAAGAGCCATCTCACAGGTACAGATTTTGTAACCTGGGGTTGTATGCCATGGATAAGAGAGAGATAATGTGGTCTGCAAATGAACTGCCATGCAGACAGGTCAGACGTCCAAATTGCTACATTTTCTTCTCTATGTCTAGCAACCGCAAAACATTTGAGAAACACAATCCACAAACAGTGTGTGTGTTATAATGCTGGCACTTTTTTTGGTCCCAGGATCTATTTAGGATCTTTTCATTCATTATTATTGGATCAAGTTTTCTTTAAACTTGCACATGGGTTTCAGAAAAATTGGGAGATATCTTCATCCATTCTACTTAGTTTCCTACAATTCTGTGAATTTATTTTAAAAGGTAGAAATCTCAATATATAGCTGAGAATATAGTATGAGAAACAGGAAGAGAATGAAATTAATTGTTCCTGGGAATCAGAATTACTGCGGCATTCTGTAAGCAAACTATACTGCCACAGTGGGACCGTGGACTATGAAAACTGTTTGTTGCCTCTCCATGCAGGGTAACAGGGCTCGTGACTGACTATGGCACAGAGTCAGACCTCCTTCTCCAGTGATAATGCCATTGGCAGCTTCTTGGCTGAAATAGCAAAGACACAGCTAATCCAAGACATTTAGGGCAATTGCTATAAGGCAAATTTTGGACTTGGATTGTGGCATGCTTGCAGAGTGTGGCGATCTCTGATCTAGATGTTTATCATCAGGCTAAACTATTGAGAGCACATTTTCTTCTTATGCTCCCGTGCCAGCACTTGAAGCAGATATTATAATCTAATTTACAGGCTGGCTTGTGAGAGTTGTGTGATTGCCAGTTATCTCAGTCTGTATAATAGAAACTAGGGTGATACTATTGACAGAGTCCAGATAAAAGTGGGTGTAAGGAATGCATTGGCTTGGTACTGTTTGCATCATTTCTACGTTCCTATGTTGCTGAGAAGGAGCCCTGGGAAAACAGCAGTTGCCATGTTTCCAAAATGTAAGAAATGAACCTTAACTGGCTCTGTAAATACTGCAAAGCAATCATTAACAAATTAATCCAACTTTTGTATACTCCTGTAAGTGACTGAAGCGCTTGCTGTGACACTCGGAGACTTTCATTAAGGATTTCCCCCTTCCATTCCTTTATATGTAAGGGCTGGTTTTGCCCTCAGTTACTTCATGGAGATACAGCCAGCTTGACCTTCAGTCCCCTTTCCAGTCACAGACCAAGTCACATAAGAGGCAGTGTGGTGTAGTAGTTAGTTTTGGACTAAGATTTGGGAGACTTGAGTTCAACTTCCCAGTCAGACATAAAGCTCCATGAGTAACCCTGAGCCAGTCACACACACTCAACCTGACCTACCTCACTGTGAAGATAAACTGTGGAGGAGGAGAGCCATGAATCCTAACTCTCTAGGGCAGGTGTGTTCCACTCCTTGTTTGTCTGCAAAAACATCATCCTACAATGCCCCAAGTCAGGGCCACTGAGACTACTTCCTTCTCCTTGTGAGGTGTGCAGCTGGAAGTTGCATTCAGGCTGCCAGCAGTAGTTGTTGATGGCCGAAGGTTGAATACCCTTTCCTCTAGCTCTGAATTCAGAGCACTTACACCTGTTTCAAATAATGCAAATATAAGCGAGAAGAAGAGTGGGACCTGCTCAGTGACCTCTGATGTATGAGGATTTGCCTTTACTATGCTGGATGTATATCTTAGCTCTTATGCATAGCTGTGTTATTAAATAGTCTCTGTTTAATAAGAGAAGAAAGAAAAGATCAGGCAAAACTGTGATTCAGTTTGAGGTTTTATTAAAAATAAGTGCAGGACCTGGATCCCAAATCTTACTTTGGCTGAGCATCTACTCTCTGCGCTGGCTGTATGAGTATAAGCAGAAGACCTGTCTTCTGATTGTGCTGAGATGGCAAGCTAACATTTCAAGGCTCCTTTCTCGACTGGATTGGAATTGAAAATGCAAATATAGATGTCTTAGTTTGTATAAAAGTGGATAATTTTATCTAGTAGTGAGAAGGAATGTATCCTCTAAAAATAGATTTACATTTTCCGATGGTCAAAACCTCTCCATCCAGATCCAGCTCTTGAACAGCTGAACTTGGCATTCTTCAACTCACACAAAAGCCAAAGGTATTTGTGCTGAAACACTAAAAATTCAAAATCTGCATTGCAGTAATATCATTATTATGTGTGTGTTCTGTGCCGTCAAGTCGGAACCAACTTATAGCAACCCTAATAGGGCTTTCAAGGTAAGTGGGATATTTAAGAAGTGGTTTTATTATTTCCACTCCCCCAGCGAGTTTCCATGGCCAAGCAGGGATTTGAACTCTGTTCTCCAGAGTCCTAGTTCATCACTCTATCCACTACACCACACTCCAAAATGGTGAAACAAACAAACTGCATTGCGTGGAAAAATTAATCATGAAAAGACATCTGCTAGACTATAAGGCAAGGCATGATGCAGGGTTTTTGTTTGTTTGTTTGTTTGGAAATGGACACATGAACAAACAATATGGAGGACATGTTAGAACTAGAGTGCTGGAGTGACTTACCTTTTTGCTGAAATTAGACCTTGAAAGATGTCAATACAAAAGCATAATAAAATTACTTTAATTATTCCCCATCAGGTAAAGCTGTCTCACTCCAACACACTCTTAGAAGTTAGGGCTAGAAAATGCATTTAGGCATCTAGTCAATCTCCAGCCAATCTGAGATGATTTGCTATGGTATATCTTCTGGCATGCCGAAGCAGTTCATTTTGTCTGGGTGAAATGTTATCATCCTGTCTGACACTGTACTTGCCAGCAGTGGATTTGATGTCAGCTTTCAACTTCCTAGGACACCTTGCATTAGAGCACAGTCCTGAAATCTTAAGAGCAATCTATTTAGAAAAAGAAAGTGGACTGGCTCACTGTATAAGACAAACAGATGTTTTAAATTCCACATGGACAGATATATTTTACATTAGTAAACTGGGATTTGTTCCTTACCTGGTTCTCAAGTTTCATGGCATAATTCAGATTCCCCTTTGGCTGTCTTATGAGTAGAGATGGGGGTATTCGTATATGAATATCCCCATGCAGCTGGAGTTAATGAGGATCCGCCTCCTGTCCATTCACATGTCCGGTGGCAGTGGCCTCGCTCATCCTTCCAATCACTCCTGGAGCCCCGCTCTCTTCCTGCTTGGCTAGTGACTCTGCAGCCATGCAGGGAGACTCATCCTCCCTCCCCTTGCCTGGAGTGGCTAGCCAAGCAGGAAGAGAGCGGGGCTCCGAGAGTGATTGGAAGGATGAGCGAGGCTGCCGCCGCCAGCGGACACATGAGTGGACGGTTTAGCCCCAGGGGGTGGACCCTCAGTAACTCCAGCTGCATGGGGATATTCATATTCGTATACGAATACCCCCATCTCTACTTATGAGACCACAACACTGCACTGAGCACTTAGCTACATCCTAGACTCCTAAATAGAGATGGGGGTATTTGTATACGAATACGAATATCCCTGCAAAGGTGGAAATAACGAGGGTTTCACACTTTCGCCACTGCCGCCAGCTCCGCGGTGCCTTCCTATCGCGCCATTGTCTGCAATTGATTACCCAGTCCTGGCAAGAGGCAGGATGACAAGCCTTTCTGCTAGGTCGGAGAGTGGCTAATCCATTGCGGAGAACAGCGTGATAGGAAGCCGCTGCAGAGCCGGCGGCAGCGATGAAATCATGAGTGGACAGAGCCGGACCCTCGTTATTTCCACCTGTGTGGGGATATTCGAATATGAATACCCCCATCTCTACTCCTAAACATATAGAACCTCAGCTATTTCAGGTAATGTGGGAAACTTCTGCTTAAAGGTTGTAGCTGCATTCTGTTCCAGTGACGTGCATACACTCCTGGCAGGAAGTGGCAGCTGCCAGCAGGCGGGGTAACCCCTTATTCTGCCCTTTCGCTTAGAGGTAGAGCATAAGATCAACGGGTTATTTCAGCCAATCCTGATTACGATTAGGTAACTAGTATCCTATCTGTCTCTCTCACAACATACTATGTAAATCATGCTAAGTAAATAAAAGAGCTCTCAGGGCGTTGCCTGTAGGCTCCGCTGGCTTGGACATCCATTGTCGACTCCTTTGTTCTTTCTCTAAGGCAATTAGCCTTCCTTTGTTCCGTGATCACCCACAAGGTATCATTGGTTGAATGTTGCACCTAGTGCTGTATTTAGGATATGGTAGAAAATCCATGTAGCAATACAATATACTCTTAGTCAATATGGTTCTGTCAGGACATTGGACTACATTATTCTGTATCTATAACAAAACCAAAAGAAAACTTTTATTTTAATTCAGTTTTTGTTTCATTAGGCTTACTGAAACAGACTGACCACAACTACCTTTTTAAAAATTGCTTTTGTTGCGTAGTGCCTAAACACTCCAAGGACAACCCTGCACTGTCTGTTGGGCCCGAACCTCAGGTTTGTGGCAATATCTGTGGCAAGTCTGTTTCTAGTTCGCAGGGGTAATTTGCAAAATCCCTTTCAGATGCTATCTGGCTAATCACATAGTCATACAGAACCTATAATTCATGTCATGTGGATGGCTATAAGCTTTCCTTGAAACTGTTTCATTGCACATGTTTATAAAACACCATGTGCTGGATCATGTCTTGTTTTTGTAAATAAATTAATATTCATAAATAATTGGGTAAATAAATAAATAAACCAAGGAAGCAAGAAAGCAAAATCCAACAACAGAGATATTTTGATGATGGATGCTAAGGATCAATGTGTTTACTTGCTTTAGAGGAGTGAACATGTGATTTCAGACAGTTGCTTCATATTGCAAATCTCTTATTTGGATCAGTGGACTGTAGAGTTTGTAGTTGGATTCTCCCTTCTTTCATAAGGTGTGATTTCTTTTGACTGGGAGAGCGGGATTTTAAATGTCAGCCCATCAACGGTGCTAAGGAAGGCTGAACCACACTCAACGTAGAAGAACCACAGTCATGGTTGGAAACATAAAGGATTGTGAGGCATGACATTCATAGATGGATTTTGCTGAAGAGAAAAAGAGAAAACAAAACAAAAACTGCTGGCCAGCAGCCTCAGGCAGTGATGAAGTTAAACTTGAATTAACATTTTTTTTCTTGCCTTTTTTTCATCAGAAGGCAGCCTCTACTAAACCTCTCTGTAAAGAGCTTGTATTGACTGAGTTAAGGACTGACAGCATTTCCCTGAAACTGTTTTTTTATTATTCCCCTTAATAACCTATTTCTATCTCATATTTCCTTAAGGGGGGAGAATAAGGTGGGGTAACTGATAGTAATCTGGTGAAGCTGAGGGACAGCCACTTGCTCAAGGCCATTCATGATGGAGCTGAGATTTGAAACCAAGTCTTTCTGCATCCAGTCAATACCTCTGTTTTGGCTCTGAAGCAGTTGAGGAATAACAGATGGGCATGTTTGCTGCTTTTTCTCCCAGTGTGCAACATGCAGACTTGTTCTTGCCTTTGGACTTCAGTGCTTTAAAGAAAAAAAAATGGAGGCAAGGTTTATATAGCTTTCATTTTTAGCTACTTTGTTTACCAGCCATTATTTTCTCAATGACCTTTCTTTATGCCCAAAAGAATAAAGCTTTCATTGGGTCTCAGGCAAATTATTGTAGCTGCCTACAACTTCAATCTTGTCAAACTTCCATTTCTTCCTATTTCAGACGGTTCAGCACTTTTGACCTTCCTGTCTATTTATTTAGCCTTTTAGCTTACTTCTTACAATTACTGTTAAAAAATTAGAACTCTGTTGCGACGCCACTCTCTGTCTGTCTTCATAGTGCTACCAAAACATGGCGAGGAGCATTCTAAAAACACCACCAGCAGCTTCCAACTCTGACAACTTGTCACAGGCTGGGGCTACACATTTGCAATAAACCAGAGAATGTATATCTGCTGTAGGTTAGCTGTAAAAGGCTGCAACCCAGCTTGTAACACATTCCCAAACTGCAACGCTTCTTTCTTTGTGTTAATCTGGTATGCATACTATTATTGAGGGTGTGTCAGTAGCTGTGCAAGATGTCACATGATGGGATCATTAAGCATGTGTGAACAGAGGTGCAAAGGCCGGAAAAAAGGAAGACAAGAGAGCAGCTGAGGGAGGAAAAGGGGGTGGTGAATGGGGAGATGGAGAAGGGGTAGGCAGACAATCAGTGGGGAAGAAAGGGTGGTCTTTACTGCTCAAGCTTTGATGTATTTATAAAGATGGGCAGAAAAAAACAGGTTGGACACCATTATGAACTGCACGAGGGCCTGACGTGTATTACAACAGAAGTTGGTACAGATTCAATCTGTTTTTTTCTGGAGCACATTGTTTCCGCCACAGTGGTACTGAGGAAGACAACCTGAATCTTCAGTTTTACAACTATATCCATTTACAAGATCGCTAGTGGTTTCACGAACAGGATCACACAGGCAGTAAAGATGAATTGGCATTGCTTTTCTCTATAGGACAGAGCTTTGCACAGTTACTTTTTTATATTACAACTTTCAGAATCCTGCCCCCCCCCCCCCCAACCAGCATGGATGGTGGATGGGCTGGATGGGTGATTCTGGGAATTGTAGTCCAAAAAGAAACGGATTCATACACACTATATCTTAAATAAAATTGATGATCTCAATTAAACCAAAACCATTTGCTGAGTGAGATTTACAAAGGTGTTGATTTATAGTTGCAACAGCAGTCTACTCAAGATGGGACTAGAAGTTGGACTTAGGGATAAAAACAGCAGCCCACAAATGGCACGTAGAGCATCTTCTACAGTGCTTTTCAGAAGAAAACACCTGAGTTGCTTCTGATCCGTTAGTGTAACTCTGTGAGCCTCTTATGGCAAAATCCACATTTGGCCATTTCCCTCTTTCCCTTTCCTCCTCCACATCACCCACTCTTGTATTTTGTATCAGGATGAGGCAAGCCTGTAAGTAAGTACTTTGGGCACAGTTACCTTTTCTCTCTTGCTTTTTCTTACAGCTGCTTGCCCATCAGTTTTCTGATGTTGACTGCTTTGATTAACATCTGCTGCACTATGATAAATAGTGCAATATAAGTATAAAATGAGTCAACTAGTGGAAGTGGTGGAGCTTCTCGTCACTGGAACAGTGTCTGTGTGAGTTTGCTGTGGCAGTAATAAAAAGACAAGCCAGGGGGTGTGGAACCAGGGAATCAAATAAATGACAAGCTTCAGAGCTTCAGTGCACCAGAAATGGCATGTACGTAGTCTATTTCAGCAGGGTTGCACTTGACTCGAAAAGATAGCATGGTTCAACAGTTGTGATGGATGGCAAAAGGAAAACTGTGACTTCTGACAGGCAGACCGCCCTGCTGGGTGTTAAAATCTGTTCGTAGGCTTTTAGATGAATACAGACTGGCTTCTTTTCTTTTTTTCATTCCATTGAGGTGGACATAATTAATACCCATTTTAAATTTTTATTACTTTCCAGAGCTTGAGAAAACAGGACCTCGAGACTTGCAAACATTTTAGATGATCCTTCCATAAAGTCAGGTGTGATGCAAACTGAGTACAGCCTTTGCTGATTGAGCTTGTTAGTTCTCTGTAGCAATCATCATCAAGGTACCTGTCCAACTCTCTGAACTCCACTGTGCAGAGCAGAATAATTTTGTAAGAATAATGAACACAGAATTCTTTTTAAAGAAAATGAATACAATGACAGGCTGAGGACACTGATAACTGGGCAGTGGCAGCGTGGTGTTCTGGGTCCCAGTGTTCAGTTCTGGATAGTTTCAGTGTGCCGTTCCATTCATTCTTAAAATTAACTTTCCATTATGCTTTACTGGAAAATATGATGTGTTGCTCTCTTGCATAGAATAATGAGTTATTTGTGCCTTTTAAATCTCTCAGCCTGATTTTTATAATTGTTTTTTTTAATGTGTGCTTTGTTAAAATGCAGAAGACATGACTCTAACCCTCCGCGTTGTCTCACTCTTGCCCTGGAAGCAAGAACCTCACAGTGCTTGTGGAATTCTCTACAGTACGTCCTGACATGTCAAGGAGGCTTGTTCTCCATCTAAAACAAGACATCGGTGAAGTTTCTTTACATCCCTCCTGCAGAGAGATTTGTCATTTGCCTCACAGTGACACATTTAAGGGCTGTTGTTTCACCCTGAACTCAGAACATCCAGGCACAATTCAGCATGATCATCCCACCATGGACCTGAGTCAACCATCCACAACTCTACTTTCCCATTCACTGACCCAAATCTGTGCATTTACATTTATTTATTTATTTATTAGATTTATACCCCCGCACCATCTGGCAGCCAGGCCACTCTAGGTGGCTAACAACAAGAAGACAAACAACACAACATTAAAACACAATAAGAATAAGATAATACAAACATTCAACAGATACAATAACTAGTAGGATAAATTAAAACAGATGGCTATAAAGATGGTAGAAAGGATGATGAAAGGGAAGCAGAGATATCAGCAACTTAATGCTCAGGGAAAGCCTGACGGAAGAGCCAAGTTTTCAATGCTCGTTTAAACCCGTCCAGCGAGGGTGCCAGGCGGATCTCCATGGGCAGATTGTTCCACAGGCGGGGGGCGACCGCTGAGAAGGCCCGGCTTCTTGTTCATTCCCTCTGGGCCTCCTTTGGGGTCAAGGCCCTCAACCGCCCTGCCTGTGAAGAACAGGTATTACGGACAGATCTGGCTGGGAGCAGGCGTTCTGCTAGGTACCGAGGTCCTAAACCGTTTAGGGCTTTGAATGTTATCATCATAACCTTGAAGTTGATGTGGAAACGAACCGGTAGCCAATGAAGGGCGGCCAGAATGGGGGAGATGTGCTGAAATTTATTCACCCCAGTTATTATGTATGTACATTGGCACATGGAAATGTTATGCAGATATTTGTCTTATCTGGCTGTCAGGTTTTGCCCTATTTTCTTGTGTGTAGTTTTGTGTCTCACAAGGCCAGGATCATTGCCTTTTTAATACATAGCAATTCCCATAGGGAAATGGGTTATTCCATTCTGTTAAGATGTTTCCTTATTCAAACTGTCCCTTCTCAGCTCTGTAGTAGCTATATGTTTTGTTCTCTGTGGCCCCTAACAGGCATTGGCTGAAATCCTGTTTTGTAGTTATGCAAAAGGTGTAGCTTCTCTTAATTTTGTTGTGCTGTGGAGAGGGACAAAATCTTTCTTATTCCAGCCTGATTGCATGTTTGGATCTCCAGCACTTACATAAGAACATAAGCCTGCTGGACCAGGCCAAGGGCCCATCTAGCCCACCTTCCTGTATCTCACAGTGGCCCCACCAGATGCCTCTGGGAGCACACGAGACAACTAGATACCTGTCTCCTGATACCCCTCCCCTGCATCTGGCATTTTGAAGTACCTTCGTTTTAAGCCTGGAGATTATACATCCCCATCATGGCTTGTAACCTGTGATGGACTTTTCCTCCAGGAATCTGCCCAATCCCCTTTTAAGGGCAGCTAGGCCAGATGCCATCACCACATCCTGTGGCAAGGAGTTCCACAGACTAACAACACACTGGGTAAATAAATATTTTCTTTTGTCTGTTCTCACTCTCCCAACACTCAATTTGAGTGGATGTCCCCTGGTTCTAGTGTTGCATAAGAGGGAAAAGAGCTTTTTGTGTGTGTCTTCTTGTTTTGTGGTAAAGCCTTTTCAAGTGGTGTGAGTGTTTATGCAATTATGTACAGCAGTTCTTCAAGACCTATTCATCCTTAATGATCCAGCTATTGCGTTGGAACTGTGCAGTCAGTAATTATGTCCTGAAAATCATATGCCCTATTTTTTTTGTGATTCTTAACCTTTTCCCCCATAACTTCCTAGTTAAATGTAATATATTCATAATTGTTCCAGGATTATAATTTATTATTATGTGAATGAGCAGAAAAAGACAGTAGTCAGTTGTTAGATAGCTCTTAGTGACCTATTCATTGCATCGTAGAGAGCATTCCCCAGAGAGACACAAAACCTCATGAGATAATAAGTTTGCTCTTAGCCCACTGTTGCTATGGAATGTGGAGTAGCAACCCAAACTTCAGGTGAACTCTAGTCTCTTTAGCAAAGGCTGCTAGGAAAGTGTGCAACAAGATGCTACCCTACCAGATCTTTTGCTCAATTCACAATGAGTTTTATTTAGAAGTGTTCGTGACACAAAATACACAGAGAGAGACACACAGGGACACACAAACACATGTATATATATATTTATTTATTGGTGCACTGCCCACTCCACTCCCCATTTCAGTGAAGGGTTCTAATCTGTTTTATGTATGTGCAGATTGGCTTCTTCTAGTCCCTGCTAGCCTTGACATCACTGTATCTCTAAAACCCAGACCACTGGATGGGGTAGTTATCAGGTTATGCCTAAATAAGGCTTTCCCTGGGCAGGAAAATAGGCTAGAAGTATACCTACCTCACACAATTATAGCAAGGTAATATCACTATAACTCCTATTGCTCCATTGTGTAGAATTCTGGGATATGTAGTTTGTTGCAGCTCTTAAAATTCTCTGCTTAGAGGAGTACGTTAGAGGGCTTCAGAGAAATGTTTAAATACCTTGCCAAATTACAAATCCAAGGCTTCTGTAGTGTGGTTGCATTTAAAGTGATATCAAAATTCTATAACTGTGTAGTATAGATGCCCTATAGCACATTATTATTATTTTTTAAAAGGAAGTGTTCCAATGCTTGGGCCCCATTCTCCCATAACAAACTGTAATCTTGTGACCAGTTTCTGTGCTACATCTCTCCTTCAATAGAGCAGGGCTTCCCCAGAAAGACATAGTCCTATAGATGGGCAGCTCTGGAAACATTCCAAAGCTCTTATGGAATAGCTTATAATAAGAACTTTTTCCTGGAAGTGTAAGAAACTCTTGAGGACAAGTATACATCAAAATCTCTTGTCTCAGTCAGGGAGGGTTTCAGAATCCAACCTTTTCTGTTTGTAAAAGCAGATGAGAAGTCCTAGACAAAGGGATGGCAGGTGCTCACAATTAATACATGCATTAGAAAGGAAACTCATAAAGCCCCCGAACATCCCACTGAGTTGTTCATATGTTGATGTGCAATCTTCCCCATCCCCCTCCTGCTGTTGCCTGATGGAAGGAGGGAGTGAGCTGACAGGATGAATTATGACTCCCCATCCTTCCCACTGCTTCTTTGTGAAGGGGTGACACATTTAGCCTCTCCTGCTGATGATTCGGTAGGTGAAATGAATTATGGGATCTTCCACATCCCTGATCGGGTCTGGCTTGTCTCAGGGGCCAGACCTAGCTGCTGCAATGATGGAGTTCTCTTCTGGCTTTAACGCTCAGTCCAAGGCATATGTATTTCTCTGTCTGAAGACCCCAGGCTGCTTTGAATATGGAGCTCATCTCTTTAGGGAATGAGAAGGGAGAGGGAAGGAAGGGGGAGAGAAAACAGGAAAATGACCTGCACAGAATTGCTAATCAGGCTCTGCCTTGTGTCCTCCCAGTCTACAGATGGCCTCTTGCTGGGTTGTAAGCCTATCAAAGCAAAACACCTTCATTGTCAAGCTGGTGGAGAGAGCCTTGTGCTTTTACTGAATGCTCCTCAGAGGGGACAGTGGGTTGAGCATTTTAAAGATTACTGCAGACTTCCAATTAAGCTGGAAATTCATCTGTGAGAAATGATCATCGACAGGACTAAAGATGCTAACAAAATGTGTGCTTTTCTTTTTTTAAAACTACCTGGAATAAAATCTATTAACCATCAATTGACAGCAGATTATGACATTCAGAACATGTCATTGCAGTGTGGCTCTTTTGCTTGATCCCTGCCTTTAAAAATCTTCATAATTTGCTTATTCTTGCATGTGTGGTTATTTTGTTTTGACAGTGTAGGCCCCTAAGCCTTCTAGGCACTGAGGAAAACATAAGACCTTATAAGAGCAAACCACTGGAAAATGTGCTTCCCCCCCCCCTTTTTTCACTGAATGGATGTAGTGTATCTGTGATATCATCAATAATGCAATTTATAATGAAATGTGTTCTTTTTATGTTAATTGGATACACACATACCCCATGAGGAATTGCCATCCATTGAGATTAAGTTACCCAAGATACTGAAAGGTTCCCAGTCATATCAATAAGGAATATATTGCTCATTCCCCCCGTTTTATAACCTTACAGCTTAGAATCACAAAGTGTTTGTTGTAAATGAGTACTACACAAATTAATTTATATTATATAGTTTGCTATTCACAGACACATTACATTTGTTGCCTTGCCTATAAGGGGTTAAAATAGTAACCTGCATATAGGCTGGTTCTTTGGGGCTAAGAGAGCTGGAAACATTTACATTTTACCTCGTCATATACACCTATAAAGTAGGAAACATATATTGACAATGTATTTTTTCCACTGGATTTTTGTGGATTGTTCAGCCATGTAGGTTCCATATGTAAAACCTATGTTTTGCTGTTTTCAGGTTTCTATTTAGAATAGCTGAAAACAGGTGGATTAAATCAATGATTTAAAAAATAAAAATAAAAAAAATCAGATTTTTAAAATTTACGTTGGTTTTTTTAAATTTAAATAGGATATTTATTTATTTAAATCAGATTTATTTTAATGAAGTACTTTTGGAGGAAAAATCTTATCTTGTTTTCTATTTAAGATGCATTATAGTTCAAAGGTTGTTCAGCATAAAATAGAGCTTAGTTATGTAGCATGAGGCTGTATATTCATGCAATATTTCAATGTTTGATAAACTAATTCAATTAATCCAATTCAGTTAATCCAAGCTGAGATAATATGCACTTTTTCACAGTAAAACTGGTATAAAATAAATAAAGTTCAGGAAAAGACCTTAATCCCATTGTTGTTCTGCAAATCTATGTGCCAACAATGAACACATTACAGTATGCGCAGGGGGTGGGTTCCAAGCCTCCTTGCGGATGCCAGAAAACACAGATGTAGCGATTGCTATGCATTGCATGGTCCCTGGATCCTTCTAGTGGCCAGTTCTGGTAAACACACCTTGGAAAAACATATACATATGTATTTCAGGGGGGAAGTATTTAGTATTTTCAGGCAATGGATAAGTGAATCAGTGAATTCTGATTCCACAGATAGGGAGTTTCCTACTGTTCCTTAAATGCTATGCTTGAAGATTGTTTGGAAGATAGTTTGCTTTTAAAAAGATATTTTGTTTAGCCACTTCAGCTAATGAACATTGATGTTTAAGCAAATACAAGAATATGTATGTTATATAATGTTATTGTTTTAGTTAAATAAAACAATTTAAGTAGTTCTCTAAATATGAGTAATTAACCTATTAAACTAAAAGCAGTTCTGATACAGCTGTATTATTCTAAATATGAAATCTTAATCTGGTTGCAAATATTAAAGATTATAAGTACCAGCCATAATGAGTCTCTACATTTAAAAATCATGATAAATTGAGTCTTACTCACTAGTGATTCAACTCATAATTTAAATCAACTTGATTTGAATCAAATCCACCCTGGTTGGAAATCTGTATACCAAATTTTTCATTAAGAAAACAGATCTTTTGACTGAGATTTGGCAAACACGCTATTATGTTTTAAAATATTTATTTCCAGCAAAATAGGAAGTTTCAACACAAGGATGGCAGTAGAAATTGTGTTAATTAAACACAGAGGATATCAGCATTAGAAAATGATATACGTCTTTCAAAGCTGAAAATAGCAGAATGAGTTTATGCAGTACACAACTCAAGCCATTCACTGTCCTGAATATGGATGATCCATTTCCAAATTTATAGCATGGAAGTCTAGTACACTGCTCAAACAATGGGACTGGGTAGATGATCCCCAATCTGGTTCACCATATGGAGGGGAATGGGTCGTACGTGCCCTACCACCCATAGGACAGGCCTGTCCATCTCTGCCATTCCTGTGGGGACAAAATGTTTGACTGAACACCTATGGTATTGACTGAACCTATGGTGTTCAGTCTAACATTAAGCTGCATAGTCTATTATTGGACTTCCCCCCCCCCTGTGAAATGTGACTTTTGTCATACAGTTGAGTGTATTGTATGCACATAGGATTTATCTGAACATTCTGCCCCACAGGGGTAGAAGAGCATGAATGGAGGAAGGGACTGCGCACGATCTCTCCCTTTGATGAAATAGGCTGCAGTGTGGAAGAGTAGGGTAGTCCAATTTGAAATTTACTATTATTGTCCTTTAGCATGTTCTCCATACTAGTTGTACCACCTGATGTCCTCCACTATTACAGCATTGCCCCCTTCATGTTTAATGTTTATTTTACAAATATCCATCAAGCCCTTATTCCCAGATGTTATTTGTGCTCTCTTTTTGTTTCCTCTCATAACCGATATTGTTTTGATTTATTAATTCACTTGTTAAAAATACTTTCGTATAGGCTTCATTGAAAATTCTCAGAATGGTTAACCTAAGGAAAAAATGCAGTTACAATACAAAGAAAGCAAATCTGACTAAATATGTTTTAAAACCACAAAATTTAGGAGTTAGCAAGATCTTAAAATATCTTAAAGCCAGATGAGAACAGTCCATTGCGCTAACACTATGCGTAAGTGAAAATATATTTATTACAGGTATAATCTTGGCCCAAAGAATTGCACCCTCATCCGGAGTGCCTGTCCAGAGGAAAACAAATTGGTTGAAGTACAGCAAAAGGCCTTTGCTTTATGCCTGAAGTCAGAGGATCATGTGTTTAGCTGGAATTAGTATTGGGTGTGACTAGCTATCTGAGTACATTTCTCAGATTTGGGATAAATTAAAATCTGAGTTTGAGTTCCATGAGGAAGCTATCCATGTTTAGCAAAAGAGGGTAGAAGCTGACAGGAGGCTTTGACAAGAGAGGCTGAAAATATGTGGCTTTTCATCAGTCACCAGCTGTCTTATTGTGTTCTAATAATTTCAAAAATCCTGCCAAGTGGCACTGCTGAGTTCTGGCTTACTGTACTCCACAGACATCCACAGCAGCAGTTTTTGCACTATCGGCACAAATGCCTCTGTCCATGGTACTGAAATTTAGATGGTCTGTTGTTTCCAGTTGTAACAAACTAAACTAGAACAGATGCTGTCTCCAGATAAGCATAGCAAGAGAACTGTGTTCTTAATGGGTACCATCTCTGTTAATTTCAACAGTGGAAATTACATTATCCACCAGTATCTTACATATTATTTGGGGAATCACAGACGGCAAGATTCTGGGAGATTCAAGCCTGAATAGTCTATTCAGCTTTATTATTATTTTCTGTTCAAAGCAGTCACACTTGGAGGGAGGGGAGATCACTTCATGAGAATGATTATAGAAGAGGGTGTATTTACCTTTTTCTTCCTTGTACTGTTTTTCGAGTCTAAATTGCCCCATCCAAGGTTGTTGTTTGCTCCACAGGAAAATAGCAAGAAGTATTTTGGAAAATAGAATAGACTGTATTGGTTGTCACTTGTAAGACTAGTTTTACCTCCCATCTTCCTTTCATCTAGCAAGATGTTAAAAGTTAGCTGATAGTTTTGTAACATTTAGTCCACCTCATTGCTTTCTTTGGCAATCTCTGCAGTGCTATCTGCCACTGGGTCATCAGTCAGGTGTCCCTGGCTTCTACAAACAGGAGAACATAGTGCGCTCTCTCTCTCTCTCTCTCTCTCTCTCTCTCTCTCTCTCTCTCTCTCTCTCTCTCTCTCTCTCTCTCTCTCTCTGTGTGTGTGTGTGTGAGAGAGAGAGAGAGACAGACAGACAGACAGAGACAGAGGGAGTGTGTCCAGCTATTTCTATTGCATCCTGCTAAGTAGTAAACAACAGCGTATAATGTCAGTCGATGTTTTCCGTGTGTCAACCAATGAAAAGCAATTAGTCAACAGCTGCTCTGCAATTAGGGGGGGAAAAACTCTAACTGAAATCTATCACTGAAATCTCAGCAGGAAATGCTAGACCATGTAAATTATGTTCCCATTCACAGCTTTGGGCAGAAGTTACTATGGGGTTGAATACAGACAGCAACCAAGTGTTTAGGGATATCCAGATCCTTTTGCTATACGACAGGTGATCAGCTTTGTCAGTCTCCCAGGAGTAAATTTTTCTTGATCAGGTTAAGGCATGAGAATCACTTCTAGGAGCGATTCTGTCACTTCCCTCCCATACATGCTCTATAAAAAGTCCTGCTGGGCCATAAGATCTTTATTTCTGTTTGAGGTCTGTTGACTTTCTCGGTCATCTAAAGCATTTTAGTGTTCCTCCTTGTTTGTGCTGATAATACCAAATAGCCTGTTTTCTGCCCACCTTTATCTAATGGAAAGGCCAATTAAAAAAATATATCAGAAGTGCTGTATAACATGATGATAGTTGTGACAGCTATAAAATGTATTATTTTGTTATTTAAAATATGTTTAACTTGCCTTTCTCATTAATAAGGACCCAGGGTGGCTTACATCATTAAAAGGCAGTATTTAAAGCTAACAACAGTGAGTATACAAATACTAAAAATTATCAAACAAATACCACACTAAAGTGGTAAACAAAAGCAATACCAAAAACACACTGAAAGCAGTAAGGCACAACAATCCATTTAAAAGCCCCACTCAGACAGCCTATCATTAAAGGAAAGTTTGCCTTAAGAGAAAGGTATTTGTCGGCTTGTGGAAGGGCAGCAAAGATGGGGCCAGTCTGGCCTCCTGTGGGAGAGAGTTCCAGATTCTGGGGAGAGCAACAGAGAAGGCCCTCTCCTGTGTCCCCACCAAACATACCTGTGAAGGTGGTGGGACCAAGAGAATGGCTTCTCCTGATGATCTTAGTAGCCAAGGAGACATAGTCCTTGAGATAACTTGGATCCAAGCCATTTAGGGCTTTATAGGTTAAAATCAGCACTCTGCCCAGAACCAGATCAGAAGCCAGTGGAGCTGTTCTAACCTCTGTGTGTGTTTGTGTGTGTGTGTCTGTGTGTGTGTGTGTGATGATATCGCTCTGACCAGCCCCAGTTAGCAATCTGACTACCACATTTTAGACTTGCTGAAGTTTCCAAACACTTTTCAGAGGCAGTCCCATGTAGAGTGTGTTACAATAATCCAGCCAGGATATAATTAAATCAGATGTCACCATGGCCAGATCAGACCTCTCTGGGAATGGGTGCAGCTGGCACACGAGATTTAACTGTGCAAAGGGACTACTGGCCACCACTGAAACCTGGGCATCCAGGCTCAGAGATGAATCCAGGAGTGCCCCCTCCCAAGCTGTGCACCTGTGTTTTCAAAGGGAGTGTAACCCCATCCAGCACAGACTGGATCACTATTTCTTGATCTGCCTGCCTTTTGACTGATCAGGAGCACCTCTGTCTTGTCTGGATTAAGTTTCAGTTTATTCAGTCCATTACTGTAACATGGAGGTAACAGAAGTTTTGTTTGCAATTTGAAACCATATTTATCAGCATTAAAATAAACTTTCAGTGAATGAATTGTTGGGCATTTTCTGACTCCAGTAAGAATTCCAAATACATTAAAAGCCCCCGCCCCCTGTATATTGCATTGATAAAGCGATAAATTTTTGGGGACAACTTTATCTTGGTTGCTGTTTGTTTTTGGCAAGTGCCTGGCATTTGGGAAATAGTTTACATCTGTTGAGATAACAATGCTACAAAATGCCTGCATTGTCCATTTCAGTGTGTATTTTGCAACAAAATGTGATTTGAGGGGACTAAAATGTCTCATTCTGGTGCATGAGGTCAAAAACTGTTGAAAAATAGTTGAGTAGTCTATAGAGAGATTCCTCCGGTCTTCTTGCACAGTTAACTGTTACTCTCAAGACTGGTGACATAAGGATGAATTACTGTACTTCATACAATCATTAGTAATTAATCCATTGTTTGGTTTTAAAATATTTGTTATCCTTATATGCTTTGTTTGTGGAACTTAAAACAGCATCTGTGAGGTTCCCCAGTAGTCTACTAGCTCTGTGAATGTTGAGATCTCAGATCTAGACCTGTTTAGCTTAGCTTCTGTCCTGTTGCTGCCATACGTGCCTTCAGGCCATGCCCCAGACTCTAAGTGCTGACCTGGAATCTCTCCCACATGCTTTAATCCCTTTCATACTACTTGACAGTCCTTATCCTATGTCCCAAAAGGAGAAATAATCTCCCATGCAGCAAATTTGTAAAGGTGCAGAAAGTCAGTTCCTTGTTTTCAGATGTATTCACTCACAAGTATTTGTGAACTTGCATGTGTACAAAAAAATAAAAAAATAAAAAAAAATTAAAAAGAGCTTCTCATTAACATACTGCTTAAAATGTGACATGGGAGAAGTGTTCCAATACTATTCATCAGCTTCTGAAGTAAAAATTAAAAGTTAAGAACTAAGTCTCAATATGCAAGCAACATGCTGTCAAGTGTTCCTTGTTGTTGTTGTTTTTTTAAATGGTGATACACTAACAAGAAAATCTTACGTTTTATTTATTTATTTATCCCTCTTTAAATAGGGGAGAAATGGTTTAGGCACAATGCAACACATAAACTCTGCCATGTATTATTATGTACCAAAAATGCTTACTTCTTCAAGCAGTAGATAATAGTACTAAGGGTTTCTGAGAAAGAAAGAAAAAGAGAGGATAGCCTTGTAAACACATATAAAAGGGTTCAGCACAAGAGTTGAAAAAAACAAATGCTAACATTGAACCAAAACCAACCTATCCTTAACAAGTCTCATTTTGATAAGGCGTATTGGATCTGAGTCCAGGTTTAGTATTTTTACAGAACCTAATCTTTCCATCTTCTGAGGAGAACATTTAATTCCATCTTTACAAATGTCATCCTGTGCCTGCATTATTATTACTTGTATTGACACTTCCTTCTGAAATGAATGACATGAAGAAAAAATTCTGTCATGTGAAAGAAATTCCCTTTTATCCTTGAATAACAAAGAAGTGACTACTCATTTGTGTCATTTTTCCTCCACTCATTCCTCCATCCACCTTTTGCTTACTCATTCTATCGTTCCATTATAGCTTTCATCTTTCACATTTCCTTCTCAAAAGTTGACATAGTCAATCAGACCTTTTTCTGTAATTTATTTGCCTTCCTGAAGCCATCCAGTTACTACTACATTGCTTTATGGCAGTCCCATGTTAAATGAAAGTTGTGAATCTTTTAAATCAGCTTTATGTTTCAAATGTTTTTCTTTCAGAAAAAATGCTTGCCTTGAAGAGCTAGGTTAAATATATCAGATTACCTAGTTTAAGTCACTAGTCTACAACTCTAAAACCAATTTCTGAATGCTGACTTCATGACTGACCCAATCACGGATAGCCTCGGCTTAATGGTCGTCAAGGTGCAGACTCTTGAAGTGAACAGCGTTAGAATGCTTTAAAGCTTGATGTGCATAGTCGCATATTTTAGGGCTAATTTGTGTAGCTAGTACATTCTGTAATTAGCTGAGATTAGTTTATCATTTTATAAGCCTGCCATCACTGTTTAATACTGCAGCCGTGTTCTAGAGGTGTGCATTCATTTCAGGACAAATGAAAAAAATTCAGTGAATAGGACTCTCTTCTATAACTGCAGAAGAGAATGGCTTGCCACTAGAGATGGGGACGAATATAAAAACGGATCGCTTTTTCCGACGAATATAGCCGATTCATTAAATATTCGTTGATCCGTATTTGTGGGTTCCAGAGACCCCCACGAATACAAAGAGATGAATATTTACCCATTTTTATTCATCCTTTGTATTAAAAAAACAAACAAACACCATTCTGCCTACCGGCCGCCAATCAGCTGATCGGTGGCAGAAAGGCAGCCACCACCCCACACAGCCACCCAATACCACAGCCTACCCCCACCCCATTCCTTTTCCTACCTTAGGCCCCACACCACACCACCACCACCGACACCCTCTTACCTTAATCGCTGCTACCGAGGTCTTCTGGCCTCGAAGCCATGCATGTAAAAGTGGAGACTGGCTGCCCTTTGCAAAGATGGCGGCTGCAGCTTCATTTAGGGTAGGGAAGCTGCAGCTGCCATCTTTGCAAAGGGCAGCCTGGATTCCCTTAGCCTGCCTTAAGGGAATCCAGGCTGCCCTTTGCAAAGATAGCAGCTGCAGCTTCTAAATGAAGCCACAGCAGCCATCTTTGCAAAGGGCAGCCAGTCTCCCTTTTTACACGCCGTAGCTGTGAAGGCCTGGTGGAGACCTCGGCAGCAGCTATTAAGGTAAGGGGGTGTCGGTGGGAGTGGGGTGGGGGCTAAGGTAGAGAAAGGAAGGGGGTGTGTGGGTAGGCTGTTGGGGTGGCTGGCTGTGGGTGTGTGTGTGGCTGCCTATCAGCTTCTGATCAGCTGATCAGCGGCCGGTAGGCAGAATGGGCTTCTGTGCCGTGTGGTAAACTCTCCTGGGGGAACCCAATTTGTGGGTGAATAACTCAGATGTCCGATATCCAATCTTCACCAAAGTTGGCAGGCGTGTTGGGGAAAGACATAGGAAGCTCCGTTGTGATTCTGGAGTCTCTAAGTACCTGGGGGGAGCTTTCCTGGGGGGTCCTCTTTGTGACTATATAACCCGGGGTCCATGATCCAATGTTCACCAAACTTTCAGGAGTTATAGAAAAGCGTCTGTGGAAGCTCCCTTCAAATGTGGTGTCTCTAGGTGGTTGGGGGGCACTGTTATAGCCGTTTAAAGTGCAGATGAATTGACAGATCGATTCGTCGAAGAATATTCGTATATTCGTATTCGTTGATCCGTTAACCTTGACGAATAACGGATCAAAACGAATTGCCATTTTTTTATTTGTCCACCAATGGGAGCCCCATTCTTGTTTATTTGTTATATATTGCACTGAAGAGCAAAGATGGGATTTTTATGTTCAGCAGCCAGGATTTCATAGCCAGCCACACTGTCTGTGAGATTCTGAGAGCTGTTGTCCAGTTAAAAAAAAGGAAGTATTTCCATCCCTGTTCAAGGGCTTGGGAGGGTTCTCTAGCTCGGGAAGTAGCAGGAGTTGAATTGGCAGAACATGAAGAGAGACAGTTTGCTCGTAGTGTCTGCCATGTTGTATTGCCTTGACACAGTGTTGTTTGGAGGTACGTAAATGAAAGGCTATGACAGCCTCCATAACCTATGTCAAACGCCCCTAAAAATGCTATGTAAGGCATTCAAGGAAATGTGGAACAGCAACAGCTAGGAATGGGCATGGGGTAGTGGTTGGGGAAAAGAAAAGAAAGTATAAAAAGGGGTTGCCATATAGCAAAACAGGGTGATTGATAGCATGAGCTTCCCTATGGCCATAATATATGTATTCAGCCTGAGGAGAAGAGACAGCTTTGTGACATAGTTTTTGCAATGCACAAGGGATTTTGTAAGAACCAAGTCTGACTGCTGTTCGGTTTATATCAGTCTTATACTGTATTCAGTGTACACAAGTCATGAGCATAACAGAGTAATATACCTTAGTAGAGCATTTCTGAACTGTGGGCCAAGGGTCATCAACTGATGAAAAAACTGCCAATGAGGATTGGAGAATAGGTGGATAAGCAGATGTGAAAGAAGGAAGGAGAAATGGCAGAAGTTAAGTAAGAATATTTTGATAGGCATGTGTAAGGATGAGGAAAAGGAGGAGTGTAAAGTAAAATCCCCTTCAAGTAGAACTTTGGATCAGCGTATTCTGCCTGAAATGAGTTGGCTGTCACAATGGCCAGAATGCTGTTTCCCTATGTAATCCCACAATGGTACTCCACAAACAAATCTGTCTTGTTAGGAGATTTTTCTTCACAGTCCTCCTCCTCTACTAGCAGAGTAAATGATGAAGCCCCCAGTCTTACACCCAGCTGCATGACTGACAGCAAGCAAAGAGTGGGAAACACTTGCATGATTGTCCTTATGCATGTTGCTTTCCTCCTAGGGTACTGGCCAGTGTTTTCAGACATGTCTCTACTCAACTTCAGGAAAGTTGAATTATGGACCTACCTGATACAAAGGAAGCACTGTGGCAAAGAATTTAATGATTGCCAAAGTGAGATCAGGTATCAAGGTATAATTCTGTCACTTAATGCCCAGCAAATTGTGCCTCTGGCTGCCACCATTTTGTGACTGGCTCAATTCCTGCACCATTTTGTGACTCATAGACCTCAATCATTTTCAGATCTCTCGAGAGGGCCCCAAGGGAAGGAAGTTTGAGAACCCTTGCCTTACTCTGCAGTATAATATGCAAGCTGAAACCTCTAGATACACGGTATCGTCACTAAATAATAATGTAGATATTGATTTTTTTTTTTTTACCCCTAACTGTAATCTGTGAAAGCAGATTTAGGAAGTTGAGTCCTGAAATATTCCCACAAAGTGCCAACTAGTCGATAAAAGCGAGAAAACAATTTTTAAGGTCAAATAAACATGACACTATATTTTCATTGTGCAAACCGAGTGAAATGAGATAAATAATCAAATAGCAGACAGTGACCGGTGAAAAGTAATTTAGAGTTTTAATAGACTTTCCATTTTAATAATGCAGTGTTATGGTACTAGCAGAAGGTAATTTTCAAAATACGAAGTTTATCGTGAACATGTCTTATAGCTTCATGGGTTTTACGGATTGAAAGGGGGTAATAAAATATTAAATTACAAAGGAAAAGTATTGTCATGAGCAAAGTCTACTTCATCATGAGCTAAGCAAGCAAAAGAGCTTTACTATTTCTACCCTGATATGCAGGACTCAGCCTAAGTAATAATGAAAACAGAACAACCAAGTGTTTGACAGCAAGTTGGCTACTAGGAAAATCAACACATTCACACACAGAGAGACTGAAATTGAAGGGGAACTCCTGCAAAGAAAAGGGAAACATATCCCCAGTATTTTATGAACATTTTATCCTATCACTTGAAATAAATGATAATGCTTTGACCTAAACAGTTCACTTCTTCTTAACTAGAATAAACTGCTATTATTTCTTGAAATAAGGTCCCTTGAGATTGAGAAGAGGTTTCCTGTTGCTGAAACAGGGAAGATTTCCAGCCCATTGTTATGACTGATATGCATACTATAAACATGGAAGGGAGACACCGTAACATAAAACATTTTTCAGTCATGTTTGTCATAGAGAAAGCTTGGGAGGGTTCATTTTCTTATATACAAGTGGAGAAAGGAAAAGCACACATCAGATCCTAATTTTTCTTTCCTCACTTGTTCTTTAAAGTGTGGAATAGAATATCTACATTTGGATCTCCTAGCCCAGCACCAAACAAAGTGTGCTTCGGGATCCACTGATATGAAAATGGCTGAGGACCAGGACTCCGCTATTCTTCTTTGTGGTCTCTGTGAATGCACACTATAGAGTTTTATCTGTGCTTGCACAGAGGTTTCCGGAATATTCTAGAGCTTCAACACACGTTCACCAGGACCGCCCCCTTAGTGCACGTGATCCGCCCGTCCTGGCAATTGCCTCAGTTCCTTTTTGCCGCCGCTGAGGTTTCTTCTCTCGACAAGCTCTGTTCGCATATATCTTCTCTTCTACATTTAAAGACACAACAGAGGGAAATTAGTGAGAGACTTTCGATCTATATTCCCTCCTTAACTGCCCCCTCTTTTCCCTTCCCCTTTTTCGCCTTTTATGGCCCCTCCTGGGCTGTTCAAACAGTGCACTTCGTGCCCTAACAAGGTCCCTCTCTCAGACGGACACGATTCTTGCGCTTTCTACTTGGGAGAATCTCATCAACCTGCCTCGTGCCAATTCTGCAAAAATCTCACAAAGCAGGCTCTTAAACTTAGGCAACAACGTCTCAGGTCTTTTCTCTGGGAACGCTCCCTTCGCCCTGTACCAACTATGGAGACTGCGCAGCCTTCCCAGGCTCAATCTGCTTCACCTGATGTCCCTACTACTTCTCCGACACTGAAAGTGAAATCTATCTATCTATCTATCTATCTATCTATCTATCTATCTATCTATCTATCTATCTATCTATCTATCTATCTATCTATCTATCTATCTATCTATCTATTTATTTATTTATTTATTAAATTTATACCCCGCCCATCTAGATCGAAGTCTACTCTGGGCGGCTAACAATAATAGATAAAATAAAAACAATATAATCAAATAAAAAACAACAGTAGTAATATAGTTCAAGATGGGAAAAATCTAAGTCTAAATCGCTCTTGAAGTCAAAGTCTGCAGGATCGACATCGAAGTCGACACCGGTACTGAAGCTTCCCTCAGCATTGGACCACTCTAAGCCCAAAAAGTCAAAGAAGTCTTCTACTGAGACCCAACCTCCTAGGCAGGTATCCTCTGCACGCACAACTGATAAGTCCACGTCATCAGTCCTGCTCCAGGATCAACAGACTATCTGCGTTGACTCCATTTCTATGGATGACGACGACTATTTGCCTCCACCATCAAGCCAACCACCTTCAGCTCTCTTAGCCCAATCTCCATTATGGGCTAACGTGGTGACAATTTTACCTCGATCCAACCACTCAAGCCCCTCTGGTTGCTCTGTCTCCGTGTGTCAGTCGGATTCAGCGTCTGTCTTAACTGATCCACAGCCTCTGCGCAAATGATCTTGAAAGACACACCATACACTGGAGACTGGTCTTTATGATGCCGATCTCCCACAACCTCAGACGTCAACAGGGTTGCTGGCATCATGTGATTCATTGACTCGATAACGAGTCACTCTATACGAGCCGCCAACATACTGTGAGCTCCCACCCAAGCGATACCAACATCGTTCATACCGTTACTGCCGCACTGATATCTGTATATCGAGCCGAAGCGCCCGAGGTACTCATACTACTACCATACCGACTCCTCAGACTCACAGTCTCCTCTTCGGTACCATCCACAAATGCAGGAGTATGACCAGTCATTGTCTGAGGATGATCCCGCACTCCCTCATACGGTACCAAAGCCACGGAAGTCTTCCCGTAAGAGGAAGCATGCCTCTGAATATCCTCCACCGCAACCACCTATGGTACCGAAATGCTCTCGACCATCAGCTTCGACTTCGGTACCGACTGCTGAACTTGCCACACTTTCGCAGGTTCGTGCCTCCTCTCTGCAGGTGATCACAACTTATACTGGTCCTTCACCTGCGCCTCTAGATGTGAATCAGACCCGTCAACTCAAACGCTCTAAACCTTCTCATTGTACCGCTCACTCTCTACCTTCTAAACGGAGTGTCGGTAGGCAGAGAGGCTACTCATGTGATACTTCACCGGACGTCTTGGTCTCTCCATACCGACCCTCCTCCTCGACATCATCTGATTCTGACATATCAGACTCTTTACCACCACAGGAGGCCCCTCCTAACTTACCAACACCCGACTCTGACGTGGCCGATACCAACCCCCCATCCCTGTCAGAAGATTTTTCTTCCTATTCTCAGCTGGTGCTCCGCATAGCTAAGGTTATGGACCTCAACATACAACAACCGGTCCAATCCGAATCAGACAAGGTCTATGAAGACATTAATGAGGATCAGACTCCTCCACTGCATATGGGATTCATCCCATGTCTTCTGAAATTGATAAAACAATCATGGTCCAAACCATTTTCCATGCCACAAATCTCCAGAAGAGTGGAAAATTTATACAAAACACACGGAGATAATACAGCATTCCTCTCTAAACATCCACCTCCAAATTCGGTGATAGTAGATGCCACTCAAAACAGAGTGCGAAACCGGTCTAATGCAACACCTAACAACAAAGAGGGCAGGAAGCTCGATATTATTGGCCACAGGGTTTACTCCCTCGCTTCTTTCACTCTCCATGCTGCAAATTATTTGGCAGCCATGGGAGCATACAATCAGTTCTTATGAAACAAAGCCATCCCATCACTTCAATCAGTACCTGGTGAATACATATCCCGTGGCCTTGCGTTTCATCAAGAGGCCATGGCTCTAGCACGCCAAAAGCATATCACTGCACGGCATGTTATCGAGGATGCATCAAGGCACATGGCTACAGCTGTCGCCCTCCAAAGACAAGCTTGGCTTCACTCAGCCCACATTTCCGATGATTCTCGCATGCACATCGAGGACCTACCCTTTGATGGCATTGGCCTCTTCGATACTAAAACTGATGAGATTTTGGACAACCTCCAAAAAATAAGGAAAACAGCACGATCCTACAACACACAACCGTACTACAGACCCCAACGATATCAATGGTGTCGCCCCTACTCCTACCAACAATACAAACCTTTTCCTGACAAACAACGATACTTACCACAGGCTTCCTCTTCCTTCCAA
Organism: Intellagama lesueurii; assembly: GCA_037013535.1. Lineage (NCBI taxonomy): Eukaryota > Metazoa > Chordata > Lepidosauria > Squamata > Agamidae > Intellagama > Intellagama lesueurii. Next base: position 101,286,689 of record JBAJHW010000001.1, on the reverse strand, counting down.
CCTCGACATTCCACACAAAGAGAACGTCCCCGACAATTTTTCCGGCGACCTGACAAGAAAACAAAACAGGGTCTTTGACTTTCATGCAGCCCAGATTCCACCGTCCCACTCTCTGCCCTTCACCACCGCTCACCTTGCAGCCCACCTTTCATCTTGGGCAGCCATCACCACCAATACTTGGGTCCTCACTATCATTGCCAGAGGCTATGCAATAGAATTTGCATTCCTACCACCACCAAGGACGATTCTCACCACGCCATCACACGTCCTAAAAAAAGAGATACAATCCCTCCTCTCAAAGGATGCTATATCACCCGTCACCCCATCAGAAAACGACCCTGGGTTCTTTTCCAGGTACTTCACAGTACCCAAAAGGGATGGAGGTCTTCGTCCCATTCTCGACCTCAGGGACCTCAATTACTTCATAATACAGAAATGTCTTCGCATGGTGACACTAGAACGCATTCTACCCATCCTTCAAGAGAACGACTGGTTCGCTGTCATCGATTTAAGCGATGCCTACTTTCACATCACCATCCACCAAGATCACCGGAATTTTCTCAGATTCTCCCTTAGAAACGCTGTCTATGAGTTCAAAGCCCTCCCATTTGGACTTTCCACCGCACCTCAGGTATTCACAAAGTGCATGGCCCCTGTAGCAGCCCATCTCCGCATGTAGGGAATTTCCATCTTCCCTTACATAGACGACTGGTTGCTTGTAGCCCCCTCACATTCTCAAGCACTACACGATATAAACTACATTCTCTCTCTCCTCGAGAATCTGGGCTTAAGGGTCAACAAGGACAAATCTACTCTGATCCCTTCTCAGAAAGTGACTTACATAGGTGCGGTTCTAGATTCACGAAAGGCAAGAGCCTTTCTTCCCCAAGAACGCGCAATGAAGATTCACGTTATCCTCCAGCATTTTCAGCCTCATGCAATGGTCAGCGCACACCAGACGCAGTGACTTCTTGGCCTCATTGCATCCACCACATCAGTCATACAGCATGCCGGCTTAAAAATGCGCTCTCTACAGGCGTGGTACCTGTCCCTATTCGACCCCATGTCTGACCCACCTACGAAACAACTATGAGTTACTCCCAAACTCGCAGCCCAACTACTGTGGTGGGACACACCAGTCAATCTCTTCATGGGCAGACCCTTTGCACCCCTTCAACTCTCCATACAGGTTACCACAGATGCAAGTCCCACTGGTTGAGGAGCTCACTGCAATGGCCTCCACATTCACGCCCTCTGGTCTCGCTCCGAGAAATACCTTCATATTAACAACCTAGAGCTCCTAGCCATTTTCCGCGCTTTCGAACCACTCGTTACGGGCACGGTCGTACAAGTAACCACCGACAATACTACTGCACTGTTTTATGTGAACAAGCAAGGAGGCACCCATTCTCTCCCCCTCCTATACCTTACAATTCAACTCTGGGAATGGTGTTTCGAACGCCATATTTTCCCAATAGCAGTCCATGTCTCCACTCAACGCAAACAGTTAGCGGACTTGCTAAGCTGACTTCGCACCCAGATGCACGAATGGGTTCTCGATGACACCGTCTTCCTCCAGCTTTCCAACCTGTGGGGAAAGCCACACATCGACATTTTTGCCATGGCTCAAAACACAAAATGTCCTCTTTACTGTTCCAGAGCAGGAATTGGTCCAGGCTCCCTCGGAGACGCACTCATGACGCCGTGGACGTCACACCTAATCTACCTTTTCCTCCTTTTCCTCTCCTCCTCAGAACCATTGTCAAACTCCGTCAGGAGCACTCAAACACGATCCTCATCGCCCCGTGGTGGCCCAGACAACCATGGTTCACCATGCTCTGCTCAATCTCCAGGGACTTCATCCGCCTTCCCCCCATACTTCACCTGCTCACCCAGCACCAAGGCCAGACCTTTCACCCCGACCTTCCTGCTCTCCACCTCACAGCATGGAGAATTCACCCTCTGTAGCTACTATTCTAGGTAATGCTAGAAAACCCACTACCATGCAGCTTTATACCTACAAATGGACCGCCTTTCGGAAGTTTGCAGCTCAACACAACCTTCCGTCTACTCCAACAACTCTTCAAGTGGTTCTTCAGTTCCTCTCTCATCTTTTTAGTCAGCAGCTCTCTTTGTCTACTCTCAAGGTTTATATATCCACCATTGTGGCTCATCAGCCAAAGGACTCTGATGCTGCCATGCTCTTCCGTCACCCAACGCTAAAGCAATTCCTCAGAGGGGTCTCTAACATGCGACCTTCCAGACCCTCTCTTCCACCACAATGGTCACTACATACTGTCCTCTGTCGTCTCATACTTCCTCCCTTTGAGCGCCTCGCCACGACGTCAGAACGTCTTCTTTCTCTTAAGACCCTTTTCCTAGTTGCCATCACCTCGGTCCACAGAGCCTCTGAGCTTGCTGCTCTTCGGATTTATCCTCCGTTCCTTCAGTTTCACCCGGTCAAAGTTACCCTTTATCCTGATGTCTCCTTTCTCCCAAACGTAGTTTCTGAGTTTCACCTTAAACAACCCATCATTTTACCTACCTTTTTCCCTTCACCATCTACTGACTTGGAGCGCTCCTTCCATCTCTTGGATGTCAGGCGAGCTTTGGCCTTTTATGTTTCTCAGACCGCTACTTTCCACAAGTCTAAACGACTTTTTGTTTCCCCGCATTTACCACACAGGGGAACTCATATTTCTCCTCAATTCATCTCTCGATGGATTGTTACAACTATACGCCTTGCCTACCAACTTGCTAGAAAGCCTTTGCCAGCGGGCATTAAAGCACATTCTACAAGGGCTGTAGCTGCCTCCACAGCTTTCCTGAGAGGCATCCCAATTCCTGATATTTGCAGGGCTGCCACCTGGTCAACACCGTCGACTTTTGCCTCTCATTACCATCTGGATGTCAGGGCAAAGTCCAATGCGGCTTTCGAACGAGCAGTTCTGTAATCTGTTCTTCTGTGATGTCCCTCCTCTGAGTAGGTAAGCTTGTTAATCACCCTATAGTGTGCATTAACAGAGTCCACAAAGAAGAAAGAGAGGTTACTTACCTGTAACTCTGGTTCTTTGAGTGGTCATCTGTGAATTCACACTTCCCGCCCATCCTCCCCTCTGTCCGTCACGTCTGTTTCATTTGATACAGCGGCGGGCTGTTCCTAGGAACTGAGGCAATCGCCAGGATGGGCGGGCCACGTGTATTAAGGGGGCGGTCCTGGCAAATGCGTAATAGAGCTCTAGAATATTCCGGAAACCTCTACACAAGCGCAGATAAAACCCATAGTTTGAATTCACAGATGACCACTTGAAGAACTAGAGTTACAGGTAAGTAACCTCTCTTTTTTGTAAAACACTGACTCTGACTGCTAAACACTTTGGAGAGCAGTGTGGGAAAGGTGGCTTGTATGCACCAACACTGAGGAACAAGTAATCATCCCCAGAGAGAATGTTCCTTCCAACAAGACTTTTTCCCCTTTGCAACTGTGATTGCCTTCCTGCCTTAAAGTGCTCTGCAGTACACAGCAAAACAGTGCCTCTGTTCATTAGTGCTGTAAAATACATGTCATGATGGTAAGCATCCAAAGATTTCCATTTCTCTCTGCCATTTACTTGGGAAGTTGGATTGGGATATATTAGGACAGAGAATATGAGTTAGAAGAGCTACTATTGCCTCTCAAGTTTCTTTTTTTTTCCTATTATGTTTTTATTTTTTAACAAAATTAAAACTAATTTATGTCCCTTTTCACCTCTCAAGTTTGTAGTGCTCGTCCACCCACCAGCCCCCCACCCTCATTCTTCCAAACCTGGCTTAGTTATGTATCCAGATCACACCTTTCATTGGCCAATAACTAGATTCTGCTTTGTCTGTGTGTCCTGTTGTCTTCCTTTAGGTACATTTTCTACATTATCTGCTTCCAGCCATTACCCTGAACTGCTTTATGTCCCCTACCTGCCCGCCAGCCTTTCTGTTTAGTCCTGTTTCTCATCACTGCAGTCAGATCTTTCATATTGATTCACAAAAACTGTTTATTTTATCAGGTCTTGGCAGAGAGCCATTCTGTGCAATGTATAACAAAAATATGAGTATTGTGACACCTCTAAGACTAACTTATTTATTTCAGTGTAATTTTTCACAGACACATGGAGTAGAGCATTTGGGTCACAGGTTTACATATAAGATGTGGGGATTGAGTGATACAGATGCAGGTAATGAACTGTCAAAATGATGATAGCATTATCAACACAGGTACTGAACTGCCAAAATGTTAATTGCATAATGTTAGTGTTAGATATTACTTGTCAGCTGATACACAGAGATTAGGCATTAATCTTTGAAGGGTTGAAGCAATGACTTTTGCTTTTAGCAAAGAATTGGTTATGGTAGGTTTGCCAAGAAAACAAGTTTTTGACTGCGCATAAAACGGCAGATCAAACAACTAATGTACATATAGTGTGCTAAAAAGATTTCATATCTTTTCAAGTCTCTAAATTAGGGGTGGCCAAAGTGTGGCCCACAGGCCATGTACAGATACAGTGATCGAAATGTGGTACCTGTGTTTAAAAAAAAAGGCTCAGAAGTCCCTTGGTGCCCCCAGAGAGTGTGGGAAGCAATTCTGCCATGTTTCAGAGGTCCCCAGCACTTCTGCCCTGCTCCACAAATATTTTTGCATTTTTTAAAAAAATGGCCGGTAGCGAGCATGTGGGGGCAGTTTGTTTGAAAAACTTTTCTAAAAAGAAAAATTGGGAGTAGGGCAGCATTCAGGGTGTGTGTGTGCAGTCCTTAGACTTCTGGATTTGGGCCATCTTGACTCCAGAGGCACACTGGAGTTTATAAATATCGTTAGGCTTCTGCATTGTCTTCAGATCAATTTGTAAATACAAACCAAACCAAAGGGTATCTGTTCATTTCTGTGTCAATCCCAGCATGGAACAATACTCCCATGGATCTTCATGTTAAATCAAGCAATACAAGGGTCAGAGTTAGAAGTAGTGAAAGAGAGAAGAAGAAAACTAAGGAAGACGAAGGAAACTGCTCTGTATGTTAGAAATGAACCTTTCTTGCCTTTCTTGGTGTATATAATCATTGATTATGTCATTATGGTTTTGTGGCCCCAGTGCCATGAATTCCAGATCCAGGGAACAGGTCAGATGCGGGGAGAGAGAAAAGACAGAAAGTACCAAACAGCAGGATCACTCCATTGCCCTTTTAGGAAGGAATCAAAGATTACTGGAACTATTACCCTCTTTTCATTGCTTCATTCACTTCCTGATGGCTGGTTTGGGATACTGATTGGGATTTTCACATGGTGACTGAGAAGAATAAGGGAAATAAAAGTAAATCAACGTGCTCAGCTCTGTAGGTGGTGGTTGGTGTACTTCTGACGTGGCCTTCCTGTGCTTTCCCTAATTATAGATATGGGGCCTTTGTGAAGAACTGGAAATGCATGGATACCATTAAAGACCCAGACATGGATCAGATTGCAGTGTCACCCAAAGTGCAGAAAGTGGATCAGCCCCAATCTGTGTACCCTTTGTTCAGACTTGGAGCATGTTGGGGGACCTCTGTGCATCTTTATCCTTATTTTGCTTGTCTCCTTCTCAAATCTCCCCTTGTAATATCTTTTTTCCTGCCGCTTAGAGATCAGTGGCAGAGTGTTCTGGGAGGCTGAAATGTTGAGACATTGGCTTTTGTGCATTGCCATCTCTAGTGTCAGATTTGTGTCCATTTATTATTTTGCATAGAAATTGGCCTTCTGCCCTGTATGGAACACAGTGAGGCACTGCTGGCAGACATATTAAAACATGGTATTTTGGACGGCATTGGCAGGACTGTAACGACTCGTTTGGGATACTGATTGGGATTTTTGCATGGTGGCTGGGAAGAATAAGGGAAATAAAAATAAATTAACATGCCGAGCTCTGCAGATGGTGGAGTAGATGTGCAGACACCGTTGGTATCAAGGTTTATATCAAGAGTATTGCTCTTCTCTCTGTCTTCATGTTGTGCAGCCTACTATGTGCCAGTAGCTGTTTAAAGTTGGGAATTAACAGTCTGACTCTTTGAAGATGCTTTGCAATGCAGGGGATGCAGGAAAAAGGAGGCATGGGTTGTTCTCTCTCTTGGTGTCAGGTTTTACAGACACTTGGAAGCCATAGAGGTTTCTCAAAGAAACAGAACTCTCCACCCTTGTCCCAGAAAGAAGCCAGTGAAGGAGTGGTTACCTTCCTCACTAGGGGACCTGTAGACACATGTAGTCATTCATTCACTTTGTGTCATTCAGAGGAGGATAGCAAGTTATTGTAGAGGTAGAAAGTTTCATGTAGCCAAAATAAAGCATAATAAAACCAATGTATTTGGTTATAATGGCAGGTGAAGAGAAAATGAGCTAGGGTCTATCTCCCTTCAAAAATTCAATTTCTGTTCCATCACCACACACACTTTCATTGTTTACATGCTTTGTTCTTGTAATCTCTCCAGATGCAATAACTGAGCTGATGTTTTAAGCAACATTTAATAGTTAGCTGTCCAACAGGAAAGTATAATGAAGTTCACAAGTTGCTGAACACACTGATCCTGTTGCATCATTAGCTACAGTAACAGAGAGAATATTAATAAGAATAGAACAGAGCTTTCTATTGCCTGTCAGCTGTGAAACATTCTTGAAAGAGAAATGGCTGATATTATCGGAAATTTTGGCTGTCATCCTATACAAAGTTAGCAGGAAGTAAGTCCCATCAATCTTCATGTGGCCTCTTTCAAAACAGACACATAAAGGATTGCAGTGTTATTATAGTTGGCTCTGTTTCCCTCTTTCCAAGTTTATTTCCTTGAGAGAGCAGTAGACCTCCATAAAATTTATATTGGAACTTGAGATCACAATTGAATTCTACAGAAAGTATTTTAAGGTTTGCCTGCAGGATGCTCAGCAATTGACTCAGTGGTTCTCACCTGCTCCTGCAAGCAAACTTTGCATCTTCTGCCCTGCTATCATTTTGTGGTCTTTTGGATCATGACCAAATCTTATTTGGATAATTGCAGCTCCCCATCCCCAACATCAGCATAACATGAAAAATCAGGACAGTTGCTTGATGTACAATCTTAAATTATATAAATTGAGTGCCAAAATGTTTAAAAAATATATAATTGCATCTCCTTTTTGTTTGCAAACTCTCATTCCAACACAACTAGCCAAGTATTTTATTAGTCATAGCAACCTTTTCTAAACATCTTCTTTCATCAATGACTGTATTTTTACAGTGTCCCCCGATTCACATTTCATGTATAATTGTGGGCTTAGAATGCTAAAGTCCTACTTTCCCTTTCAAACCATGCAAGTTGAACACTTGTCTCTTTTCCTACTAGTGAGAATGGCGAGGAAGGAAGCATAATAATGAGTGCAGCAAATAATGTTAATCCTTGGAATTTCCCTTCTTTTCCTTGAGTAGCTGCTGGAGTACTTCTCAAATAGAGGTATTAATTTATTGCTCTGTGCTGCATGATGCCATCAAAAACAGGAAGTCAGAGTTCAAATTCTTGCCCATTGTCAGGAAAATGCAATTAAGAGTCTATCACAGGCTAGACAGAGTGAGGGAGACAACAGGGCCACCTGCTGTGGCAGATTATGTTGCCTTCTATTGAAGAGTGAGATGGTGACAGCCGCATTCAGCATCACCTGTGAAGGGAAGGAGGTGGACTGAAGGCATCCAGTGGAACTGACTCTTGCAATACATTGCTGGTGTAAAATTCCACCAAATGGAATTGCACCAAATGGAATTATATTGCACTGCAGTGCAGCTGAGCTTTGCATCAGTACTGTACGTAGGAAATTGTTCCTATTTCTGAACTTAAAATACAGAAATTGGGGGGGAGAGATAGAGAAGTAATACAGATGTACTTATAACACATACACTTTCCCAAGCCATTTCCTTTAAATATCTATAGAAAAGACCTTTGTGGAAAACAAAGTCTTGGCTGTGCACTATGGGGTTTAGAAAGTTCTCCCTTAGAAGGGTTGTGAAATGCATTAGGGTGTAATTACGTGCCTGATAGGTAGCCAATAAAATGAAACAATCACTAGCGCTCCAATGAGAAGTGAAGCACAGACCAGAACAAGACATCAGGAGAGATGCATGAATATGACTGAGAAGATAATCTTGCTCTGACCAAGATTGTATTTTGTTACATATGTTTAGCTCCTTGTGAGCAGGTGCACTTTTACAGTATGAAGCATCCCAGCCTTTCTTGCATAAACAGCCTCCAGTTGAGTGGCCATGTGAAGCAGAAGCCACAATGCACAACACTACATCTAATGTCAAGCTACTCGTGCTCTACAAGCTGTTGCTGGATGCTTACAGTATTAGCTGGATGATTCTTCGTCCCTCTCACTAAAATCCTTAAAATTATACTTGGTTTTGTTGGTTTTTGTTTTGTTTTGCCAGTGTTTAATAGAATCTTGTCCTATGTTTTCTTCTTCCTTATTCTTTGTTGCAATAAGACATCATAACACTTAAAGAGGTTTCCTCAGCATTTTGATGTGTACTATCATGTCCAACTTGGCAGAGACCCTCCCCAGAGGAAGAAGATGAGCATGACATGCCTCAGTAGGAGGAAACCTGGGCAGAAGAAGTGCTCAAGATCACAGCTGGCAGTCTTTTGTCAGAGAGTCATGGGACTGAAGCAGAGTTTGGCCTTTGCAAAGAGGATCTATATCCTCCAGATGGCAAATGAGGCTCTGAAGAAGCATGACTTCGAACCGAACAGAATTTCAATAGTTCAGAATACAAACTGGACAAGAAAACATGATTGAGGTGATGTTCATGACCTTGTAATAGCAAATATGGAGTAATTAGAGAACCAGGGACATGACATAACACACCATGGCCAGACTAATACTAGACTGCTTAATGACTTTTTTTCTGGCTGCTTCCTGTTTGGAGTGTTACTTGGATATGTGAACAATTTATGGACTGCCTTTGGCCCTGGACTAAAACTATTCTCTGCATTATGCCTGAACTCTGGTACAATCTTCTCAGTGCCTTGACTTGGACTGGCCTTGGACTCACAGTGTCCATGTGAGGTACAATGTTCAAAAGGAACAAAGCATGTGTTATCCCTTGATGGCACTTGCTGCTGTAGGCCAGGACACATGCTATTTGCAGAGACCATAAAGCTTAAGTATGATCATTTCAATTTTTATATTACTAGATATTAGTGGGGGAGGGAGAAGACAGCGGTACGGCAGATCTGTTTTCTGCAGTTCCCATATCTCCTCAATATCATAAGTGGGCAACTTGTGACCTTCAGGAGTTGGACTCCCATCAACTATCATAATAGGCTGTGTTAGCTGGAACTCATGGCAATTGTAATCCAACAGTGTATGAGGGCCCACAGGTGGCCTACCCCTGCTCTGTGTTGTACATCTCAGTCTAGACAAGACAGAGATCTAACTCCTGAAGATGCTGGCCACAGAGACTGGCAAAACGTTAGGAAGAAAACCCTCCAGAACACGGACAAACAGCCCGAAAAAACCAACAACAACCATTGTATCCCGGCCGTGAAAGCCTTCGAGAATACAATATTTAGCTTTGGTCACAGAACTGGGATGTATCAGAATTACATATTGTCTGATTGTAGCCTACTGCTTTTCTTAAAAATGAAGGTATCATACAAGATCTTCCCATCCTTGGCTTGTTGTTATTTAAAAATGTCACATGTAACTTTCCTAGTTCAAACTGAAACTGATATTCACAAACTCTTGATTGTAAAAAAAGAAGAAACTAGATAGAGGCCATGAGGAAATGTGCTCATTTTAAAACACAATAAATGTGCTCTGACTCTCAGTTCATGGAAGTAAGTTGCCGTTCATTTAAACAGAAGTTATGTGTAGGCTCCAGACTAAAGGCAAAGAGGGTTCTATCACCAAACATCAAAGCGAAATCCGTATCCTTTAATTCAACAAGAAGATATCAGAAATACCTTCTGTGCATGCATTTCGGGGCCCTAACTGCAGTTTCTAAAATGTTTTGCCTTTCTGTAATAAACATTTTGCTGTTTTTTAAAGGGCAGGCACTTTCTGTGGCTTGGCAGGTGTTACGACTGTTTTGTTTTTTAAAGTGTGACTCAGATAGGACTGGCTTAAGTATGGATATGAAATGTGTCACCCTGCATCAGCTTCTGTAGAAAGTGACACTACAGAATTGCACTGGGATACTTACTCAGTGACTTGCCTGTCATGTTTGCCTGACTAACTTGTCAGAACTAGTTTTCACCACCCTCTGCACTGCAGGACCAACCAAGCTTGGTGAGTGTACATTGTCTTTCTGCTTTAGAAATTGTAGCCAAAAGACAGACAACCTAGTGGAATGGAAGACAGGCAGGTGGATTTCTATAGTACCCACTCCTTCTCGAAGGGTCCCAAGTGCTAACATGCAAGCCCTTAGATTTGAATAAACTGGGAATAAAGTTGTGCATTAATTATTGGGAAGGTTGGCAGCAGTACCTCTGAGACATACAGTCAACACATACACAGTGTGCCAGGGCACACTGGCTAAAATCCTGTTGCTTAGCATAAGAAAAATCATAAGTTTCATTCCATTCTTTAAACAGTAAGTAAAAAGTCCCTGGCTTGATTCTTGGGAGTATGTGCACATTTATCAAGCCTGCATGCCCCCAAGAATCTTTATTTGCTAGGTAGGAGTGGAGTAAAAGTTACATATTTTCTTACATTAAGCTACGGAATTTTAACCACTGGGTCCCAGATAGTCTAGGTCAAGCAGCCATCCCTATATTTGTTTAATTTATCCAGCCTTGTGGCGCAGTGGTTAAACTGCTGTACTGCAGCCAAATCTGTGCTCACGACCTGGGGTTCAATCCCAGGTAGCCGGCTCAAGGTTGACTCAGCCTTCTATCCTTCCGAGGTCAGTAAAATGAGTACCCAGCTCGCTGGGGGGGGCAATGTGTAGCCTGCATAATTAACTTGTAAACCGCCCAGAGAGTGCTTGAAGCACTATGGGGCGGTATATAAGCAGCACACTTTTGCTTTTGGAAATGGTATATCTTGAACTATAATTCATTGTGTATTGTAATATCTACAACCACTTCATTGTATTGATAAATCGGGTCCCTACTGTAAATCCTACCAAAGGCCTTCTAGTACCACACCAGTAATCATCATAATATTATAGAAGAAATGTGGTGTTCAATAGATATTGTATCCTTCTGTGAGACAAAACATCCACCTGCTAATATCAGTTCAGATCCCTAAATGACATAAGCAGAGAAAATAGGTACATTACTACAAAGGAGGGGTGGTTGTACTTGACCTCGGTGGGCCACAGCTAATGCTTCAGAAAATAAAGTAATTGACTTCCTTGGGGATATCTTTGGAGCAAGGTACAGTGCTGGTAATGTTAGCTGAATAGCCTGAGAGCTGTGAGTAGACCTTAGTAGCAAACAAATTGGAGCAAACATGATTTGCTCAGACATTCAGCGAACAGGGCAAGATGCTAAGGTCACTGAGTAAATTATTCAATGTGAGTAATTCTCTGAGTTCAACTTCTGACCCACTGACTATATGATAACATCTGATTTCTGGGTCAGATAGTCATCTGCATACAATTCAGGAAGCCAAAACTAGCATCTGCCTCCCCCCCCCCCTTTTCTTCCCATGTCTCGTTGTCTGTCATATGTCCCTATAATTTTCCCCATGTAGAATAAGAATTTCATTCAGATTGACTAGGACAGGCTTTTGTGTCCTAAATGTTATGCCCCACTGAACTGATGAAGACTTGGAGGGTTTATTGTTGAGGTTTTTTTTAAGTTGCTGTTGGAGTCAGATAACCTTGTGACCTGAAATAGAAGAAAAACTGGTCTGATGATGAAGTGAGGACTGTAGTTTGATCCAGAGCCAAGAAAGTCTTCTGTCTGATACGTTTGCTTTTTTGTTAGATGACTAGTCTATAGAAGATGCATTTTGCTGCCCATTCCAATATTCTTCAGGAATATGGGCTGATAAGATGAAGAAGAGGGCTGTAGGCTCAATTATGGGGCACAGAAGAAGACCAGAAGACCAAATGAGGAAATGGGACAATATGAAACTGTTAAAACATATTTTAGATCTGTCTGGCCACACAAGGACTTTCAGTCAGCAATGTGGAAGTACAAAGGAGAAGAATAGGAGAACGCCTCAAACATAAGGACACTGATGTTCTCCTGCTAGGTACACCATATCCAGTTTCTACAGTTCAGAACGTTTGGAGTGCTTGCTTCATTTGGTCTATGCATGTGACAAATTGCAAGGTGCCCTAGTTGTGTTCCACATGTAAATTGCTGTTTTCTTGATATAGACCTCAGATGTTGTTGTTGTTGTTTTGACTTACATATTGCCCCATAGTGCAATCTGGGCAGTTTACAACACAATTATGCAAGAAACATTTTGCCCCCCAGCAAGTTGGGTGCTCATTTTACCAACTTCGGAAGAATGGAAGCCTGCGTCAACCTTGAGTTACTTCAGAATCGAACTATATAAATAACCATACTTGCCATACCACTGGATCATTTGGCCTATACATTGATGTGCCAGCAGTACATATCTTCAGTCTCAGGAAAGGGCCCTTTTCAGCCCTAATACCTTCACTTAATGCTTGTAGAACCTGGCTGCTCCTTCTTTGCTCTAAAAGAGCAAACACCATATGCAGGAAAGAGCTGAGTAGAGGGGTGCTTAATCTTTTCCTAACCACAACTCCTGTTCCCAGTTATTTTATTCCAGCTGGGATTTTTACTCTTATGTTTGAAGTCTAGGTTTTGAAGTGGAAGCAGAAAAGATGGGGATGAATTGTAAGCGAAAAATAACAGCCATAGAAGTGTTAAGCACCTTGCATCCAGATTGCTACCATTTATTTAAAATTATTCCCCTTGGCTATCTTTTCCCCCAGACAAGCTGAAAGGCCTTAAACACAGTGCAGAAAGGTCCTCTTGAAGGACAACCCCTTGTGGATTGATGCAGGGGAAAGAGGGTTAAGGGAACCACTCAGATCTTGGGGGAAGTAACTTTTTAAATTACAGCTCCCAGAATCCCTCAGGCAGCATGATTACTGGTGATCAAGTGGTTACCTAGTCTCAGTAATGGTTCTCATCTTATTAGACTTCTAGAAGTGTAGGTTTGTTTAGCCAGCAGCCCACTGCTCATGCTGCCTGGGAGATTCTGGGCACTGTAGGTAAAAGTTCAACATTCAAAAGCTATGGGTTTACTAACACAAGTGCCAAGGAAACAGATAGCTAGTGTCACAGAGGTTGACTCTGACATCTTCTGCGTGCAATGCGTGTGTTCTTTCAAGGAGCTATAGTCCTTATTTTGTGACCATCAGCAAGCCGTTTGTGTTGCAATGAAGGGATGTGGGGAGGATTACAATCTAAAACTCATATGCAAGGAACATGCTAATAGTATGTGAAAATAGGACATTCCTGGGGTTAGCATTTGTGGTCAAAAGTACGTGGCTCATCATGATGTGTTGAACAAGAAGAGATTGAGGGGTTTTCATTCTCATTTCCTTTGCAGTGTGGAAATCCTTGCAGGCATCTAGTAGGAATAGAATTCCAAGCTAGATTCATTTATTTTAATTTGTTGGAGGAAGTGGGGGGGGGGGGAGGGTCCAACAAAGAGGATCCCCCCCCCCTTTGGGCAAAAAGAGCCCTTTGCTTAAAGTTGCTGTTTTTACCCTTTGTGTAAACTTTAAAATTCTTAAAGTGCTCTGTTTTTAATGAAAAAAGTGATGGTGATGATGATCATGTGCCATTAAGTCGATTCTGACTTATGGCAACCCTTTTCATTGTTTTCTAGGTAGAGAGTACTCAGAAGTGATTTACAATTCCCTTCTTCTGGGGATGCCCTGGGACTGTGCAGCTTGCCCAAGGCCACACAGGCTGGCTCTTCTCCTTGGAGGCACAGTGGGGAAGCTAACTCCCAGCCTCTGGCTCTGCATCTCACTAAGCTATCCAGCTGTAGTTTAGGAATAATCATGTGCTGTCAAGTCAGTTCTGATTTATAGCTACCCTTTTTCAAGGTTTTCCAGGTAGAAAATACTCAGAAGTAGTAGTTTACTGTTCCCTTCTTTTGGGGGGTGCCCTGTGTCTGTGCAGTTTGCCCAAGGCCACACAGGTTGGTTCTACTCATGGGAATCAAACTCCCAACCTCTGGCCAGTTCCCTAAACCACTGAGCTATCCAGCCAGCTAATGAAATAAATAATGAATTAAAATCAGTATTTAAAACAAATCCCTGCTAGAGTAGACTCAATCAGTTCCTGAATGGTGAGTCAACACTTTTGTACATCCCATTGATTCAGTGGGTCTACTCTAGTTGGGATTTGCATTTGGATTTTGGCTTGTGCTGCTTTTCTTCTTTCCTTTATCTTCCTTGTACGTATTCTATTGCCATTTAAGTGTCTGAAAATTACAACACCTTCGTTTCTGTCCATCTCATGTCCTGCTTAGTGGCTGAATTGTTGTCTGGACTGATTTAAAGTAATATATATACTTGGAGATGTAGGGATATATGGATTAGACTGTTCTCAGGGGAGGCCCGGGAAATGAAGTCCAGTGACTTTTCAGATGGAAATTCTTATTCTACCATGGCCTATAAGGATTTCAGGTGAAGCAATCAATGCTTTTATCAAGGCAAAAGAAGAGACTTTAATTTGTTGGTAGGATTTACAGGGTTGCATTATCATTTGATTTCTATCTCTTTGTGTCTTTGTCTTTCACATACATACATATAAGATGGTTAAAATGGGCACAAAGACATGTATAATGGAGGAAAAAGAGAGGGTTTGTATTAACAGATAAGAGTTCAATATCAATAAGTGAAATAGTTGTACATCAGTATATAGGGCCAGAGCAGAATACCAAAAAAGGAAATAAGAAGACAGAACCTGCATGAGAAGCAGATGCAACTGTTTTCTATGTCAAAGGTGGTATAACTACTGTAAGTAGACATAGGTTTATTTTTCAGTAGAAGCAGCCCCAAAGTAATGCCTTCAAAAGCAAAATTTCCTTTCTTTCCCACCTTACCATCGGTTCCCCCCCCCCCCCCCAGTCTTTTGGTTAGTAACAGGAGTGCCTTCTCACTTTCCTCTACAGTAGCCCTTCAATAGGCCCTGAACTGTTAATGCATCATTGTGTATTGTGACAGATTTTATGTCTTAGGATGAAGGTCACTCAAGATATGCCATCTGCATTTTGCGAGCTCTGGGCTAAGCATTTAACTGAGCATACTCAGATCCCAGATTTTCTAAGTGCCAGCCTACTAAGGCTTTCCAATGGAGTTACCAAGGCATAGGCTTCCATAGTAATATCAAACAGCAGATACAGTTAAAATATGTGAGGATTACCTTGAGACCAGGTTTGACTTCAGCCTTTTACTGTAAGAAAGAAAGAAGCCAACAATGCAGAATGTTCTTAAGAACAAAAGACAACGCTGGTATATAAAACATGAGAAAAGAGATAAAACAGAATACATTAAAATGCATAGTGTAACAAGACTACTTTCGCACTCACCAATTCCCAGCACATCAGGCTCAAGACAAGGCTTCTGCTAGAACCCTGTGCCTTTCCTTCGGCTTATATACCCTTTCCTCAGCACAAAAAAGTACACTGCAGGCATTTTTACACATGGTTTCCTTTGTTGGGTGAGCATATTCAGAACTTCTCTGTGCCTTTACTTTGCTCCAGAATACATGGATATGTGTTACTTTTTTGTTTTTAAAAAAGGTGTTGTTTGAAGTAATAGGTACCCTAAGCATTTCTAAGGGTTAAAACATCGGTAACCTTATGCTAGTATGACTCTTAAAATCTTGACATCCCACTCTAAAACTGTTCTTTGGCCGGCATCCCAGATTTCAGAGCTTGTGTTTGCCATGTAAGATCCCCCTTATATGTGGATGCACATGCACATTTGTCTATAGTGCAGCTAATTACTGTGAGATATATGTTTTACGACTTACATGTCAAAAGGTTATAAGGGACTCATTAGTTCTTGTACAATAAGACTCTCTGGGCGATAATTAGCCTTGTATTCTGTTAGAACTGTGCTGCCTGGTCCAGCTGAATGTGCTGGCCTATTGTCTACTAAGGTCCATATCTGGAAGGGGGGCTTTTTTGTCTGTTGAAGCCATGTTCATTTTCTTAAATTGTGCATTTCTCATCTTGGCCTCCTTCCTCCTAATAGGATTCTTTCCCTAATCAGTTGCCATCTGCCTTTATCCATTGTCTCTCCAGTTGATCTCCTAGACTTGTCATCCTCTCTGGGATGTTTCAGATTTCTGAGATTACCTTTATCAGACCTGGGTTTTTTGCTTGGATGTTTGGCTTAGTGCAAACAGTTATTTACAAAATGGCCAATAAGATCACCTCTGGGGTTTAAAATCATTTTGTGGAGGTACAGCAGAGAAAACATGGAGGTAATATGAGAACCAGCACAAACAGCTTGTTGCAGTGACATGTGCTTGCTCATATCTGATGGGTACCAGGCCTTTGAAATAAACCCTAAAATTGATATTGCAAAAGTGTATCAATGGGCACTCTGTTAGGTCAGGTTGCAGAGCTTGTAATTTCTGTTGCTGATGTGCTTGATCCTATTTAAAGGAATCCATTCACATCCTCCCTTCTTTCTTCCTCTGGTTCTCTTTCATTTCTTAATCAGTGCAGATCAACGTATTTAGTGTTTTTATCACAATACAAAAAACCCACGAACCTAGCATTTTGATATTCCAAAGGAATAGCAGCCTCAGAGTAGATGTTCTTGGTGATTCTCATAACTTGGAAGAACAAGTAGCACAGAAGGTCATTAGCTGCCAGTTGGGTAATGAGCATGCAACAAAGTTACATTTCCAAAAAAATATTTCAGTAACTTTCATATGTTACTTTTAAAGGGTGTTTTAAAAGATGTTAGCACATGGTGACATACATACATAAATACAGTTAATTTTAACATGAGAAGGAGATGTCCCTACAGTCTACCTTTTTGTCTGATATTTCATTGTTATGTGCCATAAAGTTGCTTCTGAGTTACAACAACCTGTACAAGTTTTCAATGTATGCGAGATGTTCAAGGAGTAGATTATTGTTGATATCTCCCAGTGAGTTTCCATGGCAAGTGAGAATTGAACCCAAGACTTCTGAATCCTAATCCAGTACTCAGTACTCTGCCCATGACACCACACTGGCTCTCATTGTTTTTATTAATCATATTTAACTGAGCTGGCTTGTATAAATTTATAGTATGTAGAAGAGCAGAAAATAAATATATTGGGGGAAAATGGGGATGTACATTTTTATAGAAAATAAGAAACATAAAATGAATTTGAGATCATGATTGCAGAAGTAGTACTTTTGCAATACAATTTTTGTAGTGGCCTGTATTAGTATTTAATGAAGTAAAAAAAATAAGTCGTCAAAGAATTCTGAAGCTGCACGAGGCAGGGGTGTGTGTGTGTGTGTGTGTGTGTGTGTGTGTGTGTGTGTGAGTGAGAGAGAGAGAGAGAGAGAGAGAGAGAGAGCTCTATTATTTTTGATGTCATAGAGCTTCTGTACATGTGACTTTTTATTGTAGGACTTCAGTCTACAGGTATAAGACTTAGATATTCCACCATGTTACACATACTGAAGTAGCATGCTGGGTAGAAAGTTTTAACTAGAGATGGACACAAACCACCAATTTATTTACTGCTGCAACAGGTGTCTGGCAGTTTTGCACCCTGCTCCCTCTGGCAGGCACCCCCTTGGAGGCAGCACCCTGGCTTCCCTTCCCTGCCTCCTCTGGGCACTGCCTCTGAGTGGGTGCCTGCCAGGGAGGTGGGGCACTGAACTGCCAAACACCTGTTGCAGTGGTAAATGAACCAGCATGAACCACTGAATCAGCAGTTCATGTCCATCTCTCGTTTTAACCAGTTTGAATACTTAGGATATTTTTTTTACATGAGGGAACACTTAGACATCTGGTCCCCACATTGAAGCCTAAAGTAATAACGCTATTACGTGGGGTTTGTTGATCGTACGTGTTTGCTTCATTGACTGATATGCTCCAATGCAGTGCTTACTTTACTGAACTCATTAACAATGTCACACTTTCCCTTCTGAGGCAGCAGCTTTCATATAAATCAGGTAATCAGTTTCAAGTCAGTATGATGTATTTGTTTACTTCCTTTGAGTTTTAGTTAATATATCCTGATAAGCTACTAAACTAGTCTGCCCATTGTGATCCTCTGAACATAACATATTGCCGTCCTAAAGCATCACTAGATTGAGATTATTTATTAATTTACTTATTTGTTTAGTATAGTTACATGCCAACCTGCATCACTAAATCTTAGGACAACAAGAGATATTTAAAACAATTTACTATGGCATAAAACATATGCAGCAATTTAAATAAGTTAAGCAAAGTAAAACTATTTAAAACTGTATACTTACAAAAGGCTTCAGAGCCTGATCCAAGATCTTCAATCCCTAAAGGTTTTTGTAAACAGCCATGTTTTGACTGAAAGGAAATCAACTTTGGTGCCAATCAGTCCTCTAGGAGGAAGGCATTCCACAGGAGAGTACAATGGAGAAAGTCAGGTCCACTTGTGCATCTGATGTAAAGTGTATCCCTGACTAGTAGGACATGGAGGGTCCATCCAGCAGATCTCAGTACTCAGACTAGTATATATAAAGGTTTTTCACCATTTACACTTTTAAATGTCACCATTATTGCCTTGAATTCAGAGTGAAAAATATTGGAAGCCATATGGTTTCATTAAGGTATTTCCAGCCGCTGTTCCTATCTGTTTTAGTTTACCTGATGTATATTGCACCATCTATAACCTCTGTGTCATCTTCAAAGGCAGGTCCATGTACAGCACATTGTGGTAAACTAACCAGGAAGATTTACTAGTGATCTACCATGGACAAGAATATTCCTGTTCAGGAAATGCCGTAAGTGGTGGACACCTAGGCACCACAGAATCCATTGGCCGATGTGAATCCAAGATGACACCCAAGTTATGGCCTTGTTCCTCGAGGTGGAGTGCAACCCCTTGCACAATAAATTGATAATAACTTCTAGACCTGAGAACCCTGAGCCCACAGTCTCTGTCTTGTTAGGAATCATCCTCAACTCTATTCCAGTATACTGATCTCATTTCAGAACTTGCAAAGTCTTAACTGACTCAGAAAACAAAGAAGAGAGCAAAGAATCATCAACATACTGATAGTGTCCAAATCCCAAAAGATTCCCGGGGTCCATGCTTGTTTTTGTGGCTATTGCAGACTATTTTGATGCAGTTGTGTTTGTGGAAGACTCTGATTTGTATAAGTGGCCTTGAGGATGCCAGACTGGTAGTATAAGACAGCAATCATCTTAACACAGACATATATGGAGAGCAGCCTTATTTTTGCACAATCTGTTACCTGCTTGTCACAGAATCTATTGGGTGGTCCTCTTGCTGCTTGCACTCTGACATTTATTTGGCTGAAAGATGCAAGATGTTTACCAGCAATTTATGTGAATTCCAGGTCTTCCCTCAGATGCTGGCTGCCATGTATCATGCTCTCCATAATTTCCCTTTTTAGCTAAATAGTGGAATATTTAGGGGAATGGGAGGCATCTGCTTCTAATAAGCTTTATGCTTCCCTCTCTAGTTTTGTTGCTTGTGACAGTTTATATGGTATGACAAGTGAATTCACAGATTTGGCACTGTTTTGACCCAAACATTTTTGGGAAGTGAAGCTGAAGCATGAGTCAGTCTCAGCATGGATGAATGGTTCAATAAGTCAGTGCCTAGTTAACTGAAGGACTCCAGGTAATGCTGTTAGCCTCCACATTTGTTTTGAATCAAGGTCAGAGTGGCAAATTTAAGGTGCTTCTACTTCAATTAATTGACTGAAACTCCTTCTGTTTTGGTAGAACTGTGTAAGTCCCAGCTGTGTCCTCTGTAACCAGATACAGAATAGAAGCTTTGACAGTAAAATGATGGGTTTGGAATTGCTAACATTGAGCTGTCTCTTTTGCTAATGTTCTAGGAAGTATTTAATTGCACATCTTTCCTGTTTCCCTAACTGTTGTTGTCGTTCTTGCAACATTGCTGTAGCCGAACACTCAGTGCAGTGTGGGGAAGGGATAAACTAGGCTTCTGTACACTTGTAGGGACCTGAATTGATCATGATAGGATCTGCAAATTTCTGTGTAAAATTAGAAATCCTTGTAATTTATTAGATTCTGGTAAGAGCAATTATTTGGAGCCTATGGCCAAATAAACAGCCTCTCTCACATATTCCCCCTATTATTTTCTTTAAAAGCCTGCTAGTATTTTAATATATCTAGTGTTAATTGTCTGGATGAGAGGTGGAAATTATGCAGCCCAATTGCTGTATGTGGCCTGCCAAGGTTGTTTTTGTGGTTTTGTGAAGGGCAGGGGATCCTAGCATTGTGGCACATTGCCTGCTGGCTCTGAAGAGAGGCACAAGCCAAGGATTCACTGCCACTGTGTGTGGAAGTGGAGTCATTTTCAGGTAACAATGGAGCACAGAGTTGCATGGCAACAGAAAGAGGCAGCAGCAGTGGGTGTCTGGGAAGCAACAAGGAGTAAAGGGAGATACAGCAACCAGTGAATGGAGAAGCTAGAAGAGAGAAGTAGGGAGAGCAGGGCATGGAAGAAGGAACAAGCCCCAGCCCTGGAGAAGCAAGAGAGCATCCTAAGGCCCCAGGGTGAAGTAGCACAGAGCTGTATACTGGGGCAAAGGAGGATGCAGATGCTACTTTGGCCTCAATGAAGAGAGAAAGGATTGCTTATTTCACATTTTCTAGGGAGTTCAGGGTGATCTAATGATGGCCCATTAGAGAGGCCCAGCCACCAAAGAAGCTGAAGAAATTACCAGGGAGGCAGGACATTGTGGGCTGGGACCATAACCCTTCCTGCCAATCTGCTTCTGACAGCCAGCCCCAGGATCACCAACAAGCCACCCCCTCCAAGTCCCCAAAGCCACTCCCTCTGTTGCCAGCCCCAATACAGTGTTTAAGCCATTCCCTCCAAGTCTCAACACTACCTCTCTGTTGCCATCCTCATGAGTTACCAATAGCCCACTTCAACTTAGTAGCCCATGAATACCAGCACGGAACATGTCAGAGTCCCTCTGCAGGAATCTGCAATGGCAGCTTGGTGGCCCTGCTCCACAGACATCACTGCTCAGTACAATGACTTGTTCTTGGCCCGCTAATGAGACAACAGAGTGGGGGGGGGTGTGCTTGAGCATTATTCGGAATAAAGGGAAACATTGGTAGCCATATTTGAGTCTGCATGGTGTATAGAGGACATTACTTTAGAGGGTTATACATTTCCCTCTCCATGGAATGTCAATGGCTCCCAAAACAAAAATTGCACGGGTGTGACCCCTGGAGGGCTGGAAAAAGTATTTGTGGGCTCCCAGAGCTTGCCCATATGGAGAGCCGATTTATAATTACAGTAATAATATTTTAAAAATGCAACTTTAGACTAAGACACAGCTGCTTCGTTGTAGTCTATACTTCTCAAATGACATTAAACAAACTTAATAATTACTGGGGAAGTCTTAGGCCTGAGTCTACGTGTACTTAGACAAGGATATCAGGACAAAGGAGAAGATGTTGTAATTTTGTTGTTTCTCCGTGTATAAGAAACCCCATGTATAAGACTTTTCTAACCCAAAATTAAGAAATCAATATTTTAAACATAAAACAGAACACATTTATTTAGTTATTAGCTAACATTTACATACCAGTACTGTCATATTATGCATCACACTTGTAACTTTATTCAGCCTCAAGGCTCAGAACACTTCTGAGCACTGCCTACATGCTCCACCTCCAACGAGGTGTGTTCCAATTGGTTTGTTCAGCATCAGCTTATGATTGGAGGAAGCTAAGTCTCCTGACTGTAGGAAGCTAAGCCTCGTGATTGGAGGCAGCTAAGCCTCGTGATTGAAAGAAGCCTGTTTGCAGAGGGAAGGTATGGGCCATTTTGTTCTCTCCTCAGCTTACTTCTGTGTATAAGATGACCCTCAATTTTTAGTTTAACGATTTTAGGGAAAAGTAGTGTCTTATACACGGAAAAATACTGCATTTGTGAGGTCCCAGGTGGTGATATTAAAACAGAAAGCTAGTGAAAGGCAGAAGGTGTAGTGTTTTGGTGAATGGCTTCTGTCAAGAGTAAAAAAAAAAAAAAAAAAAAAAAAAGCCCAAAATAACTTATTCTGCTGCCAAATTACTAATTTCAATTAGTTTTAGCTACTCTAGGAAGAGGTAGGTGGAAAGAAAATAGGGGCTTTTTAAACCTAAATATTGGTTCAGTTTAGAGTTCACAGTTGCCAGACTCCCAATCAGCATGTTACAAAAAGTGTCAAGGAGGAGCCTTGATAGGGCTGTTTGACTGAAATAGTTAAAGATCATTTCCAAACATACAGTACATGCACACATGCGCACAGAGAGAGAAAGAGAGAGAGAGAGAGAGATGGAGGAGCGCGAAAGAGAGAGCATTGTAATCAAATGCAATTATTATAAATTATCCTTTTGTTATGAGTTATTCTTGTTGCTGCTGTTATGGCTGAACTCAAGTTTTCAGGTTCAGATTTACTTTGGTCCATTTCTTCGTCGCAGTACTATATGCTTCTGTAGTATATCAAGCAGAATGTTTAACTGTGGGAAAAACTGTATGCAAATATAGTAAATAAAGCATTATTCTCCATGTAGCAGCATCTGTGCACATGGCACTTCACAATAGATTTGACAGTTTCCTACATTAAGGGGGCTACACTCTAAAAATAGGCAAAAGGAAAGAAAAGGAAACAATGAAAGAAGTGTGAAATAGCAGTGGAGTAAAGAATATGTATTATTTTAGTTATGCATTCTTAAGTTTGCCTTTGTTATTGTTGGCTATGGGAACCTGAAGCTTCTGCCAAAACCTGCAAAGAAAAGGTGGGTTTGGGGAGGGATTTGAATGAAGGGAAGTGATTGCTTCATTTATTTATTTATTGGAAGCATTTCTGGGCATAGTGGTCTGGAAAGGAGAAAGTGCATAATTATTTCAAGAGACCCTCAAGATTTCCATTAGCCTAAAGATAGCTGAGGGTGATAGAACTGGACAAACAGACTTCATGTACAAGTCTGTCTTAGGATGAGAGAGTGGTCTGAGAAGACTGGGGCAAGGCCATGATAAGTGAAGGTAAGGATATAAAACCTGCACAGTACCCAAGAGGAAGGTTATGATTTAAGGCGAGCTGTCACATGGTTAGAGTGACAAGAGAGGCAGTAGGGCACTGGATAAATGTGAGGCAACAAACATCCAGAGAGAAGATTGCCATAGTCAAGGCAACTGAAAAACAGATTATGGACCAGAGCTTTTCTTGGGACGATAGAAAAGTTGTATTTTTCTAGTACAGTAAAGAAAAATACAACATGATTTGGTGAAAGATTGAATGTGGAAGAAATCAATACAACAGAGCGTAGGGAAAGAGAAAATCCAAACACTCTCCCATTGCAATAGGTTGGGTGGTGGAGATTTCAATAGATGAGGGAGAGAGGAAAGGAAGGCTTAGGAGAAAAGATGAGAAGTGCAACTGTGGTAATATGGACTGTGCAATTATGATGATGCATTTAGACAGAAATATCAGAGAGGTACTTGGATATGCAGGATTGGAGGGAGAACGAGATGTTGGTGATGCTGGAATATGAGATATAATGAGGCCACCAAGTATATAGATGGAATAGCACAGGGCCAAATATTACAGTCCTGAAAGATGCTACACATAGAGGGAAAGCAAATAAAGAACTTCCTCCCATGAATACATTGAAGTAACTGTTAGGCAAATATGAATATAATAACTAGACACTATGTATACAATGAGAACAGTGCACTCCTTCCACATGGTGTTGGTGTTTTAAGAGAGAGAATGTGAGCCCCCTTTGCACTATATAAATGATAAAAAATAAATGAATCTATATAAATTATTAAAATTAAGCAGACACATTTCAGACAATGCTATACAGATCACGTTGTGCTTTTGGTACTATTCCCTTAGTGACTGTGTCCTGAATCTGTTGATGTTGTTTTTTAATTGGTGAAAACTTGGCTTAGTAACAATCTTTGCCTGTCACAGAGAGAAGCCTTCCTGGTAACATTGAAGTGTGACCCATCCTCATTTGCCTAATCCTAAGGGTTTTGCCTTATTTTGTGCACTCTCTTACTTTTGCTCTCTGTGCACGTGCACTGTATGTATCCTTTGCAAATGCCTTAAGGGCTCAAATGCCTCTAGTAGAGGATTCCAGTTCTTCAACAGTGATACCTGTTTTGCATCAGAAGCTGTCACACTTCTAATGGTTTTCAAAGTAAATTTCCAATTAGTTCAGATAGCAGGAGAGAGCTTATTGCAGATGTAGATGCCATCCTTGTATAGGAATGGTGTACATCCAAGGTTAACCCTTCAGTGTCTCCTTGCAATCAAGCTTCTTCACACAACTTTGTCCAGTGAGGAGCTGTGCTATTGACTCATAAAGCAGCATGGCATTATCATAAGGTTCCCCAAAGTTTGTTCCTGGTCTTTTAAAAAAGTGGCTCTGAGACTAGTCCTGGATATGTTTTACAGAACTCTTCTCACTGAGCTCAAGGAGCTTGGAACTAGCTAAAAAACAACAAAAGGTCTCCCAGTTTGGAGGGGAAGAGTCATGGCACTCAAGAAACAAGTAGGCCTTCCCAGTAAGAAGGCAATAAGTACTTGCCAATTTTCCCATCCTTGGCAAAAAAAAAAAAAAACCCAAAAAACCCATGTGTTGATACATCCAGACATCCCACTGAAGGATTATCAACTTCTGTGAGATTTTTCATTCCTGCACAAGAGTGAAAAGATAGGTGTTTTTTTTTAGCAGCAGCAGCATTAAAAAAACAACAACAGACTAACTTGTCTGTTTCACAAAATCCTTAGTGTTTTGACAAAAAAAACCCCAAAACTTGTATTTTATGGAAAAATTGTGCAATTTGTGCAAAATACAGTAGGCAATAACCAATTCATATTACCACAGGTGCAAGGTCAATCATAAAAGCAGGTTCCACACTGTAGAGAGGTTCACTTGTGCCTTCATTATCTCTGTATCATGTGAATTATTTCCACAATTGTCCTTACACACACAATAAAGTTGCATCAAAAGCATTTTTTTTGCACAAATATATATATATTGTGCATCTCCCTCGCTTTTGCAAATTGTTTGCAAAAAAAGTCTGAAATGTGAAAAATGTTGGGGGTGACTTCTGAAATTTTTCATTCTGACTTGCAAAAATGAAATGGGTGAAGATTTATTTCTCACACACTTTTCATCAACATAACCACCGTTTTCCCAAAGGAAATGAAGGGTATAGGGAAAATAGAAGCACCGATCACAGAATGTTTTGCATGTGTCTTATGTCCTTTTTAGAATAGCAAACACTGGGACTTGGATAAATTCATGTTTTCTACCTGGAAAGTTTGGAAGGGCAGGTAATAAATTCCTAAGATAAATGCAGATACTGTCCAGCCTGGTTTTGTTGCAACTTCAGTAACAGATGCTTGCCAGCAAGGTGGTTGTGAGTGACTGAAGCTGTCATTGGAGGCTAGTGTTTGGAGAACAGACTGGGTAAAGCAGTCACATAAAAGAAGAGCACTGACATTTTAGAGAAGCCAATAACAAGGATGTTAAACTTGCAAGGAAGTGGTATAACCTTTGCTTCATGCGAAAGTGAACCACAGTTCCTTCCAGAGCAAAACTGATAGTAGATTCACCCTTTCTGTCAGTGTGAATCTGTATGTAGCAGGAGGTAGCACTGCCCACATACAAAAGAGAGGTGTATTTTGAGGCTTGTGTAAGCACAAAAAAATAGATTTAAAACTAAACTTAGAACACTTTACTGGGAACTCAGAATGCTAGGAGTGCAGGGAATGCTGCCTGGGGCATGTGTGTTGTGTGTGAAAATGGTGTGGAATATCCTCAATCCCTATGTGGCTGGTTGGCTGGAATCCTGAACAGGAGGAGAACTCCATGCTATAGAATTTTGCTGCAAGTCCTATGTTCCCTATTTTATATCTTAATGTCCCTTTATTTCCCCATTCATTCACTCTTTTGTTTGATACGGAATGTGGGTTTCCTTGCCATCATGTTTTTACACATTTTAAAAGCACAAAATACATTCTACTTGGATTTAATTAAATCATTGACAACACACCAATTGATTTTATTGGACTAAACAGATATCTCACCAGTGGAAACCCTTTCTGGCAGGAGTCAAGCCACTTCTGTCTTTAGTGTAGTATCTCCTGCTACTGAAACAAAATATTTTATTCATTTTATTCATTTATCTGTCAGTCTATCCATCCATCAGTTCATCACATCACTTAAATATTTATGTCTCATGCTTGATATAGAGATCTAACAGTGGGATACAGACCATAAAACAACTTAAACAATGATAAAGCAGTTGTACATGACTCAGTAGGATAAAACAATGGCTGGATATCCACAAGCCAGCAGGTCAAAACCAAGCCATAGCTACTGGGGTTTCAAAGATACAAATTTTAATTTTTAGCACTGAAGTGAGACCACTTTTGAATTTTAGCACTCAGATGAAACCAGTGTTGCTGCAAACTGAGTGTTCCAGGGAAATGGGAAGGGAATCCTTAACTGGGATGTGGTAGTAGAGAAGGCTGCAAATACGTATGTGTTGAAAACATAATTAGAATAATGTTACATGAATAATGTAGTAACATGGCCTTTGCTGGGTGTTGATGTCATATTATATATTCATTTCCACCACTACCCCCAGACAAATAGTTTCCTAAGCATCCTTTGGTATCATGCTGCCTCTTGGACTGAAGTTTCAACCATTTGTGAAACAATTCCTTAAAATTTAAGAGGCTTCATGTTATGGAGAGATAAGAAAAATACTACAAACACAATCTGTCTGAAATTCTTAATTGCCGAAAATGCCACAATGCTTTGAAACTTGAGCCCTGCTGTCCTGTCAGACCTTGTTTTCTTGAAGTGAGATTGTTCCCTAGAGCCAGCCAAGCTCAAGTGATGTAAGAAGATGTGAAGATGTACTAGGAAGAGCGCAAGGGGGCAGAGCCCTGCCTTGACACTGACACAGATAATTGAGTTACTGAGTAGTTAGTATAAAAGTTAACGGCTGCCTGAGAGAGATGTCACACAGCACTGAGGCTCTTGTGAAATTAATTATCCCTCCGGTAGCATTTATACTTGCCAGTTTCACCTCCCTCCCACCCCACACCTCCCAGTTAATGTGCCTAATGCTGTTTGGCACCAATTTTAGCATCTGTAGTCTAGAATCTCAGCACTTTCCAGCACTGACAACATGTGTAAAAACCGATAAGGCAAGACAGGATTCATTGGAATACATCTGTTAATATTGACAATCAGACAGCTAATTAATTATGATTATTTGCACAGCACCGTCAGTATATTTTGAAGGGTCATTGCTACTTTAAACATGCCATCTGCTATTTTAAGATGGGGATTCTCCAAAGGGGCTTAAGGAAATTTGACACCTGACTCCCTTGGGCCCATTTGGAATTCCCAGTCATAAATCCCAAGGGTTGGTGATGATGCAGACAGAGCCATCTGTCTTCATGTAGTAACTGTGCATGTGATATTCATGGCATCGTTTCAGCAGTTGTCAGTCAGGACCCCAAGGGTCTTTCTCTACCAGTCTGCTGTAAATTCAGCCTAATGCTGAGCCCTTGGTTGCTCCTTTTTGCCTCCTCATTAGGCACTCTAACAAAGAGACGCCGGTGTCTCCATTTGACAAGAACAAAGTATATCTTAGGCTTTAAGAAACAGAGCCTATTGTACCACTGAAGTGCATTGTCCCAGAAGTACCACAGGAAATTTTGAGAAACACAGCAGTAGCTGACTTTCAGTATGCCAATGTATGTGTGGACTGAGAAAATACCTGAAAAGTTTGCATGTCTTGGTGTTTGAATATCTAGTTGGTCAGTGTATCTTAAGAATATAAGAAGCTGGGTCAGACCAAAGGTCCATCTAATTCATCACCCTGCTCCCCCACAAAGGCAACTGGGTTTTTAACAGAATTCCTTAAACAGGGCATAAAAGATTCAGAACATTTATGTCATCATCTGTACTCAAAGGCTCCCAAGCTCGTCCCCGAATTCAGTTTTAACACCATCTACAACCTTTTTGATGTTGATGATTAGAAATTTGGTTCTATTACAGCTGAAGTAGGATATCTCTCTTTTGCAGAGGCTCAGCTTGTCCCAGCAGGTCTAATGCTTTCTTCCATCACTATTATAATTGAGATCTTATAGCATTACTTGTCTAGCTATAGCAGGTTGCATCCTTCGAAGCACTCTAGATTTTTCTTTCAGAACTCTACAAATACATTTTGCACTGTTGTGACACCAATGTGCCCCACAACTACTCCCTTTCAGCCTGTACTCCTACTGATCTACACAATCCACAGCCACTGCATCCTTTGCAATCAACAGGTCCATTTTCACACAGTCAACACATCAATCAAAAACCTATCCATTGATATTCCTGTCCTAAGCATGTTTGAGATTTGCACTGAAGAGATGCTCCTGAGGGACATGGGCCCTGGGGTTATGCATCATACATTCCTGAGTGGTAATTCTTGAGGGCCCTGTTCAAATTTTATTCAGCCGTATAGGAACTCCACATTTAGTTATGGCAAGTCCAAGAACTTTACTCACAGTAAAGCCTAAAAAACATAATCACCATATTTGTGTTCTGAGGTGTAAAGTTAGTAAAATGAGACTTGCTTGTCATTCTTTTAAGTGACCATTCCTTCTGAATGTACTCAGAAGGTAAGATTTTCTGTGTCCATTGATGTTTCCAGTTTATCACAGTGTGTTCTGAGGACCCCTGCCTAGTCCAAGAGATGTATGAGAAGATAAAAAATACACCATCAGGGAAATGATTTATCTAAGGGATTGTTTCTCTCGTCCTTATAATGGCATTCTCTTTCCCCAAGATCTTCATTCTACCTGTCAGCAGACAAGCTGTCAGCAAAGGATCAGACTAATAATGATTTCTAGAAACTCCTTATCCCCTACTTTGAAAACATTTTCCCTCAAAGTAGACTATAAGTGAAGTAGATCACAGCATCATAACAATAAAATACAGATGAATAAATGAATTGAAATGTTTAAAAGAATGACATTAAAGGAGAAGAGGCCATAAAAATCAGTAGAACTAAAATTGTAAAATGCTTAACAGAAGAGAGCATGTTTTCAGCATCCATGTAAAAAGAGAAAGAGAGTGAGTTTGGCAGATTTCCCTTGGAGAGGATTCTACAGCTGCTGTGCCACTGTTGAAAATGCCCTGTTCTTAGTACTTGACAATCAGATCTTACCCAGCAGTGGACTAGAGCAATGGTTCCCAACTTTGGGTAACCCAGGTGTTCTTGGACTGCAACACCCAGAAACCCTGGTCAGCACAGCTGGTGCTGAGGGCTTCTGGGAATTGCAGTCACATCTGGTTTACCCAAGGTTGGGAAGCATTGAACTAAAGGGTAGAGGTTTTAGTTCTGATTTCAATATTCTGGTGTGTTGATATGAACAGATGGAGTTGAACAGGGAACTCAATAGATGAACAGACACAGTTGAACAAGCTACTTGAACATTTTCATTTATTTATTTGATTGGTGGATTGATATCTTGCTTTTCTCTGAAACGAAGACTCATGATGACTTATAGAAATGTGCTCTTTTATGTTTTTGGACTTCAGTTCCTGGAATTCTTGAAGAATTCTAGGAATTGTAGCCCAGAAACTCAAACCAGCACACCTGTAGGTTTTGCTGCCCTGTTGCTTCCTGTTGTTGATTTGTAAAACAACGACAACAACAACAACAGCTGTCACAGTGCTTCCTAGAGTCATAATTCTTTCAGACATGCCCTCTATAAAGCCTAATCAGTAGCAAGGTTACATTTCCCAGGAAGCTCTGTGACAGCTGCTTTAAAAAAAAAATCAACCACAGGAAAAAGGAAGGCCAGAGGAGTTTATGGTATAGGTAAAGCTTTCAAAAACCATCCTCTGAAGGCTGAAACTTGCAGGTACACCGATTTTGGTTTCTTGGCTAGAATTTCTGAATTGGAGCACCCACTTAGTGGCTTCTGACAAAACTAAATGGTAAGTCCAACTAAGGGCACAAACTCCATCTTTGTGTTTGTTGTTGTTTAGTTGTTAAGTCGTGTCCGACTCTTCGTGACCCCATGGACCAGAGCACGCCAGGCCCTCCTGTCTTCCACTGCCTCCTGGAGTTGGGTCAAATTCATGTTGGTAGCTTCGATGACACTGTCCAACCATCTCGTCCTCTGTCGTCCCCTTCTCCTCTTGCCTTCACATTTTCCCAACATCAGGGTCTTTTCCAGGGAGTCTTCTCTTCTCGTGAGATGGCTAAAGTTTTGGAGCCTCAGTTTCAGGATCTGTCCTTCCAGTGAGCACTCAGGGTTGATTTCCTTCAAAATGGATAGGTTTGTTCTCTTTGCAGTCCAGGGGACTCTCAAGAGTCTCCTCCAGCACCACAATTCAAAAGCATCAATTCTTTGGCGGTCAGCCTTCTTTATGGTCCAGCTCTCACTTCCATACATCGCTACTGGAAAAACCATAGCTTTGACTATGCAGACCTTTGTCGGCAAGGTGATGTCTCTGCTTTTTAAGATGTTGTCTAGGTTTCTCATCGCTTTCCTCTCAAGAAGCAGGCGTCTTTTATTTCGTGGCTGCTGTCACCATCTGCAGTGATCATGGAGCCCAAGAAAGTAAAATCTGTCACTGCCTCCATATCTTCCCCTTCTATTTGCCAGGAGGTGATGGGACCAGTGGCCATGATCTTAGTTTTTTTGATGTTGAGCTTCAGACCATTTTTTGCGCTCTCCTCTTTCACCCTCATTACAAGGTTCTTTAATATGTACATCTTTGTGTACATATCCCTATTTTTATAAGTATTTTTATTCTTTCTTCCCTGCCTTTCAGAAGGGAAAATAGAGTTTAATAATTTCCTGACAGGATACTAATCCATTACTATACTGTGGTTCCAGGTCTGCTGGTTTGCCTACAAAATGGAGAGGTGATAAGACACTCCAACTTTGCCAGCTTGTTCCCTTACTACTTATTCCCTTATGACCCATCTGTTCTCATCAGATGTCAGTTGGCATATCTTTTAGATTTCTCTCTGTGTGTCTACTTGATTCTTTAAAAAAGAAAACTCATTCCTTCCTGATACAGTGGCTAGCTGGCATTAATTGCAAGCTGTATAAACATATGCCTGACTTGGCATCTCAAGGTGTTTTTGATTTCGTTGTAGGAAACAGCCACTCAGGGACAGAGGAGACATATCATCAGCATCTTGACCCTAATTTTATATATTTATGTGACTGAGGGATTGGTATCTTGTCTTTCTCTTGAACTGAGATTCTTGGTGGCCCATGACAAAATTAAAAGGCAGATCCAACTGAGAGCACAAAGGTTATAACATTTTTTAAAAATGAAAAGATATTAATAGTACTCAGTAATAAAATTACAGCAATCACCCATTAAAGCCATTTCCTCACCAGCTAGCCCTTTTACCAAAACTCCACCTGGATAAAATGCTTTCTGCCTGCCAGTAGAAAGACAATAAGGAGGGGACTGGCCTTCATTAACCAAGGTTCTGTTCCACATTTAGGTGCATACGTAACTCTAGCTACAGAAGCTGCCTTGGTGATTTCATGAGGTGCCAGTTGAATGTCTGGTCACATGTGGCTTGTACCCTGTCAGATTGCCATGGCAAGTTCCACAGCTGGAATTCAGTGCACCTATAAATATTGAACAGAATACTGTCCTTTGTCTTTCAAAAGCAGTACATCTTGTCTCAAAGGAACAACCTTGTTGCTCCACTACTTCCCTGGTCTGGAAGATGTTCTCTCTGGAGAGCCGTGACAGCTGCAGATAGTCTCATTCCCCAAAGAATAACTAACAGGTGGTCTCTTCATTGGCATTTGGGGCTGAGACATCCCCAATGCTTGGTCTCTGAGCTGCATATGGCTAATGAGGCCTAAATGACTTGTTCTTCCTCGGAGCAAAGCGTTATGTGAGAGGTGAAGGCAGAGACCACATATGCATAGGGTGAATGTTTTGGCAGTCAGCTGCTTAATGGAGCTCTGCTGGCTGTCTTCTTGCTGCAGCATTTGGTGGAGTGGGCTGATATGGGTCTCTGAAACACCTGTGGACCGTATTTAGGCAGGAGTTCTCCAGGTGGAGAGTGCAGGTTCCGTCCCCTTCTGTTCAACTGCCTGAAGCAGAGGATTCACCCCACTTTATGGAAGTTCTGGACTCAATGGATTTGCACATTTTCCAGCTGCAAGACTACTTCTCCATAATCCAAGAATGTAACTTTCTCAATCAGCAATTGTCAATGCTAGAATTATTGCTTACAGAAAATCAGCAGTAACCACTGCCATCAAAGGGCAGAAAAGAAATCAAAATATAGGAAATCACATTCTCAGGAAAGAAGGGTACATGTAGAAGTGCTCAGTTAACTTACTGGCATTTAAAAAATAAGGTGGCAAAGAAGAAGTTTGGATTACTACTCCAGATAGGCACACAAATGCCAGTCTCTTAACGCCAAATTGTGCATGCTTACTATCTGAAAGGGAAATTCTGAATTTTTTAAGTTCTGTATGTATTCAGCTAATTATTCTGGGATAGAAATAGCATCTTTGAAGCATGCCTGTGGAACACATAATTAAAATATCTTCTATTCGATCACACTGTTAGACAGTTAATTGAAAATCACATTGTATCTACATAATGAGACAAATAATATATGCGTTCGGGCCCCTGATGAAATGTATCATCCCATAGTACTCCTCCCCCCCCCCACACCTTTAATTGCCATTATGGTAACTGGCGGGAGACAACCACTTACTGAGTTGCCCTTGATCTGCAAATCTGGAGCACGTGGAATTGCTGATAGAGGCTTTCGTAGGTTCAAATAAAGGAGAGAACTGCCGGAGGAGAAATGTCCTCCAGCACAGGTTTGCTCAGATCTGTTAAAAGTAGGCCAGAACCCAAGAGTTTCTTTCACCTCCTGAGGACAATAATCAGTGGTTAGGGAGAGGCTCAGCAGTAGTGCAATGCTTAGCATGCATGAAGTGGTCCCAGGTCCAGTGCAGGGTATCTTAAGCAGTCTCTGTTATCAGAAATGGGAAAGATCTCTGACTTGGAAAGCTGTCACCGGACAGAGTAAAGAGGATGGGCTGAAAAGGGTTGGGTGATTTTGTGGGGTGCTTAGACAGGTGTAATTCCATACTGCATTCCTATGGAAGACAATACCTGCAATACCTGAAAGTTCACACGATCCTGTGTTATGCCTTGATGATTGCACAGTTGTGTCAGAAACATGTATGGCTTCATGTTCATGGCCACATTGGCCTCAGTGCCTTTTTTCTTGGAAAGGAAAGACTGGTATTCTTTTTCTACTTTATTTTGCTGCTCTTCTTCTGTATAATTCATTGTATGGAATAATGAGGAAACAGCTAGGCCTTTGCTTCCCCTAAAGATATACTGAATTGACCCCTTGCTTTCTTCTTAATGGAGGGAATACAGTGATCCAGGAATGGGGCGTTTTGTACAACGGAAGCTGATAATTCTTCTTCTCCCCACTGCTAACAATTAGAAATGCCTCAGGTATCTTCTGTGACCCAAATTATTATTCTTACATTTTCTACAGTAAAAATTATATGTTGAAAATATTTTTGTATGTGCTGTTTTTCTGTTGGTTCATAAAAGTGATAATATTATAATTATTCTGACCTTTAACTTTTATTTTGTTCTCCTTTTTCTTCCTTTCTGCAACCCAGTGTTCGAGTTTTCAATTGTTGTCCTCTGCCTTGATGTTATTTTGGCTAGGAGCTTTAGCATCATGGTTGGAAAGGTGTTCAAAACGAAAAAGCACTTTCTGTCTTTGGAAGTCTTCTCTTCCCCACTCCCACCATTCGAGCAGGCACATGGTATGTCAAACACGCATAGACACATGAGTACACACACAGCTCTTGCTCAGGGGAAAAAGCAAGACATGAATCTTTGCAGAACCGGTCCTTTCCCACCAAGATGTGTGACCTTGGGGCAAGATGAAATTCTAGCCGGAGAGGCCAAAAGACAGCCCCAGAAAGATGAGGTAGATGCAGAGAGCGAAACAGCTACAAGGTCTGAATGAGAAAGGGGTCAAGATGGAACTGTTAGAAGCAAAAGAGAACTGGGTTTTTTAAACTGCGCTCTGTGGGTATTTTTGCTGCTCAAATTTAGGTCCAAACTAAATGAGAAAAAACATAGCTGCATTCCATGTATCTTAATTTTTAAAAAAGGGGAGAGATGACACAGAGGGAAGCAAACAAACATGTGGGATGTGGGGGTGAACTCACTCCCATACCATAATCTCAGTATCAGATTGCGGGATTTGGATTCATTTATTTATTTTAGTTCTGTAACATTAGTTAAAATTTCATCTTGTTTCCATGTCACTTTGTGAATGTTTCTCTCAGTCCACATGAAAATTTGTAGGCATTTTCATGTGAATGTAAATCTGAATGACTTTTTGTGTATAGTTTTATCTAATATACGTTTTTGACTGAAGAATGGGACAACAAAATTTAAGGAATTGCAGACATAGAGCATAATTATGTTCCGGCTCCATCTTAGTTTGGGAAGTTCAAAGCAGATAATTTCATATTAAGATGCAGACCAAATAAATGTTGAGCCCCGTTCTCTACAAATACCTTTCCCAGAAGGTGTTTTTCAGTGCAGGAAGAAGTTCAGGAAGAATCTGCTATTAGTGATAATGAAAGTTTCCCTTGAGGAACTAACAACAGCTTCTCTTTGAGGCAGGAGGACAGGAGATGCTGTTTTCATCAGGGCTGTGGCATGCCCTATGCATTTCTCTAGTTTGGTCCTCACTCTGTTAACAAGAAGTTAATAGAAAGTGAAAAGGGCACAGAATAATAACACTGGCAGGTAGTAGAGCAAGGCAAAGAAATGATAAAGCTTTTTTGGAACCCAAGAGGCTTAAATTCCTTTTTTTCAACTGAAATTCTGTGGCTTAGGGAACTAGGTGATAACCCCTTCAAAAAGACCAGCTATACAAGTTTACCAACGGATTAAAGTACTAATAGAGTGGAACAGGCAGAATCCATCATATTTGTCTCCTAGATGGTGAGGTAGATTTAAAGAAATCATCAATCAATCAGTCAGTCAATCAATCAATCAACATTAAATATTGCACTTTCAGGGATCACGTTTGTCATGATTCCTTTCAGAATTTTGTTTGTACTCCTCTTCCTTTTCATCGTCCTTGTTGTTATTATTATTACTATGTGTTTTTTTCTGTTAGCCACTCAGAGTAGTGGCTCTCTTACTAGTTGGGCAGGATAAAAATTTAAGTAAGTAATTTCTCCATCAAAACAAGCAACAACAATCACTGTGCTGCTAAATACACTCTAAAATAAAGCAGCATCCATTTAGATCGTTCTAGTTATACAGCTAATTAACCCTGGGCACATTTAAACTCTACATTCTGCACACAAATTGGAAAAGTCTTAAGTCTGCCAAAATTCCAAATAGGAGTGCTTCCTAGCCTGGTATTTAAAAAAATTATATTACCTTTCTACCCGCATTGTGACAGATGTCAAGAACGGGATTAAAATGCAGGCATAAAGGATTATTCACTTCTTTACCTGGTGGTAATGATGGGCCATTGGTTTCTCACCATGACCAGACAAACTGAAAGGGAAGACTATTCTTACATGGAGGAGTAAGAAATACAACCAGAATTCTGCTTTAGCAGACCACACTAGATCAGGACAACAGTAGTACTAACAGCAAAGAAACCCCCTCCCACTCTTCTGCAATCCTTCACATAATCCAACAGATTATGAATTCCTGTGTGTTTCCACATCATAGTAACATAAAGGAAGTCTTTTGTGTGTGTGTGTACATATTTGAGAATTATTGCACACAGACTTCTGAGTGAAGTGCATAATTAGACAGGCAAGAGATGCAGCAATGTGTGTGATATACAGGGCTTGAAAAATCCACTCGTCCACTCATCTGTGACAAGTGAAAAAACACTGCTTGACGAGCCACAGCTCCCTCCCTCACTCCTTGCCTCCTTACCCTCAGTCCGTCTCTCTCTCTGATCCTGCAGTCCTCCCCTCCCCCTTCCCATTGTAAAAGGAAAACTGCCCTCTTCTCCCGAGAAGAGAGTTTGAGCGGCACATAGATATATAGCTCTGCAGGAGAATGTAGAGTAGTCCCATGCTGGAGAATATGGAGATTCCCTGCTCCCAATTTCAACCGAACGACCGGGCGCTTTTGCTTTCAGTTTTATTTTTGCTGGAGACATTCAAAAGAAAGGCATTCACAATACAAGCTTCATGCCCCCACAGGCATGCATGTAATAAAGCAACCCAAGTCTGAGGGTATATTTATTTTGGGTTTGTACGCATTGTTATGTAGAAAGTGCCTAGTTTAAATTTAAATTTAAGTTTAAACATAAATTGCAAGGCTATAGTCCGGTCATGCTGACTGGTGAAATTTTTGACTGACTGGTGAGACATCCTAAAATTTTTCAAGTCCTGGTGATATACCAACATACCATCCTGAACACACCACTGTCGTGTGATTTTGGAAACTGGACAGGTTTGGACATGGTTAGTACTTGGATGAGCGATCACCAGGTTATATGAGGGATTTTCAGGTAGGGGTAGGAAAAAATCTTCCCTGAAACCCTTGAGAGCCACTAGCAGTTAGAAATGCTACTGGGCTGGATGGAGAAATCTGATTCAGTATTAAAAAGTTCATAAAAAAGCAGTGCAAAACTGAGTACTGTGTACATGACCATATGTGGAAGCAGATAGATAGAATTGGAGGCAGATAACATCAAAACAAATGTCAAATATCATGTCGTTTTTATTTTTTTAAAAAGCTTGAAAACATTTCTCCCTATCTATAATTTTTTTAAAAAAATTCTTTAATGCAAGAAACTAAGACCAATATCTAAACTTCAGAGGTTGCTCTAAATGTGCACAAAATTTCAGGAAGCCTTCTGAGATAAAGACTATGATTACATGGTTGTTGTAGGTTTTTCGGGCTGTTTAACTCTGTTCTGGAGGTTTTTCTTCCTAACGTTTCGCCAGTCTCTGTGGCCGGCATCTTCAGAGAACAGGAGTTAGAACTCTGTCTGTGTTCTGGTGTTCACAGACAGAGTTCTAACTCCTGTCCTCTCGAGAATACTATGATTACAATTTAATCCTTCCTCCTGATCAGTGGCCCCATGAAAATTAAAGAGCATTATCACTATTCTCAATTCTGTGAGTTGGATTTGGAAATATACCAAATTCCATCTCTTTTAATACCAAAGTATTTAAGCAGAAATTTGGCATGCTGAGTTGAAACCAAAAAAATTTCCTGGTCTTTTTGGGAGGGGTGGTGGTGGATTTTATTCTTATGCAGGTGCAGTGACTCCAGATGTCTCCCTTGAGTGAGTATTGACAACCAGCATCTCTGCAGCTGGTGAAAATCCTGTTAGTGTTCTAACAGTGAGGATTAACAGGATCAGGAGGGGTCTGTTGGCTATATCAGCAGTCAGCAAATTGGCATGAAATGTTAAGTGGTGGACCTGTTCTTGCAAGGGAATCAGCTGTTGGTGTTCCTGTTAAAATACACTGTAATCAAAATCACAGAGTAATTTTCAACACTATGCAGATAACCTTTCACAAATGTATCTGTCTGCCTTCTAATGATCAGAATAGGAAGATCTACATACCATATTTTTCCGTGTATAAGACGCGACTTTTTCCTAAAATCATTACACTAAAAATTGAGGGGTGTCTTTTACACGGAAGTAAGCTGAGAACACAGAGAGAACAAAACGCCCGTACTTTGCCTCTGTAAACAGGCTTCCTTCAATCAGGAGGCTTAGCTTCCTCCAATCACAAGCCGTATGGAACTGATGTCAGCTGATGCTGAACAAACCAATTGGAATACACCTTGTTGGAGGTGGAGCCTGTAGGCTCAGATGCAACAGTGACTGCGTTCTGAGCCCAGAGGCTGAATACTGAAAGCTACGTTTTCTTGATTTTTGAGTTCGAAAAGTGTGTGTGGGGGGTTCTTATAAACGGAAAAATACGGTATATTGAAAGGATCTGACCTTCTGATGCTTTAGGTTTTTAACTGATTCCAAAAGGATACAAAAAAGCTAAAAACTCCTCCCATTATACTGTGCAATTATATTCTCCACCTAGTAATGAAATCAACAGTTCCTTGAAATTTCAAAAACCTGCTTTTTACTGAAAGGTATGGTTTTAGTAAAGTGGCACTAGGGTCGTTTCGTCCCTAATTTATTATTCTATTATTCTATTGATTGAGTTGGAAGGGACCTATAAGGCTATCAATATCTTGCTCAGTGCAAGAATCCAAATTAAAGTGGATCTGACAGATGGCTGTCCAATTTTCTCTTGAATGCCTCCATTCAGTGATTGAATGAGGTGGGGAGAACAAAATATGCATAACCAAGATACTGGGATATCTGAAGCCCAAACAGGAATCGCCACGCTGATACCACCAAAGTGATTCAGTGGTTACCACAAACCACTGATTCATCTATTATTAGGTGCAGAGCTGCTCACCTACAGACAATGTTATGTGCTGGCAAATTGCTTCCAACTTATAGTGATCCTGTGAACTAGTGACTTCCAAAAGGTATTCAGGTCAAGACTATACAGTAGCTTGCTTTATCAAGTCAATCCATCTCGTATTTGGTTTTCCTCTGTTCCTGCAGCTTTCAACTTTTCCCAGTACTATTCTTTTGTCCAATGAATCACTAGTAATCAGTGGTGATACCATCCCAATAATTAAGATACTGCACTCAAGATGCAATATTAGTGGCTTGTCTAAGGCCAGCTAGTGAGTTCATAGCTAAATTGAGATTAGAATTTGGGATTTCTCAGTTTATACAATGCTACACCATCTCTCAAATTGTGCATATGTACACTTCTTTTTCTCATGAAACTTCCACTCTAGGAATTTGTCTTCCTAATGTCTAAGATAAACAACAGTTTTGTTGTGAACAGGGGTTAGTGGATTGTATGCTGGAATTCAACCTAGAATACCTGAATTCACATCTAGCAATTGAGATGGCAATGGTCACTTAACAATCACTTAACAATTTCTTACGGTCAATTGTCCAGTTACGAAACAGAATGCGGTGACTGTGGAACAAAATCACACATTATAAAGTACTTTTCACATTCAACACAATATGACAGTAATACACAATAATGTGCAATCTAATGAAGAAATGTGTGAGAAAGAATGTCTGCCCCACAGCTCCAAGTTTATGAAATGGAGAAACCTGAAATTTAGCATGCATACTAAGGGGACTCTGTAAGTATTTATCTCAGAAATATTAGTGTTTGTTTGTTTGTTTTAAAAAGAGTTAATTTATTTTAATTATTTAAAATGTGTAGCTTGCAGTACAGTCTTCACTCACTAGTAGAAGGTTTCGCCTTACATCAAAGAGGAAGGTTCAGTCAGACCTGGCTTACTCATTTGTTCCAGAAGATCTGTAGAATGCTTCAGTGAGACGATAGAAAGGAAAGAGAATGAGCACCTGTGTGGATAAGGGAGAGACAACAGAGTGGAAAGCAGAGGCAGAGGGAGAGACAGCACTTAACTCCATGGAAGAAAAACCATAGTGGGATACATGGCTAAGAAAAAGACTGCCTTTGTGGTTAGGTGGGTGGGAAAGAGGTAGAATGCCTAAGTGGGTGGAAAGGAAAAAGCACAAGATGGGAATTCTAAGACATGCAAAGTCAATTAGTTCCATTAAGATTATATAAAACACAAATAATTCACAATAAATAATCTAAAAGCTACCTTGTTTAAAATATTAACAATTTTGTTGGGCAACGATTGTGTTTAGAGGTAAATAGCTATACAGGACAAACAGTCAATGTATGTCATCTTCATGTGCCTTCATTTTAATTTTTTTAACCTGTTTTTAAACCACTTAAGGAGAATTTGTATCATAATTAAAATTAATGAAGATCAAGAAATGATTAATGTAATTTGGTATACACATTCAATGTGAGTTATAGTGCCTCAGTCTGTAAAAGACTTGGAATTATAAGGAGCTCCTTCCTAAATACTCTATGAGACCTATACTGCGTTTTTATTAATTTTTGAAAATCTTTATAGACATCTCCATAACCACATCCTTCTGTCTGTAAGGCATTTCCACATCCTGTATGGGATGGCAAGAGCATTGGAAGTTCATACTGTACCACATAGCCATTTTATCCCTTAAGCAACAGAGCAAGTGCTTAATTCTCAGAAAGAAGTTCTAGACTGCTCAGTGAAGATATGATAGTTAAGAGAATGAAAATAATAATCGCTATCAAAATTCTTCACTGTATAGAGATCAACATGCATAGACAGGAAGTCTTAGTTGCATGCTACTGTTGTTTTAGTGTGTGCAGTATGCCTCTTACATGCTATTTGGTTATAGCAGTTTTTGGTTGTAGCTGGCCAAAGGTTGGTTTTTAGTCAGCCACTTCATTATTTGTTCAGAGTTTTTATAACTTACTATTTTGCTTTAAAAGTTGGGGGTCGGGGGGAGCAGAGGTGGCCATCTGAGTGGTCACAATGCTTGAAACAAAGCAACAAGAAGAAAATAAAATAGCAGAATAGCAGTACATCATAAGGACAAGCTAGTGACACTCTGGGGCAAAAACAAGTTTCTAAATAAGATCGAAATGGTCAATGAAAATAAGAGTTCTTGGGTTTAATCAGCTGCCTTATAGCACCTCAGTCTATATCTACAGATGCCTTGACTCAGTGGTTTCATGTAGAGGTTGGACAAGATGGGTGACAAAGTTAAGCCCTGTAGCACACCATAGCATAACTATGAAAAACTCTTTTAAAAAGAAAAAAACACTAGACTCCTAACACTGCCTTCTAGAAGTTACCATCTAGACAGAAGGAAGAACCTCTGAAGAGCAGTGCTCCAAAATGATCCCATGGTTGCTGTTGTCAGCTGCTGAGGATTGGTAGGGTTTAGAGATGGTTATGACTCGCTTCGCACTGGGTTGTCACAAGTCATTGGTGTGGCACCACAACAACTTGTGACAACCCAGCATGAAGTGAGTCATGCCCATCTCTAATAGGGTTGCATTACTCTTCTCCCTCCTAAGTTAGGTAGTCTATCAGGACAAGCTAAACTGCTTGGGCCAAAATCTAGGCTGGAAGCTAGATGGAAATACTTGATTTAGATCAGTGGATCCCAACCTCAGGTCCCCAGATGTCTGTGGACTAAAACTCTCAGAAGCCTTTACCACTAGCTATGCTGGCCCGGATTTCTGGGAGTTGTAGTCCAAGAACATCTGGGAACCCAAGGTTGGGAACTACTGATCTAGATAATTGATGTCATCGAAAACTTTATTGACTTGGCAATAGTAACGCCATTTTTGGAGCTTTGTTTATGCTCCAAAAATGCTCCTCCAGATGTTGTTGGA
Source organism: Intellagama lesueurii (assembly GCA_037013535.1). Taxonomy (NCBI): domain Eukaryota; kingdom Metazoa; phylum Chordata; class Lepidosauria; order Squamata; family Agamidae; genus Intellagama; species Intellagama lesueurii. Next base: position 101,245,057 of record JBAJHW010000001.1, on the reverse strand, counting down.
CTGCAGTTCCCAACAGTCAGCCTGCATGGCAAAAGATAAGAGATAATTGCATTGGCAGTCCAATAAAATCTGGAGGAGAATGAATTGCCTATTTCTAATCAGGGATACGGTGCTCCTAAATTAATTTAGACTGTAGTGTCTATTCCACAGAAGGCTTCTTACTGAATTACCTATCAATGTCCTTATTTTGTTACACTCTTCAAAACAGGTCAGAGATTAACCTGGGCTGCAGTGCCAAAAAGTGGCACTGTTTGGCTGGATAGACTAGGTAATGGAAATTATGTAAAAGGAGCATTTTGAGCAGTACTATATGCTAATTTGTTGGTGTCTAGTATTGTTGAATTCCAGACCCAATCTGCCTCAGAGCACTACCAACTTTGGGAGGGATACCTGTTCTTCACTCCTGGCCTAAATAGTTGTAAGATATATCTGAAAATGTCACCCTTAGCTTTATTTCTATTTGAGGCCTTGTCCAAAACATCTTGAAATGTTTCTATCATCATCGTTCCTAAATGTACAGTCAGCACTACTTCTAATTTTGTACATAATTTTTGCCTTCTCTTCTACAGCATCTCCCCACTGGCTGATATTACTAAAGCATTGTCTGGTTTTTAACCTATGTTCGCGCCCCTTTGCATTTCTACTTGAAAACTGCACAGATACGGGCCATCTGCTGCTTATGCAAAGTTGGCGGACAAGCACAGCTCCCTACTCTGGTCATCATGATCAAAGTGAAGCTAATGCAGTGTTGAAGCTAATAATTTTGCCAGCATCATTGGGGAAATGCAGGAAACAAAACAGAAATATGCACTGGCAAAACTCTAAAAGGGAGGAAGAAGCTAGGCCAGATGTATCAGTGTCACAAGGCCATAAAAATGGAACTGAATGTGGGTAGTGGAGAGGGAATAAGTTTGTAAGTAGCAAGTGAAGTAAATAAGATTGAAACAGCAATTAAAAGAAAATATGAGGCACAGTTTCCTCCCTGCTGTCTCTCCCTCCCATGATGTTTCTTCTTTGGACTGCATCAATCCTCCTTAGTAGATCACTGGACCAAGGCAGGCCAGCATGGCTCGTTACCCATATGCTATCTAATTAAACTTGCATGTTTCTGGAAGATATCTAACTAAGGATAAACAGTCTGGGCTTCACTGTATCTCCTATCACCTTTCCAGTACCTGAGAGGATGGATTAATGAGGCCTGAAAAACTCCCCTACAGATGGACTTTGATTTTTGCCATTCTTTAGTGTTTGGGGATGGGTGGACAGGAGTTGGTCACAGCACTTGCTTCTGTGTCTAATATGGGGCCCTGCAGTTTCTTTCACAGATGCTGCCACTGGTTCAATTTGAATTAACAGTTGCATTTTCCCTAGACTCTTTCAGACTTTTTCTTCCCCCAAAGGCCATTTATACTATGTCAGTGGTGAAAAAAAAATTGCAGAGTTTAATTTGTTTATGGGATGAGGAAAATGAAGGTTGAGTGTGCTATATATTTTCTTTCTTTCCCATAGATGTCTCATGCCAGTATACCTGACCAGTATACAGTAGATTTGGTAGTTCTCTTAAGTCTTTTGCATAGGAAAGGAATGCCATTTTAAAAAAAAATGATCTCTTTTTATTACAAATTTCAAACTGTTGGGAAAAGATAAGAAATTTCTCTTTGCTTTCTTTTTGGAGAAAGTAAAAGCAATTTTATAAAAGCAGCATCCATACCAAAAATCTGTGTATTTGTTCATTTCCACTTCTATACCATCACATTGGATCACTTTCTGGGTTGTTAACAACATATAATAAAATCATACAAAACCCCATGTAATGAATATAATACAATAAACCCTGTCACTAGTTGAAACAGTAAAACTACCCTTAAATGGAAGTATACAAATTAAAACCATTTAAGTATCTTAGGTCAATATACAGACTAGTGGAAAGCTTTATATAATTCTGTTTTAATTAGCTTCTTAAAAACAGAAAAGGATGGCAGCTGGTGAATCTCTGTGGGAAACCTATTCTGTCGGAAAGGAGCCATGACCAAAAAAGTTCACTTCCAACTGTTAGCTCTTTTGGCCTCCTTGGGTGTTACAGTTCTTAACATCAAGAACCACAAGGAGTGGGTGGGACAGGTAGCTATTTTCTGGGAGAGTTGTTCTGCCAGATATTATGATTCTAAACCATTAAGGGCTTTATAGGTTATGCTGGTACATGTAATCAATCTAACCTCTGCATTTTGGACCTGCTGAAGTTTCCATACTGAATTCAAGGGCAACCCTGCATAGACAACATTGTAGTAATCTATTTTAGAGATTACCAATGCATGAACCACTGTTGTAAGGAATTTCTTATCTACAGGGGGTGCAGCTGAGCAATCAACCAAAATTAATAAAAGATACTCTTGGCCACATCAGATACTTGCACTTCCATAGAGTGAGCAGGATACAAGCATACCCCAAAGTTTCAAACCCAATCCTTCAGGGAGAGTGTGACCCCATCAAGGCCAGGTAAATATCCCTCTAAACAGTCCAATGATCCTGTCAACAGTGGGATCTCTGTCTTATCTGGATTAAGTTTCAGTTTATTGGCCTGCATTCCGTCCATTATTGGTGCCAAACAGCACTCAAGGACCCGCAGAGCATCTCCTGCAGATGAAGAGAAGGAGAGATAGAGTTGGGTGTCACCCAAATATTGATGACAACAAACTCCAAATCTCTGGATGATTTCTCTCTGAGGCTTCATAGATATTAAAATGCATTGAGGAAATGGCTGATCCCTGCAGAACCCCATAACAGAGGTCCTAAGGTGTTGACAAAACCTCCCCAAACTGTACCAACTGGGGATGACCCTCAAGGAAGGACTGGAACAACAACAACAACAAAAAATGGAGCTCCCAAGTCCCAAACTTGATCGCCATCCCAGGATACTGTGGTCAAATATATCAGAGGCCACAGAAAGATCCACTCCCCCATCTGCCCCCCTTAGGAGATTGTCTTGCAGGGCAACCAATGCCATTTCAGTCCCATTGTGCAGTCTGAACCCCAACTGAAATGCATCTAGGCTATCTGTCACCATCCTCTGATTCAACTTACCTGTGAAAGGAATGTTGGCAGTGGACCTATAGTTGTTAAGGTCATCCATTGCTACATTAGATTTCTTTGGAATGGGACTTATAATGGTTTCATTTAAACGGGAAGGTAAATGATCCTCCTGTAGGGACTCATTAACAATGTAAGTAGCCTGTTCCACAATCATTGCCTTTCCTGATTTTAAGAGCCATGATGGGCAAGGATCTAGAGAGGAAGTGGTGGCTTTGCAGCATGCAAGTGCCTTGTCCACATCCTCAGGCCCTACTAGCTGAAACTGATCCACTTTAACCTGACTAGACAGTGAACTGGACATCTTCCTCGGATCGAAGGGTGTCAACAAGGAGTCAAGGTCCTGATGGATGCTTTCAAACTGATATAAAGTGGGCTGTCATTTGGTTGCAGTTCTCAACATTTAGATGAAAATATTGTTTTTGTCCACAAATTACATGGAAGAGTTCCACCTGATGGTTGGAAGCTGTCTCAGTTAGTTTGGTATTATGGCTTTGTGAATTGTGGTGCTGGAGGAGACTCTTGAGAGTCCCCTGGACTGCAAGGAGAACAAACCTATCCATTTTGAAGGAAATCAACCCTGAGTGCTCACTGGAAGGACAGATCCTGAAGCTGAGGCTCCAATACTTTGGCCATCTCATGAGAAGAGAAGACTCCCTGGAAAAGACCCTGATGTTGGGAAAGTGTGAAGGCAAGAGGAGAAGGGGACGACAGAGGACGAGATGGATGGACAGTGTCATCGAAGCTACCAACATGAAATTGACCACACTCCGGGAGGCAGTGGAAGACAGGAGGGCCTGGCGTGCTCTGGTCCATGGGGTCACGAAGAGTCAGACATGACTTAACGACTAAACAACAACAACAAGTGGTCTTATTATATCTTCTGGATGCTTCCCTGACTGCCACCATGTTGAATTCCATATATTTCCCTTTAAACATAGATGTTGAACATAGATGTTGAACGTGGGTATATATGTATATCTGTGTACATGGAGAATGGATAGGTGGTATATGTACATATATAATATCAGATCAGTAATGCCACACTAAAACAAAATATGGAAAGAGCACTTCATAGACTTGTACCTCTACTGTATTCTGCTGGCACGAATTCTTTCCAACAAGTAATGACAATGGAATATTGTAGGAAGATACTGAGGGGTAAATCAATAGAGTTGATCTCCGCTCTGTATATTCTGATCCTGCTGAGCTCAGATAACAATCCTGCTATCTATTCCATGGTGTGAAGTGTAAAACTAGAGCTTCAAAAGGTAAATCCAGCTGCCGTTGTATTTGGTCTCACTATACTGGGAACCTGACAGATAAAGAGCTAGCCAAGGTTAGAGTTTCTCAAATAGTTAAGTCTTGGGGTATTTCTCCCCTTTTTTCCCCTGGAAATGTTCACAATCTCTGAGTTAAATGTTACTTCATCTACTTGCCCATGTCTGCTTCAGAACAAATTCCACTGATCCATACTGAGCTTCCTCCAAATACATATGAGGCAGCCTGTTCCTCTGAACCTGACCTCTTGCTTTCACTTATCATATCAGTTGTAGCACATGGTTGCTCTAACAATGGCTTTCTTAAGGAAAATATGACTTGCCAATGCACTGAGTTGCAACTTATGAGCCATACATTCTTCAGTGATTAGGGATGGGATATATGAGTAGGCAAAGGGAAATGAAACTTCTATAAAAATGAAGAAGGAAATATCCATGCCCTCGAGAAATGTTTGCTTTCACAGAAGCCCAATCTATTGTTTTCTAACCATAACAGCTCTCTTCCACCTCAGCCCTGTTTCCTCTTTGTCTGCAGGCATGTGTGAAAACTGCTCTAGTAACACCTTTGTTGTTGTTGTTGTTGTTTAGTCGTTTAGTCGTGTCCGACTCTTCGTGACCCCATGGACCAGAGCACGCCAGGCCCTCCTGTCTTCCACTGCCTCCCGGAGTGTGGTCAAATTCATGTTGGTAGCTTCGATGACACTGTTCAACCATCTCATCCTCTGTCGTCCCCTTCTCCTCTTGCCTTCACATTTTCCCAACATCAGGGTCTTTTCCAGGGAGTCTTCTCTTCTCATGAGATGGCCAAAGTATTGGAGCCTCAGCTTCAGGATCTGTCCTTCCAGTGAGCACTCAGGGTTGATTTCCTTTAGAATGGATAGGTTTGTTCTCCTTGCAGTCCAGGGGACTCTCAAGAGTCTCCTCCAGCACCACAATTCAAAAGCATCAATTCTTCGGCGGTCAGCTTTCTTTATGGTCCAGCTCTCGCTTCCATACATCACTACAGGAAAAACCATAGCTTTGACTATGCGGACTTTGGTAATAAGAATGTCCATATTTGTTTTTGGCCGACTTAAAGTAGGTGGCTGAAGTTACTTTTACCTAAGCTGTGGGAGTGTAAAGCTTAGCTATGGTGCCATTTTGTAGAGATGGGTAGGAGGGGACTTGCATACCCACACCCTGCAGTTGAGGATGGGAAGATGCATTAAAGGGCTGTCAATACACCCATTTCTGTTAATCTGTCAATCTTCTGTATGTTGGCATCCAAGCAGAAAATTCTAGCAGAGCTCCCAGACTGCCTTGGATACAACTGTAATCACAGTTGATGTAACTTAAAAGCAGTTATTGCAAACAGACTTTCAGTACCATGTCACCACTGATGAGCCAATGGTTAAAATTACCTCATTTAAGTGTTAATTCCATCCTCTTCCATTAAGATTTAAAGAAATGTGGGCCCCTCCCTGTGTGCAATTAGAAACCGACACCATGTATTTTGGGCATCACTTGATAGCAGGCTGTAAGCTTATGGGCAATAATTAGAGGTAACAGTTGCTATAAATAAGCAAATATTTACTCAGCAAGAGGACAAAACTAGTTAACAGTAATTGTTGGTTTCTATAAACAAGATATTTCAGCTCATGGTTATAGTGAATTATGTAAGAAATAAGAGAAGACGTACCCCCAAGTGAAATAAATATATAGGGAGCTGGGTGAACAAACAAATACTGTTAAATATGAGTAGAAGTGAAATATTTTTCCTCAAATTATATTTCACAGACTGCATTGGTAGCATGAATATTTGACTTTTTGCGTTGGATTTTAATATACTTTCTATAAAGTTCTTTACACGGATTAATCAATTAATCCTCCTAGAATCCCTGTGAGGCAGGTAAGTAAATATTATTATCCTTATTTTGCAGAATGAAAGACTTTAAGTCATTAAGTACTGAAATTCTGCCCTTGTTAGCGGGGTGTCTCTGTTTTCAGAAACCAGCCCCTGTACTGATCGGAGGCTTATTCCAGCCATCCGTGACTTGTAATACTGTTTGAGAGACCTGCATTTGCTGCTTGCTGGACACTTATGTGCCTAGGCTTTTGCTCCCTCAAATGCAAAGTGGCTTTTTAGGGAATATCAGTCCACTATTTATTGTATTGTATTGTATTGTATTGTATTGTATTGTATTGTATTGTATTTATATCCCGCTCCCATTAGTGCCAAGGCACTACTCGAGGCGGTTACAATAAATATAATAAAAAATTAAAAAATAAGGATAAAAGCATTAAATGCAACTACAATTAACCCTTAAAAACAGATGAGACAGAGCAATCGTATACCAACAAGCAGCTCTTCCGGGACTTTCAAGTCATCTGGACAGCCAAAAATAAATCTCTTTTTGTGAATCTCCTTTTGGGCCTTGATGGCCTGGTTACAAAAGGAGACTTGCCCAGTTGTTGTTAGTGGTGGGAGGTTAGAAGAGTTAAGTCCAGATGCTTATTGGTATGTTATTAGATTGGCTTAAAAGGGAAACATTGTTTCTTCATTGCACGTCACCTTTGATCTTCTTTCTTCATCTTGTGGGATTGGGCAGTCTGCATCCTAGTAAGGGTAAGGCTTAAATGTGTTTCCTGCTCAGTAGACTATTTAGGGCTCAGTGGTTTATGTATCTGGCTGTGGAGCCAGAGTCTAAGAGTTCAATTTCCCAGTGTGCATCTAGGGAGAAGAGCCAGCCGTATGGCCTTGGACAACCTGCACAGTCCCAGCGTGCCCCCAGAAGAAGGGAATACAGTAGTAGACTATTTCAGAGTACTCTCTGTCTGGAAAACCCAGAAAACAGTTGTCATAGATCAGAACTGAACTTGATGGCACATGATGATTATTAAATTACCCAAAGCATACTTACGTAGTAGTAACTCCAATAAATAAATGTGCAAAAGATCAGGCTGTTAATCTCTTATATGTACTCTCTCCAAATTGTGGCCTATATCTCTTTAATGATCTGAAGTTGACTTACCCCCTGTAGAATTTGTCAGTGAAGCATTAGAATATGCAGTACACAGAAATGTCTTCCTGCTATTCTCCTCATGTCAGTCTTTTCTTTGTAGCATCTTGGGCTTTCTCACTTTCTTTTGGTAGAAGAAAGCATTGAGCTTTCATCCATTTTCAGTTCATGGCTTTTAATTAAAAATGAAAAGATGATGTTAGCTCCCCTCCTTCTGCCCCCTTTTTCTTCCCTGACCTGAAATTATAGGGCTCTGCTCACAGTGAAGCTCAGTGTTTGAGATCAAAAGAAACTTGTGGAATAGTCTAATGTTGGCATAACAGAATCTTTCGCAGTCTGTCTCCCAGCGACTGGATATCTGTGTGGCAGAGCTCCTCATGGGGATGTGGGGGATGAAATGAAAAACCACTTGTAAACACAAGAGAGAGAGAATAAGGAAGATGTTTTTGGTTAAGTTGTAAAACTGTCTGAACTTTCTTTTTATCATTTTAATAACGCAGGTTTTAATAATGGTATTCATTTGCAAACTAGGAAGCTCAGAGCGGCTTATGTAGAGCTCTCAAGTCTTCTTTGATGAGGCCGCTTGGGTTAACTTTAACAATGTAACAGTATTTTGTGCATGTACATCTTTGCTTAACCCTTGGCATCCTTATTCTTGAATGCTGCAACAAAGGCAACAGCTGGTGGGTAACTACTATAATGCGCTGGCCGTGAATGGCCACCCCTGCCAACAGTGCATCCACCTTGTAGGGTCACGAACCATTCATTTAATCTGTTTTCTAATCTGAGAACAATTCCCATTTTAATTACAAAGTTACAAAATTACAAAAATTTCCCTAAAGCAGAATTTTCCACCTTGTCTCCATCATTCAGAAGCACACAGAATGGAAATCCAGTCAAGGAAATCATATTAAAAATATGGAATAGGAAAATGGTAAAACAAGTGCCCTAAATAGAAGAGATTCATGATAAGGCATTGTTAATTATTATGAATTTCCCCAAATGTGCAAGTACTTTTGCTCTGTGATTTGTGCAATTTGTGTTCTTTACGTATGTTGTGGGTAGTGACTTTGAGACAAAATGAAAGGTGTTTTATCAGAGAAAATTAGATCAAAGACATTGTACTCTGTTCTTAATTTTCTGACCAAATACAAGCTTCCCATTCTTTATATTAGGTTTGAGCAGCTGGAAATCTTTGTGAGACTCATAGAGCTAAACCTGAGATTTAAATACTCTGTGTAGTCTAAGACTCCATGTAGGACAAGTCTGTTGTACAAAGCTAGAGTATAATTTGCATAAAGGGATATTTTTATCCCTTGACACCACTGGACTGTTAAAAATTTATTGGTTTTGAAGAGAAGCACTAAGTAATCAGTTGTCAGGTTTTCTCACTAACAGAGCAATCCTTACTGGTCGAGATAGCCAGAGACCAGATGAGCCAACACTGTGTAAATAACAATAATCAAATGCCATCAAGTCAATTATGACTTCTGGTGACCCTTTTCAGGATTTCCAGGTAGAGAATTCTCAGAAGTGGCTTATCATTCCCTTCTTCCAGGGGCACCTTGGGACTGTGCCGCTCGCCCAAGACCACACAGGCTGGCTCTTTTCTTGGGCAGCACAGTGGAGAATAGAACTCCCAACCTCTGGCTCCACAGCCAGATACCTAAACCACTGAGCCAGTCTTAATGCATACACTGAAGTCTAGGATTTTGGTAATTATGTTGGACTTTATCCACCCACAGCTAAATCTTTACTGCAACTATGAATGTGTCCCTTGAGGAGTTTTGGTCCAGTGAAAATCCAGCTCCTCCTTTATTCTGTCCCTTCTCAACCCCCCTTATTGTTCTCTGGCAGCACGTCTTCCTCAGCAGGGCATTTCAGCTGTCAGATCACTCTGTCCACAGATCTCTGAAATCAGCTGACAGATGGATATTTCTGCTGGCAGGCAGAGATTTCTGCTAGCAGAAGAGGCTTGTGCCTAATCCTGACTTCTGCAGGCACTTCTTTGAATTAAGACTGCACTGTAACTGTGTCACTATTAGCAATCCAACATGGAGCACAGCAAAACTTGTAGAAGAAGAAGGAAAGGGTGTCATACTCTAGGAAAAGGTGGAAGAGAAGGAAGGGGGCAGTGAAAGCAGAGTGGATTGTTTTGTGTTGTTTGATTATAAAGTTCTACCATTATAAAGCATGATTAGAGCCTTGTTTCCTGTCAAATTTTGAGGATTCATCCCATCATTCTTAAGAGGCATGTGGAATTGCTGCAGTGTTAAGTACAAACTTGAGCCAAGTTAAGAAAAACTGGATTGAAAATGGCTGCTCTGCAACAGTGTATACATTGTGGTTGTGCTGAGTAATGTTTCTAACAATTTTTGCCTCTGGGCCTATGCGCCAAGAGCATGGACTATGGTTGGCATGGGTGGTGGTGGGGTGAAAGACTTATAGATTGGATAGCTCAGTGGTCTAGGTATCTCACTCCGGAGCTAGAGGTTGGGAATTTGATTCCCCACTGTCTCCTTGACAGAGGCAGGACTTGATGATCCATAGGGTCTCTTCCAATTCTGCAGTTCTAAGATGATGATGATCTATCAACTCAGAAAAAAAAAGAGGAAAGTTAAGACTCAGCTCTCATCTGAATAAATTATTAGCTTCCTGGACTCTGTCATGGGTCCTGAAAGTCCTTTGGCCAATTTTCCCTGTGTTCCTATCTTGCCTTCTCATTTCCTTCCAACCCTGATCCTTTGTCAGATTGCACTCTGTTCATTTGTTCCTAGGGCTCTGCTTTACCCGTACCAGAATGATTTGGTGAACCCACAGAAGTTCAATGTTATGGAATCTAGATATTTTTTGCCTATTGGTATGCAAAATACATAAATATCTACATGGAGGGGCAACACAGCCACAAGTGTATGACTACGTAGGTAGAGAAGGAACAGATGCATTTTTCCCCAAGAATTTGCTACATATGCTTCCAATCTATTTCTCTGTGATGCATCTGCAAAAGAGATGCTAGCTCCCTTCCAGAGGAGCAAATAGATAAATGACCAGGTAGAAATTCAGCAAGTTCAGCTTTAAAGTGAGATGCTGTGTGCACGCATAATGATCCCGTTTAGTGTTTACAAATTACATGGAGGTTAATACTGCAAGATGCTGTCTCCAGGGTCATCTGATGAGTAGTGCCAAAACAGGATCCGTCATTCACCAGTCTTTCAGTAGTTTGAGGGATGATGTATTAGACTGGGACTAAATTGTACTAATGTAGGAACAGTTCTTCAGTGGTAACAATAAAAATTCCTCTTTATTTTTGGTGTCTCTCTGTCTGACAAATCAAATGTCTGTTATAGCTGCAGGACAGTCCTGACATAGACAAGAAAATCAGCAAATACAGAAAAGTGGGGAGTGTTGAAATTTATTTAACATGATTTTTTCAACCCAAAAGACACAGTCAATCAGATGTTCTGATTTAAGCCATTTCACTTCTCTCTCAAAGGCTCAAGTAAATCCCCTGTAAGCATTATTTCCCTTGATGCAACCACTTTTAGCAACCTGGATTGAGAAGTGTGGGTGAAACAGGTAACTGTTTTCGGAGAGAGATGTTCCAACAGGTATTGAGGTCCTAAACTATTGAGGGCTTTAAAGGTCATAATTAGTATCTTGAATTAAGCATGGAAGCTGACAGAGAGCCATTGCAGGCAAGCCAAGACTGGGAATATATGATTGAATTTACTAGTCCCAGAAATCAGTCCGGCCACTGCATACAGACCTGCTGAAGTTTCCATACTGTTTTCAAGGGCAGGACTGTTCTACAGTATTCAAAATTTGAGATTACCTGATGAAAAAACAAGTCAGTCTTTGGGATTTTCCCCTGCTTGGTGTCACTTTGTGAATCATAGTAAGCACAAGGGGTATCTGTAGACCATCTTGCCTGCTGCCATTGGTGTTGTCAATATTCAGGCTGCCCTTTGATATGTAAACTTTGGCATCCTTTTTCCTGCTGGTAACAAAGACATCATATTGTGCAGCAATGTCAGGCTGTTTCCTGGTGTTTTGAATTGTGGATAAAGAAACACAATATCCTATATTCATAAATTGGAGGGGTTTTTTGAAGAACGGAATTATGATCTTTTTTTCAATACGAACAGGTACAGATATATGTACACCCAAGCACGCATGCACGGTGATATTTCCCGAGTCCAGAGTACCCAGAGTACTCTTCTCTGATTGCTTTTGACACCTGCCTTTCCAAAATGACACCTTTTCTTGATCCAAGGACTTACTGTGTCTTTTCAAGATACAGATTTCAGGAGACAGGAGACAAGTTATTCTATGGATTTGAAATGAATAAATAGGAATAATCCTCTTGATTTCCAAGTAATCAAGTTCTGATTCTGTAACTTAGGTGAACAGCAAACCTAATGAGTACTTCAGAAAGAGAAATACATGGTGACATAGACTAGAGCTTTGTAACCTTAAATACCTTCTCATCCTGGGCTCTGAAGAATGTTGTTGTGTTCTATAATTCTTTCGGAACCTTTGTCAAGATGTTCAGAGGCTGAATAGTTTAAATGTTGGAAGCAAAAGCAGTACTTTCCTTCACGAGTTATGGATGATTGAAACAATTTGGAAGTTTTGCTGAGCAATGGGATCCATTCATAAGTGCGATAAAGCAAAATATGGGTGTTTAAAAGTGACCTTCTCCATACATTGAAATCTGTTAGGCAAGAACCTAGCATCTGACCAAATGCAGAAAAATTGCTACAGCTGTTGTGAAGCATAAAATGTGGTGCTTAGCAGCAGTGCCACTGGTGACACTCTGGTCTGCTATGGCAGCCCAGTATGTTCTGTGTTGCTGTAGATGAGATCCATAAAATCTTGCTTCTTATTCTTACAAGAGATGTGGAACTGCAGATTTTCCCCTCCTCATCCTGAATGATGACAAAATATTTTCTGGTTTATATTTACTGTGAATGTTTTTTGTGTGTGCTTCATTTTATAAAGGGAAAGATACTAGATTTAGGCAAACTGCCATAAAGACATGGTGCGCAAATTGCAGAAATCTTGATAAAGAAAAGAAGCCCTCTTTCTCTTGCTTTTGCTTTGCAGTTGAGGAATCTCCCAAGGCTTGGAGGTTTCTTCTCAAGGTATTACATGTATTGAGACAACCAAAATCAATGGGAACAAAGAATTTAGCAGATATTCTGTGCATCCCTGATGCAGAGAGTGGAAAGACTTTAGCTGTTTCATATAGTGAAATTATTTCCAAATGAATATGTATAGGACCAACTGTTAAAATACTGTAGGCTTTTAATATGACATTTTAACATGCTGCAAGCTTTCAGGTTAGGTCAAGAAAATATACAGAGAATCTGATAATTTAAACAATCAAGTCTTCTACTTCATGGAGTTGGGTCGGGAAAGCAGAAAATGAGTAACCGGGTTTACCCTACAGCAACAAAAGTGTGAGAGATGCCAAGGAGTGTGCTTCAGGACTTGTTTTAAATATGTTAATTATTTACATCTTTGGAGTAGAAGGGCCAACAGAAAAATATGTACATGTAAATATTCAAGGTGGCTTAATATGATGCCAACAATAGGAAGCTGAGTATGCCTCTAACCAACTCTCTCTTTCTCTTTGTTTCTTCTGCAGGGCTTGTGAAGTTGGGGGTTCACTGTGTAACATGTCAAAAGGTCGCTATAAAAATTGTCAACAGAGAGAAGCTCAGTGAATCGGTGCTAATGAAGGTAATTTTCTAATGGAAGAGCTGGCAGGTTTGGGGGAGGGGAGAAAACTTCTTGGCTCTATGTCTTCTGTTCCATGCAAAATTAATACCTTTAATTATGTTTAACAAACATCCCTGTCAGTACTTGGTTGTGATTTGCATAATAAAATGATACTAATAATTCTGGACTGGGGGGTGGGAAAACTGGAATTAAAGATGGGGCTGTATGCATAGGCTTTAATTACGAACAAAAATTAACATCATATGTAGCAACATAATGGAATGTGAAACAGTTAATGTCTCGGCTGGGCTGATGTGAGCTGTACTTTCAGCACAGGGTTATTCTGGTTCCATTGTTCTGACAGATGTGAGCTTCTGGCCTTGGTCTGTGATGATTTATGTAGATAATATCTGTATTTGGAACTTTCGTTGTTACTGGTAACTGAGTCTTTGTTGTTCATTTTAACAGAAAGGAGGCTCTAAAACTTTTTCTGTAAGAAATTTTAACAGTAGGCAAGACTTGGTCCAGGCTTGACAAAACTGGAAATGTATTTAACTTTCCTGTGTTCAGCTCTACTGATAATGTTTAGTGGCGATGGAAAGGACAGCAATGTAATCAAATGAATGCTTGTGAAATATTTTGATGCCATTAGTTCACCTTTACTAGAGGTTGTTCTTCTTGTCTATTTGTGCTTTAGGGGTTGGGGGTTCATTCTTCATATCTAGCAAGACTGTAAGAAAGACAAGGTGGCCTGTAAGGAACAATACCTTTCCCACATTGCATTAAAGAAGCAGTTCTTGCTTTATATTTCTCTACATAGGCACTTTAGTTCCTTTAAGCCGCTGATGTATACTCCAAGCTAGCAGAACAAAAGTGAGTTTCTTCAACTGCCTTGTAGCTTTAAGGAGATAGCCAGACAACTTTAGGATCCCCTTACTCAAATGCCAAATAACTGCTAATCAAACTTGCCCCTTTCATTGATGCATCAATGCCACCAGCTCATTTATGTGTGAGATACTGATTGGGGCAAGATTAGAATGGTTGAAAATGGGCATCACTTCATCAGCACGACTTAACTGAAAATGATCCAAACACGTTTTACATTTTGGAAGGAAGAAAAGAAGAAATGTATTTATCTTACTTCTCTCGCACTGCCTTCCAGTAGTACATTTCACAGAACCTGTCAAAAGGCTTGAATGGGAGCTATATTTAATAAGAAATCACTAATTTCATGCTGTGTTTGTTTATGTATTTTGTTGTATTTGACATGAAACCTGAAATACTGTGGAAATCTTGTACCTTTCAGCACCTCAAAATATGAAACTCACAATCTTAGGTTCAAGGTAAAAAGAATGCAAATTGCATGGATAACAGGTTAAAATTTGATCATACATTTGAATATACTAATATAATGGCCCAAATCCCATTACTTACAAGTTGGTGCACAACAGCAAAAGCCTTTGCTAACTTCTCAACTTGTGGCAATGCACCAATAAGATTTACATCAATTGCATTAGGCTGGTGGATGTAACTAATAGGATTTCAGCCGATGTCATTCCAAATATAAGGCTTTTTCTCATTTATATATTGTAGGAGCACATGTAAAACGTGTGAATTAGCCAACAGTCTTGTATGTTAACTAGACTCCTCGGAGACATGTTTCTAGAGTACAAATGTGCAGCTGGCTCGAAAGCTGACCAGTATAGAAAGCAAGTGAGGCAGGCTGGAGACTGAGCTGCTTTCTGATGCGTTTGGTTGCCTTGCGCAGTACCTACCCCTTCTCCATTCGATCCCAAACCCTCATCCTTTCTCTTTCTAGGTTGTGTGTGTGTGTGTGTGTGTGCACGTGTGCTCACGCATTCATGTAGCTATTTTGTACGTTGTAAAAACTGGCCTCTTCTCTGCAGCTGCTCTTCATTTAAGCTACGTGGGATTGAGAGGCATTTGGTAAAGTGCTTTCTAATCATAACGTAATACTATCAATATTTCTGGAGAGAATAATTCAGAATTGAAGCAGCTGGTCTCAATTAACAAAACTGCTGCTGTGGAGAGGATACACGGAGAGGCGTGGCGGAGATTGAAACTGCAACAAACGTGTCATTTGAGCCTGGATGGCCCTATCCAAGGCGCTGGATCGTGGGTGGATTTTTAAGTGTAGGCATATGGCTTATTCTCAAAGTGTCCATTTCAGCTTCTGAGGCTATTATATTCAGACTCATTTTACAGCACTTTTATTTCTGAAATCATTCTGAACAGAATTTTTAAGAAGCCAGCAGTCTGTTAACAATATCAAAACAGAATCTGCTCCTTTTGTTACATACATGGAGGGCTTAACAAGTATAAGTTATACATTCCAAAATAAGAGTCTTGTTTTGGTTGGAGTTCTCTCTCTGACACGGTTCTATTTCATTTTCTTTCTTTTTACTTTATTTATATGCAACCTTTCTCCCCACAGGAAACTCAAGGGTAGCCCACAGTCAAATTAAAATGGCAGAGTAATCACAATTTAAAATAGCATAAGATATAACCCTAAAAAGCAATTAACCACATGGCAATATTAAAAACCACAATTTCAGACACTAAAAAAAAAATAATTTTAAAATTTCTGCCTTCAAAATTTAAATGGCACTGTGGTTCTACTAGAACATTGATCAAGCAGTGATGCAAGTAGTCACCTTGGAGCCAAAGTCCAGAAATCCACAGCAGCATGTGGGTGGGGGATGGACATCTAAAGGGTATGAGATGGCAGGGCGAGTAGCAACCATGCCTGGTTTCAACACATTGGGAGTTGTGGGACTGATGTTGCTCACTACAGCATCCTTTCATTCTAACAATAAACATCCAAGGTTGGACCAGAGCTCTGCTACAGTCATGGCCAAAAATATTGGCACCCTTGCAGTTCCGTCAGAAAATGCAACCCTTCCCTCAGAAAATTGTTGCAATTGCAAATGTTTTGGTACTCACATGTTCATTTCTTTGCGTTGGAACAACACAAAAAACCAGAGAAGAAAAGTCCAATATGATACAATCCCACACAGAAACCCCAAAATGCACTGGCCAAAATTATTGGCACCCATAACTTAATATTTGGTAGCACCATCTTTGGAGAAAAAAAACAACGCTGAAATCAATCGCTTCCTGTAACCATGAATGAGTTTCTTACACCTCTCTACTGGAATTTTGGACCACTCTTCTTTTGCAAACTGCTCCAGTGCCTTCAGATTTGAAGGATGCCTTCTCCCAACTGCTGTTTTGAGATCTCTCCACAGGTGTTCTATGGGATTCAGATCTGGACTCATTGCTGGCCATTTCAGAATTCTCCAGCGCTTTGTTTGTAACCATTTCTGAGTGCTTTTTGAAGTGTATTTCGGGTCATTGTCCTGCTGGAAGACCCATGACCTCTGGTGGAGATGCAGCTTTCTGACACTGGCCACTACGTTGCACCCCACAATTCTTTGGTAATCATCAGATTTCATGATACAGTTCACACAGTCAAGGCATCCAGTGCCAGAAGCAGCAAAGCAACCCCAAAACATCTTTGAACCTCCACCATGTTTGACTGTAGGGACTGTGTTCTTTTCTTTGAATGCCTCATTTCTTTTTCTGGAAACAGTGCCATGATGTCCTTGACCAAAAAGCTCTACTTTTGTCTCATCTGTCCACAGTACGTTCTCCCAGAAAGATTGTGGTTTGGTCACAAAAGTTTTGGCATACTCCAGTCTTGCTTTTTTATGCTTTTGTGTAGCAGTGGTGTCCTCCTGGGTCTCCTACCATAGCGTCCCTTTTCATTCAGATGGCAACGGATAGTGCGAGCTGACCCTGTTGTACCCTGTGTCTGCAGATCAGCTTGAATTTGTTGGGAAGTTAATCTGGGTTCTGTATCCACCATTCGAACAACCCTTCGTTGTAATTTTTCAGTAATTTTGCTCTTCCGTCCACGTCCAGGGAGGTTAGCTACAGTGCCATGGGCTGTAAACCTCTTGATGATATTCCGCACAGTGGACACAGGAAGATTAAGATCTCTGGAGATGGACTTGTAGCCTTGAGATTGTCGATGTTTTTCCACAAGTTTTTCTCTCAAATCCACAGACAACTCTTTACACTTCATTCTTTTCTCCATGCTCAGTGTCACACACAACACAAAGGTTGAGTCAACTTTTCTCCATCTTAACTGGTTGCAAGTTTGATTACTATATTGCCCACACCTCTTACTTGCGACAGGTGTGTCTAAATACAAATTTAAGGAGCATCACATGCTTGAAGAGCAATTATTTCTTACAATTTAGACAGGGTGCCAATAGTTTTGGCCAGTGCATTTTTGGGTTTCTGTGTGGGGTTGTATCAGATTTTACTTTTCTTCTGTTTTTTTTGTGTTGTTCCAATGCAAAGAAATGAACATGTCAGTACCGAAACATTTGCAACTGCAACAATTTTCTGAGAGAAGGGTTGCATTTTCTGACAGAATTGCAAGGGTGCCAATATTTTTGCCCCCCCCCCCCACTACTATCCTAGTTTGTATTCCAACAATAAACCATTTAGTTCAGGGAAAAGAATCTTATTCCCCCAAGTTCAAAGCGAAAGAAGTATCTGTATGTAGCCCTTCTATTTCTAGCTTCTCCTGATATATTGAGCATGAGGACAAAGGATCTATTATTGATTCTAAAAGAGAGAGCAGTTTGTTTGAAACCACAGAAGCTTAATCACTTGTCATCCATGTGAGCATTTTAAAAAGTCGCATAATTCTGTTTTCCTGCAGAGAAGACAGAGTCTCTCCATTTTCCAGCCTACCCACAACTTCTTGCACTTCAAATTATTTTTTTAGACGGGAAATCAAACAAGAGTCATGAACACATGCTGTACCTGTTGAAGATGCAAACCTGTCAACAAGATTGGGACATCTCACTCTAAATTTAATGTGGTAGATGAACTGAGTCAGTTGTATAGATTTCAAAATTGTCTAAACTTAAACCCCAGATTCCTCATTTTCATTTGCTTCAGTCTACACAATGACATTGTATAGTCACATGTTGGACAGTAATGGATTTGGGGAGCCTTTTGATACCACAGAGAGACTTCCATGGATGATTTGAGACTCTAAAGATACAATTTAGATAATTGTTAGTCTTTCCATTTAGGCTATGTGCTCTATACTTGGAGACAACAGACAATGCTCTGACAGTCCCAGAACATCAAAGCACCATGGAAGTGTGATTGGTCCGCTCATCTTTCTTGCCCACCATGAGTTCAGACTAGGGTTCTTCTTGGATGAGTGGCTGGACCACTACAGAATGAATGTGGGAAATGTCCAAAGCAACAGACGCTGGACCCAGCTGACATTCATTGCATCCACAGCTTTAGCACCATGCTGGCTCAAGTTTTAATTGTAAAGACCTTCCTGTGCAACACCATACATTGCCCACACCTGATTTACAGAGCAGATGAGCAAACGGTTATTAGAGTTTTATAGGCTACAAAGGAAGCAAGGTCTTTGCTCAGAGAGCTTGTAACCACTGCTTAGAGATCTTGTTTCTGATAGGTAATAGGTCACCAACTTGACCTTATTCAAGCTGTGGATGTGTTTTACATATCTGGCTATACAATTGCCCATCTCTGTTTTAGGTGAAGGATGTGCATCTATTTAAATAAATAAATCAGAAAACACATGATTCATGCTTATTATGGACTTAATAAATGTGGACAAAAATGAAAGTCTATCAAGTGATTCTACAAGTGATATTGTTTCAAAATGGAATTACCTTTCGCTTAGAATTATTGTGCTTGAATTTAATGGTTTACATTGCATTGCATTGGCAAATGGAAAAAATTGGACCAATTGCTCTTGAAGAACATAACATAACGTAACGTAACATAAGAGTTCTGGAACAAGCAGAGTCATCCATCTGTGACAGTTCTCCACATCAGCCAGAACCATACTTTCTCTGGGTCATGTGGGGAACCTTCATGGAGTCTTCCTTCTTCAGACACTTCCTTTGCCTTAGCAAAGTGATGATGAAAGGGTGGAGTTAGTTTCCTCTTCTTTCTCACCTTTTTAGCCTACATAGCTTTTGAATGACTGAATTAGGCTCATATGTCAAAAATTTCATAGGAGTGGTAGAAATCCTCAGCTAGTTCTCCCTCATATGCTGAAGTCTCTCACCATCTGAGTGACATTCTTCTACTGAGAGCTTTCTTCCTTTGCCTCTCTCCTAAAATATCTGCTAGATAAAGAGAGGTTCATATATCTAATGCCCTGTTTTGTAAATGGGGACTTTCCCCCTGTGTCCTTGACAATGGCACTCTTCCTCTGATCTTTTCAAAATTCGGCAGGTCAGGTGCCCAGGAGACTACTGGGCTCCATGAAAAAGTTTGTCTTATTTGTATGGAAAACTCAAACGTTCTATCCATGTCCTTTCAAAGAGAACAGCTCAAAGAAAGATAGGCAGACGAATTAACAAATTAAAATTTTGGCCTGGGATTTCAAATTCAAGAAAAAAAATGTAAAATGCATGATTTTTCACTAAACTCTAAAACAAACACTCCTGTTTAATTTCTTGGGAGGCATGATACCTTTATGGAGTATGATAAAGCCTGTGTATCTATTACCATTTGGGTACGGAATTCCAAAGTGATGGATAATTAAACATGACTTGGGTCTCTCATTGAAAACCATGTGGTGCCTGTTATATATCACACTTTTTAATTGCCTCCCAAATTTAGTCAACATTGTACCAGAAGAGACAGTCTAACTGCTGTGCATTCCATTCTATTTCAGTTTAAACTGTCAAAATTATAGGTGGCAGAACATAGCTCTTCTACTGTAAATAATTGTTTCTAAAAAATGGATTTGAATATTTTTGTAAAAAAATGTTATGGGTGTAATTATAAATCAAGAAAAATAAGAGACCATTTTCACAATGCATAAGTATTCACATGAATTTTCATTGCACAGTATTTGTCACATCCAGTTTCTGAGAAGGATGCACCTGGCCTTATTTCCTGCCAGTCTGTGCAGATGTTGGGTGCTGCATTCTTGGGAGAATCTGGCCTTCAGTGTTCATCTGGGATTCTAGGATCCAACACTGAAAGTGTATTTTGGGTTGGATTAGATTTAGTTATCAAAGGCAATGCTGCTTTGCTTTCAAGTGACTGCCACGCTTGGAATCTGAATGGTGACATCTGTTGAGAGTTGACATCTATTCAGTACTGGAATCATTTAAACAGATTAGGGGAAACTGTTCTGGACTTATTTTTGCAATGCACCATATTATCTGAGAGCTGATTTCAATAGGAAGATAAGAAAAAAGCAGAAGCTAATTAAGAGATGGCTGGCTGGATAGTTCAATGATTTGGGTATCTGGCTGTGGAGCCAGAACTTGGGAGTTTGATTCCCCACTGTGCCTCCTACGATAAGAACTGTGTAGTCATGGACAAGCTGCATAGACCCTGGTTGCCCCCAAAAGAAGGAAATATTAAACCCTGAGTGAGTATTCTCTATCTCGAACCCCTCTAAAAGTCCATATGTTGGAATCAATTTGATGGCACAAACCACACACACAATTAAGAGTTATATGTACATGGCACAAAACACACACACAATACCACTGTTAATGACCATTAACAACCCATGACAATGGGTGGAGAAGGACTGCAGAAGTGGGATTATCCCTCACCCCCAGTCCTTTGTCCTTCTAAGGAGCCTATTCAGACCAGGGGGAAGTGAAACCAACGTGGAAGTTATACGTATCAGGATCTCCTACCAACTCTCCTCAGACTGAAGAAGCTACTTGGATGAGTAGTGAAATGTTTCAACCTAATAAGGAAGAAGTCCAGTTGCCGTGACTCAACTTCCTGATAACCACACCTGGATGACTGAGAATCTTCACAGATACACACACAATTAAGAGATATATGTACACTTTTCATCTTTCTCAACTATATGTATCTTGCTGGTTTAAAATGAAATCAGAATTGTGGACTTCATTTATGTTGTTGCTATCAAAATTTCATTGTTCTGGATTCTGGAGGATTATCCATTAATAGTACAAATAGCACAAAGTGTGTGTGCACAGCACACAGAAGTTGTTGTTACTGGCCTGTATGGGTTTCCATTTGTTTGTGAGTGAAGATTCCCTATTATTTGTTCACTCCAGCAGGAATATTAGATCCTAGGGACCTTTCTTACTTTGAGGATATAGAGTGTCATTAGAAGGATAAATCAACTAGTATTTCAGAAAAGTGGTTTTGACAATCTGAAATCTTTCAGTCTTCCTCACTTTCACCAACAACAAATTAGGAAAGGAAGCTAGCTAATTTGCAAACTAAGAGAGGACAGGAATCTTCCAGCCCTACCTGTGAGGATGTTCAGGATGTTCTATACTTAAAATCTAGCTTCTAAACAAGTTATCCATCACTTGCATGCATTCCTTACCTGAGTAATTAACAAGACAAGATAATCATAATTTTAAGCTTACCCTTGTGTGGTAGGGAATTTCTGTAAGCATAGCTTAGTGCTATATTTCCTTAATCTTAAAAAAAAAAAAAAGTACCATGATGGAGCTGAATCAAGAGGAAATCTCTCCATCCATTTTGCAGACACAATTTTGACCATGGAAATTCACTGGGTGTGGCAGTGGTGAACCACTCATTGAACACCTTAGATGCCTTGAAAACTCTGTTAGGATTTTCATAATTTGAAAGCAACATGACAGTACATAACAACAACAAATGCTTTGGGCAGTAGCTATGTAATGGATATTTTCACAGGAAACATTTCAAGGGAGACGGACTAAAACATTTAAAAAAATGCATCAAGGACCTTAAGACACCTTTTCCGTGTTTGTGGTGGTGGTGATGGTCGTGGTGGGGCATGTAACTGTGTATGGTTGCTGCAGCAGCTAAAGAGGTCATTACCACAGATCCCAGACAAATGACGAATCTGCTGTTTTGATCACTCAGAAAAAATAAAAACTTCACAGCACATGACAGTAGTAATGAGTTGTACTAGACAAACTGGTGCCAAGAGAGTTGGGGCCAGTTCACCAACTCTGTAATATTGGGAATGAAAGCTATTTTTAAATGCCCTTTTTATTATCTCTGAATTTTCTTCCCAAAGACTTTGAACTAAATCCTCTTTTGTAATGTTCTTATCCTTTTTTCTTTGATGAATTTTCTCTCCGCCTTCCTACTCTCTCAGCTGTTCCTGAATTTTCTTCTCCTAAATCTCTTCTGTCCTTTCTTAACCTCCCAGTGTCCTTCACTGCCCAGCCATGATGGCATAGGACTGAAATAGCACAATGGGGAGAAGTTAACTGCATAGGAATGTGGCCCATTTATTTCTCTGTTAAATCAAACCCTTGATTTTTAAAGCCAGTGTCCAATAGTTCATCCTATAATCTGTTCCGTTCAATGTGATCTTTCTTGACAGTATATTTGGATCCCGTCTTTTGTACCAAGAAGATGTACTGTACTATAATAGAAATTAATGACAGTCTGAAATCAACAAGTGAAGCCATTCATAACATGGCAGTGAAGCAATGTAAAAACTGTATAATGTGGCTGTTACATGTAAAGAGCACACTCCCAAAAATGTAGAAACAGTGTTGAAGAAAAAGTCTCAATTACCTACAGAGCCTGAGAGTAGTATTTCCCAGAGTTCACCACAAAGCTCTACTGTTTGCCTCAATTTGCATGTTATTCACAGGTAATAAGGAGGGCATATTATGCATGCAAAGTTGGATTTGGAACAATTTTGTTCTCTCCTGGTTCACTAGTTTACTTTTATGTAAATGTCCAGCTTAACATTGTGTGTAGTTTCTGACGGCATCATCTGGGTCTGCAATTCCTTAGGAATTGAAGAGTTTCAGAACCATCTGTACCAAAGAGAGTAAGAAGTAGAGAGCTGAGCATGAGAAGGTCAGCAAAGCAAGACTGCATGAACAGAAGGTTTCAATTTTAATGTTAAATGTTAAAGGGACTTTATTAGGGCAAAAATGTAGTATAAGATTCTTATTGAAAGTTAAATGGATAGGGTGACAGTAATATTTTATGCCCAAATTTCAGCACAGCAGTAAGACTCCAGCCTTCCAGAACAGGAAGAGAAGCTTGCAATCTGCTGGTATGTTAGAAAACCCACACGTTTCATTGGTCAGTATTTACATGTGTGGTCACAAGGAGTACTGAACCTGAGTGTTTCTAGGAAGTAGGAAGTTGCTGTGGAATGCCATCCTATAGTCTTTACATAGGAATAAGTCATATTAAGTTAGCTGGATAATTCTGTGAATTGTAATACCTGACTGTAAAGCTAGTAGTCAAGAGTTTGATCCCCCATTGTACCTCCTCCCAAGAGAAGAGCCAGCCTGTGTAGCCTTGGGCAAACTGCATGGCCCGAGACCACCACTAGAAGAAGGGACTGGTAAATCACATCTGGCTACTCTATGCCTGGGAAAGCTTGGAAAAAGTCCCAAAAAGTCAGAATCAACTTGACAGCACACCGTTATTTTAATTAGATCACTCAGAATCTAGTGGTGCTTACATTTGAGTGGCCGTATATAGGGTTGAACCATTGCTCTCTTCACCACCACTTTAGCCAAGAAATTGAGTTGTAAATATTTTGACTCTTGATAGAGCTTGATACAGGTTGTTGTTAGGTGTTGTCAAGTAGGAACTTACTTATAGCAACCCTAAGAGGGCTTTCAAGCTAAGTGAGATGTTTAATTCTGATTTATCACAACCCTTTCCAGAATTTTCCAGATTGAGAATACACAGAAGTGATTTACCATTCCCTTCTTCTGGGAGTATCCTGGAACTGTACAGCTTGCCCAAGGCCACACAGGCTGGCTCTTCTCCCAGGAGGCACAATGAAGAATCAGACTCCCAACCTCTAGCTCTGCAGCCAGATACCTAAACCACTGAGCAATCCAGCTAACCTAATAAAGGTTACATGCTTAATAGGAAAAATAATTAAGAATGAAACAGGACACCTATGAGAATTAAATTCTGGACTAGTCATAGCACTTTGACCAAGCTCCGGGAGGCAGTGGAAGACAGGAGGGCCTGGCGTGCTCTGGTCCATGGGGTCACAAAGAGTCGGACACGACTTGACGACTAAACAACAACAGTGATAGCACAGACAATACTGCATTGCCAGGCATACGTAATACTATATAACAGATTTTAGTTTTTAATATAACTCCTCAAAATCAAACTAATGTAGAAATTGTATTTAATTTTAAGTTATTTATATCAGCATTTTGCTTTTTTTTCTTTTTCTGTACAGCAAAGTTGAATTTTTTACAATCTCCAAATCTACCATAGTCTGAATCTGTAATTAAACTGAATGAATCTTCTGTAGTAAGTAGTGTTCATAATGTTAAAGTTTAAAAGGAATCATCACATTGCGCACTGGTTTTCAGCAGCCAGGTGCCATAATTGTTCTTGTTGCTCCAAAAACACAAGTAATGTGTTGTATTGTGCATCAGTAGTGCATAGCATTGTGGTCATCAGCAGACCCAAAGAAACCTAAGAAGATACTCTCTGACAGCCAATTCTGAAATTATATCTTGGAAGTATCTATGAAAATGCAGAAGACAAAATCAAAGAATATTTCTCTTGCCACTTAGGATTGATAAGATAATGGCACAAAACTTGGAAAATGTCTCTAAAAATGGGATGTAGAAGTACCTTATGATTTCACTTATGTGTTACTCACTGCACTGAGGTAGGTGTTACTCATTACACCTATAAAGTAACTTTAAGAGTACTAATTACATGAATCATTACCCAAAAAGTATTTCATTCTCGGATAACTCTTGTTTGCAGCTACTTACACGTACTGGCAATATCTGTTTACAAAACAGTTTTAAAATCAAACATATGAGTGACTTGAAATGAGGCTAACCCTTTTCTTCCTGAGCAATATAAAATAAATTGTGACTACTAATTATTAGCCCTGTTCTGGTCAAGTGACTTGGAGCATAGAGCAATTCATGTCTGGATGTAAAGCCAAAGGTGATGGTTCTGGACAGTCAATAGTCTAAGTAGATGGATTTTCTTTCAATGAACTGTGCATAAAAAGGATAGCTGAGCCCATTGTCTCCTCTTTGGAGGTCCAAAAGGATCAAGATATTCAGAATATCTGTTCTAAACTTTGGAAAACTGGTATCATGTTCTGAATTCAAAGGGTTTATGTATTAAAAAACAGACTGGATGCAGATGCTGGGTATATGTCATATAACAAGGGTTCTTCTGTATAATGAAATGTCAAAGAATCATCAAAAGCCATGAAATGGAATTCAGAATACATCAGTAGTCAACAAAAATCTCTTAAGAAATTAATGTGTTATACTATTTAAATTAAGTTAAAACAAATCAACCACAATTGGCCAAAGTCATTGGAAGCAGACATAATTTGAAGTGGTGTTGACAGTATTCTTAAACATTCTTATATCATAGTCATGTAGCTGCTTCTGTCCCTAGGAGTGTTAGATAAAGAGTCCTCAGACAGATGAGGATAAAAGCTATAAAACAACGCTTATTCACCAGCTAGTGGGTATGTTCCACCAGTTGTATGCATTTTCTAAAACATAATATCCTGCTTCTTAAGCAGAGGATCTGATTGTGTGGTATTTCTTGTTTGTTCCGTTCATTTTAAGGCAATCTCCAGAGGGAAATATTTGTGCATCTGGAGACTGTTAACCTTAGAAAATGAAACTTCATTACAGTAACATCAAGTGGCTGATTTCAACTGCTCAGAGACAGTATGATTCATTATGGTAAACACTACTTTGCTTCTGGGCACCTCCCTCTCAGGCTGTGCCATTGTGATGCAGGAAGAACACAGAGAGTTTTGTGGCTTCTTGACATATCAGCCAAAGCACTGTAGGGTACTGATAGCAATAGGGAGCATCATTATTCTTACAGTTACCTCCCCCCCCCCCTTGACCAAGTGGGTCTATTTGTAATAAGTGGTGAGGAAAGCTTTGCAACATCAAATTTTCTGTGAACTGATAAGCTGAGCTTCAGAACTCCAGAGTTATAAATACCTTTCGAGAAAGTGCATAATGGGAGCCCTTTGTACTGCTGTGGCTGCTAAAAATTATACAGCAGTGTAAAACATAACTAGTTCACTACTCCATAGCAGTGAGATGCACTGAAGGCCTTCCTTCATGTACTTACTTACCTGAAAATTAACTCATTCTGCTTGAGCAGATGAAGGCTATCAGTGTGCTGAGAATACAATGTGGGAGACTATCTGCTCCAATAAGAAATGAGGATATTGTGCTCTGGTGGAGCATTCAGATGATTGTATGTCAGCTTACTGAGCCAAGATTTCAGCAAGCCTTTTGCTTATATACAACACCTCTCCTTTTTTCTTCACAGCATGAACAATCAAAACTGGACGTCTCTAATTAACTATAGCTTCCTGCTCTGTTTGAACCAACAACTATAGGCCAGTTCAGAGACATGGCACTAGAAAGGAGCCACAGCAAGTCTCAGACTTGTGTATATCCCACCCACCCCGACTTCTCTGGTGTGGCTGCTAAGAGAACATTAGATGATTTTGTTTCTCTTTTTGATTAATTTGAGTTTAGTGTTACATTTGCAGATATCTGCAAGCGGGATCTGAAGGCCTTAGGAATGGACCTCAACAGATGGGAAAGCTTGACATCTGAGCATTCAGCCGGGAGGCAGGCAGTGCATCATGGCCTCTCCCATTTTGAAGAGACACTTGTCCAGCAGGCCGAGGCAAAGAGGCAGTCTAGAAACCAGCAAAATCAGGGAGCTGGACAGGGGACAGATTGTATTTGTCTTCAGTGTGGAAGGGATTGTCACTCTCATGTTGGCCTTCTCAGCCACACTAGACACTGTTCCAAGTCTTCTATTCAGAGCTCATTACTATAGTCTCTCGA
The DNA here is from genome assembly GCA_037013535.1 of Intellagama lesueurii. Classification (NCBI taxonomy): domain Eukaryota; kingdom Metazoa; phylum Chordata; class Lepidosauria; order Squamata; family Agamidae; genus Intellagama; species Intellagama lesueurii. The sequence continues at coordinate 101,218,060 of JBAJHW010000001.1, read as the reverse complement.
GACTGAAGGATGCCTAATCTAAAGTGTTACATTTAAAGACTAAACTGTAATTAATCTTAGTTGCAGTTTGTTTGAAACAAAAGAGCATCATAATCTATGGTACAAAGCTGGTGTTTTTCAGCCGGAACACTGTTCAAATCAACCATGGTTTGTCTGGTTTGTCAAAACAGCAAGCTGTAATTAGTTAAAAATTGAAACTAAAGGATTTGATGTCCTCCTCCAGGATGCCATCAGAGGAGGAGAGGAGAGGAGAGGGCATAAGCCTCAGTCTTGCTGCAGCACATTGCTCAAGAAGTGTGATTTCCCCCTTGTTATTTTCAGACACAGTGGAAGTATAATGTTGGATCCTGGCCTTAATTTCCCAGTTGATGTCACAGTAAGGAATAATATATTAGAAATGTCCTGCTTTGATAGTTCATGGCACAAAGGTATGAACAAAGAATGTGAGTAGATTTTGTTCATATGTTACCTTATGAAGCCAAAATATGGTTATCCCCAACAGGCCATTATGTCAGTTGCATAGCAGCTGGAAAAAAAACCTCTTGGTTTTCTTGCATCAAGGTCCTTGTTAAACTATGTCAGTTTTTGCAGTGTTCCGTCATCAGTATGGAAGGGACTGATTAGCAGATGTTCATAGGAATATATTCATTTCTATTCTGGTTTTCATTAGAGTTCTCTTGATGTAAAATTGAGGTGGTACAGGTAATGACTTCAGACACTTCATCTAAAGAAGCACCTTAAGCAAGGGCATTAATAGTAACTTCAATCCACAATGTTCACTCCAGCACATTCTGTCTAGAATAAGTATTCATTCTATAATGAGAATTAGAGACCCAAGAAAAAGCCGACTATTGGCAGCTGGTCTGACTTCCTTCAAATATTGAAAATTTTGAAGTTGGTCTTCTGTTTTCCTCTTAACCCCCAATTAACCAGATCTTTACATCTGCACAGCACAGTAATATATAATTACAAGAAAAGGCTAAAACTTCTTTACAAAGTGATGGAGCCTCTTTTAAAAAAAACTTTGCCTAGTCTGTGCAGACTCCTGTGCATCTCCCTATACTTCTGGCAACAGCTTCCCATACCTTTTTCTTTTTCTGTATTCTGTTTCTGATCTGTACCTTGGCGCATTGTGAGGCATTTCTCTGTTGTAATTTTATATATTTCTTCTTGAAGAGCTCAATGCTGCAAAGGTATTCCCATGTCTAGACATTTATATTGGTGAACACTGTGACTGAAGAAAACTATACTACCAGAAAACATTTCCATGTCTATTTCTGGATAGATCTCTTGGAAATCATTTTAATAGGATTATTATAATGTCAGATCATTGATTTCTATCAAATACAAACTTTATAGAAAAGTCACCGAAAGTGCAGTTATGACTTTCAGTAATGTTCATTTTCTCATTTTTGTTATGTTATGCATCTCCCTCTCAATCATCCACTCCTCATCTGATCCGAAACTCTTGCACTTCCAGAAACTGCATGATCAGAGTAACACATAAGATCTTCAGCTAATGGGAACAAAGCTGAAAGCAGAGAACTATGTTTATAACAGTGAATAAAGGTTTTGTAGATAGATAGACAGAGGCCTAAGTGGGTCAAAATACTTCCTACCATATCCAGTATTTAGCCTGTAGGAGTCATCCTGAACTGTAAGTCTAGGTCTTAGAAGTACCTTTCTGCAGTTTAGCACATTTCTTAACCTGAGGCAATTCACCTTTGAAAGTTATCCTTTTGCATAACTAACAAATAGGATGTAGCACCACTGAAGTAAGGCTGTATGTTTCACCAGAACCATTCTCACCTTTTGTAAAAGGGCAATGTAAAGTCAGCTTTTGGCTTGTAGCAGTGCTTGAAAAACAGTGAAAGGAGAACAGTAGTTCATTGCCTAGTTTGGTGGTAGGAATAATCCATGAGAAAGAGGTTAAGTGGCAACCCCAGACATAGTGCAAGGGTTTGGGTGCGGTCATCATTTTGGTGGCAGCACACCCTAATAAAGAAGGTGTGTAAACATCACACTGTTATTTACAGTATATGTCCTGGAACAGAAATGCAAGGGGTTGAGCAGGCTTATAGTGCACAACAGGATCAGAATTTTCATCTTTACCATTATTCATTCCAGAGAGACACATTTTGATTGCTAAAGACCAGAAAGGTGTATCCAAGACCTAGATTCACAGCTTAGAAACATTCCTAAACTCAGGATTCCTGCTAAAGGCTAAACAAGGTATTGGGTATAGTGAGTAATATTTTGACCCAATTAGGTTGCATGCCAGCCTTTCTGGAAATGTGTTATCTGGCCATTCTTACACGTGTCTTGGTCACATTTGGATTAGGTTATTAAAATGCACTGTCCTTGAAAAATGGTGAGAAGTTACAACAGGGATTTCTCTTCAACTGCACATGTACTTTTTTAGTCATGGTACTTCATCAAGCAACTCAGCATTAACTAGGACTGTATTTAATATTGTTTGGTCCTCCATGAAATATTTTGGTCGTAAAACCTGTTTAAAGATTTAGATTTCTCTTGCAGATCAGGCATGCCCTCCCACTGGTTAAGACGTTAATGATACTCAGTCCCTCCACTCCCTCTTACAATATATAGATAAACCAATAAGATTGCTACTACCCCGTTAAAGTACTACTGCTATGGAGCCTTTTCAGCAGGAAAGGATACTCTTCTGGGAAACTTACACAGCTTCCTTAACCTACTGTCTCCACACACTTCCCCAAGTAGGTTTTTTTGGATCCTTGGGAGCAGAGGAAAGAGACACAGTGGCAACAAGGCTTTGACATACCACAGCTATGCTGTGAAGTTACACTTGAGCAGGCAGAGAGAAACAAACCCTTTCAGAGTTGAGTATATTACATCCCTAATAATATTAATTACAGGCTAAAATTCTGTTAGTTATGCACTCAAGCAAAACCAAAACAGCATAACATTTTGAGGCATATTGTCTCAACTTATAGACGTGACTGTTGCATACTGAGATGTGTGACTCAGCATTCAACAGGTAATGGTTATGGTGATGTGTTAACTTGAGGCAGTTTGCCTCCAAAAGTTATGCTGTTTCCATTATGCCAGTATAAAATCCCAATAGAATTCTGGCCACAGTACAATTTTCTTTGGCTTCAGGGAGGGTGATGTTGCTTCTACGAACCTTCCCAATTATAAGGTTTATAGGAGTAGTGTTTCATTAATTTACAGATTTCTTGGTTTAAGGAATCTATCTACTAGGGGAACAAGTACAGTGTTTTGTTGTTTAGTTGTTAAGTCGTGTCTGACTCTTCGTGACCCCATGGACCAGAGCACGCCAGGCCCTCCTGTCTTCCACTGCCTCCCGGAGTTGGGTCAAATTCATGTTGGTAGCTTCAATGACACTGCCCAACCATCTCGTCCTCTGTCATCCCCTTCTCCTCCTGTCCTCACACTTTCCCAACATCAGGGTCTTTTCCAGGGAGTCTTCTCTTCTCATCAGATGGCCAAAGTATTGGAGCCTCAGCTTCAGGATCTGTCCTTCCAGTGAGCACTCAGGGTTGATTTCCTTCAAAATGGATAGGTTTGTTCTCTTTGCAGTCCAGGGGACTCTCAAGAGTCTCCTCCAGCACCACAATTCAAAAGCATCAATTCTTCGGTGGCCAGCCTTCTTTATGGTCCAGCTCTCACTTCCATACATCGCTACTGGAAAAACCATAGCTTTGACTATGCGGACCTTTGTCGGGAAGGTGATGTCTCTGCTTTTTAAGATGCTGTCTAGGTTTGTCATCGCTTTCCTCCCAAGAAGCAGGCGTCTTTTGATTTCGTGGCTGCTGTCACCATCTGCAGTGATCATGGAGCCCAAGAAAGTAAAATCTGTCACTGCCTCCATATCTTCCCCTTCTATTTGCCAGGAGGTGATGGGATCAGTGGCCATGATCTTAGTTTTTTTGATGTTGAGCTTCAGACCATTTTTTGCCCTCTCCTCTTTCACCCTCATTAAGAGGTTCTTTAATTCCTCCTCACTTTCTGCCATCAGAGTGGTATCATCTGCATATCTGAGGTTGTTGATATTTCTTCCGGCAATCTTAATTCCGGCTTGGGATTCATCCAGTCCTGCATTTTGCATGATGTATTCTGCATATAAGTTAAATAAGCAGGGAGACAATATACAGCCTTGTCGTACTCCTTTCCCAATTTTGAACCAATCAGTTGTTTCATATCCAGTTCTAACTGTTGCTTCCTGTCCCATATATAGATTTCTCAGGAGATAGATAAGGTGGTCAGGCACTCCCATTTCTTTAAGAACTTGCCATAGTTTGTTGTGGTCCACACAGTCAAAGGCTTTTGCGTAGTCAATGAAGCAGAAGTAGATGTTTTTCTGGAACTCTCTGGCTTTCTCCATAATCCAGCGCATGTTAGCAATTTGGTCTCTAGTTCCTCTGCCCCTTCGAAATCCAGCTTGTACTTCTGGGTGTTCTCGGTCCACATACTGCTGAAGCCTACCTTGTAGGATTTAAGTACAGCGTTAGAGCAGTGTAAATAACAATTTCATGAAATATGTCTTCTTCCTTGAAATAGGTCACATTATGAGTGGAAAATACTTTGCAAGTTAAAAGAACACCAATGTGCATTTGTAGTGGCCACCATTACCACTACCACAGCTTTCAATAGTCATATCTACGGAATGGGAAGGAGAAAGAGTAGTCTCTTCCATCAAAGTGGAAGGATTTTAGTTTGCCCTGTAATGTTTCTTAGTTAACTTGCTTGCAACAAATGAAGCTTAGACAAACTGTGACTCCATAACTGGTACTCTTAGAATTCCTTATCATGCTGCCAGAGTTAAACACAGTAGGGCACCCTAGGCCACTTAAGGGGCAGTACAAAGGGGTGTGCTTGTTTGTTGTATATAGAGCTGAGGTAAACCGCAGGTAAGTCAAGCTTTGGATACCAATCCTTCAACATACAGTTTGTTCGTTTGTTTATTAAAGTTCTAGACCATCTGACCAATGGTCACTCTGGGTGGTGTACAACAATAAAAACAAACTGTACAATATACAACAAAAATATACAATAAAACTAAAAGTTCCTATTTACAAAACATTACCCATAGGACTGCTGTGACATACAAATTTGAACTGTAAGCAAGGAACCATTGTTAAGCAATGGCACAACACACTGAATGCACTGTGTATATCTTCTCACACACCTTTCTAAAGCATAACATGCTGCTTTTGTGAATTAGTATTAAGCTCTATAGGCAGGTGTGGCGATTGCCCCAAGCCACACCTGTCAATCAGATTCTGGACCTCATTTGCATAAGCCTATGGGAGAAGTGGAGGGGTGGAGTCAGCAAATATAAGAGGGTTTGACAGTTAGAGATAGAGGAGATTTGGCACTTAGAGAGAGAGAAGTTGAGAGATATTGAATTTGCAGAGAGAGAGAGAGATAGTCAGAGAGATAGTGAGAACGGATATTAATATATATACTGGTCAAGATTAATAGATAGAGCAGGTGGTAATTGGTAACGTGATAAAATATATGACATCTTAAGGATTTGATTGTATGCACTGAATGAATAACATAACATCTTTGATTCTGATTTAACTTCATACACTTTAATAAACCTTAATAAACAAGTTCTGTTAACAGCAAACTGACAAGTGGTTGAGTAAAGTCTATTACATTGTGGATTAAGGAAATCCACTGGTGGCAGTGAGAAAGAGGGAACGTCACACGTGGTAACTGCTGGTGGGATGACATAGCGTGAGTCCTTTGTTTGAGGAAACAGAGGCCACGTCGTAAACGTCACAGCAGGCATCATTTTGGAACTTGAATATGAATTGTGCACACACATTATTTGCACTTGGGACCCTTGTTGTGGACAAAAAAGGATGATGTTGATTTACTGAAGATTTAGTAGCAGAATTTCATAGACAATGTAGAAGAGTCGGTATGTAATGACAGTTGTGCCAGCTCCCCAGTTGAGGATTTTTTTTTCCTGCTTAAAGAACTCCTCAGCAATAGTGGTCTAATGAAGATAGTAGTAATCTGGTGGGTTGTCTATATACTGCAGGAGGGGAAGACAGAGGGAGGTTGATTATCTGATCTAAAGAGGAAGTTACTTCTCTTCTTAATACTTGCAGTGTCTCTAGGGAAAGTCAGAGTGGATAACCAGATAGGTTTTATTTATATTTTGTAATGGCAAAATGCTCTGTCTTGTTATGATTGTTGCCTTAATTATTTCCTAAACACCAGACCCTTTCACATAGTCCTCTGTCTACAGCAAGAGCCAGAAGGGTCGTGGGACTACTGGAACCATTTTAATTTGGTTTTAGGGGCCATATGAGAATGATACTGCATAATAATCTGAAATTACAGTCCTGCAATGCAGCAAAATAGGAAGCAAGAGGGAGGGAAAATAGGCAACACTTCTTCCTGCACCATTGAGAACTGTGTATTTGGGTCAGCCGAGTCCTAAAGCAGAATTTCTGTGCAGTCTCTTCAACCCACTTTCATACATTATTGAGAAAGACAGTGAGCCTTTAAGAAACCAGGGCAAGTATTAATAAGCAACATACTTTTAATGGGATACCATGCCTGTGTACTATTTTCTAGCTACTGTTTCAAAAGGTACATATGTAAAGTGTTTCTGTTGAGTTTATTGCAATCTAAACAAGAGTATGAAAAGTGATTTTTTTTTGTAATTTTGTCAGTGCAATTCCTATTCACAGCATCTGGAATGTTTGGGAAGAAGGAAATGGTCCAATAGCAGAGAGAGTCCCAAATGTATTAATAACAGGATAACAAGTTTTGCCATGGGATACTGCTTTTGAAAGTTAGACGTGGCAGGAAAATTACATCCGCAGGACATTTTCAGCTTTCAATCTAAACTAGGATTTGTTGTCTGCTCTGCCAAGGTTCTTTCTCTCCAGTAATTTCCTTGCTCAATCCCGGTGCTACTATTTCATCTGTTGTTATGTGTCATCAAGTCACCTCCAACTTACAGCAAACCTATGCATGACCAATCTCCAAAATGTCCTGACCTCAACAGCCCTGCTCAGTTGTTGTAAACTCTGGCTTCCTTTGCAGAGTCAAACTTCCTCTTTTCTTGATGCCGTCCACCTTTCCCAGCATTATTGTCTTTTCTGGAGAATCATGTCCTCTCATGATGTGCTCAAAGTAGGGTAACTTCAGTTTCAAAATTTTTGCCTCCAGAGATAGTTCAGGTGTGTTTTTCCAACAATGCTTGGTTCTGCTTTGTTCTCTACTTTTGTGTTCCAGTCACATATGAATATAAGCATGTCTTGTTTTGATTCATGATTAATTTCCTCCTGTATGCTTGCATAAAGGTTTTCAGTGTCATATTGTTCAGCATCTGTAGTTGGAGCATAGACTTGAATGATGGTTATGTTGGTAGGTTCTCCACAGAGTCTGATTGGTATTATTGGTCAGACCTTGTATTATAGCCCCTAACTGACTGTGCTCCATTTTGCCTCAGTATTACACCCACTCTGTTTCTTCTGAGTTTTTCATTTCCAAAGTAGAACACTTCTGCACAGTACTAACAAAAGTTGGCTTGAGTGTCAGCCCAATTGCCTCCTCTGTCAGTGTCACATTCAGCTACTGCTGCGGTTCAATAGTTGCCTTGAGGAGGATGGATGCATCTTAGTCTGCGCTGAGGCTCCTGCATCCTCAGCGGGGGCTCCTTCACCTTCTCTTCCTCTGGAGCTGCCTGGCTTCTTCATGAGGCTTGGTTTGGGGTCTTGGCTTGGTGAGGAGGGTTCCTCCCGGGCCACCCTGCTGCTTACTGCCTGCTCCTTGCCTCTTCTAGCTGTTGCTGCTCAGAAAGCAGCAGGCCAGGGGGGCACCTTTGTCTCATTATTTTCTTTGTCTCATTATTCATGGCCCGTTCTTTGGGGGTGATGGCAGCAGCAGCTCCCTCTCCTTCTCCTCCTGCAGCAACAGATGCAGTGGCTCTCCCTTGGGCGTTGGGCAGAGTGCTCAAGGGTGCTCCTCTAGCTACTTACTTGGGAGCAAATCTTCATGTAAAGCTCTGAAGCAGCCAAGATGAGAACAGGGCTCCTGCTGCTGCCACTATTTCATCTAGAATTGTTTTTAATTATGCTTTACCACTGGACTCAGTTTGGCTTAACTGAACAGTTAAGCTAATCCACTGGTAGTGCATTACTATTGGCCCTTCCCCTTTATTTCTTTTTCTGCTGATTTTTTATCAAATCCAAAAGAAACAATTCAGACCGGTATTACAAATCAGTATTTTCACACCCACCCTTTTTTTATTATTTTATTTTTTTGCAGTGTATGCTTAGAGTTAGAAATCTTGATCTTGCCAAGTGGATTCAATTGCCTTCTATTTTATTTATTTCTTTTTTTCCCCCTCTGGCATCTTGGGAGAGTTCTCAGTACCTACCAGTATTGAATAGAAACTTATGATTGTGCAAGTTCTATACTCCGCCTGTAGGAACCATGAATTGAGATGTTCATTTTAGTAGCTCCCAAATTATGCTGTACCTCAGCTCAGCCCATTCTCTGTTTGTTTCTTTCTGTCTACTTATAAAATCTATTATGTTACCTTTCAATTACATGTTCAGCCTGAAGGCATCAATGTGCAATAAAACATTTCAATAAAGCATTAAGTCTGGAAACTCTGGGTCCTCTGATAAAAAAGAATTGATCAGACTTTCATCCCCATATCTTAAACACAGCTCTTACTTTGGAGGGAGAGATCCATGGTTTGAGTTGTGCTCCTGCCCCATCCCCGCCACTGCAGACATTTTCAGGACTGTTTGCTCTGGGAGTTCACAGCTCTGATCAAATAGACCAGACTTTTGGGGAAGAGATGAGGTATGTTGGAGGAATGGCACTAAGGGAAGGATATGAATGTGCTGGATCTGTTGCTCTGCCAGTGCCGAGCCATGCCTGCAATATGGAGGTGAATTTAGAGAGTCTGAGTTGGATCCAAATAAATTTTGTTTAAATGTGTGTTTTTTAAGGACCCATGGAGGTGGGGAAGGAAACAGACATCACATTTTTAATTCCATCTTGTAGAGCTTTGGATAGATTGCAGTATGGGAGCACTAATTGGAGCTCCTTCACCTTAGGACTGCATTGTAAAATTATTTAAAGATTTTAAAGATAAATCCTGAAGTCACAAAAAATGCTAAAACCAACAAGCAAAATTCAGTGGTATTATTTTTAATAGATTTGGAACCAGGCAGATCTCCTAGGGAAGGCTCTTCCAGAGCATGAGTTACATGAAGAAATACCTGATCTAGATCCACCTTTTGGCTTTCCCTGCAGATTTAAAGCCATTAGGAGGCTCAGGTGGAAGGAGGTCTTTCCATGTTTTCAACATGCAGGAACAGAAATGTTAATAGGCTTGCAGTGTTTTGGATTAGGGACTAGGTGCTCTGTTTTAGTGCTGCTGTGTCATAAACTGAGACAGTGTTGCAGCCCAGGTGATTGTGTTCCCCGAGCAGTGCTGCTGTAGGAAGGAGCATAGTGGCGTCTCATAAAGATGTTTCATAGTGCAGAAATGGTTGAAGAAGAGATGTGACATGGGTGGGACTGGAGCATGATGAAAGCAATTCACATGTACTCTCTTTAAAGTGTTTTTTTTTTTTTTTAAGCGGGTTGGAAGTCAGCACCTGAGGAAACAAAATGACAAATAGTATAATAAGTGAGCGTGACTGTAGCAGTAGAGGAGAATGGGTCAATTTTTACTTAACACTACAGGACAAAAAACTCCCACCCAACTCCCTTCAAATAGATTGCTGTGCCTTGTTGCTTTGAAGGTGTTTTGGTGTTGATTTTGTTTACTGTTTTTTAGTGTAGTATTTTTGAGATGGGCACAAAATGAACCCCGAACCAAAAACACACACAAACTGGGCTGGTTTGTGGTTCGTTTTGTGGGCAGTTCAGGGAACCACACTTTCACAAACTGAAACAAAACACTGAACTTTTTCATCATTGCCATTTCATTTCCCTTTGTTTCCCCCTGCTTCATGGGCTACCTCACTGGCTCTGGGCCTTCTCCTCCCCTACACCACACTGCTGCTGCCCAGCTGAGTAGGACAGTAGGCTGTCTAGGGCCTACGTCCTGCCCCAGTGCTTCCTGGGAGGCTTAGGGTATTATGAGAAGTGTAGTTTTGCTGCCCATTGTGCTACATATATAGGGAACTGTCAAAAAATTATACTTCTCATGATACCCTAAGCCAGGGGTCCCCAACCCCCGGTCCGTGGCCCGGTGCCGGTCCATGGCCTGAGCCGGACCGGGCCGCGAAGACAGACCTCCCGCCCCACCCCCCGCACGCACTCACCCCCGCACAGCCTGTTTGCGCCTGCGCGCCCGCTCCAGCATGCCCATGTGAGCGCTGCGCCGCCGTTTGTGCGAGTGCACGAGCGCCCGCACAAGCACCGCACTGCCGTTTGCGCATGTGCGTGAGTGCGCCCGCACAAGCACCGCACCGCCGTTTGCACATGCACACGAGCGCGCCCGCACAAGCGCCGCGCCGCCATTCACGCATGAGCACGAGCGCACACTCGTTCACGCAAGAGAGAGAGCGCTCGTTCGCGCATGCGCACGAGCACGGGGGCCCCCCGCCTTCCCCAGCCGGTTCGCGGGGTGAAAAAGGTTGGGGACCCCTGCCCTAAGCCTCCCAGAAAGCACTGGGGCAGGAAGTAGGCTCCAGATAGCCTACTGTCCTACTCAGCTAGGCAGTGCAGCAGTGGCAATGAGGAAGCCTGGATCAAGTAAGGTAGGTGCTGGGGCCCATAAAAGGGGGGCCAGGGTAGGAAACCCATGAAGAAAGTGCCCCTTTCATGTAGAGATCTGCCCAAACTGAACAAACTATGAACCAATTTGTTTTTTAAAAAATTCAGTGTGGATTGTGGATGCCGACAAACCACGAACAATCACAAATTGCCATTGTGCTGGTTCATACTCATCTCTAGTGGTATTTTATCCTTTTAAAATATTTGTATACTCACTGTTTTTATCTTTCAAATATTGTATTTTAATGATGTAAGCTGCCTTGGGTTCTCTTTAAGGAGAAAAGTGGGCTAAAAATATTTTAAATAAATAAATAAATACCTATTTACATTGATAGAGACTGGAGTAATCATGGAGCAAGTATGGTAGAATATTTAAATGCAAAAGACCGCAGTATTATACAATGAACGGCAGCAGGAGGGATAGGAGAAACAAATCCAACGTCCCTTTCATTTTGAACCTTCCAGATCAGCTTGAATTATATTAACACTGAGTCATTTTAAAAGTCAAATTGTTTATTTCCCTGTGCTAGACATGATGTTGGAATATAGTGCTAAGAATGTGTCAGAGACACCAAATACTTTTAAGTTGGCATTGTTTTGCTTAACACATGTAGCACAGTAATTTTAAACCAGGGATAGGAACGATACAGTCTACAGGCTGTGTGTAGCCTTAGAAACTATTGTTTGTTTTTTTTTAAACCCAGCCCTCCGCCTGAAGGGCAGGTGAGCTCTGGGTGAATACATCAGCAGTGGAGAGAGAAAAGGGAAAGGTCCTGGGGGGGGGGGGGGGAGGAGGGGGGAGGGAAATGAGCAATTTCTGTACCTCTGTATAAAATGGTACATTTTGTCCTGTTGTTGCCCTGTTAGGGTTTATGATGCGTAAGGGGAACAACAAATGATAGCTGCCACCTATAGTAGTGCTAACCATCAGACTGTTAAGTCTTCTCACATTCAAGATCTCCTCCTTTGTACCAGTCCTTCATGGCTTCCCTTTTCGTTGGTCACTGCACTGTCACCTAAAGGGAATGAAAGGCAACACTGATTGGAGCCTGCAGACAGTAACAGCAGGACAAGAGCTAAGCACTTGTATGTGACCTACCTCTGATTTAGCATCAAGTGTATGCTTTCAGGAGAAAAGGAGCGATCATTCTCAGAGTGCCTACCTCCTTTCCCTTATCCTTCTCATTAATTTTAATTTTTCCCTAGCTTTCCTGTTGAAAATGAATTCTTAATTACAACTGTTGCTGTGTTAAAATGTTTCAGATTCCTACAACAATGTATCCTCCCAACAGAGCTGGAAATAAATTCCTGCCAAACAAAGAACTTTAAACCTAGCGGCTCACAATTTACCATATCTCTTCTCTGTTTCTGTATTCTATTTGTATTTGCCACTTAAAATGATTTTTTCTTCACCTCATATGTATTTAATCTGATTTTGTTGGACATGCAGAATGTTGATCGCTTAGCCTGCTGCATTTCATTTTTTAAAAAGCCAGGCTGTGTTGACATTTTATTGAATCTTTAAACAGGTATGTATAACATACTCCCTCCATTCCCTGAGCAGTGAGAAGGCTGGAGGCAATTCTGTGGGGTTCAGTTCCCTTTTGAAATTTCTTTCTCTCCCTCTTCTGTTATACTATTCTAGTTAAGAGGGCTGGACTTCGGATAATGAGGACGTTAGAGTCTCCATTCAGCTGCTCCTCTCATGACATTAACTAACTGGATGTCCTAAACTACACTGTTCTGCACAAGGTTATTATGCGGACTGAGTGGGGTAGCTCATATATCTATATTCCACCCTGTGCTTAATGAAGGAACACTAGATACAAATGCTGATAATAATATATAGTACTTTTGCAATCTGTTTCTTCATAATAATTATTTTAGAATATTCAAGCAAAATACGTTAGAACTACGTTAAGTTCTAAAAACAGGCACCACAACCATTAATCCTTTTATCAGATTCCCAGACAAATACTCCAGACCCCCTTCTGGTCCCCATGGCAGTTTAATTCATATTGAGTGCTTTTGCTCTCACTCTAGGGCAAGCTGAACCTCGTGTTAGAGGCAAATGTATGTAATTAAGCCCCAATGTTTTAAAGAAAAAAAATAGTCATGGGAGGCTGGGATTTTCGTGGACGTGTGGTGGGAGAAGAGGATGGTCAACATTATCCCATCTACCTATTTCTCAGCTCATATGCCTTTTCTTGGCTTTTTGTTTGTTTGTTTGGTTTTTTTAAACTTACTTACAGGGCTCCATATGCTCGCACTTGCAAAGATATTCCCATATTACAATACCAGATGCAGGCACAGTTATCTGGACCCCTGCGGAAAGAGCAGATGAAGGGACTTGGGGGCTGAAAAATGGGACTTGGGGGCTGAGAAGACACCTTATGCCTTAAGCCGCCCCAATGCAGTTCCTCAGCTGAAACATTTCAGCCTCCAGGTATATGTTGTGTGCCTCTTTTTGCAATGCATACAGTCTTTCAGAGGGGGTGACTGGCAACAAAAGGAACCAATCAGACACAGTTGGAGGAGAAGGTGGCATATCTCTCTAACCACTCTGATGCCCTTAGTGGCTGAGTGTCTCCAAAGGAAGCTTCTGATTGGTTTGTCTCATTGCTGCTACTCTTTGTAAAATTATTTTAAAATTTTAAAATGGCAGATACATCATTGCAGCCATCTCCACTGACCAGTACAACCCTTTATTTTCCATCATGCACTAGCAGTGATGATAGGTATAAGGAGGGTTGTTGCTGCCGCCACTGCTGTGGTGGTAGGAGGAATAGATAGTAGAGGAAAGTGGCTAGAGGAGTGGGAGAAAAGGGAAGAACAGACTGTTCTCAGGGCCCTGTCAAACCTGGTAGGCTCCTGACAGAGGCATTGGTGTTTATCTGCTTTTGTGACAGAACTGTGCCATGGAACTTGTAAAAGAGTAATAAGGAAAATAGCACTACTGAGAATTCTGATAGAAATTCTTCAGCCTGAGCCCACCTGATGTTAGCAACCGGGTCAGGCCTCAGGCCTGAGGAACCTCTTAATGAGGGTGAAAGAGGAGAGTGCAAAAAAAAAAATGGTCTGAAGCTCAACATCAAAAAAAAAACTAAGATCATGGCCACTGGTCCCATCACCTCCTGGCAAAAGAAGGGGAAGATATGGAGGCAGTGACAGATTTTACTTTCTTGGGCTCCATGATCACTGCAGATGGTGACAGCAGCCATGAAATTAAAAGACACCTGCTTCTTGAGAGGAAAGCGATGACAAACCTAGACAGCATCTTAAAAAGCATAGACATCACCTTGCCGACAAAGATCCGCATAGTCAAAGCTATGGTTTTTCCAGTAGCGATGTATGGAAGTGAGAGCTGGACCATAAAGAGGGCTGACCGCCAAATAATTGATGCTTTTGCATTGTGGTGCTGGAGGAGACTCTTGAGAGTCCCCTGGACTGCAAAGAGAACAAACCTATCAATTTTGAAGGAAATCAACCCTGAGTGCTCACTGAAAGGACAGATCCTGAAGCTGAGGCTCCAATACTTTGGCCATCTCATGAGAAGAGAAGACTCCCTGGAAAAGACCCTGATGTTGGGAAAGTGTGAAGGCAAGAGGAGAAGGGGATGACAGAGGACGAGATGGGTGGACAGTGTCATTGAAGCGACCAACATGAATTTGACCCAACTCCGGGAGGCAGTGGAAGACAGGAGGGCCTGGCGTGCTCTGGTCCATGGGGTCACGAAGAGTCGGACACGACTTAACGACTAAACAACAACAGACCTCAGGCAACCTTAAGCCTTGAAATCTCTCTGTCAGGGCCAAACCAGACAAGACAGCTGCTTCATACTTGGAAGGTGATAAAATATTGGCCAGTGAGCAATCATCACACAAAAGCAAGGCAATTTGCTGCTTGTAGACCTGCAAAATCCAATTGAAAGATGATCAAATCTCCATTATTTCTCACAGCAGTTCCTCTTCTAATTACAAAGCTGCTGGCTATTCCAGTGTAGCCCTCAGATGCTTGGTCTTCCTTTTCCTTGTTGTGCATTGCATGCTAACTCACCATTGCTAGGAGGTGTTTTTGTCAGCTTCTGCTCTTGCAGAGCCAGTGTTTCCATGAATATTCCAGTTAGGGTACTAGATTTTGCAATTCCTCTTTATTTATTGTCAGTGTTCAGAGAGCCTGAAGTTACCAATTGCTGCAGACACAGGAAAAGCAAAATCTTCTTGCATGTAGTTTGGAAGTCTTTAGGCATATGGCCATTGGTCTTGGTTCATAAAACTAGCAGAAGTTGTAGAGGCGAACCAATTTGAAATAAAAAATGCAATTAGATTGTTTACTTTGCGCCCTTGTGAATTCAGTATGTTTTCCTTAGGAACCAGAGGATGCGAATAAGGGTCAGCATCACTGGTGCTTATACATCAGTAGGCAGCATCATTGCAGCCTGTGCCATCATAACAGACCACTAGAAATTAAACTGACATAGTGAGAATCCTTAACAGGTATCAGCAAAGTTAGTTTCCTGCTGTCCTTCAGAGAAAGCCCTGCAGCCAGAGGGAAATTAATGGGGCAGAACAGTGTAGTAAGCACATGATATTCTGCAGCTCAGATTAAGGACAGGGATATTCAGCCATGTGAATATTACAGTATACAGACTGGTTGTGATATAGGTATGTTGACCTAAGGGCTGGTTGCTTAAAGCATACTCACAAATTGTGCACTGGAATGTCCATGTTTGCCACCAGGCTTTCTTTTCTTGAGAGACGAGCATGCTTCAGACATTCACCTTTCCAACCCTCAGGCCCACTGAATAATTTTTTTTTTAATTCCCCTTAATTATCATCGAATCCTGTAAATTCAATCAGGGATGCAAAAGTGCCCACAGTTGGGGCAGCCTCCGGAAGTAGGGACTTGAGACAGTGGCTAAAGGCTAAATTCTAATTTCCATATTGGGGGGGGGGGGGTGGAGTCCAGAAAACAAGGGGAATTGAGGGTGGGGAATGCCCACAATCTTTAAGAAGCACAAACTTGATTGCGAAGAAAGATGTACACTGACAAAAAAACCAATATCTGCCTTTCATTTACATACTGCTCTGCCAGGGACTTCTGTTAACTCGAACCATGTCCCACCTCCTGCTTCAGTTCTACACTTTTGGAATGGTATCTTATGATAATTCCTAGCACAACAGTGAGTGGTTTTAATGCAACACTGATTAAAGGGTCAGCATACTAATCCTGTTGACTTGCTGACTGAATCACAAGGTTCTGATTTTTACAGCAGCGTTCTGTTTGTGCCTGTAGCTGCGTCTTTCTCCCTCTTGACCTTGCAGCCCAAACTGTTCAGCTTTCTGACATAAGAGATATAAACTGAAACTTTTAAAATTTTAACTGATCTCCTGAAATGTTCTGAAAGGGCACAATGTTGATATTAATACAAGGCAGTTTGTATATCAAAGAAACAAAAACAATTCCAATGGGGTCCTGACAGTTGTTTCTGTGGTGACTGTGGGTGTAATTCCCAGTCTGAGGTGCTTCAGGGGCCTTCATTGGCTTCGTTTGATATGCTTTGGCTGGCATCGCACTGCCAGGATTGTATTATTTATTTATTTTATTTTATTTTTGGTCTCTATCAGCACCGTTGTAATTTGCATCCACTGCTGTGCTAGGCCATAAATCAGTGCAAATGGCTACTTGCTCTAACTTATTGTGTGAATTCTGAATGTACTACCCGAGGCTCTTCCTCTCCTTACCCAGCTTTGTAGTCATGCAGCATAATAAATGCACTCTCTCCTTTCCCATCCAGAAGGTTTTCTTTGCTGATTTCCTTCCCCATTTCAGTGATTTACTAGCTGGCTTTAGAGCTCTCAGTGAAACAGCATCTCCTGCCTGATTGGCTGGTAATGATGTCATCTACAATCCCCTAATATCATGTTTTTGCCATTATAATAATTTGTCTTGTTTGATAATGATGTGACGAGGATTTAGTCTTGGGCTTTATGTCGCATCCTAATATGCTCTGTATCCACTGAAGCAGAAATGACAGCTGGACAGGGTCCTTCAGCTCATCCCTTCGGTTTCAGGCAGAATCTTTGTGCCTGTGAACATGAAAATTGCCTTGCTGAAAAAGATGGGAAGTCCATGTAGACCAGCATTCAGTATTAGTCAGCCAGATGTTCCTCAGAAAATCACAAACAAGACATGAAGGAAAGAACCTCCTTCTGTTACTTTCCTAGCATGAGGTATGCAGAAGGTATACTGCTCCTGAAAAAGGAGATTTAAAAATTGCAAACACACAGCAAAGTTGTTAATTTAACTATTAATTTGTTCAAGAGCATCCCACCTAAATTAATTATATTCCAATGTAAATAAAATAAAAGGCTAGAAGGAGAGCAGGGAGGGAAGGAAATTTACTCGTATAGGATTAATGCTTTAACCTAGAACAAAGGCTGCCCACCATAGTCCTGCCTTTGGATATGACTTTTGATCCCTCACAAATTTGGGGTTTTTGTTGTTGTTCAGTTATTGTATCTCACTTGCCTCTGTTTCTTAAAGTGCAACAGACCATTAAAAATAGATATGAGTCAGCCACGGCTGTGGAAGAATTACCACTGATGTTTGTTGTCATTTTGAAAGAACACAGAATGGGAGAGAATGCAGAGTGTGACAGGCAATAAATGTGCAGCAGATTGAAAGATAAGAGAAAAACCAGAAGTTAGGGAAAAGGGAAGGATGACAAAAACGGCTTGCAGTTGCAAAGAAAGAGACAAATGCTGGTCTTAGGTGGTAACTTGACTGTGACTTTATTTACAGGTACAGGCATGGCTGAATTGATGAATACCTAAAAGAAAACAGAGATATGCCCTGGAGGCCATTCTTCCTATAGCTATGTATCCAAAGAACTGGCTTCACTGATGTTGGCTTCTTGAATGGTCAGCTCCAGAGACCTCTGTGCTTGGAAGATACCTGTGTTAATTTGTTGCAGCAAGAACAACAAGGAGCTTTTTGTCACTTAAATATAGAAGTCATAGAATTGTAGAGCTGGAAAGAACTTAAATAATAATGATCATGTGTGTTGTCAAGTAAATTCTGACATTTCAGGGTTTTCCAGTAGAGAATACTCAGAAGTGGTTTACCATTCCCTTCTTCTGGGGGTGGGGAGGTATTCTGGGCCTCTTTAGCTTGTTCAAGGCCACACAGGCTGCCTCTTCTCCATGGAGGCAAAGTGGGGAATCAAACTCCCAACCTCTGGCTCCGCAGCCAGATACCTAAACCATGGAGTTATCCAGATAGCCATCAAACCCTAACTACACCCAAGCAGAAAATGCACAGCTAAAGCACGATTGACTTGTCTCCATCTAACCTCTGTTTAAAAAATCTCCACTGAAGGAGAGTCTTAACATCCTCCAAGGCAGTCCATTCCACTGTCAAACAGCTTTTACTGTCAATAATTTTTTCTTAATATTTAGGCAAAACCTTTTCTCATCATTAGAATCCTTTTGTTTGGGTCCTACTCTCTAGTGCTACAGAGATCACGTTCGTCCCATCTTCCATGTGTGAGTCCTTCACATAAATCTGAGAAGAGTCATTCTTATAATTCCTTCTTCCATATGACTACAGTTGGATTGCCTTTGCCTTGTGGCTCTGTTATAAACTCTAGGTGGGCAATGTGTGCTTAGCCCAAGGACATACAGGAAACCTGACATGGATTCTACATGCATTACCACATTATCCACCTCAGGGGTTCAGTCAAATAAAAAGGTTTTCATCTTTCACTCAGAGAACAAAGGCAAACCTGTCTGCATATAGGTTTTCTAAGGGAAGGTGCCTCAACAGAAAAGGCCTTATTACTACATAAAGGTAAAGGTAAAGGTTCCCCTTGACAATTTGTCCAGTCGTGTTCGACTCTAGGGGGCGGTGCTCATCCCCGTTTCCAAGCCATAGAGCCAGCGTTTGTCCGAAGACAGTCTTCCGTGGTCACATGGCCAGTGCGACTTAGACACGGAACGCTGTTACCTTCCCACCGAGGTGGTCCCTATTTATCTACTTGCATTTGCATGCTTTCGAACTGCTAGGTTGGCGAGAGCTGGGACAAGCGACGGGCGCTCACTCTGTCGCATGGATTCGATCTTACAGCTGCAGATCTATAGATCTTACAGCACAGAGGCTTCTGTGGTTTAACCCGCAGCGCCACCACGTCCCTTTATTACTACATACCTCATTTCAAAAAGCATCTGAATGCACAGGAGAGCCTGGGATGGGGGTGATGTTAACATTTGCACAGTTTCATGCAGGAAATATAATATGTAAGAGATGATCTGGACAAAGTCAAAGATCAAGCAAAGGTGGATTATGGGAATGTGGCAATAAAAGTTAAATTACAAAGAAACTTCAACCAAGAAAAAGGGATTATGTTGTTGAATCATGTGCAGCAACTGTGAGGCAGCCATGTTTTTACCAGACAGGAAAGTTTTTACCAGACAAGAAATTAAACTAGCCCAATCTATATCTAATTGCTATCAGAAGTCAGCTGAACCTGCAGCTCTGGCATGCTGGATGAAGTTAGTCAATGGATAAAATCCTGTTGCACAATAATCTTAGTAACTTTTCGTGATGGATTGCCATGAATTAGGAAATCTCTGTAGACATTATTTGTTGCACTATCTGTTGTACTCGAGTCACATGACTTAGCAGGCAACAGATTATGTCTATGAAGATTTCTTAACTTTGTTGCTGAAAGTTAAGCCTTCTGTGTAACTGCAGAACAGGATTTCACTCAATGCGTTTAACTTATGTTTAGAAGTTGTACTCCTTCAAGAGAATCTACTTGCCATCGTATGTACCTTTCCTCACCAATTTACTTTGTATTTATCATCCTCTGTTTAGTGCTTGCTCATCGGAAGGTAAACAGGAGGTTAATTTGTAAATTTGTTTACTGACACAAACACCACTAAGTAAAGGAAAAAATAAGTTAATTCTTGAGATTCCACCTTCCCCTGAATGTCTAGTTTCCTCCATTGTCTTCCATTCTGCATTATCTGTATATGCCTCTTTGAAGACATTCATATGCCTGCTGTGGAAAAATTCTGATTCTTCTTCGTGGTCTCTGTGAATGCACACTAATGGGTTAACTCGCGCCTGCTCAGAGTGATCTCGGAACCTTCTAGAGCTCAGGCACATGGTGCCGGGACCTCCCCCACGCTACCTATAACCCCGCCCCGGCACCGAGTGCTTCAGTTCCGTTTTTGCCGCCGCTGTAGCAGCATCTCAGAGCTTTTGCGTAGCGTTCTTCCTTTTCCTCATTCTACTTTGACCTCCCGGTTTCTACGACTTTGGACTGTTGATGATTCGTTTGGTTTGTGAGTTTGGCAAAGAAAGCATATAACTGGCTTGTCTTTTTGTTTGTCGTTGTGGACTTGTTTATGGCCTCGTCGGGCCCCTTTAAACGTTGCTCCTCTTGTCCAAATAAAGTTCCCCTTTCGGACCGACATTACCAGTGTTTATTTTGTCTAGGAGAGGAGCACCAGCCAGCTTTGTGTGCTGTTTGTAAAGGATTTACCAAACCGGTTTTAAAACAGAGGCTCCAGCGTTTGCGTTCGTTTTTGTGGGAAAAATCTCTCTGCCCATCCCTAGAGCCACTCATCAAGCCGCCACAGTCTACTCTGGTCGAGACTTTGTCGGCTGCAGCCTCTTCGCCCAAATGGGCTAAAAAATCGGCAAAAGCGTCTTCTTCGTGCTCAAAGTTGATGGCCTCGGCTTCGGTGCTGAAAAAGAAGTGGAAGTTGCCCCAGGCGCCCTTGGGCGCATCGCCTGTTGTCTTGCCATCTCTGCTGCCTCGACCCCGACCGAGAAGAGACTCTTTGGGCCCGAGCGTACCATTGTGAGATGAAGATATGTCGGGCTCCAGGCCGCCGGTCGCACCATCTCTGTGCCTGTCCCTTTCCCCAGATTGGGCGGACACCTCTGCGGAGGTTCAGTTGGTGGTGCAAATTAGCCCTGGCTCTATACCAGGCTCGATGTCGAGACAGGTGTCTCCATTGCCGCCTGCATCTCTAGCTGAGATGCCTAAGAAGAAGAGGCAGAAGACGAGGCACCTGGAGCCGGCGCCTGAGCCTGAGAGATACCACCACCGGCGCCTCTGGCTGGAGGACTTCTCCCCTTGTCGAGACTGTCCCAGATCTAACTGGGATGACTACGAGAATTTCCTCGAGCCCAAAGTCTTTGGGTTTGGCTGGCGTTGATATCGGGCGCTTTATGACCCTGACTTCTACAGGTTTCGTCACTGGTCCCGATATTACGGCTCCTATTCTCCTCCACCGTCGCCTCCTCGATATCGACGGCATCTAGGTGCCTACTTCTACCCGGAGGGCAAGCCTGAATGCAACCCTTTGCTGAGGGCTCACGCGTCTGCAATGGACAAGCCCTCTCTTCCCGTCCCGACGACTCGGTCTCGCTCAGTGCCGACACCTACACAACGCCCTCCTACGGACCCGATTCCGGCTGCCTCTTCACCTGGGGTCGAAGACGGCATTTTACCTGACCACTCTGCTCGGTCGGATGTTCCCCGTCGACAGCCTCGGCCCCGAGTGCTTACTCCGTCTCCAGGCCAGGAGGAGGCTTATACATCTGACTCGGAGGCTTCAGTTGAGGAGTTAGATAAAGATTCTCCTCCTAATCTTCCCACACCAGACTCCGAGGTGGCGGGAAGCCACCTACCTTCTCCCTCGGAGGATTACACGGCTTACTCGCACCTGAGATGCAGGATTGCGAAAGCAATGGACCTGGCAGTAGATCAGCCTGTTGTAGAAGAGGCAGACAAAGTGTACGAGGACATTACAAGAAGATCAGTCCCCTCCTCTTCGCATGGCGTTTATTTATTCTTTACTCAAGCTTGCTAAAGAACCTTGGGACAAGCCTTCTAACTCTTATCAGATACCCAGGAGGGTAGAGAACTTGTACAAAACGCATGGCTCTGGCACAGAATTCCTCTTGAAGCATCCCTTGCCTAATTCATTTGTAGTGGATGCTACACAAAATAGAGTGAGGAACCGGTCGGCCACAATGCCTAACAACAAAGAGGGCCGAAAATTGGACATCCTGGGTAGATGGATTTATTCTTTGGCGTCCTTTGTGCTACAGGTGGCTAATTATTCTGCAGCGATGGGTGCTTACTGTCATGATGATGGGATATGTGGCCAGAGAAATGTAAGATGGAGTCAGACAGGTTCTGTGTGAAGATGATTTGAGAGACATTGGAATGTGTTTTTCTAAGTGCTTTGAGAATGTTTTTCTGAAGACCGTTACAGCCTGGTTCGAGATAAACTGAAGGTCACATCAAGGGGCCTGTGGAAGACTCAATATTCCGAGCTAATTGGAGAAGAGATAAAACACCTGGACTTTCATGGGAATCAAGGGAGGAGGAAAGTGTTACAGCCCCTTGAGGCTAATTGGTTAACAGCCAGAATTGTCAAGAAGAAGGGAGGAGTTAGAGAGTGTAGAAAATGGACGATGGGTTATGTGAAAGTTGTTCTGTTCTGGGATCCGATTCCATGATGATGGTTTGAGTATGTGACTTGATTGAGAGAGGATGTAAGTACAAAGGAAGAAGGAGGTAGGGCTAGCCCACTGTAGCCCACCTTAGCCCAGCTTAGTAGTGTTTATTATTTTAATGGGAAATAGTTATTTTATTTAACTGTAATGATCTTTGAATATGTCCTTTATGCTAAAGCTTGAGCAATATAAACTGATTCTATGAAACTTTATTTTTCTAATAAAAATTCATTATAAAAATCCTTACAAAGGACTGGTCTCTTGAACAGCAGGGTCTGGCTAAATCCAGGAGGTGGAGAGGGCCACAAACTACCTATCTTTAAGAGTCCTACCTAACTGAGCTGTTGTGAGTTCTAAGGAATCACAAAGCCCATGTGTCTGTACTTGCAAAGTACTGGGTAAAAGTAAAGTGTTCTTTTAAGGTCAGACTTGTTCAAAGGGCTTACGCTACGCACTGCTGAGGTCTTGGGACTTGCCCCAGCGCAAAGGTGGTAGGTAAGTGGCCTGTCGAACTCTCTGACCGAGTGCTAAGCGCTCCTTAGGGAGACTAGTGCACCACACTTACCATCGCCACCTCTGGAATACTGCTTTGCCAGCCTTGCAGGCTGCTCCAGAGGAACTTCGCTCAGCCGCCCTTACCTGCCATCAGGAAGCCATATCCCTAGCTCGGCAGGAAAGAATTGCCACACAACATATAGTAGATGCCGCGTCCAAGCAAATTACGTCAGCAATATCTCTTCGACGACATGCCTGGTTGAGATCAGCTGGTATCTCTGAGGATGCTCGTGCCAGAATTGAGGACCTCCCATTCGATGGACTTGGTCTTTTTGATGGAAAGACCAATGAAATCTTAGACAACCTCCTGAAATTACGCAAGACGGCCAGGTCATATTCCAATCAACAGAGTAGGCCACGAAACTCTTGGTGTTGTTCTTTCCCTTACCGGCCTTATCCTGACCATCAGAGACCACAAAATGCAAGTTGTTCATTAGGTCCATCTCGTCAGCAGACTGGTAGGTAGCGGCCTCACCAGCAGGCACGCCGTTCCAACCATAGGCCTAAGCAAAGCCTTTAACTCTTTAGGCGCACCAGCAACACCTCACTTTTCAGTTCGTTTGGCACCCTTCCTTTCTGCCTGGCGATCCATCACTTCTGATGCCTGGGTTTTGGCCATTATAGCTCATGGCTATGCTATTGAATTTGATTCTTTACTGGCTACAGGGTTGTTCAGGAACACCATTCCCTCACCCCCCCCCCCCCCAGAGGAAGAGGTAGCCGCTCTCCTTCAAAAGGATGCCATTGTCCGGGTTCATGACCCTGTTTTTACACTTAGTTTCTTTTCCCGTTATTTCCTCATACCAAAGAAAGATGGCGGACTTCGGCCCATTTTGGACCTCTGCCCCTTGAATTCATATATCACACTCCGAAAATTCAGGATGGTTTCCCTCGATGGCACCATCCAGATGTTGAGACAGGGAGACTGGTTTGCAGTCATAAACTTGAAGGATGGTTATTTTCACATCTCCATTCGGCCTGACCATCGGCGTTTTTTGAGATTTTCTCTCAATGGGGTGATGTACAAATTCAAGGCCCTCCACCTTTGGGTTATCCACGGCCCCGCGGGTATTCACGAAGTGTTTAGCCCCGGTGGTGGCTTACCTTCATTTGCACGGTATCACTGTTTTTCCATATCTTGATGATTGGTTGCTGGTGGCGCCAACACAGGCCCAGTTGAACACAGACATATCGTTCACACAGTCCCTCTTATCTGCTCTGGGACTTCAGGTGAACTCCGGCAAGTCAACTCTGCAGCCCACTCAGAGGGTTTCGTACATCGGTGCAGTTCTGGATGCCTCTATGGGCAGGGCCTTTCTTCCAGAGGACCGTATTTTGAAGATTGAGCAAATGGTGGCTCTCTTCCTCCCAGACGCCAGGGTCTCAGTGCTACAAGTACAACGTTTACTAGGACTCATGGCGTTGACCACAGCGGTGCTCTGGCATGCCTGATTAAAGATGCAGTCATTACAGTCGTGGTTCCTGTCACTTTTCGACCCCTTGTTGGACCCACCGCCCAAGCTCCTATCAGTCACTGTCGAGCTCGCAGTGCAGCTCTCCTGGTGGAGCTTCCGCCCGAATTTGCTAATAGGGAGATCCTTTGGTCCTTTGGCTCCAGATGTCCAACTAACTACAGATGCAAGCCCCTCTGGCTGGAGAGCTCACTTGGGACATCTAACGGTGCACGGCTTTGGTCACCGATGGAACGGCCGTTACATATCAACCACCTGGAACTGTTGGCTATTTACAAAGCCTTCCATGTGTTCGAAAGATATCTCCTCGGCAGAGTAGTTCAGGTGGCGTCAGACAACACCACGGAGTGTGTGCCACCCTGTTTGTTTTACCTCAACAAACAGGGTGACACACACTCCCTCCGCCTTCTGTACTTAACCGTCCAGGTGTGGGAGTGGTGTTACGCTCGCCACATCTATCCCATGGCAGTTCACGTGGCCTCGGAAGACAATGTGCTAGCAGATCAACTGAGCAGGCTGCAAGTATACACCCACGAGTGGGCTCGAGAAGGGGGTATTCCTGTCCCTCTGCCACAGATGGGGCGTGCCCCAAGTGGACATCTTCACCTCTCCGACCAACACGAAATGCGTCTGCTACTGTTCAAGGGCGGGAGTCAGCCACCGATCATTGGGAGACGCGTTCATGATCTCGTGGGCGCACAAACTTCTGTACATGTTTCCACCCATACCACTGGTACAGAAGACCATTCTCAGGATATGCCAGCAAAGAGCAAATGTCATTCTGATTGCCCCTTGGTGGCCGCGCCAGCCGTGGTTCTCAACCCTACACGGGCGCGCTGTAGACCATGTACGTCTTCCTCCACTCCAGCACCTTCTCTCCCTGCACAATGGCACGACATTTCACCCAGACCTACAATCTCTGCACCTCACAGCCTGGAGGCTGCTCCCACAGTAGCCGATGTCCTTGGACATGCACGATGCCGTTCCACAACCCTCACGTATTCTTGCAAGTGGAAAGCTTTTTCAGCATTTGCCGCTACACATGGCTTTCCAGTTCTACCTACCTCACTGGATGCAGTGCTGCAATTCCTCCTCCTTCTTTTCTGTCGCAGCCTCTCCCACTCTACCCTGAGGGTTTACGTGGCTGCAATAGTGGCCCATCAGCCACCTTCTTTGGAGGTGGCGGGGTTTTTTCCGACATCCAATGCTCAAGCGTTTTGTGCGTGGGTTGAAAAATCTGTGCCCCCCTTACAAGTTCCCCACTCCTCAATGGTCCCTCCAGCTAGTCCTTAACAAACTCATGGGACCTCCTTTTGAACCGCTAGCCTCTGCTTCTGACAAATTGCTCTCACTAAAAACTGTGTTCCTTCTGGCTGTAACCTCTGTGAGGCAGGCCAGTGAGCTTGCCGCCCTGCGAGTCGACTCACCCTTCCTCCAATTTCACCCAGATAAGGTGACCCTGTTCCCCGACCTTTCTTTCCTTCCTAAGGTGGCCTCAAGTTTTCACCTAAACCAGCCGATAATACTGCCGACGTTCTTTCCGTCTCCTGCCTCTAGCCTGGAGCGGGCTCTCCACTCTCTGGACGTTAAGAGATCCCTTGTGTACTATGTCTCTCGCTCTGCTGCCTTCCGCTCATCCCAGCGTTTGTTTGTCTCCTTCCATGGACAATCGAAGGGTTCTCCGGTCTCTCCACAGACAATTTCTCGGTGGATAGTTTCCACAATTCGCCTGGCTTATGAATTGGCCAAGACTCCCCTACCATGTACTGTACGAGCCCATTCCACCAGGGCTGTGGCTTCCTCTACGGCTTTCCTCAGAGGGGTGGACTTGACAGACATCTGTAAAGCAGCCACGTGGGCCACGCCATCCACATTTGCAGCTCACTATCGCTTGGACATCCGAGCTAAAGCCGAGGCTGCTGTCGGCCATGCTGTCCTGGCATCTGTTCTTTTGTGACGTCCTGCCACCTGATAGGTAAGCTTGTTAATCACCCATTAGTGTGCATTCACAGAGACCACGAAGAAGAAAAAGAGGTTACTTACCTGTAACTCTGGTTCTTCGAGTGGTCATCTGTGAATTCACACTTCCCGCCCTTCCTCCCCGCTAGCCGTCACGTGTGCCTCATGGCATGCTGCGCAGCGGCGGACAGTTCTATGGAACTCAGGCACTCGGTGCCGAGGCAGGGTTATAGGCAGCATGGGGGAGGTCCTGGCACCATGTGCCTGAGCTCTAGAAGGTTCCGAGATCACTCTGCGCAGGCGCGAGTTAACCCATTAGTGTGAATTCACAGATGACGACTCGAAGAACCAGAGTTACAGGTAAGTAACCTCTTTTTACCAGGCAGGTTCCCTTGGGGAAAGTAACAGCAAACCTGTACTATTTTGGTGGTGATGGTTTCTGATATCTTTCTCTCCTGGTAACATTTCAGTTGTGGGCAACCAACACCCAAACTGCAGGTCTGTATTTGATGGTTACTGTACAGCTAGTGCATTTACTGCTAATGATATTGCAATGAGTAACATAATTGTATGGCTGTCATGGATACCTATTATATAGCATCTGTGATAGAGATACATGATCGCTGATAGCTCTTCTCTCTTTCATTCTTTTAGAAGTAGGCAAATGTAAAGATACTGAGAATGCCAAATAGCCCATTACCTAATGTGTATAGATAAGAATGGACACAGAATTAAAGAATAACAACGAACCTATTGAAAAGAATCTTTGAATTTAATAATCAAACCAGGATCCAGCCCTAGGTTTGCCCAAGAACAGCAACTGTATGTTTTAGATTAAATGTAAAGCTTTGGTGCTGCCTACAAATTGTAGCTCACCAGTATCAAAGAGCAAAAGAAGTCTTTCTGTGCTTCTAGGTCATATGTCTGATCATTGGAGTTGGAAACAGTGGCGAGGTAGCTATTCTCTGAACTCATTTGCACAATCTCTCCTCCCGGCATTTGGGTTCAGCATAATATTCTCAAGACTTCTGCATCTCTCAGCTACTCTGTTTCACTGTAGGGCTCATAATCTTCTTAGCTGACTAGGACTTTTTTTTTTTTATGATAGAATCCTAGAGGAAAAAGACAGTGAGAAGAGATAATTGGTTTCCCAGTTCTTCTCTCCTCAAAATTTGCTAAACTGCAGAATGAACAGAATGTCTTTCAGTCTTCTGCCCAGACAGATAAAAGTTTTAACATCAGGTCTTAAAATCCAGCGTTATAAAGAGCATAAAAACACTATTGCTTATTCTGAGGAACTTATTTGAGCTTTGGATTTGTTTACCAATCAAAGTTAAATCTTACCGGTGAAACAACCAGGAAACATGCCCCTGATAATCAGGAAGTCTCTGCTTGCCTTTGATTGGATAATAGATTGCAATCAGATGCTAGTGAAGTTTAGTTAGGAACTAAACACTAAGTAAATGCTGAGGAGATGGAAGAGGAAGTGTCAGGTGGGTGGTCTTTTCCCGTCTCTAGTAGTATTTTGCAGATGATTAGTGCAATTTCCATGTATAAACACTCAGATCTGCCACCATCACAGTAGTGGCAGTTTGGCTATAATTGTTTAGATGAGGTTAGAAAAGCCCTAATCATATGGAACAGGTTTGAAAAATTCATCCTCAGGTTTCATAATAGAGTTGGAGAAAAGTTTAATAAATGAGTAAACAGGGGAAAAAAAGTAAATTCTCTTTGCAGCTTGTGCTTTATGCACTTTGGGTATAGCCCAAAACAAATCATTCAAACTTAATTTTTAAACTTTGATTTAATTGTTTTGATTGCATACCAGCCACCATTTGATAACCAGGTATTGCTGTTCTAGCTGTTATCATAAAGGGGAAAAAAATATTAGGGTCAGACTGAGAAATGGCAACTTCTGACTCTTGTATCCTGACTTAGTCTATGAGGATTCCTGAATATAGTTTTGCTAATTTTTGCATATTGTTTTAAGTGTGTGTGGTGATGCTTCCCCCCCCCCCCCATCACTCTCATGTATAAAGTGCATAGCTGTTCTGTCTACTGCCGTCTCCCTCTGTGTGTATGAGCTGAGGTCAATTTGGCAGTAGAAACCTCTTACAACAGTAAGGCATTGTTTCTTTTGCTCACTTGCTCTCAAGAACTGCTGGACCTAACATCTAAGAGCAACTTTCCTGGCAAAAAAAACCCAACAATCTTGCCATGTACTTTTGGACTTTAAGTTCTGGACTTTAAGTTCTTCACACTGGTACAATCCTGATGAAGTAGCATTTAATCCATGGAAGCTCATTTATTGTGTGATGGTTTTTTTAGTGGTCTATAAAGGTATTGCCTATTTTTGCATTTGGATTTTATTTTTTTATGACCACATGGCTGCCCTTTACTTAAATTACTCTCATTTGGTATCAGTAAAGCAGTAAGCAAGGTGTACGGTGCTGCCTGTTGAAGCCTCTGGTGCATTCGTATAAATCATACTCATTAAAATGATCACTTACAGGCATTGTCTGTCACTTAGCTCAGCTCCTTGCCTCCTATGTGTTAATTCCTACACCAGCTCAGCCCTCATTGTGGCTGCCCCTTCTCACTTTGGCTCCTCTCCCCTGCAACCCTGCTTAGTTTGATAAAAGTCCTTGCTTGGGGGTTGCAATACTAAAAGATCAAAGAAAAATCCTGCTCTGATCCTGGGGGTACTGTGTAGTATGGAAGCTTGGATTAGAGAGTCCTCAGCAGAGTTCGCAAGGGCAAAGCATTGAATGACATGAAGTATCTGGGACCTCACTCTGTCTGAACTACTGACTCATTGTGTGCCTTGAGCAAGCAAGTGGCTTGACCCCTGTGCACCTTAGTCAGTGGAGCTGAAAAACTGGGTAAAAGGCAGAAACCTTGCTGAAAACTGATGCTGTGTGTCAGCTGAGCTCTCATTAGAATGTGGCAAAGCAAGGTGAATACATGACACTTGGGGCTTATATGCCATGAGAGAGATTTAGATTGGGTTTCCCTTGGGTCCAGTGCCTAGGAACACTAAGATATTGCTACCGCTATTCCCCAGAGAGCTCCAGGAATTTTTCTGCCATCATGCGACAGTTATATCTCCTGGGGAGACAAGGCTCTATTGGCTATGGAATTCTTGTATGTCACTGCAATGCAAAGCTTTGTTTTTGTCATGTTCTTTAAGGTTGATGCAGTGATTCTGAGAATTGTGCTAAGATCCACTCAGTCAGACTGTCTGCCAAATGCACGTGGAGAGATAAATCAAGGGCTCTACGCTCTCCCTTTTGGAGCAGGTTGGTGAGATCTAAATAGGGTTGCTTGAGGTTGGGTGGAGGAGAGATATGGCATTAGGTGTGATCCTTGCATCCAAATGGCATACAGACCTCAAGCAACCCTATTTAGTCTGATTCCTTCCACTGGCAGTTTAGGCTGCAGGCAATATCTTGATGTGCACTTCAGACAAGACAAAGATTAAAAAAAATTCTAAGTGATGTAGCACATTGGTGATAGTCTAGCAGAGTAAAGAAAATTTTCACTTCCTCTGCCCCTCAACTGAGGAGCATGGGAAGTGTTCAATTTGACAATATCCATAAGTGTCTCACTTATTAAGCCACTTTATGATAGCGGAAATTAACAGCAGAAAATGCCTTGATAGCTTAAGGCTTGCTTCTTGATCCATTCCCTTCTCAGAACTCAAGCCTGTGGGTTCCTTTATGAATAAATCCATCTTGTATTTGATCTTCCTCTTTTCCTGCTACCTCCAACCTTTCCCAGAATTATTGTCTTTTCCAGAGATTCCTGTCTTCTCATGATGCACCCAAAGTAGGACAGATTTAGTTTCATAATTTTTGCATTCAGAGATCGTTCAGGCTTGGTTTGATCTAGAACCTACTTGTTCATTTATCTGGCAGTCCAGGTTATCTGTAAAGCTCTCCTCCAGCACTACATTTCAAATGAATCTATCCACACAAAAAAGAGGTAGCCCCTGAAGGGGCTCATAAAGTTGCTGTTAGAGGTTCTCTGGGAATGGATTGGTTCACACTAGCAATTACAGTGTTTGATTACTGGAAAAAAATAGTGAACCAACTAATCCCCGCAGCACACCAAACAGGAGAACAAATGTCTGTCTGATCAAGCCCCAAGAAGCAAAATAATATACAGAAAGCCAAACATGTCTTTCTTGATTAATCCATGAAATAGATTAGATTAGGCTCAAATTTCGCATAGAGCTGTCTTTACATACCTTCACCAGTGCTGTCCAAGCTGGCATCTACCTCCCACCTGAGGGGTCTTTCCCATATAAATTTGTCAGAGAATCTCAGTTTTGACCTCTAGGATTACTTATTATTTTGAAGCATGATGGTGTAACAGACTGGTAACTAGGACCATTGGATCCCTGTTGGGAATTGGAATTGGCACACTAGTCCTACTAGCTTTGCTTGGGCTACACTACCAAGAGCAATAACTTGCAGCTCTACAACTTAAGATTGGCATCATGTTCTTGGTAAGTGAGGGGAGAGATGCTCATCTCTGTATTGGCTATCTAGGAAATTCTTACTTATTCCTTACCTCCAGTTATAAACAATGTGCATTTACACTGGCACTGCGATTATTAAAATCAGAGAATGGGAAGTCTATTGCAAATTACCCAAAGGTGTTAGAAGTAACCTTGCCCTGTTACACCATACAAAGGTCTGGAGGACTTGTTCCAAAATACTGGTAACTGCAACCAGCTGAGTTCCATGACCATTAGGAATTATTTGTTCCATCCTGCTTTGCTAAAGTGACTTTTCCATTGCCTCTTAGGAGCTGGTGCTTTTATATGGTGACTCATACAATCAATACGTAAGATAAAAAGAGAGTACACAGGTGCTTACATGAGACATTAATGGCATAGACATATTTGTTGTTGTTACATGCCATCAAATCACTTCCAACTTATCGCAATCCTAATGGGGTTTTCAAGGTATATGAGATGTTGAAAGAGTTGTTTGCCATTGCCACCCTCCAGTGAGTTTCCATGGCCAACTGGAGATTTGAACCCTGGTCTCTTGAGTCTGTCTCACACTCTTTCCATCACAAGTACCAGATATTAATTTGAGAATCTGTTTGTATCATGAGAAGGCCCATTTCTTCCTCGTCCTTCAGCAGCAGGTAAATATTTTTTTTTCCTTCTCCATTATAGTCTGTAGTGGTACTTTGCAATCAGATGTTTGGCAGTAGATTAATCTTCCAAAAGCTGGTAGTCTTTTAATGTTTGTTGAATTCTGAAAACAAGCAAAAAATGTTGGTTGTCACCTTATTGTAACTAAAGGTAGGGTGTTCTCTACCTTCAATAATGGGACAGCCCCATATATCATAGGCCTATCCTGTGTCCTTGTGTTAAAATTAGGAATGCCATTTTCCTTAATATGAATGATATATAGATTATGAAGATGATTCATGATATTGAAAATACAATGGGCATAAGTCAGCCATCATTTCCAATTTTTAAAAAAAATGTTTATGTGGTCTTATATAAAATAAAGATTCACAGAATGTCCTCTTTTCAGCAAAAATAAATATAGCATTTAAAACTAGATAGTTCTCATTTTACTTGAAAATAGTGCCAAATGGGACATTTGCTAAAAATATAGAACTCAGAATAGTGTAATCAAAGAGTAGGAAGGTCTATGGAAAGCAAAAACATTTCTGAGTGATTACTAGAATTATTTCTGATGGCTAAGTAGAGGGTATGTCTTCTAGTGGATATACAGTCATGGCCAAAAATATTGGCACCCTTGCAGTTCTGTCAGAAAATGCAACCTTTCTCTCAGAAAATTGTTGCAGTTGCAAATCTTTTTGGTACTCACATGTTCATTTCTTTGGTTTGTGTTGGAACAACACACAAAAAACAGAGAAGAAAAGTAAAATCTGATACAATCCCACACAGAAACCCAAAAATGCACTGGCCAAAATTATTGGCACCCTGTCTAAATTGTAAGAAATAATTGCTTTTCAAGCATGTGATGCTCCTTAAATTTGTATTTAGATACACCTGTCACAAGTAAGAGGTGTGGGCAATATAGTAATCACACTTGCAACCAGTTAAGATGGAGAAAAGTTAACTCAACCTTTGTGTTGTGTGTGACACTGAGCATGGAGAAAAGAATGAAGTGTAAAGAGTTGTCTGTGGATTTGAGAGAAAAACTTGTGGAAAAACATCAACAATCTCAAGGCTACAAGTCCATCTCCAGAGATCTTAATGTTCCTGTGTCCGCTGTGCGCAATATCATCAAGAGGTTTACAGCCCATAGCACTGTAGCTAACCTCCCTGGACGTGGACGGAAGAGCAAAATTACTGAAAAATTACCACGAAGGGTTGTTCGAATGGTGGATACAGAACCCAGATTAACTTCCCAACAAATTCAAGCTGATCTGCAGGCACAGGGTACAACAGGGTCAGCTCGCACTATCCATCGCCATCTGAATGAAAAGGGACGCTATGGTAGGAGACCCAGGAGGACACCACTGCTGACACAAAGGCATAAAAAAGCAAGACTGGAGTATGCCAAAACTTATGTGACAAAACCACAATCCTTCGGTGAACTGTAATGTGAACAGATGAGACATAATTAGAGCTTTTTGGTCAAGGACATCATGGCACTGTTTACAGAAAAAGAAATGAGGCATTCAAAGAAAAGAACACAGTCCCTACAGTCAAACATGGTGGAGGTTCAAAGATATTTTGGGGTTGCTTTGCTGCTTCAGGCACTGGATGCCTTGACTGTGTGAAAGATATCATGAAATCTGATGATTACCAAAGAATTGTGGGGCGCAACGTAGTGGCCAGTGTCAGAAAGCCGCGTCTCCACCAGAGGTCATGGGTCTTCCAGCAGGACAATGACCCAAAACACACTTCAAAAAGCACTCAGAAATGGTTACAAACAAAGCGCTGGAGAGTTCTGAAATGGCCCGCAATGAGTCCAGATCTGAATCCCATAGAACAGCTTTGGAGATATCTCAAAACAGCAGTTGGGAGAAGGCCTCCTTCAAATTTGAAGGCCCTGGAGCAGTTTGCAAAAGAAGAGTGGTCCAAAATTCCAGTAGGGAGGTGTAAGAACTCATTCATGGTTACAGGAAGCGATTGATTTCAGTTATTTTTTCCAAAGGGGGATGCTACGAAATATTAAGTTAAGGGTGCCAATAATTTTGGCCAGTGCATTTTTGGGTTTCTGTGTGGGATTGTATCAGATTGGACTTTTCTTCTCTATTTTTTTGTGTTGTTCCAATGCAGACCAAAGAAAGGAACATGTGAGTACCAAAACATTTGCAACTGCAACAATTTTCTGAGAGAAAGGTTGCATTTTCTGACAGAACTGCAAGGGTGCCAATATTTTTGGCCATTACTGTAGTTCATTCTTTACTCTTGGGACATTATGTGATTTGTTTATAGGATAATGGTGCATGTAGAAGTAGATATAACGGTTTGTACAACCCAGCCACATGACCCGGTAATCAGACTTTAAAAAAAGAAAGAAAGAAAAATTAAAACCACAAAGTAATAAAATGGAAGTACAGAATTTGTGCAGTCCTCATCCAAATACTCCAGAGTCATGCCAGAGGGTTTGTTTAAAGGATGGTGCTATGCACTCTACATAAAGCCATAAATCATCAGTCAAGGTCAGCAAGACAGAAATGCTGACTAGGAACATGTGCACATCATGAGCAAGTACTGTATCTGCCCTTTGTTTGTTTGTTTTTTTTCGGGTCTGCTACCTTACATGTTATCCAGATTGCATCCATCTGCTATCTTTTTTGGGATGTACTGAATGTTTGAGCTCAGAGGCTGGTATTTTATCTCCTTGGTTAATCTACTCAGTAGGTTGGCAGAGTTCCAGATTATCTAATTCTGGACCAATACCTGTTTTGTCACTGCCTGAGGTATGCTGCCAACTTTGTTTGGGCTGGCTTCTTTTGTCTGCCTGTGCTCTAATATGGAGAAGCATGTGTAGTGCTGAGGGGTGTGTGTGTATGCAGTGAACTACAAGTTGGCATTGCCTGAAGCCAGCTGCTGAAACCCACCCCCACAAAGAGCACAGGCTCTGCAAGTATTGGTTCAGAGTGCCCTTGTGACGTTTCATGCTGAAAAAAAGCTTCTGAGTGTTGGGGAAACCAGAGAAATTACCCCTTTGGAAGCCAGGCAACAGAGCTGAAGGCATTATTGCTTCAATAAGACAGCTGCTGCCAATTAAATATAGAAAGGTTGCTCATCTCAGGTTCATGATAAGGGAGGGGAGGATAAGGAAGTATTACTGTGGTCTCTTATCTGCCTTGCAGTCCTCTCGTTATGTTTGAAATAGAGAAATCATAGGTTTTTCATGGGTAAAGAGATCTGTAAAAATGCTTTGGTACTACAGCAGAAACAAAATACATCAGCTAAAAAAGTTATGGTATATAAGTGTATCACTGCCTATATCTTCAAAATATGATAGAAGTCTATTAAAACTCCACTGGAGTATCTGCATTGTAAGATACCATCCCAACTCTATTCTGGAACAGGTACACAGGTTTTACTAGCATGTTTGTTGAAGTGTGAGGTGCATTGTGCAGCTGTGGTACTTCTAGGGGGAAATCTGCAGGAAGGATACTTAATTCTTCCTACCCCAGCCATATCCCCTAGAAGTGCTTCACACATTATCCCCACAGTTGGGTGTTTCTTAGAAACAGAGTGTGAGAAATTTATGAAAGCAATCATAAGCGAGAACCCAGTATTTCTGTCCTAATGGCCAAAATCATTTTGTGTAATCTTACACTGTGTAGAGGAAATGACATCAGCTGCAATGGTACAACCCAAGTAGGGAACTCATTGCATGCAATGAGATATGGCAGTGGGGACTCTAGTTAGTAGCTGCTCATTGAACTCACTTGGATTCCTGGTTGTGCTGCTGCAGTTGATACCATTTCCCTTGTGCTGTGCAAATTTACACAAGAGGATTATGGCCAGCATGTAGCACAGTAAAGAAAAGGAAAACACTGAAGGATGAATTAGATCACTGCAGGTCATACAACAAGTGAAGGTGCCTTTTAATTTTAAATTTTAGGCTTCAGAGTATGTTTGCTATTTGTTCCAGAGCTTCCCTGCACTGAACAGAGTTTGGAATGTTAGTTAGGAACATTAATTTGCTAGTATTAAATGTTAGAAATTAGAAAATTAAGTAGTTGCTGTTAACATTAAAAATGATTCATTCACTGAATTAGTGTATTAACTCATTAGCTGAAACCCTATTGCTTATTGTAGTAAGCTACAACTAGAGTTGTCCTCTGCAAGTTCATTTGAATCAAAAGAATTTACAGAGGAGTTGACTTACCAAATCCCCGTGGATTCAGTTGGCTTACTGTAGTGTGGGTTTTCCAGGGTTTCTTCACTATTGATTACTAAAAACACATTTGTTATTAGGCCTTTCAAAAATGTTCTTGTTTCTTCAAAATAGCCTTCCCTAGCCACAATCTGTCAGCCTCCAAACCTCATCTCTTCCTGACTCTTAACATCCACTACTTGATTATCTTCATAAACTACCACTTGTTCTTTGGCTTTCCTCTCTATAGTTTCATCATCCTCCATTTCTGTAAGCTTATCCAGTGTATTTCTCTCTTCCTGCAGTCCCCAGTGATGGTGTGATTGGCAAAGAATGACCTATTCTAATATATTAGTTTTTCTTTCTTTGATAACCCCCTTGAATGTGCATCCATATTGCAGTTGGTGGGTGAACAGTCAATGATGGTTAAGTTCTTCTTTGTGGTTTCTGTGAAATCAAACATGTGGGTTTGTTCCATGCCTGTGTGAACATCCTCGGACTCTTCTAGAGCCTAGAAAAGTGTTACGGCATGTCTTCTTCAGTGTGCATGCTCTCCACCCTGAGGGCAGTCCTCAATTCCCTCAGTCCTCTGTTGACCTAGAAATAATAGGAGTTGCATGACAGATTGAGAGGAGGATGGGTGGGTTGTGTGAATTCACAGATGTTTAGTCAAGAACTTACAGTTACAGGTAAGCAACCTTTCCTTCTTTGTGATCTCAGTGAAATCACACATATGGGTGACTGGAAAGCTCACTTACTGACTGGTGGGATGTCACACCAATACAGAATAGATCACTACTCTGCTGAATGCAGCATCAAGCTTATCCCAGACATTTAGTCTATAATGTTTGAAGAACGTCAGAGGCTGAGACCAGGTTGCTGCCTTGCAATTCCTCTGAGAAATGCCATGGATGCAACAATCGCTATAGTGAAGTGCCCTTTTAGGGAACTGGGCAGTGACCTTTTAGCTAGTTGGAAGGATAAAGTGATTGTGCTAACTCTCCACTTAGAGAGTCTCTGAAGTGTGATATGATGGCCCCTTTTCAGCCTTTGGTGTAAAAAAGAAGGTCTATTGGACTTCAAGAAACTTTTAGTCCTGGATGTGTAAAAGGCTAGTGCTATGCAGACATCCAGAGTATGGAGTGACCTTTTCAAGTCTGAAGTAGGCAGTGGGGGAAACATAGGGTACCAAGGGCTGGTTTGGGTGAAACGCAGAAACTACTTTGGGTAAGAAAGATAAATAAGGGAATAATGTGAGTTTATCCT
The DNA here is from genome assembly GCA_037013535.1 of Intellagama lesueurii. NCBI lineage: Eukaryota > Metazoa > Chordata > Lepidosauria > Squamata > Agamidae > Intellagama > Intellagama lesueurii. Next base: position 101,181,147 of record JBAJHW010000001.1, on the reverse strand, counting down.
TGTGGAACTGTAGAAAGGGTAGATGGCACTGCAGGTCACCCAATTCACTAGCCCTGCATGCAGACGTAATTGCAACAAAAAACAAAGTATTGTAAGAGAGCAATTGGAGGTCAGAGGTAACCATCGACTTGAATGGGGGGTTTGTTAGCTGAGAAAGAATGAATGGAAGAGAACATTGCAGTGTCAGGGCTCTAATATCTGGGTAGATGTTTTCCAGGTCTTGCAGGAACTTTTGGAAGTCTAAAGAAACAATAAGCTGCAGAACTCAGGTTGATATGCTAATATTGCTGACAAATACACTTTTGCAGAAGACTAAGAAAGTCCTTTTTCTTTAAGGTACAATAAAAAGCAAAGGACCATATGTAGTTTAGGCAGAAGGTGAGCCCTCCGTAAAGATGTGGCAAAATCAATGAATTTCTTCCATTTATAGTTATAATTACATCCGTAGACAGCTTCCTTGTTTCAGTCAGTACCCTATTTAACTTGAATAAATCAATCCTCCAGACCGTCATTCTGAGGCAAGGGAGATCTTTGTTACGAATCGCACCACCATCCTGTGTGATCAGGTCTGGACATAGTAGGAGGTGATGAACATCTGTTGCCATTTGTCTGTGAGTGACAAACCAGCGTTGATGTAGCCACCAAAGGGCTACCAGTATTACTTCAGTGTTTTCTTGATTTAATTTTGCTACAACTCTGTCTAGAAGAGGTATGGGAAGGAAGAGAGGGAATTTCTTTCAGATCCACAGCCAGCCAAAGAAAAGTATGTTTTTTGCATTTTCTAATGCCCCGGGTTGCAAATGAATAAATTTCCACAGGGTCCCAGAAAATGCAACGGTTCCTGCATGCTTCTAGGGATAGTTTCCCCTTGTGGGCTAGAATCTGTCTGCAGAATAAGTCAGCTCCGTGGTTCTCCTCTCCTGCGATATGCATAGACGTTGAGTAAATGTGCCTCTCCAAACACCATTCCCATAATTGAACCACCAGGTACCAAAGGGACATTGAGTGTGTTCCTCCCTGCTTGTATATAGTGGTTGTGTTGTCTGTGACTGCTTATTCTACCTCGCCTGCAATTGGTTTTTCAAACACCTGGAAGGCTTTTATGATGGGTAGCATTTCTAATTTATTGATATGTAGCAGACTTTCAGTATGGGATCTGTGTGCATGAATTTGTCAACTCAAACAGTGTGCTTACCAACGTATAAAACTTGCATCTGTAGTGACTTGGATGTGAGGTTAAAGTTGCTTGATTGGCCTCCCTAGTGATAATTTGGACACATTGGTCCACCACGTGGCCCGCTCCACAAGTTCCTCAATGACATGTAGTCTCTTTTTGTTGCTTTCCATTAGGGCATTGAAAGAGACCATATACCAGGCCTAAAGGGAATACATTTTCAAATGCGAATGAGAGACCATGGATGTTGTTGATGCCATGAATCTGAGAAGCTTTTGAGCCACGTGTAACAGAGGCATGTGACTTGAACATGTTTGTCAATTCTAAGAGCTTATGCACTCTGTCTTAGGGGAGGTAAGCTCTTGCTTTCATGGAGTCCAATAGAACTCCTATGTTTTGATCTGGTGTCTAAGGAACCTGGAGGCCAAGATCTAACAAAAGACATAGGGTGAAAATTACACCTTTTTTCAACTTGCTCTTTGAGCTTGCTACAATCAACCAGTCATCTATGTTTGGAAATACGACTATGCCACAGAGCCTTGAGTATGCAGCCACAGGTGCTGTATGCTTAGTAAAGACTCTTGGTGCTATTGATAGGCCAAAAGGGAATGCTTTAAATTTGTAAATATTGTCACCCAAAGCAAAATGCAGGAAACACCAGTTGTCTGAACAGATGGTAATATGGAAGTGTCCTCTAGGTCTTTCACAGTGAACTACTCTCAGGGGACAGTAAAGTAATGGCAGTTAAAAACAATTGTTCTGGGATTCTGGAGGAACCCAGTGTATGGTATCCTTCTGGAGAAGCATTGTTATTTCCTTCTGGAGAACTTGAGATAGTAGTTTTGAAGTACCCTGTAGGGGGGACGGATGTGAACTCTATGGCATAGCCCTGTGGACTATGGTCAGGATCAAGACATAACTGGTGGTGCTGTGCCAGGTATTGATGTATGGCACTAGATGAGTGATGTTGAAATGCTGAGGAATTAAGGGGTAGTGGATCTCAGGCAGTGGAAAATCAAAGCTGCTGCTTGGATTTTGTCAGAGTGCAGACAGTCTGAACTATTGAGAGGAAGATTTTGGAGTTGGCTTTGATCTGTCTGAGGAGTATCTGGTGGACATTGAAAGGTAGGGACATCTCCAATAAAGATGGTCGGACCTTCAGTTGGTTTGTGAAGAGAAATCCATGGGTTTCACTGTATTTTATTTCTTGTAGAGTTTGTCCATGATGTCATCAGCTTTGGTGTTGAAAAGGCCCTCACCATTGAACGAAAAGTCTTTGATTTGTGATCTGAAGTCCTCTGAAATACCCATTGATTGGAGCCAGGCATAGTGTTGAAGTGCCAGTGCTGCCACCATGTTCTTTGTGATGCCATCAGTGGCATGACTTCATGCATTTCTTGAGTCACCAGAGCCATGACCTCCTGCTAGAAAGTTAAGGCTAGTATCTTCTTATCTTATGGAAGACTGTTGAGGAGGGGGTGCATCGTGTCCCATAGAAATCTATGATAGACTTCCATTGTTGTTTGGTAGTTGGCAATTCTGGTTCCTAGAGTTCTTCTTCGTGGCCTCTGTGAATCACACTGTGGGTGATCCGCGCATGCGCGGAGCCTCGTCAGGATATTCTAGAGCTTCTGCGGTAGCAAAAAGATACATTAGTGCAGACCCCTCCCCCCTGGTATATGTACCTTGGCACCAAGACTCTCCCTTCAGTTTCTTTTCAACCGCCGTGTTGAGAGCCTCGATCAATAGCTTCTGTGAGTTTTTTCTGAAAATGAAAGAAAGAAAGTTATTTACCCTTTATTATTTAAAAAATGTCTTTCTGTACAAGGTACAGAAAAGAGGGGTGAATACCGATATGAACTGGAGGAGTAGCATTCTTGTTGATCTGATTGTATATTAGAACTGAACAGGGAGGAGGAGATTGCTGAATTTCAAATTGAAGAGATTTAGCTATCAACAGGATTAGATCAGAGTAAGATGTCAAGTCCTCAGAGGGGGATGGGAGGTTAGTGTCCCCCACATCTGACTTGGGAGTTGTCATTAGTATTGAAGACAAGTCATCAGAGAGTTTGCCTCAGAGTGTTCAGAATCAATTGAATTTTTGATAATGATTTCCTGTTTTTCCTCTACAGGTAAATGAAAGGTAAGTGGTTCTGATATATGCTTTCCCAAAGCTTGCTTAGCAAGCAGAGACTTAGCCATTCCTGGTAGGGTATTGGAGTCCTTGAGTGGAACTGTAAATCAGTGCCAAGATTTTTAGATCCGAGGGTATTTGTATGGTTATGGAGTCAGAGTAAGCTCCGTCCTTGCCTTGTATGCAGTTGGTCATGGTGATGGGGATCTTGAATCTGACAAAGATACCAATGCATCTCATTGGCCAGCAACCATTGGAACTTATAAGGTTGAGACTGGAGCTCATCTGGACTTTTTCTGCTGTGGAGGCTAGCAAATAGGTTTTTGATGTTTGTCCCTTGAACAATATGGTGTCTATGTGGTGGAACTGGGGACTTGGAAACTGACTGCGATGGGGCACAGTCTGTACAGTGAGGTAGATGCTCAGGATCTTCTGTCAATACCAAAATGGAACAGTCTATATTAGGGCAAGAGTAATGTCCTTTCCTGGTGGGGGTGGTATGCCAATGTAGAGCAGTCAGTCTGGGGCCTCTTTCATGGTGGTTCAAGTGTTGAGTGCGGCGGGTTGATGTGTGGTTTCAACATTTTGAACGACTTTGAAACTGAGGTGGTATGATGATGCCTGGGTTTGGTCGATGTGGAGGCCATGTGGGAGAGTTTCAGTTCCAGTGACTTTGAATGAGAAAGCCCTCAAGACTGACAAGTATATGGGGCTGGTGCTATGAATATATGTATTCATAAATGGGCCTTGATAGAGTCCAGAGGTCTTGTTGCCTGGCATCATATAGTAGTGATAAGATGGTGGAAAAACCACTCTGAGCCAGGAATGAACTAGGTTACAGCACCCAAGTAAAATTGGGAAGGGCATTTAGACTCTTGCCTCAGCCAGTGGTGATGCTTCGTCAGCCTTTTCCTGCTGTAGACCCTTTGTCTTTGAGGGTTGAGCCTGATGTTGAGGGCACGTGGGATTGCTCCCAAAAAGCAAGTGATTCTTCCAGTGGAGCAGCTGTAGGTCTGTGACAGGGTATTGAAAGCTTGTCCGGGCTGCACTCAGGCTAGTGGTTAAAAGCTGGCATCAATGCTCAATCCTGTGACATCCCTTTCTCCGATTCCATGCCAAAATAGACCAAGTCATTGCGGTTGTCATTGCACTCACATTCAGTCAGGACCTCAATGCAGTGTATAGTTGGCTAGGTGAGAGGGAGGGCAGGGGTCCCTGGGGCAGAGAGGTCTGGCCTTTAGGTTTCTTGGATCTGGGCTTTTTGGGGTGAATGTTGGAATTGATGTTTCTTTTTTTTCTTTTTTCCTGTACTGGAGATGTTGGTTTTAACGTGTTAGAGGCGAAAGGTCTAATTTTCATTTTGAGGCTAGGTCAGAGGACTAAGATCGTTGTCTTTATTGGGAAGAGTGGTAAGAAGAGAACTATGTGAACAACTGAACTCATAGGTTGCTGCATTCCAGGAATCTCATAACTGATGTATCCAGGCTTACCCATCCACTGCAGAGGTCTTGGTGCTTGCAACTTGATGACAAAAGGCTACAAACCAAGAAGAGGATGGAGTTTCCAAGTCTCTTTTTGCTGACAGATTTGGCTATGTGGCCATCAGCGGGATTTCAAGACTTTAAATGGTTCACCTCCCTGTTTCCTTGAAGCAGTTTTTGATTCTCTGTGTCGTGTGCTCTTTCTCTTGGCTTAATAAGAGCGTTATTTGCTGATTTTCTCAACATTGACAAAATCTGCATGTTGAGACACTTTTCTTAACACATTGAGAAACTTTGTTGAAAAAACTGTCAACTGCTCAAGGATTATTATTTTTTTTGCTCCTTTGCAAGACTGAAAAGGCCAGAAATGTTTCCCATCAGCAAGTGTTAGCAAAAAAAGTATTTTCTGTGAAAAAAAATTTTTTTTTGCACAAAACCTCTTGAACGTTGCATTTTAAAAAACTCGTACTGCACAAAGCCCTTTGTGCAAAATCCCTTCCCCTCCCCCCCGTGGAAAAACACTTCTGTGAATTTTTTCAAGAGTTGTACAATGTGAAAAATATACAAAAACTCTTACTTTTACCCAGAGAGAAGGAAACTTTATAATTTATTTTTGTGACCTATGAGAACTAAATAAATGGAGATTTATGTCCCTAAATAAAATATACAAAAGACGTAGATGGTGGCACATAAGAAAATGAACTAAGCATTTGAATATGTTCTGAGTACTGCTGAGCTTTAAAATGCTAAAATTGGGGCCAGTTCTTGGGAGTTACATGAGAGTTAAAAGCATTAAAGTAATAAACTGTATTACTTGGATCAAAGTCCAGTCTCTCAGAGTGGCAAACAGACCATTTGTGGTGATACATACAATGCAGTTTGTATCCATAGCTAGCATTAAAAAGCAGCCAGAAATACTCTGTTTTACGGAGAATGGGCTGTCTAATATTTGGAGTAAAATAAATAGGTATAATCTATGCTGTTTAGAATAAATGGAAAATAATTTATTACATTTCAAATGGTGTGGCTGAATTGCTATAACAGAAAAGGTTATAGCTAGCTCACTTACCTTGAAGCTCTATTAGGGTCACTATAAGTCATTTCCAACTTGTCAGCATATAGCAAAACTCAAACAAGCCTGTTATGTTTCCTTGTTTTATGAATCTCAAACTGGTCAAATGCACATTTATTTGATAACTTGGGCTGTGAGCTAATAACAATAAGCATATAAGGACACTGCAGGTTTCTTCTGTTACAATTCAGTTGTGGGCTTGCATATTCATTCAAGCATGGCAGCTCAGTTGCATGTGCACACCTCCCTGTCCATATGCCTGAAGCCTGTGCTCCTTCTAGCGCAAAACTGGGTGGAAGGATCATGGCATTTGTGCCATTGTGTGTGCATGACTTTGTGCCCATATGCCTCATGTCACATAGAATGCAATCGTGTGTGCCTTGTTTGAGCGATGCTGGAGGGAGTCATTCAGTCCACTTTTAAACGCCAACCTGAATGATGTGTGCTGATTACAGATTAAAGTACTGTTTGTTTGATTTTGTCGTTTTCTCAGGGTTTTGGTATAGTTTTTGACTTTAAAAGCATATCAAGATGCATGCCAGAATGGGTACTTTAAGATATAATGTGTATGTGTGCATCTTATTAAAATTTCTGTAAAATTGTCCATGTGGTTTAACAAAGAAGGTTGATGCATAATGAAATAGAACAGATTTATCAATTGTATGTATCCATAGATGACATAGATTAGTAATAGAGCAGGGTGTGCAGGCTCAAAGTACACAGCATGCAGGCTCTAAAATGTGTGAGCTGACCTTCTGGCACCTGAACCTTTGCAAGAGGACCCATTACATTCCACTTATGATATAACAAAACATTCTCGTTTAGAAATCTTTCACTTGTTTTACAGTTCCTGCACTTTCTTTCGGGGCTGCTGTGCCCACACCTTGATAAGAAGAAATGGGAAAAGCTAAAGGGTAAAAGCTGTGGGCTTTTCCTCCCCTATCTCACTTCCACACATTTCATTTGGCCTTTTCAGCTGATCCTACCTGTGCAAAGCCTTTCAAGTTCCCCTTCAAGTGCTCAGATGTTGTAGAAGTCAAGTGAGGAGAGTTTGGCATTGACGAGACTAGCGGAAGAAGTGGAATTACTCTATCAGTTGACCTTTGATTTGCTTTTTGGTCTTCTGACAGGGAAATAAGGGACTGTGGAACCATTCACCGTGTTACCATCCTCATGGACCACTTAACAATAATGTTCTGCCCCCTTTGACACCCGTTTTCATTTCTGTTATAGACTGTAAAATTTGTATAGCTTCTATATAGACACCAACATTTTAGACAGTGTAGCAGCAGGAAATATATAACATAGGGTACATTTCTGTTGGAAAAGAGGACAAGGAAAACGTATGTGAAATACATTTCCTGGGTGAAATGTACACAGAAAGATGTTTCATAGACATGAAGTCTGAAATAGCCTTAGCTCCTGTAACTGTTAACACTGAATGTCAACTCACCTGTGATGTAGCACCACTTTATTTTCTCCCTTTAAAAATGCTGAAATAATCCATGGTTGTTTTTGGCATTTACACATGCCTTCATTTACATGGAAGCACTATGATCAGAGTTTGGAAATGTTCTTTTGGACTACCAGAATCCTCTAACAAGGGTGAATTTCTGGGAGATGTGGTCATAAAAATAACCTTTCCACCCTCAGTTTATGATGTGAACCTCAAGAATTTTTTTAAATTGCCAAGGTGATAAACACTCTGCATTATGATTATTTTTTTTGCTATTTTCATGTTTTCTTTTTCCTTGTATAATCTCTTTTTCAGTAAATGCTGCAAAATGTTATTTTATTAATAACCTCTAGTTATATGGTAAACTATTTTGCTAGAACTAAACTGATAATCAAATCTGGCAGTAATTAAGAAGACTGTGGAGGATTAGTAGGACACAGTTCTATCGCATAGTAACATTTATACCTCTCCTTTTGCCTCTCCCTGTCTGACATCCTTCCTTGGGGTAAACCTGCTTCACTTGATGGTGAATATTTTATGCAACACTGAGCATTTTCCAAACTGTGGTGTCCTAGTTTTTCTCTCTTCAGCCCCAAAGCAACATTTTACATTATGATGCTTTATTTGGGGTGAGGAGGAAGGACATGGGAGAAGAGGCTTCAGTTTTGCAAAACTGTAACAGACAAATGCACTCAGGCTTTCTTTGCTTGGATAGGGAATCCTGTACCTTTCTTCCTACAACTTCCAGATATTATGCTGAGAATAAGGGACATAAAATGACCCTGGCTACTTATTGAGCCAATTGGGTCTTTGTAAATAAACAGTTGTCAATCCATTCCTAGTTATCTGAAAAGGTGCTCCCCTTCCTCTCTCTAGGAAAGAATCAATTAGTCTGTGCATTTATCTCAATATCTTTTACTATTTCATCCTTCAAAAAAGAAAAACAAGAGGTTGCAAAGACTTGTCTAGAAAAGCAAAAGTTCAAATGGCGTGAACAAGGATCTTGGCTTCTGTTATTTATAACCATTTCAGACCTCTTTACTGGCTTCAGCAATGCATGCAGAATAGTTTGATTTTAGACTGGCAAGCTATGTGGGATCAATGACTGACACTTTAAATGCACACATAAGACAACACATGTAGCGTGCCTGGATTGACCTCACTAGCTCAGTATCCTGAGAGCTTACAACTCTGTCATTACGATGTACCATCTTTGTGCCACTGTACATCAAGATCATAGATTTAGGTCATGACATTAGCTCCATGGTGTTGATCAGAATGTCTTTAAGACTGTGTGTAGATGAGTCATGCCCACATGTGTCTACATTCCACTTCCTCCATGTTCCCTGTTCTCCTATCAATGTGTTATAGCCAAATGCAAAGGGGTAAAACTGCAGTTTTTCATGAAATAATGATTAAGACCAGTCTAACTTTTGGAAGAGTGGTGTAGCCTTCCTCAAGCATCTCCCCCCCCCCCCTTTTCTTTTGTGATAACAATTAAATCAGTGAGTTATCAGCCACTTACTGTATATTCGCCAAAAAACTGGAGGGATGTCCAGTTAGATATATTTTTTGTCTCAGATACCAAATGCAGCTGGAATTTGTTTGTTTAGTCATTAAGTCGTGTTCGACTCTTCGTGACCCCATGGACCAGAGCACGCCAGGCCCTTCTGTCTTCCACTGCCTCCCGGAGTTGGGTCAAATTCATGTTGGTAGCTTCGATGACACTGTCCAACCATCTCATCCTCTGTCGTCCCCTTCTCCTCTTGCCTTCACACTTTCCCAACATCAGGGTCTTTTCCAGGGAGTCTTCTCTTCTCATGAGATGGCCAAAGTATTGGAGCCTCCGCTTCAGGATCTGTCCTTCCAGTGAGCACTCAGGGTTGATTTCCCTGAGCTGGAATTACCTGTATGCAATTCTTATTTTGTATACAAACACTAAACATATCAGAGTTCGTATGATGGAGTGGATAGAGTGTTAAACTAGGACTCAGGAGACCTGAGGTATGTGGAATTTATTTCTGGGCAGGGCAGTAGAGAGACCTGCGGAGAGTGGGGGAGTCCACTTGCATTGCTGAATATTCACATTGGATATAATACATCTAAAGGGCATACACCATTTGTTTTATAGTTTTGTTACAATTTTGTACCAATATTCAAAGCAACTATGCAAAAGTCTGTGAAAGCTGGACAAACTTTCTATATATCTTTTCTGTTAACTGTTTTGTTTAAATGATGTTAGCCTTGGGCACTAATTTATGGGGAAAAGACATGATACAACTCATTTCAATCAATCAATCAATCAATCAATCAATCAATCAAAAATGTTATTTGCCCTTAAAAGACCTTAATCAGGCTCTGTCTCAGGATTTCCTGAATTGCAGGAACCAGTTTAATGACATACATGCAAAACATGTCAACTTTAAAAATGTACATGTTCTTCTTACTGTGTTCTGTGTTCGGAGGTGGCAGTAGGGTCCACCCGGGATTTGCCTAAGAATAGCCACTTGACTTTGGATTGAGCTCTGCATGGTTCCTATCTACATTGTCTGTGAGCTCAGCAAGGTTAGGGTACTATGTGCATCTTTGGCAGGAGCAACCTGTCATAGTGCTTGCCCATGCCAAAGAATTCTTGAATGAAATAACGAGATTTTTCCTATTATGTCTGTGTTATTCACTGTGACCAGGGGTGAGCATTTTCAGCTGACACAGGTGCAAACAATAAATTAATAATAGTGTTCATCTAGCCATGTGTGCTTCTTCCCATTGTTGTGGGGAATTTTCTCAACAAGCAATTTTACAAACATAGAGCAGTTTGGTCATCACTCTTAGGCTGATGAGACTGCTAATCTGTTTTAATCTTGTGAGCTCACACCCTTCATAGTGTGTTCATTTGGTGAAAATGAAATATTTAATTTCATTTTGTGCTTGATTTGTAGTTGTCTTTGACAATTATGCCATTCCCTTTCTACAATCAGGACTGCCATTTACATTTCAGTCCATATTAATTTCTGCATTTATTCAGTTTATGTTTACCAATAAGAGGCAATGGGGTCAAGTGGCCCCACCCAAGTCATTTTGTGTGGAATGATTCTCTTCCTATTGTATTATGTTCTATCATTATCTCTGGCTTTTAGTTCCCTTATGTACCACAGGATTTCCACCACTTCACAGTTGCCACCACAACAACTCATTCTTGAAATGAATACAGGCAGGAGTTTAGGTAGACGTCCAGGGGGCTGTGTCTCAGCCTGTGTTTCTCCACTTTTCAGGAAGTCATTGGAAGGTTTTGTCATGTGTTGGCCTGTTCATTCCCTCTATCTTTCATAATCTTTTCCTACATTGTCTTATTTGTTTATTTAAATTATTTCTATGCAGCCTTTCTCCCCATAGGCGAGAACAGGTGAAATAAGCAATTTTAAAACAGTATATAAATGTCATGATTAAAAAACAATTAAACATGCATTAAGATTAAAACAATCAGGTATATAAAAACAATTGAAAACATTTAAAACCTATAAGTTAAAACCCAGCATTCCGAGACAACTTACTGCTTAAGGACCTGCCTGATGACGGAAGGACAAGAGAGAGAGGGCCAACCTTGCTGCTCTGGCTAGTGCATTCCAAAGCCTGGGAGCAAAAACTGAAATGGCCCTTTCTCATTTCCTGACCAAGCAAGCCTGGGAAGGTGGTCTTACATCAGTCTGGATTTTTCTTTGGGGCGTACCTGGAACAGTAGCTTAGGCTGCCATGTGTCCAATGGTAGGAAGGTGTGCTGAATACAACAAGATGCATTTCTAAATAGGCATGCATGGGGTTGCGCTGTTAATTTTGACAGTCATGTCCTGGTCTATTAGAGAATTCCGAGTAACTTCACCAAACTGCATTCCCAGAAACCAATAAAAACTATGCTACCGTATTTGCCGGCATATAAGATGACTTTTTTGCCCTGAAAAACATGCCTCCAAGTGGGGGGGTCGTCTTATACGCCGGGTGCACTTCAGTTGGGATAGCCTCTGCAAGCGCCCCTCGCCGGCTTTGGAGGTCCCCCGCCAGTCCTCGGATGGTGCAGGAAAAGCCTCCGAAGTGCTCTGAAGCCGGCGCGCGCGGTTGCGGGGCACCCCCGCCAGTGTTCCGATAGCTTTTTCTGCACCAGGTAAAAAGGTAAAAAGGCTTTCTTTTTTTTCTTTTTAACCTTCCGAGGCTTGCCGAAGGCAGGGGGAAAGGGCGGGAACTTCAAAAATGGTGCCGGCCAAACCTCTGCAAACGCCCATCGCCACGCGGAGGGACCCCCGCGAGTCCTGGGATGGTGCAAGGTAAGCCCCGGGGGACCCCCAAAGCCGGTGAGGGGCGCTTGCAGAGGCTAGCCCAGCACCATTTTTGAAGATCGGGCCCTTTCCCCTTGCCTTCGGTAAGGCTCAGAATGGAAAAAGGCTTTCTTTTTTCCCCCCCTTTTTCCGTTCGGAGCCTTACCGAAGGCAAGGGGAAAGGGTATATAACAAACTCTATATTTTGAGTGGAAATGTTGGGGGGTCGTCTTATACGCCCAGTCGTCTTATACGCCGGCAAATATGGTAATATGGTTATGGTATAGCTAAATCCTGGTTTTTGAGAGATTAAAGTAGAATTCTTCCATTCCCCCTTGCCTTGACTGCAGTATAATTTTTGACCTGGAGGCACCTTTTTTTATCAGCTTTCAACTGGCCCACAATAACTGGCAAAAAATTCCAGTTGAAAGAATATCACTTTAAAACAGGTTTGAAGTCTGTCACTTCTCCTTTGCAAAACTGAAACCACTTCCTCTGCTTTCACATGGTTACCTAAACAAAATATCCTATCCACGCTATTCCTGGCAAGGCTTTTGTGTGCTCATCTGTATTGGCTGTAGGAGCTATGGGAATATATACCCGTTCCCTTTATTTGTAAAATGGGCTTTTACAGTAACTGCTAAGGAGCAGAACAGAATGCGAGGCTGTGACTTGTACTTATTATGAATTATGAGCATAGCTTTAAATTCTCTGCAAGATGTACATTACTGCTCTTTTGGGAGGAGGAATGCAATGTGAATGCACTGATCTGTAGTCAGGCACGGTAAAAAGTACATACACCATAGATTGCAGCTAACTGTGTCTCTCTTTTAAAGGCCTGTTTTGGAGTAGCTGCTAGACTGGAGCAGTTGTAGAAAGCCATTGTATTAGAATTCCTAAAGCTTTTGGTATACCATGCTGAGTCTTTCCTGAAGTGGAGGGGGAAAGTCCCTCTGAAAAGAAGAAGCTGCTGCAGTCCTGTAAGGACCAGGTACCACCTCCAAAATGTTACAAAACAGTAGTTCACTGGAGGACACGGGGCACTTGAGGAAACTGCAGCTGAAGCCAAGCAGCCCATTCAATCTACTTAACAAGGTGCTTGGAATTCTCCACAAGAAGAAAGAAGGGATGTACTGAGCAAAACCAAGCCAGCTCAATTCAGTGCCTTTTAGGAATTAAGGTAACAACATAACCTGTCAGTACAAACCTATGGCTTCATGCTTTAGTTAAGAGTCTGTAATTCTGTGCACAGTTAGGCCACGTATGCACCAATGAAGTCAATGGGGTTTAAGTAGCTCCGGCTATAAATAGGATTTCAGCCTAAACCTTTGTATTCCTTTTATAGTTTTCCCTGCTGAGTAACGCTGGCTTAGAGCATTGCATAATTGGAAATCGTGATGTGCCATCTATAGCTCGTGTGCAGCAAGACACGTTTGGGGAGAATAGTTACATCTATTTGGAGTGTGAAGACTGTTTGCTAAAATCTTTGTTCTCAGCAATTTAGAATACTGTATGTCAGCATGACAGGATAGCTCAACAAGGAATTTCCAAGCCCTGTGAGATTCTTAGCCTGCAGAGACAAAAAGGATTTTTTTTTTTTTTGCCCATCATTTTGTATGTGTGATGTGCACAAATCTCTTGGCATCAATCTGCATGTGTCCTTTCCCTTGAACAAGCAAATTGTGTACATGCATGCATACATATACACACGCATACACACAGAGGGAGTGCAGAAGGACTGGTTTATTGTTTACAAAGATACAATCTGCTTCTAATTTTAAAAAGTCCACACAAGATAGCAGCAATTGTTGTTTTGACATTGTTTCAGAGAATATAGATCTGGATAATGGTACAAAGGCTCATTTAATCTAACCGCTCCCTAGCACTTTAATATATCTGTGTATCTCTGCATACATAGATATATGTAAGAACAAGACTCCTGCCAGGAACTTTATATATCTGTCTATGCCTACACAGATTTACATAAGGATTGGATCTATATATTTATGAACAAGATACCAATTTGCACTAGTTACTCAATTTGCACAAAACATCATGGAGTTCGCACACAAGAAACTATCCTACCCTCTTGCAGAGGGTTATACAAGAAATTGCTTTTTAAAAACAACTTCTCCAAATCTGGTTTTGAATCATTCCTGTTGACATTTAGCAGTCTCAGATCAATAGATGTAGAATAATGTGCCTAACTAAGAAATCTTCAGTCTTATTTCATTCACTTCATCTTGGAGCAACCTTCTTTCTGTATACAAGTGGAAATTAAAACAAAACTAAATCAGGTAACGTTAATTGTTTGGCTGAATTAACAATAAAAAAGTTAAGATTATTTTCAGTACTAACAGGTACTGTAGGAATTAGCAGTAATAGCCAGAATCCTTTTGAATCCGGTGGAGCGTAATGATCTGCTTTCAGTTTCATGCTATCTCTGGCATTCATTTGTGCAAGCCAGAGTTTGCCCTGTTGAAATGAATGGGGCTTACGATTGTGTAATAAGGTATGAATCCCTCCCTTACACAAGCTTGAAACTGTTGAATTACTTGCAAAATGGATTGTTGTACAAGCAGAAGGGATGAGCAGGGTGCTGCCCCTAATGTCTATCAGAATTTTTTAAAATATACTGTATAAAAATATACTGTGCCTCATGGCACAGTGGTTAAACTGCAGTACTGTAGCCAAAACACTGCTCACAGCCCGGGTTCAACCTCAGGCTCTTCACTCAGCCTTCCATCCTTCCGACATCGATAAACTGAGTACCCAACTCACTGCAGGAACAATGTGTAGCCTGCATAATTAAAATTTGTAAACCTCCCAGAGAGTGCTTTAAGTGCTAAGGGGCTGTATATAAGCAGCACATTTGCTTTTGCTTAAAAAAAGAGCTAATGATATATTTTATATTTATTCTTCTAGAGACAGTGATTTTAAACTATTTTATTAATTTTATGAACAACAATTCAGAAAGCAATTAGCACTTAGAGTACCATTGAGAGAATAATATGTAAATGTTGACTTTGTTCCACAAAATCGTACAGATTTTTTTAAATGACCTAAATCCTTTTGCTTAGTACACTAGAGTAGGCCCATTGAATCAATGGAGGTTTGTTGAGTCAACTCTTCTATAAGTTCCATTGTTTCAAATGAGCTACTTTAATTGTGACTCACTTTAGCATAATAAGATGCCATTAGAGTAGGCCAATTTGAATTAATGGATTTATGGAAGAGTTTACTTACTAAAACTAATTGATTCATTGAGCCTACTCTACTCTATTTACAATGCTAAGCAAGAAGATTTTGGCCAATAAGTTACAAATTTGGTTTTGTTCAGGTACTTCTGGGGTCTCAAATACCTTTTGAGAGATTGAGAGAGAGAGAGAGACTTGCCTGACCAGTAAATTGTATGGTTCCCCCTCCTGTGTTTCCAATACTAATTGATTCACAGATTATCTCTTGCATAGTTAAACATTTTATTTATTAATTTGCAAAGCATATGAGTTCAAGGAAAATGTTATAGAGTGACTACCAACTCATTCCAAATTTCATTTTTCATTTAAAACATTTTGTGAGAGGTTTGTGATCCAGAAATAATAGATTGTGTGCAGTACACTTACAGGAGGTAGAAAGCAAACAATAAGCAAGTTGATAGAGACAAGAGATCACTCCGGGGTGTATAACACAATGAAATGGCCTTGTTATAGATCTGAGAGTGTGATAGCAATGTGTTTTTAAACCTTAAAAGCCAAAAAAAGAGTAAACTGCAGTCCCGCTTAATTATTATACGTTACTATTTGATGAGCTCTCAAGCTTAAATCAACATTTTACTTTTGATTTTGTATTTATGTGCTCAAATTTGATATTGTATAATAAGCAGGTATCTGTCAGTGGCTTATTATCTGCTGTGCCAGTGGTCAGAAGTCAGAGAGTTGCTTTAGGTGCTCCCAAGATTGTGTGTGTCTCCAACGGGATTGTTTAGTTTTTCTGCTGAGTAACAGGCCCCCTCCTTCCCAATGCCATATTGCAAACTGCTTTTGGAGTTCCCCTGCTGTTTGAGAAACACATTTCCAAAGACCTGCTGGGCTTGTGGAGCTAATCACCTCTGCAGGGTCAACATGGTGGGACCATATAAACAGATTTCACAATGTCTAATTAAATGTGTAAATCTCTTTTAACTGCTCGGTTTATATAATTTTCCAGTATGGCCCATTGCACATATCTTCTTGGCCCCAGGCTACAGATTTAGATTATGCCTAGATCAGATAGTATATATTCTATCATTCAAAATGAAGTGTCCATTACTGTCCTGTAGTTTCTGTCATATTCTTGTAAATTGGAAAAGACCCCCAGGGGTAGAAAAGGCTGTTTTTTCTTTATCTTGATTCCTTAAAGGGATCTGCCAGTACCCCTTCGTTAGATCTAAAGATGATAGGTATCTAGCACCCCCTAATTTGTCTAACAGGTCCCCGACCTTGGGCATTGGGTACGCATCGAATTTGGAGACCGCATTAACTTTATGGTAATCTATGCAGAATTGTATGGATCCATCGGGCTTCGGAACGACTACTGGATAATTGCGCCAAGGTCCCTTGGCCGGTTCTATAACCCCTAGGCTCAACATCTCGGCCACGTCTTGTTCGATTACAGGGGTTAATTGTCTGGGCCAATGATCTTCCTGTCATCCTTATCACCACCCCAGGTTTGGTTTCGAAGCTATGCTCGACCCAGTGTGTACACCCAGGTCTTTTGGAAAACACATCAGGGAATTCCTTTTCTAATTGTCGTATTTGTTCTGCTTGTTGTGGTTCTACCCGGTCATCAATAATCACCTGTGTCTCTTTCTATCCCTCATCAGTCTTCCCCTCGGGTCCCAGTTCCTCCTCTTCGCAGTCTCTGAAGAGAGATTCCTGGTCCACCCAATGTTTCAGTAAATTTCCATGCAGTACCTGTATTTTATTTTTCTTGTCTACCATATTTAATTCATAGTCCACCTCGCTAACCCTCCTAACCACCTCGTATGGCCCTTGCCACTTTGCAGACAATTTGGCTGATTCTGTAGGAAGTAACACTAGGACCTTCTGGCCTGGTTCAAACTCTCGGGGTTTCACCCGCTTATCGTATCTATGCTTCTGGCCATCTTGAGTCTTGCTCAGAGCTTCCTTGGCTAGGTCCCAAGCCGTTTGCAAACTCTCCCTTATTTCCATAATCTGTTGCAACACTGGCTTAGAGAGGTTCTCTCCCTCTTCCCATTTCTCTCTAAGTAGGTCTAGAATCCCTCTAGGATTTCTCCCATATAGTAACTCAAAAGGGGAGAAACCTATTGACCATTGGGGGGCTTCTCTTACTGCAAACATCAGCGGGGCTAGAAACATGTGCCATTGCTTTGGTTTTTCTTGGACCAACTTTCTGAGCATCCCCTTTAGAGTCCTATTAAATCTGTCCACTAAGCCGTTTGCTTGTGGATGGTAGATGGAACTTTTCATCGGTTTCACCCCTAGCAATTCCCACATCTGTTTAAAGGTCAGGCTCATAAAATTTGACCCTTGGTCAGTTAGCACTTCCCTGGGGAATCCCATTCTGGAGAACACCCCCAGTAACTCTTTGGCTAGCACCTTTGCTGTAGTGGTGCGCAGAGGAATTGCTTCCGGATATCGTGTTGCATAGTCAATTATTACTAGAACATACAAGTGCCCCCCCCGCTAATTTCACCAAAGGCCCTACAATGTCCAAAGCAATCCGGTCAAACGGCCTGTCCACCAGGGGCATGGGTATCAGCTCTCCCCCCGGTCTGGGTTTCGGTTGGGTGATCTGGCATTCGGGACAGGATCGACAATAGTCCTCTATCTCTTTAGCCATGAGCGGCCAGAAGAACCTTTGTTGTACTCTGGCTAAAGTCTTCTGTGCTGCCAAGTGTCCAGCCAGTGGCACATCATGGGCCAGTTCTAATATTAGCCCTTTAAGTCTTTCAGGTATCACTAGTTGTGTTTCCTCCCCCCATTCCGTTTGTCTCACTTGGTACAGTATTCCGTCTCTCAATTCAAAGTTTTCTTCTCCCTCCTTTGTGGTTCCTTCCGGAACCGCCTTGAGCCAAATTTCTTCCAGTTTCATGTCATCCATCCTGTTGCCAGTTTCTCAGTTGATCTCTAGACATGTTTAACATTTCTTCTTCTAACATACAGTCCTCTGCTTCCCCATTGTGGGCTTCCGCTATTGTTTGTGTTAGTTCCTCCACACCGGGCCAGTCTCTCCCCAATAGCATTTCTCTCCCTAACCCGGGAACTAACCCTACTTCCAATTCTCTCTTCTGGTCCCCTATCTCTATTTGGGCCATCACCACTCCATAGGGTTTGACGTCTCCTTGCACACATTTGATAAACATTTGTTCGGGCAATTTCTCTCCTTGCAAGTCTCTTATCAGAGTTTTGCTACAGCCCATATCAGTGAGTGCCCTTTTCCACACTCAGTTCACTTTCGCTTTAACCACCCACCCCGAGTGGTCTTCTGTATCAACCTTGGCAGTAAGGGCATATATATTTGTCCATGCACACTCTTCGGCTGGGCAATATTTCTTGATGTGACCATATTGTCCACACCCATAGCACGCTGTCATGCATTCTTTTGGCATGTTCCATGTTGCCGCTTGTCTCGTTTGCGCTGGTTCCACCGATATGGTGGGTCTTGGCACTCGGCTGCCGGTCGGGTTCACAAACTCTACTCGGTCTGGTCGGGTTCTTTTGGTGTTCAGTGTGTTCGGTCCTCATGCATGCATGCTCACCGTCGACTCCGCCATCTTGTCTTTGCTTCTAGATTTTTCCATCTGCGTCATCATCCTGTTTGGCCACGGCTCTTCTGCTCCTAAATAGTCTTCTAATAGAGTTACAGCGACCTCTAGGTTGGCGGGTTTGTTCTTCATTACCCAATTTCTGGGTCCTGCTCCCAATGTCGATATGAGCTGTTCCATGATCATGATCTCCAGTACCTGTTCTGCCGTTTTACCTTTGGGTTTCACCCACCTTGTAGCATTAATCCTCAGCTTTTGTGCCAAGGTTCGTGGGTGTATCCCTGGTCATAATCTCAAGTCTCTAAACCGTCGTCGGTATGCCTCGTCATTTAAGTTCAGTGTGTTTAGGATCGCGGTTTTCACTTTTGCATAGTCTCCCGCTTCGTTCGAGTCCAGCGTGTCTACTATCTCTTGTGGTAGGCCCGTTAGATATGGCATGAGGATCACAGCCCAATGTTCCGTTGGCCACTGAGCCGTTGTTGCCACTCGTTCGAACGTGTTGAGAAACGCTGCTGGGTCATCATGTGGTCCCATTTTTTGTATTTTTATGGGCGGTTGACTTGCTATCAACGTTTTCTGTGACATCGTTTCTGGAGGCGGAGGTGCGGCGAGGTGAGTTCTTGTTAATTGTGTAATCAATAAATTTTGCTGATCTGCCAGTTTTATGAGAGTCTCTTGTCCTTCTGTCACTTTGCGGAGCCATTCTTCTGTGGGACTTTCTGATGTCGAAGGCCCTCCCCGTTGGGCACCAATATGTGAGGGTTCGACTTTAGGCTCCTTCCCAAGTTCAAAGAAATCAGGACATTTTTGTTGTTTTGAAACAGGTGTGATATTTATTGGGGTATTCAACAAATAACCAATGTCAACGAAATGATTCCAACGTTTTTCACCTTCTGACAACGAGTCAGAAAGGGGCTTCCATTCTTCATCCAGGAACGGGTTCTTTTCACCAGAGTTCCACGGACCTGGCCAGTCTGCCGAGAAGTTCGGGTTCACAGTCTGTCCCACTTCACCTTCCAGCAGGGGCACGGTGTCGTCGTCCCAGCCGTCCATCCACACGAGACATCCTTCGGGTGTGAGGGTCTTCCAGGGTCCTCCCGGTATCCCTTCCTCCTCATTTCGTTCACCCTCCATTCCAGCCTCTCCTGCCCCTCTCACTCTACTCTCTTTCTTCTCTCAACTTTCGCCTCCACTCCCTGGCTTCTGCCTCTCCCCAATAAGAAGGTTGTGGTGGGATCTCCCTCCTTTTCCTATAGTCGGCATCCTCCTTAGGCACTCTCAGCCTTTCTCAAGCTCCAGTCCATGGATCCTCCATCCAGACCCACTCCCAACCTGGCAGTAACTGGTCTTCCTTCCTCTTTATATCAACTCTATCTCCACCCTCTTCTTCCGTTCCATTCCCGCCGTTTTTCCCTGAGTCCCTTCAACGGTTAGCTTCCTCTTTCTATCTCCTCTGTTTCTGTCCCTCGCTACTCTGCTCTTGTGGGAGATGAGACAGGCTGGGTTTGTACCTCCTTCTCTGCTGTATGGAGGAGGGACGGCACTCCGGCGAGAGGACTAGTACTCTCGCCTCCTGTCTCACAGATCCCTGTCCAATCAGTTTCCAGTTTTTACTGTTGCTTCACTGTTATTGTCTTAAAATGTATGCCAGTGAATGTGTAATAGTGTTGTTTATGGATAGTTAGCTGCCTCTCTGTTTCAGTGCTAAGATATGTCCAGGTTTTTCCAAATGCATGTACATGGTCGGGGGGGGGGGGGGGGAAGAGAGTTCAAAGGGATTCATGTTTTTTCATGTACACTCCTCAAGGTAGTATGTATTTGCTAAATGGACAGTATATAAATTCAAATAAATAAATGAATAAATAACTCTATCCTCATATCCCTTAAGGCCAGAGTTCATGAAGGTAAACTGGAACATGGATTTAGAGTTTTCCGGTAGGTAAACCTAGAGCAGAAAGACATAACAGATAACTCATCATGAGTGCTGAAAGCACATTAGTGTTGAAGAAATACAATTTGTGTTGGAGAATGCAGACGTCAAAGGAATTCCATGTTTAATTTCTAGAGATCAGTCACAAAACAAGGTAAGCTAACTTGCAAACTCTGGGAGGCAAGAGAAGCTCCCTGTCACATTCACACGTAGTGAGTACATTTTAGATTTACTCAAGATTTACTTCTTCGAATGAGAGGTTGTCTGCATTATTTGTTTCTGCCCTTAGAGGCAGTTAGGTAGACAATCCAGCCCTTGTAACTCTAGTTTTTGTTCTCATACTTGATATCAAACCCTCTGAATACTTCAAATTTTGAATGTGTTGGACTGAATTTAACAGCCCATTTCCATTTTGGCAACTTCTGGGGCTTTCAGTAATGTAGTATTCTGAGGGCTATTTCTGACATGGCAATGACTATGCAGATAGTGAGAGGAAGAGAGAAGTCATTGTGCTAGCAGAAGATTCCTTTCTGGTGTAGTTTTTCATTGTGAACCAGGCTCTAAGGATATAAATACCTTCACAAAGCATCTCCTGCTTGCTCAAAATGTCTGCCATGAAAGAGAATCCTTTATTCAATCTGCAAGATCTCACAGGTGCAATATCAGTTGCTTCCCTGGCTTTCCCTCTGTGTTCCTGGTCAGTTAACATTGGGGGTAGAAAGAATCTGCTTAATCCCATGTCAATCCTGGTACAAAACCTGTTCCAGTCTAGTAAGGATTATTTGCAGTAATGTCACAGTATTGCTTCCTACTAATGTAAGATGTCTTTAGAGTGCCAAGTCTGCACCATGGATTCAGGTATGATCAGGTAAATGCTCCGAGTTCTGGAGATATTATGTCAGAATCACAGAAACTACACTAATAGTGACTGTTATTCTCTCAGAAATAAATCAGAAGTTGGGAGAGTTAGTAAGGATGTGTCATCTGGATTTTATGGCCCCAACTCCTGGAATTCTCCATGGATTTCCTAAGTCTACAGACTGGTTTTAATGTTCAAAAAAAGAAAAAAGAAAAAAGAAGAAGTTGCTGCAATGATTCCTGGGAGTTGTAGTTCTTTAAGAGGCACCCTCGATAGAAGCTGAGGGCAAAAACAACTCCCAGGAAGCACCGCAGCAGCTTCCTTTTTGGAATATTAACAATAGGAAGTAGGCCCAAGACTCGGCCATGCTGCCTCTGAGACAAGGCTCTGTTGCAAGTGAGAGAAGTGTGTGTTTTAGTTGTCTGTAGATGTAGATCTGTGACCTGGAACTTCCAAAATTCTCCCTGAGGCATTTTTGGAGAATTATGGGAGTTAGAATCCAAAAATTCTTAATGGTGTATCCCTAAAAGTTTGTTTATGTGGTTGTTTGGAGTAGCAGCCATGCTAGCTGACAGATTCTGAGAGCTCTAGTTGAAAACAAACCTAAATTACTCAAGCTCTGAAAAGTATAACCCAAGCAAATCAAATTGTGAATATGCAAATAACATTCTAGTGCACAATACAACACATTGCTGCTCCCTGTACTTTTCTGGAATGTGGTATATAGTCTAATGAGATGGGAGGTACTCTGAAGATGCAAACAAGGTTGCATCTGTGTGTCATACAGCCTATTTGCCTCTCTGTTCCTCTCTAGCCATCCCATTTCTCTGTGTCATGGCCAACACTTGTGCTAAAAGGTACCTCTCCACAGTATACCACAGTCTCAGTAAAGTCCTGTAAGGTACAGAGGTGCTTGTGGGTTGACTGGCACCCTGACAAATAGCATGTTTCCTTGACCAAATAATCACAAGGCTAGACATCAAATAGTCTGATTCTAGTCCTAGTTGTTGGTAGTCCAGATGCAGTGAGAATTGGCCCTGGCATTGAAAGGACAAAAACATCAAGCAGAAATTCTCATGGTGGTTCCAGATATCCCATGATAACAGAAAGGCATCTTTGTTAAGTTTGCAAATGCATGGGGCAGTGGACCTCTGGAAATCCCAATGAACTTGTTTTATCTTGTAAGTCAGGGGTCCCCAACCTTTTTCACCCTGCAGACCGGCTGGGGAAGGCGGGGCACCCCCCCTCATGCGCAAACGGCGGCGCGGCGCTCGCACGGACGCGCTAGAGTGCGCACACATGCGCGAATCAGCTGTGCGGGGGTGAGTGCGTGCGGGGGTGGGGCGGGAGGTCTGTCTCCGCAGCAGGGTCCAGCTCAAGCCACGGACTGGCACCGGGCCGCGGACCGGGAGTTGGGGACCTCTGTTGTAAGTGCCGAAGTGCATAGCAGTATCTCAGCATTTTCTTCCTTCGAAAACCATCCCTGATGCTCCATGTGCCTATCCTCAGGTCATTCATACAGTGAACTATAGCACACTTTGTAGACTCTGAAAATAGCTAGGGTAATTATGGGCGCGACTAGAGAGTAAAATTGGATTGGGCTGCATGGGGCTAAACAGGGTTGCTTAAGGTCGCATAGAAGTATAATATGCCATTTGCTGTGATCCTCACATCCAGGTCAGGGATCAGTTGGTTTGAGAGCAGGAAACCACACAGCACCTTAAATGACCCTATTTACTTTGTTCCTCCCTTTAAAATAAAAGAAGAAAAGAAAAAAAAAACCCTAAAATTGCCCTCCTTGTCCCCTCCTGTCCCCACCCTCTGTGAGGGAGTGAGAAGAAGCTTTAAATTTAAAAAAAAAACTATTTTCAAATGGCATTACATGGAATCAGCTTCCCGAGCAACCAGTTCAGTGCTGGATTACAAGAGTTTTAAAAGAAAAAGAATAAAAACCTTCACATTTTCTTCTGTTTCCTCTCCTTGTGTAGTTGGAGGAAGCTTTAAATTTATTGATAAGTGGTTTGTTCTTGCATCGTGAAGTAGGTAAGTGGCTTGCTTTGATTTGGTCCCTGCCATCACATATGTTGGAAGTGAACAAAAGCAAAGTGATCCTTCCTACACACAAAAAAGCAGCTCCTGGCAGAAAAAGGTGTGGGTAGACATGGGTAAGGAACAAGTTAGATCACAATTGCCCATATGTTCTGAGGTACCTGGAAAAAGGAGCAAATCAGCTGTCCCCAAACTAGACACAACCATGGGATGAAGCCTCATCTGATCACACTCTAAGTCTCTGCTGGACTATAAAACTGATCCAATGCTGCCAACTGGAACCATTTTATCACAGTTTCATAATACTTTATAGTTGTCCTGCTATCCATCTCTTAGAATTACAAAGAAAGAGAGCTTTTCTTTTCTACTTAAAAGAAACCCTAATAATTATATTCCTGCTATCCCTCAAAAGAGTGTCTTAGAGATTGGTCACTGGTGTTTCCCTCAATATTTCCATGCTAAAGGTGTAGGGTGGGAAAACCAATTGTGTATTCTCTCCTTCTCTCCCTTGTTCTGTGTACGTTTAATCTTGGAGTGCTTGGGACAGGAGTTTCAAGGCATATTGCTCATGGTTTTTTAATGCTTGGGGATAGAATCACTCCCTACCTATGTTGCATGCTTAACTGGTGTAACAGATCAAGATGAACACTCCTTGGAAAAGCGAAGAACACAGGTCACAGAGGTGTTCTAACGGAACCAGAGTGGCCCAGTAATCTAAAATTGATTGTTGAGCTGTGGGCTTTAGGTGCATTTCATCAACTGTCTTGTTTCCAGAACCTTGATTTATCAGAGCCTCTGTGGTTCATTTTCCCTTAAAACCCTTGTGCTTATTTAACTACCCTGACATATGACCTTTTAAAAATTTTGTCGCCATGTTGGGGACTAAGCTAATACTTGTGAAGGCCCCATAAGTCTTTAATTGCATTGTTGCTCTTGTAGTTGTTCATTATTTCAAACACCAAACGACATGTTACAGACAGGCCATCAATAGTGCTGAAATCATGTTAGTGTTTGAGATGTACTATTCAGGCAGACAAACCAGAGATACAAGCAAATGATATACTAAGGCCCCAAAGACCAGTCACAAAACAAAGGAAGCTAATTTGCAAAATTTAGGAGTTGATATAACCTTCTGCTGTGACAATTGCACACAATCAACATGGAAGTAATTCTAAAAACCATGTTGGGTATAGTGTGGTATAGTGCATAAAGTGATGGTCTAGGATTCAGGAGACCTGAGTTGGAATCCTTGCTTGACCATGGAAACTCATTCAGGCTGGAGGGACTGGCAAGAACATTTATTAAATACCTCACTTACCTTGAAAGTCCTATTAGGGTTGCTGTAAGTTGTTTCTGATGGCACATAACACACAGCACATACACAAAGGCCATGTATGGACAGGTTGACCCTGGGATACCCTCTGAACAGAATGACTTTCCCATCTACTTTAATGTAATTTCATTTTACTGTCTAGAAGGTGGTGTACTACGTAGTTACCAGATAGTATCTACAACAAAGGAGTCTATAGGCATCATCATCTGAAATACCTATGGAAACTCTGTGTATCATCTCTCTTTCCTTCATCTGAGTAATTACTGTCTTTTCTTCCACCTCTCTGTGCAGTGATACAAACCAAGTGAAGCCACTTTAAAAGGCAATGCAAGGGAACCTGGAGAGGGATGGATCTTTCTTTGTACAGCTTCACCAAGATAATGCCCTTAGTTTCTAGGTGGTAAGAGAAGCAGTTGGATCCTAGATGATTAATGAGCACACACTCTGTGTGCAAGTGAAGATGTGCAAACATGATACGCAGCTAGCTCCAGGGACCCTCTTGGGAGAGGTGGTCTGATCTAATCTGGCTGTGGGCGGCTTGGAGAAAGCTGACTGCTCAGGAGGTAGCTCTTAATGATGCTGACATCTTCATCATCACATCTGTAGTGGTGACTTCTGTGTAAAGCTGTCTTTCACCCCACATTGTTCTGTAGCTGAAAGAAACTAAGATGCTCTGCTTGATATCACTGCACTTGATGGGTTTTGGAGATACACAAGCACAAAAGGCCAGCTAAGTTACATAAAGATGTGGGATGTAAAAACAAAGCAAATGGAAATGGGAGAAATGCTTCAAACACAGTAAAGATTCCCTTTTAAGTTACTGACAACTCCCCGTGATCCTGTGCTTCACTGTTGCAAAACATTTTCTAATAAGAACCTGCATCCCATTTAAAATGAAGGCATTTATGATTCTGTGTATCTGAAGAAACAAATCCTTGGCTTATCATATTCTTCACAGTAGGATTGCTTGGGAAATTGATTTCCCATTCTGTATGAAATTGTAAACCTTTTGAGTCCGCCATTTATTTTCTTGTTGGAAACTAGAATGATGGATTGTGGCTTCAGAATTCCTCATTGAATCAGTACATGGAGACTAGGGTTGCCAGCCCTTTTTCTGGCAGAGCCCCAGTGCTTTTAATAGCTATGTGGCAGGCAGCAATTTAGCAGATGACTTATTTCCTATTACTTCATCTCCATGCTGAGAAAGGTCCATAAACGCCACTACTGTTCTGTCTGTCATGTACCTGTTATGACACAGAAGTCCCACCTAGGAAAGAAATTGTTGACTTCAGATACATCAGTCCTTAAAATCCAGGAAGTCTAAATATTATTAACTTTTAATTTGGAAAAGAAGAGTGCTTTGATTGCCTTGGTATATTATCTGTGCTGGGAACTAGATGGAACAAATGTGACTCTGTTGATTCAGATGGGAGATTTTGATACCATTGACCTTGGCACCTTACTGGGCCACCTTTCTGAGATGGGATTGGAGGCGCTGTTTTCTGGTCCTTACTTAAGGGATGAGCTCAGAAGGTGGTGCTGGGGGATGCTGGCCTGTAGGGTCCCTCAGTGTTATGTCCTCTCTGCATGCTTTTAAACATATACAAGGAATCAGTGGTAGGGGTTTCGGGGTTTGATGCTACACCCAGCTCTGTCTCTCTTTTTGTATAGATCTGAGGGAGATATTTTGGTTTTAAGTGAGTGTCAATTGTCAGCGTGTACTCGGTAAAATAAATCAATTCAAGCTTCATCCAGAGAAGACACAGGTGCCCTTGGTCATTCAAAAGGCAGATCAAGAACAGAAATCTGACTAGTGCTGAATGGGATTACATTACCCTGAAGCTTTGGTTGCATGTGTGGATTCAGCCCTAGACTTTGATGCTCAGGTTTCAGCAGCAGGAAGGCGTGCATTTTGACAGTAAAAGCTAGCTGCATCCTCTTACTTCCCGTGTAAGATATTTGGAGGAGGCCCTTCTGGCAGTCTGGTTACCTTCACAGGTATGTCTTGTGAGGATGCAAGACAGGCCCTTTTGGGTTGCTCCTCCCAGGCTGCAGAACGCCCTCTCCAGTGGCCTCCCCCTGTTGTCCTTCTGATAGGTAAGACAAGGCAAGGTTTCGGCATCTTAAAGAGCCATGAGAAAATAAATTTTATTGGAGGTTGAATGCTACATTTCTTACTTTTTAAAGGATGTGCTTCAGGAAAGAGAAAAGTTTGGACCGTGTGTGTGTGTGTGTGTGGTCATACCTGCACACCAAGAGAAAATAAATAAAACCTTAAACAACAGTGAGGAGCAGATAGTGGTCTCTGTGGCTTCCCCTTCACATTCCTCTAACAATTCACAGCAATGTGGTATTGACTGTCTGGCAGAATGTCACCAGTGTTCCCACTAATGAGAAGGATATTGCGGGGGAAGCAGGGAGCCTAAATAACCTGAAAACAAAATGATCTTTTCTGCCTTGCTTTGATCACTCTACTGCCTGCCAGGTAGGATCTAGCAAGAGCACTGATGGGATGATTTGCTGCTGCCACCGCTGTTCCAGCTGCTTCAGCAAGGCCGAGGATGGCGGTGCATTCACTGAGGGGGTCTGAGAAGTTTGTTGTCATCAGCTTTGTCACACAGTGAGCCTGAGGTGGTGCCAGGCTGAGCAGAGACCGTTTTTCTGCTGTCGACACAGAAGTAGATTTCGCGATACCGTAGTTTGCTTTCCTTTCTGTTTGTATATGGATGCTTGCTTTTCTTTGCTGTCTCATAGTGTGGAGCCTGAGTTGCACACAATATCAGCCAGTGAAAGATTTGGGTTGCAATACAGGCATTTTCTTTCTTGCTGTTTCTGCTGAATGGAGTTATATAATCATGCAGAGGTCTCAGGGGAGGAAGATAGCATTGGCTGACATCCTGTTGCTTTTAACTTATGCTGCGTAAGGTTGATGACACACAGCTATTTTGGGGAAATTAATATTTTCCTATTCCTCCTCCTGGCAAAAAAAAGTCCTGAGGTTCCTTTGGGATCTCTTGTAATGTAGGGAAGATGTTGGTGGCAGTGGGACAGGAGGGGAGAGTTTTTAATTTCCAAAATTTGCTGCTATCAGGATGCTTTTACTGCCAGTGTCAGCTTTCAGAAATTAAAGACATCCCCATTCCAGTGCCACCAACATCTTCCCCTTGACGAGAAGGATCCAAAGGAAGGTACTTTAGTGGGGAGGAATCAGAATTTTTTAATTTCTGAAAAATCACCATGGCTGGTGTGTGTGTGGCTATATTGACCTGTACACCCACACAGATGTGTGCTTGTGCACATCTGTGCTATATTTGTGCATGCAAATGCATATGCACACACATTTATTCAGGTGTTTGCTCAGCAAGCTTGTGCAATGCTCTCTCAATATGCCTGGAACAAAAGTTGTGTACTGATGAGAAGCAGTGTGTTTTGTTGCACTGACTCTCCCAGGGGGACAGAAGTATTGTAGGTTTGAATACAATGGAGAGGAAATGAAGAAGTGCAGCAGTGGCAGTTGATAGGCAGTTAAGAGCTCATTTTAAAAAATCCCTGCCTGTCAAAATTGGCATATGGCCCTCTCAGTTAATACCATTATATATTTACATGTAAGTGACCGCTTCTGTGGACAGAGTTATTACAAAGATATAGACTAATTAGAGTGAAGTATGAGAAGATGACTTTATTTTTACGTGGAGGTGTAGCTAGTACATAGTCCAATATGTAAAGCTTTCTTGTAGTAGGTCCTCAACCCAAACTTCTTTGCCTGATAATTATGGGACCAGGAGGCAGGCTGTTTGGCTGGAATTGCCCTGTACAGGTCTTTGCACATAATTCACTTTGTTGCCTTTTTTTGTGTTTCCATCATATAAGAGCATGCCTGAGAGCATGGATTTCCCAGCTTTATTTATGCAAGTGTTAAATTTCATACGTGGTGGTGCTGTGGGTTAAACTGCAGAAGCCTCTGTGCTGCAAGGTCAGAAGACCAGCAGTCGTAAGATCGAATCCACGTGACGGAGTGAGCTCCCGTCGCTTGTCCCAGCTCCTGCCAACCTAGCAGTTCGAAAGCATGTAAAAATGTGAGTAGATAAATAGGTACCACCTCAGTGGGAAGGTAACGGCGTTCCGTGTCTAGTCGCACTGGCCACGTGACCACGGAAACTGTCTTCGGACAAACGCTGGCTCTACGGCTTGGAGACGGGGATGAGCACTGCGCCCTAGAGTCGGACACGACTGGACTAAACGTCAAGGGGAACCTTTACCTTTACCTAAATTTCATACTGTCCAGGAGCAATTGACACCTAGTGTGGTGTAGTAAATAGAATAATGGACTAGGATTCGGGAGGCCTGGATTTGAATCCCCACTCAGCCATGAAATCTCACTGAGGGAGTGGAACTGGTGAAACCACCTCTTAAATACCTCACTTACTTTGAAAGCCTTATTAGGCTCGCTGTAAGTCAGTTCCAACTTGAGGGCACATAACAACAAGGAGTAATTACCAGTTATCCCATGTTGATGAGGTCAATTGCTGGGTTCTTTTTCTCCCTAGCTTCCATAGTCCAGCAGGAATTAAGCATATTTAAAGCAGAGAAAATGCAGAGGCAGATGTTTATAAAAACTTATAATGACTAGGAAAAATGAATAATTAACGAGCACATACACTGTTATTCCCTACTCAACTTAACAGTCCTTTCAACTTTTTCCCACTCTCTCCTTCAACTGCCTTGCAACTCTTTCTCCAGATCCCTCTGATTCTTCACCTCCTCCCTGGGGAAGGAGGACTCTGGTGTTTTAGATTGCAGACTCTTCAGTTGCACTGGTTGCACTTAGATGATTCATTGCATCTTGTTTTGTTCCCTTTACAAGACCAAAAGCAACTTGCAGGCTTGTTAAAAAAAAGAAGATAAAACTACATCTGTTTAAAATACACCAATAATAATGAAGAGTGAGCACTTCAATCCAATTCATTATCCTATAGAATTGTTTATCCCACAAAGTGTGCTGAAACAAGAAAAGTGTCACCCTCTTAAATAATTGCAACGTTCGGTGTAAGTGATGTTGTCTGGGCACTTTTCACTTGTGTAATGATTCTGTGGTGTCCATGAGCATCACATTGGTATTTGGCTACTCTAGTTACACACATATTACTTTCCTTGGCTAGTAGGATTCAACTTTCCATTCCCAATCAAGAGTGATGCCAGGTGGTTCCTTACTGTTAGACCTTGCAGCTTCTGTTCTCTGGACCTGCCGAGATCCTCTCCTGATCCCCTGGCGGCAAAGGGCTACTGTTGGCCACCTGGCTATAACTCTCCCCTCTCTCATACACCTTGAACATCTGAATTCCTCTGCTGCTTCTGCCAATGTGATCTCCTGCCTGGCTTGCTCCTGGCCTCAGTTTAATGCTGGCATGTGACAGTGCCATTTCATATATTACAGCTGCCCTTGGCCGCCCTCTGCAGTTGCCTGTCAAAATAAAGCTTATGTCATCAACATATTTTCTTACTGTGACTTGGCAGTGAGCATGTCTCCAGTGAAGGTATTAGTAAGAACGGATGAGAATGATTGATAGAGATTCTGCAAGGGTGTATGTGTTTGTGCCCAATGTATTCCTTATTCATGTTTGATTTAGGAGGGCTTTTCCTCCACCTCCTAGCCTGCTTGCTGTATTGCTTTGCCCGCTAGTTGCTGCATCTCTGAGCAGCTCATTCAGTTCCAGCCTGATCTCTGGTGCTGGTGCTGCTGTTGGAGGAGGAGGAGGCAAACAAAGAAATGGGCTATATGCTGCAGGTGTGGGTAACTCTGCCAGGAATAACCAAGTCTATTGAAGCCCCACTAGGGAAGAGAGGTAAGCCTAGGTCAGCTTGGCTTCATCAATCACAGAAGTATGCTTGCTACAACTTCAGCTGAGACCTTATTTTTCTTTTCCCCTATCTCCCGACATTCATAGCAGGAGGGAGAGAGAAAAGTGCAGACTTGACTTTTTGATTGTGTATGTTCTGTCCTTTGGCATGTCTCTGAGGCCCTGGAGAATGGTTTGCAGTAGTACAATTTGCCTTATGCAATGTCACTGATCCTCTTGAGTGCCGCAGCTGTGTTCCAATAGGATATACTTTTTAATCGAGGGAGAAGTTAAAAACAACAACAACAAATGTGACAGTGAATGCTTCTGTTGCTCTCAGACTGAGGCATTTCAGACGTTATAACCAAAAAGCTACAAGCATTGTCTTCTACTCTTGCAAGCTCCCATTATTGCAAAAAGAGTTTGGAAATGTTATCTATTGGACTAGGGCTCCTGGGATTCCTGTGGTTGGGAATTCTGAGAGTTGTAGTCTAAAACTGAAGCATATCTGAGCTTTGGTTTTGGCCTCAGTACCTGCAAGGAACCAAACAAAACATAACAAACCATTATTTTGTTTCTGCATTTCTTGGGAGGTAGCTGGGATTTTCAGTGAAACCAGTTTTTTAAACATCTAAATAAAGGTGCAGTGTCAGCAGATCCTGAGGGTGATGAGAAGATACATTCTCCCTTTCTTCCTATAAGGCTCATTGTTCAGAAGGCTTCGTTTCCCCTTAATTTAACCAAAAGAAGTACATTGCCAGTTCGAAACTAAGGTATTTGATATCAGTTTTCCATCTACTTTTCTTTTTTTCTTTTTGGGCTGTTGATAGAGAGATATGAATTTTTTTTCTTTTTTGTTACTATATCTTCCAGTCCCACAGATAGCACTGACTGTGAGATTGTGAGAAGTTGCAATGTAAACACACATCCACGAATGGATTGCCTAACTCTGTTCATGTGTTAGTTATGTCTTGTATAACATCATGGATCCAGTCTCCTAGGCTGAATCAAGCTACTCCTCACCTAACAGGCTGGCATCTGGCCTCCAGATAATCTGCTACAGACAACAGTCTCACACATCTGATGTCTGTTTGGCAGGAATTTGAGAAAGGGCTTTCTCCATGGCTCTAGCCAAGTTGCAGAACATTCTATTGATGGAGGTTTGTCCAGCTGCCTTGCTGACCACCTTCTGCTGACACACAAACCTAAAGAAATATATAAGTAACCATTTAGTATATAGACCTGATTTGTCCTCTCTGCTGCTCTGTGTGTACTATTCACATGTTTAATATAATGATGTTCTAACTGACTGCTAAATAGATGTATCTAAAGTTACAGATAAAGATATAGATGTGTACAAGGCCAGAGATGCTAATAAGAAAAGGTGCATATTTATTAAAATCTACCCAAATATTTTGCCCATGTCCATTAGAATTTCCCTTGCTCTCTTTCCCTTGTTTTTCTTCCTTTGGCCAGGAAGCAGTGTGTAGTATCAGAAAAGCAATTCGAGCTGGTAATGGCCTACAGAACTAAAAAGCTTTTGTCTCTTGGCTCTACACACTAGTTTCTTAAATAGTATGCTATGTGAGTAGTTAATCTACATGGAGAAGTAGTTAAAAATTTCTGATGGAATGGAAACTAGACATTATTTTTCTTTTCCAGATGAAGCACGGCATCACAGGTGGTGTGGATTCCCTTCCCCCACTCCCACCCCGGGTCTGCTGGGCCACTAATGGGCTCTGTGTGTCGCTGAGGTCCTTCTTTGGTGGCGGCGCACCAGTCCGGGCAGGAGCCTGGACGACCCGACCCCCCTCCCCAGGCAGCTGATTTTTGATCACTGTTCCCTGCATGGAACCAAGACAATATTTAGAAAGAAACAAAATGCAGATAGATGCCACACAGGTTTTCTGAGTGATGGCTAAAATGGAAACCATTGAACATAATGTTGCATTAAGTATCAGTTTTGGCACTCCTATAAGCCAGCTTAGAAATGCTGTACTTAACAGAATTTGTTTGTCATTTGTTACATAAAATTTACACCTCTGAGAAAAGGACTTGTCCTATTTTGTTAGTGATGGAGTTTTATTATGCCATTGGATTTTTCTTATTCTCACATATCATAGGGGTGTATTACAGATGCATAGAATAAATGGAGAACATGCCTTATTTCAGATCATACCTTTTGGATGCTTGAGGAGCAACATGTATGTATATCTTCAGAGAGGTAGTTGTGATAGTCTGTCTCAGCTTGTGTAACAGAAATAGAAACAGAGGTATTGTGGCAACTTAAACACTAAGAGGTTTATATCAGTGTGAGTAATCAGTGTAATCCATAAAAGCTCACACTGAAATGAATCTGTTAGTTGTAGAGATGCCACAATACTTTTATTTCTGCTTTGGTTTTTGTTCTGCTTTTCTTTTCTTATACATGCATGTTTTGAAATCTTTCACAGATTCTCATCATAAGGCAAAGAGCCATCTCATGGGGTGTGGGTGAAGGTATAGCCAAGTAAATACATATGTAGAGCTGAGCTATTTGTAATACTCTGAAATAAATTGCAGAATTCTAAGGATTAATGTAAGCAAAACCCGATTAATAGCTTTGAGGTATTCAGTACTTTTCACAGAAGCAACTTGAGGGCTTAGTATTATATCAGGTTCTATGCAAGCTGTCCATGATCTAGAGAGAATAAGTGATTACAACATTTTTGGGAATGTGCATGGTTTCTTTAGAAACCAGAGAAAGGCAAAGGATGTGTATGGAGTGCAGGGAACTGCAGTTTTGTTTCTCAAAGCTTGGATAGCCATTGAGTATTTCAAAATAAACTCTGCACCCTCTGGATGATAGAAGGTGAACCTTACTTTTTACTCTTAGTGCCTTTTCTATGAACTGTACAAAGGACAGTTTCATATGATCAAAGGGGCATGTGTATTCCTCACAATTAACATGATTAACCTATTTTTCTTCACATAATGGGATTTTCTCTGCGATACGTGCCTCAGCAGTCAGACATAAATTAAGACCATGTTAACCCTCCAATTACCAATCAGATTACAGGGTACAAATAAAGCACATTAAATGGAAGATATTTAGATAAAGAAATCACACACTATAACAAATAGTCATTTTCCCCTACATCTTCTAAAAACATGCTAAATGAATAGA
Source organism: Intellagama lesueurii (assembly GCA_037013535.1). Lineage (NCBI taxonomy): Eukaryota > Metazoa > Chordata > Lepidosauria > Squamata > Agamidae > Intellagama > Intellagama lesueurii. Next base: position 101,147,562 of record JBAJHW010000001.1, on the reverse strand, counting down.
CTAGGTTTCTATGTTTTCTACCATTCAAGAAAGAAGGTGTACACATGTAATAGAAGCAATAAGGTAACAGTAGCTTCTGTTTCCATCCATTTCTACAGTGAGCAAATGGAATTCTATTTTTCCTAAACACGACAGCCACAAATAAGAAAACGAATGTAAAAGAAACAAACTGTCCATAGGAGAGAGACAGGCAGATGTGCCAATGCATTTGCTGGTTGCATGCCTTTGATGTGTCCTGCAAATTGTGCAGTGTGTCAGGAAATTAAGAAATACTGTGCTTCTCACTGACATCTATTTGTGTGAAATGAACTTAAGCCAAGGAAAGCTGATTCTCCTGAATGGAAACAGACGAGGGTGGGTATGTAAGTGATGATTTTGCGGAGCTCCTACAAGAGCAGCATTACCCTCATGTTGGTCTTTGCCATTAGCAGAATCAGTGAAGCATCCTACTAGCTAATCAGCTCCCTGCTTAGCTCCTAAAACCTTTTAATTGGAACCTGCAAGGTCACAAACCAAGTGTTACATCTTTGTATCCTTGTAAAAAGTCATCTAGGACCCCTCCTTCCAACATAATTCCTTCTGCCGTGACCTGGACAAAAGCCTCTTGCAAGGAGAAAAGGGGACTCGGGATGAATCTTTTGGGGCCTGGGCTTTGTGTGGTAAATGGATGTATCTTTTTAATATTATGCAAATATCACTCCATGGTTCCTGTTTCCTGCAGACTCCTGGAGCCTCTCTCCATCCTAGCAGTTTGAAGCTTGGCTTGTTCTCTTGTAATTTTACCTGCCTTAAAGCAGTCAGCCCTGCAGGCGCTTGGCTTTCCCGGCTTAAAGCCAGACAGAAGTATGTGGGTTTCCAAGTGCAAAGAGGCATAAAAGTGACACCAAGTGCTGGCAAAGGTTGGAGAAGAATGCAATGTTTTATCCTATATTTAAGGTCTATTTTATTTTATTTTGGAGGTTTGGCACCCATGGTTTGCTGATGATATGAATTGCCACTCCATTGACTGAATTACTTTCCATTAGTCACTAGTGTTTCCCTGGAAATGTGAAGTCATGTTCCTAGGCAAACATTTTCTACTGCAGAGATAATGTATGAACCATGGCTGTATTTTAAACTTTTGATAGCACTCCTCCTACCTCAGTGTCTCTAACATTTTGTGATAACATGAGGAAAGAGTTACAACAGCATTGTATCAATTTCCACAGCAATCTGGATACAGATCTTGTCATTATCCCCTGTCTTTTAGTGTTTAATTCAGTTACGCTGGATAGCAATAATAAATACAGACAGGCATTTCATTTGAGAGTTGCAAAGACAAAGGCAGGTGAAATTTATTATCCTCATGTTGTTCTTGCAATTTTAGCTGACTCTGATTTCCCCTGTTCCCAGGTAGTACAGTCCATAGTGGAAAACTTACCATTTTATGAAATGTCTAAAGTCAGTGATGGGGAATGTAAGTCATGGAGAAATCACTGACTTATCGAAGGTCACACAGAAAACACAAGCCAACTCTAGAAAAAGAGCAGTGATTCTAACTGTTCTGCTGTAATCACTAGATATGCTGGTTTGAAATTTGATTTTTAAGACCTGTGTTAGGCTGTGCTGTGAAAAGGCAGAAGGTGTTTTCTCCCATTAAACTTTAACAAGCTTTTGCTAAAATTGGGCTGTAATGCATTAGTTAGAACGAGATGGGTGACCTCTCCCTTTCCCCACCATATATTGTTCCAAAGGCGCAGGATGTTTATTCAGAAACAAAAATGTAAAAGTTAGTGTGAAATGTAGAGGCCCTCACATTGTCCAGTGCACATTTTATAAGCCACATGAATACAAGTCTTGAAACAGCTTCAAGAGCTCTTTTTTGTGGTCTGATCTTGAATGAATATTAATCGCAGCCCCAGTGTTCTGACAGCATTATGAATTGTGGCCAAACTTTTGCTATGCATTTCTGGTCACAGCCAACATATTAGGTGGTGTCTTAAAGGGAAAACATAAAAGGCCTCTTGACACTTCAGTACTGCACCAATCAGAATCCCCAAATGATGAACTTGCTCCTTTAGGGGAAGCGCAAGTCCACTCACTGTCTTTGCCATTGTGGTAGCCATTGAGAAGACTATTTTCCCCAAGGACTTCTGGGATATTATAAATGACACATTGATGAGAAGGCGAGGAAGAGGTCATCTTCCCTTTTATTTTCACTTCCTGGAGTGGCAGTGCTGCTGTCCCAGCTGAGTAAGTCTAATAAGAGAGCAGGGGACTGAAGGATTGAATTGGATAGGCAGGAGTTAGTCTCAAATTTCAGTCAGAGCTGGAGAAGATTTTAGGAGACTTGTAATGCCCTCTTCTCTGAAGTGAACATCATGAGACAACAGAGCTAGTATCCAGACATGGACCTATTGAGCTTTCCCAGTGTTTTTATTATTAATTCTAGTATCTAACATTCCATCCCGTTTAGGTGTGAGTATGAAACATAATCCAGTTCAGAGTCTTGGAAATCAAGAATGGCTTGGTTCTTAAAGCTTTCATGTATACTGGACATGTAGGGTGGGCAAACTAGTACATAGGTAAGAATGTTTCTTATTCCAGATTCTGGGGTTGCCTGGGGTATCAGTTTCTGTTAACTCGTACTCCAAAGGGGCCCTTGATTTTCTTTTTCATATGACTGCTATTGCAGCTGATAGGCAAAGTCATCACTGAGTGGGGCAACACAGGGACAAACCAATGCACCTGCTTCCCCTCCTGACAGCCGCTTCAGCATTAAGCACAGGGACAATGTTTCCATCAGCTTTCCTTCTAAGACCAGGACTGGAGGAGCATTTAGGGAATCTGTTTCTTCTCCCCAGCACTCTCACACCTTTCCCAGTATCCCACACCAAATACAGTTTCTATACTAGCAGCAAGAGGAAGTATTTATTATTTCCTTTTTAGCATTCAGAAGCCATGGTTGGTCTGGAGAAATAGCCCAGCTAGGTTTCTCCAGAACAGGACTCATCTCCTGTTCTGTCAGATAAAGGTCTCAAGAATGAATTCGGAGGGACATTATGGAACAAATCCCCTCATCTCCATCTGTCAAACCTCATTTAACTATTGTGGATATAAAACCCCAGTTGCTGTGAGTACAGTACATGGTTAATTTTTCTTCTGCATTCTACCCCAAAGCAACAACATTGTTGGGTGGCATAAAGCAGAAGAAAGGCTCAAAGATGCTTTTCTCCATCTCCTATGGAAAACAGTGCAAGGGCTGGTTCACTGAATCCTTTTTTTCAGTAATGAGATTAGCCCTATTTAGTCATTCAATAATAAAGGGTTAATTTGAAAACATGAGCAGGGGGAGAGTCCTCGCTCCACCTCCCTTGCCTGTTAGCTGTCTCCATGTGAAGGACAAGATGAAGAAGAAAGCCTTTCCATGTGATTGGGGCTGCTGGAAAATCAGGGGCCCATTTTGCATGAAAAAGTTTTATATGTCTCCTCTCCATACTCGTCTTCATGTGAAGACAATGGCAAGGAGGAGGTGAGGCTAGAACTCTCCCTCTATCTCCAATTAAACTTTTATTATTTTTTTTAAATGCCTAAATTGAGCTACAGACTCAGTGGGTAACTAACTATCAGAGCATCTACTATTGTCTGCATATTGCATGATGACCAAGCTCATGATTAAGTGGGAGGGGACACTCTCAGCAATTTAAGGTTGAGGTGACTTCCTGCCATTTGGTCCATAAGACACCCATGTATTTCATCACATATACTGATTATTCGCCCAATCAACATTCAGCTGTCTCTAGACATCATGGTGAACTCTCTTCTGTACCTGGGGAGAAGCAACAACACAACTTCTTTGGCATGGTTGTAGTGATCTACACCTTCTTGCAGATTCTGTACTGCTTGTCCATTAACCCTGTGGTTCCCAAACCTGATGTATTCCCAGATGTTCTTGGACTACAGCTCCCAGAAATCCTGGCCAACACCCCTGGTGGCAAAGGCTTTTAATGGTCCAAGAACATCTGGGGACCCAAGGTTCAGAACCACTGCATTAACCAACAAGAGCTCATTCACACCACCTGTGAGTGCACGACTACTGAGCAATTTTTAACAGCTCACTTTGCAGTTTGTTTTGATTGAAAAGACCCATATCACCCTTGAGTTGCTTTTGACATGTATGAAGAAGAATCTTGGGTGCCATTTTTTAGCGATGTATACTGTTATAGTTCATCCAACTGTACTCAAGGCTGCAGCCATGTAGAATTTTTCTACAGACTGTGGATCAGATTCCATCCCACCTGCCCCCAAAGAGTGAACATAAATTTGTTCTTAATTTTGCCTCACTACATAAAAATATGTTAGTCAAATTCCCATTCACTGTTTTATAAAGTGCTATAAAAAAGCTTACCTTTTTCTGCAAAATAACATAAGGTTTCTCATAAGAATGAGCAGTTCTGACAATTGTGCTATGAACGTTGCATTATTTTGCATTAAATTGTCAAAAATATGGATTATAGATCTCTTTGTCTATAGATTTTAAGTGCAATATCTGTAGCTTTGTTTTTAATACAAAATTTCTGACCTTTGTTGTTGAAAGAGAATTGTGGAAAGGGGGATTTAAACTAAAAACTCAGCATGGAGGGTACCAGCATCATGTGAACAAACAAGTGATCCCGCATTAACAGTGATGTGCTGTCAGTGTCCAACAGGCTCCTCATCTCTAAATTATGGCATTAGATACAAATAAAAATAAAAGTGAAGGAGAGAAAAGTGCAAATGATTTGTAACTGGCGCTTGAAAAAGGAAAAAAAATTAGCATATATTCTATTAATTAGAAATAGGTGGATCTTGTCATGGTGCAGCAATGAAACATTTCCTTAGTTATTTATTTTTGTTGCTACAGGAAGTCAGGAGAGAATGTAACTGCTGCCTTTGTTTGAGTAATACAAGACATGAATCTCTGCTTTTGTGTGTCTATACATCTTTAGGTATTTGGACAGTAACTAAGAAGCACCCTGAGAGAGTGCTAGCATCACATCATTCATTTAGGTTGGACATGCTGTCACAGCCGTCAGAAGTAGGGTGTTTTTTTTCAAAAACAATGAATCTTCAAAGGACTGATGCTCCTTCTAGACAAAAAGAAATAAAGAAAATTCCTGAGTTTATTCTTAGTATGAATGCAGTTCTGGTCAGTATAACCCACTATATCTGCGATGGGAATTAGCTTTGCTGCTGGAGAGATGGTCTGGTTGCTTTTTGAAAATTTGAAATTATGTATGTCACTGTTTTTGTGTTGGAGAAAGGAAATACACAGCCCCAAAAGACTAACACAAACACACAGCTCACTCATGCTTAACACTGTGTCAGATGTACAGATGTACAGTGGTGTTTGGGGATACCCTGATATTTGTAGCCTGAAACAGTATTTCCAAGCTCTGCTCCTTAAATTAGTGCTTTGACATAGAAGTTCATGTCATTAGATGTTCTACTCGTTGTACAGAAGAGCACATAAACTTAGGTCTAATTCCCCTTTCCTTCTGTATGTACAGTCTAGAAAACAGAAGTATGTGAGAATCAGCTGTCATATCTGGGGATCATCACAACTGTGATTGTCATCATTTCTCTCTCCTTCTCTCTTTGCCTCCCTCCCTCCTTTCTATGTTGATTTTTGCCCAAATGACTATTCCAATAAAACTAGCATGGGTTTGCATGTGCAAATGCTGGTATAGTTCATTAGGTAAGAGTGCCTGGTTGCCGAGTCAGGAGCCATGGGTTTGAATTCCCATTATGCTTTCCAGGAATGGGGTCAGCCAAGAACACCTGAAGTATGTATGGCTGATGGGATTACATGCTTTACCAGCTGTGAGTCCTTGGGCACAGTGCATAGTCACAGAATGCCATCAGAAGGAAGGACTGGTAAATGACTTCTGAGTACTCATAAGTGGAAGACACTGGGAGGATTGCCATGAGTTGGAATCAACTTGACGGAACATAATTACTGTACATGAACCTTCGTGGAGGAAATGCAGGTTCATCTCTCCTGTCACCATGAAGTAGCCTTGGGCAAGTCATTTTCTTTCAGCTGAAGCTAATTTAGAGAGTTAGTGTGAGGATAAAATAAGATGATCTCATGAACGTTGCCATGGACAGTATATAACTATGGCAAATAAGCATTCAGATTGCAACTCAACTTCTGATCTACTTTGGTCTACTTTGTCTGCTCAGATAACACTGGATTGTTCTTAGGGGCCTTCTAGATGGACACATACAAATATATTCAAGAGTGAAATAAGTGCCATGGTTTGGACAAGCAGCCAACCCTTCTCTGAAGTGATTTGATCCCAGAGTGGAGATAGAAAGTATGTAAATAGGCTGAGATACCATAGGACTTTAGGGAGTTATTATACTTCAGCAGCAACTCATTATTGTTATTTTAGCAAACCAAATTGCAATTGGGCAGATTTCCCCCCCTCCTGAGGAACTAGGTTAGACAAATAGGAGAACTGACTCCAGGAACATCATCCAGAACATGAGCAGTGTCATATGGTTTTTAAAATTCTCCTCAAAGCAAATCCAATATTGCAGTTAAATATTTGGTTAGAATCTTATGGATATTAAAGCAAAGTGTTCTGCTTATGTACTGGCCCATAGCGCAGTATAGAACTTAATTTTAGAGATTAAGTTTTTAAAGGGGTCTAAACCAATAAAACTGTGGCAGTAGCTATATTTATGTAATTATTTGCTTTTTATTTTTAAAAAATGCAATATTATTCATTTGTCTTTTGAGCTGTAGACCCTGATTCCTTCAGAGAATACTATCCCACTGTAAGTTAAATACTGGATTTATGGGCATATGGATTGAGTAGTGGGAATGGAATTGATACACTTGAATTTCACCACCATGAACTTATTGAACAGGCCTGAGAAAGTTAATACAGTATCAGCAACTATTTTAGGAATATTAAAGAAATCAATTTAACAGCACTGTGGTGTGAGAGGATGTGAAAAGGACATGTGGTTAATTTGCCATAGGATGTAAGTATCAGAGGAAACTATACATCTGTATAGTCTATATGGCTTGCTAATCCAACTTTAAAAATGCTGTAGGACAATGCAAGCAGTGATCTGTCTCATCACAGCAAACATATGTTAACTAACAGAGAAGAGATATTTCTCTTTTGCTACAGCCATTACCATTCAAAGTTGTAAAAATGAGTGTGTAGTATTATAATACCATGTAGTATTGTAATACCATTAGTGTTCATAGTTTCAGCTGCTAGTATAGTCCATAATAGTTGACTTACTCCAGTTCTGTGCTGACCTTTTCCAAATCCATGCCACTTGCCCTTGGAAACTGATTTTGACAAAACATGCCAAGATATAGCTAGTGGGAAAGCAATACCAGCAATATGGGACCTTACGAAATATGGGTTGTTCTCAAGAAACTGGAAACTGGATGGAGGATGGTTTCAGTTGCCCTTTGAAATACAGAGCTATTAGCTTGTACCTGGGATGAGCAGGCCAAAGAGGGAGGAGAACTTGCCCATTAATAGGAAGGTTTTGCCATCAGTTTCTTATCTCCATGAGAAGGAATTTCCAAGGCAGCAACTCACTCCTGGTAGAAGGTAATTAGCAAAAGTGGTTGTGGTGATGGCATCTGGCCTAGATGCCTTTAAAAGGGGATTGGACAGATTCCTGGAGGAAAAGTCCATTGCAGGTTACGAGCCGTGATGGGGATGTATAATCTCCAGACTTAAAAGAAAGGTACTTCAAAATGCCAGATGCAAGGGAGGGGTATCAAGAGACAGGTATCTAGTTCTCTTGTGTGCTCCCGGAGGCATCTGGTGGGGCCACGGTGAGATACAGGAAGCTGGACTAGATGGACCCTTGGCCTGATCCAGCAGGGCTCTTCTTATGTTCTTATGTATCAATTGAAGAGAAGACAAGGGGAGAGACAGAGTCAAGTTTGTTTGTTTGTTTGTTTGTTATGTTGTTGTTTAGTCGTTAAGTCGTGTCCGACTCTTCGTGACCCCATGGACCAGAGCACGCCAGGCCCTCCTGTCTTCTACTGCCTCCCGGAGCTGGGTCAAATTCATGTCAATAGCTTCGATGACACTGTCCAACCATCTCGTCCTCTGTCATCCCCTTCTCCTCTTGCCCTCACACTTTCCCAACATCAGGGTCTTTTCCAAGGAGTCTTCTCTTCTCATGAGATGGCCAAAGTATTGGAGCCTCAGTTTCATGATCTGTCCTTCCAGTGAGCACTCAGGGTTGATTTCCTTCAGAATTGATAGGTTTGTTCTCCTTGCAGTCCAGGGGACTCTCAAGAGTCTCCTCCAGCACCAGAATTCAAAAGCATCAATTCTTCAGCGGTCAGCCCTCTGTATGGTCCAGCTCTCACTTCCATACATCGCTACTGGAAAAACCATAGCTTTGACTATGCGGACCTTTGTCAGCAAAGTGATGTCTCTGCTTTTTAAGATGCTGTGTAGGTTTGTCATCGCTTTCCTCCCAAGAAGCAGGCGTCTTTTAATTTTGTGGCTGCTCTCACCATCTGCAGTGATCATGGAGCCCAAGAAAGTAAAATCTGTCACTGCCTCCATATCTTCCCCTTCTATTTGCCAGGAGATTTTGGGACCGGTGGCCATGATCTAAGGTTTTTTTATGCCATCAGAGTAGTATCGTCTGCATATCTGAGGTTGTTGATATTTCTTCCGGCAATCTTAATTCCGGCTTGGGATTCATCCAGTCCAGCCTTTCGCATGATGTATTCTGCATATAAGTTAAATAAGCAGGGAGACAATATACAGCCTTGTCGTACTCCTTTCCCAATTTTGAACCAATCAGTTGTTCCATATCCAGTTCTAACTGTTGCTTCCTGTCCTACATATAGATTTCTCAGGAGATAAATTAGGTGGTCAGGCACTCCCATTTCTTAAAGAACTTGCCATAGTTTGCTGTGGTCCACACAGTCAAAGGCTTTTGCGTAGTCAATGAAGCAGAAGTAGATGTTTTTTGGAACTCTCTGGCTTTCTCCATAATCCAGTGTATGTTAGCAATTTGGTCTCTAGTTCCTCTGCCCCTTCGAAATCCAGCTTGTACTTCTGGGAGTTCTCGGTCCACATACTGCTGAAGCCTACCTTGTAGGATTTTGAGCATAACCTTACTAGCGTGTGAAATGAGTGCAATTGTACGGTAGTTGGAGCATTCTTCAGTACTGCCCTTCTTTGGGATTGGGATGTAGACTGATCTTTTCCAATCCTCTGGCAACTGCTGAGTTTTCCAAACTTGCTGGCATATTGAGTGTAGCACCTTAACAGCGTCATCTTTCAAGATTTTAAATAGTTCAACTCGAATGCCATCACCTCCACTGGCTTTGTTGTTAGCCATGCTTTCTGAGGTCCACTTGACTTCGCTCTCCATGTCTGGCTCAAGGTCAGCAACGACACTATCTGGGTTGTCCGGGACATCCAGATCTTTCTGGTATAATTCCTCTGTGTATTCTTGCCACCTCTTCTTGATTTCTTCTGCTTCTGTGAGGTCCCTCCCATTTTTGTCCTTTATCATGTCCATCTTTGCACAAAATGTTCCTTTAATATCTCCAATTTTCTTGAACAGATCTCTGGTTTTCCCCTTTCTATTATTTTCCTCTATATCTTTGCACTGTTCATTTAAGAAGGCCCTCTTCTCTCTCTCTCCTTGCTATTCTTTGGAAGTCTGCATTTTCTGTAACTTTCCCTATCTCCCCTGCATTTTGTTTCCCTTCTCTTCTCTGCTATTTGTAAGGCCTCGTTGGACAGCCACTTTGCTTTCTTGCATTTCCTTTTCTTTGGGATGGTTTTTGTTGCTGCCTCCTGTACAATGTTACGAGCCTCCATCCATAGTTCTTCAGGCACTCTGTCCACCAAATCTAGTTCCTTAAATCTGTTCTTCACTTCCACTGTGTATTCATAAGGGATTTAGTTTAGATTATACCTGACTAGCCCAGTGGTTTTTCCTACTTTCTTCAGTTTAAGAAGAACTGGCCTACTTTCTTAAGCTTGAGTTTTGCTATAAGAAGCTGATGATCACAATCAGCTCCAGGTCTTGTTTTTGCTGACTGTATAGAGCTTCTCCATCTTTGGCTGCAGAGAACATAATCAATCTGATTTCGGGATTGCCCATCTGGTGATGTCCATATGTAGAGTCGCCTCTTGTGTTGTTGGAAAAGAGTGTTTGTGATGACCAGCTTGTTCTCTTGACAAAACTCTATTAGCCTTTGCCCTGCTTCATTTTGAACTCCAAGGCCAAACTTACCTGTTGTTCCTTTTATCTCTTGACTCCCTACTTTAGCATTCCAATCCCCTATAATGAGAAGAACATCTTTCTTTGGTGTCAGTTCTAGAAGGTGTTGTAAGTCTTCATAGAATTGGTCAATTTCAGCATCTTCAGCACTGGTAGTTGGTGCATAAACTTGGATTACTGTGATGTTGAAAGGTCTGCCTTGGATTCGTATTGAAATCATTCTATTATTTTTGAGATTGTATCCCAGTACAGCTTTTCCCACTCTTTTGTTGACTATGAGGGCTACTCCATTTCTTCTACAGGATTCTTGCTCACAATAGTAGATATGGTAATCGCCTGAATTGAATTCGCCCATTCCTGTCCATTTTAGTTCACTGACACCGAGGATGTCAATGTTTATTCTTGCCATCTCCTGTTTGACCACATCCAGTTTACCAAGGTTCATAGATCTTACATTCCAGGTTCCTATGCAGTATTTTTCATTGCAGCATCGGACTTTCCTTTCACTTCCAGGCACGTCCGCAGCTGAGCGTCCTTTCGGCTTTGTCCCAACCACTTCATTAGCTCTGGAGCTACTTGTACTTGTCCTCCACTCTTCCTCAGTAGCATGTTGGACGCCTTCCGACCTGAGGGGCTCATCTTCCAGCGTCATATCTTTTAGCCTTTTGTTTCTGTTCATGGGGTTTTCTTGGCAAAGATACTAGAGTGGCTTGCCAGTTCCTCCTCCAGGTGGATCGCGTTTAGTCAGAACTCTCCACTATGACCTGTCCGTCTTGGGTGTCCCTGCACAGCATAGCCCATAGCTTCTCTGAATTACTCAAGCCCCTTCGCCAGGACAAGGCAGCAAACCGTGAAGGGGTTGTTTGTTATACAAGCCCATTAATGAAATGCACTATTCTGGGTGGTTTACAGCATGATAAAATAGTACACTAGAAGAACTATGAAATTATAAACAAAACAACTAGAGAAATAAAGCAAACAACAACAAGAGGCATAATATCTTGCTAACAGGCAGGACACAAGACATGGGATCAGGCAGGGTCACTATGGAAGTTACTTTGGAGAACTTGCTCTCTTCTTTGAGAATGTTTGGGGCAATTTGAGGCCCAATTGGTGTATTATCTGGAAGGGTCTAGAAAATGGAATGATGGGTATAAAAATAGAAACAGAGTTTACTTATTTATCCTAATCTCTCTCTGGAGAACGTTATGCTTTGCTACGTGATTTGTACTCTGCATATACTTTGGAGCCATGCCAAAGTTCTGCTTCAATAAGAGTATTAGCTTAGGTTAGCTAGCTTTCTTATTTTCTTGTGGGAACGGTTCTGGAATTGCCTTTGGCTTAAGATTTTTTCAATGCCTATTTACTCTACAACTTTTTGACTGCTTTGGGGATTTTTGAAACTATCTTTTGAAACTGTTTGGAACTTTCTTCTTCTTTGTGGTCTCTGTGAATGCACACAATTGGGTTATACTGCGCCTGCGCAGGACCTCTCGGAAACTTCTTTTCCCAAGAACTTCACTGAAATAATAAAAAAAATTACAGCAGTTTGGTTATTTTGGGGAAAGAGGATTGTTGGTATTTAAAGAAATGCCTGACCTCAATCACCTACTGGATACTGTACATTTTGTGGATATTGTTATATTCCTACCTGTCAGGGTTGGTGTACAAGCTTAAATCTTTAACCTTGTGAATTTTTGGTAACTCCCTGGAGCATTAGGTAGCCAGAGTGACTGAAAGGGCTGGGCAGGGTACCAAGCAGGAAAAAAATTCCCCAGCCATCAGCACATCTGGCCCTCCAGGAAAGACTGGGCAGTGTTTCTAAGTGGTTAGTGAGGGCCTCTCTGACCCAGCCATATTTCTTGACTGTTGCTAAAAGGCTCTGGAAGGTACAGCCTTTCATGCTGTACCTTCCAGAGCCTTTTACAGTCAAGTGTTCTGCCCTATGAGTTTTCTTCTGAGTTCATAGGACAATGTGATGAGGTCATGAGAAATTCATTATTACATAAGAGTACCTGCCCTTGTGCTTTTTATGACCTGTGGATCCAGCTATAACTGCTCAATTTGTAAAACAGACTGAAAGAGGTACTTGCTGATTTCTCAAGCACAGAATTAATTTAGACTCCTGATTCAGCAGGGAAGAATGCCAAAACATTTTCTGCTTTTGCTAGAAGTGGTTTATGCATGTTTAGCCCCCCCGCCCAAAATCTAAATGTAGCAAAATTGTTAGAAGAGTTCTAGTATCTTATTGTTGTTCTTTGTTCAGAATTTGAATGTCAGTTTTTGGTGGTGTGGATGTGATAGGAAGTAAACTCACTGAGATGAAGTAACTGGAATTTGTAAATGCATAAAGGGTAGGAAGTAAAGAAAATCATTTAAAGGATTCTTCATCCACTCAGGAATACAACTTTCCATAACAAGACAGGAAGAGCTGACACAAATCTGTAAATTGCATAATGTTTACAAGTTAAAACGAGGCACAGTAGGGACCGGTGTGTGTTGGGGCATTCTCGATTTCTGACCAGTGTGCTGTTTAAGTGGGTGACTGAAGTAAACTGTGGTTTGTTACCATGTACACAAGTTGCAGTGATCTCTTCCCCCTTTATTTCTTAGCATGAGAGGAGACAGAATTTGTAGTGTCTGTAAATGGTTTGTAGCTTTAGTTTCCTGTTTTGTCTGACTTGCACAAAAAAGCCAACAAATCAAAAGATCAAATCACAATCAGATTAGATCTTTGAATGTGGTCTTAGTCTGTCTCAGCTGATCTGCTGTTTTTAGCCTTTCAGCTGTGAATCTAGACTTTACTTATTATGGGACTTGCGAATCAGCTGGTAGTAGCATTACTGGGAGGGGGTAGTTTGACCAAAATCTTATGAAATATGCTTCTGTTTGTTCCAGATGCACAAGAAGGGGTACTGTGACCTAAATCCAATTGTGAATATCCACTAGAGTAGATCCATTGAATCAGTTGCTTAATGGTACAGTCAACACTTATGTACATATATTTATTCAGTGAGTCTATTTTAATTTACACTAGCAATTGGATTTAGACCTACACTTGCACTTCAAACAGAGATCATAAGATATTACTTAAAACATACTCAAACAACAATGTGTGTACCAGGCTTTGAGATTATATATACTGTATATATAACAAGTAATTGTCATTGTAAAAACATGAAACATGTTCAGTTTTGGTTTTAATACTGATTATGATGATTTCTCTTTTTATACCTATCTGCATATCTACTGGCCAAATAAGGATATCACTTTCGTTAGTTACTGTCTTTCTCCCTATACACATCTGATAAAATGGGCTCTAGTATATGAAAGTTTACTCAATTATAAATCTGTTAATCTTTAAAATGTCATACACCTCTTTGTTTTTGGAATACAATATACAATATGACTAACCCCAGAAGTTGCTGATTTGTGTAAACCTCTGCCTATTTGACTAGAAGTTAATTTCTTTGTTAATAACAAATAGATACACATCATTAGCTTAGGGCTGCATAGTGGATCTCCTTTGTTTCTACATGATTCTACATAGGGAATTCAGTGGATCTCTTTGGGTAGGATGTGAGGTGGAGAGGAATAGGAAAGAACAAGAACTATGTACAGTTCATCTTAATGTGTTCTAAGGCACAGATTCTAATAATTTCTTGTATTTGTCTTTTCTTTTCCAGGTGGAACGGGAAATAGCCATCCTGAAGTTGATAGAACACCCACATGTTTTAAAGCTGCATGATGTTTATGAAAATAAAAAATATTTGTGAGTATTGTATCATCATTGAGAGGGGGAGGAAGAAATGTTGTAGGGAAAGTGTGTTGAACATCTGTTAGCATGAGCAATAAGCTAACAAAAAGTTGAATCTACTAGGACTTTCTCAAGGTTTCTTGTGCGCTGCAATTGTGATTGGGAAGTTGGGTCACTGGGAGTCATATTTTGCAGACTTGATGACTTGTTCATTAATACAATTCTTAAAGTCCTTCACAACTTGAGATAGATACTTGTTAAAATTAATTATAAGTCCAAAGTCATTGAAATATCCCTGACTTCTATTGCTTTTCTCACCCAAATGTAGCATTGTTCTTTTGCTGCATTTGTAGGACAGATTAACTAATATAGTTTGGCTCCTGAGTCTGAATTACGGATGGGATTTCTTTGGGCATATGAACAGGAAGCCACAAAGAGAAAGAGAAAAATTGAATCTGTTGTCAGACAGATTACTCATATTAAGTTTGACACAATTGTGTCTTGAGGTGAGAGAGTGTTTTAAAATTGAAGAGAATACAACTAAAGGTTATTTTTAACTTTCTAACCTTATCTGAAGTAAAGGTGTATATCTGTCTTAAATCAAAACTTTGTTGGATGTAGTCTTCTTAATGCCACAGTGCCCTAAAAGTATAATTGGTGAATCAAGGAGGGAGGATTGGAGAGGTGTAATAGTCCTACATGGATCATAAAACTGGAACAATGACTTCTTAACCAGTAAGAATAACTTTTTATCCAGTGCAAAGGTTAGTTTTTGCAGGAGCAATTATAAATCCTTCTAATGTGGTAAATTCTCTTCAGCAGTAAACTGAAGAAAAAAATTGTAGTCATTTTCAGCCAGAGATGCATATTCATTGGTGTGTGGCCTGCGAGAGTGGTCAATAGCAATGGACTAACTCTTCCTTCTTGTGTACAGCAACTGGTTTTTGTGCAAACATTCTCCTCCTATAAGAAACTATTAGTTGTGATCTGGATATTACTAACTGAAGTCTAGACAGAGATAAGTGATCACATAGTTAAAAAAAATGAGAGAGAGAGACAGAGTGCTTGGGTCCTTGGAACTAAAGGAGCGTCAAGATGGAGGCCCTCTTATGTTACCAATCAAAAGGCTTTGTGCACCAATTTCATATGTATGGATTATTTCCTAACAAGGAAAAAAAAAGACATGATGGGAAAATACAGAAGGGTTACAAGGAGAGAGCCGCTTCTGTCTAAAAAGAACATGGTGGCACAGCTTAGGTTTGCAAAGTTGCATCTGGACATACCACAAAACCCCTGGAACAAATGTCCTTTGGACAGACAAGACCAAAGTGGAGATGTTTGGCCAGAATGCACAGTGCCATGCTTAGCGAAAACCAAATACAGCATATCAGCACAAAGACCTCATACCAACTGTCAAGCATAGCGGTGGAGGGGTGATGATTTGGGGGTGTTTTGCAGCCACAAGACCTGGGCACCTTGCAGACATTGAGTCAACCGTGAACTCCTCTGTATACCAAAGTATTCTAGAGTCAAACGTGAGGCCATCTGTTGTGACAGCTAAAGCTTGGCCGAAATTGGGTCATGCAGCAGGACAATGATTGCAAGCACACCAGCAAATCTACAACAGATTGGCTGAAAAAGAAAAAAAAATCAAGTTGTTGCAATGGCTCTGTCAAAGTCCAGACCTCAACCTGATTGGAATGCTGTGGTGGGATCTTAAGAGTGCTGTGCATAAAAACAAATGCCTGCAAACCTCAGTGAACTAAAGCAACATTGTAAAGAAGAGTGGACCAAAATTCCTCCATAATAATGTGAGAGACTGATAAAGTCATACAGAATATAATTACTTCAGGTTATTGCTGCTAAGGGTGGTTTTACAAGCTATTGAATCATAAGGTGTGCTGAATTTTCCGCACATGGCTTTTTATTTTTGTTAAATAAATAATGACACGGTATAATATGTCATGTGTTGTTCATCTGAGGTTGTATTTACCAAATGTTCAGACTTGCTAAGGACCAGATGATTTTTATTATATCATGATATGTAAAACCATAGAATTCAAAGAGGGTGCACTTTCTTTTTCACATAACTGTCTGGGCAGAAGATATAGGACCTTCACACTTGTTGAAAAACATCCCTTACGGTTGCTTTGTGTTCAAGTGAGAAGTGGTTAACTGATGAAAAAAATAAGTCAACTTCTGGGATTTTTCCTTGTGTGGTATCACTTTGTGAATGTTATTTAACACAGCAGGGTATCCTGTAGACCATCTTGGCTGCTACCATTGGTGGTGTCAACATTCAGGCTGCCCTTTGCTATGTAAAGCTTGGCATCCTTTTTCCTGCTGGCTACATGGGCAGGATATTGTGTAGCAATATTGGGCCATTTCCTAGGTTTTTGAACTGTGGGTGCAAAAGCACAATATCCACATTCATAAACCAGAGGGGTGGTTTTTTTTAAATTAAATATGTGTATACTGGACTGCATCCTTAGGGAGCTTCTTGACTCCAAGCATTACTATTTGCATGGTGGAGCTATTCCATCTTTTTGTCATTAATGGTGAACAGAAAAGGGTATAGGGAGCAGTGGGAAGGCAATATTATCTTGGCCCAGTAAGAGTTTGTGAAGAAGGCAGGGGATCTGCACAATAAAAACTTAGTCTGGAAGCATCCTTTACTATGCAGCTCCAACAGTACTTGCAGGCAGGTTTTGCTGAATTGCAGGAGCTTAGCAAATATTAAAAACAGTTTCTCACACCCATGCTCAGCATGGTATCTTATGGGCTACCCTGGCAAAGCAAACTTTATTTTACAAAAGCTGATACACAGTATTTTTGTTGTTTAGTCATTAAGTCGTGTCCGACTCTTCGTGACCCCATGGACCAGAGCACGCCAGGCCCTCCTGTCTTCCACTGCCTCCCGGAGTTGGGTCAAATTCATGTTGGTAGCTTCGATGACACTGTCCAACCATCTCGTCCTCTGTCGTCCCCTTCTCCTCTTTCCCTCACACTTTCCCAACATCAGGGTCTTTTCCAGGGAGTCTTCTCTTCTCATGAGATGGCCAAAGTATTGGAGCCTCAGCTTCAGGATCTGTCCTTCCAGTGAGCACTCAGGGTTGATTTCCTTCAGAATGGAGATACACAGTATACCTCTTGGCAAAAAAAAAGCTTGTTAGTTATCCCCACAGGAGTAACACAAGTGGCATAACTTTTGGAGGCAAATTGCTATAAATGAAGAAATCGCCATGAGTGTTATTTCTTGCATCCTGAGTTGTGTGGCTCAGTATTCAACAAATAATGTATATGGTGATTTCATAACTAGAAGCAATTTATCTCCAAATGTTAAACCTACTGCTTCCTATACCTTTTCCCCCCATTACACTGGCATAAAATCCCAATAGGATTTTGTTTTTTATTAAGATGTACCAGGAAAACTTATTTGGAGGAAAAAGTCAAAACCACCAAAATAGAGGAGGAAAAAAATCTCCATTATCAAATTATTTTAAAAAGAGTGTTTTAGTCTATAACTTTTAAAAATATTAATGTGAATTCTGGATTTTAATCTTAGCAACACCACTTAATGGCTGTGTGAAATAGTTCTTTGTGATGCTCTAAGCCTCAGCTGATCTAACTGCAAGGCAGGGTTAATTACATGTTTCTTAGAGTGGTACATTCTGGGTGCATCCTGGGCTCCTCAGATGAAAGATAGTTGTTGTCAAAATGTAAAAAGTTAGCTGTTATGATTAATGATGATAATTTAAAGAAATTTATACAGGTTGTGTGCTAAATGTCATTGTTCATTATTAAAATAGGCTGCTAAGATTGGCAATATAGAAAGCTAATCAATCAATATATGGGGTTTGGATAATACGAAACAGTGGGGGAGCATGCGTATGGAGGGATGAAGGGCAGGCTTAAGTAATATGATAGCATGTAAAGTTCAGGGATGAGAAGAGAAATTATGAGGTTTCCTGCAAATATATTGCAGCACCATATTCCCTCCTAAAACTTACAAATTAATCTCAGGTTACTGCATCACCTTTCCATCAAAATTCATGTCTTGATAGGAGTGGTGGTGGCATGCTTTCGTAGGCATGTTATGAATTATGGTTGATATTTCAGATGCCAGAGACTAATCGCAGTGCAGCGCTGGGGAATATTTCCTTGATAAATGTTAATTTCACAAATCATGTTTGACTTTTGGTTTATTACTTAATATGTGACAAGGGGCTTTGGGTGACTAGATTCCTAATGCAATAATGAATCTAATCCTTTTTCCACAGTTTATTTAAAGCTGAAAATGCATTTGGAGGCGGGGGAATCACAAATTTAGCAGCCTATCCAAGGTAGCATAAAAATCATTCCACTACCATTTTAGATTTTCCTTCTTTCCTTCCTTCCTTCCTTCCTTCCTTCCTTCCTTCCTTCCTTCCTTCCTTCCTTCCTTCCTTCCTTCCTTCCTTCCTTCCTTCCTTCCTTCGAATCATAGAAAAGTGAAGTTGGAAGGGGCCTACAAGGCCATCAAGTCCAACCACCTGCTCAACGCAGGAATACAATCAAAGCATATCTGCCAGGTGCTTATCTATGTTTTTCCTGAATGCCTCCAATGTTGGAGCACTCACCAACTTCTGAGGTAACTGGTTCCACTGTCGTACTGCTCTAACAGGAAGTTTTTCCTGATATTCAACCAAAATCTGGCTTCCTTTAACTTGAGCCCATTGTTGCATGTCCTGCACTCTGGGATGATCGGGAACAGATCTTGTCCCTCCTCTGTATGACAGCCTTTCAAATATTTGAAAAGTGCTATCATATCACCCCTCAGCCTTCTTTTCTCAAGGCTAAACATGCCAAATTCTTTCAGCCTTTCCTCATAAGGATTGGTTTCTAGCCCCCTGATCATCCTTGTCGCCCTCCTCTGAACTTGTTCCAATTTCTTAGCATCCTTCCTGAAGTCTGGTGTCCAGAACTGGACACAATACTCAAGGGGAGGCCTAACCAGTGCTGAATAGAGGGGGACTAGCACCTCGCGGGATTTGGAAACTATACTTCTGTTAATGCAGCCTAAAATAGCATTAGCCTTTTTTGTAGCCACACCTCACTGTTAGCTTGTGATCTACGACAATCCCAAGATCCTTCTCGCTCATAGTTTTGCTGAGCCAGGTATCCCCCATCTTATTTATTTATTTATTTATTTATTTATTTATTTATTTATTTATTCATTCATTCATTCGACTTGTATGCCACCCGCACTCTACAAGAGTCTCCGGGCGGCTTCCAACATCAATTAAAACAGTTCAGTTAAAAACACTAAAAACCAATACGGTCACATCTACTCTACAAAAACAAAAATAAAAACAAAAACAATCTACAAAAACAATCTAGATCCATGACTATCAATTAAAATTAAAACCTTCAATTAAAACCTTCAATTAAAAGACTTCCAGAACAGGAAAGTTTTAACATGGCGCCAAAATGTCAGTAACGTCAGCACCAGTCGGATGTCGTTTGGGAGGGCATTGCAAAGACCGGGGATAGATCCACCTGACACTTGATCTATCCAGCCCACACCTAGTTAGCTTGCTAATCAGAATATCATGGGGCACTTTGTCAAAAGTTTTGCTGAAGTCAAGATATACTACGTCTACAGCATTCCCTCTGTCTATCAGGGAGGTGACCTGATCAAAAAACCAGATCAAATTAGTTTGGCAGGATTTGTTCTTGACAAATCCGTGTTGGCTACTAGTTATTACTGCATGGTTTTCTAGGTGCTTGCACAATGACCGCTTTACGATCTGTTCCAGAATTTTGCCTGGGATTGATGTCAGGCTGACTGGCCTGTAGTTCCCAGGTTCCTCTTTTTTGCCCTTTTGAAGATAGGGACAACATTAGCCCTCCTCCAATCCTCTGGCACCTCCCCCGTTTCCCATGATTTCAAGAAAAGAATGGATAGCGGTTCTGAGAGTTCTTCAGCCAGTTCCTTCAGTACTCTCGGATGCAGTTCATCCGGCCCTGGAGATTTGAACTCATTCAAGGTGGTAAGGTATTCCTTGACTATTTGTTTATCAATCTCCAGCTGCAATCCTGTCTCCCCCCCCCCCCACTTGCACTTCCAAGAAGTTCATCATCTGTCTTATGGGAACTAAAATAGGAATTGAGCACCTCTGCCTTTTCTTTGTCATCTGTTATCATTTTTTCCATCTCCATTGCGGAGCTGTGCCTCTGTGTCTTTTGTTTGTCTTTTGCTACTCACATACCTGAAGCATGCTTTTTCATTGCTTTTAGTGTCCCTAGCTAACCTCAGCTCATTCTCAGCTTTTGCCCTCCTAATGCCATCCCTGCATTTCCTTGCTACTTGTCTGTACTCATCCTTGGTGGCCTGGCCTTC
Organism: Intellagama lesueurii; assembly: GCA_037013535.1. Lineage (NCBI taxonomy): Eukaryota > Metazoa > Chordata > Lepidosauria > Squamata > Agamidae > Intellagama > Intellagama lesueurii. The sequence goes on along the minus strand of JBAJHW010000001.1, from coordinate 101,127,160 downwards.
TTTCCACTTCCTGTACATGTCTCTCTTTTTTTTGGTTTTTAGGTCCTCCCTGAGCTTTTTGTGAATCCACACTGGCCTTTTTTGCCACCTCCCTCCTTCCTTCCTTCCTGATTACCATTCAGTGCCAGATGATCTATGCGTGCAATAGATTTAGTCCCAGAATTTAATGTCCTCCAGCTGCATGTATCTGAAATTAAATACTTCCCTATCAAAACAAACAATAAAGAAACAAACCAAAAATGGAAGCACTGCCCAGACATGGAAAAATAGAAAACCAGGATGAAGGGTTTGGCCTATTCTTTTCTGTGGCACACTAGTTTTCTACGGCTGAAATCTGCATTAATTTACAGCTTGAGTAGGCCTGTTGAATCTATGGAACTTGGAGAGGAGTAGAGTCACAAAATCCTCACTGATTCAGTGGACCTTACTCTAGCTGCAACATGCTAGTAGACTGCAGCCTATAAGTAGGAAAACTTTAGTGGGAGATTATTCAAACTTGAAATCTCCTGCTTACAGTCAGGTGGTATGGAAAAAGTTATATCTTGAGATTCTGCAGAATACATTGATTAGCTCTGAGTCACATGATGACCAGTGGTTTTCCAATATGGATGAAGTTTTAGTTCGTTAAAGGGAGAGAAGCAATGCCTCAAGCTCCTTAGCTAAATAGCAGTGTAGTACTTGTAACTTTTTGTGGAATGCCATATAAAGAAATGGAAATTAAAGTGTCATTAATAAATACGCTATGGGAGTATTTTTATGAAGAACTGAAATATATCCTTTCTAGTTTTCCAACAGGTTCCTAAAATGTAAGGAAACAGATCAAACTCACCTCTTGTATTAGCATTGAATTAGAATATTACAATATCTGCTATTTAAAAAGCAAAGAAACACCATGTAGTGGATGGGACACACTGCAACAGTGCTGCCCCTATTTAGGAACTGCATCATTTGTAAGGATTATATGAGATGTCCCCATGCCAGCACTAATAAAGAATGTCTCATGTGGTCCCCTGAAGTATGCATCCTGGATACAGATCCTGACAGTATCGTATGCATTTTTGCAGGGGCAAACAGCTAGCCTGCTTGTGCACACACTGGCTTTCCCCAGCTATTGTCTGAACAAGTTCCCTGCTTATGATGGTTTGGTTTATCTGACAGGCAGATACTGCCATTTTGCATATTGTTGTTTCGCTCATGGAGGAAGTTTACTGTAGCATGTCAAACTGAAAGTTCTGCTATGAGTAATCAGGCTGGGCAGTTCATTCATAGATTGATTAGCAAGCCGTCATATTGAGGAAGACAGCTGTGTTGTCTTCCTGTAAACATGGAGAAGACGAGTCCATGGTGAGGTGAGGCAGTTTACAGATCAAATTGCCTCTTCCCCTTCCAATAAACAAATAAGAACAGATCTCGCAAAGTCAATGTCAGGGGTGTTGTTTGGATTGCTAGAGGTGCCCAAATAATTGGCAGATGGAGAAAGGAAATGTTCCCCTCTGGAAAGGGCAGTGGCAGAGTTCCTTGGAACTTTCAGCCTGTTGATCCTACATTAGAAATCCCTCCGGCTCGATTCTACTGAACACAACATGCCTCTATTTGATTATTTGGTGATGGTTAAGCGTGCATGACTACACGCTATAAATAACAGGCAAAGTAATATTAAAAAGGCTTTCACCCCCCATGAATCAAAGACAAGTGGTTCAACAACATAAAAACACACCTTTTTAAGCTTTATGCTAAATATGCCTAGCAACCTTTTTTAAAAAAATCAAATAACAGGATGTGGTAAAAACAGGCTTTTGTTTTTATTTATTTATTTTTAAATAACAGGCACACATGTGTTCATTTTCTGCTAGGGGAAAGAAAAACACACAAAAGTTTAAATGAAGAGGTCTTGGATCAGTTCCAAATTAGGGTTTAATAATTCATGCCTGCCATAAGAATTTATATAGCTCTTGAATAATTTATGTGGTGCACCAATAACATGGAGCTTAATATCTAATAGAGATTATTTAATCAATAGAAAATGGCACAGCCAAAAAAAAAAAAAGAGAGTAATCAAAGAGTTTCAACATGTCAGTCTGGGCTAGGCACTTTAAAACTTCGTGCCATGGAGGAAAAGGTGGGTTTTTTCTTTCTCTCTAAAGAGAATTTAGGTGTAGGAAACCTTTTGTTTCTTCTTTGTGTTCTCTGTGAATTCACACAAGTGGGTTGATTCTTTCTGTGCCTGAGTGAAACTCCCTTGGAACATTCCAGAGCCTGGAAGTCCGTTACATTAACTCCCTGCACTGTGCATGATTCCCTACCCTGTGGAGAATCATCAGTTCCCTTTCATCTGCCACTGAAGAAAACACCTATTGGAATGTCTTAGAACCTTTATGCAAAATAAATAAATAAAAAATCCTTACCTCTTCTCATCATCTGCCTTCTTTGTGACCTTCATTGTCCCATAGCTGTGAGCTTTTCTCGTTACTATTTGTCATTGTGAGGCCTTCCTGCATTTTATGGCCCCAATGGACCCATTTCAAAAATGTGCCACATACACTAACAAGATCTCTCTCATAGATGGACACTCAAAGTGTCCCTATGTTTGGGTGATGGGCATCAAACACAAAACTGTGCCAGCATTTTCCCTCAATATCATGAATAGAGCATCAACCTCGAGATCCACATCAGCACTGAAGTCAGTATCTTCCTCCATAGCAAGCAAGAAAGAAAACAGAGGATCCTGAAACCAGCAGAGCGAAGAAGGCCAAACCAAAGGTGAAACTGAAGAGATCTAAAAAACTCCACGTTTTTCCTCCAATTCCACTACAAAGCAAGGAGCAGATAGTCTGTCTGGGTTCTGCTTCAGAGGAAGACCTGGTCATCTCTCAAGATTGAGATCCTGTATCATCAACATTTCTGACTTCTCTCCTCTCAAGATTGACATCCCCTCTGACTGCTCCTTCTCACAGCAACATTCCACCTTGAGTGCTACATTTCAACACTTGATGCACTGTCACAAATGACAGTTGGGTCTTGACCATTGTGGAACATGGCTATGCAGTAGAGTTCACCTTCTTCCTGCCTACAGGTCTCTTCAGACCCACAGCACCATCTTAAGTCCCAGAGGATGAAATAGCTACACTGCTTCAGAAAGATGCTATCCAATGGTTCTTTTTGAGTTGCTACATACTGGTTCCTATTCCTGTTACTTCACCATGCTCAAAAGGATCTGAGACCTGTTCCCGTTAGTTCACAGTGCCCATAATGGGTCTGAGACCTATTCTAGACCTCAGGGATTTAAACTCGTACATAGATACAAAGATATTCAGAATGGTGATGTTAGAAACAGTATTACCACTTTTCAGAAAAGGAGACTGGTTTGCAGTGATAGACCTCAAAGATGCTTATTTTCACATCACCATCATGCTCAAACACTGCTGTTTCTTGTGATTTCCTCTAGGGAACAGGGCCTATGAGTTCAAAGCACTTTCTTTTCATCTATCAGTAGCCTCCAGAATCTTCACAAAATGTGTGTCACCAGTTGCTGTGTACCTCAGGGTCCATGGTATAACTGTATTTCCATACATGGATGATTGTCTGATTGTTGCAGATTCAAAGAACAAAGCACAGAGAGATGTTGCCTTTACCATATGACTGCTTGTGGATCTATTTCTAAGAAAATTGTCAGTTCCTGATTTGGATAACTGAACACCCCCCCCCCCCAGAGTCATACAAAGATTTATATACCTCGTGAGCAAAGAGAACAAATTCTATGATTTGTCATAGCTGACATTATCCCAGTAAAGGGTTAATACCAGAATGAAACCAAACAATCAGTAACCAGCTGTTTGTAAAACTTCTCTGGGTATCTCATTATAAGTGTCTTCATTGTTGCAATAATTCCAAGTCATTCCAGAAATTGTTAATTCTATACAAGTTGTATTCATTTACATTATTTCTAGGTTCCATATGAAAAACAAAGTCCAAGAATATTACGAACATGTAACTTTTGAGAAGTCACGGAAATGCTGCTTTATCTTGCAAAGTTGTTCTTACAGCTATGAACAAAACTGTAGGCAAAATTACTTAAATGCTTAAAAGGTGATCTTAAGTTGTACAGTGGTGCCTTGACTTACGAACGTCCTGACATATGACCATTTCGAGTTACGACCAGCTCTGGCCGCAAAATTTTGCTTCGACTTACGGCCGGAGTTTCAAGTTGCGATCAAAAAAGAGGCAGGGAAAAAAGGCAGGGAATTCTAATTGCTAACCGTTGGTAGGCGAAGAGGCTGCTTCTTTGTAGCTCTTTCGCCCCAGCGGTTAGAGAGTGTGCGATCGGAGGAGGCTTCGGACTGCTTGGTAAGATAAGGTGCTGCTTTCTACTTTTTAAAAACTGTTCTGGGTGGGTTTTGCAGCGTGGTTTTGGGCTGGGTGGTGGGATTATGTTTCTATGCTGTGATGGGTCTTGCAGGGTTGGTTTGTTTTTTGTGTGTGTGTTTTCCCCATTTCCGATGGGTCTTGCGGGGTTTGTTTGCTTTTTGGGTTTTTTTCCCCATTTCCGATGGGTCTTGCGGGGTTTGTTTGCTTTTTGGGGGTTTCCCCCCCATTTCCGATGGGTCTTGCGGGGTTTGTTTGCTTTTTGGGGGTTCCCCCCCATTTCTGATGGGTCTTGCGGGGTTTGTTTGCTTTTTGCTTTGCTTTTTTTGCATTTCCGAAAGGTCTTGCACGGTTTGTTTGCTTTCTGCTTTGCTTTTTTTGCATTTCCGATGCATCTTGCACGGTTTGTTTGCTTTCTGCTTTGCTTTTTTTGCATTTCCGAAGGGTCTTGCTCGGTTTGTTTGCTTTCTGCTTTGCTTTTTTTGCATTTCCGAAGGGTCTTGCACGGTTTGTTTGGTTTTCTTTCTTTTTCCCCCCTTTGGCCGGAACGGATTAATCGCGTTTCCGATGGGCCTTGCAGTGTTTTGTTTGTTTGTTTGTTTGTTTGTTTGTTTGTTTTTGGTGATTTTTGTTCTTCGGCCAGAACGGATTAATTGCATTCCAATGCATTCCTATGGGAAATGGTGCTTCGACTTACGACCATTTCGAGTTACGACTGGAGTTCCGGAACCAATTAAGTTCGTAAGTCGAGGCACCACTGTACTTGAATACAAAGTATAAGAGTGTTGAAATACAGGAGCATCTTCATAAAGAGTACAGACTCTTTCAAGAATAAAAATGACCAATAAGAGCTTATAGCCTAATAAGGCAAAGAATACATCTTTATAATATTTTATTTAAAAGTAAAAAAGCAATATAGCTTTAAAAGCTTCAAAGGTTTTCTTAAAAATACATTAAAGAGCAACAGAGTTCTTATAATAAGAAAATACAAAATGAGAAGCATTGCTAAGTGGGGTGAGGAGACATCAGCATATTTCCCCCACCCTGGCTGCCCTGCACTGGCTACCTGTTTGTTTTCGTGCTAGCTTCAAGGTAATGGTGTTAACATACCAAGCTCTAAATGGTTTGGGACCTCATTATCTGGCAAAACGCCTCCTCCCGACTAGATCAGCCTGTCCAGTAAGATCTTCCCAGGCTGAGCGGTTGAGGGTTCTGACCCCGAGAGAGACTCAGGAATCAATGACTAGAAACCTGGCCTTCTCGGCGGTAGCCCCACAATTGTGGAATGCTCTCCCGCCCGAAATTTGCCTGGTGCCCTCAGTGGGAACCTTCAAGAAATTATTAAAAACATTCCTTTTCAAACCGGCCTTCCTGGACTCTACTCTTTCTTGATTTAACTTATTGTTCAACCCCACCATCTTTTTCCTTTTCCTTTTTCATGTTAATGTTCACTGATACTATTTTTATTTGTTTAATTTTGTATTGATACTTTGTCCTCTTAATTTATTGTCTTGTTTTATATTCTGCTTTATTATGCCATGTAAACCGCCCAAAGTGGCCTGGGTTGCCAGATGGGTGGTATATAAATCGAATGAATGAATGAATGAATGAATGAATGAATGAATGAATGAATGAATAAATAAATAAATAAATAAATAAATAAATAAATAAATAAATAAATAAATAAATTAGAGCCCTCTCATTCTACCTCTCAAGAACCAGATACTTCCAAAAATCAAACAAGCTGTTTGCTAGCAACTAAAGGCCTAAAAAAGGTGAGCAAATCATGTCCCAATGTATATCAAAGTGGATAGTCAACACCATTGTTTTGGTATTTTATTTATTTATTTATTTATTTATTTATTTATTAGATTTATATCCCGCCCATTTAGACCACATCTACTCTGGGCGGTATATCAGTTGGCAAAAAGATCAGCCCCAGATTCTTTAAAAATACATTGTGTGAGAGTGGTTGCTGCATCCACAGCCTTTCTGAAGAGTGTTCAGCTAAGTGACATTTGTAAAGGTACAACATGGCTGCAGTTCTTGACATTTGTCAAGCATTACAGGCTAGATGTCAGAGCCAAACATGATGCGGCTTTTGGCAGAGCAGTTGTCTCTTCTGTGTTGCCGTGACTTCCTACACGTGTGATTCAAAGAAGACCACAAAGAAGGACAGGTTGCTTACCTAAAACTGTAGTTCTTCAAGGGTCATCTGTAAATTCACACAGTACACCCATCATCTCCTCAATCTGTCACACCAGTTTATGTTTTTGGTCAGCAGTGGAGTGGGAGAACTGAGGATTCACTGCCGGGTGGTGGACGATGTGCAGTGCTGGGAGTCAATCTAATGGACTTCTAGGCTCTGGAATGTTCTGAGGGAGTTTTGTGACCAAATCAATCAAAAGGGAATATTTAGTTACAAATAAGTTGAAAATCCTGAGGAGAGAAGGGTTGTTCCTGTGTATATAGTTGATGTCTGAATTGGATGACTGGTTTCACTCAGGCCATGCAAGTCACAATGCTATTGGCTGCTGATGTTATCTCCATGGTTATCCTTATTTCCTAACTGCTTAAGGTTGTAGGGAGAAAAATTGTGGACAATATGGGCTTATTTCTATGTATCCTTTTAATTTCTGAGCTTCCTATCTGGTTTTTCTTGTCTTCCCCACTACCCCTGTCCAAACTGTGTGCATCACCTTTACTGTGTATACTTCTGGAGTTACACCTCTTGCAATGCTATGATGCTATGTACTTTGCTATAGAAGATATAGGATGTGTGCTAAAGAAAGACGCTTTAATTGAACTAAAAGTATTAAACCAATCTTACCCTATCCATTGTTATTTCTGAGTGGATATGGAATCCATGAACAGTCCGATCCAATTCTATTTATCTATTTAGTAACTTACTTTCTATATATAAATGCTGCCATCTCTGGGTGTTTTAGAATATCAATTAAATATTAAAATCTGTGTTAACATTTCAGGCAGTTAAAGCAGAAATCAATAAAAAGGACACACAAGGAGCACCCCAAAATTGATCAGAGTTTTTTTAAAACAAAATCTTTTAGAGATTTTTGAAGGTTTATTCAAATAGCCAAAATAACTACAAAGTAGGCTGTAAGTAAGAATGCTGTAGACATTTTGTCAAAGTGCCCCATGATATCCTGATTAGCAGGGATGGGTGCAAAGTACTTCACTTCAGAAAAAGAAACCAATTGTACAGTTACAAGATTGGGGATACCTGGATCAGCAATACTACAAGCGAGAAGGATCTTGGAATTATCGTAGATCACAAGCTAAATATGAGTCAACAGTGTGGTGTGGCTACAAAAAAGGCAAATGCTATTTTAGGCTGCATTAACAGAAGAATGGTTTCCAAATCCCGTGAAGTGCTAGTTCCCCTCTATTCAGCACTGGTTAGGCCTCACCTTGAGTATTGTGTCCAGTTCTGGACACCAGACTTCAAGTAGGATGCTGACAAATTGGAACAAGTTCAGAGGAGGGCGACAAGGATGATCAGGGGGCTAGAAACCAACCTTTATGAGGAAAGGCTGAAAGAATTCGGCATATTTAACCTTGAGAAAAGAAGACAGAAGGGTGATATGGTAACACTTTTCAAATACTTGAAAGGCTGTCATACAGAGGAGGGGCAGGATCTGTTTTCAATCATCCCAGAGTGCAGGACATGCAACAATGGTCTCAAGTTATAGAAAGCCAGATTTCAGTTGAATATCATGAAAAACTTCCTAACTGTTAGAGTAGTATGACAAATGGGACCAATTACCTCGAGAGGTGGTGAGTTCTCCAACAATGGAGGCGTTCAAGCGAAACTTAGACAACCACCTGGCAGATATCCTTTGATTTGCATTCCTGCATGAAGCAGGTGGTTGGACTTGATGGCCTTATAGGCCCCTTCCAACTTCACTATTCTATGATTCTATTTATTATTTATTTATTCCTAAAAAGGATCCAAGACAGTTACAATATTTAAAAAAAGAACAGTATAAAAGCTAAATTTAATAAATTATTGTAATTTGTTAAAAAGAATTAAGAAAGTACCATTAAAAACTCACAGATAATAGCAATACTAAAAACGCATTAAAAAGCAACAAAAATAAAACTTTCCTGTTTACACACACACATGCACACGCACACACGCACACACACACAAAACATCCAGTCACTGAAGGAAAGCCTATCTTCCTTGTCGAAAGACAACATCAGTGTAGTCTCCCATGAGATGGCGTTTGGGAGCAGTGACAGGGAAGGCCTTCTCCCGTGTCCCCACCAAACCCACCTTTGAGGGTGGTGGGACCAAGAGAAAGACCTCCCCGATTGCCTTAAAACTGAGGCAGGCTCATAAAGGTAAATGCAGTCTTTGAGATAGCATGGACCCAAACAGTTTTGGGCTTTATAAGTCTAAACCAGCACCTTAAATTGTGCCATACAGCAGAGCTGCTTTAACAAAGACGTTCTAGGATCCCTTTAAATAAAACAGAGAACATTACAGAGCTGGGGGGCTCCTACGAAAAAGTACATCTTCCTAATTATTACCTGTTGCAAAGCCCTGGGTGAGTGAGAGAAGGGCCTATGACTGTGGTTCCCGACCTTGGGTTCCTAGTTGTTCTTGGACTGAAACTCCCAGAAGCCTTCACCATTAGCTGTGCTGGTCAGGATTTCTGGGAGTTGTAGCCCAAGAATATCTGGGGTCCCAAGGTTGGGAACCACAATCATAGGCTCTTCTCAAGGTTGGGAACCATTGGCCTATGGAGATGATCTCAAGAACTGGGTAGGTACATGTGGGTGGTGTGATCGATCCATCAGGTAGCCTGTGATTAACTGGAGTAATTATCAAACATGTTTAGTGTGCACCAGGTTGTGCAAAGCTGTGTTAAACAGCATAGGGGTGAAACATTTTACTCTGGTTCAAGTATTTGTTCTACAAGGTGCATGGCACAAGGCTACATTATATTACGCTTTGTTTGAGTTTTGATCTCTTCATTATTTTCTTATAACCACTCAAAAGAGGAAGATACTTTCTCCACAAAATCAAGAAGGAAAGAGTTCCATTGTTTGCTCACTTCTGTGGGATTGTATAAAACATAATCTGGGAGCTAAAGACCACTGGGACTTTTATAGAACTTTGGAAGCACAATCATGGTTTAAGGCTGTCTCTTCATTACAGACTTCACCTTCTTCAGGTTGTCTCCAGAGAATTCCATATGGTACAAAATGTAATCATCTTTGTGCTCTTGTATTATTACCACTTTCTGTGTCTTTAAGATCAGCTAAGTAATTTAAGGCAGAAAGATTGTCCCACAATTTATAACAGGGTCAAACTAGACAATCCACCTAGCACATCTTTAGAAAAGCATGTTATTTGGCAGGAGTAGGCTTCAATTGAAACTTCAATTGAACACAGTTATGACTGTGGCTGGCTCCATCCTATACTGTGGTTGCATTAGTTCCAGCTCTAGCCATAGCCATTGGTGTATCTTTTCTTACAGCCTTCTTATTCCCCTGATGTAATCTACTCTCAAAGCCTTTAGTTCATTAGCCGCCCAGAGTAGACTTCGGTCTAGATGGGCGGGGTATAAATCTAATAAATAAATAAAATAATAAATAAATAAATAATAGAACAATGGTATCGTTTCTTCAAATATGTCCATAAAATTCTCACTATCCCCCTCTTTAAATTGCTTTTCTCTGTCTCTGGGAAAAATTATGACAGTTTTAGAAAAAATGTTACTGTTAAGCCCGCAGAATGAAGCTATTTATTGTATGTACTTTCATATCTTAAAATGAAAGTTAACCATATATATAGTCTATCCACCTATCATCATGTAACACAGATATCTAGGGAGTGATTTCTCTGAGATTACGGTTTTCTATATGTTGTCTGCGTGTTTCTCACACCATAAACTCTCCAACTCATTAGTAATCTGACTATTGTGGATTACTGTGGATTTAAACTTCTTATTATGATGTGTTGAAGTGAGTCAAAGACCACTCTATTGTCAAAGTTAGCTAATGACACCCATCAATCACAGTGACAGATCATCTCTCCCTTATCACAACAATACACCCATAACAAAAAACACCATGAGCACCATAATCACCCAATCTCCTGAAAAGGACAAAAAGCTGATCCCACAGCTACAAATACTCAACTATTCCAAACACTACACCAGAACACAGACAGAGTCCTAACTCCTGTCCTCTGACGATGTCGGCCACAGAGATTGGCGAAACGTTAGGAAGAAAAACCTCCAGAACACGGCCAAACAGCCTGGAAAACCTACAACAACCAGTGGTAGCAACTGTTTCTGCATTCTAATAGGAAACTCCCAACACTGGGAACTGATCTATGACATGAGTAGTCAAAATTTCTGTTATGAGTATGACCTTATGGGTTCATAGCAATAAGGTTGCAGTTAATAGCTAGGAGTATTTGGGTAGTATCTTTTATTTCCATTCCAGAGTTAGACTGAGTGTGATGCATGTGCTACTAATGCAAGTATATAGAGAACAAGTTGGATTGTAATATTAGCTTGTTTAATCAAAGCCATCTGGTGGAGGCTGACTTAAAAGTACAGTAATTGATTAAATGAGTGCAAAGGAATTACTTCTTCTAGTATGTCTGGTGCACTAGTAATTCATGACCAGAATATTTGGGATGTTGCATCATTCAAGTAGCCTCTTTTGTTTATCAACACACTCATACCTTGAGCATTGCCTAACAAGCAAGTGCACTGCTCTCCTTATGTTAGCAGAGCCGTCAGAACAGGATGTCTTTCTGCTCCCTTTACATCCCTTGATGAGGCACAAGTGCCAATCTTTTAAAAACATCTCTCTCCATTTGTTTCTATTACTGTCTCATATTTCTAGGTGGTAAACAAAAATAAATAACACTGTGAATTATCTCTGCTCCTCAGTTTGTTTTATTTTTCATGCAAGATGTTGCTGATGTATGTTTTAATAAGAGGAAGTTGATAAAAAAAACACAATTTGCTCTGCTGTTTCTGCAGTGCATGACAAAAATGCTGTGCTTGTAATTTTCTGAAAATGCATATCAAATCTGTGTAAAGGAGCGTGTCTGTATATATGCACATCTTTATAAAGTGAGTGGTATTTTATCAGAATGTCTTTTACATCTTAAAACCATACGGCTTTGTCCTGTGTCTTTATTCTTTCCAAAACAACATTATCTTTCCACATCTGAAAGAATGAGCTATCTAAGTCCATAATTAGAAAGCTAATTTTGGACATAACATTAGATTTGCCAGATGTCATTAGGCTCCACACTTGGCAACAATCTCTTCTTCCCTGCAAACTTCAATGGCAGAAGAATTAAGAAACCATACTGACCAAGCCAAAGTATGACATTTTCTTGTTCAGCTCATACTCCATGGAAGTTATAAAGAAAAAGGGTTATATCTAAAGAACCTACGTATCCTCCGTTAGTTGTCTGACTTGGTAACCCTGCACAGGAATGGCAACAGGTGAACATTGCAGGACTAATCCTGTCATTAAGAAGAGTGCGGCAGTTCCTCAGGTAGAACAGACACTGAGGATAACCTGCTCTTGGGGACAGTGGAAAATGCTGCTAGTGTCAAGTAAAGTTTATCTGCCACTCTGGTTGGCTCATGTGAAGGTAATGGGAAAAGCTGCCCCTTTGTCCTTTACCTCAGGTAGACAAATATCTTGGCCCAGCTCTGGGTACCTTGGAATGTTTGCTGTCTGAACCTCCTATTTGACTAGATATATCTTTCAGGTAATAAAAGCTTTGTCTTTTTTACTTTTGATTTTAACTGAAGATTTTTTTTATTACTATGGCCAAATCCTGTTGTTTATATAGTAAATTGCACTAGAGGAGGTCTACTGAATTAATAGGGATTTGGTGAGTCAACTCCTCTCTTAAGTTCCATTGATTCAAATGGGCCTACTCTAACTGTGGCTTACTACACGAAAGTGTGTTGCAGTTAGAGTAGGCCTATTTGAATCAATGGAACATATGAAAGAGTTGACTCACCAAATCTCCATTGCTTCAGTGGGCCCACTCTTAGCAACAGAATTTTGGCCAATGATTTGAATATACAAATAAGTGATATCTTAGTCAAGGAAGAGTTAAGAGGAAGAAGGAGGTGTTGTGTTTTAAGAAATGCAAATATAATGGACAAATGTGCATGTCTCAAAAAATAACAAATATTTGTTAGTATGTTCATGAGGAAATCTACTCATAGTGTTCCTTGTGTTTTTTAAGCAAACAGAACCACACACTAAAAAATTTTCCCAGATGGATTTCTCTTAGTTCCAAAACTAAACTAATATATAAAGGTGAGATAGCGTTTCAGGTAAGAGGTCTTACTTCAGTGGTAGAGCATGTGTTTTGCATGCTTAAACCCTCAAATCCATTCTCTGGCATCCCCAGTCAAAAGCTAGTAGACCTTGGGGAGCTGTTAACAGTCACAGCAGAAAATACTGTGCTAGGCAGACTAATAATTTAAGGCAGCTTAAACTAGTGTCAGTGTTTACTGTTGTTTCTTTACTCCTTATTATTGTTTTGCTTTTAAAAGCTGATTAGTCATTATATACGCCTCAAGCAATGAAGATAAAAATGTATCTCTTCAGTGACTTCCTAGCATAACAAACAGTATTATCTTATGCATATTTATTTGGAAATATGTTTGACAGGGTTTATCCTCAAGTAAAAACACAAATGATCTCCATGATTTTCATTTTGTTACTTTTCTTAATTCAATATTTCATTAAAGTGATTTTCTGTCACTTTGGTTTTTAGAAAAACTATACATTTTAACATTAAAATAATTTTCTTGCATCTGTCTTTCATACCTCTTTGATATAGTAAATATATATTCATTTTAATTTAGCATAATTTTTATTTTTCATTTTCCCTCATTTTTCTATAATAAAATCAAAGTCAAGGTGGCTTACAATTAAAAATATAACTTTCAACAAAAATATGAAGAAAATTACCTGCATATATGGATAATTAATGATTATGCACTGTCAAGTTGATTCCAACATATAGCAACTTTCCCCAAGTACTCTAGGTATAAAGCACTCAACAAAGATTTACCAGCCCCTCCTTCTGGTGTCTCATCATAGTGTATTCTGTACCATATTCATGTCACTTCTTTTATTTTCTCAACAAGAATTGGAGGTCATCCAATACAGATATTGAAAGCAATGAACTTATATGATTATTTCTGTGTGTTTGTGTTTAAAGCTTATATTTCAGAAGAATTTCCCTTGCTAATACCACCAGGGTTTAAAATGTCTCCCTTTGTGATCTATAAATAAAGCAATTTATTAGATCTGTGAAGATTCTCAGTCATCAAGGTGAGGTTATCTGGAAGTTGAGTCATGGCAACTGGACTTCTTTCTTATTAGGTTGAAACGTTTCACTACTCATCCAAGTAGCTTCTTCAGTGTGAGGAGAGTTGGTAGGAGATCCCTGGGTGGAGAAGGACTGCAGACGTGGGATTTTCACTCACCCCCGGTCCTTTGTCCATCTAGCAAGCCTATTCAGACCAGGGGGAAGTGAAACCAACATGGAGGATATATCAGGGATCTCCTACCAACTCTCCTCAGACTGAAGAAGCTACTTGAATCAGTAGCGAAATGTTTCAACCTAATAAGAAAGAAGTCCAGTTGCCATGACACATCTTCCAGACAATTTATTAGTTATTATGCAGGTATCTGTCAATGTGAGAACCAGTGTAGTGGGTAGACTAGGATTCAGAAAATCTGCATTAAATCCCTGCTCAACAATGGAGATTCATTGGGTGTGGCCCTAGTAAAACTATTCCTTAAATATCTCTCATAACTTGAAAACTCTAATTGGTTTGCTGTAAGTCAGATGTGACTTGACAAGTATATAATGTAACTGTCAATATATATATGTACTTTCAAACATGTGCTGATAGCATGTAAACAAACACCTGTTTCCTTCTTGCTTTAGATATTTGGTGCTAGAACATGTGTCTGGTGGAGAACTTTTTGACTATCTTGTAAAGAAAGGAAGATTAACGCCAAAAGAAGCCAGGAAGTTTTTCCGACAGATCATATCTGCTTTAGACTTCTGTCATAGTCATTCAATCTGGTAAGTCTAACATTTTATATCACACAATGTGCAAGTCAAACCTTTAAGAAATTGTGGGAATGTATCCTCTTCACCCCCTAAAATGAGTGTTCCTGTTTTAGCAAAGTAGCTGACCACTCAGCCTTACTTTACATCAGTTTGTTTGTTTATTTACTTACCTGCTTGCTTATTTATATCCCGCCCTTCTCCCAGTAAATGGGCTAAAGGCAGCATACAACAGCACAAAATATACTTCTTCAAAATAACAATGAATTAAGCTATTAATAATAGAATTCAATTAAACATAAATGAAAACATTATTAGTGAGAACAATTTAAAATAAATGTTAAACGCATGATAAAAAATATGTTGCATACCCTGCTAAAAATTCTAATCCTCAAAGGACATTCACAGAATCAAAACCAATTTTAAAATGAAAATTGGTGGAAGGTGGAAGGATTGTAAGGATGGACCAACATAGCCTTATATGGGAGGGAATTTGAAAGAATGAGATCAGCCCTCTCTCGAGTCTTCACCAAACAAGGTGTTGGGACTGAGAGAGGGCCCTCCCCCAAAGATCTCAGAGATCGCCAAGGATTATATGGGAAGAAAGTGGTACCTCTAGAGGTGGTGATTGCTCCAGCGCTGGAGGCATTCAAGAGAAACTTAGACAACCACCTGGCAGATATCCTTTGATTTGTATTCCTCAGTGGCCTTACAGGCCCCTTCCAACTTCACTATTCTAGGATTGTATGATCCTATGAGTCTATGAAAGGCCCTTCAAATTGCCACAGTTGAAGCTGTTTAGGGTTTAATACGTCATAAGCAGTACTGAATTGGGCCTAGAAATGGACTGATAGCCAGTGAAGTTGTTATATCAGTGGAGTTATATGATTCCTGTAACTGGTTCAGTCACCAGTCTGGCTGCAGCATTTTGAACTGGTCAAAGTCTCCAAACCATCTTCAAAGGCAACCCCACGTAGAGCATGTTCCTAATGGGCTCTAACTAAGGCATGTGTCACTATAGCCAAGTCAGACATTTCAGTCGGCACAAGTTTTAACTGTACAAATGCAGTCCTGGCCAAACTGCATAGCCGAGTTTTCAGGGAGAATGTAAGCCGATCTAGCATGGGATGCATCCAATTCTCTCATCTGCCGTTCAATTGGCCAGGAGCACCTCTGTCTTGTCTGAATTACATTTTAGTTTGTTTGCCCTCATCCAGCCCATTATTGACACCAGGCACTGGTTTAGAATTGAGACAGTGTCCTTGGAAACAAATGGAAAGGAAAGAAAGAGTTGAGTGTCATCAGCATACCAATGACACCAAACCCCCAAACTCACAACCTCTCCCAGTGGTATCATATAGATCTCAAATACTCCAGGGAATAGGACAGGACCCTGAGGGATGCCACAAGCCAGAGAGCAAGTTGTCAAACCATCACTCCTCCAGCATAAACTTCTGAGTTTGCCCCTCCAGGAAGAACTGAAAACACTGCAAGACAAAGCCTCCAAGTCCTGTCCCAGTGAGGCAACCCAGAAGGGGTACTGTGGTTCGTGGTATCAAAAGGTACCAAAAGTCCCAGCAAAACCAATAGGGATATGCTTTCCTGTCTAGTCCCTGGTATAATTTGTCCACCAAAGTAACTGAAGCTCTCTCTCTCTGTCCAGAAATGGATCATCCTGGAATCTCAGGAGCTGAGAGGCCACCACATGTTCCAGTACCTTGCCCAAAAATGGAACACTGGAGACTGGCTAATAGTTGTCTAGCATAGTAAAGTATGGTGTCCAAGAAGAAGACTTTCTTCACTGTCACTACCACCACAGAACAGATTTTCTGGTGGGCCCTACCCCAGTTTGATTCGATTCACTTTGAGTTTTCTGCCATCATTGCTCTACTCTCTGTCCCATTCACTTCATCACTGCCAGCTCCCCAATAAACCAAGGGGCTAGTATGGTTCCACTACATGGGAGGGGACACTTAGGAGCAGTTGTGTTTATGACCCTGGCTATTTCCCCATTCCAGAGGTCAACTAAAGGTTTGACAGAATCACCTGCCAAGGCGACAAGAAACTCCCTAAGAGCCATCAGGAAACCATTTGGATCTGTCCACCTGGGGAACTGTTACTGTCAACATTCCTTCTAATCTTCCACCAGCACTGGGTTCTGGCCACGACCAGAGCTTAATGGGTGGCAACACTGGTTGCAGGTGTACAGCACCAATGCAGCACTGCGTAGCCCCACACCCACACAGCTTAGCGGGAACATTGGTTGCAATGGAACTTATCTCCTAACCTCAGTTATACATTTGAGCTGCTTTTTGAATTCCTGAAAGCTGGCATGGTGGAGTTTGCCCCTGAGTAGAGACGCTGAAGAAATGAGCTGTGTTTTGTGTACTTGATGGGAAAATGGCCAAGAATCAGTAAAAATTGAATCTGGTTCCACCTACTTTTCTTTGGACTGCTCTTCTTAGTCCCGCCAACTGCTGGAATTTGGTTTCTAAGACATTTCTCAAATTGAAATTGTGCTCCTGAACTGATATAATTTCCCATTGCTACTGTTCAAAGCTTTAGTCCTGAAAGCTCTTGGGTATTTTACAGCTACTATTTAGTAAATGGAAAAGAGTTGGAATGTATTGTGCTAGGTGTATGCAGCTGCTGGAGCATGTTACCACTTTGCTATGCTGATTACATGTATGTTCTTGCTGAAGGCTGTCCATGGTCAATGAATGGCTATATTCCATAATGTGCAGTGTATTCAGTGGCTCATATTTCATTATTGTTGTATACTAAACCATTTCCCCCCGTGATGCACTTGATGACAAGGGGGGACCTACTATCATTCTCATTTATATTGAACACATTAACTAGGAAAATTAAAGCCCAATGGGACCAACAGCTTAATTTATAAGGGTCTTGGGGGCACTTGCCAATAAGTAAGAATAATATGTCTCATCTTGAGCCTTCTCCCTGAAGAAACCTGGGACAATTACCAATTCAGCAAACTCATTTTATGGCATCCTTGAGTTATAGAAAAACCTTCTGGTGTTTGGCAGGCTTGCCTAGATCCCTTCTGGGCATCTGAATCACTGTTGCCTTTAATTTCCGGTGGGGAGTAATTTGCTTTATCAGTCTGTTATTGATACTCACTTGGATGATTTAACTGTTCAGTATGGCTTAACCTGTAACTTGCAGACCATTTTTAAAATTGAACCAGTTTCCACTTACTGCTGTAACAAGTTTGAGTAATTTTTAAATTACACTGAAATTGAATTTTTGCCACCAATTGGAATGCAAGGTGTCTGTTCAGTTACTGACCTATAACCACACACTTATTTCTCAGTAATGCTATTTCCGAAGCTTTGACTGGCAGAAAGTGGTGATTTACATAAAAGATGTAAGGATGTTCATCAATATACATGACAGTATGTTGCCTTCAGTGTGATAAGCTAAAGATTGCAGTGAGGTGATAAGTGTGCACTGCATAGCCGCCATATTGATTTCCTTTAATAAATGTGCAAAAATCATATCTTGTTATACTCAAAAAGGGGAGCCTTGTTATCTTACAGACAAACTCCTATATGAATGAATTGCATCTTTGTATAGGGAAGCAAAGGAAAATATAGGCTTATCTCAAGATCATTGTTGAATTGAACTTGATGTGCAGCACAAAACTAGGTATATTTATTTGGAATGAATTCTTATAGTGGGGCTTCCTTCCAAATATGGTGCATGGAATGGCAAATTTTGGTCTGCAGCTGAACTGCAAAAAAAAAAAAGATGAGTGTGATAAGAGTGGATTTTAATGTAATCTTTGGACATTGTATTTATACAGTTGTATTTGCGTAGAGCGGTGATCCCCCCGCCCAACTTAAAAGGATACAAATAAGAATAAAGTTAACCTCTGACCCTGTTGGCTCTATCCCCTCTCTAGGCTAAAGTAAATTTATCCCTGTGCCCTTGTCTCATTTTGCTTTAGTGCCTTGATCTCCTCCTGCTTCCTACCAGGTTTATCTTTTCGTGCTGGAGTTCTTACCCACGTTGGTATAAATCCTCAGCATTAATTTTATACTGTTTCACATTTTGAGAGAGAATAAAAGGGTCATCATGGTGTTTTTTAGAAAGTGCAGAGAGAACATGGGAAGGCAGACCTTTTTCTAAATTGGGATATCCTGTTAATCTTTTCATGTGGAATTGGTTTTCATAAACTCAAAGGAGTAGTAGTCTAACATTCCAGAATTCATGCATGTGTTAGGAAGCCAACACAAGACAGTTTTTGAGTGCTGTATGCTGCAAAGCTCACAGAAAAGATCATAGAAGTATGTGGTGACAGGATATGGGGTAGATTGAATGCCAAGTCCACAGAAAATAGGCAAGTAGCACAGATGGGTTTATAGCAGTCAGCAGAGCACAAGGGAGAGCTGACAGAAATCAATAACAGCTTGAGGGTCCAATCTGAAACTCATTAATTTTAATGGAGAGAGTCCCACTTACTTTGGTAGTCACTGGATCAGACCAAGAGATTTTTCCTTATTAAACTATATGGCCAAACTCATAAGTCCTTTGTGCTGATGATTCATCAGTCCAGCAGACACTTACAGTTTCAAAATTAACAAAATGCCTGTAGGTTATGCCTTTCTTGATCAAAAGTTCGTTATTTTAATAGGCTGTGAACTGAGTTCTTTTTGTTGTTGTTCATTTGTTCCTGTTTTGTTTTGGTTTAGCAGGCTGTGTGTGATGATGTGACACTGAAGGATGTTCACAATATTTCCAATAGGAAGTATATGTTGTTGAAAGTGTGGGAGTGTCTGACCTTGGAAACCTGACTCAAATCCCACAGCAGCCCATCTCCCACTTTGGGGGTTGGGGAATCTTCCAACCTTTTCACTGTATGGGTCTGTTCTAATTTACCATTATAGAAATAACTGTTCCTACTTAATTGTTACACGCTTGATATGTAATATGTTCTACAGTATGTAGTTCTAGCTGTTTGCACAGTTGAGGAATTGAGGCAGAGAGATAGTAACTTACAGAAATCACAAATGCAAGAGTTAAGGTGATACTTTTATTCAATGCTAAAGAACAAACAAATTGCAAGCTTTCATGGGTAAAATCCTACTTCCTCAGGCACCACCCCTTCATGGATAGTGCAGAAAAATTGTATGTAAGAGTCCCAAAAATTCATGACAGATATCTGTACTGACTCTGCTTGTATGAGGTGAGTTCGGACTTAGGTGAGCTGGGAGGTGTGGTTTCAAGCATCATCTCTTGCAGCATGGTTGGAATTTTCTATCCCAAACAAAGGATTTGCTGATTACTCTGTGACTGCCTCACCCACACCATCACATTGCTTGCTGCTGAAACATGAAGTTTCTTCTGGCCTTGGGGGCTGTGCGGGGAAAACGATAGAGAGACACCGCAACTTATGTTAGAAGGTTGGGGTTATAATTTAATTGTTTCACCAGGTAGAAGGAGCAATTATAGCCAAATTAGTCAAATTAATAGTTTTACCTGGTGAGTACATCTTTGTTGTCACCTCAAAAGTTCTTGTGGTTGAAGTCAAGAGTCCAGGGTGGTGCTGTTGGGTGACTATTGATGGTACCTTACATAGTCCAGAAAGAATTAGGAAAAGGCCATGTGGTTCAGGATTACACAAATGCAAGAATAAGGTGATTTATTTGTTTGATTTTTTTTTTAGTGGTTCAATAAAGGTATCACCCTACTCTTGCATTTGTGTAATCCTGAACCACATGGCCCTTTCCTAATTCTTACAGAAGCCAGCACATGGTTGGCTGTAGTTTTGAATCAAGGGTTCTCGCATCCACCTTGACCTCCCTCACACAAGTTAGAATTTACCACCAACTCCTAGGACCTGCTGGGCTTTCTCACCAACTCATAAAATATTTAAACAAAATGAATATACAAGGAAGTCTCTTCCATTTCATAATCATTGGGGTGGCAAAGCAAAATGCTATTTGTTCGATTTGTTGGGAGTTTTTTTACCTTTATAGTCAGTGTGAAAGCCTTGTAATTCCCAGCATGATGATACGGTACTTATAAGACTTTATAATCAAAAATTGGGGAGCGGGGAGTGAAGTAGGGTCACTGGAATTAGTTTCCTAGCAAGGAAAAATGTTAAAATGTGTTTTTAAGTGATAAAGTCTGACCTTGCCCTGTCAGAGGGCAGAAGTTTGACAAATTATGTAATCAGCCAGGTTATCCAGTCATGACCATACTGAAAATAAAAGCTTCTCCTTTGGCTAATGATGGAACATGGGTGTTTGTTACCCACAGGTAGAACAGATTGATTGTCTTGTGATCACTCCACCTCATGCTAACTTCTTCTCCTCTCACTGCTTCCAATGACTTGACAAGCATAGAGAAATCTGAGGAATACCCTTTAGGGCACTGCTATGTTGTCTTTCCACAGCTTTGTATTTATCGATAGCCCAGGATGGGATCCTGTCTCTGAGAAGCAAAAAAGCTTTTCCCCACAGGGTCTGTGGATCAAATATTTCTGATTTTAGTCTTCATCCAAAAATCACTTCTGTTTGCTGAAAGATTTGAAAGGAAACAGATCAGCCTTAGAGTATATTGGATTTTTAATTTCCTTCAAAGTCAAGTTAAATAAATCAGAATCTCCGTGTTTCTCAGTGTAGACATCAGCTCCACTGGCAGCCAGAGAAAGAGCCCCTATTGCTTAACTGGGCATACTGTAGAAGATGGATCTGACATTGCTTAGTAGGTGTGAGAGGGAAGAGGAAGATGGAGATTAACTCTCCCTCTCCATGGCTTATATACACATCCTATTTTCATCTCAGATAAAGACTTGACTTTCAACTTATGGTCACTCTAACTGGCTTTTCAAAGTGTGTGAGTTGTTCAAGGAATCATTTACCATTGTCATTGTGGTTGAACATTGATTTCAAGTAGCAGTTTGCCACTAATTGTGGATGAGCATTGATTTGAACCCATGTCTTCTGAATCCTAGTCTGACACTATGCCATACTGGTTGTTCTTGTGGAGGTTTGTGTTGTTTCAGAAAGTTGAAAAATCTGCTTGACCAAAGAAAATGATGTGACGAAAGAAGAATGTGTTATACCATTGGGAAGGATGAATTTCTGAAATCAGTTGGCTTTCCTACTATTTTTCCTCTCATAGAAACAGAGAGGATGAACTCACAGTATTCTTTTGGTCACATCTTTTGGCCAATATAAAATTAGCAGTATTTCAGAATAAAAAGGGGTTATCAATTCCTGCTGTGGGTCCAAGCAGGTTTTCTGTGTGTGTCCATCTTGTTTTCTCCTCTATCTAAAGTGGGATTCTCAAAATCACCACACCAAAACCAACTCTCCATTAAAAACTAGTTAAAAAACAAAACCCGTGATAACCACAATATCAAAAATCAACAGGACCAGCAAAAAATAATAATAAAGTCAAGGATGTGCAGTATTTTTAGCCCAGGGGTTCCATGTAGTGTCTGATGCACATACATATAATAAATTCACACATCTAGTTATCAATACTCCAATTACTGTTATTTTTTAAATATTTTATTTCCTTTATGTTTTCCTGTCACTTATCTGTTTTTCCTCCATTACTTTTGTTTTCCGTTGCTTTTTCTTTCCGCTCTGCCACATCCAGCAGCTTAGCAAGTGAATATTTTGCTTTTGCATTAAGTTGAAATGTTGGAAAGGAGTCATAGATGCCTCTGAGACAAATGCCAGATGTTTGCTAGAAGGTGCTCTTGCTTCTGCACTCAGAAGGCAAGCCCTCTAAAAGGGCTTCAAGAACTTCCTCTTAGAGGCATGTCGCCATAAGGACTGAGAATGAGAGCAATGTGAATTTGATTGGGGTTTGCTTGGAGGGACATAGGATGTGATCAGTCACGAGGAGGGTGAAATTGGCAACAGAACCCTCATCAGTGGTCAGAAGTGCAGTAATATCTTGGTGGTGATGGGTGGGAGGAAATGGTCATGGGGGTCACAGAGAACACCATGTGGATGCATGCAACCCATGGATTGTACACCCTAGATTTAAGCCAAAGACTTACTGGACCAAGATATTTGTTCCACTGTTAAAACACTGAATTGAAGAGTTTAGGCAGACATTTCTCATGCAACAGTGCTAAAATTTGGGAAATACCATTTTAAAAAGTCCCTTTACATTGGACCTTTACCAACCATTCTAATTTGAATGCTATCTAGAGCTGAGTCTCGGCTCACCTTGAATCTTTCCCTTCATCTGTGCCCATTCCCTGTCCTTTCAACTTCCCAATAAATATTTCCTCCTATAGGTGCCCAATCTGCTGCCGCACTGTACATCCAGTTGCAGTTAACTGAACATGGTATACCTTGGGGTTGGCATCTTGACCAGGAAACTTGAGAGCCAAAACTGGGACTAGTGTGAATTGTCTGTATCTTTGGATCAGTGTTTCAAGGCCACAAGTAGAATTCCTAGATTAATTTGGGTGTACTTCCTCATTTAGGCCTTGAAAACTACATTGACAAAAACAGAATGTAAGAGTAACAGAATTCAGAAAGTATTCACCTATAATTCCCCAACAATGCCTCTTTTGCTAATGTTACAGGTGAGATCTCTAGTGAATTGAATTGTGGAGTTCATCACATTTCTACAGGATTCTTCACCAAATGTTTGAAGCAGTCAGGAATCAAGAGTGAACACAGCCAACTAATGCAGAGCTGGTTTTGTATCATACAGGTTCACAATACCCATTGACTCAGTAGAAGCAGCTGAGACAACCCAGTACCAGACAGCAAAAAAGCCCCAATTTATTGTTAAAAAAGAATATACTGTAAAAAAGAAATGTGTGTGTCAAATGCTGGCTGTCCACTCCTTGGGAAATCTTCTTTCTCACACAGCCCAGCCTCTCAGGAGCCACTGGCCATCTTTGAAGGTCAGCTCCCAGTTATGTGAGCCTGAGCTGTCATGTGGGAACCCTAAGCTGTAGAGAGCTGACAAAGCATACAGGCCCCGTGTGCTGATTGTCAAGAGAGTTATTGGAGCTATTTGAGTTTCCCTTTGCTGTCAGTCTGAGAATGCTATAACGTTGTTAGCTGTGTGGCAGCCTGGAGCAAGGAGTGGGAGAGGACCTCTGGTTTTACAGTTTTACATTTGCCCAGGAGGCATTCCCTCCTCTGACAGAGGAAGTGAAGACTCCACACCCCATGCAGCATGAGGAAGAGCAAGGAGAACAGCTAACAGAGTCTCGATTGGCTATTTGTGACATCATCAAGCAACACCGTGATTGGTCTCATTTCTTTTTGTGTGAGTGTGTTGGCTGTGCTCTTTTGGTTTTACAGAGCTGACAAATAAATGTATGATTACAGGAAAGGCCCAATGGCAAGCCTGATTTGGTTTCAGTGGTAGTAAATAATACCAATTATTCCACAGGGGAGGGAGAACAGTAAGAGGAATTTCCCTCTCGTAATGAGTAGCAGGGCTCTGTTTTCATCTTATTTTTATTTGGGTTATGAGAGGTTATTGGGTGGTGAACTTGGAAAGAGTGAGACCGGATTTGCATGAATATTGATAATTACTAGAGCTCTTCTCTTTCCATTGCTGGAGGCTACATCTGCTGGCTAGGCAGACATGGCTCATAGTAATCGTTACATATGTGCTTATGTGGGGGCAAAAGAAGAAGAATACGAGCTCTGTTTGCACCCTTCCCACTGAGAAGAGGGAAGTGATTTGAAAGCCGTATGCTTAGATACCCCATTCAGTAGAACAAAAAGAGCTATTCATAATTCTGGAAGTCACCACATAAAATTGATAAAAGATGTATGTGTACATGTTGTTCTAATAAAAGAAGATAATCCAGACTAATGCCAAGCATAATTTAGAAACAAGTGGAAAGTAGTTCAGCAGTCAGACACCAGTCTCCATGCAGTCCAGAGCCCGTGGCTTTTTCTTTTGCCTTCCTCCAAACATTCTGTGGCACTTGTTCCATTTGTGTCCTCTTGTTGGGACTCCATTTTCTGTTCTGAACCACTGTACAGGCAACAGGAGCAAAAGCCATCTTTGTGATGTATTGGTGCCCAGTTAACTGTCCAGACACCATTTCCAAAGCCATGCCAAAAAGAGCAAGAAGGAAGATGCAGAACTGAATACTGTAGAAGTGAGGAGGAGGTGATGTCCTGTAAATGCCGGAGTAGAACGGAGTCATGTGGGCAAGACAGTAATGACAGTGCATGAGGGAGGACAAGCATCAGGTGCTTCATAAAAGCTGATTAACTGTGAATTAGTCAATAAGGTAAAGGCATGGTACAAACAGATGAGACCTCTTGTTCTTTTAAGAATTCTATGTCAACTTTTGGTGACATAACGAAAGACGATCTGTGGTGAAGGTCAACAGAGCTGATGGGCCATTAGTCTGATTCAGATTTCTATAAAATCTTTATAACATTTATTTATTTTATTTTATTTATTTATTGCACTTATATGCCAACCATCTAGACCTACTCTACTCTGGGCGGCTCACAACATACAAGATAAAAACAATTCAAAATATATATTAACAGTTTTTCAACAATATACAGTATACATTGCAGGAGCACATTTCCTAAATTTGTTAATTGCAGTTTGTTTGTATACTGTGATATGTATGCAATGCAGCAGAGGAATGTCTGTTTGAAGGACTGTACCCCTTTCTTGTGATCAAGGAGTTATCTTACTATTACACATTTATGTACTATACATACAGGCTTTCGTACTTCCCTGCCCAGATACTGTACATACTAATATTCTTCGTAAGATCTGTAAACTTGTGGTTTGCATTGCT
The DNA here is from genome assembly GCA_037013535.1 of Intellagama lesueurii. Taxonomy (NCBI): domain Eukaryota; kingdom Metazoa; phylum Chordata; class Lepidosauria; order Squamata; family Agamidae; genus Intellagama; species Intellagama lesueurii. The sequence goes on along the minus strand of JBAJHW010000001.1, from coordinate 101,101,892 downwards.
ATCTGCAGAAGGGCTGTAGACATTACCAACTGCCATCCTAAATGGGACTGGAACAAGCTTTCTCCTGTGCTTTGTGCTACATGTCTTCTTCTTTCATCATCTTCCTACTTGGCATATGCAGCTCTGTATGAAGCAGTTTCCCTTGTTTGTTCACCAAAGCCGCTGCTTTATTTAATCCTCCTTTCCAGCTGATGTGGAGAAAGCCCCTGGGGCATTTGAGCCTCTAGAACAATGAAAGGGTGTTGTATCCTCTATACACCTATAGAAGGGGGAGGTGACATGGATCATGTACAACAGGAAACCAGAGAGATCAGCTGGAAAGGAACCAAATGAAGTTCATTTACCCTGCAATGTTCCATTAAATGCAGAGTAATTAGCATGTGTTGTGGGGTTTTGTTTTTGTTTTCTTTCATTTTGCCACAAGGAGGTTCTTTTTGCATATAAATTAGATTATCCAGGGTTTCCATCCTGTTGGACTCTTTAAGAAACTGCAGCTACTAGCACTCACCACTCCACACCTCCCTGCCTTCCCCCCCTCTCTCTGTCTCTCTTGCTGCCCCCCTTCCCTTCTTCACTGACTTCTACTCATGTTTTAGCAAATGGAGACTGAGCAATGGTGTTAATCCTATATAGATGTCCTGCATGAAACTAAATGTTTCCAGAGGAGGCATGTTCTCATTACTTGCTTATTACAGATAGATGATGACTTCAGGCACCACTAATATATATCTGATCTGTGCAGTGATAAGGTCTGGAAATCAGTATATTTGCAATGTTACCATGCTGAAAATTGTTCTGAGGTTCTTTTCCGTAGTTTACCTCACTACAAACTACGTAGTGTAATGCCATACATGTGATATCATGATTGTTATCTACAACAATCTGCTGTGTTATTTACAATATTCTGTTGTGCTCTTTTGACCTCCATTGTCTACTTCCCTAACTCCAAAAATAAGGTTTTGAAGTTAATGTTTGCTTTGTATTTTTTGTATATTCGCATAAATCCTTTTTTTAAACCCCAAGAGTCTTTTTGCCCCAAAAGAGTGCATCAAACACAGCAGGATCTCAGGGAAGTTCTTAAGTGATAGCTAATGAATTTTCATCACTTAGACCGAACTAAGATATGTTTTTGTGAAGTTCTACCTTCATATTGGTTTTATTAACTAGCTATGAGCTACCTCGGACAGTGTACAGCTCCTTAGAAGCTTTAAAAATAACTGGAACCTTTGTCTAGCTCTCGCCAAAACATTTAGGACTTGGGGGAAAGTTTTAAGCATGCTGTGGAAATTATTCTGGGAAACTGAAGTTTGTTTAGAGTTAGACCATTAAGGTATAAAAGTAAATGATCACTTCATTTCCCTTCTGGTCATTATCACAATCCTCCTTTTTCTTGGAATGACTGGGACCAGTAGAGAGCTGTTCCATGACTAACCAATTAATGCCTTGTGATAAGATCCTTCAAGGTTGCTGGAGAATCTGCTAGGATTCATTGAAGAGAATTTTGGCTAGCTCTCTCACTTCCACCTACTGAAAGTTAAAGTAGCCAAGAATCTGCAAAGTGGCTAGATATTTAGCAATCCTTCTTCTTCTCTGTGAATGCACTCTATAGGGTTTTATCTGCGCTTGCGCAGAGGTTTCCGGAATATTCTAGAACTCTGTTACGTGCTTACAAGGACCGCCCCCCTAGTACACATGGTCCGCCCGTCCTGACGATTGCCTCGGTTCCTTTTTGCCGCTGCTGAGGTTTCATCTCACGTCGAGCTCTTCGTTCACCAACTGCTTTCGTTTATTTCTAAAAGTAAAATAACAGAGGGAAAACAGTAAGAGACTTTTCAAGCTGTTTCTCCCTTTTCTGACCATCTCCCCTTTCCCTTTCCACCTTTTATGGCACCTGTAGACCCATTTAAACGGTGCGCTTCGTGCCCAAATAAAATTCCCCTTTCTGACGGACACAAGCACTGTCTTTTCTGCCTTGAGGAATCCCATCAACCACCTTCGTGTCCAATCTGTAAAAACTTTACAAAACAAGCACTCAAGCTCCAACAGCAACGCCTAGGATCATTTCTCTGGGAGCGGTCTCTCTTCCCAGCACAGACCACTATGGACACCACTCAGACTCCCCAGTCCCAGGAGATATGTCCTGGTATGCCCTCTACTTCTCTGACACCGAAGCCAACATCATCTAAGGCGAAATCTAAGGCTATTTCCAAATCCTAGTCTTCGGGACCGTCGACTAAATCCACACCCGTACCAAAACCTCCTTCGGTACCAGTCCATTCCAAAGCTAAGAAGTCAAAGAAATCTTCTTCAGACTCTCAAGCCACTAAGAAATCTGCCCGAGTAACAGTGGGAAAATCAACACCAACAATCTTTTTGCAAGATCAACCAACCGTCTGTCTCGACATTTCTGATGATGACTTCATGCTACCACCATCTGGCCAACCACCTTCTCCGCTTCTTGCCCAGTCTCCATCCTGGGCTAACACCTCGGCTGAGGTTACAGTCATCTCACATTCGGCACATTTGAGCCCCAAATCCATGGGTTGCTCTGTCTCTGTGTGTGGTTCGGAGTCACCATCTGCTTTGGCTGACCCGTCTCCTCCACGTAAGCATTCTAGGAAGACGCACAATACACCAGAGACTTGCCGATCCGATGCCGACCTTGCACAACCTCCAACATCTATGGGGTTGCTGGCATCGCATGATTCCATGACTCGGTATCGCCATCCAAAATGAGTTACACTATATGAGCCTCCAACTTACTATGAGCCTCCACCTAAACGCTATCGAGATCGAGCATATCGATACTGGCAACTACATCGAACCCAAGCGTTCCTGGTATACCTATTATTATCCATCTGATCTATTGGACTCATCATCCCCTCCTTGGTACCGTCCACGGTCCCATGAATATTATCAAACCTCATCTGAGGATGACACTGTGCTTCCACCTCCAGTACCGAAGCCATACAAATTCTCTCGTAAGAGGAGTCATTCCTCCCAGCCCGTGATGGCGCAGCAGCCGCCGGTATCGAAGCAAACCTGACCATCAGCTCAGGTTCACTTACCACCTACTGAACCCACTGCACTTTCACAAGTCCGTGCATCTTTGGTTCAAGTAACAACTACCTATACTGGATCTCCGCCTCTCGACCCTACTCAGGCTCGCCATACGAAACACCCGAAGCCCCGCTAATCTACATCTCGCTCTGTACTGTCTCAACGTGCTACCGACAAAACTACTTGATACCAACCAGAGGCTCTCCCCACCAATCCTACTTCTCCATATTATCAAAATTCTCCACCATCATCTCCGCAATTCTCTGATTCGGACACCTCCAACTCCTTACAGCCTCATGATTCACCTCCGAATCTACCAACACCAGACTCTGATGTAGCGGATGTTACTCCTGCCTCTCCGTCAGAGGATTTCTCGTCCTATTCACAGCTTGTGCTCTGCATAGCCAAGGCTATGGACCTCGATGTCCAACAACCTGCCCAACCCGAGTCTGACAAGGTGTATGAGGACATCAATGAAGACCAAACACCACCACTCCATATGGGATTTATCCCATCCCTCTTAAAACTGACTAAACAATCTTGATCTAAACCCTCTTCCGTACCGCAGATGTCTCGAAGAGTCGAGAATCTGTATAAAATCATGGAGACAATACTGATTTCCTTTCAAAGCACTCACCTCCAAATTCTATTATCATCGATGCTACCTGAAACAGAGCACATAATCGTTCCAATGCCACTCCTAACAACAAGGAGGGGAGAAAACTAGACATCATCGGACACAGAGTCTATTCTCTTGCATTGTTTACCCTCCGAGCTGCTAACTACCTCGCAGATATGGGAGCATACCATCGCTTTCTCTGGAATAAAGCTCTACCATCTCTTCAGTCGGCACCTGATGAATACAAGGCTCGTGGCCTCGCTTTCCATCAGGAGGCCATGGCTCTTGCGCATCAGGAACGCATTACTGCACGTCATGTCATCGAGGCTGCATCTAAACATATGGCTACTGCAGTCGCTCTTCACAGATATGCATGGCTCCGTTCAGCCTCATTCCACCAAAGCTATTGCTACCTCCACAGCCTTTCTTTGAGGAGTACCTCTCCCGGGCATTTGTAAGGCTGCTACCTGGGCAACTCCTTCTACATTTGCCACTTACTATCGCCTGGATGTCAGGGCTAAGATGGATGCAGCATTTGGCAGGGCTGTACTCTCTTCTGTTCTTCCATGACGTCCCTCCTCCAGTATGTTAGCTTGTTAATCACCCTATAGTGTGCATTCACAGAGACCACGAAGAAGAAAGAGAGGTTACTTACCTGTAACTCTGGTTCTTCGAGTGGTCATCTGTGAATTCACACTTCACACCCGTCCTCCCCACTGCCCGTCACATCTGTCTCACTTTTGATTCAGTGGTGGGCTGTTCCTAGGAACTGAGGCAATCACCAGGACGGGCGGACCATGTGTATTAGGGGGCGGTCCTGGCGAGCGTGTAATAGAGCTCTAGAATATTCTGGAAACCTCTGCGCAAGCGCAGATAAAACCCTATAGTGTGAATTCACAGATGAACCAGAGTTACAGGTAAGTAACCTCTCTTTTCCCCAGAAGGAAGGTTGGAACTGGAATAATGGATAGCCAGCATTTAGATTGGTGGATTTTAAGGGTTAGAGTCAACATGCCCTCTAATTTTCAGTCCGGCTGGGTGGGGCTCTGCCTCTCTCTCGCATTCACCCCCCCGCGACTCCCCCACACACACTCAGGGTTCCATCATGACCAGAACCAAAGGGGTTGAACATGATTGCTGCGTGGAGGAGGAAGAAAGCTACGTGGAGGGAGGCAGAGTCATGCGTGCGCGGCTTAGAGAGAACCTTGGTTAGAGTCACTGCAGATGGAGGGAGGGAGGGAAGGATTGCCAGTAAGTGCAACAATGTCCTCAGCTGGCTTTCGCCAACACTAGATAGAGCAGGCATAGATCTTGTGCTCACTACCTGGTCTTGTCACTATTGTTTCCTCCAAGTATTTTTTTCTCCATCCATGAGAGTCGAAATTAGGAACTTCTAGTCCTCCAGATGACATTGAACTATAAATTCCACAGTCCCTGACAGTTTGCCTTGTTAACTGAGATGCAGGGTGTTGTGTACTAACAATATCTGGACAGCCACTTCTATTCAAGAAAGAAGCTCCACACTCGTATGCGAGAAACAAACTCAGCTTGGGGAATGTAGTTTAGAAATCAGTGTGTGTGTGGTGGGGGGGTATAGTTTGGTCCTGAAGAGCTATTCTCCTCAGAACCAAACTGTATGAAATGCAAGCTTTGCGACTGGAAGTGAAAGATCCTTAAAAGTAGAAGACATTTAGTTATCCTAGTACAACATCTACACAGCTTCCAACATGGCTAAGTAGCTTACCTTTGTTGGGTGGTTCAATCATCAGGAAGAAAACAATAGGCTTCCTATGTAAGTTGATTGCAGAAACAGCAGTTTTGAAGGAATGTGTCTCTGATGTGAGAACTTTTTATCATTTTCTAATTGTGAAGCATCTTATATAGTTTGGCCCTCAGTTTTTCAAAGCAGAAGTAATTGTCTCCTATGTTTGCTCTTAGGAAAAGCATTCCAAAGGAAGCAGGACCATGTTCATGTTTGCAGTGTATGTGAGAAGGAGTAACTTCTTATTGTCTTAACCGATGATCTGGTCTTGTCTTTACAGCCATAGGGATTTAAAACCAGAAAATCTACTGCTGGATGAAAAGAACAATATCCGAATAGCAGACTTTGGGATGGCATCACTGCAAGTTGGGGACAGTTTGCTTGAAACAAGCTGTGGGTAAGTTACAAGGAAATCCTAAAGTAATGATAGTGAGCCAACTAATAGTTACAGTAGCCATCTTGGCTACTCCAAGCTCAAAGGCAGCAGGCCTCCCAAGATCAATTGCTGAGAAGCAGTGTCAGGAGAGAGATAATGCTTGTCGGCTTCTGTTTAGCTTCTATGGGAAGCAGGTCAGGGCTCTTCTGACATCTAACATGCCTCTTCAGTTATGTTCAGTCCTTTCCTTATCAATGGAACAACTGAGCCCCCCTTATTTAGCTTCATGTTCTGGTGGTTACTGGTTATTTTTATGGAAAGGAATAATACAATGAGGGTGTTTGTGAGCGGTCCCTTCCCCCCTTCCATGATAACGCAGAGAGCAGTTGCTGAAACAGACTCTTTATTGGAGCAACAGAACTTTTAAAGGACCAACAGGGCCAAGAACATAAACTGATAACTCAGGGCACCAGGGAGTTAGCTTTACTCCCACTGATTTGGGGGCAGTACCCCTGCAGAGTATTTTGCTGAGTGGAGTGGAGCCCTGTCTGCCAGTCTAGGACACCCTGTGGGTGAGCCAAGCACAGGGTGCTGCAGCAAGGATGCTGGATGCACGCTGTCAGTTTTCCCTGAGGCAAGTGGCAAAGGCTCCTTTCCCTGCCACCCCTCCATAGTCTGTGCTGGCAGCTGCCATCCCATAGGTGCAGTAATCCTCCTAAGAGGCATGGCCAAACTCTACCTGGACCTGGCTGGCTTCTCCATATAGTGAGGTGTGGGGCAGGGAGGAGCCAGAAGCTGGCCCTCTGGATATGCATAGGCAGGCTGACCATGGGGTTTCTGCAGTGGGGCTGCTTGCCCTCGCTGCTTCCTCTGCTGTCAGCAGGCTCAGCAATGGTTCTTGAGCTCCTGTGCCTCTCGGTGCTTGGGAGACCTGGGCAGCTTCCTCTGGCAGCATGAGCAATTCGATCCAGCAACCAGTCTCAGGATCGTGGTGGCGTACTGCCTCCCATCCAACCCTCGACTTCTCCGTTAGCAGCAGCACCTCCTGGGCCTCACACGATTCCTAGTCCACAGCATCCGTCCAACAATCCTCCTCTCCTGCTTTGCTCTCCTCCTTAAATCCAAGTCCTGCCATAGCCACACTTGTGGCCTCGAGAACATCATCTGCCTCTCCCTTGCCAATGTCCCAGTCCGCGGGTGAACTACGGGTAGGAAATCCAGCACTTGCTCTCTGAGAGATGGAGAGACCACTCTCACAGCTGAGGGGGACTCTCTCTGGTCCCACAGGGTTTCTCCTCCAAACTGTTCTAGACTCCACAGCAGTGTGTATACAAGCCTAGCTTGTCTCCTGATTTTATTCATGCCTTATCTCTGCAATAAACAACGTGAGTCTTTAACAAGACTGACAATCTCAACTGTCTCACCTTCCTATAACAAGCCCTTCCCCCCACTTTTTTTTCAGTCAGTAATTAAACACAATGTTCTCAAGCTTAAGCACTGGTGTTTTTAAAATGAAAACAACCTGGAAAGATTTTCATCAGAATATTTGTGGTTTTGGTGAAATAGCTTCTATGCTTTGCAGGGTTCAATTTGCAATGGGAGAGAATGGTATGCAGTAAATAAATGAATCTGCCTGTGCAAACTTACATAAAAAAAGGTAAAGGTTCCCCTTGACAATTTGTCCAGTCGCGTCCGACTCTAGGCGGCAGTGCTCATCTCCGTTTCTAACCCATAGAGCTAGCGTTTGTCCGCAGACCATCCTCCGTGGTCACGTGGCCAGCGTGACTAGACACGGAACGCCGTTTACCTTCCCACCGAGGTGGTACCTATTTATCTACTCGCATTTTTGCATTTTGCATGCTTTCGAACCGCTAGGTTGGCGGGAGCTGGGACAAGCGACGGGGGCTCACTCCGTCGCGTGGATTCGATCTTACAACTGCAGGTCTTCTGACCTTGCAGCACAGAGGCTTCAGCGGTTTAACCCGCAGCGCCACCACGTCCCTAAAACTTACATAAGGGGACTTCGAAAAACATAGCAAGCCAAGAATTGTTTACTGTTTCAGTACAATCTCTGGTTGTGTATATACAGTGTATATACAGTGACTGAAAATGAAATATTACTCTTAAAAATCTTTACTTCTATGGGTATCTAAATATCCTCATCAGAAGCACCTAAAGTAGAAAACAGAGTTATTAAAATCTTGGTGGCTTTTAACTATGAGACTTTCTCTTTTGTTTAGAGTACTGTGGAGATGCAATTGCAGGTTTCCCCAAGGAGTTTTAAGACTTCCTATTTATGGACATTCTTGTATGCTACCACCACCTACTGGCATTGAGGAGCAATAGCTGCCAGCCAGTATGCTTAAGCAGCATTTTTTGAGGAAAAGTATATTCATACACATTGAATTCTGGGAAGTAAGCCATTTGGTAAACATCAATGATATATATCTACATATTTAAAGACTTGTAATTTGTACTATAAATATTAAATTGCTTTTTGCAACTGCAGGCAGATACATTTATGGAGATACATAGCTTGGAAAATGGCAGACGTTTCTAGAATCCATGTATCTATAGTACTTTTGCTTAATTGTATATTTATCCAAAACAGCCATATATACATACACACAAACTCCCCCGCATCTCTGTTTTTGTTTTAAGAAGCGTGCTTGGACAGATGAAAGATTATGAAAACAAAACAAAAAACAAAACAAAACAAAACAAAAAAAAGTCTTATAAGTGCTGTATTACTGTTTCTGGTTTCTTTCTTTGTGTCTTTTAAGATCAATCAACGTATTTTGTGGGCTATTGAAACAGCTTATTTTTTAAAAATACCAAAAATTGGAAAGATTTACATGAAAACACTAAACAAAATGTATGTTGGATGATAGAGGGCCTTTGACAACTACCTCAAAGTTTAAACTAGTTTGAAACCATGTGTGACAAAAGATGAGGCAATTCCTGCATGGATTACTTGAAAGTAAGAGAAAAGAGTAGTGGATGGGATGGGGCAGATGGTGATCCCTGTTATGGAATAATTCTGATGTGAATTATTATGTATTTTGCAAAATTACTGTTCAGACTTTTGATGTTCTTTACTATTAGACTGTTAAGTGCCTTAGCATGTTAATTTTCTATCGAAAGGTTTTTAAAAATGCAGTAATCTGAAGCTTTAAATGAGAAAGCAGTTTCTCTGCAAACCATTGAAGGATCAGCAGAGGCAAGACCAGAGGAAGGGAAGATTGACAGAGGTGGGACCAAAAGAAGGGAGGGAGGGAGTGCTGTGGGCTGGAATGTGACTCTCATTGCAACCAGTGTAAATGATGAATTTCAGAATCAATCTGTAGCCCCTGTGTGAGCACTTGTTGTGATTTCAGACTTAATACAGCTGTGAATCAAATCACAGTAAAGCCGAATCATTATGAAAACAAAAGTGTTTTTATAAAGGTGTTTACAGTGTAGTCACACCCTTAATTAAGAAAGTTACATTCCAGTTAAAAAAGACTAAACCTTAATTCTAGTTTGATAGATATGTGCCCTAGAAGGCACACAGGAGAAGAACAACAGTGTGTCTGCCCCTGACAAAATTCTTACTTGCAAAAAGAGAAGAGAGAGAGTGATAGGTGGGTCTAGGAGTATCAGTCTAACAATAGGTATAGGAGTAAGTAGAGTTCAGAGAGTCAAAGGGGATAGATAAGCCTCTCTGACCCCTACTTCCAAATCCCCCTTCTGGTCATTTGGACTGGATACATGCTAAGAGGTGATGCTTGGAGGTTGCCAGGGCAACAGTTTTTATTTCTACTCGTATTCATATACTTTCTTTTACATGGGAGACAATACCTCTGTAGTGCTACAAAAATATTATTGTTCCTATTCTTAAAAACTTCCCAATTTTAGATTTCCTTGAATGATCATTCATATTTCCAGAGAAGCACTCAGCAGGTAATGCACCAGATGGCAGTCAGCCTTGCCTAGAATCTCAGTGGGCAAATGTGCTGGTCTGTGGGCAATGCTGGAATTCAGACATCGATGCCTGGAGCAGGACAAGCCCCCATGTTGCTGCCTTAAAATGTGCTAATAAAGAAATCAATGGAACGGAAGAGGCGTGTGTGTAATAAACAGAACACAGCAACTCTGCAATCTCCTGCTTTGCAGATACATTATAAGTGCAATCACTAGGCTTCCATGTGAGCTATTATACCACTTCATTAATTCTCTTGGCATGTGGCCCAGCATGCCTGATGCTGGTTCCTTGTGAGATATCTGGTAAAGAGAAAGGAAGGAATACACAATATCATGCCATACAGTTGCAAAAATGGGGGGGGGGGGGGATGCAAAGACAAGTAACTGTAACATTTTTCTTGCTGATGAATTCAGCAAGCCATTTCCTGGCACCATCAACAAAAATTCTCACTTGCAAAAAGAAAAAGGTGCAACTGTGCAAAACCGCAATGGTTGCTTCTTTGTTTCATTGACTTCTCAGAATTAGAAGCTTTCAATGGATAGTTTCCTTCTTCTTGAAAAATCAGCCCATCATATTTTCATGTGTTGCATATGGATGTTTTGCTTCGGTACAGAAAGGACAGTAGTGTTGACAGATTGTGTAAATTGCAGAGACCTTGATGGGAAAAAGCTCATTGTTTTGTTCTTATGCTGGTTCTTGTGAACCTGGAAAATTCTGTATTTATGCATCTTACAATGTTGAATTAATCTGCATCAACAAGAATAAGTATTCTTCATATTCCTAGCGTAGGGGAGACCACAGTCAGCATCAGAATGTTGAGTCATCTTGTTTTGAAGCCCTTGGTAAACCAGCTTCAGAGGTTTTAATAGCATGGTGCTTAGGGCAGAACCAAAGATTTGAACAATTGTTTAAAAGAAGTATATCATGAAAGCCATCAGATTTTACCAATTTCATTATCTTGCATGTTTAGAAGTTAATTTTCAACATTAAAAAGAAAGCCCTGTGTTGAATAAGAATAACACTTGTGCTACTGATGGCCACAAAAGGAGTTTCCAGTTAACATTTTCTGCTGAACTGCAGGGATCGAATAGTGTTTGATGCTACATGAAGCAGACACTCTGTATTGGTGTTGCATGAAAGTTCAAGTATTGTGTTAAATACTCCTCTATACAGAGAAACCTACTCATCATAAGTCCATTTACAGAAGGCTGCACTAGGTGACTCATTTCTGGTTGGCTTTATATGGCCTTGAACATCACCTTTTCCCAACTACCTTACTTTTCTTTTCTTTTTAAAGAAATCCATCTTTTAGTTTTAGGGTTTGCTGGGAATTACTCATTAGATTAGCACAGATTGTTTGCTCTAGCACTGGAGAACACCCCTGGAGAAAATGACAGAAAGTGTGGTCTTGAATGTTTTTATATATCTTGGAAAACAAAGATTAGGAAAAATTAGAAAAGGAGGCAGACTATTTTGTTGACGTACAGTAATTTCTGAGGAGAAGAATATGTCGTATTTAAGTTTTCTGGGGGAGGATGGCAACCCCAGCAGCTCTGCTTACTGTAGAAATCGCATAGCCAAACAATTTTTTTTTTTTTTTGCTGGAAAGCTGGTCTCCAAAGCACAAGGGTAATTCAGCAAGTCTTTGCATTTCTCCAAGAGCCAAGGAGGCCCGTGAGCAAACAGCAGAGAGAGGATGGAGCTGGGGAGTTGGCATGAGGCGGCTTTTATTAGTTCAGATTTCTTCATTCTCTCACTTGCCTTTACCTTCTGGGCAAAGAAAATTCAAGGCAATTAAATGCTGAGAAGGCTCTCCCATCTGTCCCAGAGCCACTTCTCCACTGCATGATATTTTTATGATATTGCAGATTGTTAGTTATAGCCCCTAAATGCTTGGCTGTTAGCAGAAGGAAAGTCAAGATGGTTTTGTTATCAAACTTGGGACAGAGGATTTTCCTTTTCTTTCACAGGCTGCAATTTGGGCTGAGATTAGCTTCAGTATTAAGGACAGATGAGAATTTTCTTGTATTCACAATTTCAATTTGCACTCTTTGAACTTCTGCACAATCCCAAATGCAGTTGTGCTCCAAAATTTGCACTTTGTTTAATAATACAAGCAAGTTAGTCAATTCAAAATGCACATAGAAATGTGTAAATTAGGGCAAAAGTGTGCACAGAATGTGCACACCTTTTCCCAACTACTTGGAAAGGGCACACAAAATTGTTGCTCCTAAGGTGAAAAATGCACGTTGTTGGAAAACCACATGGAAAAATGCATGTGTTAGTTGAAAATTACAGATGTGGCTGTCCCTTTGAAAATACTTCTAATATCTTCAGTAGAACATCTCAGGAGATTACTATGCCCCTTGTTAATGGGTGTAAAACATGTCATTTCCCTTTCATTCCATAAAATTAGTTGGACCAGACCTGGTAACCTGTAAATGAAAACTTAGAATTTATGTAGAGCCACTTGATAAGCATTTGACCTTGGGTTGTTTCCTCGCTGCTAGTGTTACTCTTCTGAAAATTAGCTCTCCCCCCTCCTTTTCATTTTTTTTATTTTGCACTATTACAGTTCTCTATTTCTCTTATCATAGTTTATAAAAATTGAATCCCTTGTATTAACAAATGGCTGCAAGCATGCAAGCTAACTGAGAAACTTGCTGCAGCATGAAGTGTCTACGCTGTCTCACTTAAAATATCCCAGCTCAAAGTGAGCAGTAACTATGGTGAAGTTGCCACGTCTGTATGGTTTGCCTCCACCCACAGTCTAAATCCCTAAAGAGATATTCCTTATGAAAATGTACATAGTTGTTAAGAGGTTCTTATTTTTTCTATGCAGAATTCTTTGACGTCAGCACCTCTGTAGGGAATCTTTCCTCTGTTCCAGAAAACGATGTATGTGTGGGAGGCTTGGCAGTAACTAGTTTCCAAGTTTATTCTAATATGTGCAGTGGTGGTGGTAATGGAGGTGAAGTAGAAGGAGGAGGATTTAAGCTATAAAAGTGTGCCTGAACAAGATCGTCTTGCCTTTTACATAATATAAATAGTATAATATCTCAATATCTAATCAGGGCTCTTCTTGTCCTTTTGTTGCAGGAAAGACTGCTCTTCATTAAAGAATTACTGCCCCCCCCCCCAATAATCACATGAAGTTTGCCCCAAGGAGCATTGCTGTTTCTTGATGAACCAGCTAAAAATTTGGTGTCCTTCACTGTTTTCCATCTCCTGTATCTGGGTTATAAACATTAAGCTGTAGAAGAAAGGATTGGAAGGAGGGACTAAGAAAGAAATGCAGGATATAACACGGATGTGGGCCAGTAGCAGCTGAAGCCCATTGTGACTAATAGGATACAATGTCTGACAGAAAATAAAGCCAAAGTCAGTGAAGGCAGGGCCAATCACTCTGGTTTGTACTGCTCCTCCTCCCTTTTGGTAGCCCTATAAAACAGCTCCAGTCAACATTCAGCAACTAAGTGACAGCACGCCAATTTGCCCCAGTGAGGCAGGACGAGCACTGGTATAAGTGTGTACAGTATATGTGTACACATGAACACATGAATATGTGCCCCCCCAACTCATAAGCCTACATCATGTGCAGACTCAAGGTCCGAAATGTTGTGTACCCTTCTTACACATGGCTTCCTAGAAACCATGTTTTTTTAAAAATTACCCACCTGTTCTTTCACTTCTGTATTCTTTGTCATGTCCTGTGATTTCTTAGAGCAGGGAATTTGTCTTCTGGAGAGACATGGAAAGCAGTATAACACACTGCAGTTCCAGAGCATTTTAGTAACAATAAAAGCTTCTCTGAAGGTATATGTTAGGACAGTCACTGGAATGCAGTGATAGAAGGAAGAAGATTTGTGAAGATCCTGGTTTTGGGAAAAGAACACATTGAACAATATGTAGCCTGGTACAGTATGTAGCACAGTACAATAAAGTTTTCCACTACCTTCTACAAGTGGTAGAAGAAGGAAAAGTTGAATTATATGGGATGAGATGCTGAATTTGTGGATGCAGGCAGTGAGGTAGGCAGTGAGAATATGAGATAATAATTAGCCACTTTCAGAGGATTCTTGAGTTTTGTTTCCGAAACACTGAATACTGTTTGCACATGAGATAGTTCTAGGATGCAACCAGACAGAAATCTCATGGAAGTACTGTTTATTATCATTTTGTCTGGCTGGTCTATCATCGGGCATGCTGATCCCTGCCTTAATAGTATCATTTTGCAACCCCAACCCCAGGTAATCATAGCAGCCATATATAAATCAACTACCTTGAAGTGCTGGCTCACTATGGAAGGTGGTGGGCTGCTTGCGCTTTTGAGATAACCATATGGAGTGTTTGTAATAATGTGTGAACTAGATCTAGAATGCATGTTCCATAATGGCAAAACTACATATATAAAACTCAAACTCATGTTTTCTAAAGTTCAGCTACTGCTGCTGTTTCTATGCAAATAAAGGCTGGGGGAGGAGGGGGACATAATTTGCTGTGGAGAAGCTTTAAACAGCAGAATGGTTCTTAACCCCTCTTCCTCTCACCAGTGTTCCAGTGTCCTGTGCCCCTACCAGCTTCTTTCCAGACTGCTTTCCTGTCTGTACTTTTACCCTGACAGTGACAGAAGAAGATCAGGTTGTTTCATGATCAAGTCAACCTCAGAATAGCATTTCAGATTCCCAGTGCTGTTTACAGAGTTTGCAGCACAAGGAAGGCAACTCTGGAACAAGCATTCCTAATCCTTATGCCTCTTCCAGCACAGGCCTCTGGCAAAAGCTGCTTCTTGATCTTCCTGAGTGATATTGTTATTGAAGACACTGTGCAGATTGTAGTGTTACTGCCTGGAGACGTGGCAGAAAAGATGTGGAGATGGCCGGGAGGAGGGGGGGGGGAAGAAACAGGGAGAAAGTTGCTTAGACATACGCTCTCGCACTAAATAATTAGTGATAAGAGCCAAAGAAATATTCATGACTTTGTGGAAAGATAAATAGATTTTTGATTAAATTTGGATTTTTCTTCCGTAAGGCAGTCACAGTTATTTGGTGATTGGCAGTGTGGAAATGAGTTTCCCATGCATCCTGGCTAGTCTGAAGATCCTGTTTAGAGCTGCTAGCCAAGATAAAACTGGAGATATACAATTGCTGTGAATTGGCAGGAAATTTAGAGTGGGTATGCCAAGAGTTCATGCTGCAGTTGAGGTGCAGCTGTTGAGTGGTCAAGTTAGCCTGCTCCCTGCCCTCCCCCATTTCATTCATATCAAATTTGAGTCACAGCACTTTCCATGTGTGTATCTTGTGCCAATTGAGTGAATACTTACTATTCTGTACTTGGTTTATAGGACTTCTTAAACATCAACAGGAAGATCATATGATTCACTTCAAATATCTACGTACTAATCACAAAGTCCATCAGGGATAATTCCTTGTGGTGGATTATTGTTCACAGTAACATTTCAGTTTGTTGGAGATGAGGCCAATCCTAGATGATTTTGTGTTGCATGCCAAAAGCAAGAAGCATGCAGGAGACCACGAGGGTACAATAATGTCTCATTGCCTGGGTTCCCTTGAAGGTGAAGGGCAAAGGAGAAGTGATGTGGAACATCCATTTGCAGGATTTCTTGTGGTTATTAAAAAATCAAAACATCACCGAAGGGGCTAGTAATTTCACCCACAGATGTAACCCTTGTGGAAACATTTAGAAACCATTTTCTTGATTCAACCTTCTGTTTATGACAAGGGGAAAATTTTTACAGGTATCCTATACCCTCTCTCCAAGTGGTCTAATCCCAGTCCAAATCACATGCAAATATACATGCATGCACAGAATAGGAGCTTGATTTCTTAGACACAGGAAAATCCTTTTTAAGGATTTCCCATGTCATGTCTTAATGACCTGGAGTCTTAGATGAATTACTGTTAAGACAAAACAGCATTATGATGGACTACATTCTGGCTTCATCTGTTTTAATATTCTAAAGTTGTGTGCTTAGCCAAGCTTGGTCGACAGTATAAAGTTACACACCAGTTTTTTATCTATTCACAAACATATAGCATTTTTCCTTTTATATAGGATTATTATTCCCATGCTTGCATTTGTGTCATTAATTGAGTTTGCAGGAAGAAAATTCAAGTAATGTGTGTTTGTGCCATTTGTAATATTAAGAGACATGTACTTGGTATACCTGTAATGTTCCAGGGAATTAATTCAAAGATGTGTCACCGGGCTACAGATGTCATGGTATGAAACTGGCATTCTCCATTCTGTGATTGTTTTATCCCTTAAGAATATATGCACAATAAACCTTTCTTAGTAATCTGTCATTTGATGGTAGAAAAGAGTGTTGTTGGTGAGCTGCATGCATTATTAGAACTGTTTGGGTCCCTCTTGCTTTGTCAGGCTGCTTCTAATGAAGGCTATAAAGCAAATGGCTGCTGTTGTATAATTTCTAGGATGCTAAATTATTGTGTGGCAGGTTGGAACGAATAATTGATTTCAGGAAACTGTTCTCAATTAGTTGCTAGGCAGGGAGCACAGCAGCAGATAGTGGTCTGAACACATGTTCTGTTGGTGGGGGTTGCTGCTGTTGTCCAATTTTTTCATCATTCCCCAATGGGCCATGTGTAGAAATCATGGACCAATAAGCTTTTAAGTTCCTTTAAAAATGTAACCTGAAAGAGCAGATGATGTTCTTATGAATTAAATGAAAAGATGCCATTTGAAAGCAGAATACCATTCAGGAGCACAAGTTGGGTTGCGTAGAGCAGTCTCCATTTTTTCCTTGATTAAGAAACATGTTATCTTGATGATAAAGGCTATAAAGAAAGTGACTAGTACATGCAATAGTGCATTCAAGAATTTTCTAGATAGAGAACATGACCAAGGAAGGGGAACTATTAGTACTTATTTAGCTATGAGGAGGAATAAAGGCCCAGAAATCATGTAAGATGTGGTAAGTTAGACTATTTTGGTCACTCAGTCAGAAACAAACATGCAAATGGTTAATGCTGATCATTCAGGTGGAATAAATAGGAAAAGAAGTGCAGGAAGGAGAGCTTACTGGCTAAAGAACCTTGGGGATTGGTTTGAATGCAGAACAATGTCATTGTAGAGCAGTCACACCAGCAGTCAGGATAATCATAAGGATGTCTGGCGTCTGGTTGGAGAGGAAAAAGAAAAAGAGGAAGTGACAAGGTTGCTTCTGTATCTGTCCTGAGGAGAGGCAAGTGTCTTAGGCAAACAAGCAAGCTGTGCCATTTGGCCAGATGGGTGGTATAAAAATGAAATGAATGAATGAATGAATTGGGGTGGTCCTCACCCAACTGAAACTACATACAGTAGTTCTCTTTTTGACCAGAGGTCCCAGTGAAGGATAAAACTAGTATTTGATCTGCAGTTTCTGAATTGTGCTCCACACTTCACAATGCTTGACAGTGTCTCATCTCAAGCCACAGTATTGTGATTTTGAGGCACTTGATGGATTTGTTGATAACAGTTTTAGGGACTGTTTCAGCAGCCACAAAAATTGAGGCTGATAGTATTTAGAGAAATGAAGTCTGTTTTAAATGTAGAATAGTAAGCTATCACAACATAGGGATGGGTATTGACTTATATTTTAGCTATCTAGAACTGTTTGCCCATTTTATTACATTGTATTCCACTACCATGATAGAAATACTGTTGAAGTTGGTGTAATGTAAAGTTACATTACTTTACTTTACTTTACATTACTTTACATTACATTACTTTACATTACATGAATGTACTGTTCCAGCTGACTAGCGAAAGATTCTCATTTCTCTCAACCTCTTTCTAAGTTCTGGTTCAGAATCCTAAGTTCTATTGCAGCCTTAGTGTCAGATAGGATGGGGCAGATTGTGCCCTGCTGGGTGCTACCTCATTTGCCACAGAGGCCTGCAGTACCCCCATAAAAGCTACTTATTCAGACTACAACACACACACCATCAGTATGGGTGGCTATAGTCCAAAAAGGAACTTTTTCCAAGCTCTGAAGGTGCTGGAATACCTCCAGTGTTGTTTCCTAAACATCGTATAAGTTTCTTCCCATTAACTTTGGTGGAAGGAAAGATTTAAAGGTGAGCGGAAGTACTGGTTAATAGACCTAAGAAATATTGCCCATCTTGCATTTGCTGTTCTGGGCCATCAAGGCTTTGGATACTACAGATTTTTCTCCCCACCCCTACCTCTACATCTCTGCCCAGGTGGATGAATGAATTCTGAAATTTTCTCTGATAACGGTTTAAGTAATTGAACTGGCTCTGAAAGACTGTACATGTAAAAATTCAAGTAAGGAAGGACTCTGCACTTACTAGATCATGTTTTGTTTTTCAGGTCACCACATTATGCCTGCCCAGAAGTAATCCGGGTATGTGAGCTTGAAATCTTTACATACTTAGAAAAAGCCACTAACAAACACTTGCCCTATCTTATTATCAAGAGACTCTGGATTCTCCTCAGCTATGCTGTAGAAGACAGACATTTCTCTAGAATGTCTAATTGACACCATAATGCAAAGGAGTTACAAAGTTTAAGAATGAAGCGACCTTTATAATTGTACCCTAAAGAACACTAAGAACCAAAGCAAACACAGCTATCATCTTTCGCTTCATTTATTTTTACCTTCAGATTTATCTATATTGTTCCTCTCCCTGACCGTCTGCCTTCACATCCTTCATCTAAGAAAGATGAAATATGATTTCGTCAGCTGCTCTTGATGTGCTACTGGATATACCAGTGCCACTATACAAGAGGTGTTGTCTATTCAAGGCAGGTGTAAGAAACATATTTTCTTTGGCCTATGATTCTCGGAATCCCATAATGAGCATGGCCTGTCATAAAATCAGGGCATTAAAGGCTGATGCTACAGATATGATTAATTGTGAGTTCCATGAAGAACCACCTAGGAAGAAACAGTTCCATGGTATTTTGAAGCCTTCTGTAACATTTCTTTTTTTTTTTTTAAAGTCCCTCAGTCTTCTTCCCAACTTTGGGTTCCCAGATGTTCTTGGACTACAACTCCCAAAAATCCTGACCAGCACAGATATTGGTGAAGGCTTCTGGGAGTGTCCAGCAATACCTGGTAACCCAAGTTTGGGAATCACTGATGTAGACCAAGATCCTATTGCTCCATTATTCTCATACTATACTCCATTAAATGTATGGTGGAGCTCTGTCCCATTGAAACCCACAAAGGCAACTTCTGGCTTGCCTCCAGCAAGTCAGAGGTCACAGAACAATATACAGTATATCACAGAAGTGAGTATACCCCCTCACATTTCATAAATATTTTAGTATATCTTTTCATGTGACAATATGTGATATACTGTAGATCGGATTCTGATCATGGTGTACTTCTCAATAAGAATTCCCTAGATTTTGTTCCTCAAAGACAAAACAAAACAACAACACAACAACAAACCCAGCAACCAATTCTTGATCTGGAAATTCAGGTTTCTCTCTTTATATTTTTATTCTGATTTCCCTTGATATGTATCATTATGGTTTATAGAAAACATCAAGATATCTTGTGGTATTTTAAAAACTGACATGTATTTTAATTGGCATACATTTTCATGAGGCGTAGCCTTTTTCATCAGATGCGTGGAGTGTTACCTGAATAGGTGGCTATTTGTATACATACTTGGATGGGAGAAGGATGTAGGGAACTAGAAATGCAAAAGATACAGGCATTGATAATTATCTTAAGAATGGACATTTAACAAACAATCTTTGCACAGTGACAACTATGTTCTGGTCCAGACAACTAATTTCAGATATGTATGTTGATTAAAAGTTATCCAATCCAGATGTAAAAGATTGGGTTTAACCACTGTGGTTCATTATAAATATGTTAGTTCAGATACATTCCATGCATCTGATGAAGAAATATTCATTAACATTATTGGTGCATGCTGAGTTACGTGACTCATTATGCAACACATTCCTTAACTTATACCAATTTACTCTAAAAGTACCATCGTTGACATAACTGTGCAACAAGATTTCAGCCATTTTTATTATACGAGTAATATATGAGGTCATCGAAGCTACCAACATGAATTTGACCAAACTCCTGGAGGCAGTGGAAGACAGGAGGGCCTGGTGTGCTCTGGCCCATGGGGTCATGAAGAGTCGGACACAACTTAACGACTAAACAACAACAAAATGTAATACATTGCTTAAATATATAGAGGGAAGATTACTCATATTTACCTCCTACTGAATTCAAGGATTTCTGACCTTTTCCTCCCATTGAATTCAAGGATAGCTGAATGTACGATTTTCTCAAACAGCTTTCAGTTAAATCTCCTACTTCCGTATTACATAGGGAGAAAAGTATGATGGAAGAAAAGCAGATGTCTGGAGCTGTGGAGTCATTTTATTTGCATTGTTAGTGGTGAGTCATCCTTTGCATGTTATTTTTAAAAATTCTGCTTTATTTTTAAACTTGTGCTTTGACATCATCTGCATATTGTTGAGTTTGTTCACTCTCATTTTCCCTTTATAACTCCTTAGTGCAACTTATTTGCATTATTCTTATAATGCATGACAAATATTTTCCAACGTCTGTGAAATGCTAATCCTGAAATGGGGAATTCTGATATAAAGGGAAGGACAGGATATATGGAAATACGAGATATTTTAAAAATTCTATTATGATAGAGATACAGCTAAAGGGAGTCATTTTAAAAAGGACCTTTAGGTTTTTCCCCTTTTTGTCAGCAACATTAACTTTTAAAAAAACAGTAGTAGTTTAATTGTGCTTTAAATGCTTAGAGTTTGCAAAACACAACTTATATTACAAAAAAAATCAATTCTGTGGCTTTGTGAGATTGTAAAATTGCAAAATTGTTAAAAAGAAAAGCAGATAATTAAAAAGAAATTATTGTAAAATCCTAATAATTCAAGGCATTGCCCCTTAAGATTTTGGCTCTACATAACAAACAAAACATACTCAATACATTGCCCTCTTAATTATCCACTCTTTTTTAATTAACATGAAGGAATCTCCATTAGTCATAAAGTAGTGATCATGGACGTTAGTCTAGACTACAGCATATACAAGTCAGCAGTCAGTTTTTTGATACAATGATATTTGGAGTTTAATTAGTTTTGTGCACCTCAACTGAATCATTGTTTCAATGGTGTTACATCAAAAAGGGGGAGGAGGACACCAACGCCATCCAGGATCCCAGCACTTTAACACCTGGAAGGTATTGTTGAGTTAGTAAGTGACTATATGAAACATTCCAAGGCAATTTCCTGAAGAATTCCATGTCTCTCTCCCGATTTGTGCATTTATCTGTCATAGGTTGAGGAACAGCTGGTGATCCAATCAAAGTGAGGAAACTTCATCTGAAGCTTTGAGGGCAGGCTCTCCTTACTGGAACTTTAGGTGTCCAGCACCTTTTCATGCCCTACCTATACTTGTGCATTGTATGCATGTTGACCTTCTAGTGCAGTTGTATTAGTGATATACCAAATTTCTTCTTTCCAGAAGTATCATTGTACACTCATATCTATTACTTCACACTTCATTGATAGACTGATATTACATAGTTTATGTCAGATATATAGACAAATAATTGAAATTGTTAACAAAAATGGTGTCCACCTCCCCATTTTCAAAATAGAAGTACAAATAATTTTTAAAAACCACCCAGTTTCAGTGAGGTAAATATTGGATAACATTGATAGCCATTTGTGTCTCATAGGATATTGAAGAGAAGGTTAAGAGATCGAAGAATTTATGTGAAACCTAAACATTTCCAAGAATATAATTACTTCATGTGGGTTTTAATCCTCATTTTAGGCAAGCTGAGAAATAGATATTCATTTTGGATTCACCTTAGCTTGAGGATTTTGTTAGGCATGCAGCCGTTCGGTTTGATTCAGAAGCTGATAACCTTACTCTATGAAAATTGAATGTTCTGAGGAAATTCACTAGATTGCTTTTGTCTTTTTGCCATTATGCATGAAATCAGGTCATATTCAGTCAGTTGGCATTTGACAGTTCTAAGGTGAAAAACTCTCTGATGCTGAACTGCAGCCTTTTGTTGTAAATATGTCCTAAGGAAATTAGAACTCAGAGTAAACATGTCTTCTGCTAAGCGGTTGCCTAGAGTACTTGCCAGGATATCAAATCTTGTAACTACAGTTAATATGCTCATTTGAATTGAAGTGGCTCACTGCATCTATGGATAATTTTCTTGAAGCCCATTTATGCTGTTGGGTTCTTCATTGACCAGTTAAAATGTGAAATAATAAATTACACTGATTGAACTAGGTTTTATTTTTCTGTCCTGGAGGGAGTAAAGAGATATGGTGCTTCTGGGACACTGGAAAATTGGCTCTTTATACCAATCTTACTTTGTTCACCAGGGTTCTTAATATCTCCTATTTTCTCTGTTTTGCTTTCACTGAATTTGCTCACCTTTCTTTCTTTCTTTCTTTCTTTCTTTCTTTCTTTCTTTCTTTCTTTCTTTCTTTCTTTCTTTCTTTCGTTCTCCCGTTCTTTTGTTCTCCTGTGTCCTCTTCCTCTGTCATGCTGCTCCAGGGTGCTCTACCATTTGACGACGATAATCTGCGGCAGCTGTTGGAGAAGGTGAAGCGTGGTGTGTTCCATATGCCACATTTCATCCCCCCAGATTGTCAGAATCTCTTACGAGGGATGATTGAAGTGGATGCCTCGAAACGGCTGACGGTAAGATGACATTCATTGTGGAGCTCCTTACTTTACTTTTTGAGACACTCAGTGTATCTGTATCTTAATTGTTGGTTCTGTCCAGATACTTTGCACTAGTACTCCCATCAGCCCAAACCAGCTTGACCAAAGGTTAGGGGTGATGAAAATTGTAGGCCAAACTTCTGGAGGATCCTAGTTTCACATAACTCCTAGTTACTATCAGGGTTCTAGAAAAACATAAATTCTTATATTGGCGCACAACTAAATAGATATTTAATACTAATATTTAGGATTGAGGCAAAATTAGTTTTTTTTTAAATTGTATTTTGATTTTAATTTGTTAATTTAAAACAATGTGTATTTCTAGCTATTATATAATGATAAACATGGATGTTTCTGTGCATTTCCATATTAAATGTAAAAAGCAAGTCAGAGTAAAACTTTCAGTGTCCAGTTGAGTGGTCTTTGCAAAAATCAGAACTCTTGTTTTTAAAAGGAACATTCTACTCATTGCAGGTTGATTTTCGCAAGTAACTTATTACTTGGAAGTATAAAATAAAATAATGGGTTGTTAACATATTATTAGTAACAGATTTTTTAAAATGATTTTACACTAACACACAAAATAGCTCAAAATGGCCAATCTGTTCCTGCCACTCAAAAATATATGTGCAGTTAACAAATAAATGTAATGCATTATGAAAAACATTTGCCTCATATTGTTAAACTTTTAAAATTTCTTTTTCTATTTTCTCTCAGTGGGAAGAGGATTTTTATTTTGTTTTTGTTTGTATGTTATTGTTTACCACAGAATATAATGAACCATGTTTATTATTTCCAAACCCTCCCTTTCCACATCTCTTCCAAAAATCTGGCCCTAAGACCTGTATTTGCATTTATTCTCAGGAAGTGTGCTTATAGCCATTGTACATGATGAACCTTCACCTATGTTTAAAATTAATTTAACAGATCTGCGATGAACTATTTTACTTTAGATTCATTTTCCCATATTAAAAGAGGGCTTCTATCTGTATTAAGTATTTCACACACCCAGTCTGTTATGCTATGGTTGCTATTCATATAAATCATGATTGAAGACTACATAATGCTTGGCCTGTTACTATTGTTGTTTAATGTTCATTACTACCTCCAGTGGTACTCTCTTCCCCCTGTAAGATTCTCCACATCTAACTTCTTTAGATTCTGCATTTTATTTACAGTGGTGCTTCGCAAGACGAATGTAATTCGTTCCGCAAGTAGTGCTGTCTTGCGAAAAATCGTCTTGCGAAAAGCAGTTTCCCATAGGAATGCATTGCAATGCATTCCTATGGGAACCTTGCAAGACGAAAAAATTTCATTCTTCTTGCGAGGCATCGATCTTGGAAAAAAAAAATCGTCTTGCGAAGCATGGCCATAGAAGAAGCCGTCTTGCGAGGCACCATAGCGATCGCAAAAACCATTCGTCTTGCGGGGTTTTCGTCCCGCGAGGCGTTTGTCTTGTGAGGCACCACTGTATTATGTATTTCCTGCAGTCGTTGTTAGTGGAGGGGGTGGTTCCTGCCCACCAGGACTCTCAAAGCAATGTACAATGAAATACATTTTAAAGCCATTTTTTAAAGAAAAAGATTAAAAGTGATTTCTAAAAGCCCATTAAAAAAAAAACAATTTTACAAATCAAAGGGCATACAGAATAGTACAGTTTTGACTGTCAGTTTACTGCCTATAAACTAATACTGAGCTGGACTCCAGTATTGCTGATTTGAGTTCAGTTTATAATCAGATCACTGGGGGACATGAACATATACAGATACAATCTTGCTACTTCTGAATGTCGGCACCATCACCATTTTGAACCAAATGTTGTAGATTTCTCATTCAGTTAGTTTGCTTTGTGCTGTGCCTCTCTATAAAATGAACTTAGGCCAGAGTTGAATAATAAATAATAAATAACCATGTGCTGTCAAGTCCGTTCTGACAGATGCTGAGCCTTTTCAAGCTTTTTTAGGTAGAGAGTACTCAGAAGTGGTTAATCATTCTCTTCTTCTGGGGCCATCCTGGGACTGTACAGCTTGCTCAAGGCCACATAGGCTGTCTTTACTCGCAAGAAGCACATTGGGGAATCGAACTCCCAACTTCTGGCTCTGCAGAAACCACCAAACTATCCAGCCAGCTATAGGCCATGGTGGAACTGTAACATTTTTTAAATACCATGCTTAATACTATGGAGGAAGTAATGAAAAAATTGTGAAAAGCAGGACTTCTAAGTTAGTTGATGACATATTTTAGCTTTTATGGATGTCTTTGATCTCAGGCTTTTGCAGCAGTATCTATTGACTAAACTAAGAGTGAGATGGAAATCATGTAAGCCTCTCTTAAACTCCAGCAACCTTCCTTTGCACAACTGGGCACACAAATTGAAGAAGAATGAGCATGCAACAGGGAGTCTCCTGGATTGAGAGGGACATTTATGTGATTGCTCTTCTGCTTTGCTCTGCTCTGCTCTATTTAGGCTGTTAAGATACAGGCCCATGTATTTAGACATCAGTAGTCATTTTCTCTATCGTTACTGAGCTCACAAAATACTTCGGCCTGGGAGTATATATGAAAAAATGTAAATGTGGAAGTTAAAATATTTATAAATCACAACTTAGATCAGTGTTCAGCTTCTCCCCAAAACAGTGCATACTAGTGAGTCATACTGCATAAAACAGAATGATTTGAGGATGTGAGCTCCCACCCACCAACCATATAAGCATCATATACACATCTGCTAGAGACAGAAATGCATAGTAATTGGTTATCTTTCAGTTCCACTCATTATTGGTATAGAATACATTTAGCTTGGTGAGTAATATCCTAGATCCATCGGATGCTAGAAGTCATTGGGTTTCAATGCTGTATCTAATTTCCTGTCCTCAGAATCCCAATTATTGTGTCTATGTACTTGTATTTCAAATGTCATCTTGGAGTTGCCCTAGTTTGCATGAACTGCCAAACATTATCTTCCATTGTTGTTGTTGTTATGCACCATCAAGTCACCTCTGACTTATACCAACCCTATGAAGGAGTGTTCTCCAAAATGTCCTGTCCTCAACACTCCTGCTCAGTTCTTGGAAACGTACACCTGTAGCTTCCTTTAGTGACTCAATCCATCTTGTAATTGTTCTTCCTCTTTTTCTGCTGCCTTCAACCTTTCCCAGGCTGGCTTACAATATTAAAAAAATAGAATTTTAGTTTAAAGAAAGAACAGTATAAAAAAATCAACCAAGAACTCAAGTGTTAGCAGTGCTTTTAAAGTTACTTCTAATTTTGTTCTGTTGTTCAATCCAGTGTGTTGTCACTGTTTGCTGTAATGTTGAAAATGTAACTTACCTTACTTGTTGCCCTGCTCATTTTTTTTACTTTCTTTGATTTTTTTTAAAAAGCCAGAATTAGTAAAAGAGTGATATAAAACTGGGACATTCCTGTCAACATGCCTCTAAAAATGCCCTTTAGTTTAAGAAAGTAACTGGAAAAGTTACATAATCAATACATAAAATTGCTTAAGCTCTACATATTATTTCTGAAAGATAGCTTCCTTGCAACCTCATTTATTCCGTCAAAGGTAAGTAGCTCCAAATAATTAAATTTCTTGTTATATATTATTTCTAAATTCTTTTAAAAGTAAGTCCTAAAATACAGGTCAGCTGAAGAAGGGTCATAGAGCATCTACTGCTGAATATGGAGATTTAAAAAACCCCATCCCGCTGGCCACTCTGGGGATGCTGGAGTTCTCTGCATCTCAGTTAAGTGAAAAATAGGTTCCAGTCTACTCCTGTCGTGGTTCACTGGAGATGAAGATCAAGATTTCTCCACAACTCAGCTGAGTGTAGAGGTCCTGATCTTAACAGCATGCTACTCTGTGTGTAAGAGAATGGGGATAGGAAATCCTATGGGGCATCCAACTGGAATCCGTATACAGAAAATGCATGTCTCAGGGCTCTTTGTGACAATATTTATTGTCTTGTAAATAATATAATCATGTGTCATCAAGTCAATTCTGACTTATGGCAACCCTTTTCAGGGTTTTATATGTAGGTAGAGAGTACAGTCCCTTCATGGATTGCTGCCTTGTCATGGCGAAGGGGGTTGAGTAATTCAGAGAAGCTATGGGCTATGCCATGCAGGGACACCCAGGATGGACAGGTCATAGTGGAGAGTTCTGACTAAACGCGATCCACCTGGAGCAGGAACTGGCAAGCCACTCCAGTATCTTTGCCCAGAAAACTCCATGGACAGAAACAAAAGGCTAAAAGATATGACGCTATAAAGATATGCCGAATTCAATTCAGACGATTATCATATCTACTACTGTGGGCAAGAATCCCGTAGAAGAAATGGAGTAGCCCTCATAGTCAACAAAAGAGTGGGAAAAGCTGTACTGGGATACAATCTCAAAAATGATAGAATGATTTCAATATGAATCCAAGGCAGACCTTTCAACGTCATAGTAATCCAAGTTTATGCACCAACCACCAATGCTGAAGCAGCTGAAATTGACCAATTCTATGAAGACTTACAACACCTTCTAGAACTGACACCAAAGAAAGATGTTCTTCTCATTATAGGGGACTGGAATGCTAAAGTAGGGAGTCAAGAGATAAAAGGAACAACATGTAAGTTTGGCCTTGGAGTTCAAAACGAAGCAGGGCAAAGGCTAATAGAGTTTTGTCAAGAGAACAAGCTGGTCATCACAAACACTCTTTTCCAACAACACAAGATACATGGAGATCACCAGATGGGCAATACCGAAATCAGATTGATTATGTTCTCTGCAGCCAAAGATGGAGAAGCTCTATACAGTCAGCAAAAACAAGACCTGGAGCTGATTGTGGCTCTGATCATCAGCTTCTTATAGCAAAATTCAAGCTTAAACTGAAGAAAGTAGGAAAAAACACTGGGCTAGTCAGGTATAATCTAAACCAAATCCCTTATGAATACACAGCGGAAGTGAAGAACAGATTTATGGAACTAGATTTGGTGGACAGAGTGCCTGAAGAACTATGGATGGAGGCTCGTCACATTGTACAGGAGGCAGCAACAAAAACCATCCCAAAGAAAAGGAAAGGCAAGAAAGCAAAGTGGCTGTCCAATGAGGCCTTACAAATATCAGAGAACAGAAGGGAAACAAAATGCAAGGGAGATAGGGAAAGTTAAAGAAAATGGAATGCTGACTTCCAAAGAATAACAAGGAGAGACAAGAGGGCCTTCTTAAATGAACAGTGCAAAGATATAGAGGAAAATAATAGAAAGGGAAAAACCAGAGATCTGTTCAAGAAAATTGGAGCTATTAAAGGAACATTTTGTGCAAAGATGGACATGATAAAGGACAAAAATGGTAGGGACCTCACAGAAGCAGAAGACATCAAAAAGAGGTGGCAAGAATACACAGAGGAATTATACCATAAAGATTTGTATATACTGGACAACCCAGATAGTGTGATTGCTGACCTTGAGCCAGACATCCTGGAGAGTGAAGTCAAGTGGGCCTTAGAATGCATGGCAAACAACAAGGCCAGTGGAGGTGATGGCATTCCAGTTGAACTACAGTGGTGCCTCGCAAGACGAAAGTAATTCGTTCCGCAAGTAGCGCCGTCTTACGAAATTTTCGTCTTGCGAAAAGCGGTTTCCCATAGGAATGCATTGAAATTTAATTAATGCGTTCCTATGGGGGAAAAAAGTCAGAAACCAAAAAAAAGTCAGAAAAAAGTCACTTACCAGGTACAGTAGACAGTGCCTTGGTAGCCCCGGAACAGCCGGACTCTGTGTGAGCAGAGCGCCGAACAGCTGAGAGTCGGCAACCAGCAGAGAGGCGGCAGCCATTTTGGAGAGGCGGCAGCCATTTTGAGAGGCGCCTTGCGAGGCTCCAAAAAAACTCACAAGACCCGTTCGTCTTGCGAGTTTTTCATCCCGCGAGGCATTCGTCTTGCGAGGCACCACTGTATTTAAAATCTTAAAAGATGACGCTGTTAAGGTGCTACACTCAATATGCCAGCAAGTTTGGAAAACTCAACAGTGGCCAGAGGATTGGAAAAGATCAGTACATCCCAATCCCAAAGAAGGGCAGTGCCAAAGAATGCTCCAACTACCGTACAATTGCACTCATTTCACACACTAGCAATGTTATGCTCAAAATCCTACAAGGTAATCTTCAGCAGTATGTGGACCGAGAACTCGCAGAAGTAGAAGCTGGATTTCGAAGGGGCAGAGGAACTAGAGACCAAATTGCTAACATGCACTGGATTATGGAGAAAGCCAGGGAGTTCCAAAAAACATCTACTTCTGCTTCATTAACTACGCAAAAGCCTTTGACTGTGTGGACCACAGCAAACTATGGCAAGTTCTTAAAGAAATGGGAGTGCCTGACCACCTTATCTATCTCCTGAGAAATCTATATGTGGGACAGGAAGCAACAGTTAGAACTGGATATGGAACAACCGATTGGTTCAAAATTGGGAAAGGAGTACGACAAGGCTGTATGTTATCTCCCTGCTTATTTAACTTATATGCAGAATACATCATGCGAAAGGCTGGACTGGATGAATCCCAAGCCGGAATTAAGATTGCCGGAATAAATATCAACAACCTCAGATATGCAGATGATACCACTCTGATGGCAGAAAGTGAGGAGGAATTAAAGAACCTCTTAATGAGGGTGAAAGAGGAGAGCGCAAAAAATGCTCTGAAGCTCAACATCAAAAAAACTAAGATCATGGTCACTGGTCCCATCACCTCCTGGCAAATAGAAGGGGAAGATATGGAGGCAGTGACAGATTTTACTTACTTGGGCTCCATGATCACTGCAGATGGTGACAGCAGCCACGAATCCTCTGCTTCTTGAGAGGAAAGCGATGAGAAACCTAGACAGCATCTTAAAAAGCAGAGACATCACCTTGCTGACAAAGGTCCGCATAGTCAAAGCTATGGTTTTTCCAGTAGCGATGTATGGAAGTGAGAGCTGGACCATACAGAGGGCTGACCGCTGAAGAATAGATGCTTTTGAATTGTGATGCTGGAGGAGACTCTTGAGAGTCCCCTGAACTGCAAAGAGAGCAAACCTATCCATTCTAAAGGAAATCAACCCTGAGTGCTCACTGGAAGGACAGATCCTGACGCTGAGGCTCCAATACTTTGGCCATCTCATGAGAAGAGAAGACTCCCTGGAAAAGACCCTGATGTTGGGAAAGTGTGAAGGCAAGAGGAGAAGGGGACGACAGAGGACGAGATGGTTGGACAGTGTCATCGAAGCTACCAACATGAATTTGACCCAACTCCGGGAGGCAGTGGAAGACAGGAGGGCCTGGCGTGCTCTGGTCCATGTGGTCACAAAGAGTCGGACACGACTTAACGACTGAACAACAACAAAATCAGCACTCTTGTAAATCTCATTGATTCAGTGAATTTTCTTTAACTGGGATTAGCAATTAGATTTAAGCCTCTCATGAACATTAAGGCATGCCTTACACTTCTCTAGCCTTCAGTTGAAGAAGGTAGATAACCACCTTCAACGGAAACAAGGAGGAATACACCATGATTCAGAGCCATGGCCAGATTATCATGGAATTTTGAAAGCAGCAGAAGCTTCAGCTGGGAAAAGACAGGAGGCCAACTCTTTGTCCAGTTTGCCACTGTGTTATCTGGTGTGGTGTCTACAAATTAAGCAGTGATAGGGCTTCTCATGTATAATTGCTTCCTGTTGTTCATTTACTAGATGATTTGACTGGGAAATATTATGGTGTTCATGTTCTAGATTTCCTTCATTTTTCTGTAGGAATTCTAGTGCCAGTTTATCCTCTCCAGATACCTTTATCCAAAATCGATTACACTGTGCTAACTGGAATATTGAGAATTGGGGAAATAGCACAAGTATATTTGAGTTGTACAGTTAGGCATAGAGAAGGGTAACAGAATAAATGATTTGGGTTGTCACAGTTTTCTGATATGCATATGAAAACAGACTGGAACTTTGGGATTCACTTCCTGTTATTCTTCATTTACATTGCTGTACCTTGACACTAATCAAACTGCAAAATACAATGTTCATCCAAGAGAGGACTGGCTAAGTCGGTAAGGGGAGCAGTGATTGTCTCCCTGGCTCAAAGCATAATTCCATCCTGTCTTAAAGGGTCCATTATAAGGCCCTTTTTGAAAAAAAAAATCCTGTCTGAATCCCATATAGTGGACAGTTGTCAGCCAGTATCAATGTTCCATTTTTGGGCCCAGTGCTGGAGAGTGTGATGACCTCTCAGGGGTTTCTGCATGGAACAGCTTCAGACATGGGATTAAGGCAGCTTTGGTTGACTTGGATGATCTATGCTGGGAACTGGACAGGGGGAGTTTGTCCCCTCTCGGTGGCTTTTTTTTTTTTTTAACAATAATTTCACTGGCTGCCAATCCATTTCCTCCAGGCTCTGCTGCTGAGTGGACACCTGCTGGAGGGGGCAGGGTACAGAACCGCAGATCAGCTGTTTGGACGGGAAACAAACCGCCAAGCCAGCAGTTCGTGTTCATCTCTAGTCATGACAATTTCAAATACCTTATTTCACTATATAATCAACCCTCTCCAGTCTCTGATATCTTCTCGGGAGGGTCTTCTTTCTGTTCCAGCACCATGTTTGGTGAAGACTTGAGTAAAGGTGTTTCTGGTAGCTCCTTCTAATTTATTAAATTTCCTTCCATACAATGCTGAGTTGGCCATTTCTTACTGTCCTTCTGCCATCCTGCCTCTTTAAACTAGCTTTTGATTTGTGAATGCTCTAACAGGATTGATGTTTTTACCATGGGATGCAGCATATTCTGTTTCTATTGTATATTTTAAATTTGTTTAACTGGCGAGGTTTCAAGATTCCTATACATTTAATAGTATTTTAATATTAATATACTAATGTATTGGGATTTTAAATAGATGTGCGCATTTTAACAGTTGATTGCCCTCCTAAGTCCCTGCATTGGGAGAAAGATGGGATATAAAAAGAAGTAAATAAATAAATAGTATGGGCAATTACCATTTTGCATTGTACTCATTCCTTCTCTCTCTCTTTCCTTGTAGCTAGAACACATTCAGAAGCACATATGGTATATGTAAGTAGACTTTTGCTGCCATTTGGGAAACTGTCTTAAAGCTGACCTGTAGGGAATAATTTAACATTAAAACCCCAATATAGGGAACCACAGAGAAACTTTAGCAGAACTAAAGCTTCTCGGCCAACTGGCTTCTGATTAAATCATTGCTGTTAGAGTTCTGTGTACAGTACCCTCCTTCTTTGAGATTTAACTCAATGTTATCCGTCACAATATCGTTGTTTTAAAAAATATAGAAAATATATTTCTGGCATTTCTCAATTGCTGGCTGAAAACCTGCTGCTTTGTGCAGTAAGTTGCTCTAGAAAGGGCACATTTCAATCAATGAAATGTACAAACGAGTTCACTCATCTAATCCACACTGATTCTGTGGACCTACTCTGGTGCAACTTTTTACATTGAGCAACAAGATTTCAGCCCATAAAACAAAGCTGAAGCAATAAGCAAACTTTGCTAAATATTCTGGCAGCTTTTCCATGTCAAATGAGCGTTGTATTTATGACATCAATATTTCCAAGTGTACGTCTATGTGGATCTGCTAATAATATTAGTGGCATAATTTAAGAGATGAAAAAGACTCTCCCCCCATGGTTGCAGATATATTGGACTTCAAGTTCCATCAGTGAACAAATGCAATTTTAAATGCTTCACCAATTTTGAGTTATTTTTTCATTTTCTTTTATTTTTTTTACAGGCTTTATTGTCTGTAGTTATTCCACTTATTAGAATAACACAACAGTTCTTCTAACCCATAATAAGGATTTTCTGCAAGTAAGCTAGCTCTGCCCCTTTCTTGCTAAATTGAAATATTAGCAACCAATAGCAAAGCACTAACATAAAGTTAATATTGCCTTCTTGGAATGGCCCTTGTCTGAACAGAATGGAGTATGTGATCCATCATTTATTTTGAACCACTATATTTGAAAACAGGATAATGTAGAATACTTTTAAAAAATCACTGTCGATTTGGGGTATCTGTATTAATACCAACCTATAAAATGAACAAGTTCTCTCAAATTAAAATTGAATACATAATACTGAAAGCAGAGAACCTTTCTTGAATCTTGCAGGCACTGGTATGTGCCATTTTCTGGAACACACTTGTTTCAGTTGAGGCTTTGGAGACGTGGCTTTTCATAGCTCACAAAGATGTATTAAGTAAGCAAAACCATGCCTTGTATATATGCATCCCAATATTTGTTTTTTCTGTGGGTCGGCACCTGTAATTACAATAGAGCTAGTCTGCCAAGAGATCGACAAACGTGAATGAGGCAGGAAGATTGCACAATACGAACCATGTCAAGAAGAACCCCTGAGTACTTCACTGTAAGAGTTCTGTTGCCTTTCTGACATGGTATATATAGCTGTTACTCTTTAAAATGTTGAATCTACTACACTAGTGGGTGCTGTAGCCTTTCAGATATTTTTGGCCTACAACTTTCATCTTTAGTAGTCAGCATAGCCTATGGTAAAGGAATATGGAAGTTGCAGCCTGAAAACATATGCAGGGCCATAGTTTGCTACCCTGAGCCACAGTGTGGTGAAGATTTTCATCTCCTACAAAATTCTGAAACTAAAATATAACTTGTGGAGGAGGGATAGGTGCCTTTATACATTCACGGTATTGCTATGAATGTTACTAGGTTTTACTTTTATTTTTTCCTCTTCTGTTGCAGAGGTGGTAAGAATGAGCCAGAACCAGAACAACCAATTCCTCGAAAAGTGCAGATTCGTTCGCTCCCTTCATTGGAGGACATTGATCCAGATGTTTTAGATAGCATGCACTCGTTAGGTTGCTTCCGTGACAGAAATAAACTCTTACAAGATCTGCTATCAGAAGAGTAAGTTTTCAGTCCTGTGGGGGACTTGATCCACTTGGGTATAAGAGAAGAGACACCCAAAACAGTAGAGAACAGAACATCTAACACTACTGTATTTGCATATTAAATAAGAGTTTTTGACACAAGATGTGATCACACAGGGAAATAGATCACAATTTTGACCACCTGTGAAAGATCTAGTGCAATCTATTTCCTGGTGTTCACACAGCATGTGGGGAAATCTGCTGCAGCCTGACCCTGATCTATGCCCAATCTGGACCTTTTTAGGGGTTCTACTTTAGGGGCTAGACTGTAGTAATTCCCTGACAGATGGAAGGATCACTTTAAGACAGATCGCTCCTGTTAAAACAACCCTCTCTGGTGTGAGCGAGTGTGCACCTTTGCAGCTGTCTGATTGTTCCCAGACGTTCTTATCCTTGCACTGCAGAAGAATATGTTTTTGAGTGGCATCTGAATGATAGGAGTGTTGGGCCACAACCAGATCTCTAATGGAGGAGCTTTCCAAGAATTTGGGTGCCACTACCAAGAAAGCTCTGCCATGTGTGGTAGCCCAACAGACCTCATTACACTGAAGCACAACAAGCAGGCCCTCCCTAGCTGATCCTGAAGCAAGATAGCAAGTATCAGGGAAGGCAGTTCTCTCAGAAATTGGGCCCAAAACTCTTCAAGATTTAGACTTATTAGTACTGTAAACTAATAACTAACATCCTGAGTTGGAGCTGGTGCCTTAGTGGCAGGTACTGCAGAAATATCAGAACAGGGGTGATGTGATCACCTCCCATGATCCTGTAAGTACCCAGCCAATGGCACTATGTACCAGCTGCAGGCTCCATCTTCAAAGGAATCCATAGATTCCACAATAGCCCAAGCAGGAAGTTATCAGAGCATGAATTATGATAGCCAGGTTATCCTGATCAAGGAATGGCCTTAATGATTCTTAACATTTGTATAGTGCTTTCAAGTGTTCAGAATGCTCTATATTTATTAGCTGATTGTAATCCTTACAACAACCCTATAACTTAAGTTATCACCTGCATTGTGTTGGGCAGGCTCTCAATTTCAGAAAAGAATGGCTTGTTGTGATTGGGTTCTTTGTCAGTGTCTGGCAGTTCCTTGTTTTTGGCAGGAAATGACAAGAGGAGATTCTTTAAACAACTCTTTATTAACAAAACTAGGGGGGTTTTCCACGACAACTTCAATGGGTTCAACCGATTCAACGTTAACAGGAAAATCTGCCCACAACAAGGGTAATGTCTCTTCATAATTGCCTTTCTTCAATGGAAAGATTGTCCGAACGGTTCCTGGTCCGTCGGCCTTCTCAGACAACCACTCCTCACCACACATATCGTCCCGCAGCAGGGATGACGTGACCAGTCTCCTTCGGGTGGCTTCTCGTGTGGTTGAACCGGTCCTGGTCTGATCAGCTTCTTCCAAGGACCCCATCCTCGAGGGTACACTAAGACCGTCCATTCCTCTGGTCCTAATCCTTCAATGATAGGTTTCCCGTCTTCCCTTTTTATCTCTGCTCCTTTACGGTTTCGACTTCCATCACCTACTTCTTTCTGTGGGATCTTGAACACTCTAGTTTCTTCTTCTATCTCTAGCCATTCTTCTTCTAGCACCACTACCTATTTCATCTCCCCTGATTCACCCCCTTCCTCCGTAGTTAAGAACACATCTATCTCCTTCCTTCCCCTCCTTCCTGACTCCTTCCCCTCCTTTCCTGCCTTTAACTCTTTCATCTTTTCTATAACTTTCACTACCTCTTCCTTTCCAACTTCTCTATCTTTTCCTT
Source organism: Intellagama lesueurii (assembly GCA_037013535.1). Classification (NCBI taxonomy): domain Eukaryota; kingdom Metazoa; phylum Chordata; class Lepidosauria; order Squamata; family Agamidae; genus Intellagama; species Intellagama lesueurii. Next base: position 101,066,646 of record JBAJHW010000001.1, on the reverse strand, counting down.
CCTCTACAGACGCATGAGGGGACGGCTCACTCTCTCTCTTCTCTTCTCCTTTATCTTCTTGCTCACACTTGTCTAAAGTGATCTAATGAGTTCATGGAGTCCAAAATAAGGATTCCAGTAATGATTTCTTGATTTGAGTGTAGTCTATCCGCCACTACACCACACCAGTCCCTTGATGAAATCCTTCCTCTGTATCTGTAACACTTCTTCCTGAAAATGTATGGAGTTTTATGGATAAATATTCTTCTGTATAAAAGAGTTCATAGAATATTCCTTAATGCACAGCTACCAAGCAGGAATAAAAACATCAGATCAGAAAGCAGTCAACAAAAACATGAAACTGCATAAAACATTAAAAAAATTAAAATGAAACCATCAGGAGAAATAGTGTTGGGAAAAGTGTGCCTAACTTATTTTAACTTGATTCCTAAACATGAAGGATACTCAACACAGCATCCCACAGTTTTTGTAATATACATGTAGACTCATGTGGGAGTAGAAAGTCTTTCACACATTCGATTTTTCCATCTGCAGCTGGATATACAGAGCCCAGTGAAGAGTGCATGATGCACTACATATCATATTTGAGTAAGCTCTTCCAAGTCTCCTACAAAAATAAGCCAAATATCACCTTGCTTCCAATAAATATTTATTAATGAAGATAAGTCTATTCAAATAATGTCTGCATCAACTTTTGGTTCCAATATTTAAGAGATCAGTGCTGGGGTTAATTTTCTGCAAAACACTGGAAGATTTTACTGGATGATGGTGATGATGATGATGCAATGTTATTTTTCTAGAGAAAACCAAGAGAAAATGATTTATTTTCTTCTGCTGGATCGGAAGGAGAGATATCCCAGTCACGAGGATGAAGATCTTCCTCCTAGAAATGAAATAGGTATATTCAGAAAGGGGGGGGGGGGAACCTAATATCTTCTGTCTCTGTCTTTTTGTGATCTCCTCAGCAGAAGTACAGGGACTTACACAGAATTAGCTTCAAGTCTCCCCAGAGTAGAACACCCCCTTTTTTTTCTCACACCTGCACTTACAGTCTCAATAACTCACTCTGAGACATTGGTAAGAGAAAAGATAAAAATGTTTCACTGACAGTTCTAAATAGCTGAAAAATAGCATACTGTACAAATATGACTGCTTTGCTGCAATAGGCCTCAGCAGACTCACAGCCTGCTTCCAGCAGACTCCTGCAGACTGCATTCTAATTTCATACTAACTGCATAACTGCCAACAGACTAAATTGGAGGGAAACAGAGACCCTTAAGCAGAGAGACGAGGCTCCCTTTGAAATCAGAGGCAGGGAAGGAACAATTGGTTGCTGCCAGATTGATTGACAGTCACTCCAGCTCAGAAAGGTCTCTCCCAACTAAACCAAATAAGGGAGCATATGAGGTTGAATATAACTCCAACAGACTGTTGTTTGGATTTCTATAGAAAACATCATATGTTCGCTTTATCTCTGAGCCTGACATACTTGTGTGGTGTCTCATCATATGCATTATTATTCAAGTGTTAGTTGGATTTGTTTTCCCAAGGCAAGCAGAGTAAGGAGGTTTAGCTCTTTGCTTGTAACAGTGTCTCTGGGAATGTAGAACGAGGTTTAATTGAGAGCAGTTATGCTTCTGATGAATGTCTCATCATTAGCCATTAACTGTGGCCTCAAATGCAGAGATGAGAGGAAAGGATCAGGGAAAGTGAAGTCACAATTCTGCATTATATTGTTCTCATCTCTTTTGAAAACCTCTCTTTTCTTTTCTGCATGCTTGTGATTTCCTTCTCTCAGAATCTTTTCTCTCTCTACTGAACCCAGTTTCATGATTCAAACTTCCTTTGATGGGGAGTTGGTTAAGGTCCTCTGTGTCATTATTCCAGAATGTTGCAATGCCACAAAGCTTAAAGGGACCAATTTTTTAGACTATTGCAGATTCATGTCTCTTATTTTAAAAACGTTGCTTCAGCTACCTTTCTACAAAGAAGGCGAACACAAAAGCTGACGTGCAATAATGCTTATTCTTATCTATGCTGTATCTCTGTAAAATTGCTTTGGTACATTGGGGTAGAGAAGTACACTGATGCAAATAGCCACATAGGTCAAGACTGAAGCTATAAAAAATGGTACAATTGAATGTCCGTTCTTTTTTGTTGGAGGAACATGGATTCTTTGGTGTGATATGAGTCTTTTCTGTAGACACACAAAATATACTGAACAGGTAGGTTGCTTAAAAAAAAAAAAAAACCCTGGACTCATTCCTGGCTTTTTGAGGTTTTGTGTAATATAAAAATTGTATACAGCATCAGGCAATATTAAGAAATGCCAGGCTCCATGTTTTGTATATTTTATTGCAGAACTCCTTGGCAGTAAATATTTGGATTTTCATTGCTCTGGCTTCTGAGTTTTATTCTTCCAGTCTGAGCCGAGCTCCAGTCAGAAAATAGGAAAAATAGGGGAAGGCAATCTTCACCTTTCCTCTGCACACCAGAGTTCCACCTGCTTCACAGGTTCTGAAGCAGATTTTGGGAAGACTCAGGGGACTGCCAAAAAAGAGGAGAATTGGGGAATGTCATTTCCTTCCCCATTCACCCAGCAGAAAAAAAGTTCCCCTGAATTGAAAGCCTCCTACCAATAGAAGGAACCTTTCTGCCCAGTTTTTAAAATAAGAGACACAAATCTGCAGTAGTCTGAAAAATGGGTTTCAGTAGGTCTTGTAGCGTTGCAACATTCAGGAGGCGTTTGTTAGATCTGACCCTTTGAATAATGCAAGCTAAGGCCCCTTTTGGATGCCCTCTAAGATGCTCCAGTCAAACATGTAAGTACTTGATTACACTTCTCCCTTCAACAATGTTAGGGTTATTTGTGCTGGACCCCCGAGTAGTTCAAAGTGTATAACTCTTATGCCCTGAAAAATGTAACTACAAAGCATGAACAGTTGATTCGTACATGCATACACACATAGACACACAGAGAACAGTGCTCTCTATTGGGGTCCTCTTCCATAGCGTTGATGATCCTTTCCATGTGTAATGAGCCTTAAAGGTCCTTATGACCCCCTGATCTAGAGGCTGAATTAGAGATGTTGTGTTTGAGGTCAAGCAGACCACTTTGACGCCTTCAGTGTTGAACTCATGAGGTTCTGGGTGATTAGGGGCACAGTAGTTAGTTAGTTAGTTAGTTAGTTCGTTCGTTCGTTCGTTCGTTCGTTCGTTAGTTAGTTAACGGGTGGAAAAAAATCTTTGTATAACCAAAACTCTGGTGTTCAAGTGAGAAGTGTACAAGCAAAAAGCATAAAATCTCTTTATCTAAAATGGCCATGTACTTTTTTGGCTTTCCACTTTGCAGCTTGTCTGGAGCATTGAGAATGTTTCAAAAAGGAAGATAAAACTTTGTAGAGAAAACTGATATTAAAAAAATAATATATATCTTTGGAAAGGAAACAATTGGGAAACTATATAATTTGGGCATCAACTTTTTCTAAATTAAACATGCTCTCCGAAAGGAAGCACTTTCTTTTTCTTTTTACTCTGCAGATAATCTTTTAAAATTATATCTGTTTCATTGCAACCCACTTTAGAAAACTTCCTGCTGCAGTTTTGGTTTAGCAGAAGTAATGAGGCATTATGCATGAGATTTTGAAATGTGGGGAGGAGTGTTAATGTTTGGGTTCTCCATTGTGGTCCTTTTGTCCCTGCAGTTTACAAAATAAAGTAAGGGAGGGGTCCCAAGAATGAATGTATTATCAACTGAAGGCAATCTAGGGTGTACAATGTCATATTAAGTTAACTATATTATCTTTACTTAAAGACCCTCCCAGAAAGCGTGTAGACTCTCCAATGCTGAACAGACATGGAAAGCGGAGGCCAGAGAGGAAGTCAATGGAGGTCCTGAGTGTGACAGATGGAGGATCTCCAGTTCCAGCTCGTAGGGCAATTGAAATGGCTCAGCATGGACAAAGGTAGGTGTTACAAAAGCTAAAAGGTAGGATGTTTGGACCTGGAGTTTAGAAGCCACAACATCTGGGGTAGTGGCACATTCATTTTTACCTAGGCAAAATAGCATCAGTTTAGGTGCTATAGATATTAGAGTGCAGAGTTTGGAAGGAAGATAAGTTAATCACAGGGAGCCTTCTCTGTTTGCTACTTTTATTCTTTTCTTAATCTTTTGCTTCTCATGCAACATTTCAAAGTAATGCTAAGGGGAAAAAATACCAGTAGAGATTTATGCAAGTTAAAGGCATGCAGCGTGGACCATTTGAGCACTTGTGTAAATCATAACCCTTGGACATGCCTTAGAATATAAACACACTTCTTACAAGATGCAGAGATATATTATTGCAAATCTCTCACTGACTGAGGAAACATACATTTCATGGTGTGACAGTGAAAAGCAGATGTCCAAAAAGAATATTTCCAGAAGGAATAGTTTCAGTACATTTTGTTGTGGCTTTCTGGTTGTGTTTTGAATGGGATTGAATGTTTTAATACTTCAAACGTTAAGGGAAATTCCATAGGTCTTGTAATATTCAGAAATATATTGAAGAAGTATCTGTGCTTTTACAGTTTTAAGATCTAAATTCATTTTTTGCAAAATGGATACATGCTTCAGCTCCCTAGAACATTAGTTGATGGCCAGATAGAAAACACAAGAGGGTCTTGGATGTGTCTGACATCCATCATTAATTACATTTCTGGTGTGTGAAGAATAATTCTATCCAAGATAGCCCCACATTTGATTCTATGGTTATGTGACTGGCTGTCATATATTTTAGTTCTGAGAAGTGCATTGACAGGTTACCTGTAAGTTAGTGAATAATAAACAAATACAGTATATAAAAATATTATGGTGAAGAGTGCTTCTGGCATTTTATACCAAAGAGGACAGTTTTGAAGAGCCAAAGATGAGCAAGCTTAAGGCTAAACTGTTATTGAACTACAACCAACTCCTTTTCTCAACATTCTAGATCTGTCTTGGATTTTGCTTATCTCTAAAGCCATCCAGGACTGGAATATAATATTTCAAAAACTCTTAAGTTACTTTGTTTTCCAAGTTGTTATGCTAAGCTACATTGTTTGCACCAGGTATTTGCCTGGATTGAACAAGGTGAAAATAACCAGATGAGAAGGAAAGCATGAATTTGGGAACATACCATTTCTTGAGTTAGACTAAGGTAGCTTGCACCATTCCTGCCACTTTTCACTTTGCAACAGTGGTTGCATAGTTAATTGCCAGGAAAGTTCCAATACTTCAAAAGTTGAGTCTTTCTGCTACCTGAGTGTGATTAGAATCGTATCCCTTATTTTTTAAGTGTTGTGCAAGATTGTAGGTGTTATTGAGCCGACTGAACATTAAGAAGGATTTTTATGACACAACGCTCTCTCAGAAACACTATTGAGAAGAGCATACCATAGTCAAAGATAAGTCTAGGTTTTAGGGTGTCGGAGTATTTGCTGGCAATAACATCTGGACTGTTGCTAATATATGTCTGGGTTAGAGAGCAGCTGCTAAAACAAGGTTCAGTTATGTGGCTATGGACTAGGAAGGGCAATAGACAGAATAGATTAGGGGTTTATAGTTTCATGAAGGTCCAAGAGGAATGTTGCATAGTAGACCTAGACATTTTGAAGTCAGTACACACCTCATAACTGGATGATAAAGGCACATAGAAGAGACTGGTGGTTCAGAGTTTGGTCTGTTGATTAACACCAACAAGTGTCTAGAGATGGTGCGCATCTGATAGAGACCCTATCTGTCAGAACCTTCTGTAACAAAATACAAATACCTCCAGCTGAAGGGCAAACTTTATGAGGCTTACAGTGTAGTATGTGGCACCAAATGATCCACATAAAATAAATTTTTGTAGACCTCCGTCCTTCACTGGTCTGCCTTTAAGAAGATCATTGTTTTTGGAGGGGGGTGCATTTATATTATGCACATGAATGGTTTAATTGTAATTTCTTTTCCCCAGGGAATCTGGCAGCTGTAGTTTTGTGATGAGGGTCTAAGTATCTACAGCACTAAATTATCAGGGTCCTTACAAACTGCAATTTCTGGGGTCTCTTGGGGGAAGCCCATGCTGGTTAATATAAAACCAATATAGTCTAGCACTATAGGCATATAAATTAGTCTGCTATGGTGCATATTCTTTTCATAGTTTATTTCAGAAGTTTATTGAGGAAGATGAGGTATTTGAGGAGAATAACCATCGGCAGAGCCATAAGTAGAACAGGACAAGGTGAATGTACTGATGAGTGTTAGGAAAATAAACAGCAACATCTTTCAGCGCTATTCACTTTCCTTTTTTCGAAAGCAGGAACTTTCTCTTTCTTTTCGGGTAGGAATACTTCATTCTCCTCCTCCTTTCTCTTGGGGACATTCCTGCCCATGCACCAGGGCAGAGTGAGTGGGAGAAACTTCTGGTTACCTCAGGTGCCAAAATGGCTAGTTACACCTCTGGCCATCTGTCCTCTAAGTTAGGTATACTTGCAATACTAGTAAGCACTGTTCATCAGGCGAGCCATTTTCTTGTGCTTTTGCTCTATGCATGGTTTTCTTGCTGCCGTAAAAAGTTTGTTTCTTTGTAGAGTGCATGTATTGAATGGAATCTCTCTTGCATGTGCCTAGCATTCCATACACTGGCTGCGTGCTTGAGGACCACAGGATTTCATAACTGTGCCATTAACAATTTTACAATATGTAGGAGTGAGCATCCATAGTGTGAAGAAAGGAGGCTGAAACCAAGCAGGACAGATGATTAATAGGCCTCAGAAAGAAATCTGTCCTTTCCTTAATATTGTCATGAAATTGCTGTCTTTTGATACCAAGGAGAGCCTGCGAAAAACAATGTACTACATAATTATTACTAAGAGAAGGATTTCTATGACATTTTACATTTTCTCTGCGACCTACATTTGAACTCATAAGCAATTTCAAACATGCTTATCAGTAATATGGCCTTTCTCACCAGATTACTCATAAACATGTTCAGACCTACCCATAAGCTCAAACATAGGTTGCAGGGGGGAAAAATGATGTCATAGAAATCCTTCCCCTAATTATTACCAATTGCTTTCTGTCCGTTTGTGCTTAAAATGTTTTGCCACTGTGCATTGCCTTCTTGGCTGTCAGAGACACACACTTTAGCAGTGCACAAGTATTTGTTGTACTGGTCTTTGTTAATCCTGCAGATTATTAACCAAAATGTATGGAGAACAGAGTTTTAGCTGGTTCCTTGGGTACTTAAGTATTGCTGGCTGTTACAAATTCCATCCCCCTTCACTTCCTGTTCACTGCTACTAAGGGAATAAGCCTCTGAGGGAGATGAATGCAGTGAATATTTTAACACCTATTGGGTTTTCAGCATTCTTTACTGAAAATCTTGCTTCTTCTATTGTTCTTTTGGTTACTAAACTTCATTTCTTTTTATGCTCTCCAGGAAGAGATGGGGATTTAGTATATTCAGTTCTTGCTTATCATATATAAAGTTGGCTTTTCATTTCTCCCAAGATACATCAATGCCACAGCAGCTGCCATGTTCATGGTGCATTTTCCTGTAACAGACTCCTCTTCCCCAAGGATGGGTGTCATAGGCTCCATGCTTTATAGGATAGTTTATTAAGCTTATGTGAAAGAAGTATAATGAAGTACAATGAGTAGATTATCAAACAGAAGGGGGAAAGTTGGTTCTTCTTCATGATCAACTGCTTCTTTGGGCTTTTCTTTGCAGACTGTGTAACAGGAGGGGATAGGATGGGATGGGTGGGTACCAGCTATCTGCAGAAGAGGCCATTCTAAGTGGCTAAACAGAAAATTCATTCATTTGACTCTGTTTAATATTGGCGGCTTCAACAGAAGTGTTGATGTGACTCACACACCTCTGTGACAAAGACAGGTTTGCTTTGTGTCAGCATTTCTTTATGAGGTAATTGATGTCTGGGAAGCCATGTCCAAGAAGCACTGTGGAGTGGACACAACTAGTATGAAGTGAATCTTCACCACAATTGTTAAAGATTTGGAGTTTGGTCTTCCGTCATTGCTATTAATGTCTCCCCCACTGACTACGTTGATGCAGAAAAAGGCAAAAATGCCCACCAACCAAGATATCAAGGCTTCTTGTTTCAGAGCATTTTTTTTCAAAAAGGATGGGGTAGCTTTGAGTGGGAGGGTTTTAGGGACTACATCAGATGAATCTCGTATGAATGTCCACATCAGTAACTCTGTTTTCTCACTTTGTTCCTGCCATAGTAAAACAATGTTCAGTAAAAGCCTGGATATCTGTGACGCCAATCCCAAATTCAACAAAGACGAAAGGTATAAAACACCAACAATCTGTTCCTCTCCTTTACCTCACTGCTATTCCTTAAAGATGCAGTACTTACCTTCTCCACTGGGGGGAAATTTGCTTGCACTGTTATAAAAGAAAGAATGAGAACTGTTCTTTCAGTTATTGTGTGCCTTTTGGCATTTCAGTTTTCACCTGCTTTAAATGAAACTTCTGCATGTGCTGCAGCAACCAGATGCAATGGAGGACAGGCCCCTGTGTTTTTAATAATTGCACTGAAGAGGAAAATGTAGTAGCAGCAGCTTTTCTCTCATTTCCTTATACAATGAAGCTGTCATAATTCCTTTCGAATGAACTGTGAAAGAAACAGAGACCCTATCTTCCCATTTGTCTGGTTGTACTAGTATGTGCAGTGACCCTAAATTCTCACTTAGCTAGTAGTTTACATGGATGATCACCATGAGAAAGGAATGGAAGACTTCCTTCACCCCTCCGCGTCTCCATGATGCAGCTGTCACTGCCTCCTCATAGCCCTCTTGTGACAACCAAAGCCAGATGTGGGCTTAGCCGACTGTTTAAACAATGGCAAAGGTGGTCTGACCCTGAGCTGTGCTACATACAAGATACTAGCTAATCTCCTTGCTGATTAACCATTAGCCTTGAACTTCAGGGGTCAGATTGCCTGTCAGCTGATAGTGGTTAACTGGTCCTTTTGCTCCTTCATCATTCTATAGGTAGGGATGAGACTGTTAATTAGAATGAAGGTTTCATCATTGTGTAGCAGATGGGAGTTCAGCAGGTATACGCCAAGCTCCATCTGGCAACACCCCGCTCCCAGCTATTAAATGTACTGTAGCTACTTTTGAATTGTTTTAAAGCCTGCAATAATTCATTTTTAATTTAGCATAATACTAATTTTTAGAAGCGCAACCCACAAATCCACCTAGTTAAGGGATTGGGGTAGCTAGTTACAAAACTAATGACAAGTGGACTCTATTCTAGCCATTGATTACATGATGTTTGAACTTGTTCACCTCCATTGTCTTCTTGTGATCCTTATAATAGCAGCTTAACTTCCATCAATAATCTCCACACTTCAAGTTAGAGATTGCAGATGGGGTGATATGCCCTTACCTTGAGAGCGCACAAGAGAGGCAGGATTGGAACTGGAGACATCCTGGTGTATAGCTCTAACCCCCAGTCTACACAGGAATTCATATAAATAATGCTGATATATAGGGCTCTGGTCAGAGTTTTTGCGAGCTAATTGTAAACCTTGGAACCTGCTTTTGGAGGCTGAGAAAATCCACTAGGTAAAACCTTTTAAAGGCTTACAGGTTTCCTACTTAAAAGGAGCAGATTAAGGGAGCACTGTTTGTCAGCGGACAGATGGTCTGATTCTGACACTGCATATTAGGGACTCGGTTTTATGAGAGCCTGCAGAAAAACAGCATTGCAGCCATGTTGCCAGGAGTGCCTTAAAGGTTCACAAGTTAAGGAGAAATAAAGAGCTGCTGCCTTGCACAGCTCTCCTGTGGGACTCCCCAAGCATCATTGCACAGCCAGAGACTAAATGCAAATCTCAGCTGGAATGCCTGTCTTGGGACAGAGGTCTGAAAACCTAATCAGATTTTTTTGGACTTTCCGATTTTCTCACTAGACAAGTTAGGAGAAGAGTCCGCCCTCAGCCATTCCCCATCCCTACCAGCAAGTGCACTTTGCTGCTCATTATACCTTTAATGTTTTCCCCTGATCTTCTTCCCACTTGAATAAAATTAACCGTTTCCCTCAAATGGGTGCCTGAAAAGCTTTGGAAGATACAGACAAGTTATGCTTTTCCTGTATCAGTCCCTCCTCCTTCTCCATTGGATCTAAAATCAGGATGTGGAGGGGATATAATGTTGGCAGTGTTAAGAATTTCAAATTTAATATAAAAAGCTAGGGCAGGGACAGAAGAGTAGGTGATCTTCAGTTCCTAGCATGAAGGCAGGGCGGGGGGAATGTTCCTACATTTTATTTTTCTTCGTGTGTGTGTTTGTATCCCAATAACAGAAAAAACTGAGAAAATATAGCTCAAGGAAGTGCAAGAGTGAGAAAGTGCAACAAAGAAAGCCCCACCAAAATATTCTCCCTCTGGGTTGACAATTCACCCTTTTTGAAATGGTGCATGGTCAATGTTTTAACTTTTCACTTTTTCTTTATGTTAAGAGGAATACTGCATCTTTAAGGATCTTGCCCCTCTAGATGCACACAGTTGTCTTGGGAGCTGAGGCCACTGTTCCTTTCTTCTGCCCTCCATCTCTTTCTCTCTCTCTTTTCTTTTGTCTAGCATTTCCTTCTCTACTGTCTTTCTCTGCTCTTTTCCTAATCTCTCTCTCTCTCTCTCTGTCTCTGTCTCTCTCTCTCTTTCTTTCTTTCTTTCATCTCTTGCCCTATACCCTCAGTGCTGCTTTTATATCTGGGTTGCGGCAGCTCAGTAGCTCACATGCTTCAGGACTGTAAGAAATGCACATGTCTGCACTGCTGGGTTTATTGTGTTCTGGGATTATTTTTCATTTAAATAGAACTCATTTTCCTCCTTTCTTTCCCCATTGTCAATTTGATGTCCTTTTTCATTGTTAAAGTCTTCAGTGCCTTTTCCTTTCTGGGACAATGATTAAGAAATGCAACATGAATCATATGTATGTGTCCATACTGCTATATTTTCATATATCTATATATTTACATTTACTTTCTCTGCTTTTGTGTATTGCAGTACGTAAAGGCATGTGCACATTGGTCTACGTGCACACCTAGGGAAGCAGATAATCTACTTGCCAATATTATTTGTAGATAATGTGTATACTATGATATCAGAGAACAAAGTGTAGCTGTTTATGAACATACTATTTTTAACTCAAGAAAAAATTAAAAATTGATGAGTTTGGCCTCCTGCATCATGAATATACACCAGAATTTCACAAAAGGAAAAAAAGATGAAAACAGGAAGCCAGTTTGTAAGATGGATGTTACGATAGGGTATGATGATGTTACGAAATGTGTATGTCTGTCCCCTTCTCTAGTAATACTTCAAATCTCTGGGTATTTATACAGAACTGGCAGTGACATCATTAATGGAACAGACGAGAACTGTGTAGATTCGGGTGTAGAGCAGTGTGTGTAAGACTAAGATTGTGGACTTTGGGTTGGAAGTATGAAACGTGATGCTCTTGGTTACTGACCTACAGTATATGAAATATTTTATTTAATATGGACCCTAACAAACAATGGAGGGCTCTTTCAAATGTTACTGTTTTAGTCCATCAGCCAGATACCATAGGAAGTGCATAAAATGCAATGTGAGTTTTTGCAAGATCTACACCTCAAAAGGTGGAAACGTGGTTGTAGTTCTGCCCATAGTGATAATGCAGTTTTGTGTGCAGTGTCACTTACCTAGAGCCAGCCCTATGGTGCTACAGAGTGTGGTCCTTGCTTGAAGCAGAACTTCAGCGCTGTGGGTAGAGGCTTTGTGTGATCACCTCCAGTTCCAGTACAGTGAGCTGTATGAGTTAGCATCTCTTCCAACTTCTGTTTGGATACAATGACCTGAATGTGATATGATAGTTGTTCTTAGCAAAGAGTTAGCTTCAGACACACACAAAAGGTGGCAATCCCTGGAGAATGTTTCACTAACACAAATGGCTCCCAAACAACACGCTATGTGCACATTCTGGCAAGGAGGGCATAAGTAGTATACAGGAAGAAGTGTTTTAAAGCTCTCCAAAGTTACTAACTCCATTAGGTCACTGATGGATGAAATGTTATTTTTTTCAAAGACCGTATTTGCATTATGTAACAGCATTTTCTAATGAACCATTTACACATCTATTTCATATGGATTTCTACACGTGCATATTCTTTTTGTTGTGTGTCATGAACATTCAACTAAAATTGCACATCTCATTCTACTGGGACCTTACAATCAGCACTGCAGATTTTCTGTTAATGTGGTTAAAAGCAAAAAAGGAATTCAAATATATTTCAAAATCAGAGTAGACCTGTGGCAGAGCAGAGAGGGGGAATCTGTCTCTGGAGATATTTAGGTATTATAACTGCACCACCATGGCAGGTTTGATGCTTTTAACCCAAAGTGCAACATTCAGTCAAAAAACTTGGCTTAGCTGCTCTCCTGTTGGAAACACGTACATAGCACATGGTAGAACAGTGTAGTAAGCTTCTAACTCAGGGCAGGAGAGTGTAGGTTTTCTTGGAAGGTGAACCTCCAAAAGCATGGTGGGTGGGGGGAGGGCTTGAATTACAATTAGCATTTTGGTTAATACTGTTTGATTATGTTTAAGGATTTTAAAAAACATCTTAGATTTTTAAGGAAATTAAATACCCTGTTTCCCTGAAAATAAGACCTAACCTGAAAATAAGCCCTAGTATGATTTTTCAGGATGCTCGTAATATAAGCCCTACCCCAAAAATAAGCCCTAGTTAAGTGAAACCTCCACCATTGTGCAGCATTGTGAAGCAACCAGAAGATGACATGACTGTAAAATAAAACATCTCCTGAAAATAAGCCTTAATGCATTTTTTGGAGCAAAAATTAATACAAGACCCTGTCTTATTTTCGGGGAAACACGGTATGTTTCAGAAATATTCAATTGCACATTTTATAGCTGTGAGGAAAGGGCAGTTCTTTCATGACCCTAACGTTTTGTCAGCTTCCTACAAAATGTTCAATGAGAAGGTAGGTGGAGCATGAATAGACAGAGTATGTGAGAAACAAATAATGTGCAATGCTGAGCTGGAAGGAGGATGATATTTCAAGCTTTCTAAAGCCATTCCTTCAGAATTTGGGGAAAAAGAGGCATAGGGAGAAAGGAATGATATCCTTGCAGGTTGAATCCACAATACTTCTGCAAGTTTTCTGCTCACCCAACACCATTGTTTGTGGTTTGAGTAGCAGTAAAAACACTGGTGCAATTGAAATTTGTTTTTAGGACATAAAATCAATTTGTGCCTCTTTCCTACCTTTTGTTTCAGGCTCCATGTGTTTCCACTTGTATATTTTATATTCCCTGCATTCAAGCAAAGAAAGTTATCTGTATGACCCTCGGTTTTCGTTTCATAAAAAGTATTATATCTTATAATCAGTCAAAAGTTGAAGGTCTCTTAATTGGTGGAATCCTTTGGATGAGCTTGAGGGAATGAGTGTCATCCAAGGGCATAGATCCGTTTCAACAAGCTCCCACGGGAAAAACATCCAGTGAGCTGTTTTAATCGGAGTGGTCAATGTCATTTAGCAGTGCATATAAACTGTAGAATGTTAAATGAGTAGAACAAGATAAATCCACTTCCATTTAACACAGCTCTGCACGCATAATTTATGATTTGCCATCAAAAAGCAACCAACCCAATGTAGACCCCCAGCTCCACAGGCTAGCTCTGTCAGGGTGGACAAGCTGTGTTTGTTCTTCTCTTTTACACTTGCTGGGTCTGTCCCCATATTCTGAGATACAAACCTTTTCCATCATTAAGAATGCTATGGAAATACTTATCAAGTAAATGAAATTCTCCCTTTCCAAGAGGTGCTTTCCTTAACAACAGATGCCTGTGGCAGTAATTATGACCATATACTTCTCCAAACAGTATTTCACTCTGCTTTTCGTACTCTTTTCTCCACCTGTTTCCATGTCCCTGTTTCTCTTTTTCTCCTTCCTTTCTTTTTATTCCCCTCTGCCAAGGATGACGAGTGCTGACACATTGGGGTAAGCTCCAGTTTTGGATTATTCCTCTTGTGGAACCTTTTCTCTTTTATGGGGAGTGAAATTTATTTTATTGACCACAGTTTAAATATTCTGTGTTGTGACTTTAAATCTTGTTACAGGAAAACACATCCCAGGAAGAAACATTTAAATGTACAACTTGTATGCGTGCCTGTACATGCATATACATCTCTGTGCATTTGCCTTTGCTTTGCATGTTTGTTAAAGGGTTATTGCAGAATAGGAGCATCACTAGATGACTTCTTGAGAACTCTGGTCAGGACTTCTGGTAGTCCAACAGGCAGCAAAGACGAGAGCATGTGAAATACTTCCCTTTCCCCACTGAGCACTGGAGCGTCTGTGGGAATGTGGCTGCCTGCCTTTCCTCTATTCCACAGCTCACTCCAGTGTTGAACTTGCAAACCTGGAGGCCAGACTAAAACATATATGGACTGAAAAGTCCCTCCTATGCACCCATATATATTTTCTTTGTGTGACTATAATTCAGCAAGTTTCTTTCACAAAGACTGTAAGAACTGCCCATGTGCATTGTTTGGATATTAGATCTATTCCATGTCTATTTCGGTGTATACAAGCCACAGAATGCATATACCAGCACAGCACAGTGCCATGTTAGCTTTAAGCCAGTGTCAATGCCAGGTCATCCTCGTTGCACCTCACTTCTTCTGCTCCATCAGATTTAAGTGGATGCTTAAGGGGAGCTAGCAGGATGAAGACTCACTTGCCTCATCTGTGTGTTCTCTGTTATCTCCCCTACTAACAGTGACATTGCCTCAACAAGCAGGAGAGTGAAGAAAATCCCATCTTATCTACCTATAGTATATAAAAAAGCAGTGTTAACTCTTCATTTCCTGTTATGCGAATGTGTCCTCTGTAGAGGTTCTTGCAGGTGCAACCATCCTTTGAGGTTGAGTAGTAGTTAATAGCAGTCTCAGAACAGTCAGCAGTGGCCTGGGAGTTTGACCCAGGGCATATGCAGCTCGGTATCATCTTTGTGGCCTGCCTTACAGCCAGAGAAAGGCCTTAGCTGATGCAGTGTGGACATCAAGGCTGAAGAAGAGTGGGTGTTCTGTCAGCTTCAGTGCTTCTGTTGTCAGTATGGAGTGACATCAAGGGGATAAAGTATTATCTCTCTTATTTACAGCATAGTCACAATGATAATGGAACAAATATGTCTCTTGACCCTTGTTTGCACTGCCTAAGCACTCCCTGAAGGGCAAGAGGAATTTAACACATAGCATAACTGCACAGACACTTGTCCCTTTCAACATTTTAAGTAGCATTGCTGGGTGGTGCTTTTGGTTTTTCTTTTCTTTTATCTTTTTAATCTGATGGGGAATCATAGAAGTTAAGATTTGAATGAGTCTGGAACATGGTAGGTTCTTCCTACCCAGTTTAAATCCTGCAACATTGTTGCAGGGATGCAAAGTATCTGATAAAATCGTACGGAACTCCAAGCTTTTGTGATGTAACTGAGACATCTCGTATTTGGCCTTTATATAAACAGGTACAAGGTAACAACTGCATTGACACGCTTTTTCCCCCTGTTGTTACTCTTATTCAAAAAAAAAAAAAAAAAACCCTAACAGTTTATCCTTTCCCATATACGGGAGAATGGTCACTGATCTCCTATGAGGTCTTGAAATAAGAAAGCAGGCAATGTGTGCTGAGCCCAGAAGCACTATTAAAAATATTTGCATCAGGGATTCCAACTGAACTTTGTCCATTTGGCCCTGCAGAATATCCACATGCTGTCCTTAATGTTCTTAGTATTACCATGTTAAGCATTAATTTAACTGGGGGGGGAAATCCATGAAGATGCTATGTGTGTGCTATCCTTTTGCATTTGATTTTTTTTCTCTTTAAGGCACAGGAGCCTTCTCTGGGGAGAAAGTCAGTACACACACACACACACAAAGTTATTTCATATCAGTACAGGTTTATATCACTTTTTCGATTAGTGTGTAATGAGTACCCATGTTTCTGACATGTTTTATCACTTTCTTTTGGAATTACGATGTATAAGGGGGCAGAACAATTCTAATCATTTATGTTCTTGTGAGTAAGGCTGAAAATCATCTTATTTTAGTTTTTTAAGACAGAGAAGGAATGTGGTAATCTTTTAAGGCTAAATCCAGTTGTTCCTTCCAGCTACAGAGACCTATTGAATCAGTGGGATTTGCATAAGTGTCAAATTAACAAATCCCATTGATTCAATGAGTCTGCTTTACTTCAGACTAACAATTAGATTTAATCCAAAGTATTTCAAGAAAATATTGGAAAAAGTATAAAAATTAATGTGTGGTCATCAGATTTTGCCAATGATATCTTTTAAAGCACTCTTTCTGATACATATCAGAATCGATTTCATTGCTTAATTAACAAACACGGTCTTCAGTTTATTAAAAGGGAGACCGTGAGACACAGGGTTGTGGCAGACTGATGAAGCTGATGCCTCATCATAGAGTGCCAAGGCCTTTGGCATTCAAGTCTGAAAGGTGTGAGAAAAGTTCCTTCTTGGGAAAGAGCCTAAAATAATTTCCTTGTGAAGCTGGTGGACTTGGCAAAATGGAGGAAGAATAGGAATCAAACATCTTGCAGATATGTTGATCTAATTTCTGGCAATCTTCTTGGAGTTGTGATAATTCTGTCATTTCTTTAAATGGTGGTGGGAATGGTGGGAGAAGGAGTAAGAGTAAAATGTTTACATTATGCTGTGCTGCATAGCGGGCTACTTGAGGAGGAACGGATTATAGGTATGCAAACATCTCTAATCTGGCAAATGGTTTTACTTGACTCTCAGTGAAAAGCTGTGCAGAGATATGAAGTATGATTAATTGTAATAAATTTACATGACCTGAATCATTAAAGCAAAGCTAACCTTGTAATGATCTTAAATGCCCCCAGAGATTCTGGGAAGCTTCCATGCAAATAGCTATTTCCTATTCAATAATTGTACTCCTATCTATAGATAAAAGACCTACTTTGTGGTGTCAATTGCCAGAATTTTTTTAACCTATTCCACCTGATGTGTTACTACTCACATTCTGCATGCTGATGTGTTACTTCCTGTGGAGTTTTGCAAAGAGCAGCTTTCACTATCCTGTCCACAATCCTTTGCTTTCAGTGTGAATTATCTTACGCTTTTTCATCTCAGCAGTGCTTTGAGCAAATTTGCAAGTAAAGATTCTGACCCCTGAGTTGTTGTTTTTTTTTAAGTTAGTCCTATGCAGTGGCTGATAGATGAAAAACAACACAGAAGAATGTTACTTCAGACATTTGAAAGAACATTGCAAAGCACTGGGCATTTCCCCCCTTCATTTTATTTCTTTAACCTGCAAAGGCAGGACTGCTAGAATTGTAAGATCCATTTTTCTCTATTATTTTAATATATTGTATTTTAAAGCATTGAACAACCATCTTCCTAGAGTCAATCTGGAATTTATTCTTCATTAGCAAGTCTTATCATATTAAGCTTTAGTTGTAACCTTTTCTTTGTAGCTACAAGCTCTAAAAATAAGACTTAATTTATTCATTAATTACCTGCAGCCAATTTTGGGGTGGGTAAATACCAACACATATAGGTTTTCCCATCAATTCCTAAGACAATTAATTGAGTAAGATAATTTCTCTGCCTCCCTACCACCACACTGCAAGGTGCAGTGCCGGTTCCTTACTTCTTTCCCAGTCCTGCTTCTTTCTCACACACTATCATTTCTCTTGCTAATGTCCCTCCCACGTATAGACTGCTTATCTCATTCTTCTGCTGGCCACATACACACACACACACACGCATGCACGCACAAACAAACAAACAAACAGATAAACACACATATGCATCACTGTCTTCCAGGCATGTCAGTTGGGTGTGGTGTGGTATATGAGCCTCACTGGTCTCCAAACAAATGATTGACTTAAGTTGGAGGGAAGGCTTTTTGGGGTTACACTGGCTTTTCCTACTGTGCTCCCTGTGGAGCCCTAAGAAGTAAACATCCTTGCTGTGCTCATCCAAAGTCTCTTAAAGGTGACCCTTTACATCTCCATGCCTTCATCTTTGAGAAAACTCTGTGATGTCATGATGATTCTTGAAAATATCCCTGTTGCTATGGCAATTGGGCCCTAGAACCCCTACTTCTCCTGGCTAGCATTCTCAGGGTAATGGGGGGTACAACTTGTTGTCCCATATGATCCAGGCACTGTGCAGTAATACTGGCCCATTGCTAAAGCAAGTGGTCTAGTGCTTCCCACACTTGCCACATTATACAGGTGCCTCCACTCCCTTCTGTGATTCAAGCAGCTTTGCCAGACACTGTCTGTTCCCAGTTCTCTTGTCAGTCCTACACAGTCTTCGACTGCTGGTTCTCCCTGACTCTCTATCTTTCAATCCAAGTTGATATGGGTGCTGTATATGACAGGGCTTCATCACCACAAGCATTGTTGTTGTTTAGTTGTTAAGTTGTGTCCGACTCTTCGTGACCCCATGGACCAGAACACGCCAGGCCCTCCTGTCTTCCACTGCCTCCCGGAGTTGGGTCAAATTCATGTTGGTAGCCTCGATGACACTGTCCATCCATCTTGTCTTCTGTCGTCCCCTTCTCCTCTTGCCTTCACACTTTCCCAACATCAGGGTCTTTTCCAAGGAGTCTTCTCTTCTCATGAGATGGCCAAAGTATTGGAGCCTCAGCTTCAGGATCTGTCCTTCCAGTGAGCACTCAGGGTTGATTTCCTTCAGAATTGATAGGTTTGTTCTCCTTGCAGTCCAGGGGACTCTCAAGAGTCTCCTCCAGCACCACAATTCAAAAGCATCAATTCTTCGGCGGTCGGCCTACTTTATGGTCCAGCTCTCACTTCCATACATCGCTACTGGAAAAACCATAGCTTTGACTATGCGGATCTTTGTCGGCAAGGTGATGTCTCTGCTTTTTAAGATGCTGTCTAGGTTTGTCATCGCTTTCCTCCCAAGAAGCAGGTGTCTTTTAATTTTGTGGCTGCTCTCACCATCTGCAGTGATCATGGAGCCCAAGAAAGTCAAATCTGTCACTGCCTCCATATCTTCCCCTTCTATTTGCCAGGAGGTGATGGGGCCAGTGACCATGATTTTAGTTTTTTTTTATGTTGAGCTTCAGACCATTTTTTGCGCTCTCCTCTTTCACCCTCATTAAGAGGTTCTTTAATTCCTCCTCACTTTCTGCCATCAGAGTGGTATCATCTGCATATCTAAGGTTGTTGATATTTCTTCCGGCAATCTTAATTCCATCTTGGGATTCATCCAGTCCAGCCTTTCGCATGATGTATTCTGCATATAAGTTAAATAAGCAGGGAAACAACATACAGCCTTTGCGTACTCCTTTCCCAATTTTGAACCAATCGGTTGTTCCATATCCAGTTCTAACTGTTGCTTCCTGTCCCACATATAGATTTCTCAGGAGGTAGATAAGGTGGTCAGGCACTCCCATTTCTTTAAGAACTTGCCATAGTTTGTTGTGGTCCACACAGTCAAAGGCTTTTGCGTAGTCAATGAAGCAGAAGTAGATGTTTTTCTGGAACTCTCTGGCTTTCTCCATAATCCAGCGCATGTTAGCAATTTGGTCTCTAGTTCCTCTGCCCCTCCGAAATCCAGCTTGTACTTCTGGGAGTTCTCGGTCCACATACTGCTGAAGCCTACCTTGCAGGATTTTGAGCATAACCTTGCTAGCATATGAAATGAGTGCATTTGTACAGTAGTTGGAGCATTCTTTGGCACCGCCCTTCTTTGGGATTGGGATGTAGACTGATTTTTTCCAATCCTCTGGCCACTGCTGAGTTTTCCAAAGTTGCTGGCATATTGAGTGTAGCACCTTAACAGCATCATCTTTTAAGATTTTAAATAGTTCAACTGGAATGCCATCACCTCCACTGGCCTTGCTGTTAGCTGTGCTTTCTAAAGCCCACTTGACTTCACTCTCCAGGATGTCTTGCTCTTGGTCAGCAACCACACTATCTGGGTTGTCCGGGACATCCAGATCTTTCTGGTATAATTCCTCTGTGTATTCTTGCCACCTCTTCTTGATGTCTTCTGCTTCTGTGAGGTCCCTACCATTTTTGTCCTTTATCATGTCCATCTTTGCACAAAATGTTCCTTTAATATCTCCAATTTTCTTGAACAGATCTCTGGTTTTCCCCTTTCTATTATTTTCCTCTATTTCTTTCCACTGTTCTTTTAAGAAGGCCCTCTTGTCTCTCCTTGCTATTCTTTGCAAGTCAGCATTCAATTTTCTGTAACTTTCCCTATCTCCCTTGCATTTTGTTTCCCTTCTCTTCTCTGCTATTTGTAAGGCCTCGTTGGACAGCCACTTTGCTTTCTTGCATTTCCTTTTCTTTGGGATGGTTTTTGTTGCTGCCTCCTGTACAATGTTACGAGCCTCCATCCATAGTTCTTCAGGCACTCTGTCCACCAAATCTAGTTCCTTAAATCTGTTCTTCACTTCCACTGTGTATTCAAAAGGGATTTGGTTTAGATTATACCTGACTAGCCCAGTGGTTTTTCCTACTTTCTTCAGTTTACGTTTGAATTTTGCTATAAGAAGCTGATGATCAGAGCCACAATCAGCTCCAGGTCTTGTTTTTGCTGACTGTATAGAGCGTCTCCATCTTTGGCTGCAGAGAACATAATCAATCTGATTTCGGTATTGCCCATCTGGTGATCTCCATTTATCTTGTGTTGTTGGAAAAGTGTGTCTGTGATGACCAGCTTGTTCTCTTGACAAAGCTCTATTAGCCTTTGCCCTGCTTCGTTTTGAACTCCAAGGCCAAACTTACCTGTTGTTCCTTTTATCTCTTGACTCCCTACTTTAGCATTCCAATCCCCTATAATGAGAAGAACATCTTTCTTTGGTGTCAGTTCTAGAAGGTGTTGTAAGTCTTCATAGAATTGGTCAATTTCAGCCTCTGCAGCATCGGTGGTTGGTGCATAAACTTGGATTACTGTGATGTTGAAAGGTCTGCCTTGGATTCGTATTGAAATCATTCTATCATTTTTTAGATTACATCCCAGTACAGCTTTTCCCACTCTTTTGTTGACTATGAGGGCTACTCCATTTCTCCTACGGGATTCTTGCCCACAATAGTAATTGTTGTAAGCCGCCCAGAGACCTTTGGGTAGAGTGGGCGGCATATAAGTTAAATAAATAAATAAATAAATAAATAATAGTCAGAACTCTCCACTGTGACCTGTCCGTCTTGGGTGTCCCTGCACGGCATAGCCCATAGCTTCTCTGAATTACTCAAGCCCCTTTGCCACGACAAGGCAGCAGTCCGTGAAGGGGAATCTGGTATCTAGCAACCCTATTACTGGTTTTAAGGTATTTGGGATATTTAAGGAAAGGTTTTACCAGTGTTGCCCCCAGATTGGGATTGAAACCCAGTTCTTCTAAGTCCTAGTCTGCTTCTCTCTCCCCTGTACCACAATGACTCCCTATGTGATTGTATTAGAAAATGAAAATTGGTGCTAGCTTTTTTTGCTTACCTTACACTTCCTTCAATATTGTAGTGAATCTATTGCTTTGAAATTCATTTTGGATGAAGGCATGCTCGTTTTTAAACTAACTAAATATCTCAGGAAGATTTTGAAGTTGTAACATGTGTACTTGTTTAAATTTTAACTTTGAAAGACAGTGATGAATTAGCAAAACATTTCATAGCCAGCAAACATATTTCCTTAAATGCTGATGCGAAATGTCTCCTATGACCCTGGATTGTGAAATGGATGTGAAATCTGGGTATTGCAACTTTTCTCAGAAACTTCACTAACATAATGGAATAGGCTGGGGATGTCTTTTATTTGTGTGGCCATTCCCTATTTTAAAGATTTTAAAGACCCTGGAACACCTCAGAAGTCGTGTTCCAAGGTCTTTGCAAGGTCTCTGTAAGTTACAGACATTGATTGTTGTGTCTGTAACATCCGTTTCCTTGCCACAAGCTTGTCAAGTTTGGGTCCCAGCACCATGTTTCTTACCTTTCCCCCTCATGTCAGGGGCAGGTCCAAGAGATCAAACATCAGTATTGTTTTCTTTCTACCTCCCAAACCAGAATTTGAACATTATTTCCACAAGAATAAGTGGAGGTTCTGTAGAATAGTTTGTGGAGAATATGTTTACAGAGGAATTTATATCTGTAGGCAAATGTTGTGCTGGGATATTTTCAGGAGCTGCTGTATTGTACATATTCAGTCTAGTATATAAGCCACAGTGGCTCAACCAAGGGCAATAGAATTTGTATTGCTGGGAATAAATCTGTATTCTGGTCCAGCCAAGGAGATCCATAGCCATATCTGAACAGAAGTTCTGTGCTTATATTCATTGCAAGGATCAAGAAGCATAGATGTCATTTGAGTGCATATGTTGTAACAGAGACCTAAGACTAAGGAACTGGTATGTTTTTATTTGCTTACTGGATTTGTCTCTATGTTTGTCTCTTCCTCTGATAGACAATGGCAATACTATCAGAGCCTCGGGATTTGTTCCGAATTTTCCTCCTCTGTACTTTCAATGTGCCTTTGACTCTTTCTCACATGATTTGTGCTATGGATGTGTGATGTCGATGTGGGATTAAAAGGAGAGAAGAAAAATAATGTGCTTTTTATATATCCAGTGCCTCTCTCCTGCATTACCGATAAACCCTAACATGTGAAAATCCTCATGTACCTCAGATGGATGAGCTGCTCGTTTGCTTATGCATTCAGTGTTATTCCTGAGACACTTGTTTTTGGATGATGATTTCAATCAATTATTATAGTGAGGTGCTAGGACGATGGGAGCCCAGCACCACACTGTGACAATCCGTCAGGATGGATGTAGCCATTTTGATGGCTGATACAGCCACTATGTCTTGGCTGTAAACATATGGAGCCGAATTGGGAGGGGGGTGGTGGTATAAAAATGAAATGGGAAATAAAATGAAATAAACATCACTAATAAATGTGCATGTTTTGTGTGTGTGTGCGCGCGTGTGTGCGCGCGCACATGTGTGCAAGAGAGAAGATTTGTAAAGGGAGGGACATATACTTGATTTCAAAATAATGATATTCTCAACCAATGAGGATGGGTAATTCACAAAGGTAGCTAATTGGTTTGCCACAGTGCAATAAATAAAAGTGCTCTTTCTTGCAAAATAAACACTCTCCTGTCTTTATAAGATACTTCATACAGAGATCAAATCTTTGTGGTGAATTTGTTGTGGAGCAGGAAAATCTTGTAAGGGAGGCAAATCCAAGTGTGCATAGAGAAACCTGTAATCTCATAAAAAGAGAGAGGCAGGCAGACCCACAGATAAACAAAAGGTTGGTTTTCTTCCTCACCACTTACTTTTTGGATAACAGATATCAACTCTGTAGGAAATTTCATTGTAGAAATGTGAACAGCAGCTTTATAAAGGGGTTAAATGTTGTGTAGGCTAGTACCGTGTGATGTATTTTTGACAGGGGTTTCTTAGGATGTTGTCTTCCTGTTGTGTTCACCCAGGTCACGGTCAATCAGTGGAGCATCATCTGGTCTGTCCACCAGTCCCCTCAGCAGTCCAAGGGTAAGTATGATTGTCTAAGGGTAATAATAACTCTCTCAAGTGAATTGGGTTATGTCTAACATTCCTTTCCAAAGTTTGAGAGATGCCATTGTCAGTCAGGAGTGTCCCAATGGGAGATTTTATCTGTAAATCTAGCTTGTAGTTTATCACTGTTGGTGTAGCATCCCTCTTGTGCCTATCTGTGCATCTAGCATTGTGGCTGCCTAATGTGTCATTATGGCCTAACGTGGCAGCAGTGTGCAACATCCATTGTAGTGTTTATCGTATGCTGTGAGGAACATCTGCTACTCCTTGCAAACCCATGGTGACGCATTGAACCATAAAAGCTAGAGTTAGTTTGGAACTGCACAGCACAACTGAACAATCTAGTCAGCATAAGAACTATACAGAGTTGGATTGGGACATTCCAGAGTAGAAGCAGGAGTCTGTTGGTTCTGAGGGATAATCAGAGAAGCATTAAAGGAGGAGCAAGAAAAATTCTACAGTCAGAATATGCAGTGACTGGCAGGGGGAAGAACATGAATTCCACTTAACGAGAAAGAACAGGCCCTTTTTAGACAATCCTTGAGCAGTAGAGTGGTACAGTGGTGCCTTGACTTACGAACTTAATCCGTCCCAGAAGATGTTCGTAAGTCAAAACGTTCGTAAGTCAAATCAGCATTTCCCATAGGAATGCATTGAAAACCGATTAATCCGTTCCGGCTGTTTTTTGTTCTTATGTCGAGGCGCCGTTTGTAAGTCAAAGCATTAGTTCCCATAGGAACTAATGCAAAACCAGTTAATCCGTCCTCTACCACTAGGGGGATACTTTTTTTTTAACCTAAGATGACTTAGGTTAAAAAAAAGGGCAGGAAAGGAGGGAGGGAGGGAGGGAACACCTTTTAAACAGAACACCTTTAAAACCAAGCAGCTTTAAACCAAACTAAGCACCTTTTAAACCAATTTTTACATTTTAAAATTACAGTACCAGGCAGTCCAAAGTCCATTTCCCGCTTTCCCCGCGTTTTTTTTTGTTCGTAAGTCAAAGCTCCGTTCGCAAGTCAAAGCAAAATTTTGCGAACGGAGCTGTTCATAAGTCAAAATGTTCGTATGTCGGGGCATTCGTAAGTCAAGGCACCACAGTAGTTGTCTTTTTAAATGTTGGGAAAACATCAAAGGTAGCCCACACATCCTTGGTTTTAGCAACAATGTGGCCAAACAAAAGTTGCTAGCTGACCATATTTATATATCACCATTTGACTGAGGATCCACCTATGAGAACTGGGCAAAATGTAGGACAGCTGGGGGAATTTATCCTTCTAATGCAACTCACACGTGCACACACATACAGAGAATTCCATTCCTGTAGCATGTAGCAGTCATACAGTTGATATCACAAAGTATTTCCTCTTCTGCATGGAAGTATTTTGCACAGTTAAGCCTTTTTTCTCTGGATTCTTTGCAGTTGCTGAATTATTCATTCAGTTTTGATCCTCTTGATCTGTACATTATAAAAATATCACATTGATCTTAGTTTAAGTATCTGAGATCTAGCATTTGTAAAGAATTGCAGATCCTGTGTAAGATTGTATCTCACATTCCTTTTCTGCTCCACATTAAAAAGTAATTTATAATCTTTATTTTGGAGCAGCTGATCAAATGCACTTGGTCAAAGGAAATTATTATAAACCAGAGACAATACCAAGCAGACAATTTCTCAGTGGGCCACAACTAAGATTGGGAAATATATACTATAAAAAGAAATTGTGTTGTTTTTTAAGAAAGGCAGAGTACAGTTGTTGAAAACAAGAACAAAATGCTAACTGATTTAAAAGGAATTAGGTTGCATTCTGTAAGTATTTAATTACAAGAAAGTGCTGACTAGCATTGAAGGGCAGAGTATAACTTTTAGAAATAATCAAGTCATAGAAAATAATGAGGAACTACACTAAGTCCATTCTACTTCTGTTTCTCCTCAGGAATGCTTGGGAATATTTTCATGTTACCATATGAATCTTGCATTTTAAAGAGTCAAACTGAAAGTGATGCTAAACACATTGCTTAGAAAAGACTGAGGCTATTTAATTTTTAAAAAGTTTATATCCATGGAAGGGGGATATAGTTTTTGTCAGAACTGCAAACAGACAGTATTCCTGTGTTTTTCTAATATGTGCTATTGTTAGAGCTATTAAAGGAAGAACTTTTTGTGTTTTGGCATTCGAACAGTATCCTTTAGAAGATTTTTACTAGCAGACTTGTCTCTAATTTTGAAGTAATTATCTTAGAATGTTCTTGTAATGAATACATGCTAGTTTCTTTTGTTGTTTTTTAAAGACCTAATTCCTATTTCTGACTTCAATTGTAGTAGATTATGAGGTCTGTTGTTGTTTTTTAATGGCAATTGATCACATTAATAATCAGTCACAGAATGGGATCCCAAGCACTGTTGTTGTTTTTAATGCCAAACAAGCACTTAAAGGTCTAGGGCAAATTTACAAGGCAAACGTGCCTAATTGATGCTTGT
Organism: Intellagama lesueurii; assembly: GCA_037013535.1. Taxonomy (NCBI): domain Eukaryota; kingdom Metazoa; phylum Chordata; class Lepidosauria; order Squamata; family Agamidae; genus Intellagama; species Intellagama lesueurii. The sequence continues at coordinate 101,040,526 of JBAJHW010000001.1, read as the reverse complement.
TAGGATTCCCATTTAAAGCCCAAACTGGCCACTGATCCATGATCTCCTCAAATATCATATTCTAAAGCCTGCCAGAGAAAACAGAAGTCCCCTGGACAGAGGATCAGGGGAGGAAGGGGGATGAAATGATAGCACCGCCTATCTTCTGTCTCTGTCTCTTTCATACACACTCCATGTGGCTGATCCTGGTAGCATCTTGACAGAGATAGGGTAGAGCTTGCTTATGTAGTAATGTGGGTGTCTTTATCATCACCTGCCGCACACGTATTGTTTGGATCTGCATTTTCCCTCTGTGTTTGGTTGTGGTCGACATTTTGAGCTGGGAGAGGGCAAGCTCGACCTAGATGCTTACGTATCTGTCAGTTCTCACTGTGGCTTGAGTGGTGCTTCCTTCCCCTTCCACACACCTCCCTTCAAGCTTTGTTCTTCTCTCTCTGCAAGATAGTCAGAACAGGTCAGGGGGATGGTGTTTTCTCTCTCTCTTGCAGCTCTCCCTTCCTTGCCCACCCTGTTATTTTTCTTTTGTTTTCCTTCATGTTACTTTTTTGCTGTGTGGTTTTTCTTTGCTGACACATGGTTTGTTAATACAATGAAGCTTGTTAGAAAACTGTTGTTTTCACTACCGCCGCCGCTGCTGTTGTTAATTATGCTGTGTTCCCAGCTAACTGCATGTTTTTTTGTTTTTGTTTTTGTTTGTGTTTGTGTTTTGTTTCTTTGCGACCCCCTAACCCCACCTCCTTCACCCTCACCTCCATGACTCGTACCTCTTTGTAATGTGGCACACAACTGCAACTCAAATGGGCTTTATTTCTCTATTCACCAACTTTGTGCGTATGTGTCTGTGTTGCTTTTCTTGATGTGCATGGATACTCTCTCTGTGTGTATCTTGTAGCCTATCAGAAAATTTTTCATCCCCCCTCAGACTCCTGACCTCCCTTTCACCCCCCGCCCCCAAGTCTCCCTAGACTCTGATGCTTGTAGGAATGCTTCCAGGCCTGGACATGTTCTGCAACCAAAGCCAGCACTTCAACCCAATCCAAAGACACAGACTTTACCGTCCAAGAGCAAATTGGCTGAAAAACCACTCCAGTCTACCAAATCCAATCCACTTCCTTCAGGCAATGCAACTGTCTCTCCTTCCCAAAATGCCCCTGCACAAAACACGCAAAGCCGCCCACCTACTCCTGGCTTTAGCCCCCAGCTGGCTGTTCCTACTGTGCAAACCAACCCTATATCTCCTGTTAGATTGCTCCCTTCTAGTACTGACCCAAGCACCAAATCTATCCCCATCATACAGGTCACCCCTCACCCCTCTCCAAGGGGCAGTCCCCTCCCTACCCCCAAGGGGACACCTGTCCATACGCCAAAGGAGAGCCCAGCAGGCACACCCAACCCTACGCCACCATCCAGTCCCAGCATTGGAGGAATGCCCTGGAGAACACGACTCAACTCGATCAAAAACAGCTTCCTGGGATCTCCTCGCTTCCATCGCAGGAAATTGCAAGGTATCTCTGTTTTTGAAGCATGGCAGTTCAAACATTAGGCAAACAGAAGTATATATAATAAGTGAAGAGAACAGCTGGTTAGTAGCTGGAAGGAAATGTGAAAACACCCATGTCATTGTTTGATGTTGTTGCTGTCTTAGCTGTTCAAACAATGATATGTTCCCAATTCCTAAATGTTTTTCTGTTTCCAAGACTGGAAAATCAACCTTAAGTTTTTATAGAAGTGAAACTGTACAATTCTATCTGTGTGTCTCAGTTCCCACATGCTCTCAGTTCCTAAATCTGTATTTTCTGTCCCTGAGACTGGAAAAATCAACCTTACCTTTGTGTGGAAGGGAAAAGGTGTCATTTTTTGCAAGTAGTTTTGGTCCTATTGGTGATTGGTGGAAAGGGATCCTGCAGAGATGTTAGAAGTATAAACTATAAAGCAGAATGATGTTAGGACTACATCTCCCATCATGTTTGCACTGGCTGTTTGACTGTCAAGATGCATACAGTTGTTGTCTAAATGAAGTGGAGTTACAGAATTACATTATATAAAAGCTATAATTTAGAGTTTTTCTTCCCAAAGTTCTTTACAAAGAAATGCCTTTGGCCATACATCTTTTAAGCTTCTGCTGTGCCACCTATAATGACAAGCCAGAAATGTGTATTTTTATTTCAAGATTAAAATGTATACAGTAGATTACAAAATGCTGCTGCTCCATCTCTTCTCTCAGTGCTATGGTTTCCACTTATGGTCTCAAGTACTCACACCTCAGTTCTAGATTGCATGTTGCTCTGTTTTTGTTTTGTTTGTTTTTTTGCTCAGAGCTACCCACCATGTTTAATACTTCCAGAGCCCGCTTTCTCTCTCAGAGGCTGTATTCTGCACTTCAAAAGTAGCCAGCAATGAGGATAAGAAGGCCTAATTCCATTTAATTTGCTTCCTTCTACCCTGAAATAATGTATACCTTCAGATTTACTTGAGACATGGCTTTTGGAGCATATAGGAAAACCTTTAGGCAAACATTTGCTGCGTATAGTTATCTTGGAGCATGATTTCTTCTTCTGTTGTAAGCACAAGGCTTTATAAGTTACCAGAAGGAGATGATTTATAAAGCCCTGCTTAGCAAGAGGAATCAGAGGTGCCATTACAGGTAGGGAACTCCAGTTATAGAGGGAATGGTTTGGCTAAGTTGTAGCATTTTCTGTGCATTCTAGCAGTATCTTTTCATTTTGTTTTCTTTCAAAGGCATTTCCATAGCGGTCCAGGCATGTAGTCTGGGTAACTCACCTGTAGTCTGTACTGCATCTTGGTTTGGCTGTATTGCAATGAAGCAACATGTAGCTAAAATGCAGCATGCCAAATACAGATTGGAAGGGTTGCTGCTGTGGACACTGCTGCAAGGAGCACAAAGTGGTGCTGACTATCAGTCACTGCATGCAACATTCTTCTTTCTGGGAATGTATAGGAATCTGGATGCTCTTTATCTCATCTTAGCGGCTCCCAACTAAGCTGCTTAGGATGCACAGGCACAAAGCGAGACAGACAAGTTGAACAAACAGAAGGTCCAGAAGAAGTACAGCTGTATTGAAGAGCTGACGTTGTCAATGGAGGAACAAAAGGATACAGAATACAGCTTTGAGTTAGTTAAATTTATACACAGTGTGCTTTTTCATAGTTGGTGTTAGAACTTTGAGCTTCACAACATGTATCAATACAAACTCATTGGCAAAGTACTTTGTCGATTGTTCAGTTTCCTTTCAGATCAGAACAAGCGATGAAATCTACTGGGCTTCAGTAGGTTGATGTACCATCGACATTCCTTTTTTTAAAAAAAAACTGGAACACCTGTAGATGGATTTTCCAGTTGTTTTAAACTTCAGAAAAGGCAGACCTGATGTTCACAATTTCAAGGGAAAAGAAAAATCATATCCTATTTCCAGATTTTCTAAGGATCAGATTGATGCAAGGTAGATGTGCATGACTAAATGTAGTCAGATCTGCATACAAGATCAGGATGGACTTATAGGGCAGATAATTATTAGGAATTAAAATGATTATAAAATGCTTGAGATACATGCATGATGAACTTTGATCCCTTGTTTTATTTTATTGACTCGGAAGTGATTTAAAAGAAGCTTCATTTCTATTTCTCCTGTGCTTTCTCTCTCTCTTTCTGTTTCTCTGTGCCTGCTTATGTAGTACCTACGCCAGAAGAGATGTCCAATTTAACTCCAGAATCTTCCCCAGAGTAAGTAACTTAATGCATGCTATAATATTACCAATATTTTAATTGCTGTAAGTTTGATAATGGGACAGGATATTTTATACCCAGCAAAAAAATTATAGGATACCACAGTCATGGCATTGAAGCAGGTAATTTACACCACCAGAGGAACTGCTCTGCTAAACACAGGTTTTAGGTAAATGCAATAAACATCTCCAGGAAACAAGAAGGATCACTAGTTTATCTGTGTAAGGCAAAAATATATGTGTAACTCCTAAGTGATCTTTTAATTAGAAATACATAAGAATAAAACTTATCCATTACAGCAGTCCATTGCATAGTACTCTTTAGTACTCCAGTGCATTGCTCCCAGCTCTCACCTAACCACATTCTTCATATTGTGTTAAAATAATACATAGGATCCTAATTGTAAAGGTGATGCCATGTTTGACAACTCACTTCAAAGAAAAAGGCTTAAGTTAGGAACAAATATCCAATTTGCATAACATTATCAAATTTTTGCCCTCAATAGAGCAAAATAAATCACTCTGTGAAACTATTTCAAGTAAACTTCTTTAATCACACTGCTTGGGCCTGTTGCCTTGTCTTCAGAATCAATAAGGCAACCAGCTTTGAAAATGTAAAGCAGGGCCTTCATGTTACATCTTGTTCAGTTGGCATGGTCAACCACAGCTGTTTCCTTTTCTTCTTTTCTTTGGATCCTTTGCCATAATACTTAGTGGAATGTGACAGTGTCAGAGGCAGAATCCCTGCTTCCAAGCCTTGTGTACTGTAGAGACAGAAATTGCAGCTGCAATTCAAGGGAACTACTATTTGCTACAGCAAATGAAATGGCGTGAGGAGGATAAGAAGCCATTTATTTACGTTATTTGCCAAAATAAACTGACACTCAAAAAAAATTAATAAAAATGCATCGAAAAAGTTACAGATGCCTGCATTTTAATAAATATATTTTACTAAGACTATTTTTCCAGAGATTCTCTGGACTTACATACATAATATACCTTTTTTTAAAAACAAATTGTCTTGCTAATCCTGCTATTAGGCTCCTGTATCCTGGTATATTACTAAACCTGATATACCTTGGGCCTGTATTGATTATGGTTAATCTGGCCACTGAATTGGTCTAGCATTTGCTAAAGCCACAATGAGAAATGATCAAGAGTTTTGACTAAAACTTTTGGACCAAAAAAAGTCTTAACTTGAAATGGTGAGTGGCATTAGCAGTTTTACTTCATTACAGAGATTTGGTAAAAACTTCAGCTATCTAACTCTGTCACAAGGTGGTCAGGTGAACAATAAAAAATAATGGAGTTGCTAAAGAAAGAAAGGAAGGGAGGCTCAGAGTCCAAACTAGGTGATTTGTTTAGCATGTTTTTAAATATGTTGCTCTCTCAAGCAGTAGAGGCATCCATTTTTTATAATAGAAGTATTTTGTCACTTATGCTAAATTTATGATGCTTTCTTGTATAACTCATCACTAGAAAATAAAGACTGGCTTACTGGTTGTTGTGTCAGTATGATATTGCTGAAACATGCATGAAATTTGTTAGGAGAAAGAAAAACATGTTTATCACAGAGAAAAAACATTTTCTTTAAAATCTACTTGGACTCTCAAACAGCTGTTCAAGAGAAAACAATATAAACCCTGTAACATTCATTAAATATGGATTTTTTGAAAGCTATTTAGAATTTATTAGAAAAAAGCAGCATATGTATGTTTTGAAACTCAAGTGGCAACTTGAATTCCTTTCTTCTTCTTTTTTTCACCAAGACCTTTCAAACCCACATGCTGTCTTGTTCTCTCCTTCTTTCTAATTTTTATACACTGAGATTCATTGTAAATTTACTGCCTTTTTTGTCTCTCACTTTCTCTTTAAGAATTGCTAGACAGAAGTAATGCAGTCTTAGTAGGCAGTTTGCATGCAACTCAAAACCTAAGGCCCTTTCCCCCTTTCTAATATAACTGCTGAATTAATGAGTTCAATCATATGGCACCCTGTAGTAAACATAATAAAAGCTGTAAAAAATAATGAACTGCGTTTTTATTTCAGCCATCAAAGCCTTTATGCTCTGTGGCCACTTTGGAGTTTTCTATTTTTTTGCTCTCAACACAAGATGTCTTGATTGCTGGAGAACTGACCCCATCACTGAAATGTTACCTCAATGTATTTCTTTCCTCTCTTGCTGCATCTTTTAATGAATCTAATTCATTTAACAGTTCTGATGACTGGATGTTATATCTTGACATGTCTAGGTAATGTGTATCATTTTATTTTTGGAAAGCTTAGATAAATTTATAGAAATAAAATAGATAGGCCCCATTCCTGTCTGGTGTAAACCAGCATGCCTCCATCTGCTTCTTAAAATTTTGCATTACTTTATAAAGACATGTATCAATATCAAATATCAACACGGCATCTTCATCCTGAACACTGCCATTTTTTAAAAGTCTACTTCCACTAGCCCTGTTCGGGTGTTCCATCAAAGGAGTCGCAATGAATGGAATTAAAAGGAAAAAGGAACCACCCAGAATAGTGCCTCACACTAATGGGGGGGGGGGGGGTTTACTGTATAAAATTTTATTAAACAAAGAAACAAACAAACAAACTTCCCTACTGGCCCTTCCCCTACCATCACGTGCCCACCAGCCACACATTCCACGTGTGTCCACACAGAGGAGCTCAATCTATGTGGGAACTTTACCACCCATGTGGACTCTCCTTGTCATTAAGAACCCAAAGCACATGGGTTGATTATATGCATAGATGGTAGAAGCTCTCTTATCTTCTGCAACCAGCGGCTAAGGGTGTGAGCTAGACTGACAAGGAGATGGAGCCAGCCAGCCAGCTTGTTCCTCTTGCCTACTCCATGTGATTGTAACCAGATGGATTTAATGCCCAAATAAGAGTTAATATTCTTGGAATATCCCCTACCATGGTTTCTTTGAGATCACCTCCCTAATTTCTCTCCAAAGAATATATAACCCCCTAATAAAGCTCCAACACATATTTCATTTGCTGCTTGAGGAATAATTAGGATTATATACATGTATTGGAAACACATAATGGATTGCAGACATTCAGATGTGTATTCTCAGGTATATGTGAAAAATGGAACTGAGAATCCATCTCTGATTGTCTTCTATCTGCACTATTTTGCTCTCACTGCTTTCAGTAACATGAGCACTCAAATATGTGTCTCTTTATACATCATGGGACAATTTGTCATATAAATGCATTTTGCAGGACAACTGGGAGCAGTATTATGTAATGGGTAGAGGACCAAGACTCAGGAGATCTGGGTTCAAATCCCTACTCAGCCATGGAAATTCACTAGGGGGTGGAACTGATAAAACCATCCTTAAATATCATACATACCTCAAGAATCCTAGAAGAGCTTCCACAAGTTGGATGCAACTTGATGAGACATGACAATACCACGACTATAATAGCATCATGACCTGTTAATGCAACCAATTGGTATCCCTAAATACTTATCTGCTAGTGCAAAAAGACCTCCAAAATGAATATTTATATCAAAAGTAGATCTGTAGAAAGAACTAGTAGCTTTCAAAATGCATTGGTCAACACCATCACGTTTGAGGTGTATCATAGCTGTACAATAAGCGGAGTAAAGCTTTCTTCAGTTTTCAAAAACGCAGACGCATGAGAAAAATGCATTGAGATGACTACCTTCGAATTGGGGAGTTTCCTAATTTATTATCTCAAATGTGTTAGGTTTTTTTATCATCCTCCCTTCTCAGAAGAAAAACAAAAACAAAACAAAAAATCCACACAATTTAAAAAAAACCTTGTCTCATGTGTGCCAGAAGATGGAGCTATGCTGATTTGCAATTGGGTTTCAATTCAGCAAGCCCTAAAATAGGACAATTAATCATTGGGCTTGTTGAATTGGCCAGTGTGTGTGTGTGTGCTAGGGTCCTAATGTAGAATTAAACCCATAGGGTCCCATAGAAACCCACTGCTGTAGAAGTTAGAGCCTATGATAGAAACCAGAATTGTATAAGACCTTTTTTTTGCAAGTATCTGTAATCAGCAGAGAGACCATTCTGTCTAATTTTATTATTTCTAAAAGAAAAGTTGGCTGTCGTGCACATAGGATTTTGGACTTTTCCCAAGTAGATCATGTTGCTTTCAGTTGATCTCTTAAGGAATCTTTTGTATGGAGGTCAAGTGGGGTAGGTGCATTGATTGCTTTTGTGGTTCACTTTTTTTTTTCCCTATTCGTCTTTTTGGCAAAACTTTATTTGTTTAGTTAGTTATTTACTTAGTTAAAATTGTTATATACCACCTTTCTCTTCAAGAGGACCTAAGGCTAAAAAAAAAAATTAAATTATTTCAGCGTGAAGAATAATTAAACAGATATAAGATTAAATCTAGTAGATAAAAACAACTCTAAAAACACATTATACAGTTTAACTGCCTGGTCCAGTGCTTTGGCTTGGTTAACTGGCAGAATTTTAGAAGGAAAATTACGTACTCTTTCATTGAAAGCATTCTTATTTGCCGCTGAATTTAAGTCGCTAAGATTCTATCACCTAAACTTGGAGGAGAAGTGCAATCAGATTAGCAACCCTCCCCAATCCCACTACTCCAGGAGGCTTCCCGTTGTACACCCAGTACAAGAAAGGGCCTGCTATTGAGAGCCTGCTGACATGGTTAGGGGCACTTATGTGAAAGTCCTTTTGCTCTGTGTTTAGTCAAAAGATTCTTACAACTCAGTAGGTGTGCTTCATAGTGGATGTTGACTTGTTGCAATTCTATGCAGTTACTTTTGGCAAAGTGTAGTGATGGCTTTTCTGATAAGACTATCTTTGAGGGGCGGGGGCGGGCAAAGACTACTGTGTGCTGAGTGTTGCGGCTCTTTCTTTGACCAGATCAGCATGTTAGCACGTTGATAAAACACACTACTCAGAACAATAGGTTTATAAATTCAAGATGCTACATGGGGTTACTTTCTACGCTTATGGCTCCCACCAAGCTTGTGACATGACATGACTTTCATGAAATAATGTATAAATGTGTTTAAAGAGTAAATTTTCCATTCAGTACAGATAGAAAAGTCTATATTTCTTCTCTTTTTATAGAAACCCTCCTTGGAGAGAAAATTGATAGGAGAGGAAAAAATATCTTCACTTATTAAAATGTGTCTATTCTAATGTATGAACAGGGGCATGAATTTCTTGTACCTTATGCATAAGCAGCAACAATAGGAATCGGATATGTAGTCCATGTTGCTGCAGTGGGGAAAGTACTTCATCCATTTTTTATTGTAATTATTTGGAAAACATTATGCATGAAATTGCCCTCGGGTTAATATAAACCAGAAGGGATTGTGTGGGTTAGATGAATAACTACCTCATCAGCAAAGGCTTTCTGTGTGCAGAGTTGGATGCCTTGATTGTCTTGAGGCCTACCAAGTCACTCTGGTATGTTTGAGAATGTCACAAGCAAATCAGTACATAATGTTCCTCCCATGCTCTATTCCAGGCTTCTTAGCAACACACTCAAATGAGCCTTTCTCTTTACTGTTCCCCATGCTAATCTTTGGTTTATGGACAGTTGTCGCTGCTTATGAATATTTTAGAGAGTTGTGCTTTGTCTCAGCCCACTTCAGCAAAGGAGCGAAACAGATTGACCAAATTGCAACAGTTTTGACTTGCTTTTCTAGGCAGGCAGGCTGACAGAGGTAGAAGTTCTAATTTTTTTTTAATGCCAACTTGTCTTTAAAACAAATGAAACACTTGGTTTTTCCTCTATGAAATGGATTATGTGACTGTCAGTGGAATAAGACTAGACAACTATAATGAGCTGAGCATGAGGGGAGCTTTCTGTGGACACTGCACAAGCAAGGATTCCTAGGAGTACCAGTTCTATGGCTGTGTGCAGAACCTGCAGACAAGTTGAATGTGCATGGACTGTATGTGCATGCTTATAAGTCACCATTCCACAACATAGTATCCTCCAGGTGTGTTCATCTCACATCATTTGCAAACAGCAGGGGCAATGCCAAACATCTGTCAGGCACTGTATTAGAGCAAATTGATATAATAGAGATGCACAAAAGAAGTTAGCTATTCCTTCTTTATTAATCTCCCTGCAAAAATTTGCAAAGCTGTTTCACAGCAGTATCCATTACTGCCTTTACTCTTCTAGAGTGACACCTTGCCTTCTGTTTCTGTTTATATCTGCTTTTGTAGTAGTAAAGCCAAATGCATCACTGGTGTGATTCCTATTTCTGAGCAGTTACCATGGTCTTGACATAAAGAATTATAACTCCTAGTTTGCTGAGTATGATGAGTCTCTGTTGGTTGCCTAATGCGTCTCTAAATCTTCTCTTTTCCTTTTATAACCCACCCCACCCTTTCTCTTTCTGTCTTCAACCTCTGAATGATCAGGCTTGCCAAAAAATCCTGGTTTGGTAATTTTATCAACCTAGAAAAAGAAGAACAGATCTTTGTGGTTATAAAGGACAAACCACTGAGTTCTATCAAGGCTGACATCGTTCATGCATTCCTCTCAGTAAGTATCATTAATTAGTTAATTATTTAAAATATATTTACCCCGCCTTTCTCCTTAAAAAAGACCCAAAGTGGCTTAAATAATTAAAAGACAATATTTAAAAGTTTAAAACAGTAAGTATACAAATATTAAAGTGAATCAAACAAATGCCAACCTAAAAATGATAAACAAAAGCAACACCAAAAACACATTAAAGGCAGTAAAGTACAACCATCCATTCAAAAACCCCACTCTGTCAGCCAGTCACTCAGGGCAAGCTTATCTGAAGAGAAAGGTCTTTGCCTGTTTATGGAAGAATAACAAAGATGGGGCCAGCTTGGCCTCATCTGGGAGGGAGTTCCGGAATCTGGGTGCAGCGACAAAGAAGGCCCCTCTCCCATGTCCCCACCAAGCATGCGTGTGAAGGTTTCGGGACTGAAAGAAAGGCCTCCCCTGAAGTACATAAAGCACAACTTGATAGGCTGTCATCTTTCAACCCCAGTTTCCAAAAATATCTGGGTTTCTTCCACGGTAGTGCCCTTTGGCAAACATGTGGCGTTGCCTGTCTACAACCAGCTAAAAGTGCACTTGGCTCCATATGCTACTGAATCCCTAATATATATATTAGGGATACAGTAGCATTTGTATCTATTGCTGCCCAATCCTAGCTGTCCCCAAAGTTCTGTATTTTCCTTTGAAGTAAATTGCTCTGAAATAAGTCTGTAGTGAAATAAGTCCCATTCAGCAATGATTCTGTTTAAACTGGGAAACGACTCTTTAATTCAGTCATTTTCCCCAGTCCTCCCTTTTTAAGGCAGTTGTTGCATCTTAGCTTCTGCTCTCTTCATTTACATACTCCTCCCTTTCACTTGACTAGCCACAGACTGCTGCATGCCTTAGCTGTTTAGTTCCTATTCCCTTCAAGACAAGGATTAATTTACTGGGTGCTTCTTTGTAGTCAGACCAATTGCTCATTACTATTTTCTTCATTATAATGATAATGATGATGATAAAATTAATTATCATCTGCTCTGACTGCAAAGAGGAAACCAGTCATACTCCCCTGGTATAGAACAGGCCTAATTGAGAACTGATTCACAAGTGCCATGTCCGTACAAGTGGATAGGAACCAACTAATTAAAGGGCCAAACGCTTAGAAGCAAAAACCATATCAGGCCAGTGAATATGTCTTCGCATAACGAGCTCCTTAGGAGAAAAGTGAGAAATAATTGTAAAGAACAGTAAAGAGTTGGCAATGCTATCAACTGAAATTTTTGTAAAATATGAGAGACAGGTGACTGCTTGGATCCATACGTTCCTTCTGCTAGCAGAAGGTTGTCTTGAGTGGAATTGCCACAGACATCAGGCTGGATCCTAAATAAAGTTTCTGCAAACAGAAGAGCTCCTTCATTCCACAGACGATTTTTGATCTGGCAGAAGATCACACAGGTGGACAGTGTTGAAGCAACGTATGCCTATATCACGTTCCCTCTGCCAATCCAGAAATCTGTTCCAGCTGGATAGCCTTTGGAACACAAGGAAGGACTGTAGGGAGAGGGGGAGCTAGAAAAGTTGCCCCTTCTCCTCTTCTAGGGGTGGGGCGCCTCCCCCTTGGGATCAAATCCATCTGTGGAAGGAAGGAGCCCTTTTATCTGTGGAAGGCCAACTAGGATCCAATCTACCATCTGTTCCACATTAAATGGTTACTATGAAAGTAACCTTTGTGTCTTTGTTCTTAAACTTTGTTCATTTTTGAAGCAAATTTTCTTTTTGAATTTATATATTCATTCCTTACCCAAATCTATCAGACTGCGGAACATCTGTAAGAAATAAAGTTAAAAAGAAATCATCTTCTTTTGTGTATTTCCCAGGTTCTCTGAAACATAGTTGCTAAATCCAGCTACAGTCATAATCCAAGAAAAATGACACGTAATGACACACATCCACAATAGAGATGGGCACGAACCACTGTTTCAGCAGTTCGTGCCAGTTTGTTTATTGGTCAAACAGGTGTTCAGCACTTCAAAGCCCCACCTCCTTCAGCAGGCACCCACTCAGAGGCAGTGCCCAGAGGAGTCAAGGCAGGGAAGCCAGGCCACTGCCTTCAAGTGAGTGCCTTCCAGATGAAGCAGGGCTTTGAAGCACTGAACACCTGTTTGGCCAATAATCAAACCAACACAAACCACTGAACCAGCAGTTCATGCCCATTTCTAATCCACACCTATAGCCACTCACCACTTGTAATTTATTTCATTTTCATTTCTGGATGCCAAAAGTGATTCCTACTTTGAGTCTTATTATGGAATCCACAGTGAACTAATTAACCTTAGGGATTAGTTTTTAGCATAACAAGGATTGAGAAATGTAATGTAGAAGTAAATGCAAAACAGAAATCAGTTCCATTTCCATGTCAAGTTCTTCAGAAGCAGTTTTTGTTGTATTCAATGGAACTTTCTTCAGGTATGTCTGTATAGAATTGGAACCTGGATTAGTTTTCGAAAACCTCTGTGGCAGAGAAGTTCACAGCATGAGCTACTGTCTCTCAGCCTTAGGTCCTTGTCAGCTGTAATATGGCAGGAATAATAGGGACCTATTATGGATTGTTTCATGCCTAGTGGAATTGACATATAGAAAATACTTTCAGTGCCATCTCAGTCATAGGAACTATTAATTTTAAAATGTTCATTCTATTGTCCTTTCCTGATCATCAGTCAAAACAAGTTCAAAATGCATTTTAGCATTTGCACAATATTCTTATTAGCACTTTTTAATGCTAAGAGCACAATATGCTACCTACCCAAAAGAGACAAGAGAGGAAAATGTGGTATAGTGATTTTTTTGATTCTAAAAGAAAGGACTTTAAAATGGCAACTTGATGTGGGTGGGGACGTGGACTCATCAGTATTAACTCTTAGACTAAAGAAAGGAGACTAGGGTCATAGCTACACACTTGGGGGGGGGGGAATGGTGGAATGCAAAGCAACTTTCATCACTTCACATGACAAAAGCCCCACAGCAATTTAAAATGTCTCCCAGTGCACACCATTTGAAACCACAGTAGGGCTTCCTCTGTGGTCAGCTGGCCTTGTCTGGAGGGCAGGGGACAGCAGCAGTTGGGTGTGTGGTGTGGCAGCAGTGTTGTCATCATTGAACTCCCCTGCTGCCACCACTGCTGTCAACACACTACTTGACCACTACTATCAAGTCACGTGAAATACACACTTAGAAACAGATGTGTGTTTCACATGGTTTCACTCCAGTCTGCAGATAACACACAGTAAAAAGCTCACCGTGTGTTATCTGCAAACATCTAGTTCCTGCCTAGATAAATGAGATTCAGCTGAAGTACATTACCAGATTCTGCAAATTTAAGTGAAAATCTCTTTTTTTGAAAGAGAAACTGGTCCCTCTAGCAAGGAATTTGCTTTTAAATAGATATACTGCCACTGGGTCTATAGTGGTCCCAAGTTTTATTTCTCTTTTTCTTGTTTTCTTTGATGTAGATTCCTAGTCTCAGTCATAGTGTCATCTCACAGACAAGCTTCCGTGCAGAGTACAAGTCCACAGGAGGCCCAGCTGTCTTTCAGAAGCCAGTGAAGTTCCAAGTGGACATCACATATACAGAAGGTGGGGAAGCACAGAAAGAAAATGGGATCTACTCAGTCACTTTCACACTTTTATCAGGTAACTACCACCAGTTTTCTGTCCATGTTCAGGAAGGGAAGCATGAACGTCTGAGTCTGTAGATAGCAGGACTGCCCTGTGTACAAAAATGTTCAAACAACGTATGTGTAAGAATTGTCCATCAACCAGGTTTTTTCTGTGTAAATGCTGCCTAGTAATCTGGACAGGGAAAATTTAGGCTATTTTGCTGATGGTGAGGAACATAAATGTGTCCCCATCTCAGACCAAGGTGCATAGTAGTCAAAGCCAGGCAAGTTCTTTTGGCATGTAGGACTGGAAATCCTACAAATACCTCTCCTCATCCCTAGTGGTAAGAATAAAATGGCCAGGTTGCTATTGGTGTTCGTGTAAGGTTTGCTTAACTTGCGATGGCTAACAGACAACATTCTAGGCAGTGTCTCACTTGCATACCTGATGAAACACCCAGTTGTGTAACTGAGGTATGCCCCCGCAATCTTGTCAATTAGCTATGTCATGTTATAGAAACCATATACAAATACCAATAGGATTCCAGCCAGTGGCATCGAATTAATAACTTACTGTCTTTTCATGAATCTGCTACTTGAAGCAATCCCCTCACTTGACCCAGTGGTACTTTCCCCATTCTTTTTAGAACAGTCCTGCATGCCATGAGTTGTGCCAAGCTAAACGTAACTACTACTGGCCACTTGGTATGAATAATCCAATAAAGACTCAATTAACCAGTTTCTAATAAAGACTCAGTTTACTCGTTTTCGTTTCTTGCCTACGATTGCAAAAATAGAAGTTTCCAAGGAAGTAGCCTTAGTTTCTTGCCACAAAATAGGCAATCTGGTGGCACCTTTAAAACTAACAAGTTTAGTATAGTGCGAACATCTGTGAAAATAGCCTGTTTCACATGTATGGAGAACAGTATTCAAGCCATTGGTTTATATGCAAACTGGTTATGGTTACAGGAGTGAGACCAAATGAATTGTGAGACAGAAAATGGCAATCACATTGATTAACACTGATGATAAATTTTAGCATTGTGCACAGCAAACATTTTTGTATTTCTTTCATTTGGGGGTCTTTTTGGGAGGGTGCCTCTTTTTTGTTTTTGTTTTTGTTTCCATTTTGGTTTTTTGGGGGGGGTGGAGTTGCTTATTTTGATATATATTTTTTGCATCCCTGTAATTTCACTTTACGTAAAAAAGAAAATCCTCTTTCAGATTTCCCATTCACGCTTCCCCATTCATGTTTTCTGGTACTCCAAAAGCCCTTAAAAAGTCCTTTAAAACTACTCCAAAAAGCAGAGGCGAGGCAACAGAGAAACAATCTACTCCAAAAATTGGCAATAGTACATGAGAAAGAAAAATCATCATCAGACTTACGCAGACACAGGTTCATACATCAACATTCCCTCTAATTTTTTGAGTGCTGTGTGGCGGCTCCATTCCCTACACACAGAGTTCCAGCAGCAACCAGAAGCAAATGGGCGGAAACACTGGGTTGGCTGCACATGCCTGATGCATCGTTGTGCACTCACACACCCATGTGGCTTAGAGGGAACATTGTCATACAGTATTATCACACTCAAAAGAATAATATGAGTTCAGTGCCATTCACCAAGTACAACAGACCTTCTAGGCTTGGGCAGCACAATAGAAAAAAAGGCAACAGAGTCAGGCAGGCATTGGCTGCCTGGCACACAGAGACACCAACTCACCAAAGCAACAACCAACAATGTAACACCCAGAACAAGAAATGCCCTACGCTGTACCCAGCCAACAACATCCACACAACCCAGTGGCACACTGGCATAGTCACAAAGTCCACAGTCCTGGTCCACACATCCCCACAGAAGCAAACAAAACAATCCTGGAAAACCCTTCCAAAATATGCACATTTAACAGAATAAATACAGGGTAAATCAACAACAACAACAAAAGATTTTTTTAAAAATTCATCAGATCATGTCACACACACTCACCAACACACAAGGAGAAAAAAAAATAGCAAAGTAAGAACAAAAACACAAAAACCCATGCTTCCCCTTCTCCCAAAAACCAAGAAGAGCAAGCAAGCAAATAAAGGAGGAGAAAAGGGGGAAACCCAATCAAAGCCCCCCTTTTACTAAAATATGGGGAAATTTCTCTCCACTTGATACCTTCTTTTCTCTGAGTCCAGAAAGGAAAGGGGGGGGAAAGGGGGGGATCACCAAAGAATTTGGGGGTGGGGTGGGATGAAAATAGATGCACACTGGAACAGACAAGCTGCCTAGCAGCAGCAAAAATAATGAAAAGAAATGGAGGGGAATACCCCAAAAAATCAAGGCAAAAAAGAAAAGGATCCAAGATAGAGGTAGAGAAGCAGGTACCCTGTTTCCCCGAAAATAAGACCTAACCTGAAAATAAGCCCTAGTATGATTTTTCAGGATGCTTGTAATATAAGCCCTACCCCTAAAATAAGTCCCAGTTAAGTGAAACCCCGCCCTCCACCATTGTGCAGCAACCAGAAGATGGCATGATGGTAAAATAAAGCATCCCCCGAAAATAAGCCCTACTGCGTTTTTTTTGGAGCAAAAATTAATATAAGACCCTGTCTTATTTTCGGGGAAACATAGTAGGGAGGAAGGAAGTGACGATGGAGGACACCAGGACCACAGCCAACAGTAATCCCACAAGGACCAACTGAGTAGTGACACTCCACTCGGGGTGCCAGGCCATTTTGCAGATTTAAAAGTTACAGAAGTAAAATATAAGGTTATCAGGCAACTAGCAGTCCACATTCCATGACTGGCAGTGCTCAAAATAGAGAGGGCAGGGTACAATATTGTGGTCCTTCATTTTAGGAAGACAAATAACTTTCTAGCTTTTGTTGAGGTAGTTGTATGTGAATTCTACTCCTGTAAAGATGGATGTGTCTGGCCTTACAATCTCATCTTTTTCTTTAAATCAATCCACATCCTTCTAAATCTCTCTCACACACACGCACACATGCACATCCACTCTTGGCATTGATGACTAGTAGTGAGTATTTAGCTTTATAGGTCAACAAGTTATGCAGACAGACCTGCCTTAAAAGAAGGCAAAAGCTATGGGTATATATTTTTATTTAGATGGGAGCAAAAGGAAGGAAGCAAGGAAGGAAGATTCAGCTTGAGCGAAGTGTGTTGGCATAGTATGGAACAGGTGGCATAGGAGCAAAGCTTGTATACTCAAGGTTTCCAGGTTTGGAAAGGAAACTGGAAGTTCTAGTTTGAAAGGAAATATAGCTATGTAAAACTGTAATATTTATCATATAGGGTAGTTGTGGGAAACATGTTGACCTCCAAATGTTGTTGGATTATAACTCTCATCAGCCCTAGCTAGCATGATCAATGGTGAGAAATGGTTGTTGTGGGTTTTCCGGGCTGTTTGGCCGTGTTCTGAAGGTTTTTCTTCCTAACGTTTCGCCAGTCTCTGTGGCCGGCATCTTCAGAGGACAGGAGTCAGAACTCTGTCTGTGCTCTGCTGCAGTTTGTTGGATAGTTGAGTATTTATAGCTGTGGGAAAAGCTTTTGTCCTTTTCAGGAGTTTGGGATTATGGTGATCAGCGTGTTTTTGTTGTGGGTATTGTTGTGATAAGGGGGAGAGATGATTTGTCACTGTGATTGATGGGTGTCGTTAGCTGGTCTTTTGTGTGCAAAACTGCAAGAGAGCACAGACAGAGTTCTGACTCCTGTCCTCTGAAGATGCCAGCCACAGAGACTGGCGAAACGTTAGGAAGAAAAACCTTAAGAACACGGCCAAACAGCCCGGAAAACCCACAACAACCATCGGATCCTGGCCGTGAAAGCCTTCGAGAATACAATGGTGAGAAATGTTGGGAGTTGCATTCAAGAACATCTGCAGAGCCACAAGTAGCCTGTCGCTGATCTAGTGCTGCTGGTATTTATCTTTTATCATGTTAATATCATCTTAGAATCTAGGATACAAAATATCCCTTTTTAGAAAATCTTGCCACTTTTGGCAGATGGGCAAAGTGGGGGGGGGGGGGCATTGATAAGATGTTATGAGGATGAAGAAAAAGGACAGCAGTAACGGAAGAAAAAGTAAAGCAAGACTGCCAAAGGTTGATTCTGGAAAGCTTTGTTACATAGGTGGGTTTTTAGAAAATGGTTTTGAAGGAGAAAAATAAAGTCAATCTTCTGAGCAGAGTGGTAGATGTTATTCCAAGCCTAGGGAGCAGTAGGCGAGGATGACTAGAAATAGGAGTGAGAGAAGGAGATGAAAGGAGGTGACAATGCAGTATACAGGCTTGTGTAGCATTATAATGAGAACAAAATGTGGATGTGGACTTGGGGAGGGAAGGAAGTCTACAAGCAGAAGATATAATTAACTGCAGGGAATTGGAGATGCTTTAAAATTGAGGACTACAGATTTGAAGGTGACCCAATGCTGAGTGGGAAAATTGAAGAAAGGTGCCCCTTCCTCCTTTCCTTGCTTCCTTCCTAGACACTAAGTTCACAGCAGTCTCTGGTTCTCCTTCATCTCACAGTCTGATGTGTCTTTTCACAGGTCCAAGCCGTCGCTTTAAAAGGGTAGTAGAAACCATTCAGGCACAATTGTTAAGCACACATGACCAGCCTTCAGTGCAGCAGTTATCAGGTAAGTAGCTTCCACAGCTCCATGCTTTGCTTCAGGCAAGGACATGAATTGGAAGCAACTCTCAACATAGCCCCCTCACATTCTTCCTAAGATTAAACAGTGAGAATCCTCTGCACATCCCTCCCCCTCCCGCCATTTGTTGCACTTGCTTTTCACCAGTTCCCATTCCCTAAATGCATCTTTTCCGCACCATACCTGGCCCACTCCTGCCCTGCTCCAAGAGCCACCTGTCCCTTTTTCACAGGAAGTGTCATCAGCAGGTTGTTGTGATTCCAGAATTTCCCCACTCCGTAGATGTAGCTTAAAACAGACATAACAAGAGAGCTCTCAACAGATTTTTATTGACCTAATTTAGCTCATGTGCCATTTAAACTACTTTTTGTAGTGAAGTTAGTGTGATTGAGCACTGACAGAAGTAGCTTCTTTGTTTCACGTTTATGTCACACCCATGATCAAAATATTTTGATATCTCTGAGCTCCTCTCATCAGTGAGATGAAAGTTCATCTAGATTTTTTTACTGGCGTCTTGGGATCTTCTAATAGCAGTTGCCACAGAGCCTCTCTAAACTTCCACAAGCCTCTTCAGTGAAGATCGCTAGAAGAAAGCAGATTTTGCTACATCCAAGCAAACAAAAACAAAAACTACCAGAGACATTTGTCAGTGAGAAAGAAAATAGAACATTGTGTAAATAGATCCAAAATAATTTTTCTTAATTCACCAAAATCCTGTTGCATTGTGTCATGTGTGCAGCAGGAATGATGTCACAGACAGCAGCAGATTGCCACTAATTAACCAGCCCTTGCTTTGATTTCAGGTTCACATAACTTAGTCTTGTTGTGCATGAACCACACGCAACCCGAAATCAAAGCAGGGACACTTCAGTTAGCAGCAATCTGCTGGCAATGGTGACATCACTTTTTAAAACCTAGAATGAAGATGTCTTATTCAAGAGTATTTGTGTTTCTCTCAGGAATTTATCTCTAGGCTAGTTAGAATTCACCCTGTCCCTTAAAACTATCCTTATCATGACAGGCATACAAGAAAATGTAAAGTATAAATGAGGAAGAAAGAGCAGCCTTTAAAGCTGAAGCCTAGGAAAATACTTGCCATATGTCTGAGACCTAGTAATACAGACCGGCTTTGGCCTGGTTTTCTGACCTCTAAGTTTGGCCAGCCAGAACACTGTGAGAGTTTCTTCAGCAGGTGTCTACTTAGTCTAAGGAAGGAAAGGAAGAAGCATAGTATGCTGAATAAGATGAGAGGAAATTAGGGTGGAGATACAAAGACTCAACACTGCAGGATATCTGCTTGTAGATTCACTGTAGCCACATGTAAAGCCAATCCCCTGTGTTGATGGTCAACACAAAGAAGTTGGCCTGACTAAGAGCTGAAAAGCTAGCTAGCTCTTTTGTCATAGTATTGCAAGAGTGCAGTAATGTCATTGCAAATTTGTAGCTACTTGTGATGAAGAATAAGTTTCCAGTGTATAGATTACACAGAGGGAGATAATAAGCAGCCACAATCTGGTATGAATTCAAGCTAAAATTAAAAAAAACTGTGACTTGGTGTAGTCCTTGACAAGAAAGATTTCATGTGCCTGTGATTTAAAAATTATATGAAAGCCCAGACTGTAGTTGAGGAGGAAACATGGAAGCAAAGATAAAACCAAAGAAAGGTGATTGCAAAGAGCATGCTTTGCCAGTCATTCTGAAATGTGACAGGAGTTAATGGGGAGCTGATACCAGGATCAACGCCAAGGGAGCTTTGATTGTGCACAGGGAGGAATGCTACTGGCATTCCAACTCAAAACCCACTGTTTTGTTCTTTGCTGTTTAGGAAAGAAGGATGTATTCAGCTCTGCATAATATATTTTCAGCCTGGATAGTTCAGAATCAAGTTATATTCTGTGAGGAACAGTTGCTTTCTTCAGAAGCAACCTGAACTTAATCTGTAACTCACAGACTAAAATGCAAAGTATCTGTATTGATTCTGGCTTCTGGAGGGGTTCAGACAGCTTACCTGCTAACAAAGTAATGTCCCCCACCTTTCAAGTCAGGCACCATTACAGGTGAGTGACTGGGGCCTTCTGTGTCAACAAGTGTTATATACTGTGAGCAGGAAAAGCTGGTGCAATACTGCCACCGATATGCTCTAGACCCCCAACTGTCTCCAGTCAGTCACCACCAGACTTTGTGAAGGCTATGCTTGCTACGTCTCCTGACCCTCCTTGGTCTGCTGAGCTATGGGCTAGCCCATTAAATGGCTTGCCTGGGTTTCAGAACAGGACTTTCTTCTATTCTCTCTCATTCTTTGCAAGCCCATACCAATATCAATAGACATTTAGTTGTTTGTGTTTGTTTGTGTGTGTGTGTGTGTATTTGTGTATGTGTGTGCATGTGCACACATATGCCTCATTTCAGTGGTGTGTTCCTGTGTCACACCTGCATATCCCAATTAGTATCTTCCATTCTCATCCTCATTTCTGCTTCTTGGGACTACCTCTGCTTAATACTTTTTAAATTACTTTAGATCTAAAGTAAAGCTAGAATAAACCGAACAGCACAAGAAAGTGAAGTTCTAGAAGTTCAGTATCTTACTCAAATGCCAGTCAATATCAAGGTATATCAGCACTGCTCCCCCGTGTGACACAAAAACGTCATACCTTGAGGGGCTCCTGATTTCCAGAATGAAGTAGAGAGGATGTCTTTTTGAATGTTTGTTTTGCCTAGAAATCCTTGCATCCATGGATCTTTGAATGAAAGGGGAATCCTGTCTGAAGGATTCTATGCCAATTAGGAAAAAGTGATGTTTGCAAGGATAGATTAGGGTCTCCCCCCGCCTCCCCCATTTATGTCAATTCTGCTTTCACAACAGGTTCCTTTCCTCTAGTAGGTTCCCCCACTGGGAAAGAATTAGCTTTCTGGGTGTCCCTTTGAGTAACTGGCAATATTAAGTGATCAGTCATTCCACCCTTGGAGTGAACTTCCTTCTTTTCCCCAAGCCTGTTGCAGATCTGTTTTCAAATTGTCAGCCATGGTTTCAGGTTCCAGCATCCAACAATATAATTGTCAGACTGCAATCTAGAGAATCTAACGTTACTTCTTACTTCCAGTAGCAATGCAACAGGGGGCTGTTCAGCTGCCATATCTGCTGCCTGGTCTTTCTAGTTACTTCTTTTTCCACTTACTGTGAGATTATATGAAAACTCCACTTGTTATAGCTGGTGTGAGTGAGGGAAAGCAAAACCACTGGGACACAAATCTAGCGGTGAAGCAACCTCTTTTTGCAGTGGTGGTCCATATGTCACCCTCGGATGTTGTTGGGTTACAGCTTCCACCGTTCCTCATTGTTGCCTATACCAGATACGGCAGAGGGATATTGCAGCCCAGCACCATCTGGAGGGCTGTGTTTTGCTTATCCTTGTGTTTGAGGAAAGTTGGCACCTCAAGTTGCTATCTGCAAATGTTTTTTTCAGGATTAGTTAAGAAGTGGAACACCAGTGTAATTAAAACAACCCGTATGGTTTGTATTTATGCAAACCTAAATGATGAGCTATTTTGATAAGTATTTTTTAAATGTTCTGTGGGGTGATCATTTCTCCTGAATTGGCTTTTGGCAAAGACCTGAAACATAAGAATGAGATTCAAGCCTGCAAAACATAAGAATTTAATCTTGGAAATACGCCGATCAGAAGCTTGGATGTCCCTCGGAAGGACCTTGGATCTAAGCAGTCTTTGGAACAGCAGGGGTGGGGAAAGTGTGATCCTCTGGATGTTGTTGGACTGCAATTCCCAGCATTCCTGAGCAGTTGCTGAGCTGGCTTGGGCTGCAGTTTGCAATCCAGAAACAGTTGTTTTGTCATCCCAGGTTTAGAGGATAGTATGGTAATCTCCTCTTATGGGTGATAGTGGTGTTGTATTGAACTCCAGCAAGCTCTTAAAATTAGCTTTATGAGAAGTTCTCCTAAGTACAATGTTTTCTAAGATTATAAAGTAGGACCACACTTCTGGAGTGTTATGTGTTCTGCTTAGAATCACATCTTTTCTGAACTAAGGAAATTGGTTTCATCCCTTGTTCTGATTTGTGGTGCCACCATCAATAATGGTATCCATGAATCACACAGAGATTGTACCAGTCTTCCTGCTGGTGGCTGCTGCAAAATCAGCTGAGCATGACTTCAAGACTCAGCAGAAACATGGTAGGCATCATAGAAAATGAATGACTGTATAATATCTCTACACACAAAGACACATACGGAGAACAGATTCCCAAAGTATTTCTCTTTTTATTTTATTTTTCATTTGTCTGCACAACAGAATATCTGCCTGTAATTCTGATGATTCCATCTCCCACCAAATTAGCCTTTCTGGATTATATATAATTTCCCCAATAAACCTCAATTGGTTAGCCAAATAATAATTTTTTATATTTGGTAAACCTATACCACCTTTTTGCTTTGTTCTATACCAATACTTTTTATTTATTCTAGATCTCTTCCCTTCATTACAGTATTTATTAATTATTCCTTGCCAAAATTTCAAATCATCCTCTGTTAACTGTATTGGTAGCATTCTAAATAAAAAATTAATTTTTGGTAAGATTTTCATTTTTATCAATGCAATCCTTCCAAACCAAGATAGCTTAAAGTTACTATATTCCTGTAATTTGTTTTTAATCACTTCCTTTAGTTTATTATAATTATATTCCTTTATTTTTTGAATATTTTTTGCTAGATCTATTCCTAAATATTTAATTGATTTGCATAATCTGAAATCATATTTTTCAACACACCTTTCTTGTTCTACTCTATTATGATTAAATAACATTAATTCAGATTTTTGCCAATTCACACATAATCCAGTTATTCTTCCAAATTTTTCTAAATGAGTTCTAATTTTATCTACACATTCTAACGGATTTTTCACTGTCAACAAGGAATCATCAGCAAATAAATTAATCTTTATTTTATTCTTTTTCCCCATACCTTCGATTAAATCATCATTCCTTATTACATTTGCCAACATTTCAATAATCAAACAAAACAGAACTGGAGAAAGAGGGCAACCTTGTCTAGTGCCTCGGCCTAAAGCTATTTGTTCTGTAATCCCATCATTAACTATTACTACAGAGGTATTCCCCAGATATAGTTGATCTATTATCCCCCTAAATTTCTTTCCAAAACCCCAACCTTTTAACAAAATCTTTAATGTTGGCCATTCCACGCAATCAAATGCCTTAAATATATCTAATGATAAAATACCTGCCTTCAATTTGTCTTTTTCTATATTGTATAAAATATTCAATACCCTCCTAGTCAAATTCTCCATTTGTCTACCCTTTAAAAAACCATTCTGATCCTCTTTAATATATTTTATAATAAATTTATTAATTCTATTCGCAAGTATTGCAGTAAAAATCTTTGCATCTTGATTTAATAGTGAAATGGGTCTATATGAACTTGGGTCTGTTAAGTCTTTATTAGGCTTTGGGATAAGAGTTATTAATGAATGTTTCCAAGAATCTGGTATTCTCTCTCCTTCCAATATTTCATTATAGAGCACTTTTAACTTAGGGATCAATATTGGTTTAAAAGTTTTATAATATTCTGATCCTAAACCGTCAAAACCTGGAGTTTTACCATTTTTTAATTTATTAATAATCTCTATAATCTCTTCCTCTTTTATCTCTTTATCTAAATCCTTTTTATCATTCTCTGATAATTTACTCTTAACATTTTCTTTAATATAATTTTCTATATCTTCTTTTGATACACTATTACCTTTATACAAATTTTGATAGAATTCATGTATTATCTTTAGTTTTTCTTTCATTAAGCTACAATTCTTTCCCGTTTTGTCTTTAATCACTCCAATTATATTTTTTGCTCTTTTAGTTTGAACTAATCTAGCTAAAAGTTTTGAATTTTTATTACTGTATTCGAAAAAATTCCTCCTAGCGTATATCAAGTCTCTCTGGACCTTTTCTAGCTCTATACCTTCTAATTCCTTTCTTTTAGCTTGGATCTCAATTAATTTTTTGTTATCTCTATCCATAAAATATTTGCTTTCTAAATCCTTTAATGATTCTACAATTCTATTTATATTTTCTTCTCTCAATTTTTTTAATCTACAGGATTCTCTTATGGCGATTCCTCTCATGACTGCTTTCATAGTGTCCCATAACACTCCTATTTTATTCCCACCTGCTTCATTAAATGACCATATTTCCAACCATTCTTTCTTAACTTTATCCACAACCTCTGTATGTTGAAAAATATTGGAGTCCATTCTCCATCTTCTAGCTTCTCTATAGTCCTTCTTAACTTTCATCTCCAACACCATCAACGCATGATCTGTTATTTTTATCACATTAATATTTGTATCTACTACTTTTGAAATTAAGTTTTGTGAAATAAACATAAAATCTATTCTAGAATAACTATTATGTACAGAAGAATAATATGTAAACCTTCTTTCATCTCCCTTTAATTCTCTCCATATAT
Organism: Intellagama lesueurii; assembly: GCA_037013535.1. Taxonomy (NCBI): domain Eukaryota; kingdom Metazoa; phylum Chordata; class Lepidosauria; order Squamata; family Agamidae; genus Intellagama; species Intellagama lesueurii. The sequence goes on along the minus strand of JBAJHW010000001.1, from coordinate 101,015,466 downwards.
CTTTCAAATCCGTAGTGTTTAATATCTTACTCAGGAGGGTACCTCTTTTATTCAACTCATCTTTTTTACATGTGGATTTATCTTTCACCTTATCCAGAACCATATTAAAATCTCCTGCCATAATCACATATCCTTTCCTAACCTTTTCCATTTCTTCAATCACAGTTCTATACAATTCTCCTTGATTCATGTTTGGTGCATACACATTTACTAATGTATAATCTTCCTCCCCCATTTGACCTTGAATTATCAAATATCTACCATTACTATCTTTTATTACTTCTTTCATCACAAATTCACAATGTTTAGATATTAATATTGCTACCCCTCTAGATTTAGAGGTCCCAAATGCTTTTTCATATATATGGATGTTTTGTAATTTCAATTCATTGACTCCATCCTTTAGTTGATGTGTCTCTTGTAAATAGATAATGTCAACTTTACTTTTCTTTAATAATAATTCTATCCTCCTTCTCTTTAACACAGACCCTAGGCCTTTCACATTTAAAGTCGCTACCCTTATGTTTTTCCCCATATCGGTTCCTTTCTCTGCCTCTTATGCGGTCCCTTTGTGCATCTCACATAACAAAAACAAAAACAAAAACAGCTAAAAAAAATAAATTCACCAACCTCTAGTTTCCTATCCCTATCCTTCTTACCTACATATAAATTATTTTCCTCCCTCCCGTTTCCCCACGTCTCACTAATGTTCGGCGCGAGCTCTGGGAGGGGGGGAGACGTCACCCCCACCAGTCCGGACCCCGGCCAAACCCTCATCCCAATTTCACCCCACCTCATATTTTTATCTATATATATACTCAAATGCCTTCCCTCCTAACTTTTAACATCTCTTCTTCTTTCTACCACCCAAGTCTAATCAGGTAATCCAAAACAACAATGAGGAAAAAAAATAAAAATAAAAAAAGGAAAAGAAAAAAAAATATGAAAAAGAAAAAAAATTTAAAAAAAATTAAAAAAAATTTAAAAAGATCTTATTAATATTATAAAAAAAATTTTTAATATTATAATAAAATGAGCAGAAAAGAAAAAGAAAAAAAAATCCCAACCCTCATTACAAAAAGAAAAATCAAAAATCAAAAAGAAAAAAGAAAAAAAGGAAAAAAAGGGAGGGTAAAGGAGAAAGAAAAAAAAAAATTCTTCCGACATCCAGTAACGCCCAGTAATCTCTTCCAATTAAAGTATCTTCTCTCAAAAAATCTTCTCTTTCGGACTACCAGTCTTTACAAAGCTACTTGCTTGCTTGTCCCTTCACTCTCATCTTCTTGCCAAAGTCCCCAGGCTTTCATCAAATCCTTCCCATCTTCAAAGGAGTAGATTTTATGTAGGGTTCCATCCTTCCATATTTTCAAAAAGACAGGGTGGCCCCAGTTGTATCTCTTGCCGTTCTTAATTAAAATTGAAGTGATGGGCTTCATTGTTCTTCTCCACTGGCTGGTTTCGGGGCTTACATCCTGATAGATCTGAACTGAATTTGATCTATAAACTAGCAATTCAGGCTTTTCTTTAATGACCCTAAGAAACTGTTCTTTCTTCATATAGTTAAAAAATCTTAGTATTATGGGTCTTCTGGTTTTCTTTGGGTTCCCCACAAAATGTACTCTCTCAATATCTTCCTCAGCCACATGTTGGGATTTCATAACAGAATTAATCCAGTCCATCACTTCCCCCCTCAAATCCTTTTCTTTCTCATGTTCAAAATTCATTATTTTGCTATTATTACGTCTTGAATTATCTTCTAAATAGATAACCTTTTTCTGAAGGTCATCAATCACTTGGTGCCGTTTTGATGCCACGCTCTGGAAATCTTCCAGCTGTTGCAACCTGCCTTCTGTTTTGCCTAAACTTGTCTTAATATCTGTCAATTCTCCCTGCAGTTTTTGTATATCTTGTCCCATCTGTTGGTTCCCTCTTATTAAAATGTCCATTTTAGAGAGTACCTGTCCAAGTTGTCCTTCCATTCCTTTCACGGAAGAGGCAAGCTCTGAAACTTTTTTTTCCATGTTGATTTCAGAAAGGAGGGGCTCCCCCTCTTCCAGCCTTTTTAAACGGGCGATACGCTCGACACTATTATCTGATGGTTTATGGGGTTGTCCACGAACCCAGCTCCTGATTTTATCTCTGCCTTTTCGCATGTATAGACCAAGCTAAGCAAAGATTTATAGCTCAAGGAGTCAAGCCGTGTTTAACAGGCCGTTTTCTGCCTCTCTAGCAGCCTCCGTCTTCTCAGGCAAAAACGAAAGTACATTCTTTAGATAGATAACAGCATGTTTACACTTCAAAAAGTGTTTCTATCTTTGCCTAAATCTTTCATCAGAAGTTTAATCGCTATTTACTCACATTTCAGGCAGGGAGAAGGACATTTATCATCCTTTTTAGATTCCAGGGTGAAGAGATGAAAATTCAGCCGTACATTGCCATTCTAGCGGAAGTGACGTCAGAGCAATTAAATGTGATGGGAGAAGAAGTGCAAGGCAAGCATTAGTGAGGGGAAGGATTTCTATGACATGTCATTTTTTCCCCTGCAACATATGTTTGAGTTTATGGGTGGGTTTGAACATGTTTATGAGTAATCTAGTGAGAAAGGCGAGGTGAGATTACTCATAAACATGTTTGAACTTGCTTGTGGGTTCAAATGTAGGTTGCAGAGAAAATGTGAAATGTCATAGAAATCCTCTCCCTAGTGATGACAGTATTTTACAGCCATGGGATGTCCCTTGAACATCCCTTGGATGACTATATCTGTACACATCTTGTGACAATGTATCTTCAGCACAACCTGCTCATGAATAATTCTATACATGTATGTATTCTATATGGATTGATATACACATACAGCAGGATGAAATGGTATAATTCTGAAGTGGTAAAACAGACTGGATCACTTCAGGCCACAAAACAGTTTTTGAATGTTTCTTTGCATTAAAAGAGAATTTTCTATAAGTTGAAGACCACCATGGAGAAAGCTGGACCAGAACCTTTTCCTCATTGCTACGGTTTTCTACTTGCAGGAAGTTTTCAGATGGAGGAGCACTGAAAAATGGTACTCATATCTGCAGTCTGAACTGTTGCAGTATATTCTATCATTTCATTCTGCTACATGTATAGACCAGTCCTGGCCTGAGCATAGATTACTAGTTCTTGGAAACACCCATCAATATTTGCACAGATGCCCAAATGTTGTATGCCCATGCGTAGGAATCTAGTTTCTGTACTAGATTAGATCAAAGGCCTGTTTAGACTAGCATCTTCTGTGCCACAGTGGCCAACTAGATGCTTTGTGGGAAATCTGCAAGACCTGGATATAATGGCCATCTTTCAATGTTGTTCCCCACAGACTGAGATTCAGGACGTATTACCTCTGCACCTGGAACTATAATGGCTACTAGTCATTGACAGCCTTATCCTCCATGTGTATGTCAGAGTTCCACAGACCCAAAACATTGCATTAACTTTCTTTGCAGATTCTGATTTGACATATTCAATAGCTAGAATTTTTTCCTATTAAGTTCTTAATTCATTTGTTTGTTTGAGAGAGGGAGATACCATCCTTTCTCAGTGAGAGTCTTAACACCCTACTGGGCTCTGCTTCAGATTAAGTTATCTCTATTTCTGCTCCCTTACCTACAGTTACTCCAGTCCTATCTTACTTTTCCAAGTTCCCTTTCCCTGAGATTGTTTTATACATACCTTTCCTTTTGCTTTGCTCCTCTCCCCCCAACATTTAAATAAGCTAGCCCTTTTCTGACATCTTCTGTATTCAACCATCTCTGCTAATTCACAATTTTAAGAGATGCCAGAATGTGGCTGGTGCTTAATTAAATCACAAGCCCAGAAACTGTAGAGTTCAATAATTTTGAGAGATGTAAGCAAGGCACTTTGTTGTTATGTGCCATCAAGTAGCTTCCAACTTATGGCTACCCTATGAATGAGCAACCTCCAAAATATCCTGTCTTCAACAGCCCTGCTCAGTTCCTGCAGATTCAAGCCTGTGGCTTCCATCTCATATTTGGTCATTTTTTTTTCTTTTCCTGCTGCTTTCAACCTTTCCCAGCATTATTGTCTTTTCTAGAGAATCATGCCTTCTCATGATGTGCCCAAAGTAGGACAGCTTCATTTTTAATATTTTTGCCTCCAGAGATCATTCAGGCTTGATTTGATCTAGGACCCACTTGTTCATCCTTCTGGCAGTCCAGGATATCCACAAAGCTCTCATCCAGCACTACATTTCATACAAATCAGTTTTTTTCCTGTCAGCTTTCTTGACTGTCCAACTTTCACACTTTCACACATCAAGACACTTTATTATTTCTATGCTGCTTGCCATACTCAAAACAATATTATTGACATTACTAGTTTGGAATATTAAACTAACCTGTACTCTTATGTATGCAGCATATAAATTGAATAAACAATAATAAATAATAATAATACAGCAGCTTCTGCTGTCTGTCCTGAGCTATTTTTCATGGATTTGCTTTCTAGGTGTATTATCTATAATCTAGACATTTCTGTCATTTTGGTCTAGATCTTGGTTGTTTTTCACATGTGCACAGTAGGCCATTGAGTGTGTCCTTGTTATTTTTACCAGTTTTGTAGGGGTATGTTTCCTGCCCCCTTACACACATGTAAGCCCCATCATTTTCAACAGGGTGACCTCTAGCCCATAATGAGAAGCCAGAGATCCTTGGAACAGTTGTGGAGCACTTTGCCTGCAGTTGCTCTCCACAGTTGCTAACAGCATTCTGCCCTTTTGATTACATCGGTGCTCTACACTTTGGTTAATTTCCACAGCTTTTATGTACTTATTATTGTGAGCATTATGTTCTGCAAGTGGTCCATCAAGACTAGTGGAGTTACATTTGCTTCAATATGGAAACAGTGTTTGTTGCTCTAATACTGGACAAACCAAAAAGGGAGCAAATGGAGTGGGTAGACAATCTCAAATAGAGATATGGGGAAATTGTGGCTCTCCAGGCATAGTTCATTTGCCATTCCATCAGCTTTAGCTAGCATAGTCAATATGGAGGATTATGGAAGTGGCAATCCAAGATCACCTGGAGGACCACACATGCTCCATTTTGGTTCTTAATTTTCCATCCACCACATTGGGCCACACATTACCAGGGTCTGTTTCTTGGGTCATGCAATACCAGAGCAACAAGTGCTGTTTTCACTAATATAATCTCGCTAAACTAAAAGATCTAGAAATTAAATAACAACATTAGGAATAATCTATGCCAGAAATTAGCTTCAGGGATTTTATTGCATTATATTCCTGCAACACCAACAATATAGGCTGGAAATTAACCATGAAGTCACTTATCTGGGCTAGATCTTTCAGAACATTGATGAAAAGCCTACACTTTTTCCCCAAGAAGTTTCCAAATATGCTTTTAAAAGATTCAGTCGATAGTAAATTGAGATACAATGATTCCTCTCTAATCTCTGCTTTTATCTTTGCAAACATATATTTATTACCGCACAGAATGGAAGGTTTACTAGTGAGAGGAAATTGTGACAAATGGAAATAGAGTTAAACATAACTATTCTAAATCTCCCCCTCTAAAGGGGGAATTTTTTTGTTGTTTTTAAAAAAGCTGTTGGTTTTTCTTAGAGGCATTTTAGTGTAAGGTGCAGTTTGACCTAGAAATACTGTAGTTTCACAACTGTCAAAAACTAAAGAATAGTTAAAAAAAAAAAAAGGCAAAAAAGCTGAATAGTATCTCTTTTACAGTGTGCTGATGCGATTTCTTTTACAAAGTATCTCACGGACCTATTCATATTTTCCCCTATGTGATCAAATGAAATGGAATTTAGTTCTTTGATGTTATGTTTGGATGACACATTACCAGGATTAAGTTCTAGAAGAATGACTATGTTAATCTGTTGTAGCAAGACTCAAACGTGTGCTAATTGGAGAATTAACTGTAACTGAAGCAGAACCTTTGCTGAATGTGACATATTTCTAAGTAAAAATGTCTTAGGATGTTCCCCGTGGCAATGGGCATTGTCAGGGTTGTTATGAATAATATAGCATTTTATTAAGTGGGCCCATAGGTTTAATTTTCCTTCAGGCCCATCACAGAAGTACAATCCTTCAAGACCTAAAAGTCCCTAGTGGAGAAGCATTTTAAATGACGTGGGCAGAAAAAAAGTTGGTGTGTCCGTAGCCTTACCTATGAGGGTTTTCTTTGTGAGCCAGATAGATGTTCAGAAGCCCTAGACTACAAAGTTGGTATCAAAATGTGTTCTTGCGCCAGCAAGCATACCCATCACAGCCTTTTTTGCCGTGATTGTCCTGGTGTCAAGGAACCTATTGAATGTCGTCCTGGTGTAGCTTCAGGCAGATTGTATCCTTCCATCTCCAGTACAGCCATTTTGTTTCTTTCGGAGACCACAACAGGAAGAGGACAGGGACTGCTCCCCAGCTGTGAGCCAGGGCTAGCCGCAAATCTATATGACAATAGTAGCAATGAAGGGTGTGGTTGGGTGATGGGTTGGGGTAGTGATAGCACTTCTGCCACTTAATGGTGACCAGCACTTTTTTAATTCTAGCAGTAATTTATTTGTGAGGAAAGTCTTTTAAACAATTATACTGAAGGAATCCAATGTTGCGTGAAAGCACTTCTGCTGTGCAGTGAGACTTCCTCACATCCTTCCTGCAGCTTTTGCATCTGTTCCATTGATCCCCCCGCAATCTGCCATGACAAATTTCAAGGGCATACGTGAAGGGGCAAATTGCCCACATCTGCCTTTGCTTATGGAAGCAGTTGCCTCAGAAGAAGAGTTACTTGGATTCTTTCCTATGTGTTTCCTCCCATTATGATAGTCTCCTTGAATGTTTAGGAAAGGTGGAAGTTTCCCGTTAAGAAATAAATTTAATGGATAATAAAATAAGTTAGGTGTTTGGAAAGGCCTTATACATATTAGCATTTACAATCCCAGAATTATAATTGCTTGGAAAAGATAATGTGGTACCTTGAATGTACGTAGGAGAATACCTTGCTCACATTTTAGTGGTATGATGCTCAGATCATCATACTGGATTCATGCATATGAACTAGTAATTAGACCTTTTCAATGATGTCTTGTGTTAACAGAGTTGCAAATAGCTTGTCATGTATCTGTGTTCTATGGTGAATGTTAGTTGTATCTGGTAAACACTGAAAACATATATTATCCCCTCAGCTTTCAGATGTACCCAGCAGAATCCTGACAATAACATTTAAATGACTGCTTTTATTCATTGGTCCTCCTTTGAATTGTTTGTATAACAAAAATGAAACAGGAATAACCAAAATATTGTGGCACCTTTAAGATTAATTAAGAACTCAAGCAGATGGAGCATTTGTTCTTCCCTGCTTTGTCCTGGTTAAAACAGATTTTACTGGGACTTCTCCCATTTCTCTCTTAAAATATTGGTGTCTCTTTCAGAAATGGATCAAAAATCTTGCACAAAAATGAAGAATCCCTTATTTTATTTTTATTCATTTGATACCAAAAGAAAGAAAGGGGAGATATACAAAATATAATGTAATCATGAACTAGGCATATATATAAAGAAACTCTTTATAACCCTTTAAAAACCTTTACAGTGATTTCATCTATGTCATTTTCCCCCACTTTGCTTAAGTAGATTACTGCTAAATAGAGATGGGGGTATTCGTATACGAATATCCCCACACAGGTGGAAATAACAAGGGTCCAGCCCCATGGGGCCAGACTGTCCACTCACGATTTTGCTGCTGACGTGAGCTCGACGGAGCCTTCCTATCACGCCATTGTCCACAATCGATTACTCGCTCCTGGCAGGAGGCAGGATGACAAGCCTCTCTGCTAGGTCGCAGAGTGGCTAATCGATTGCGGACAATGGCACGATAGGAAGCCTCCACGGAGCCAGCAGCGAAATCATGAGTGGACAGTCTGGCCCCATGGGGCCGGACCCTCGATATTTTCACCTGTGCAGCGATATTCGTATTCGTATACAAATACCCCCATCTCTAGTGTTAAACTGAAAGGCTCTAATGATGGTAGACATCCACTGCTAATTTGCCTCAGAAAACAGCTCCCTTCAAAAGTCACTATTTTAAAAATCTAGAAGAAATCCTAAGAAGTGTTCTTCTCCTGGATTTTTGTGCTCCATTATTGTGTTTGTTCATTTTAAAACCGGAATAGAACTAAACTGAAAATCCCCACACAACAGACATCCGATGCTTATCTGCTTTGGGAATCTGCTGCCTCCAAAAATAACAGTTCTTAAAACCTGGAGGAAAATACAGGCATGATCTTCTACTGGATTTTTGTGGTTGTTTGTTTGTGTAAGTGTAATAGCACTAAATTGTATGCTTTCAAACAGAGGAGTCTTGTTCCATGAGTAAAAAGTGAAATGAAAACATGCTGGAGGTGATTGTAAAAAGCATGAAAACCTGGGTTTTTGTTGTAGTTTGAAACATAGATGGTACCAGTTGAGCCCTGATATCATCTGGACAATGGGAAAAATACCGTTGAAGTGCAACAAAGGCGCTATCTGGATTAACCCAGAATTATTTCAGTGTGAGCCTTTATGGATTAATCTTACTCCCTCAGAATTTTTTATCTGAGGAAGTGAATTGTGATCCACAAAAGGTGGCACTGAAATAAATCTGTTGAAAAGGAGTCAGAATATTTCAGTTTAGGTTTGTTTCTGCTGAAGCAGACTAAAAAGGCTACTTTGTAGCATTTGCAAAATTTATCTGAGAGATTTTACCAGTGCCCAGATATGAGGCACCTGTTGTAACATAGATATTGTATATACAAGTATGAGGATGTGAAATGTGGAGAAAAGGTTTGCTTTATGCTATACAACTGATATAAAAAGGTTTCTGTTGCACAGGTTGAGGAACAAAGGCCAGAATGTTACGTGGAAATGCTAAACCCCTATATGCATTCTGCTGCAGGAGATGATTTTGCTACATTACTACCTTTTACACAGAGTTTTGGAAACCACTTTTTTTTATATTTTCCCCTCCCTCCTCTTTCCATTCTTATACTTTAGACACCACTAACTGTATGGAGTTGATGACTGGGAGACTTTCCAAATGTGGTAAGAACTTCCCTTCCACCTTCTCTTCTTCCCAGCCCTCACTGAACATGATTAGCCACGTACCATTTGCTTGTCTTCTGAAGACACACCCTGCCCAGTTTTTCCTCCACCATACACGTGTGCACAAACCTGCCATGTTTCAAGCACATGTGTATGTTGTTCCACAGTCTTGTAAGCTCCTCTTCTCACACTAACACCCCCCCCCCTTCCCCAATGTTTGGTGATATATATATGCTTTTAAGGCTTTACTCTGACTTCACCTTCAAATTACCCTTTCTCCGCTCTGCAGACCTATACCACTCCCCTGGCTGCTGTGCTACTGCTTGGCTCCCCACACCGCATACCAAAAAGAGGACAGTAAGATTCTGCCTTAATTTCCCTGACTCTCGCTCTGGTCCATCTAGGGAGATCCTTCTTTTGCTACCACTGCAAATGAAATATCTTACACAAGCACTGCAAACTGAACTGCTGTAAATAAGCTTAACTCCAGGCCCACCTCATTGTCCTGCTTTTGATGGAAGTTGGCCTACAAATAACATAGAGCAAGCAAGTTTCCACTCAACATTTGTCCTGCTTGATTTGAGATTACATAGCTAACACTTACTTTCCTCTACTCCTCAGTCACCAAAGATTTATGTTCCCTGCTTCCTTTTTCCAAAAACAGAACATGATGCTTGGAAGCAAGACTAATGTTTTGGCTTAGAGTAGAATTAGGCAACATGCTATCTTGCAGCCATGTGAGGCTTTTTAAGGCTGTGTTTTTTTTTTTTTTTTTTGGTGGGGCCCTAGTTCTTCCCCAGCCCCTCTTTTTCCAGGAGCATCTATTTGCCTTTCAAATGTCTTGCAGACCCTCCTGCACTGTTTAAAAGCAAAAGTACAATGTTAAAACTGGAAGACTTCTAGCCAGCTTTTGCTCCAGGCTTAGCATCTGCCATTTTGGATGGTCTGTGTGGCCCCCAGCTCTGGCAAAGTTGCCAGTCCCTGTTTAGAGGTAAGATGGTACTTGCAGCAAGACTTCTTTATGGCTGAGAATTTTACCTCTCATCAGTATCTGAGCTAACAAATATCTGTTTCTCTTCCACTGCTGTCTGTGATGGCTCAGCTGAAGAGTCATACTCATGATGTCTCTGGAGCTGCTTTGGAACGAACGAAACATTTCCACCATTGTAAGAGGGAGTAGAATTTGATTCATGAGGTGTCTCCTCTCCTTGTCATTAAAATCACATCACTCGGCCAGAGGGAGGTCTTTCCATTCACTTCTCCAAGGGATATTTCTTTGATTTATTATCTCTACTAGCAGGATATATTGCCCCCAGTCTCCTTCTGGAGAGTCATCTGAATCCTAGACAGATCTTTATTTCCTTTATAAAAACATCAAAGACCAAATCTCCTCTCTCTTTAAGCCCTAGTTATTAGAAGCAACACCATCCAGCCCAGTATTACCAGTTCTGACTGACTAGGGTTTCAGTCGGGAGTCTTTCCTAGCATTACCTAGAGATTCCTGCAATTTCCTGGTGGTTTCCTATCCAAATATTAAGCACCCCAGATCCTGCTTAGCCTGCAAAATCAAGGGCAAGGGTCTTTTTGCTTATATGAAAAGCTATGGATAATTGTGAGCTGCCCCTGCCGCCCCCTCCATGATGAGAGGGTGAGTCTTTGCAGAAGAAGGAGCTTTATTAAAATAGGGAAGGGGAGAAAACAACTTGCTCCAAAAGTCTTTTACAGAATCAGGTTCAGCTTGATCCTGAACAGAAATAGACTTTGGCAGACTCAGGCCCCGACAGGCAGCTGGTATGCAGCCCTTTGCAGACCTAGGACCTTCTGGGCTGATAACTAAAAAGTCCTTAGCAGAACTGGGCCCCTCCAGGCCAGGTGCAACAGAGTTCTGGTCTGAGCTGGGAACATAAGAAGTCCTTGTGGACACAGGCCCTTCTGGGCTGATAACAGACAAGTCCAAAACAAGGTCCAGCTCCTGCAATGAATCACAGACCCTAGTCCAATGGGTTTACACAATTTTATGGGTGTCAGGGAGCTAGGTCACTCCCCAAAGTTCATAAGTACAACTGGTATGGGGCGTCTCTTGAGGAAAACCGCCAGAGGTTTTGCAGGCAGGAGGTACACTGCCCTTGTGCGGCCACACCCCTAGTCCTTGGGCTCTGACAGTAGGAACATTCGTCCACATCCCCTCCTGGGTGGCATGACCAGAGTTCAGGCAGAAACTGCTGCGTGAGATGGCTGGGCATGGAGGCAGACAACAGGCTTAGTGGGCTGGCTGGAGGACCCAGGGCTCAAGGTGGGAGAGAAGGGGTCAGCCACTTGTCTGTATTGTCTCCAGCAGCACCCAACGCCTCTTTAGCTTTCCAGATGCCTCGGCTCTTGGATCCTCACTCATCTCGTCTTACCCTGACAGCTTCTTCAGGTGATGCCGTCAGCTACCCTCAAAGTGGATCGGCACAGACTTCTTTTCCCTCAAATGCTGGCCAGCCCTCTGCATCTTCCCACTGATCCTCTTAATTTTTCCAGTTTGTCTTTTATCTCTAGCTCAGCCATCCCCACAGCTGCACCTGCAAGGGCAGTGTGCTCCCCAGCCTAGACCCGGGTGTTGAGCGTGGAGAAAGCATGCCTGCTGCGCCCAACGAGGTGGTCTGCCCACTATGCTGGCCAGCCATGACCAGGGCAGGCTCACAGTAATATTAACATTTACCATTGCCTTATATCATTTAGGCAAATGAAATAAAACTTCACAAGTTATATCTGACAAAATTCCTTCTTCCTTCCACATAACTCTTTGTAGTACAGGAGCCCTGGCCTTTTTTCAGGTGATAACCTTAGAGTCTATTGTGATTTTCCACTCCCCACCTCAGGTGCATTTCCCCCCAAAAATCACTTTCTTGGGACTCTCCCTCTTGTTGAACAGCATTGTTAAACACAGTACTTACAGAATAATCAATAGACAAAATAATCAGTTTAGCGATTTTCCATGGTTGATACTTAACGGCATGAGGGACCTGAAACACAAAATGCATGTAAATCAAGTGGATCTGGCTACATCTAAGCTGATATCACTCTAGGACATTTAGAGGCAGAAAACACAAGGTTCCTCTTGATGGATCAGAAACTGTGGCCATCTAGTCATAGAATTGTCGTAGGGTTGGAAGGGACCTTGGAGGTCTTCTAGTCCAACCCCCTGCCCAAGGCAGGAGACCTCATACCATCTTGGACAGATGGCTGTCCAATCTTTTCTGGAAAACCTCCAGCGGTGGGACACCCACAACATCGGGAGGCAAACTGTTCCACTGCTTAATGGTTCTCACTGTCAGGAAATTCCTCCTTATTTCCAGGTTGGATCTCCCTCTGATGAGTTTCCACCCATTAGTTCTTGTCCTACCCTCAGGTGCAATGGAGAATAAATCGATGCCCTTTTCCCTGTGGCAACGCTTCAGATACTGGAAGACTGCTATCATCTCTCCCCTCAGTCTTCTCTTTGTTAAGCTAAACATACCTAGTTCTTTCAGTCGTTCTTCATAGGATTTAGCCTCCAGTCCCCTTATCATCTTTCTTGCTCTTCTCTGCACCCCTTCCAGGGCCTCAGCATCTTTTTTGGATTGTGGTGACCAGAACTGGACACAGCACTCCAAGTGTGGCCTCACCAGCACATTATAGAGAGGTACTATCACTTCCCGTGATCTTGATGCTATCCCCCTGTTGATGCAGCCTAGGACTGTGTTGGCTTTCTTGGCAGCTGCAGCACACTGTTGACTCATCCTTAGGCGGTGGTCCACCAGGACATCTAAATCCCTCTCACAGGTACTACTGTTGAGCCAGGTACCACCTATCCTGTACCTGTGCATCTGGTTTCTCCTGCCTAAGTGCAGGACCTTACCTTTCTCGCCACTGAACTTCATCTTATTGGATAGGGCCCAATGTTCAAGTCTGTCTAGATCCTTCTGAATGTTGAGTCTATCTTCCAAAGTATTAGCAATTCCCCCCAGCTTTGTGTCATCAGCAAATTTTATTAATGCTCCTTCAATCCCCTCATCCAGGTCATTTATGAAGATGTTGAAGAGTACTGGGCCCAAGACAGAACCTTGTTCCATCATGCTTTCTCCAAGAGGAAGCCACATGGTAGCTCTGAAGTGCCACAAGCAGGAAAAGAAGTTGAAATCTTTCCCCTGTAGTTTACCTCAGGCATTTAGCACTCATTGGTATGGTGGCACTATGTACAAAGGGAGAGATAATGTGTTGCCATTCAGAAGACTGAACTCTTATGAGCTTGTCTGATCCTTCTATAAGCCATTTCAGCTATGGCCAAACCACATCTTCTGGCAGAAAATCTCCAAAGTTAATTATGCATCTTTCCTTTGTTAGTCAGGCATTCCCTTAGTCATCTTTGTTAGTCATTTTGCCTGCACTTTTCAGTATCTTTTCCAGCACTGTACCCTTCAAAAAAATCATTTGGAACAACCAAAAATGGATAAAGCTTCAGCTGAATAAAGAAGGCCATGCTGCTAGTCAGAGTTTTGTTCATCAGTTATGTAATGCAAATCGTTTTCTGATACTCATAAAGATTCATAAATAAATGCTGATGCAGAGACAAGAAGACTTTAGAACTGGATACAGGCAGAAAGCAGAGACACATAGAAGATAGGAAAGTATGATACCAAAATAGGATAAGAAGTAAATTTAGAAAGGAAGCGTATAGATTTAAACAATTCAAAGTTGACCCATATTCTTCTGCCAGTGAGACATAACAACTCTGTCAATACCAGGCTTATCCTAAGAAATGAACTAGAAGTAGTTTTTCATATTAAAATATACATAGAAAATATCTCTGCTGGTGGGCTATTTAATTAATTAATTAATGTTCAAATACCTCTGGGTTGAGTGCATTCAAAATACCCTGATCTGTGAGATGGAACAAACTGTTGGCATCAAAGGAAAAGAAAAACCTTAGGGTTTAGCTGAGGCAATGATAGTTCTTGTCCATTGCTTTTGGGAGGAATTAGTTCTCATTTTGCCAGCTTCCAAACACAACTTGAATAACTTCATGGTCTTCGTTCCTTCTGATAATTTCATGTATATGGTATTGAAAGAGGAATACATGCATAATTTCTCTGTCATGATGAGGACAATGTAGAATGTCTTGTCATCTTTGATCAAGTAGCCTGTAACGCTACTTGTACAATAGTTCCCTAGTAATGACAAAGCTTTCAGGGTTTTTTAAAAAAAGAGTTGCCTATGCAACCCATTTGAATGCTTCCTTTCCTTTGGTGCTGTGGAATTTCTCTTTGGTCCACATTGAGTCGTAGGGTTTTCTTTTTTGCTGTCAATAGTGTCTCTGCCACATTCATGAACCGACACATACAAACTCATCTTCCTTCTCTACTTCCTTGGCACCCAACATCCTCTTCTATATCCAAGGATTTTCTGCTTTACCTAGTAACTTCCACAACATCCATCCTTTCTGTTTTATATAAATATATAAAGTATCTGTTTCAGCTCTGACCTTTTTGCTCGTCATTCCTCCCTAACTGCACAATCTTGTGTATTTTTATACTGGAAAAGAAATATTCAGGATAGGTTGCTTTATGTAAACCATTCAAACCATTTCAAACATGCTCTGGTGTTACATTGACCTTTTTTCATGATTCTAGAAGTTGTGTGAAAGTTTTTTCCCAATATACTGGACAGAACCTAGTGAGTGTCAGCAGAAGTACCTAGACAGTTTCACAATACTTGAAACACAAGTTAATTTTTTTTGCACAGATTTTAAGAATGTGCATGTTAACTTTGCTCAGTCTTCCATTCCTACCAACTGTTGTGTTGGACATCAAGAACCATAGATGTTAGGGTTTCTCAAAATTGCCCTTGGACAATTTTGCCTTGTTGATTTGTTTCCAATAAGACATTTCTTCCCAAATCAAATTCCAGTGAAGACACATGAAAGAGCTGCCTTGCCTCAACCTTTCTGTTCCCTTGAAATGCTTTCCCAGTAATTTCTCAGACCCCAACAATGTCAATACATGACAGGGGTGATAAAGATCAGCTCTTACTTTTTTTAAAAAAAAGGCATTCCAGATGTTTGACAGAGTTTAAAGTTATGGGGAAGATGGGGAAATATAAATCTTACATGTACTTTTATATGCAAAAATATTTCTCAGAACTTGCCAAATGCAGTGAATTTGTTATAAATAAGACTAACATTTTTATTGTTTTGTTCATGCTTGTCTTCTGCATTTCGCTGTGAAAAGCACTCTATGCACCTGCTTCTCCTGTCTTCCCCTTGATGCTTATTCTGCAATCCCTTTTTTAACTGATCTTGCTAAATAAATAGCTTAGTTGCATATTTTGGAAGTAAATGTAAATGTTTTTGCCCTTCCAAGCACCACCTGTAGCTTTTTTTAGTGCTCTATTTCACACTTCTTGTTTCCCTATCCCATTTAGCATATGAAGACATGGGGTCCAAAGCCACATGGGAACCTAAATTCATCACAGCAAGACATTTAAGGGGTTTCTTGTGCTTCAGTTTTCATTTATCAACACTAAAATTCTCTCATGCTGTTTCATAACATTCCTCCATGATTCTCTCTTATACTCTACTTTATTGCCTGCCTGGTTGCTGTCAAGGCAGAAGAGAATGTGGACAAGGAGAAATATGAATTAAGAATTTGGGCAATGTGGGTTTTGTTCTATATTCATACAGCAAATGTAACGAAAATACTATTGTGTCTGCGAAAAGACTGTAGGTGTTAAGTAAATCATGTGCCCATGAGTGAAGTAACAATGTAAGATTATTGAATTCTGGGAACAGGCATACTCAAAAAAATCTACATTTTATACTTCTTTTTCCCTCCTCTTGAACCAGTGAATTGAAGGCCTGGTGCAGAGGTTGACAGCTTGGGAAAATGATTTGGAGGGGAAACACAGCTGCTAAAATCCCCTAGTTAGTCATGCTGGCTGGGAGATTCTGATCATTATAGTTAAAAAAATTATTTTTAAAAACTCTGGGGGTTCATTACCTTTTGTCTTCAGTACCATGAAGGTACAGCCGAGATATATAATCCTTCTGCTTTCTCAGAGTTCAGAAACCAAGATAATATTTGAGTCTCACTTATCGAATTAGATTGTAATCCTTGCAGTGGATGCCTATTTGGAGATGGAATTGACATCACCAAAATACTAATGAGGCCACCCATAATTAATACCTCAATCCATGTTTGGAAAAGAGGGGTACAAAAACATAAAGACTCTACTAGCATGCTCTGTTCTTTAGACACGTTTGGGTGTAGCAGGACTAATAAAAAGTAGAAATATGGCAAGATTTAGGATAGACAGTGAGTTAACATGGCCATTGTGCTGTCAACTGGTGCTTACTGTTACCTTGGTAATGTAAGCTGATCAAACTTTAATCAACGAAATCTACAACATGCATATTGTTCCTCAGGGCATATTTGCACCCTTCCAGTACTCTTTGCCTCCACATCCCTTCAAATAATTTTTTGATGTGCCCATAGACCTCTACAGTTTGCTCACCCCTCCTATAGACCAAAACAGACTTCGCTGGAAATATGTGGACAGGGCAAGCAGTCAGCTGTCAGCCAAGAGTAAAATGGAATACACTCCTGTAGCAAAGGAAGCCAGATTGTACTAATCACTATTTGCTGGATTGTCTGAAAGCCAGGTGCAAAGCCCAAAACAGCAGCTTGAGAGATGGTTCTGCCGCATTGTTATTGTCCTAGAATGGCTGAGTCATACATCTTCCACTCCTCGTCTTTAAATAGCCCTCTTCAAGTCCTGGAGAGTACCAAGATTTCTCAGTGGTTTAAAACAACAACAACAAAGGAAGTTGCGTGGTCATTACACAACACAATTGTTGAAAAGTGTGCCACCTTTGTTAGACCACTAAAAAATCAAACAATTAATGCAAGGTATGGATTGAAAATCCCTTCTTCAGGCATGCACCAGTAACTTGTGAACAGTACAGGAAAATTATAAGTATTGCATTCTTCTACCTCAGTGGTTTCAGTTGATTTAATCAGAAAATAAAGACCACACCTGCCACAGATAACATTTTTCTTGCCTTCCATGAGAAATATGTATGAGAATCCAAAGGCAATAATAATAGTGTTCTAGATGCCTCTTGAACTAATTGGGTGGTAAACATTCCATATAATGTAATTGGAATACATAAAGCGTGCTGCTTATATACCACCCCATAGTGCTTCAAGCA
Source organism: Intellagama lesueurii (assembly GCA_037013535.1). Lineage (NCBI taxonomy): Eukaryota > Metazoa > Chordata > Lepidosauria > Squamata > Agamidae > Intellagama > Intellagama lesueurii. Next base: position 100,998,133 of record JBAJHW010000001.1, on the reverse strand, counting down.
CTCTCTGGGCGGTTTACAAGTTAATTATGCAGGCTACACATTGCCCCCCCCCAGCGAGCTGGGTACTCATTTTACCGACCTCGGAAGGATAGAAGGCTGAGTCAACCTTGAGCCGGCTACCTGGGATTGAACCCCTGGCCGTGAGCACAGTTTTGGCTGCACGACAGCAGTTTAACCACTGCGCCACGAGGCGAATTATAAAATATATCCACTGCAGTATATCATGTGCTGCACTTGTTTTAGATAGAAAGTTTAAAGTCTTGTCTAATAAACTACTCTGGAATTGCTACTTCACTTGTAGTAGAAATACTACCATTATATTGTGACTGTTCGAGTTTTCGTGTCTGTTTCAGTGGATAAGACACTATTTTGGTGGCTGTGTCTAGCTGCTGCTACATGGATATGCTGTTATGTTTCAGTGTCATTGAACGGAGCCCTCTTATGGCAGAAAACAGAAAATTTTCTAAACAAAATATAGCCAAGAGTAATAAGCGTGCATTAACATAGCGTTGGGGAGATGCTAAGTGTCTCCTTTTCTTGCTTTGTTGTAAAAAAAAAGGATCTACCATATTTAATCCTTTCAAATACATTCCATTCAAGCAGTACAATCATGTTAATTTGTTCCCAAAGTAAATTAGTAACTTACGCGTACACACTCATCAATGGATGTTCATATCAAGAAAAAAAGTCATGTTAGCTACAAAATTTTGAGAAAGTGTATAAAAGAAACTGTTGCATGAAATACAACACTAAACTTGCTAGATTTTTATTAAAGATTTTTGTTTCATTCATTTTCCCCACACCCCGTTATCCTTAAGATGGAGGGATAATAGGATGTTGGAATTACACTCTTCTCCTTTCTCAGCCACATCATGGTTGTGGGAAGGGGAGGCTCTTGTTACCCTGACGTTAAGTGCCACTAAGCTCAGCAGTGCTCAGTCCTAAGTAAACAGCTATAAGGACTGTTGCCTGAAACAAAGGCACCTAGAAGTAGAACCAGGATAAAAAAAATAGGAAGACATTTTCAATTGGTTTGTTGACATCATCTTATTAGAACCACAACAAGAAGGCATTAAAATGTCAGGAGGAAGGGATTTAGATATACTTTGTAGGAGAACGTGTTCCAAGATTTGAGCATCACAGTCAAGAAAGGCACGTCCCGTGACCCAACAGCAGCATTTCTGCGACACTGCCCTTTACCTCCATGCACAGGTATGCAGTTATTTTATTTATTGATTTGTAAGATTTATATACTGCCTATCAGCAGTGTTTTTAGAGTGACTGAGAAAACAAGGTCAAACTTAAAAAATCAAAATAAAATGTGTGATTAAAATAGCAGTGCAGTTACATATATGGAAGCACAAAGGTCAGCATATATAACCAAGTTAAACACATTACATTTTTAGGTTTGGTTGGTTTGAAGAAGGAAGAAAAAGGGGATTGAAAAACCCCAACAGTTTTGAAAATGTTATATATCCATTCTTACCTCTAGTAGCAAGGATGAAGCAGTGAGGCGATTGTGCCTCACTCATAGTACTCCTAGTGGATACTTCCAATTTTATTTCTTTAATTTTTCATATCAGTCCTAGTCTAGGTAATCACAAATTAGATCTTAGTTCTAGTGTTAAATGCAGTTAAGAACACTGAAATCAGGGAGCTCACAAGCTCTTTCTGCTGAATGAATTTTGGACATATTGGTTTATTTTTTTTATAAGACAAAAAAGCTTCCATGTCTAACTTGATAAAACCCGAAATGGCCACATCTGTACTGTTAGAGACCGGACTTTATATCTTACTGCAAATTACCTTCAGCAAAGGGACTTATGTTTACAAAAAGGATCAAGCCGATTCTGACGTATGACAACCCTTTCCAGGGTTTTCTAAGTAGAGAATATTTAGCAGTGGCTTGCATAAGTGAAACTACGCACTAATGGCATTCTGTGCACATTGGAGGGAGGTGGAGATACAGTTGCCTTCCAGCTGAGTTTCACTTGACACAGACCTTAGTGCTATTCAGTGGTAAATTTTGAATTTGCTTATTTTTAAATCAATTAATATGTGTACATATACCAGGGTTAAATTCATTCTTTTAAGAAATATGTTCCTAATTTCTAATGGGGTTGAAGGGGGCCTTTTTAAAAAAAATTGAAGTGGCAGATTGTTACTTTATATAGTAGCTTGTGGATCTAACTCATGTGTAAGGTTCTTTTGGCATGCCAGCTTTGGCTGTTTATTCATGAATAGATGCCACACCCCAGATGTGTGACATCATGTAGAAAACTGTGGGAGGCATGAGTTTGTTGCTGCTTTCTTGCAACCAAGCAAAAATAACTTTGTTCAGAATGTGGTGTAAACTGCATAGAACATGTCCTGAGAAGAAAGGAGTCTATGGTTATGTAGTGCATTGTTTAGATCAGTTCAGTGAAGCACTTCTGAGTTGCTATTTTCTGCAGAGTTTCAGGAAAAAATGCAAATCCCTTCCTCCTAGTGGCATCTAGGTTTCTCCTAGAGAAAATTCAGTGCTTAATTTTTCCTAAAGAGAAAATATAATTTCTTGATCTGTCAGGCTTCCAGCATCAACATTCCTCATGAACTCACTGATGAATGGCAGTAACTAACAAATATGCATATACAGTGTGGTCACAGTCCAGTGTGGAATGAAGCACCCTTAAATCCATTGAAATCAGTTGGCTTAACTCTGACAGATTGTGGTCTTATGTCCCATGCTTCCCACAAAATTGGGAGCAAGGTTTATGCCTTTCAAGAAAGGTAGTAACTCTGTTTTATATGCTTGTCATCCAATCAACTTCAGAATGATAATGGCTAAGCTATATTCTAATCATGTAACAAGGTAGCTACTCTCTCTGGGTAGATCCCATGCCTTAACAGTAGCATATAATTCCAGTCATACTATGGGATGAGTCTCTAAGATAGACGTTAACAATACACAAGCCGAAATCCAGTAGTAAGTCACAGCTAGAGTAAGCCCACTGAAGCAGTTTGGATTTTATGAATCAACTCCTTTCTTAAGTTCCTTTGGTTCAAATGGGTCACCTCCAGTTGTGATTTACTATTTGATTTCAGCCACAGCATCTTAAGAAGTCCATTTGTTATTTGAATGCTATGATCTGCCTCTCACATAGGAAGACTACACTTAGCCATTATTCCTCCAGCATGGGATCCCATCATAAGAAAATAGGAGCCACAGCATGGAGAAAAATGGATGCAGATTATGGATGAGGAGTTGGGAAGCAGCTGTGTGTATTTCACAGAAGCTGATAATCATTTGTTCGTTGTGTTTTCCGGTGTGTGTGTTTTCTGAGTCTAACTGCTCTTCTGCTGAGTAACATAACAGGCTTATAGTGGGTGGCATCCTGACAGGAACTGTTCAGTAAGCATTCCTCAAGTCTGGAATAAAAGACTACCCAGAAGGGTTTTCCCATTCACTTAAGTGAAGAAGCATATTAGCAAATTCATTCCTTTATGAACACAGATCTTCTTTTCTTTTTGAAGTAACAGGCCAGTATGTGTACGCAAAAGCTGTGTGTGTATGTCGAAATACACGTGTAGCTGTGGTTCAGGCAAAATTCCTTTATAGTAGAAGGTTGTGTGCTCAGCCATATGTGCTGAGAAGGACGATCCACTGTAGAATCCTATTCACTTACATGATAATGTAAGAGTAATAATATAGGCATTTCCCTCTGGTAGACTCTCCTTCACGCTTCTGCACATGCACTGGTTTTTAAATTGGGCATGGATGACTGATAGTGTAAAGGATAGCCTGCTGGAAGAGGAAAACTGCTGTCTCGTTACTGTTACGTGCATGGCTTTTCTCAATTGGATTTTGATCACTGAAAGTAATAGGAACTGACTTCCCAATAAGTGTGCTTAGGCTCAGAGTGCCTGTCACTTACCTTAGTCTTGACTTTATTCATTCAGAAATATTTCTAAAGAATCTCCTGTAGGTCTAGTGTCTATACCTAACTGCTTTCTGGCATTTTTACTCATGGCAGGCTGTCTAAAGCCACTCAGTTGCCCTCCAGGGAAAAGTTGTGTTCTAGCTGTGCACTGCAAGATTCCAACCACCAGATGTGGCATTCTTGACCCCAAGTTTTTCATATGCATAGGCAGGGCAGTGCTCCTATCCTGATGCTCTTCCTCTTCTGCTCATCATCTTCATCTTCCACACACACCCATGCACGTGGCTCTGGACCGCTCATCATGTTCTTCTTGTTTGAAACCCCATTGTTCATTTGTTTGTTGTTCTCTCTCTCTCTCCTCTCTCTCGCTTTCTTTGTTTTCTTTTCCTTTTTGTCTCCTCTGTTTTGTATACCCAGGCAGCCCATTGAGTAACTTCTTTGACGTAATTAAACAACTTTTTTCAGACGAGAAGAACGGGCAGGTGAGCCATCCCCCCGGCACGCCAACCAAGCATAGCGCAAACAGCAAGCGGAGCGATTCCGATGCTAATGACTATGGGTCTAGAGGAGACACTAAGTACCCCCGCTGGCAAAGAGAAGGCAAAGATGGTCTCGTCACTCGGCCTACAAGACCAACCTTAAATAAATGAATTTCTTTTTAAAAAAAACAAACGAAAGAAAGAACAGATTAAATAACTAAACAGAAAAAGTCAGAAAAACCAAATGAATGAGTATTCTTTAGCAAGCTAACCTCTAAAATAGACAGATGTATATACATTGCTACAACAATACAAAACTGTCTATAGACAACTTTTGTATGAAGGAATGACTGTATATATATACATATATAGATATAGATATAGATAAAACACACACATACACATATATATTTATATGATATAATATTTATCTCTGAAACAACACAAAAGCAACGAGAGAGAAAAAGGTAGCACAGATGACAAATCCCATTTGGCAAATCTTGGGTCCCTTTTTTTTTCCTCCTCCCAGTTTGTTTCTTTTCTCTTCCTCTCACTTTTGACCTCTCCTCCCCCCCCCCCCCGCCCATTGCCGTTTTGTTCTTGTTCTCTCTGAGTTTCTGACCACCACCGCTTGTTTCCACTCTGCTACCAGGAATTATCCCGAAAAGTTAACATGCCAACCCAACAGCTTCACCTTCTGTGCTCTGCGAACACTTGTTCACGGAAGGCTGCTGATGTAAGACTCTACTCGGACTGGTTCTGTTTGGGGACACCCAGCCTCCCCCTCGCTCACTGCAGGAAATGGGTCTCCTCCTGTCCACTGGCCCTCAGCTCACACTTTTCTTTTGGTGCTCTGCGCTGAAGAACTGCTCAGATACAACCTTTCAGAGTTGGAAAATACTGAAGAAGCATCTTAGCTCTTCCCCTCGGGCAAACCCAGGCAACAGTGGCTGGGGGTTGGGGTGGGTGGGGAGATGGGATATCATGACATATTCAGGCAGTTCTCTCATTCAAAACTGGGATGTTTTACAAGAGGAAATTTGTCCTCCCAGTTCTTTCTCCCCCTTGCCCTGGTCCCTTTTTTCCTCCTTGCCCCGTGACCCTTTTTCAAATTGTGTTTGTGTTTTTATTATCTTAAACCACCACCACCACCCTTTTTTTTTTAACCTGCTGGAGGGGCAGGACATAAACTTAGAGAAAACCACAAAATGGAAGTCAGACAAATACGAACATTGAAACTTAGGGAAAGGGCAGCTTTCGGCAGTGAGGAGGAGGGAGGAGAATCCACCTGTCTGAGGACAATCTCTTCTGCTGCCAAGTGCTGTTGCCATTATCACCGTCATCGCTGCTGCTGCTGCTGCTGCTGTTCCTCCTTCTCAACTCCGTCTCTCCCTCAGTTCCTTCCTTCCATCCTGGGAGTTCCTTCTACCAGCTGAAATCTCTGCTGCATCGTGCATTTGGATGCAACTATTGTGTCGTTAGTGCTGCATCGATATATCAGTATTCTTTATTTGCTGGTTTGATTTATTTATTATTTATTGTTTTATTTATTTATTTATTTATTTATTTGTCTGGTGTGTGGGTGGGTGTGCGTGCGCGCACGTGTGTGTGTTTTATTGCAAAAGAAGAACATGAAACGAGTAATTTCCCCCCTCCTGTGTGTGTGTGTGTGCGCGCGCATGCATGTACAACCACTGGTCCTTGATTCATCTGAGCAAGATATGGAGGAGATAGCACTATGGGCGACCTAAACACAAAGCTACTGTAAACTTTTAAAAGTATTGCAAGATATTTTTCTAAGCTTTTTTTTTTTTTTTAAAAAGGGTGGGTGGGTGGAATTTTCTTGTGTGTGTTTAAGTTATGATTAGGTCTTGGTTTTTATTTATAATGCATATATATATAAATATATATATTTAAAAATTTAAGCTGTTAGATATATCTTCTGCTTTCATTACTGTGTAGAGGTGACACTGATTCTTTTTTATTTTGGAGAGGGGGGAAAAAGAATGATGACAAGACCACTTAACATTCCTCTCAGCAACATTTCAATTTTTTCCATGTATGTCTCTTTTTCCCCCCTCTCTCTCTTTTTCTCCAAGTGTATCCAGATCTGGCCCACATTCAAAAATACTTAAACCATAATCATATGTGTCAAAGACAAAAAAACAGCAGGAGAAATTCTACTTTACCAATATGTTTTAAAATGTAGATTTAGTATAAGTGTTAAATTCTCTTATTACCTTCAATTGCTGTTTGTTGGGTTCCTATGAGTGTATGTTATACTGCAAGATTTTTAATGATAATATTAGATTTCTACTTCAGTCTTATTTCCTTTTTTGTTTTTTGTTCTGTTTTGGTTGTTTGTTTCTTTTATGTCTTTGTTCTTTATGTATTTCTGTATCTGTTTATTTATTTGCCCCTTCTTGCACCTGTTTTTCTTGTACATAGGTTTGGAAAAAAAAGATATTTTTTTTTAAAGAGACACAAAAGTGGGAGGGTGTTTTGTTTGTTCGTTTTTTTCCTAATCGGAAGCTTTTCTCTTGTATTGCTGTGTGCATGTCAGACACTGAGAGGCTGATGGCTGGGGATGGAGGGAGGGGAAGAGACAAGAGGTTTGGGGGCAGTTTTAATTGCATGATATTGCTGTAAATTAGTCTCTTTTGCTTTGGTTGTCTTTTCTGCCTCCACCTTCTCCTTCCCTCTCCCCCAAGGCTCCCTTCCACCACCCTCAGCCTTTTCCCCTCTTTTCTCTTCCCTTGTGTATAGATTTTGATGCTTCTGTTACATTGTACCTCTACAAAAGGCTGGGATTTCAATACAGAATAATACTAATAATACTAAGACTAATAATAATAATAATACAGCAAAACCCATATGGTACAAGCAGGAAGGGAATTACTTACACAAGACATAAGAATAAATGAAAGCAATACCTCTTGTTATCCTTCCTATTTTGTACTTTGAAGACACAAATACACACGCACACACACGCACACATGCAGACACAAACTGACATTATTTAACAGTTCAAATGGACAAAGAAGAACCTTCTGATGTATCCCTTGTTAAATAACTGTGAGCAACTTTAGTTCAAAAACAATAAATTCATTCAGAAAATATACTGGCTGTCCTGGTCTTTTGTTTCTGTCTGAGACTGGCTTGGCAGAATCTCCTTCATCATCATCATAAAAAAAAAAAAGGCTTAGGTGAGTACTGTTTCAAAACTTTATTAAGCCCAGTTATTACTTTTGTTTAGCATTAGAGCAGAATGCTCTTATATAAATCCTGAGCAAGTGATGTGCAAGTGCTGAGCTGTAGACCTACCTAGGTATCATGAAAGGCATTGCTCACTAGAAATATTTACCAGGGATGGGGACTTGAGTCGTGGGACTCGCTGTCAAGTTGGTCTCAAGTGGACCGGTGACTTGACTCAGACTTGACGTGAGGACAGACTTGAGATTTCTAGAGTAACAGGACTAGTTGGGAAGTGGCCTCACTTCATCAATGCAGATGTAATATTTTGATTCCTGCATGATGGAATTAGGAATCCAGTTGTAGAATTTGCAGTAGAAGAACTATCCAGAACCTATGATCTCATGAGTTTTCTCATCCCATCTCACAAATACTTTTTCAGTGTCTCAAGAACTATTTCCTTTAAAATAACAAGTTAAAGATAGGCATAGAGAGAAATATTTGTTCATGGGATTCTTTACCTTTTTTAAAAAGCTACCTTCTAGAACTGTAATTCCCAATCTGGGGTACACGTACCTCTAGGGGTATGAACCAAGATATTTAGGGAGACATGGAAAAAAATTGAATAAAGGTGGGAAAGGCACACAAGTAACCATGCTACTTTCCACTTGTGGAAACTCATTGGTTGTTGGCAAGGCAAACTCATTGGTTGTTGAGTAGCGCAAAGTAAATCACAGGCACATTTATTAGTTTGTCTCCCACCGGCGCCCGTTGAGTGGCAGATGGCCTTGTTTTTGCCTGCCCCTTTGCCTTGGCCAGTTTCCTGCCAGGAACGAATACTGAGGCAGGGCCCGGCTCAGAGCTGCTGAAGGGAGGAGGGAAAGGAGTGCTTCGGCTGAGTGCCACAGACTTAATTCTGACCATTCCTGGCTTTGTAAGGCCTGAAAGAGGGCAGGTGAAAAGGTGAGGTGGGGGGGTTAATAAGAGGCATTTATGGGGGCCCTGGTGGAGGAAGGCCTGGAAGTCAATCCCTGTCCTCAACGCTTTCCCCCACTCCCTCTGATGGTCTCTTGTATCCTTCGAGTTGGGGGAGAAGGAAAAGGAGAGCAAAGGGAGGGGGTGGAAGGGTTAAAAAAAACACCTGTGGCACCCTGGCAGATAAAGCAAATGTCATTCCATCCTTTGGCCGCTGGTTGGGCAAGAGAGGCTGTGACAAGGGTTTTCGCCCTGAGGAAGACTGTTTTTGAGGAGCTGCCAGTTGTTGTTAATTCTGCAACTGTTACTGTTACTGCTGTTAATCCTGCTTATTGTATATTGATTGTCCTGTAGCCCGCATGTTCACCCTGTTGGGAAAAGACTGGTTTTAAGGAACTGCCGTGTGTTGGTGTTGGCTACTATAAATTGTACAATTTACGGAAATGGGCTGCAAGAGAAAAGAAGTTTGGGAACCACTGTTCTAGAACATGGGGGAGGGGTGGGTGGCTGAACAGGTGTTTGATTTGCTGGCATGTACATCTGTAATGCAAATATATAACCTTATAATGCGAGCTGGGGAACACTGAGCTCATGTCACTGTTCCAGATTTTGTGACATTCTTACTTGGAATGGTAAGTGTGGAGAGAATGAAAGGAATTTGCTCAGGACTTGGATGGGGCTGGTTCTGCAAGGCACATTGGCTACAGGCATTCTGGGCTAGTACTATCTCTTCCACAATATTTTTGCATGTCAGCTGTGTGTTGGTGTAATATGGGAGTGCCCTCGGGAGCCTTTGGCCAGTGGTTCCCAACCTTGGGTCCCCTGAGGTTCTTGGACTACAGCTTCCAGAAATCATGGCCAGCACAGCTAGTGGTGAAGAATTCTGGGGTTTTTAGTCCAAGAACATCTGGGGACTCAAGGCTGGGAACCACTGCTGTAGGCCATAGGAGGTGACCTGATGTTCTTCAGATGTTGTTGGACTACAACTCCCATAAGCCCCAGTCAGTATGGCTCATGGTCAGGGATTGTTGGAGTTACAGAACTAAATACCTGGAGGGCACCAGCCCACTTTGACAACAGAAAATCAGTTGCATATGACCATCTAGGGAAAGGGAACAACCACCACTATTATCCATAATCCTACTGAAGGCCTGGTTCATCCAGTTTGTTGCAGTTTCTGTCACGGAGCCCCTGATTGCAAATTATTGAGTGTAGACCTACTTGTCTCTTTGTCTTTACAAAAAAATTTAAAACAAAAATCATACAAACATTAAAATGTGTAATAACACATAACAAAATATCTATACAAATCATGCTCCCCCACACCTAACCGAGACCGTTTGGGAGTTACAGCCATTTTTTTTTCTCCCTTCCAAAACTGCATTGACTCTTGTGAAGGTGTATATTCCTTCCCCTTTATTAATACAAAAAATACCATGTTTCCCCAAAAATAAGACAGGGTCTTATATTAATTTTTGCTCCAAAAAAAAACGCATTAGGGCTTATTTTCAGGGGATTCTTTTTTCATGTACAACAATCTACATTTATTCAAATACAGCCATGTGATCTTTTTCTGGGTGCTGCACAATGGTGGAGGGCGGGGTTTCACTTAACTGGGGCTTATTTTCGGGGTAGGGCTTATATTATGAGCATCCTGAAAAATCATACTAGGGCTTATTTTCAGGTTAGGTCTTATTTTCGCGGAAACAGGGTATATATGCTTACTTATATCTCCTTCTTACCTTTAATATTACGTTTTACCTACTCATTAATAACTATATGCCAAATCCCTCTTTCCCATCCATTTAACTGAAACTTATGCAATGTTTTCCAGTTCTTAGCTACAATTAATCTTGCTGCTGTTAATAAACTGGAAATCAATTCTTTACTTGTGCAATTACATTGCACCCTATCAAATATTGATAAAAGTGTTAAAGACATACAGTACCCCTAACTTTAAGGAAATAAATGAAATAACTAAGTTAAAGACCAATTGGCAAATGTTAAATATATTCTTGTATTCTCACTACATATGAAAACACCGACTTTCTGATATCATCTCCAACACAACTTGGTATAATTAGTATCTATTTGATTTAATTTCACTGGAGTTAAATACTATCTCCAGACTAACTTATACAAATTTTCCTTTATCTTTACAGACATTGATTTCAGTATTCTTATATCCCATATATTTTTCCTAGCCTTGGTACTTATTTCTTCTCTCAAATCATATTCCCATAACATTTTTTAAAAAATACTATTGATTGTTTGCTTCCAGTAATATTTTATAAATTTTACTTACTGTCCCTTTTATAACCTTATTATCACCTAGGCTTTGTTTTTGTAATACAGTTTCTTCATATTTCATGAGTTCCTTACATTTACCATTTCTTCTTATCCAATCCTTTGACCACTGCTCTATTTGTAGAAGATTAAACCATGATATTCTATCAATTCCTAATGCTTCTTTAATTTGTCCTTTATTCCCCATATTTTATAACCAATCTTTTATCCAAATAACTTGTTTCCTTCTTAATAAATTTTCAATCATTCCTTTCAAATTTCCTGAGAATTTCTCCAACTCAACCATTGGTATAATGGAGAAATTGATACCTATTCCAAATTAAAAGCATATTTTGAAAGAACGGATTTGCAATTTTTTTCTACTATATTCTTACTATATTGTGTAAAAATAATTTGTTAGGGTTCAAATATAAGGGCCCTGTGGTGCAGTGGTTAAACAGCAGTACTGCAGTCAAGCCCCTGCTTATAACCTGAGTTCGATCCTGATGGGTTCAGGTAGCCAGCTCAATATTGACTCTGTCTTCCATCCTTCCAAGGTCAATAAAATGAGTACTCAGCTTGCTGGGAGGTGGGGGCAAAGTGTTGTTTGCATAATTATGTTGTAAACTGCCCAGAGAGTGCTTTAGCTCTATGAAGTGGTATATAAGTCAAAACAAAAGAAGCAATCTATTACTCATGTTTTTCCACTCTTTTAAATCTTCTTCAGTTATCTTTATCAGTAATATCATAAAAAAAATTATCTTAGGCAAAATCTTCATTTTATGTACCACTATTTTACCAAACCATAAAAGTCAAATTTTCCTAAAATCATTTAACTTGTTTTTAATGTCTTGCTTCAGTTTTTAAAAATTCTCCTTTCAATATTTCTAAATTTATTGGAACATTAACACCTAAATACTTAAGAGACTTTCAAATATTGATATCAAAATCTTTTCTCATTATTTCTTTTCATCTTCACTATAATTAAACTACATAATCTCTGATTTATGTCAATTTATCTGTAGCCTCATTATCCCTCCAGTTTCTTTTAAATATAATTTTACTCTACCCATGACGTTTAATGGGTTTTCGGTTGTTAATGAAGTATCATCAGCAAATAAACTAATTTTACATCTATCTTTAATACCAATGCCAGAAATTAATTTATCTTATCTAATAAAATTTGCTAGCAATTCTGTAACTAAAGCAAATACCGTATTTTTCTGTCTACTCGTATAAGATGCTACTTTTTCCTAAAATCATTACACTAAAAATTGAGGGGCATCTTTTACACAGAAGTAAGTTGAGATAGCTGAGAAGAGAACAAAACGGCACATGCCTTGCCTCTGTAAACAGGCTTCTGTAAACAGGAGGCTTAGTTTCCTACAGTCAGGAGACTTGGCTTCCTCCAATCACGAGCCTTATGGAACTGACGTCCTGAACAAACCAATTGGAACACACCTCCTTGGAGGTGGAGCCTGTAGGCTCAAGATTCAACAGAGACTCAAAATGTCCAATGTTCTGAGCCCAGAGGCTGAATCCTCAAAGATATGTTTTCTTAATTTTTGGGTTAGAAAATTGGGGGGGGGGGGTGTCTTATAAATGGGTGTGTGTTATAAATGGAAAAATACGGTAATACCTGGGAAAGGGGACATCCTTGTCTAGTACTGTGGCCTAAGGCTATCTATTCTATTATTCCATGATTTATTAATACTGCTGGAGTATTCTCTGAATATAATTGATTTATCATACCTTTACATTCTTCCTCCAAACCTTATATTTTTATTATCATTTTTAATATTGGCTATTCCATGTGATCAAATGCCTTAAAAATATCTAGTGAAATTATTCCTGCCTTCTTTTGTTTTCTTATTACATTTATTACGTGTAAAACTCTTCTAGTCAAATTTGCCTTTACTCTTCCTATCCTAAAACCACTCTAATCTTCTTTGACATATTTAGTAATAAAGTTGTTCATTCTCTGTGCTAATATTGCTGTAAATATCTTAGTGTCTTGATTTATTAATGAAATAGGCCTATCGGCTTCCATATTTATTTTTGGAATTAATATAGTCAGTGAATATTTCCAAGATAATGGAATCTTTTCACCTTCCATTATTTTATTAAAAAGAAACTTTAATTTATGTACCATCATGTTCCTGAAAATTTTATAATACCCCAGTCCCAAGTCATCCACTCCTCGAGTCTTTTCTGCTTTTAATTTATTAAGTATTTCCTCTATCTCCTCTTCTCTAATTTGCTGCAGTTAGTTATGATTCTTCAGTGATGAAAGAATGGCAAAATATTATGAGTGACAATGTTAATACTAAAATATTCACAGAGACCCACTAGCTTTGCCTAGGATGACTAAACGCAACAGGACTTTTATCTCCTTAAATATCCGTGTAGATGAAGAAAGAATTTTTGGCAAACTATCAAGAGGGTCAGAGAAGAGAAATCTCTGCCTCTCCGCATTCCTTCTTCCAAGAAACTAATAAAGGTAATGAGCATTCTACACTCTTTTGCCCTTCATTACCTCTAGCAGATAAAAATGGAATGTGTGACTTGTGCCTAAACAAGTAGGTAGCAGCACTTCAGGGCAGTCAAACCAGGTAAGGTATTGAGAGACCTTGTGCACAGGCTGATTCCACTTTGTAGAGCAATACATGTGTGGGGAACCTATGGAATTTTTCCTCTTGTTGTGTTAGACAAACCGCATCATGTCATGTTTTTATTTATTTCAAAGAACACAACAGAATTTTTTTTAAAAAAATCAATTTCTGATAGGTGTGTGTGTTTTATTTTTATTTTTTAATTATTTTTTTACTGCTGCCTATTCACTGGGACAAAGAGCCCTTTCTAAAGTCTAGTTTCATGCACGCCAAATCCCTCATGTGATGAAAATCATAATGGCAGTACGTTTGCTATTCATATTTATTCTCAAGCCAAAGTCACATGTGTCGAGGATGGTACAAATAGCTGAGGGTACATCTGCACTACTCATAGCAGGTTGATTCCACATTAACTATTATGGCTCTGTCTTCTGCAATGCTAGGATTTGTAGTTTGGTGAGGGGTTCAAGCAGAATTCTCTGCTAGAAAGCTCTTGTGCTCAGGCAAAATCCAAAGAAACAATACAATACCAAAAAAGGACAAAAAATGTGGCACCTGAAAGATTTTAATAAATAAATATTTTAATATAAGCTTTCATGGACACATCCACTTTGTCAGACATTAAGAGACAGAATGAAATGTAGATAAAATATCAGTTTCATCCACAAAAGCTTATATTAAAATATAATGGTTAGTCTTTAAGGTGCCACACATGTTTGTCTTTTTGTGTGTGTATTGTTTTGTTTCTTTGGATTTTGCCCTAATATGCTCGCACAGACTAACATGGCTACCTCTTTTAAAACTACAACTTGTGCTCAGGGTTCCTGCACATTTAAGAGTCGATTAGTAATAACAATAATTGCATGCTGTCAAGTGAATTTTGAGTTATGGCAACCCTTTCCAAGGTTTTCTAGATAGAGAATACTCAGAAGTGGTTTATGATTCCCTTCTTCTGGGGACATCCTGGGACTGTGCAGCTTGCCCAAGGCTACACAAGCTGGCTCTTCTCCCAGGAGGCATTGTGGGGAATCAAACTCTCAACTTGTGGTTCTGCAGCCAAATACCTAAACCACTGAACTAGTGGTTCAGTCAGCTAAGAGTTGCTTAGGGTTGACAGGGATTACATGTCAGCAGACACAGCTTTTAATGCAAACTACATCTGCTGACATTTCTTCCTCCACAGAACTATTAAGAGGTACAGGTACCCTGTGCTCTTTTTCATCTGGGCTCCTAACAAGTGCAGAAAGCTAGAGTATTCTGATCATATAAGAAATAAAAATTTGAGATTATTACAACTGATGATGCAAATTAAGATAAATGGGAAAGGAAGTGCCCGGAAGTAAAGAATTATGTAGCTCAAGAATCTTGGAGGCTGGTTTGGTTGCAAACACAACATGGTTGTTTATAACAGCCATTCACAACAGGGGCCACATCAAGAGGGCGACAGACTGGATACAATTCTTCATACACCACCATATAAGGTTTGTTACATGTCATACAAAATCCTGATTTGGCTTTTATTTCTTTCATATTGTGTTTATGGCCATGGCCAAAAAAAGCTTGAGAACGGCTGGTTTAGAGCTACCACATCCAAAGTTGGAATAGCTACAATGATGCCCAGCCTCTGATAGAAGAGGAATAAAAAGAAGCATTTCCTTGTTTTCCCAGTTGCCAGCTGTTTTCTTTGTGTCTATGCATTCCCATCAAAGGCCAACTGCCCCAGGCTAGTGCTTGCCATTGAAAATCCACTCACAAGCAAAAACAACTACCTCCCCAACTTCCAAACCCTGCCAGCCTAAACATCCTGTTACCAAGCACTTCCTTCCTTCTTGGATATAAACCAGTGGTTCCCAACCTTGCATCCCCAGATGTTCTTGGATTACAACTCCCAGAAATCCTGGCCAGCACAGCTAGTGGTGAAGAATTCTGGGAGTTTTAGTTCAAGCACATCTGGGGACCCAAGGTTGGGCACCACTGATATACGCAGATAGGCTACGCATTTTGCTCTGCTCTGATGCATGCTGCAATTATTACACCTGTGTCTTTAATTGAAAAAGTACTGTGAGCCAGGATGATATGAGGGAGGCTTGGCTTTGCCACTAAATTCAACATCTGTTACTCATTTGAGACCCTCTTTGCCCAAATAAGAGTATTGCTTCATAGCCCTGAAGTCTTGGGTTATAATCTGTGAGGTGGGCGGCGGGGGGGGGGGCGGTCTTGGGAGCACCAAAGGTCCTGCTAAGGTATTTGGGCTTTACGTTTGACAGTGCTACTTCAAAGCATGTGTGTAATAACTGAAAAGAGGCTTCAGTGCCCTGGATAACTGATGGAAGCGGAATAAATTATGTAAACTAGAGGGAGTATGTGGAAAGTTTCTTCATTTGAATAATAGCATAGGCCTCAGCTTTTTAGTGTAAAGTTTTGCAAGATTTCAGAAAGTGCAAAGTACTGGCCTTGAAGTTTTCATTAAGGGATTGATTTGGATGGGCACTTGCGGGGCAGCTGGAATTCAGAGAAGAGAGTGGGCAAAGAAGGGAGAGGAGATGCCAGCAAGGAGAGCTTTGTGTCACGGGCACTGTAACAGAACATGAGTTAATTTAGTGTTGTTAGAGAGCTTTAGCCTAGGCAGCCTCTGTCCCTTCTACCAGATGATCTATGCAGGTGGCTTACTGAGCAGGAAAGGCCATTCCTAGATCTTTTTGCCATGCTCAGCTTGCAGTTCTGTTTCTCTGGTTTTCAAGAGTCCTCCAAAACAGCATGTCCAGCAGTTCTGCCCTATAAGAAGTGAGAGGTAAGCAACCTGGAGGTGATGATTTTGCAAACAGTATGAGGAAATTAACTCAGGATTTGTTTTCCTCTTTTGTACATACCCCACGGAACTGTTGAAAGCATCAGCACCTCAGTATTAGCTTTGCAGTTAGTACTTTGCAACCTCATTTTGTACTTCCAGCACAAACTCAAATGTGGTATATGGAAATGATCGAGAGAGCATTGGCTGTTTAATTTTGATGTGCATAGATGTTATGAAACATAAGGCAGGAGAGAGAGACTGTTTCTCTTCCTCTCCCAATGTCTTTAGTTCTTTTGAAGGAAACATAATTGAAAGGAAGCATTAAAATCATTGTCTCAATTTCTGTTCAAGAGTGTGCATTCTAGCAGGGTAGTGCTGTTTTCAGCAGGAGGCAACCATAGTTGCTGAAGGCAATGTTCTCTGTTACCCATTTGGTACTTTTTTTTTTTTTTTTTTAAAGGAACTTCATTTATTAGAGAGAGAAAGGTTTCCTGATTGAAGGGTGGGGAGGAAGACATTTGTACTCACTTTTTAAAATGTCAGTCACAGGCGGCCTCTTTAATCCTTTCAGGGATGTGCACTTCTGAACTGTGGAACACTTCCCTTTGCCCTAGTTTGTGTTGCCATCTACTGAACCCTGGAGGTTTCCTCTTTCTAGTCCTCTGAGTGACAACTGTTTGCAGCTGACTGTTTAGCTCCACTTCGTGGAACGTTTCACCTGCAGCTTTCTGGTATCAAACTTCTGCAGAAACTTCTTTTTCCCCTGGATGTTGTGAAACACGAAGGAATGATTAGGAGGGGCCGCCCTCTTTCTCTTCTACTCTCAATATCCCATCCTGAACTATTTCGGGGGGGGGGGGGAGAGAATTGAAAGGAAATAGAAAAATGTGAAGTGTCTCAGATCCCCCCCCCCCCCACTGCGTAATGTTAAGCAATCTTATAGCTACAGGACACACGAAGCAAAGCAGTATTTTATGTCTATATGCACATTTGCTTGTATGTAAAGTTACACGTGGACTTCATTATTATGGATTGGGGAGGAATACGACAAAAAGATAGGAAAACTAAGCAGCCTCTATTAGTATAGTTCTTACACCTGGCTATATATGTACTTGCATCCTGTGGCCACCAGAGGTCACTGTATCATTTAACAGTGGCTATGCCTTACTTTAAGCTGCTCTATAAATATATCCATAGCCAGGACGGACTGTTGTGAGTGCTATTATCAGAATTGGTGCAATCATCTGCCGTAGCCAGACCAAGCATAACAGTACTTTGTGTAGAGTATAGAAAGGGCAGTTGATTAATATATCTGTTCCTGAAGACTAACGGCAGGCTGCTGCTGTATATGAATTTCTAACAAGATGAGCAGCTCTTGTCTTGTAGAACTCCCAGATGGGGAAAGTTACCTTTTTTAAAACATAACTGGCCATGTTGGTTGAGGCATTCTATGATATATTCTCCAAAAAGGTACTTTTCACATTCCTGAAGTCCACACTATCTCTATAGTGGCTAGAAGAGAGTCAAAGAAGATTGAGGTCTTTATTGCTGTAGTCTTGTTTAGAAAAGTGTATTTCTGAAGTAGCTGCACCCTATGATATTCCTTAACTAGAAATGATGGGGGGAGGGAACAACATTAGGGTGATAAACCCTATCACAGAATCTGCAGTGGGCGTCATTTTGAGAAATACAATACTTTTACAGCTACTTTTTTTTTCCTGAAACAAATTTGGATGTAGGATTCCTTGTTGGCTAAATGATACCTAGATGTTTGTAAGGAAGTGTAAGTTAAGATATATAGCTGCTGAGACAGCATGAAGGACAAGGCATCAGCAGGGTCCAGTTTGGATTGCAAGCTATCTTGGTGACATGTGTTGTTTGTCATTCATGACAAACAGTTCTCAAAGCACCAGCGAGAAGTTTGGACTCCTCTCCAACTCTTTCTCTCTTTCCATTTGCTGGAGACAACTCAGAGCTGCTTCAGAAAAGTGGCAGAGACAAAGCTCTTAGAGAGAAGGACTCTCAGTCACTTGCTCTGACAGAGGCCTGTCTGTTAATAATAACCTCCAAAAGCCACCATTTTTCTTAGGTTGGTTCTACTTTTGTCCTCTCTATTTTGGAAAAGAATTTTAATGCTGGACAGAGTTTTCAGCTTTACTCCTCCTCCTCCTCTTAAGAAGAAGAAGAAGAAGTGATGTGATCTTGTGTTTTCTTATTTTACAAGAGTGTACAATTTGTCTTGCAGTTGTGTGGTCTTGGGGGCCACACAGCCTATTTCTTGTTCCTTATTATACAAGCTGTCACTAGCAGTAAATCATGATTAGAGATGGGGGTATTCGTATACAAATACCCCTGCACAGGTGGCGATGACGAGGGTCCAGCCCCCTGGGGCCGGACGGTCCACTCACAATGCCACTGCGGCCGTGAGCTCCGGGATCCTTCCTATCACTCCGGAGCTTGCAATCTGTGAGCCACTCTTCGACCTGGCAGAGAGGCTTGCCTCTGAGCAGTGGCGAGCCGATCGCGAGCTCCGGAGTGATAGGAAGGGAGTGTGGAGCTCGCAGCAGCGGTGGAATTGTGAGTGGACCGTCTGGCCCCAGGGGGCCGAACCCTCGTTATTGCCACCTGTGCGGGGGTATTCGTATATGAATACCCCCATCTCTAATCATGATTCATATCATTGCAGCAGAAGTTTTAACTGTTGAGAGCAAAATACAAGTTAGTTGTTTTTCTGGTCACGTGGTGTTCCTTGTCCATGGGTGTGCAATTGTGGGGAGGAAGACCACCTCATTTGTACTACTGTTGGCACGCATAGGGATATACACTAAAGGGTCACCTCACTTAAAAATAGAGAATTTGTCTTTGCAAGGCCCACCGGTGAGGAAGGTGTAGTTTAATCAGGGATGAAAGGAGGAAGCACCGGTGAAGGAATCTGTTTTTAGTATTGCTGATTTTTATTTTATTTTTGGATATTTTTTTGTCAGTAAAAGATTTTAAACCATAACTCTAACTTTATTATTTTATAAACAGCACCATATTATCATGGCATTTGTTTGAAATGTTTATTTTACTTTTTAATTTATTGTTCTATTTGTTGCTCGATTTTAGTTTGTCAGCTGCTCAAAATAATGGACAGCACTAATGGGGCAGTATATAAACAAAATAAATAAATAAATAAATAAATAAATAAATGTTATTCTGAGGAAAACTGAGGGTAAAATTGCCAACCGGAAGCTTGAAAAAAGACCTTCCACTTTTAAATGGATGCTGACTGTACATTTGAGGCAGCTGGAGGTTTTCCTCACCTACAGGGGTTTCCACCACCCCTCTCTCTCTTTCACTGTTGCGTCTTCTGACTGAACTCTGCTGCTTAGAGCAGGTGGGAGAGAAAGCAAGAGGATGAGCAAGAGAAGAAGCCATGGCTGCCTCACCTTCTAGGTCAGCAGCAGATTTAATGGTAAAGGGGAAACCTGGCATTCTGTTGTGGGAGATAATCCTGAAACTTCTTAGGTGTTTTTAAAAAGAACTCAGAAAGTTCTGTGTGATATTGAAAATGTAAATCTCATTCACCCTTAAACAAGAAAGCAGGAGGAAGGATCCTGAAGTGAATTGGTAGCCTGTGTTAAAACGAGCGTGTCCTGAGGCACTGCTTAATGAGTATGAGGCACTGAGCTGTAGAGATACCCTTGGAGCCATGAGTTTCAGCTCCAGGATATCCCCAAAACCCCATTGGCAGACACAGCATTACACTTCATTTGGTTTTAAAACTTTGGCGTTGAAGGACTTGAGAAGTAAGTAGAGGAAATTAAACAAAGAGTAATAGGCAGGAAAAACAAAGTACAGAGGTATGACTGATATGTTTTCAGGAAAATGTACCTTTAAAAAAAAAAAAGAGGAACTCCACCACAAAAGAACAGCAAGTTACCCATCAGTGGCTTAAAAGAAGTTGGGCTGTGAATTATCCCAATAGTTTGAGATGCCTCACAGCTCATTGCTATGCAAATCTTTTTAAGCAACTCTTTCCACCCCAACATTGTATTCAGGAGCAGCTCTTTCTAGTAGGATAGATGGCAAGAAGTACAGTTCTGTGTTATCAGTTGCCAAATAGGGAGCCAGGAACAGCAGCAGTGGTCTTGCAGAGTTTAGGAGAGATCCTCTCAGAGCAGGACTCTTACTGAAATTGCTGGAGCAGTGTAAGCTTTTCTGTGGTAATCAAAGAGCTACAGGTGGTGTTCTTTCTCTTAGTAGTAATTGAGAAATATTTACCTAGTAGTGGGGAAACATTTACCAAGCAGAGTGATAAATGAAAGCCAGAACAGTCCCGTTTTGAAAAGGCCGTTTATTCAGTCCTGGCTCATAGGCTCTCATATGCACCTCCCTCAGTATTTGTCTAGCCTCACCACCCCCTGCTTTTTTAAAAAAAAATTAAGACCAAACATATTAATCAGCATCTCATGAAGTTCTTCTAGAGAGGGTGCAGCTGCAACTAGCCAAGATGGCTGAGTTGACAGTAGGCCAGCTGAGGCTGTGCTGAAGCCAAAGCTCTCCCAGTTTAGAAAGATTAGAAATTACTTAAGGCTACCGTGACCCTGGTCTGACTTGTGCCAGCACAGCAGCTGTGCATCTGGGCTGAGAGGGATTTGGGTCTGGCATAATTTAGCTCCTCCCTTTTCTTTGGCTCTTCTGCCAGCTGATTTCATCCAGCATAGTCATTGTGCTGGCAGATCTGGTTGTGCCTTGTGACATCAGAGTGTTAAGGGAGTTGTGCTAGCACAAAGGCAGTTTATGATAGCACAATGATAGTGTGGCCCAAGTGGCTTCTCTATATTCTACACCCATTGTAGCTGATGTATATGTGATTTTGGATTACATTGCTTGTTGTATTGGCTGATTTTGCATTTCTTCCTGCTTGTACCATGTAAACTGTAGTCACACTGCTGGCATTGGCAGCTAGCATAAAACACAAGTCTGTCCATAGGCACCTCTAAGCTTAACATTTTGGTAGGGAAACCGGGTTTTATTCAAAACATAACAGCTGAAAAATGCTGCTTCCATTTATAGCCCTGCATTGTTGTGTTTTGTTTTTAATATCAGGTATGTTATCTTTGCCAATTATAGTTAAAAGATATGGACCCTTAAAACTCTAACTTGAGCCCAGGTAGTCTCACTGGAATGTAAATAGGCCCCTGGCCATGTTCTGAAAGCCCATGATGTAGTAGTGACTTTGCTGAAACTAAGCAGGTT
Organism: Intellagama lesueurii; assembly: GCA_037013535.1. Classification (NCBI taxonomy): domain Eukaryota; kingdom Metazoa; phylum Chordata; class Lepidosauria; order Squamata; family Agamidae; genus Intellagama; species Intellagama lesueurii. The sequence goes on along the minus strand of JBAJHW010000001.1, from coordinate 100,976,634 downwards.
CAGACAAAGTTTGGAAAAGTTAAAATTTGTTTAGACTACTGGTTGCAATGCAAACTAGGGTACTCTGAGGGATGCAGTACAGAAAAGGTTTTTTCTCATGTTCCATAAAAGTAAAAAAAAGCAGTTTGCCCCCCAAGTTCTTGGTTTAGTAATTTCTTGGTTCCTGAATGAAAGACTGATAGTATGAATGGTTATTAAGTTACACAGACTGTAGATTTCCTGGAGGCATCTGGCTTGTCGCTGTTGGAAGTGGGATGGTAGATCACATGGACCTTTAGGTCAGCTCTGATGAGATTAAGCTGGGAACTCTGAACATGCCGTCGATAATTCCACTGTGAATGGAATTCAGGATCTCAGGGTAACACGATGTATTTAACTGGAGAGGCTGGGAACTGGGGCGAAGACCCTCTGCATGCGAAGAACATGGCCTGCCACTGAGCTACAGCTCTTCCTTTCAAACCCTCACGTCTCATTTAATGCATGGCTTATAATGGGAGTTATTTTTAGTGCCAGAATCTCAGTCAGCTTCTACAATGCAGATTGCTGCCAGGAAAGGTTGGCAGGCTTGCAAGAACTTGAGAAATGGGATTTCCTGTTCCAGTGGCTTGGGACAATTTAGGCCACTGTTAGGAATTGTCACCTTACTCGCCTAGCCAAAGCAGGTAAGCGTTTCAAGGGCAGAGAAGACATAACATGTTGTCCTAACAGAAAAATAAAATAATTTATCTAATCAGACTGAAGCAAATGGTTTACAGTTGGAAAATGCACAGGCCCAGTAGCTGTCAGTGCAGGGCAAGGTGTGACCCTCTGGATGCCACTGAATAGCAGCTCCCATAGTTCCTCGCTGTTGGCTGTGCCAGACAGGACAGAACAACAACACCTGGAGGGCTGAGCTTTGCCTTCTCCTCACTGAGTGAGGCAAGGCACACATCCGCCTCAGAATTTTCACCACCATTACATTTTCTTGGTAAATAATAATAATCATGTGCCATCAAGTCAATTCTGACTTATGGTGACCCTTTTCAGGGTTTTCCTGGTAGAGAATATTCATAAGTAGTTTACCATTCCCTTCTTCTGGGAGGCATCCTGGGACTGTGCAGCTTGCCCAGGGCCACACAGGCTGGCTGCTCTCCCTGGAAGCACAGTGGGGAATCAGACTCCCAACCTCTGGCACTGCAGCCAGATGCCTGAACCATTGAGCTATCCAGCCAGCGTCTTGGTAAATGGGACCTAGGGCAAGGATCCCTCAAAAGTGTGCGGCTATGTGAGAGAGACTCCATTTCCCTCCTCTTCTGCGCAGCCCCTTTGGTTCTGGTCATGACGGAGGGTACATTGACCTAGGGATTCACCTTGCTTTACCATGTTTCTCTGTAATAATAATAAAAAGAGAGCTCTTTTAGAACAGTGTAATTGACTTTAACATCAAGGAATGAATGCCATTGCATGTGTATTTACTTATCAAAACATTTCTGTACTGCTTTTCATTTTGAAAAACCCTGAAACAGTTTAGCATATTACACATTAAAACCCATGAAATAGAATAAATTCAAGTCAAAAAACCATGAAAAGCTATACAGTAAGGCTTTCTTCTGTTTCATTTATACACTGTTAGTAGATATTGGGCTCGTTCCAGTGAAGCCATGGTATCAGGGCACCGATGACAGGACAGGTTGGAAAGCTCTTTAAAGTCCATTGTGGCCAATTTTTGGGGACATTTTGCTAATAAAATCACTTTTACATTGACACCATATTTTCACAGAAATAGAGATGGATGCAGCCAGAACTCTTTGGTTCTGTTGCTGTGTTTTTGGTTAAAGAGTTACAATCTTGATAAGTAGAAAGAGCAGATACTTTTTTGTGTGGTGTTCCATATTTATGGGCTTCCCTCCTCCAGCTAATAAGTATATACCCACATTGCTGATATTTTGAGAGATACTTTAAGACATTTTCATGGCAATCTGTACTGTCTTAACTGCTGTACTATAGTTTTATGGCTACAGCTTTTTCTTAAGGTACAATTTGTTTTTAATATGGTTTTCCGCAATGGTGATACTTATTATGTACTGTCAAGTAAATTCTGACTTACAGTGATCATCCCTGGGTTTCCTACATGTAAAGAAATCACAAGTGGTTTACCAGATCCTCTTTCTAGCAGGACTTTGAGATTGTTCAAGTTTTTCAAGGCTCGTCATCCACACAAGCTGGGGATTTCTTGGCAGGCTCCTCTCCCAGAAGGCACAGTGAGGAATTAAACTCCAGGCCCCTGACTTTGCAGCCAGGCACTCCAACCACTCTTTGCTACTGAACTGTGCTACTGCCTTGTGAGGTCACTGTGCTTTGCAAGGCAGTTCAGAAGGCTTTTAATAAAGTACAGTAATGCACTCTACCACTGCTAGGAGCTTTAGCATAAGAGGAGCAGAGGCAGATGGTGTCCACTGGGATTGGTTGGGTAGGATGGCCAAGGGAAATAGAAAAGAAAGTCAACATTAGACAGAGCCAATTAATTCTTTTGTCCCCCTCCGCAGTGATGCTGCAGTACAAGTCTGTAACATTTAACATCCAAGTAAATGCTGAACATTTCATCTCTAACATTCTTCAAAACAGAACAGCTAGAGTTCTTGTCCTGGCAGCTAGATTTTTGGCCATCCACTGTTGTCTTTAGTAAGTATTAGAACTTTTTGGTTACCCTGCCGACTAATTTCTACTGTGCAAGAGTAACCTTGCTCCCCTATTCCCCACTCTCATACAGAGAGCTCGGAAAAGCTACTTTTCAGAGTACAGTTGATGGGAATCTTAAACCAGTGCGACTAGTAACTATGCTGGCTTGGGGATTCTGAGAACTGTACATCAAAGCATTCACGTTTCCAGGCTGTATATACACACCTCTATAACCCTCAACATAGAAATAACATAGAGGCTGGACCCTAGTTTCCACATGTAAATAAACAGTTATGTGAGTGGTTACATGTTTGGTTTGCCTTTCATCCTCTTTGCATAAGTAGGGATTCACTGTTCACTTACAAATGCAGAAATCCTGATTGCTTTGAATGGGGGAGATTTCTGGTTTGTGTCACTCTGTAGAGGTATTATGCTGTGCAAATGCCAACAGGATTCTGGCCAAAGAGCTGTTCCTCAAGGCAGCTATAAAGTAAACCAAATTCTTCTTCACCCTCTTCTTACCAGAGTAAAGCTTCAGCAGAAAGAAGACTACACACGGCAATGCAAATCTGAACACAAAGCTTCAGGGGCTTTAGTAACCCACCCAGCCCTGACACATGCCCGCTAGTTCATTGGCCTGAAGCAGAGTGCTGTCTGAGTCTCTCCATTTCCACAGGAGCCAATTAACTGTGCTTGCTGATTTTTCCCCACTAACCTGGCTTCTTTCCCCATTGCTCCTTGATGGATTGAGAAACGTCAGCTGATGAAGTTTAGGAGGATGAAAATTCTGTGTTCCTTTAAGACTTTGTGGAACTCAGAAATGAAGTCCTTTATACAAAGACAAGATTGAGGCTCTGGGGCCTTATGCTGTCTGGTTATGTCTCTACTTAGACACCTACACAGAAAAGTAACAGGTTGGCATAAAACTTACAACTAGGCTTCCAGTTAAAAGCAGCAAAAGATCTAATAACAGAACAAGACAAAACAGAAGACAACAGCACAACCTCAGACTGGCTCAGGCTTTGTCATCACAACCCCCATGTAGTTGGCCTTACCTTCCTTTGTCAACACTGGCATTGCAATATACAAAGCACAGTTCAGTGGTTAAAGTGCTGTAACAGGAGAACCCCACAGATTGTCACAACCATAAATTCCAATAGATTACCTTGGGTGGTCACCATCATATCTCTTTGCCTAACCTATCTCCTGTGTATTAGGACAACGAACAAACAAACAAAAACCCCACAACCACCTAAAAACAAAAGCAAGAAACAAAAACATAACGAACAAAATGTTGTGGCACCTTAGACCACTATATTTTAACGTGAGCTTTTGTATATCAAGTCCACTTCCTCACACAGGTTCTCTCTCCCATGGTTAATGTGAGGATAAAATGGAGTGGGGGGACAAAAATACCACCCTGCCCTCTTGTCGCAGAACGCTGGACCCAATGGCTTCCATTGTGTGGAAAACAACAAAGATGACCACCTAATTCGTAACAACTACTGCTTTTTCCAAAGTAAGGGCTCCTTCAGCAGAACAAGCTGCATGGTTGTTTGTTTAAAAAGGCTTTCCTTTTCTCATGGTCTTAAATGCTTATGAGATATGGCTGCATTAACAGAAGTATAGTTTCCAAATCCTGCGAGATGCTACTTTCCCTCTATTCAGCACTGGGTAGGCTGGTTCCCCTCTATTCAGCACAATACCTGGAGTATTGTATGACACCACACTTTAAGAAGGACGCTGACAATTTGGAACAAGTTCAGAGGAGGGCAACAAGGATGATTAGGGGGTTGGAAACGAAGCCCTGTGAGGAAAGACTGAAAGAATTGGGCATATTTAGCCTTGAGAAAAGAAGACAGAGGGATGATAACACTTTTCAAATACATGAAAGGCTGCCATGCAGAGGAGGAGCGGGATCTGTTCTTGATCATCCCAGAGTGCAGGACATGCAACAATGGGCTCAAGTTACAGGAATCCAGATTTTGATTGAATATCAAGAAAAATGTCCTAACTGTTAGAGCAGTACGACAGTGGAACAGTTACCTCGGGAGTTGGTGAGTGCTCCAACACAGGAGGCATTCAAGAGAAACTTGGCAGATATCCTTTGATTTGTATTCCTGCATCGAGCAGGGGGTTGGACTTGATGGCCTTATAGGCCCCTTCCAACTTCTATGATTCTATGTTTTAGTATATTTTTATTGTTCAAATATTTAACAATACAGATGTTAACAGACAATCCTGTAAAAAATGCTTTTTCCTGTATCTTGCCAACTCACACATGCAGGAAACAAAGTGTATGGGTGGGACTAAGGAGCTACTTTTGCCTTCTCCCCACCCTAATCCAGTAGAGTGAAGCACACTCATTTTACAAAAAATAGTGCATATTATATACTGTGGTTAGTACTTAAATACACATTCAAGCTAATTTTGATGGACTAATGCTGTAGAAGATGCTCCTCACTTTGACCTGTTTATGCAAATTTGTTGTTAGGTATAGAATGGCATTCATCCTCACCATTACTTGGGGTAGGACATTAGGTTGCTGTGTATTGATGTGACCAAGGCTAGCAGCTGAACTTCAGTGAAGAACAGGAACATGTCCACATAGCTGCATGCAAACTGAACCTTCTAGCCCGTCCATCACTTTGCTATATTTGAACTGTCAAAATATTGGAACAGTGTTGTGCTGGCTGGATAACACAATGGTTTAGGTATCTGGCTGCAGAACCAGATGTTGCGAGTTTGATTTCCCACTGTACCTTGTAGGAGAAGAGCCAGCATGTGCAGTCTTGGGCAAGCTGCATAATCCCAGGCCAACCTGCAGAATAGTTGTATTAGAGCATGGGTGGGCAACTTGTGACCTTGTACTTCCTGTTGTCTGTCAACTGGATGGCTAGGGCTGATGGGAGTTGTGCTCCTGTAGCATCAATAGAAACAATATATCTCCCCTCCTTTTTAAAAGGAAGTAGTTGTATTTTCAAAGAGAATGTAGAAGAAATTTCCGATCCATTGTTGAATGCTTTGGCCACTAGGTAGCACCAAATTTCCATGTCAGCAAGGTGGAATAAAGGAACTGTTACAAGGGCAGGTACCTGCTAAAGAAAGAAAGAAAGAAAGAAAGAAAGAAAGAAAGAAAGAAAGAAAGAAAGAAAGAAAGAAAGAAAGAAAGAAAGAAAGAAAGAAAGAAAGAAAGAAAAGGGACTATCAAGTGCAACTCTTGCTGACATAAAGGAAGCTGTTTTGCCAGCTCTCTACAGCTTTGGGGAACCTACCTGTGGCCGGTTCCGTGGCACCTAAGATACCCTAACCCCCAAAAAAGATCTGACTCTTTTTAAATGGTAGTAGAATTCAACTTTAAAAAAAATATATGTTGATGATGCTTTACATTTATATCCCACTTTTTCTCCTGTGAGCTCAAGGATTGTGTACATGGGTCTCCTCTTGCTACTTTGTCCTCACAACAATCTTGTGATGTACGTCAGGCTGAGGATTACCACCTGCTCCAGCTCTTCCAGTGAGGCTGATGGCTGAGTAGGTATTAAAAATCAAGTGTCCCAAGTCCTGTCCAACAGTCTACCCTAAGCAATACACCACACTTGTTTTGGGTTATGTCTTGTTTTACAATCATGCTGAGCCTTTTTCAGCAGTAAACAAAATGCTTCCAGCTCTTAAACTGACTTGTGTGTGTCTATTCCACCTACTTCCACTTCTTTCACAAATTACTAGGTTAGCCACTTCCAGATCACAGCTGCATATCCCATAGGTGTGCTTTTCACACAGAGAAAAATATTGCAGTTTTACAAATACAATGTATGCTTTTTTTGAGAGAGTTCTAGTTACACTCTGTTGATTGACATTTGTGTGCTCCCTAAAATGGATTTATTTTACCCTGAATATCTTTTATTACCACTTGATACAACAGAGTGATAACTTGCTTAAGTTAGATATCTTTTTATGGGATTCTATGCTATTCATGACTGTGGTGTCACCTATTTGCCCTTTGAGAATTTTGCAACAGGTAAAAAAAACAGAACCACTAGACTAATTTGAAGAATCTAAAAGATGATTGATTTGTTTTTACTTGCACAAAAAGCGTGATAGAAGTTTTGACAAAGCAACTCATTTTAAAGCAGCCCAATTAATATGTGATAAGAACATTTGACAGGAACAGGAGCATGCCCTATGACATACAGAGCTGGAAGGAGATACTTGGACAACCATGCTGCTATGTGGAGAATGTGAGTCAAGGAGATCCCCTGTACAACCAGGCATACTGATAAGTGATACATGATTACTACCCACCCAACTCAGATGCAATTCAACCTATATTTAGTTTCCATGTAACAGTACAGTCAGTAAAAGGTGAAAACCTAGTTCACATAAGGATTTGTTCCCTCTACTCATTATGACTACATTTATTTGGAAGTATTTGCTGAACCACATTGAAGCCCAAGAAGAAGTAGCTGAGTTAGTTCATGCTAGCATATCAAGCCAAAAACAAAAGAAAAATAAAAAATATAGAAGACAAAAACATTGTGGCACCTTAAAGACTAACTGCGATATTTTTATGTGAGCTTTTGTGAACAGGTCCACTTCTGCAGACATAAGATGCATCAATTATTTTAAATTTTTCTTTTGTTTTTGGCCTAATATATATAGTGTTCCAAGGGCGTGATGTCTATAATTTCATGTAAGTATAGAAACCAAAATAAATTTCTACCACCCTGCACTACAATCATTGTCTTAGTCAAGTCAAAAAATTAATCCTAAATCCTGAGGTCCAGTTTGCATACTTGGCAGAACAGAGAGCCCTTCTACTGCATCTGCTTCTCCCCTCTACACATCCCATTTTCTCCACAAGCAGTGCAGCACTTGGGGCAGTAGTGCAAATCCTCTGTTTTGGTATAGCTGTTAGTACAACTTGAGGAACATGTTCAGAGGGCGGGGGAAAGTTTACTTTGTCATCAGCATCCCTCCTCACACCATGTCCTTTGGGAAGTCCATGTCCAGCCCTCCGACGCAGGTGCAGCCAGAAGCAGCGCTGCTGTTCCAAAGTCTGTGCACCCCCAGTTGCAAACCATTGTCTTTGAAAATTAGAGAATGTGAGACCCTGGTATACATTCTAGAGTTGCACAGCAGACAAGGGAGAGGGTAAAATATTATACTTTGAAGACAGAGTGGGCATACAGCCTCTGTGAATATTACCACTCTCTGTCTTGCCATACAAGTTACACTATTTCTCAAATGTAGATGGAGACTGGACACAGGATGCTGAAATAACTGAAAACTGCCTCTAGGTGTCCACTTAACAGCTACAGAATTGTGGGTTTTGCGGGCTCAGAGATTGTGTGTAGTTTTCCAAATGTTAAGGAAAGCAAGGATGGGAGCTGGACCCCAAGTACTGTTGCATCTTTTCATGAAGCAAGAAAGCACCTTTCCCAAGACCTGGCTCACTTATTCCTTTCCCTCATCCTCTACATTAAAAATAAACTCCCACACAACAGCATCCACCTAACTTGAACGAGAAGATGGTGTAGCTTGTTCTGTGTTTATGTCAGCTTACTGCTCCCCACACTGATCATGCAAGTAAGGCTAGTAAAAAAAAAAAGAGACATTTGTTAGCTCTTCAGCCACTTAAAAAAAAAAACAATAAACAATTGCCTTGACTTTGGTTGAGTCCAATTTGGTGCACAGTCCTCTGCTCAGAACAGCTACTGCTGATACCTTTCTTGTGTTTCTATAAACTCTAGATTACGCAGGGCTCTAGACTGCTATTGTTGCAAGTGCTGCTTTCTCTGTTGACCTCTATTCACTCGGGCCATTAATTTCTTGGCAGGCTCTCTGGCCTACATTGGAGCTCATAAAAATCTCAATATATAAATTGCCCAAAGAACACCTTTCATCTGCCAGAACAAGGCATGGATTGCACAACATTTTATCTGATTAATTGATTTTTTAAAGAAATTTCTAGTCAAACTAAAAAGTCTCTAATAAATCAGGCAGCTGTTTTTATTAGTAATAAGACAGGTACTTATAGACTGCAAGTGGCAAACAACATTGAAAGTGGAATGTTCTTGCTTATTTCTGTTTTTCACACAAAAACACAGAGGGAGGACGTCTCTTTTGGGAGTGTCTGCTGTGACATGCTTTTAGTACTTTAAGACAATGAAGGCATTCCTGCTTTCTTCCAAAGTACTGCTTTTATCTATATGTGAATATAAACTTCAGTCAGGTGGCAGCCATAAGGAACTGTTATAGTAACTCTCTTTTCAAAGGAGAAATTATACTCTAGCCTAGCGATGGCAAACCTATGGCACGCGTGCCACAGCTGGCACGCAGAGCCCTTTCTGCAGGCACGCAAGCCATAAGTCGCCGGACTACTACTCCCCCCCCCCCCCCGCAGCCAAACCTCAGGAGGTGGCTGCAGCCGCGGTGCTGGCGCTTCGACAGGCGGTGGGCCAGGATCCGGAGCAGCTGGTGCTGGCGGCAGATCCGGAGTGGGGTCTTGAGGCACCTCTGTGCCCAGGATTCCCCCTTCCGCCACCATTTCCGGTTCCTCCACCACCACTTCTGCTTCCGCTGTCACCGCCACCGCAGCATGCCGCCCGCTGGGTTGTTGTTTTTTTGCCCAGTTTGGGCACTCGGGCCCAAAAAGGTTCACCACCACTGCTCTAGCCTCTCAAACATCATTTTTCAAAGTTTATGGTTTTGCCCTTTAGCGAAGGCAGGTGACAACAGAATGCCCCTGGGACAAACTTCACCTATGGTAAACCACTTCTGAGTATTCTCTACCTAGAAAATCCTGGAAAGGGTTGCCACGTCAGAACTGGTTTGATGACAAACAGTATATACATTGGTATTTGAAGAGTTGTAAACAATATCCCTGAGTTTCAACCACTGGCCACTTGCAGGTTTTACATTTTTTAAAAACAGGCAACAGCTTGGGGGGGGGGGGGGTCCAAAGGAAAGTATTGCATTTTTATTAATGGGGGATTTTTGTTCCAGCCAACATAACATGCTGGAACATGCTTCCACACCTCTGCATGCTGCAATTCCAGTGTGGTTAGAAAATACTCTACAATGAACCAAATGTATTTTTTAAAAAATCCTGCCCGATAAGGGTTAAAGTATATTTCAAAGGGCAGAGATCCACAGCTATGAGTTTCTGCTTGCTTTCATGTCTGGCAATATGACATATTGTCAGAATGTGGCCTTGAGAAGGACTAGTGTATACAAAAATGTGTTTTGTAAAATGTGTATCTCTGTTTAGCAATGGTAGGAGAGCAGAGTAGAAACTAGAGTAGTGGCTCTTAACCAGGAAAAAACAGTAAGTCGGCTACATATACTTCTTGAGATCAGAAAAAGAAACTCTGTGGGGTTTTTTTTAAGTCTAACTAAGCTTCTCTCATTCATTAAGAAACTGTCCAGTCCCCATCCTCAAAAAAATTCATGGATTTTGCACTGCAACTGTTATGCCTCTGGACTCTGTAGATAAAAAAAACTAGCATAAAACTGTGGTTCTCTGTCTCAGTGTTGTGTCTGTAGAAGCTAAAGGACAGCTGCTAGCAGATGGAGTAGATACTATGAAATAAGATTATACATATTCAAATTGCCTTTGTATCACATATGGAAACACTGACTATGCTGTAGCACAAAGTTAAGTATGGAGGATGAAATGGTGGAAATCTGTTGTATGACATCTTTTCAGAGGCCAGTATTTTCAGCTTATATTCCTATCAACAAGCTGCTTTCTCATGCTCTTCCTCCTAACCTTTCATAGTCTTGTTTTCATCTGAGCATCCTGCTCAGTTCTCTGTGTTTTTCACGTATGTGATTTTGAAAAGGGAAGTGCAGAAAACATAAGGAAGCTGCCACCTGGGAGTTGTAGGTCTTCCTGGAAGTCGTAGTTCTTCAGGAGGTTCCCTCAATAGAGTCTAATGGGCACCAAGACTACAACTCCCAGCATCCTCGATGCCCCAAAGGGCACACCCCCTACTGGTCAGTAATGTGATGGTGTGAGTGGCTGATTGATTGTAGGAGGTGACCTCTTGGTAGCTCTGCAGCAACTTCTTTGTTTTTGAAAGTAGAAACAACCAATGGCAGAGGTAAATACCCAGAAAAGCAGGTTTGTATACTTGTGTTTCCAGGCTGTACCTCCTGGGGAATTCGCAGGGTTGCAGTTCAAAAATATGAAAGATCACACCCTTAGTGATGTCTTCTAGGATAATAACTCTGCAGCCAAACAAGTGTGCCTTACCTGCATATCTTCTCCCCAGAGGAACCTGTAAGATGATGAATTTTAGGTTCAACGTCCTTGAAAGTTAAACAGCATTTAGTTAGAGATGAACAAATACGTATATGGAAAATGTTATAAACATTTCAACAGTTTAGGACTATAATCCCGTTATGCTTCACTGACCGCACCCAGGCTCTTTTGTTACTTCTTCCCCAAGAGAGACCATGGTCTTCTGTCGGATGGTTGCAATTTTTCCATTTAGAAGGGTTTCAGGGTTTTATGTTCCTGCACTAAGCCCTGCTTATTATTGCAGGATGTCTTATTGTTTCTATGACTGTCCTGGAACTTTCCGTATTCTACTGTTTTTAGCAATTTGGTGTTTTTTTTTATTTTAAAAAAAAACCACTTTTTAGTAGCTCTGTACTTTTTAGAAGAAAAAGTGAGACAGAGTAGTGTTAAATAAATATGCAGATTATACAGCGCAATCTACTCTGAAGCATGGAAAAATATAGTTACATATCCAGCTCCACAGTAAAGGAAATGGAATTCTGTGTTTGTCTTTCTATTCAACACTCACCTTTCTGGAAGAGATTGCAACTGGAATACTGTCCTCTTGTATATGCTAGCTTCATTTCAGCATAAGGTGTGAGTGCTACACAGTGGCGAATGCCAATGAACAAAATCTGCAGATGCCTGCAAATTTCAAGGAATCATACCGTAACACTGTACAGTCCATCTTGTCCACTCCCTCAAACTCCTGACTAGTTAACAACATGGCCTTTGGATAAACATCAGGAATTAGTCTCTGTAATCCAATAGTGTAAATTTATGCTGCATAATCCTGATGATGTCATCAGCCGCAGCTGTATTTTGTCAATGAAAAGTTTCCCCGGCAGAGATGATTTTCAGACATTTAAGATTTCCCGTTCCCAAAGGCTTCCCGAAGATTGAAGGGAACCTATGAAGCGGGGTAGAAAACTTTTTATTAACAAAATATGGCCAGGGCCGATGACATCATAAGGTTTATGTGCTGTAACTTTACTCTACTGGATTTCAGACAGAGTATGTTCACATACACAAAATGCTTCTTAAACATAAGTCATTGTGCACTATACTATGGATTCTCATAGCAATTGGCTACTGTAACAGTGGCATGATATCCCTAACAATTGATCTTCACAGGAAGCTTCTCACATGATTTCATTGGTAAAGTCTTGAGTTTGTGTTCCTTTAAAATTCTGAGAAAGGTTATAGTGTGCAAAAAAAAAAGTAGTATGCAAAAAACATTGTAGTAAGCTTGAAAGATACCAAATAGTTGAGCCTTGGCAGGCAGCTAAGTATTATGTAATTAGTTACAACACATAGCATGGCAACAACTTCCCAGAGTAAAAATCAACCTTCCCCAAACCTGGTGCCCTCCAGCTGTCTGGAGAGTTACAGTCCAAGAAATCTGGAGGACACAAAATTTGGGGAAGGCAAGTAGAAACTAATATTTAGCCTCTGCACACAATAAAGTTGTTGCTGACACTGCAAACAGAAAAACACAGCTTCTGCCTGATAGAATTTTTTTTTATTATTATTGGACAGATGAACTAAAATAAGCCAACAATATAATTATATGCCAATAGCCATCTCTCTAGCACTGGTGGTGATAGACTGAGTGTGCCCCTTTCCATCTTGGCTCTGCCCTCTCCCCCACAATGCAACATACATGGTCATGGCTTTTATCGTTGCATTTTATCATCTCCTCAGCATTTCAATCCTGGTGTTTGTGGCTGGGAAAGGAGGAGCCAAGGATTGGGCAGAGAAACTAGGAGCAATTAAGCAGAAAAAGCCTGAGGGTGCTCTTTCAAGATTCACACACTGAGACTAGGTAGTCTGGAGAGCCATATCCAGTAAGTGCGCTGGAAGCCTTATTGCTACACTAATTGAGCCAAAACTCTTCTTTCCATTACAAGCCAGCAAAGGGCTAGATGCAAAATGTCTGCGGGAAGGAGAAGGGAAAGTGTCAATTTAAGTAAAAACAAAGGAAGTCTCAACAACAACACCCCTCCCAAAACAACAAACATCAGCATCTTAAGCCATTTCACAAGTCACTTCTTTTAATATTTTTAAAATGGCAGTGCCACCATCCTAGAGAGGCAAGGAGAGACAGGAAGGGGCTTGTGTTCGAGGACTCCCCCAACAGAAAGGGGAGTAGGCAGGAAAAAAACAAACCTTCAAAAGCAGTAGCCCAACTCAAAAAAAAAATGTGGTTCTTCTCTAAAAACAGCACTCATCATCCATCTGATAGCGGAGGGTTAAAAGGAGGGGGAATAAAATAAAACTGGTGCAACTTCTCACCAAGGATGATGCATTTAACAAAAGCTCCATACAGTCCCATACGTTCTACATGTCCTGGGGTGGCAGCATAATTGTTTAAACTGTCATGGCTGTGTATGTCTGTATATATATACATATGCACATATACATACACATACACACAGAGAATATAGAGTATTTTTTTTAAAAAAGTGTTAGCATTAGTTTTGCTCCTGTTGGGAAGACTCATCTCTCCTTCACGTGGTTCTGTGCTCCTGTGTTACTGCCACTGCTGCTGCCGCCACTGCCGCTCCCATTACTGCTGCTGCTTGCACTGCTGCTACAGAGGATTTCTGTGAGGTCGTCCATTACGGTGGTTTCTTTAGGGTCCACCAGATTGAACTCCCTGATGAATAGAATGAAGTGTATGTAGAGTGTGTTCAAATGTCCATGCAGTTCCAGTGCCAACGTTTCCTTAAAGTGTGAGGAATAGATGTGGGCCAGCACATGGAACAGATACTTGCAAATCTTCTTCACTAGGGACTCAAAGGAGTTGGGGAATTCCTTGCCTGCCATGAGAAAAAGAAGAGGAGAAAAAAAGCCATCATACTTGGTTAAATTCATGAAACAATACAGTCATAGGAACATCTCTTCTGGCCAGACATTTAATTGCCCTTCTTACTTCATGTGGCACATTCCAGATTGGTAAGCTCGTAGGAGTCTTTCTTGTGCTCAAATTATGGTGGACTGGATATAAGGGAAACCTATGTTTCACTCTCAGATCCCAAAATATATATGCCCCCACCTCAAGTTCCTGTTTGGCTTTTCACTGTACTACGGCAAGCCACTGACAGAGCAAAAACAGTGGTGTACACAAAGGGAATATCAGAGTTATGTATACATTTACCAGTATGTTTCATTTGGTCCATATCAAATACTGTTGAACAATAATAAATATATTTTTCTCCACCTTTCTCATTAAAAGGACCCAAGGGGGCAATGTTTAATTGACATTTTACTCCCTGGTATGTCCGTCCATCCATCCATCCTTCCGTCCTTCCTCCCTCCCTCCCTCCTTCCTTCCTTCCTTCCTTCCTTCCTTCCTTCCTTCCTTCCTTCCTTCCTTCCTTCCTTCCTTCCTTCCTTCCTTCCTTCCTTCCTTCCTTCCTTCCTTCCTATCTATCTATCTATCTATCTAATTTATTTATTTATTTATTTATTTATTTATTTATTTATTTATTTATTTATTTTATTTAAAATATTTTTACCCTGCCTTTCTCCTCAGAAAGGACTCAAGGAGCTTACAACATTGAAAGACAATATTTAAAGTTTAAAATAATGAGTAGACAGTGATGGTTAACATCATTAAAAGACAATATTTAAAGCTAAGACCAATGAATATAAAGAGGCTTCTTACATCATTGAAAGGCAATATTAGAGCTAGGAACAATATGTATATTAAAAAGAAAAAAAAGTCACTCTGAGAAATGGAAAACCCAAAAATGGAAAACACAATAATAATCCCTCTAAAAATTACACACAGGTAGCTAGTTACTGAGGGAAGAGAAAGGTCTTTGCCCGCTTGCAGAAAGACAGCAAAGATGGGTCCAATCTGGTCTCCTGTGGGAGGGAGTTCCAAAGTCTGGGAGAAGTAACAGAGAAGGCCCTGTCCCATGTCCCCATCAAATGCACCTGTGAAGGTGGTGGGACCAAGAAAAAGCCCTCTCCTGATTATCTTAACACCTAAGCTGGCTCATAATGGGAGATACAGTCTTTGAGATAGCTTGGACCCAGGCCATTTAGGGCTTTATAGGTTAAAACCAGGATTTTGAATTGTGCCCGGAAACTGATCGGCAGCCAGCCAGTGGAGCTGCTGTAACAGGGGGTTATGTGATCCCTGTAACCAGCCCTAGTCAGCAGTCTGTCTGCTGCATTTTGGACTTGCTGAAGTTTCTTGACACTTTGCATTGCCAGCCCCACATAGAGTGTGTTACAGTAATCCAGTCAGGAAATAACTAGGGTGTGTATGACAGTGATCAGATCTCTCAAGAGATGGACGTAGCTGGCACACTAGTTTTAATTGTGCAAATGCACTCCTGGCGACTGCCAAGACCTGAGCATCCAGGCTCAGGAATGAATCCAGGATTACCCCCAAACTGTGCACCTGTTTTCAAAGTGGGAGTGTAATCCCATCCAGTACAGGCTGCATCCCTATTAGATTATTTACACTTAAAATGCTTATAAGTCAAAGCCACAAAAACTCTTTGGCTGAGACAAGTCTAGCGGACATCATACCGTATTTTGTAGGAAAGACATCATCATCTGTCACTAGCTTCTGCACCGAACTCATGACAAAATCAACATACTGAGGAGCAGTACATTTAATCTTCTTTCCCCGCTCATCATACCAGTAGTATTGCCTGTGGAGAGAATTGTCAGCAGGGTAACCTCTGTCCTGGATATTTAATTCCATATAGCCCAAACCCATTAGAGCAAACACAAAGCAGCTAAAGGTTCCAACTAGAAGCCCTAATCCCACTTGCCCCAGTACAGGATGCTGCTTTAACCATGGCATTGTAAGCTCTTACTCAAATCAAAGGCTAAACTTTTGGTCATGCAATGATCATCCAATGTTTCACTATAGCAGTTACGATTTTGAAAGTCTACTGCAAGAATAAACAGGCAAGTGCAAATGGATTAGAAATATATGAAATCTACTTGTAGTTTTTCTGCAGATAGAACATCTTCTCCTCTTGTAATTGGGTGGCATGGTTCCCCTTCCCTGCCGCATCCCCCTGCATGCCTAACCAATAGCTAAATACAGAATGTTAAGCTCTTGCTCGCAACAAAATATTAATATGTGGCTAAGAGGAAGCCCAATCCAAATATTGCACTGTATAGTAACATAAACTGTCAGGAGGTGGCGCCATAGCAAAGTTTTAGCAGCTCACTCAAGAACAGACTCAAGTGATTCAGGGCCTTCAACTAGCTGGGCATAATTAGACCTATTTCTAAAATATCTTTGTACTGAATATGCACAGTTTTTAATGCAAATAGCAGTGAGGGTTCTAGTTATTGGAACTGGAGTGGGCAGGGAGAGGATATCTGACCAGGAGAGATTCCTTTCCAATGCAAAAAGCAGCTTCAATGAATGACTTTGCTCAGGAACCTACATCTGCACATTAAATAACATCCTCTTCTGCCTCAATATATGTAAAGACCCATTTAACTCCATGTCTACCTTGGCACTCAGACAGGATTAGTATTATCTCTTGACAGGTTTGGAAAATGACTGTCAGAGGTAACCATAACTACTGCACCGCACAAAACAGTACAAATGTTGCATTGTTGGGAACCAGGAAATGCTTTATACCTATGGCAACTGGTTATCAGGAGTAACTGAGTGCCACAGTATCTGATTATTTGTAGTTTTAGAAAAGATAGCTGTGTTGGTCTGTGCAAGCATATCAGGTAAAATCCAAAGAATCAAAACAAAACAAAACAGACAAAAACATGTGGCACCTTAAAGACTATTATATTTTAATGTGAGCTCCTGTGGAATAATAATCTTATTATTCATCAGGAAAGTGATGAATAACCTCCCTTGACTATTTAACAACCTCCCCTTGACTATTTAGGAGTAGGTATTCAGCCAAACCTTCTTGTCCTTAAATGTGGTACAAATTATCACCATTTAAGTCCATCAGTCTCTTACTAAATTCTGTTTGAAGAGTACATTCATATTTCTGATTCCACAAATGGATGTTTATAATGACCTTTAGTTTTAAGGAGCAGGGTTCACAAGCAGTAAAATTCCATTTCTAGCAACGTTTACCATGAGCAATTGTAGTTAACAAAGTCACTGAAATATAGACAATAAAGAATTTGGCTCTTTGGAAAGTATTAAAAGCAGTATCAGTCCAAACGAAGAGTGGAGGAATATTTCCCAATTCACTCTGCTGGGATGGCAAGGACTGCCAGCACTAGTGAGTCACTGAGGAAGCCATAAAATCAGTCTAGGCTGTGTGTTCCAAAAGGGCAAGGTTTCCTTCCTAACTTCAAGACTAAGCACCTCTTGCATAATTGTTTGGAATTCATCAGACTGCTATATTGTGCCCATGAATCTGCTTGCTATCAGACATTCCTCAGCCAATAAGTTTTCAGGAAAGGATTAAAGAGAATTATTCCAATAGACATGTCCTATCTTTGACCTGACTGCAAAGTTTATGTTTTCAATAATCGCAGACAGAGTGAGCTTAAATGACTACCCAAGCATGACCCTCACATATCATGTTTGAGTCAATCTCAGCCTAAAGTACTGAAATAGGAGGAGAGTCAGTCACATGTCAATCTTAGGTTAGCATCATCAAAGTAGACATTCCTGAAGTTGCTTCAAAATGGAAAGATTGAGCAACAACAAAAGAGTGCTTTAAGAGCTCATGAATTTTGCATGTACCATATAGCAACCATATTAAGGGCAAAAGAGCCCTTATTATTTTCACAGATCAATAGACAAAATCTCTAATGAAGTGTGTTCCATTCAACTCTAAGTAGCCAAGATACTATGAGCTCTGTGGATTCAAGGCTGGATATCTTGTCTCCTTAGCCACTGGCAACAGTTCATCACAGTAGCAGCTGCATTTTAGAAGCTCTATACAGGTTAGGGCCGCTAAATCACAATTTTTATCTAAGGGCATTGCATACTCTTCATTACCATAGAGGGTATTCCCCATGTAGCTGCTATTCTAAGCCTCACTGAACTCTCCTTAGTCACCGCTAAGGAGTTAGCAAAATAAAGGAGGAAAAACACACAACATATTGTAACACTTTAATGACTACCAATTTTATTTCAGTGTGAGCTCATGTGGAATTTGATCCAGGAAAGCTCACACTAAAATAAAACTGGTAGTCGTTGCAGTGCTAGAATATTTTGGGAGTTTTCTTCAGCCCACTTTTCTTTCGCCAATGTTCCGAGACAGACTAACACAGCTCCTTCTTTAAAAATTACTGCTATTGAGTGACACTGATTCTTTCCCAGGATCTGTGTTGTGTGTTCTGCACTGTCAAGTCAGAACCAACTTATAGTGACCCTAACATAGTTTTCAAGGTAAGTGAAATATTTAAGGATTAGTTTTAACAGTTCCACTCCCCCAGTGAGTTTCCATGGTCAAGCAGGGATTCGAACCCTGTTCTCCAGAGTCTGAGTATGTCACTCTATCCACTACACCACACTGGGAATCAGGACCTAGGTAAAGAGATTTATCTAGCAGGGGGTGGGCTGGAGGGAAGATAGTCCACCTGTCATGCCCATATTTGCCAAGAATACAGTGGAAAGGAGAATTTTTTGATCAGATGTTGGCATACATGCACTACTTTTAACACTGCCATTTTCAGAACCAGGGTCAGAATTTGAGAGTAAGTACATGGAATCCACGGTACTCACTTGCTCAGCAACATCAGAGGCCAAGATTTATGAGGTTTGTGTTTTTGCACAGCACACCTTTGCAAAGGTCAAACCACGGTACTCCAGGTAAAAACATTTTAGAAGTTCAAGAGGCCAAAAAGAGGCAAAACTGCCTTCTAGCCCTGACAGTATAACAGGAAAGACTTGCTTGGGACAAACAGTAGAAGTGTCCATATTAGCAAAACAGAAATCAAAGATATGTTTAAAAGCTATATGAAATTGCTACCAACAAAGATAGTGGCCGGAATCT
This sequence comes from Intellagama lesueurii, assembly GCA_037013535.1. Taxonomy (NCBI): domain Eukaryota; kingdom Metazoa; phylum Chordata; class Lepidosauria; order Squamata; family Agamidae; genus Intellagama; species Intellagama lesueurii. Next base: position 100,957,722 of record JBAJHW010000001.1, on the reverse strand, counting down.
TTTTGCACGGCAAAAGAACACGGTGTAACTTCTGGAAGCAAATTGCCGTAAGATAAGAAATCAATGTAGACGTTGTCTGCTGCATACTGAGTCACATGTTTTGTAAGACATTTCTTATGGCAATTCGCCTCTAGAAATTGCATCATTTGCATAACTGCACCACGGGATTTCAGCCAGTATGTTTTTCAGTTCTTAAAAAAAAACAAAACCCTCTGTCTTGTGAATGTGGGATCATGTGCTTCTGTATCCATGATTCAAAATACCAGGAAATGGCCCAATATTGCTGCGCAATATCATGCCAGCGTTGCCAGTAGGAAAAAGGATGCCAAGCTTTACATAGCCAAGGGTAGCCAGAATGTTGACAATATCAATGGCAGCAGTCAAGACGGTCTACAGGATACCTTCTTCTGCTTACTACCATTCACAAAGTGACACCACACAAGGGAAAATCCCAAAAGCTGACTCCTTTTTTCATCAGTTAACCATCTTTTATGCAAACGCAAAGCATTTGTCAGGGCTGTTTTTCAACACGAATGAATGGCAGTGAACACAAGAAGGTATCCTGACTGTTGTCATAGGTGTTGTCAATGTTCAGGCTGCCCTTTGTTATGTAAAGTTTAGCATCCTTTTTTCTGCTGGCAATTCAGGAACAAATTTGTCCAACAATATTGGGCCATTTCCTGGTATTGTGAATTGTGGATACAGAAGCACAATATCCCACATTCATAAACCAGACGTTTTTTGAAGAATTGGATTTCCTGGCTTTTTTAAATGGAAGTTTAAGCGCACATACACTACACACAAATTCCAACAGAAGCTTCTCTCATTACCCTGTGCTAGAGGATCTCAAAAGATGAACACATGACCTGTACTATGGCTGCTGGAAGATGGGAGAAACAAGACCAGCTGGGATGTGGATGTAGTCCCTCATTGGACTTGATGAAATGGTGAAGCAAAACCGTGAGTAGATACAAAACAAACGATGAGAAACACACACACCCTTAAACCTCTCAGGTAAACTAATGCTGCCATGCCCATTTGGCAGAATGCAGACTAGAAAGCTATCTTTCAATTTCCAAACCATTTTTGGGGGGTAGGCAAGCTAAGGAAGAAAAGCTATATTGGACCAAAAGCTCTGTGAACCTGTTTTGTGCATGTTTTCCAGAAAATGTCCTCTTGCCTTTTGAAATTTAAAAAAGGAAGGGCCTGGAGTTAGCAAAGATTGTCACTGGAAACCAAGGTCAAAATCATCCATACTACGTGAAAGACAGGGAAGAAAGATGGGGAGGGAGGAATAAACTTATTTGATATGTGGTGTTGTAGGAGAGCCTTACAGATACCACAGCCAGCCAGAAAGGCAGAAAATTGGGTGCTCAATCAAGTCAAGCCTGAACTCTCACAAGATCAAAAATGAGTAAATTGAGGCTATCCTACCTTGCATATGTAATGAGAATACAGAATTGACCAGAAAAGACAATATTGCCAGGAAAGGGGAGGGAGGAGCAGGAAAAGATGAAAACCTAACATGAGATAGGTTGACTCCATAAAGGAAGCCACAGCTGTTAGTTTTCAAGACCTGAGCAGAACTTACTGGGAAATAAAATATTGTTAGGAAGGGGGGGGGGGGGGCGTAGGAAGAGGGATCAGCCTAACATGAGATGCTGTTGATTTGCAAGACCTGATCAGAGCTGTTAATGACAGGACATTTCGGCAATCATTAACTCATATAGTCACTACACATCAGAAGTGACTTGATGGCACATAAAATCTTTTGAGTTTTGTCTTTTATTTTTATTACCAGAAAAATGTATAGTGACAAGACAGGTGGAATGGTTGTGATTATGACAGGATACAGGTACCAAAGTTCTGCTAACATCAAGTAAGACTATCCCCAGCCACAAAGTAAAAAACAGTAATTTCATAGCTTAAACAAGCAAGTTTTTGAATATTTGTCCTCTATTTTTTTTATTATCTTTTAAAATACTTTTACAACCAGACATGGAATCCCTTTGCCAGCACTAATGCCTGTTTGACAAGGAAAGTGTTAAAAAATTCTCTTCCTGAAAGTTCAGACTGCCCCAGACCTGGAGCTGATTTTTCTTTTGAAGACTTGTGTCAGGAGCTTTATCTCAGAAACCCTGAGAGAATGTTTACTGAAAGCACTCAGGGCTGGGATAAACACAACAGCTCTGTGAATTTTAAATGCATAAATGCCTTGATTATGTCTTACAAAACTATATGCTAATTCCCTGGAGACACATTGCCAAATGTCCCTTTCTGGAGGACTGTTACTCCATTACTTTCTTTAAAGCAAGACTATTTAAAAAAAACTCCAAAGAAAACCTGTCTTTTGATTGTTTCTGTGACCTTTCATTGCACTCCAAACATCTCCCTTTCCAGCCCATGAAACTGCAATAATGTATCTACTCCAGAACAATCTTACTGGTATGCATGTTCCACACATGTTTAGCCTTATAAAAAAAGTGTTTTTTCCCTTTTGAAAGACCTTTTTTGAGGATCAATATTTCAGCTCCTATGACCTAAATTTCTTTCAAATTAAAAAAAGTGGGTGGAACCAGCCATTCTCTTTCAAAATAAGCAAGATTAGTTGTTTCAATTTGTGTGGGCTATTTTAAATCTAGGGATGTTTAAAGGTTGCTTGCTTCTACATGGACAGGGGAAAGTTTTACTTTTAAAAAATCATTAAATTGAAAACCCTTTGTCCAGGCTTCTCCAAACCTGGCACAGAGCAAGAGCAGGCTGTCTACTACATCTATACCAAACTTTGTACTGATCCAAAGTCCATTTTCAAAGTTATAATTTTTCGTTAGGGCTGTCCCCATTTTTAGAACTGTCTTGTAGAATGTTAGTACTTTACTGTGCTGCACACAGGTGCACTCTTAAGCAGCTATAATAGGATCAGTTATCTCCTGAGTTACAGGTAAAAAGCCAGTGACTACCAAATCACATCAGGCAACTTAACAACTATCAGACTGTTGTTTATAGCCATCAGACTGCCATTCACTATTGATGAGTGAAACGGGAGACACATTTTTTTTTAATTTGGACCACAGGGCTCCCCTTTATTTCAATGAAAGGCAGACAATGGGCAAAATCAAAGCAAAATAGAAGCACAGCAGCTTGAGAACATGTCCTCCAAGTCTTATGCATTTTGCTTATGCTTGCACAGAAGCAGCTAGCTAGCAGGCAAGTACCTCCTTGTCCCCAAACTGGAAAAAGACAAAGAGATCATTCAAGATAAAATATCAAGCAGTAATATTAAACAATGGAAAGCTGTACAGGAGTTTGCAAACATGATTGCTCACCTACTCAAGGGCACAAGAGAAACAGCAACTTGGTTTCATTTTATCATAACAACACTGCACCCAGATGCGATTTCCTGTTACCCAGCCTCAAGTTCATTTTCCCACAGAACTGCAATAATGACATGGATGTATTCAATTCTACTGATGAAGCTCTGCCCTTAATTAACACAGATTAACTGATGGCATTAAAACTGTCCTAATACTCTCCTTTCTATGATCTTCCAAAATATCCGCAACATTCTATCTTGTTACTGGCTAATATTTAAGCCACAGAATTCTCTTTATTTCTTTTATTTCAAGTATTTACATTCCACTTTTAGTCAATTCAAAAATGAATCCTCATTCTTCCATGGCAGCATTAAGATTAACTCTCCCACAAGGCTCTAGCAAACCCAGGTCTGCTGTCTACTCAGATGTCAAAAATTAAAGCTTCTCCAGACATACTGTACTTCAGGGTTAGAAATTCTATGGATCACCGAATGAACCAGTATGGTTTAGCAGACAAGGCCCTGGCTTTGGACGAGGGGAAATCTGCAACAAAGCAAAATGACTGGCTCACAAACCACCCTCTCTCTACATAATCCTGCCCCTTCTTGCCTTAGAGGATAAAACAGGATTATCCCCATCTATACTACACTGAGCCCTTTAAAGAACAGAGTGACATAAATAATAAGTGAATATTTTTATAGTTTGCCAGATATAAATGCAATGAAATAGATGCAAGCATATAGAATAAAGTAACTGTGGTTTTGACAGATTTCATACACACAAGTGCAATCCATATATGACACTAGGAATATTGATACTGGCCTTCAGCACGTTTTTCGACATTAACTCCCTCCTGCATATGTTTACATGTATGATTCTTTAAACTTGTGGAAAAAAAATGGGTCTCTGAATGCATAATGACCCACTGTTATCGTCACAGACAAAGTATGTTTCTGGCCGACCATGCACCAAAAGGTGAAGAAAGCCAGGAGACAGAATGGAACAATGAAGGCGGGTAAGATATGGTAAGGGAACTTCCCCAGACTCTTACAGCTTTTATCTTGTTGCATTTCTCAACTGCAGTCTGCACTGGCCATGTGTACAAGACACTGCTCAAAAGCATTCTGGGTGACTTCAACTATGACTCATTTAGGTGCTTTATAATCCCAACACTTTCTTTTCTTCAGCCACATTATTCTTCTGTGTTTTTCCTGATGTTCTACTTCCTTAAAGTTGTATGAATCAGTACTTGCAACACCTAGGTACATGCAAATAGTGATTCAAATGAAGAGAACTACACCACTTCAGTCTGCAAGTGAGCATGCACATGATCAAAGAGCTCCCCCACTGAAAACGAAACGTCATGGAAACAAACAATCAGGCTGTCAAAGAGACAACTATACTAAAATGTCTCCCTGGCATTACTGCAGTTAGAAAAACAAAAGAAATAAAGTTGTATGGTTCAAGTGCAAATTACAGAAACAGGGTTGCATAATACCTCTAGTGAACCACTAAAATATTATTTAAAAAGTAAGCTTTCGAGTTCTGCAAGATCTTAATTAGACTCTGTGATCTTATTCTAATCTCAGAACTTCAGCTTTGGAACTTGCTCTTTAGGATCTAGCCAGGATGGTTTTTTGGACTTTTGGTTTCTCTCTGCCACCAAGCTCCGGAAGCCCAGTAGGACTTGACATTTTATCTTTTTATATTTTAGTGGTCCAATAAAGATATTTCCTGTTATTTTATTTGGAGACATTCAGTCATTTATACCTTAATCCAGAGTCAGAGGTGGTGGAGTCTAAATACAGATGTATTATCTTCTGTTTGTGAAAAATGGAACTGACCAGCACAAAGTTAAATAAAATCTAGTATATATGTTCAAGAACACACTCCATGTTTGCAGGAGATATACACAGCCCATTAAAAAAAATGAAAGGAGAAAGGAAAGATATGACTTGAACATTGAGATACTATAATAGAATACCACAGGAATGTTTACAACATCAATTCCCACACTTACTATCAAAACAGGGATGGGTGGTTTTCAAAATATATTGTAATGCAGTATGTGCCTTGGAAATATTCTGTATTTCATGTTGAAACAAAACTGTCTTCAAGGGTTTGAGGAGCAGACACAGCTTCTGGAAAACTATGCTCTACCAGTTCCAACATGCTGTATAAATATTTTTTTAAGGAAGATTATGTGTCTAAGAACTCCCATAGGTCAGCAATGAGGTATCTGTGGTGTTCCAGATGTTGGTGGACTGCAGTTCCTACTGGTCCCAGCGAGCATAGCCAGTGATGACTGTAGTCAAGGATTGGACCACAGATCCCTACTCCTTCAATAGGGCATATAAACTATCAGGCTATATCTGCTTCAAGCAAAAGATGGGTTTTAAGGAGAAGGGGGGAAAGCCAGTAGTGTGGAGAGCTACTTGTTCAGGGTCCCAGCCAGCCAGTCACACTTTCTTTCATTCCCACTCCTCTTCTCTCCCATTTTCACCTTTTCTCATCTTTATCAGTTAACCAGCATGCCCATAGCCACTAGGCATGCTTATTAGGCTGTTTTGAGGATTTCTTCCTGCTTAAGAATTTTTCTCATAAAAATCTGTTGTACCTCCACAAGTCACTGGGGTTTCTCCAGGCTTGCTGATCCCTTATGTGTGAATGGTGCTACACCAGGAGGGACCAACTGGATAGTGAAGAGGCACAACGCCACTTTAAGGAGACTAGTCATATAAGCAAAGTGACAAAGGAGGTAAGTGGCTTTAGTAGCAGAATATTGGAGAGATATGAGGGGACCAAGGTGAACAAAAGGTACCTGGATGTTTTGAATTTTACTACTGAAGAAGGCAGCAAAGTCTTGGCAGTGATCAAGGAAGGGGTAGGTGGTAGGATAGGCCTTTGTAGGGCCATCGGAAGTCAGGCATCAAAAGTAGAGAAGAGGCATTAAGGATTGATACAAGTGGGGTTGATCAGTAGTGGTGTTACATGGCAGATGAGAATATGACATTCTGTATGAGTCAAGCAATTCTTTTAGTCCTCTCCAGAGACATTCAGCTGTACAAAAACATAAACTAAGTCATAAAATGGAAGCAGTGGAACAGGGAGGACTGGAGATGGGAAGAGTGATGAGAATGTTTTTTTTACCAGAGCAACCCCCCTGTGAGTTTCCATGGCAGAGATGAGGAATCAAAACGAGGTCTACTGAGTCGTATTCCATTATTCTATCTACTACAACACACTGGGTATCCATAATAATAATAACTGTTATGTGCCATCAAGTCACCTCCAATTTATGATGATTCTATGAATGAGTGATCTCCAAAATGTCCTGATCTCAATGGCCCTGCTCTGCTGTGGCTTCGGAGCGAATCCATCTCATATTTGGTCTTTTTATTTTTCTGCTGCATTCAACTTTTCCCAGCATTAATAATAATTACCTGCTGTCAAATCAATTGCAACTTGTAGCAACCTCTCCCAGGGGTTTAACTCAATGAACTATCCAGCCAACAGCTATTCCCTGACTCATCCCAAAAAGTCTCCTTTCTATCTACAGGCTAGAAATATTGCTGAAAATTGTGGAAAACCCATTGTGGAATTAAAGTCTCCATCACTTGTCTTAACTTTTATTATACTTGTCTAAGTTCAGTAACATACAGAGTTATTTGCATTACATTTTCTTTATGGGTTCTGTGCTAACAATGTTTCATTCTCAGACAGTTCGTTATTTTTAAGAAGATCTGATCAACTTCAATTGAGAGAACAGTCGAGAAACATGGCATTGTTTACTTCTTGCAAAAACACCAACTCATGCTCACAATGCTAGAGTTCTGGCAGCTATATTAATTGGAAGCTGCCTGAAGAATGGCCTGCTGCCCAATGCTCATTTCTGAGGTAAAAAAGGCACCTCCGTGTTATGCCTCAAAACTTGCCTTCTCTTCTCTCATACTGTTCCTTCTGGTATTTCATTAACACTAGAACAGAAGGCATGGGAGAAAACAAAATGTATTTCTTTCAGATCAAGAGGGATATTCACATATTTCTAAATGAGGACTTTTATGAAATTCACAAGCTTAGATACATTAGAATTTTAATTAACTATATAAAAATTCACATATAAAATTTAATATACTTAATTATTTTCATGGATTTGGCATGTATCAAATTACAGGAAATTGTTATGCTATCCTCATTTCTTTCATGACATTGTTCCTTTAAAAGCTTTGGTAAGAGAACTTCATTATTCAATTTATTCAGTTTTGTTACTCAACTTTTAATAACAATTTCAGGCTTATTTTCAGTGCTGACTTTGCACCTAATCCTCTAATAAGTTGTCTGAATAGTTGTATTTTCAACACAAATGAATTTCCTTTCCTATCAGATCTTAAAACCTTGTTTTTAAGCTCTTATTCTGAAACAGAATAACAAAATAACCTCTCAAGCCATCACAATACCACAAAAAAACCATCACTTACGTATTGCACACTGCCATGGTCTGACATGACTCTCCCGTACAAAATTCAGAGATTGTACTATACTGTAAATTGATATGATGGAAAAAGGTTGTTGCTGAAAGAGAAAAAAAAAGACACACCAATACTTTTGGCTGCAGAAGATATATAACTGTGAGCTGAACAATTATATATTATTTTAAATTATACATAATTTGAGTTGTTTCACTCAACACAATATTTTTCGGTTGTCAAACATTTTTCTTTCCTTCTGGTGAAGGATGGTTTCCACACCAATAAAATATACATATGAAGTTTATTAGCCACATTTCTATAATGTACGTTTTCAACTTGGTATATTTCAATTTGGTATAGACACAAACAAGAGTCAGCTTAGGAGTTTTATCCCAACCTCTGCTCATCTGTGGAGTTTAGTATGGCTGCTTAATTCTTAAATTTGGAAAATGTAGGAAGATCATACACAAGCCTTTATAGAGCAGGCTTGATCTACAACTAAGAAACAACAATGAGATTAAAAACTGGGGCAGCACAGAGTGATTCACTAATTGCTTCATTTCCAAAGCGGTGTCAAGGGGATCTTCTTCCACAGGTGGATAGTGGCTGGAAAGGGGTCATTTTTGACCATGACACCTAGACTGTGGAATATCTGCCCCAGGCATGTTTGACTAGCACTTTCTATATTAACCCTTAAATGTCAGGATAAGCTTTTCTTCTCTCATGATGCCTGACTTTAGGTGAACGTGTTTTGCTGTTTTATCATTTATTTGTTATATTTATATCCTGCCTTTTCTTTAATTAGCTCAAGGCACCAATTATAGCTCTCATCCTTTCCATTTTTATCCTAATGAGACCCTGTGAAGTAGGTGAAACAGAGATTGGCTCAAGGTTACTTTATGGGTTATATGGCTGACTGGGGATTTGAAGACAGGTCTCCCAAGTCCTAGACCAAAACTATAACCATTATACTACACTGGATGTTTTATTTGTATGATTTTTTTATGCAATCTTAAACCGCCCTATAATCAAATATTTTAAATAAATACATAAAATGATCATATAACGAACTAGGAATTCTGACAAGCTAGTGCAGTGTAGTGACCACTGTGCCAAACAAAGATCAGGAGACTGACCAGATTTAAATACCACTTCAGTCATGAAGCTGAACTGATGAGCTTGGGGCACTCACACACTCCTAGACTATCCTACCTCTCAAGGTCATTATGAGAATAAAACAAGCAAGGGAGAATCTTTAGCTCCTTGGAAATCTGAATAAATAAAATAAAATATGCTTGTACATTCCATACTGAAATATTTATTTCCAAGGCCACTTTCTGGTGACTTCTGCACATACATTTCAAAATTTTAAGTAAAGAACTCTCTCATTAAAAATAGCCCTGAATCTTTCACAGCTAGGATAACACCCACAGCACACTGGCTTCATCAACATACCACTCAACAAGTAGGATATTTCTATTTCCAAAGGAAATACAAATGTCTTATCCTAAACTTGGGGCCTAAATCCTCCAACACATTGTTCTCACACTGACCAGAAATACAGACATTAATGCTGTATCCCCATATTTAGACTGCTGCCTCCAATTTGTAACTAGGGCTTAGTTTTTAGAAACCTCTTCTAAAGCAGGTCTCTCTAACGACTTCTAAAACGCTTAATGTACAATGTAAATGTTAAAATGAAGCTTTAAACATTTTCTGTCTTGAACAATCCTGTCCCCTATCGATTCCTTTTAATTGAAAAAAAAATCTACGACAGCATGTTAGTAGAAGAACTTTGTTTCCTATAAATATCACAGTACTTACTGTTGCTAGCTAGCCACTCATTAAGGTCGATTTCTCGTGGTAACATGACTAACTCTTTGAATTCAAAGTCAGTAATCCTGGATTTTGTATATTCTGGCTCCAGGTAGAGTTTCTTTTCTTCTGGTGCAGGCTTTTTACCATTTGGTTTTCCCTTCGATTTCCTGAAAAAAGAAATAGTGCCAAGAATCATCAGTGATGCGCAACTACCTATATTGACTTGACCCATATTTTAGCTTCAACTATATAATCCAACTTTTCTTTGTCATCAAAGGGAACCTGCTGTTAGCATGTGCCTTATAGGCAGGGCTTCTAAGAGCAACTTGTGGAGTGACATATTTCTTCAGTTACACATGGTCTGCATATGCTTTTGCATCCTTCCTCTTCCCTGGCAAACAAATTATGAAAACTAGAAACATGGCAAATTGTTTCATTTATTTATTTATTTATTGCATTTATACCCTGCCCATCTAGTCAGTTTAACGTATTCTCGAAGGCTTTCACAGCCGGGAAAGTCTTCCTTCTACTACAAGGTTGACAAATGGCATTTTCTGATAACACAGGCATCCATTTAAGAAAACTGGTTTAAAATATTTGAACCATATATAAATTCAGGAAGCATATTCTGGGTTATTATAGGAAAGGTAAAATTTTAAATCCTTGGGGTGCTTTGGTACTTCCATAAGACTAACAAACTGAGATGCAGTAGGTAATGAAAGAAATTCAAGATAGGCCTTCAAGACAGCCGAGACCTACTGTACACCAGGAAAAGCCATAATGTAGAAAAAGCCACAATAACACAATCAGTCAGGCCTACATGAGGAAGTTGGCAACTCAGATTAACGTAACAATTTGCACCTGCTCTTAAACTATTGCATGTTTTCACACTAACTCACTTTAGCTGCATCTGCTTTTCAGTTATATCCTCACCTTTTTTCAAAGTGAACCTGAGGCAATGAACAAAGGATTTCTATACCATCTCCCATCCAAACAGTAGCTTACAGGCAATGCTACGGATGCCTCCGTTGGTTCTCATTCACGTTGAGTCATGATTCAACTATCAGATATTGCTCAACGGGAAGGAATATTACAAGTTATCTACTCATGCAAAGTACTGTTTAAATATTTATTTCTCAGAGTGGCCCAACTGCAATAACGTGAAGCCATTTGCTTGACATCTTCCTCTCCCAGGAATGCCAAGCTCCAATCATGTAACCTGTTTATTCTAGCAGTGAACAGCACAATCTAGTTAAAACTATGCACTTTGCCTCAAGCAAGCCCACACTACCATGCATTTGCCTCATTCCAAAGAGAAGTTTGCAAAAGTAAGCACCTTGGTATGATAAGCAAACTAGGTAAGTTCTGTACGGTGCACTTTTAATTCTTCTCTTAGAAAGCTTTGTGTATAGAAAATAAGCAAACTGACTAAGAAACAATATTTAGGATGAACTGGAACAGAAACGCAAACAGAATTTAGGATGAACCAAAGTTTAAAAAAAAAAAGAAAGAAAGAAAAGGAAAGGAAAAAGATGGCCAAACTTGAAAATTACATGAAAAACAGAATTGTCAGAAGCATGGCATCACAGTATTTCAAGCAAAGGGCAATAGTATAGTATATGAACAACAGGTAGGCTGGATCTTTCAGTTCTATTACTCCTTTCAGGCCATTGCCTTCAAGCAGAAGACAATGAATGTATCCTGTTTCTCAGTGCTCTGTTTTTCAAACAATGATCTCTTCTCCCATAGACTTTTTTTTTTCCTGGTAGACTTCTCTTTGGAGTGAGCCAAACTCATGATATGCTTTCTTCACTAGCTTGAGGCAAAGCGCAAAGTTTCAACTGGATTTATTTTGTTTAAGATAAGCTGCTTCTATGATTGGGTCTCAGCATTTTTGGGGAGAAAAAGTTCAAGAATGCTATTGCACCATTATGGAAAAGAAAACATGAGGTATCACTAAAATAGTACTAATTGATCCTCACTGGACAATACCAAATATTAAGAAATAAGATCCAATACTTCTTCCCAATATTTATGTTTAACTACTTAAGACTGGAAAAGTTGCTGCCACTTAAAAGATATGTTTTTTTAGCAGGCAAGAGTAGCCATCCATGAGAATGAGGAGAAGACTAATGGGTCAAAGATAGCCTATCAAGAGGCAAAGAAGTCAAAGATAGCCTATCAAGAGGCAAAGAAGCTTTCATGATATAAACAGCCAAAATCTCAACGAGGCAGATATGCAAGGAAGCCAAGATGGATTATATATAGAAATAAATAAAAACTAGCTACCCTTCTGGATGTGGTTTATTTCCATTGAGCTATCAGTCTGCTGGCACTAGGCAGCATTTCTCTCTCACACACACATTCAGATAAAATGCAGCTGTGCACAAACTGTATCTTCCATGCTTTGATATCACATGAGCAGCCTGGAAGGAAATGCAGAATGTGGCAATTCTAACTGCCTCTGGAAGCCCTTTTCAAGATTTCCAACCTTTGAATTAAAGGTTCCCAAAAAGCAGAAACTGAGCTTTATGGAGCAGCAGGGTCTGGGGGAGGATTTCTATTACATGTCACATTTTTCCCTGCAACCTATGTTTAAGTTTAGGGGTGGACCTGCTCATGTTTATGAATAATCTGGTGAGAAAGGCCAGATGTAAGTTGCAGAGAAAATGTTAAATGTCATAGAAATCCTGCCCTGAGACTGATCATATTTTCTTATCACTAAACATTTTGAAAGCAGTGGGTGAACCACAGGCAATTTTCCAATTCTGCCAGATTTCAGTATCACAGGAAACTTTGTTTCTCTTTGCTGGCTGAAGAGGAACAAGGTATCCACAGTCAGATTATTCATAAATGATTCTATAACATCTAAATACACTTCTACATCACAAAATATTCCTTCAACTGGTATTTTACCAATCGGATTTTGCCTGAAGTACACAAATGTTTGTGTTCAAGTAAAAGAAGCAAATGAAAAGCCAGCTTCATGATGCTTGAATGTCAGGCAGCACCCAGCTTGAGGAATGCAAACTTTTTTCGTTTGTTTCTCAAAGCCAGAACAAATCTCCTGGCAGTGTCCAAGGTAACAAATCAGCTATGTTCACCAGTAAAAACATGACAACAAACTTATTCTTAGGCAGCTCTTCAAGCAAAGGTTACTTGAAAAACTTAAACCACTGTTGATGTAAATGTCAAAGACACAAATCACCCCACAGTGGAGAACAGGGGAAAAAACAGCAGAGAAAAATACCAGCAGACAGAATACTGCCGAGACAATGTGAAACATTACACTTTCTAAGATTTTGCTGCTTCTGACTGGTTAGCTATAAACACCATTTATGTTCAGCTCAAAAATGACACCATTGCCAAGAATCTCTCTTTGTAGCTCAAGTGGTATAAAGTACAATTAATACTGCAAATGCCTTCTGTCAACCTCACTGATAATATTTTGGTTCCTATCAGCTCACAAGACACTACTGTGCTTGTTGTTTAGTCGTTAAGTCGTGTCCGACTCTTCGTGACCCCATGGACCAGAGCACAGCCAGGCCCTCCTGTCTTCCACTGCCTCCCGGAGTTGGGTCAAATTCATGTTGGTAGCTTCGGTGACACTGTCCAACCATCTCGTCCTCTGTCGTCCCCTTCTCCATATCCAGTTCTAACTGTTGCTTCCTGTCCCACATATAGATTTCTCAGGAGATAGATAAGGTGGTCGGGCACTCCCATTTCTTTAAGGACCAGTTTTGGCTGGTAATTTGCCTAGACCAACCTGCTACCTGCCCCAGGCTGCCTGATAATTTCAATTTTATCTTTTTACATTTCTGGGAAACATAGGCAGAGGAAAAGTAACCTCCCAAGGGGTCTTAGCTCTAACTATAGATGAGCAATTCAGTCTACTTTCAATTCTGTGCCACTTTAGCTCTGCAGGCCAAAAACCTGTTTCGCTGATAAACAAATCAGCATGAACCGCCGAAGTGGTGGTTTGTGCCCATCTCTACTAAAAATATCCTCTTCGGAACATTGCATCACCACTACTCTGTCCTTCCCCCTTTCCTTTGCTGAATACCGATAAACTCCATAGAGCATATCAGACCACATTTGTGAGCTAGTGTCACAATATTCCTGGTTGAGTTTCATTGAGAAAACCTTCAACTTGTAATATGCCACCAAGGCACTTCTGACTTACGAGGACTCTAAGAACCTCCAAAGGGTCCTATCACTAATAGCCCTGCTCATGTCTTGCAGACTTCCTTTATTCCGTCAATATAGTTCAAGCCAGGCCTTCCTCTTTTCATGATACTTTTCACTATTATCATTGCTTTTTCCACTCATCACATACCCAAAGCACAACAGCTTCAATTTAGTTGTTTTAGCATCTACTAATTCATGCTTGACTTTTAGAATTCATTTTAGAATTCATTTATTTGTTTTCATATCTGGAAAGTTCTCTCCCAAGCACACATTTCAAATAAATTACTTCTTTTCCTGTTAGCTATCTTCACTTCACAGCTTTCACACCTGTAGACAGCAATCAGGAATGCCACTGTGTGGGATGATCTTGGTGTCGGTTTCCAATAACACATCCTTACTATTAAGGATCTCTTTTAGTTCCCTTCATAGCTGCCCTTTCAAGTCTCTATCTTTTTCTGATTATTTGGCTTTAATCTCTATTTTGATTGAGGATTGAACCAAAATATAGAAAATCTTTAACAATTTTGATTTCTTTACCAAAGAGAACATTAGGACTTGAAGTTTTATGTTTGGACACAGGCAGCAAGGTAAGAAATATAAACGTGTATCCGTTCAATTGTGAAAAGCTCAGGAATGTATAAATAGACCTTTTATAAAACACAATGCATATCCCTTTATAATACATGGAAATAGCAAAGGAAAGATTGGTCCCCCATTTCCACATATTCAAAAGCAAAACATTACTGTTTCATATACGCATTCCCTTCACATATCCAAGCACAAAGTACAAAGTCTTGAAACTAACTTCTGCAGCAAGGAGAGATGATGTTGAGAATATTTAGATAGCATTAATAGAACCATTTGAAATCATTCAGATGCACAGCACAATTCCAGAAAAGCAAACATGACTAAAAGTCAAACAAAAAAAGAGCTGGCTGGATAGCTCAGTGCTTTAGGTATCTTGCCCTGGAGCCAGAGGTTGGGAGTTTGATTCCCCACTGTGCCTCCTCTGCATGTAGAGTCAGCCTGTTAAGTCATGGGCAAACTGCAAAGTCTGAGGTCACCCCAGGAGAATAGAAAACCACTTCTGTGTATTCGCTACCTCAAAAACCCTGGAAAGGGTCACCATAAATCACAATCGACTTGATGGCACACAATACATAGTGTATACATAAACGCCAAAAGAATAAGTCCATAATATTACACTGTACTTCTAACATTTAGATTTACACCACATGCATCGATGAGTAAGGAAAACAGCAGAAGCTTATTCAAGTCAATATGAAAACTTCACCCTAACCAGGAAAATAAGAACTAACTGATTTGAGGGTCAGTTGTACAACTATATCTGATACTGTATACCAGTTTCTGAATTTAATTTTTTTTTTTCTCAAGGTAACTAATCCTCTTAACTATTGCTTTGCTCCTTCCTTAGCCAAGCCATCCATGGAAATGCATAACAAAGCAGTTGACCTGTCTGAGAAGGTTAAGAGGAGCCTCACAAGCCTAGTCACATAAATTACAACCTTGTTAAAATCCAGAGAGGCTACAGTGAACAGTTACAGGTTCTGTTCCCATACACTATCACATCTAGGATTGTCAGATGTCCTTTATTCTCCTGTGTTCTTTATTTCAGAGAGGCACAGCTGCACATAAAAAGTAATGAATGACACTGTTTTACATACCACAGTTCCAAAGCATCTCTTAGATTTTAACTCTGGATGTGGCAAGGTTGTCACCCCTTGGAATGCATGTCTGTTTTAAGCTGCAGTCCAAGTATATTTGTTATTTTTCTGAAACTCATCTGATAAAGTCATAATGTAATTCTACACCAAGTTTCCTGTTCACACTCCCATTTCCCCCCCTTTTCCTTCTTTCTAGTCCCTGCAGATGAGCTTTTCCACCAATGTTATAAGATTTGTTTATATGCTTATGCCTGGTCTTCAGAAATAACTCTTTACAGCAGCAACTCCCAATTCATTTTTAACTAGAGTGAATGCTGAGGACTGCCTACCCAATCTCCACTCTGAAGAAACAAGGAAACAACAAAATAAGCAGATTGGGTGCTCCCTGAATAGGGCTGAGAAATTCGATTCTATCAGATCAGCCAGCTGTTTATAAAGGTTCTTGTCAGATTTTGAGTGACACCAGGTTCCTTACTCAGTGAACTTGTTCTGTGCAGGAATGCAACAAAGTCTCTGTGTTTACATATGTAAATATAATAACTGACAAGTTGCTTGTAAATACTATTTCCTCATAATCTGAGGCTAGAATTTGCAGCATAAGTGAATACATTATAAACTATTTGGGGAAACTGACAAACCAGTGACCCTTCCCTTCAGCCACCAGCTATAACTGAGACCTACTAAGACTTAAGATGTCCCAGTAGAAAGAATTCACTATGTTACATATTGTACATAAAATACAAACAATAAACAATTATCAAATAGCAACGTAAAATAAAACTAGCAGCAAGAATAAAAAACATTGCAGTAATTAAAACCAAATGAAACCAGTGCAAAGGCCAGAACAGAACTAAAATCACTAAAAACAATTCTGAAAATTCTGTGACAATAAAGGCCTTCACTTCACACCAGAACATCAAAAACATAGGTACAAGTTGAGCCTGTCTGGGGAAAATGTTCAAGGGACATGTTGCCACTATAAAAGGCCTTCTCTCCTTTAGAGCCACCCATATTGCCTAATGCAGCGGTCAGCCTGGGAGACCTTGCTTGCTGTTTTGACCTAATAATTAAATCACCTTCTGGTTTTTACTTCCTAAACCTGGATTTGAAAAGTCCACTGTTACCACATTCTTCCTACCAGTGAAAGTGACATTTCTTCTACTTGCTATTCCATGGAGATACTATTTCCCATAATATGGAGAACTTAATTTTTTTGTAAACTGGTGAAGAGCACCAAAGAATCCACTGTAACCATGGCCTTCAGTTCCATGTGCACATGTATCTGCAACTGCTGTATCACATCATTTGTTTTGGGATGTATTATTCGATGTCTCTGTTGCTTAGTGTAGTAGATAACACTAGAGTAGGCCCATAGAATCAATAAGGATTTGGGAGTCAACTCCTCCATAAGTTTCATTAATTCAAATGGGCCTCCTCTAACTGTGACTTTAGCATAGCACATTGCAGCCAGAGTAGTCCCATTTGAATCACTGGAACTCAAGGAGGAGTTGACTCATTACATCCTCATTGATTTAATGGGTCTACTCCAGTGTGATTTACTACACTAATCAACAGGATTTGGGTCACTGAAGGCTACAGCAGTATTGTGTGTGTATAAGAATGTATGGCTGGTATGAAGCAAAACAACAGGGAAAAGACCAGAATGTAGTATAAAAGCAACCAATTTTTTTTATATTGACACACAGTGGAATACAATTTCATACTTACAATTTGCTCTTATGCATAAGAAGCCCTGTTAAGAGTACACAAGCTCAATAACAAGCATTGCTAGCAATTTAACCATGTACCTATAGCTTCTTAGATAAGAGATGGCGAGGAGGTGGGATGGGGAGTTTCCCTGCACAGTCCAAAAGTGGTTGGCTGCCTGAGGAGGTGGGGAAAGGGTGGCTGGGCTCCTGCCTGGATTGGACTGCCGCAGCATGCGAAGCCCAGTAAGCAGACTAGGCAGCCTGGGGGAGGGAGATGGAACTCAGCACCACCTGTGGTGCCATTCTTCGTACAAAGCACGAAGATCCCATCTCTATTCATAGATATTGCTGAATAAGCTGATAAGAGGACTATCATCAAAGATCTAGCTAGTTGTGTTATATCAATACTGAACGTTCAGAATGCACCTTGTCTCTTGGATTCCACAGAGAACACAGTCTCCACTTCCTGAAACAACCTGCTCTCTTGTCCCTTCTTCTAATAATGTACATAATATACTCAATTTTTCTAAGAAATGTACAATTTCCTAAGGTCACCACTTCCACAGGTTACTGCTCATTTCATATCATTTTTTGTTTGTTTTTCTACTTCACCTACTTTAGCAATATTGTAGCTTCCACCATTAAAAAAGGAGTATCTCCTCATCAGATTGTACAGCAGTAACACAGAACTCCTTCCTCCCCCCGCCCAGCTTGATGAAACATCCACCTTCCTTTGTACAAAACCAACACTGCTTTTGTTTTCTGTAGATCAGTTATACTGTGGGCACGACTTGTCAGTAGATAGTTGTGAACACTCCACATGTGCATGCATTTATTAGTTTCATTTGTAGGCTTGCCTTTCTCCAAAGAAAGAAGGAGAAGGGTGGAGGAGAAAGAAGCCTCTACTTTCTGAGAAGAGATGACTTTACCCCATTAAAAATGCCTTTTTACGCAAAAGTGGCAGGGTGGGGGTGTAACGGCTTATTTGGCTATTATAAAAGGGGGTCGCAACTCAAAAAAGGTTGGGAACCACTGCTGTAAATAGAAAAGGCAGAAGTAAGAATGCATGGTTTCTACCTACACTTATAGCCTCCTTCACTGCAGTCACTCCTGTAGAGACTTAAAATCTGCTTTTTTCCTTCCAGTCTAGACCAGATTCAGGTGATACCCCCTCACCTTCTCATCTGTAGTAGAAGAGTATTATCAACAATTGTGCTGTTAAGGAGTACTATAACGATGTCAAAAAAATGTTTCACATTTTGTATTCAGGGTAATATGATCTACACAGCCAGCTGATTATTCCATATATGCTGTATAGTTCAGTGGTTTAGGCATCTGACTGGGAAGCCAGAGGTTGGGAGTTTGTTTCCTCACTTCACAGGGGCTGGACTCTATGATCTATAGTGTCACTTCCAGCTCTGCAGTTCTAAGATGATGATGATGATATTTGCACCTGATGCTTTATTTAGACTGAGAGCCATGATTCCAGAAGGGGTAGAGAAAATAATAGAATAGTGAAGTATGAGTAGACAAACATGGCAAATGGCCATGAGAAACAGAGAGACATGTATGACCTTCTTGCCTGCGTGCTATTACTGTCTGTTGATCAGACAGGCTTTCTCTGCATTTTTAAAAGATGGCTACCTCACAAACCCTGATCATACACTACACATTAAACTCAATACAAAGTATTTTGAGAGGAAATTTAAAAATAACAATATTAGTAAAAATAAATAGTTCTCTTATTAGGCCACTTCTCAAATAAGCAGTATAGCATTTTATTTTATTTTTACCTTGTACACAAGTGTATGCTGTACCAGGAGATGGAGCAAGGCAAATGTCTGAAAAATTATCCCCTAGTACTGCAGCCAATCTGGGGTTTTCCTTTCTGACTTTACAAAAAGGAAGTTTACTAAAGCTTTTGGCATAGCATTTGAGAAGGATACTTCCCCTTGCCAAGCTGCCTGACCCCAGAACCTAATTTCCCAGCTTATCATTCAGTCATGAGCTAGTTACTGGCATAGGTGAACTGTAAGTCAAAAGGAAACACCACAAAAATGTAAGAAAAAAACGACAGCAAATAAACAAGAAAAAATAACAGGCTCCAACAACTGTTTTTTTCTTCATCAAATTTTTGTTATGTTTTTAAAGGGTTGTTATAGTTTATTTAGGAAGAGAAGGAAGGAAGAGAGTTCATTGCATGCCCGGGAAAGGTTTTTATTTCATATTCTCACAGTAGTCCTTTGCCTTAAAAGGCAAACTCTGCCTTGACTCCAGATGCTGCTGGGCTGTAAGCAACTGGTGCCCAAGGATGGCAAGTACTTTAAGGACGACAAGTAGCACAGCCTTCTTTCTAATACTGCCCTCTCATTTGAGTATTATCTATGCAAAGTAAGGTTCTTAACCACCAAGAATAAAGATAAAACTGGGCCTGTTAAAATTTCAGTTTTTTCATGCTATGTCCATTCTTGTGGCTGAATGTGCTAGACTAGGGACCTTCTTAATTTTTCAGATAAAAATGTATAACGATTGAGTCCCAAAACAAAAAAAATCATGATTTTAGATCCAATTCCAATAATGAGAGGACATTTTGAGTAAATGCTGCTAAGCAAACAGAAGGTACAATGAGCAGCAGAAGATAATACTCTTCTGAAAGCAAAGGGAAATGCAATGCAGAAAAGCAGGATGCAGCTGCTTTAAATAGCTCAGATAAAGTTATTTTTTCAGAATCTACACTTAAAATGCAGTAGTTTTTATTAAATATATTCAGATATGGTTTTCCCCAGAGCAAAATGAAATGATAAATGGACTGCATCACTTCAGGTTACAGGTAGGAGATGTCACTTTGGAATGCATTAAAAACTTCCTGTAGAAATGCAGAACATCAAGTATAGTGCAGCTGTCTGACAAAGTTTTCTATGGGGTTTGTGCATGTGTTGCATGAAGGGGGGCATTCAAAATACAATTTCCACCTGCACCCTCTGTAGCTCATCTCTCACCTCAGTTTGTGTATTATTATTATTATTATTATTATTATTATTATTATTATTATTATTATTATTATTATTATTATTATTATTATTATTATTATGCACCACCAGAGAGAGAGACTAGAGCAACAATAGCAGAAAACTCAGAGAATTTGCCCAAACATGAGCTAGACCTCATTTAAAGGTCTACTCCATGGCAGGGGTTGCAGCAAAGAAATTATTCTTCTCTGCCACCATTGCATCCAGACAGAGCCACCCAGCAGAGCTGTTTCGAGAAGTCAGGAGCCTATCACATGCTCAGTATTTCAACATTGTTAGAAAAGCAGACTAACACAAAAACAGGTGATTTTTAATGGAAGAATCCAAAACTTCTGAATGCTGGCAGCAATCCAGGAAAACAGGCTTAGGAATGCACATGGTTTACATATAACCAAGCTGGCCTTTCATTTACAGTAAGGCAGGCTCATTCACTCACACAGGTTTAGACACACACAGAGACACACACAGACACACACACACACACACACAGAGAATCATCAGGAGCCACAGTTCCTTTTATAAGGGCTTTTATTTGTAATCATTTATAACCCAATTATAAGTGGATTCTTCAAAACAGAAATGAGGAGGGGCAAAGCAAACTTTGAAAAGGAGATGAAATGATGATTAACACATTGAATTTTTATGAGAATCCTGAAAATGTCATTGAGGCTTTTAGTTCACAGTGGAGAACGTTTTAAAGCAAGAGAATCAGCAAAGAAATGGCTTGGCATTTAACATCTTGAAATGAATACCATTTAAATTAACAGAATTATACATGAACTGTTTCAAATGTTCACATATAGCTACCTCCCTATAAGTATCTTTAATGCTGAACTAATTTATTTACAAGTATACTCTTTATGCTGGGCGAAAACAGGCAAAATGAAGGTAAGGTCTATTTATTGTGCTACTTCCAGAGCCATCCCAAAACATTTTGCTCCCTGAGGTAGAGCAGTGAATGGTATCATGGTGCAGAGTACTCAAAGACAATCAGGTGATTTTGCCACATAACACAGAAATTCCACAATCACCTCTACCCTCCCTAACAGTAAAAAAACAGACTAAGAAAAACAAATTAAAAACAATTTGTTATCTTTTTCCCAATACAAAAATCTGATGCTTTGGGATGGCTGCCTAGCTCTACACAATGGATGGACAAGTCCTGTTTACTGCAAACTATGGAAAACAGAAATCACAAGCAGTATGGAATTTGATTTATTTACTTTTTTTATTCTGAAGTTTTTAAAGTATTCTTTTATTTTTTAAAAAAGTATTTATGAAATATTGGCTTAATGTATGTTCTCACATTATCATTGACATGAACATTTCATGTTACTATCTCTTACTAACTACATAACACACATGCTGGTTGCCAGGTACTAATTTATTGTGATACAAGAATGTGGAAAATATTGTGTTAGGAAGTATCCAGTCATAAAACTTCTCACATACGATTTAAAAGCGTGCAGATTTGAACATGCACAAAAGGTGGGGCTAAGAAAGTATATTGCCACATGGATTTTGTGTCTCTTATTCTCTGGCACCAACAATGTCATAACTCTTTTACATAACCAAGTTATCCTTTAGTAACTGCTATTGTCTAATAAGACTGCATAGGGTTGCAATTACTTTTCACTGAAACACATTACTATAGGAATGATTTTTGTTCCTGTAGGTCACTAATGCAGAGGCATGTATCACCTGCAGTAACATTTATATCCCATCTTTCTTCCAAAGAACCCAAGGTAGCATAAAAGTCTCCCCTCCTCTGTACACTGTCTTACTACACTACACATTTTAAGTCAAACAAATGCTTAAAGGAACATGTAATATAAGAATCTAGAAGACAGAAAAAGCAAAGATGATTTTATGTTAAAATTTCCTAACCAGACCACATGCCTTGTTGATAACACAATTCCAACAAGCCACAAACAGGGTATGATTAAGCCTTCCTGTGATTTTGTACAACTGGAATTTAGAGGCACATTGCCACTGAACATGGGAGGCACCAGTCAGCTGTCAGGTCTAATAATAGGTTTATCAACAACTATTATACATAATAGATTTAACAGCAGGTAAAAGGAAATTAGGCAAATTCATACTATAGAGATTTCTCCACTACTAATTTGCCTAAGCTCCGTTTAAGTTGTTTAAGCTAATGAATGTGACCATCACTACCAAACTGTACACCAAATTTTATATACTTTCAATTACCAAGTATCCTTCCTTCTTTCCCATTATCCTCCATAAACTTTTTGCATCAATCTGGTTCTACTGGAGTCCAGCAGAGCCATTCTCTTTTCTACACAAACTTAACTTGTTCAAAAACATTGCCCTCTGCATCCAACAGCTAAAATGTTTCCTCCTACACCACCATCTCCAACAGGTACAAAGAAACTATCACCAGGCCTGCGCATGGAGCAAGTGGAGATTCTGAAATGATACCCTGAAGATCCACAGGCTCAAGACCTGAGGACCCAAATTTGGTTTGCAGAATCTTGCAAATGTATTGTCCAAATCACTGGAGGTAAAACAGATTACAATCACTATCTCCTCTCCTATACAATCAGTCTATCTACCCAACACAAAAAGTTACACCAGGCAGTTAAGTTACCATCCAGGCACCACCACTCTGACAAAACCAACCATCCAAGCTTCCAGTTACTGAATCTCTCACTCACAGTGGGGCAGGGTGGATTTGATTTAAATCACAATTTATTTTTTTAATGAATTTTTTGAAAGTTTAAATTAAAAAATCAATTTTATACAATAATTTTTGTTTATTTAAATCATGATTTAAATCAACTTGACTTTTAAAAAATCATTGATTTTTATCCACCCTGCAGAGGGATATTATTAGCACAAGAAATGAACCACTTCTAAAGTAAAAGTAATGCTCTCTTCCTGCAGATCAAGCATGAGTAAAAAAAGGAGAGAAGCCAGTTTACGTAGTAGCTGACATACAGCAGCAGCATCCCGTATGAAGTACGAAATTGGTCCAAGTTGGAGGGAAGCAATGTTTATGGCATTCCCAGGACAACAACACATCTTTACATATTCTGTAAAATTCCAGGGATGAAAGCATCTTTGTTGGACTAACAAAAAACTATGAAATGAAGTTTTCATGGTGTCACTGTACTCAAATGCTTACAGACATACAGTTTTCCATTTGTATTCACTAACTCTCCAGATGTAAGGCACAATGAAAAATGTTCACATACCAGATTTTGCACATGGAAGAAGTTTTAGATACAGATCAAGCTAGAAACTGCTGGTCTTTCAGGTGCATAACCCTGTTCATTTTATATGGCCCTTCCATCTATGGATGGAAGGAAATATTTCTGCACCATTCTTCTACACAAAGCTTAACTAGGAGCTCAAAGAACAATAAGTTAAAGTATTTAAAAGGATTCAATCATTCATTCATTCATTCCATTTTTATCCCACCCATCTACCGTGTTTCCCTGAAAATAAGGCAGGGTCTTATATTAATTTTTGCTCCAAAAAATGTATTAGGGCTTATTTTCAGGGGAAATTTTTTTTTCATGTACAACTATCTACATTTATTCAAATACAGTCATGTCATCTTCTTCTGGTTGCTGCACAATGGTGGAGGGCAGGGTTTCACTTAACTGGGACTTCTTTTGGGGGTAGGGCTTATATCACGAGCATCCTGAAAAATCATACTAGGGCTTATTTTCAGGTTAGGTCTTATTTTCGGGGAAACAGGGTAGCAACAGAGTATTACCCTGGGCAGAACACTACTCAAAATAAACATGATCAGCACATGAAACACTTAAAGTAATCATAATAGCATGCATGCTCACACACATGCAAATCAGTATGAAACATGGCATACATTAACAAGATGGACTTTAGAAGGTGGCTTAAAAATATGCCAGTAGGAAAGATATTGAGCCCATACATTTGTAGGCTTCAGCCAAATAAGAATATATAAGATACTACAGGATAAGCGGCAAATAGGGATAATATTTTAACCAGTAAAACTAAACCAAAATTACAGGAACTATAGACCATCAAAGCAGTAAAAATGAAGTCTAATGATATCTTTTTTTTTTTAAAAAAAAAACATTTATAGAGTATACAACATGAATAATAATTGTTGAATGCCAGGTTGGGGAAAGGAAGAAATGCCAGCCAACCAGGACCTGATCCTAGATGAGCATGCTGAGATCTAGTTGGATGAAGCTGGGGAGTTAACCTCTCTCTCATCTGCCACCTAGGTTATCTGTGCAACAGCAAACTAGATGTTGGATGTGGGAAGGTGTAGTTACAATGGTCTACTATGATTCCACTCTCTTCGGTTGGTGCCCTGTCCCACAATCTTCTGAAAACGTGTACCCAGGACAGAATAGGGATTCTGTTGATGTACTGCCCACCCTCTGCTATACAGTCTCTTTGTCTGATCTGATTGAATTGGTCGCAGGAGTGATGTCGGAATTCCCTCAGCTTCTTCTCTCAAGAGACTTCAACATCCGTACTGCGTCCACCTTGTCAGGAGTGGCTCAGGACAAGCGTCCTTGGATCCCTTTTCAGAAAAGAAATATTTTAAAGACAGACAGACAGACACACAAACTCACAATATCTTCCATGATGACCATGGATCTGTCCCAAGAGGTATCTGCCCCACACACGTTGCAGAGTACACCCCTGGACCTAATTTTCTGTGATGGGCAGGGTGGGGGTGATCTGGACTTAGAGGACCTTTCTGCAGTTCCCTCACAATAAACAGATCACTACCTGGTGGGGTTTAAACTCCCTGGAACTCAGATCCTCTCTGGGGAGGGGGACTGATTAAGATGGTCCCAAAGGCTGATGGATCCAAATTGTTTCCTGATGGCTCTTGAGGAGTTTCTTGTCACCTTGGCAGGTGATTCTGTCAAAGTCCTGGTTGACATCTGGAATGGGGAAATGGCCAGTGTCACAGACATGATCATTTTTAAGTGTCCCCCACCCCAAGTGGAGCCAAATGAGCCAAATCAGGTTACAATAACAGGATTTCAGCTGCTTGCACATGTCGTAAATCTAGAGAACTAATTCCACAAGGATGAAGATTAGAAAACAATGATGTGTAGGAAACAAAGAAGATCACATTCACCTATTATGGCCCACAGTTTTGAGTTCATGGAACAATCATCCCAAGAGCTGAGCTCTTTTTTGAGGGACAAATATTTTTCAACACAGCATAACATGTCAGCTGAGATCAATCAGTCTTCTTATTTCTGTTTTAGTTTCCCTGGAGGGGAGAAACAGTAACAGTGCTGTCTCGTTCAAACCTGCCTAGTCCTGCCAGCAAAGCCATACAGGCACGAAAAGTGCTCAGAGCTGAAGAGATCTGGTTTCTGTTTTGTTGGAGGGGAAAACAGACATTTTCCACATCTGGTCATGGCATCTCATCTTGCTCACCCCATGCCTATTCATCGAATATCGGATTTTGCCTTGGTGACCTCTTTGCACTCCGTAAGACTGGAGCACACAGAAGTTAAGTAATGAAAAGTTCTTATAATAACGGATGGCTGTATAATGCTCTGCTAACAAACTACTGAAATTCATTCCACTATGGTTAAAACCAAAAAACTATTTTCACACAACACACACACTTGAATCTGAGCATCAGTTTGGTGGGTGTGGCATTTAGAATCACAGAATCACAGAGTTGGAAGAGACCACAGGGGTCATCAAGTCCAATGCCCTGCCATGCAGGAACTTCATCAAAGTACTCCCAACAGATGGCCCCTCTGCTTAAAAACCTCCAAAGGAGACTCCACCACACTCCGACGCAGCATATTCCACTGCCGACCAGCTCTGACTGTCAAGAAGTTCTTCCTGAGATTCAGGTGGAATCTCTTTTCCTGTAGTTTGAAACCATTGCTCCTTCTCCTAGTGTCTGGAGCCGTGGAAAACAAACCTGTCCCTTCCTCGACATGGCATCCCTTCAAATATTTAAACATGGCTATCATGTCCCCTCTTAACCTTCTTTTTGTAAGGCTAAACATTCCCAGCTCCCTAAGCTGCTCCTCATAGGACATGGCTTCCAGACCTTTGACCATTTTGGTCGCCCTCCTCTGGAAACGTTCCAGGTTGTCAACATCCTTCTTGAATTGAGGTGCCCAGGACTGGACACAATACTCCAGGTGAGGTCTGACCAAAGCAGAATAGAGTGGTACTATCACTTCCCTTGATCTAGACACTATACTCCTATTGATGCAACCAAGAATTCCATTGACTTTCTTGGCAGCCGCATCACACTGCTGACTCATGTTGAGTTTGTGGTCTACCAAGACTCCTAGATCCCTTTCACAGGTACTGTTGTCTAGCCAGGTGTCTTCCATCCTATATCTGTGCAGTTCATTTTTTCTGCCTAGGTGTAGGACCTTACATTTCTCCCCGTTGAAATTCATTTTGTTAGTTTTGGCCCAGGACTCTAATCTGTCAAGGTCATTTTGAATTTTAATCCTGTCCTCTGGGGAATTAGCAACCCCTCCCAATTTGGTATCATCTGCAAATTTAATCAGCATACTCTCTATTCCTTCATCCAAGTCATTGATAAAGATGTTGAATAGCACAGGGCCCAGAACAGAACCCTGAGGCACCCCACTAGTTACCTCTCTCCAGGATGAAGAGAAGCCATTGGTGAGCACCCTTTGGGTTCCGTCAGTCAACCAATTACAAGTCCACAGAACAGTAGCACTGTCTAGCCCACATTTTACTAGCTTCCTTGCAAGAATATCATGGGGCACTTTGTCAAAGGCCTTACTGAAATCAAGATATGCTACATCCACAGCGTTCCCTTCATCTATCAAGCCTGTAACTCTATCAAAAAAAGAGATCAGAGATCATACACTAGTTATCCTGCTTAGTTCTGAATGTTGACTTCCAAGTTGAGTGGCTGACAGTTTTGTTCAACTAGTTCAATGCAGTGTTGGTGAACAGCCAAATTAAGTATACCTTGTTTCTAGGCAAAGTACAGTGATGCCTCGCAAGACGAAATTAATTCGTTCCACGAGTCGTGTCATATTGCGAAAATTTCGTCTTGCGAAGCGTACGGTTTCCCATAGGAATGCATTGAAATTTTAGGGGGGGAAAAAAGGGGGGGGAAATCGTCTTGCGAAGCACGGCCATAGAAAAAATCGTCTTGCGAGTCACCAAAAACATCGCAAAATGCTTTCGTCTTGCGAGTTTTTCATTGCGCGAGGCATTCGTCTTGCGAGGCACCACTGTATTAAAAACAATACTGCTGAAATAGCCATAAGTACTTGATGCACACAAGGAAAAAAGAAAAATTCAGAACTACTTCGACCAAACTATTTTCACAAAATAGGAAACTCTAAAATAGGAGTTATGATTATTCACTTTTCTTCGTCTTTCAGCATGTTCTAATTCAGTTCACCAATTCATCTTTCAACATTTACTTTGCACTTGATTCCACAGTAAACAGCAATCATTTCTGCATTATACAGAAATGCAATCACCTGGGAAGGAGGGAAGGGAGGGGGAGAGAGAGAGAGAGAGAGAGAAAGAAAGAAAGAAAGAGAGAAAGAAAGAAAGAAAGAGAGAGAGAGAAAATATTGCCATTTCTGGAATCCTCCCGGAGTAGTACTTCTCCTTTAGAACAAAGTGGGAAAGGATGTTAACAGAACCAAAAAAATTCTCATATATGTTTTAGGAGTAAGTTGACTCCCAGCTATATATAAGACTGCACCCTTAATATGCCTGCTAAAACTAGGGAGGATTCCATCAAATCTAATATTACTCAGTGGCAAAGTAGCACTGCCAGCTGTGTTTTTCCAAAATGGCTTCCTTTTGCACAGATACATTTTATCTGTTATTATGAGTACAGCTAGGCTACCTTGCAACAAAACCTACATTAAAACATTCAAAAAATCCATTTTATATTCTTCCTAGTTAAGGATCTGTGTGTCCCATGGTTCTATGCTAACACTGCATAAGAACATAAAACTGAATTGGGCACAAAATCAATCATCCCAAACATCTCGTGTGTCTTTATTTTTAAGTACACATTTCTTGCTCTCAAGAACTGTACAGATGGGTTTAACAGTATGTGAGCAATGAAACCTTTAAGCAGGCTATTCTATTTTCAGAGAGTGATGCTTCAGTGTTACCACATACAACTCTTTGTCTCTCACACCATGAACAGCAGCAGGATCAAAGTACATATATAGATCTAAACAGCAATTGTATCACTGGGCTTCCCTTGGCACAGAACAGCTCTGGACCAGAAAATACACATGCCTTTTATCATGCACTGCTTGAAGTATCATATAAACTTTGCTTAAAAATTTCTACCAGACAGGATTCAGTAAATGTTGTCTTCCTGCCAATGGTTTGCTAAGACCTAATGAGGCAAGTACTACTTAATATATTTCTAATTAGAGGCAATCAGGCTTCAACTTGGAGAGATTAAAAAAACACTGGACTCCAGCTGCAGACAATAATTTGCTCTCCATCAAACATTTTCCCTGCTAAACTATTTTAGTCCAATGGAAAGTTGGAGAAAAGAACAGAACAAGACAAAAATAGTGTAAACAGCCCCCAAATAGCCTTTTACCTACTGGTCTCCAGCCCATTTTAAAACACAATTTAAACAAGCTCTAGATTATCTATCTTCTAGTAATGTTTATGGAACAGAACAGATTATTCTTAAGGAATGTTTTTGTCTAGGCATACAAAAATCTAATTGAGGTGCATTAGAAATAACATCTGGCCCTCTGCTTTTAAAAAAACATGCTATGATTTAGTTTTAAGGTACATATATAGAGCTGGTATTGCTCTGTGAAATGGAGCAACTGGCTGCAGAGCCATGGCTTGGGAGTTCGAAGTCCCTCTGTATCTCCTAGAAAGGGTCCAGTCAAGATTACCCGGAGCATGTGTAGCTAATGGTATTATGTGCCCTGTCTCTTATGTGGCTGGGCAAGGTACACAACTTCAGAGTACCAGAAGATCATGAGAATAGTAAATCACTTACTTACATTAGAAAATCCTGAGACAGTTGCCATAAATTTAAACTCAGAGATGACACATATCTGAATAACTGACTTTAGAAGGAAAAGTAGAACTTTTATTATAAAAATACTGAAATGTTCTGCAGAATCTAATTAACTTACTTACATTAGATTAGGATTGCCAGATTGGTTATATTCCTCCTAAGAATTCATTGTAATTGGAGGCAATTAAAGTAAACAGAAATTATATTTTTTTAAATGTTTATATTTCTCATGATGGTGCAGATATATACCCCTCATCCCAAATGTCAGTGTACACCTTTGGGCCCTTCAGGGCCTCTACTAGTCATAGCTAGGTTTTGAGGCTGTAAACATTTTCTGATTCTTCTTCCACAGCTACTAATCTCATAGGACCCATTCATAATTTACATTAATGCTTAATAAAATCAAATTACAGAACAGAAGTAGATGCATAAATACATTAATATATGAAACGCTGAATGGCTCCTTCATCTATCCAAAGTTCATCCTCCACATTTTGAAGCATAAGAGATTAAAGGAGACACATGAGAAAAAAATTAGTGATCCCTGATGTCTAAGTCAATTTGTATTATGTAAAATACTGTTTTTTAAAAAATATTTTCTCTATTATTATGACATTATGACCCCATAACTGTGGTGGGAGAAGGGTTAAAAGAAAAAAACAATCCAATGTTGGATACACTGAACAGATGTTATGAAGAAGACCACAGGCGTTAGATGTATAAAAATGAAGTTTACTCATGATTCCTCAAAATGTGAAGGCATTCTAACAGAAAAAGTATCCTTATGTTTATTACCTAATCCTCCCAGCAAACATTTATAGCAAGAGCAGATCATTTAAGTTATGGTACAATGTATGGGCTACTGATTTTAGGCTCTATAGCCTTCAGAGCTGGCCAGCTGTGTTCTTAATAATACAATTTTCTGCTGTCAAGTCAATTCAGACTTATGGAAACCCTCTTCAGGGTTTCCCAAGTACAGAATACTCATAAGTGGTTTAGCATTCCTTTCTTCTAGGGGCATCCTGGGACTGTGCAACTTGCCCAAGGCCACACAGGCTGACCCTTCTGGGATGTACAATGGGGAATCAAACTCTCAAACTCTGGCTCCATAGCCAGATACCTGACACAGTTATTCAGCCAGCTAGCTGTTTTCTTAGAATCAGGAAAATTGAAACAAAATAAATTAGGCACTTTGAAACTATAACTAGACTATTTTTTTAAAAGGTGATTCAACGGTTGTTAATTTTCGGCCTTCTTGGCACAAACATGTACACACAGTGCCATCAATTTACCTACATCATATATTTTCTTGAGCAGCCTAGCCTATTCTCATTTATATCAATCCTTTTCAGTCAAAGCCTATTTACTGTAATAGAGCTATTAAGCAGTTATACCCTAAATTCTGTTGACTGAGAATAATTACATGCAGAACAGCCTATTGCAAAGAGATGTGGCAAGATTTAATTGGGCATTTCCTTTCCAGTTGGCACCTTAGTTAAATACCTTTATACATAAAACCTATCTTATTTCATGTGAGTTTTTAATTAATCCCAACTTTTTTTCAAAAGTCAAAGGAAATGAAGAAATTTCCCTCAACATATATGTGATTGCATCATACCTCTTGAAGAGCGCTAATAAAGGAAAAGACACAACAGAACAATTCTGCTCCATTTTGCTCAAACTCTGTGGCAAGGACAGAACAGCTATACAATTTTTACAAATTATACCAAGCAAGCATGTTTAGAAGAGCTCTTCTGCAGAGTTTCCCCCCCTGTTCCTGTTACCTGAGGAGGGTCAAGAAAGCATCAACATCCTATTAAGGAATACTGGGAATCGTACTCAAACTCTCAGGCTTCTGAAATTTCATTAGGCATCACTCATGTTTTCATATACAGTCTCACTATAAAAGCTACCAGCTAGACTTGTCAATTTTTGAATTAAGACTTTTTTGTGCTCCTTTGTGCCACATTTCTTTGTGGCATGTATAGCTGAGGTGTGCATCCTCCCAAAGCTAGCATATAGTTTACTGACTGGTTGATATAATGTATGTCCTCCTTTGGACCACAGCAAACTATGGCAAGTTCTTAAAGAAATTGGAGTGCCTGACCACCTTATCTATCTCCTGAGAAATCTATATGTGGGACAGGAAGCAACAGTTAGAACTGGATATGGAACAACTGATTGGTTCAAAATTGGGAAAGGAGTACGACAAGGCTGTATATTGTCCCCCGGCTTATTTAACTTATATGCAGAATACATCATGCGAAAGGCCGGACTGAATGAATTCCAAGCCGGAATTAAGATTGCCGGAAGAAATATCAACAACCTCAGATATGCAGATGATACCACACTCTGATGGCAGAAAGTGAGGAGGAATTAAAGAACCTCTTAATGAGGGTGAAAGAGGAGAGCGCAAAACATGGTCTGAAGCTCAACATCAAAAAAACTAAGATCATGACCACTGGCCCCATCACCTCCTGGCAAATAGAAGGGGAAGATATGGAGGCAGTGACAGATTTTACCTTCTTGGGCTCCATGATCACTGCAGATGGTGAGAGCAGCCACGAAATTAAAAGACACCTGCTTCTCGGGAGGAAAGCGATGACAAACCTAGACAGCATCTTAAAAAGCAGAGACATCACCTTGCCGACAAAGGTCCGCATAGTCAAAGCTATGGTTTTTCCAGTAGCGATGTATGGAAGTGAGAGCTGGACCATAAAGAAGGCTGACCGCCGAAGAATCGATGCTTTTGAATTGTGGTGCTGGAGGAGACTCTTGAGAGTCCCCTGGACTGCAAGGAGAACAAACCTATCCATTTTGAAGGAAATCAACCCTGAGTGCTCAATGGAAGGACAGATCCTGAAGCTGAGGCTCCAATACTTTGGCCATCTCATGAGAAGAGAAGACTCCCTTGAAAAGACCCTGATGTTGGGAAAGTGTGAAGGCAAGAGGAGAAGGGGACGACAGAGGACGAGATGGTTGGACAGTGTCATCGAAGCTACCAACATGAATCTGACCAAAGTCCGGGAGGCAGTGGAAGACAGGAGGGCCTGGCGTGCTCTGGTCCATTGGGTCACGAAGAGTCAGACACGACTTAATGACTAAACAACAACAACGTCCTCCTTTTCACTCTATGACATGCTGAAGGGACTTTGTACTCCTCAGAGTGCTATTTGCCTCAAATGTGTCCATTTTTGGAATTTTCACTGAAAGGGAAAGAGGGGGAAAGCATCTAACATATCCTCATTCTATAATATGGTGACAATGACTTGCCCAAAGTCATAGAAGTGAACCTGTAGCACAGACGCACAATTTAAAAGGGCCTGGCAGTCAAGAAAGATAAAATAACTCCATGGTGATATCATTTTTCTGTTCTTTGTAAACTGAAGTTGGATTCAGCAAAATATGGCAGCCCACGCTGTCAGGCAAGCCACAACTCCACCCCCAAAAAGCAGTCATTAGAGTTAACTCTCAGTGAGATGATCACACACACATACCATATTATTAGCGTTTTACTCACAACCTATAATATTGCCACTGCTAATCACCTAAGTTTTCTCCATCAGTCAATTCACAGACACTTTGTACCATCAAGACTCGTCACTTTCCTACTGAAAACACTGCCATGTCACTTTGCTGACAAAATTAAAGGGGGAGGGGAACAAAAAAATAATAAGACTAATAGATTCATTTCAGTGACTGAAATCCAGTAGTGCCTTGCAATTAAAGTAGGCCAATGGAATGTACAGAGGATTTGGTTCACCAATTCAATTGGCCTGTTTTAGTTGTGACTTACTATTGGAAATCAGCCAGTGTAAAGTTTCAGGGAACATCAATTTCCTCAGAAACAAATGTTTTAAGATGCCACAACATATTGTCTTTTGCAACCTGCTCTTTTTTTCAGCCCCCAGCCCCAATTTTGTCAACATCATGAGAAAGACTCACTTTGCTACCTCTTTGAAAATTGTATAAATTTTTTTCTGTGAGAAAATACATATTAAATATATGTATTTACTCCCATAGATATGGATAAGGAACATATACATATCTTTTCTACAGTCATTGTCTCATGGATGGAGGTAGGAAAAAGAACATGTGAGAAATAAAAAGTTTTATGAAAACTTGAAAATTATCAACTATAGGAAGTGTGTACACTCAGCTACAAGACATAACCCATCTTTATTAAGATTTATCAGCACAATTTTTTCAACAAACCTTTAAAAGCAGATACTATCATGTTCTCTACAGGTTTTACAATCTGACTCTAAAATGTTTAAACAAAGAAAAGGCCAAGTTGAACTGGAGAAATGAACATGAACTAGTAGCACTGTACTTTACCAGTTAAATTACACCTTTTTCAATTTTACATTACATTCTATGACTTTTAGTAATTTAAATTATATTTAATCAAATGCAGTTAGGAAAGATCTGGTAGTCTTAAAAACCTCATTTATTCACTCCAATTCTGAGGCTAATAAAATTTGAGAAATCTATTCTGACACCCAGTCTTTCCCACTCCTTGGTCATGATCACTCACAAAATCCAAACCTTCATACCATAGACTGATAGCTGAGTACAAACAAGGAAAAGAGGGTGTAATATGCTAATAGACGAACTGTTTTAACAATTAGTCTTGAATACAAAAGGAACCACCCCTCAATATTTTGCCCCAAACAAATTTTGCTAGGATATGCTTCTCAATTGCATACTGATTGTTAACAACATTGTTTATTCATTCATAATTGTAAGTGTCAATGTTCAATTCAAGTAAGAAAAAGTACAGACAAGTAATTTTCCATTTTATGTCTGTGGAATTTTTTCCCCTAAAGTTACAGTACAGAAGCACATTTTATAGACAGAAAGCTGTCCCTATTTCACATTTCTTACGGAATACTGCTTAGTGTTTTGAACATGCTTCCTGATCTTCATCCTTCTTAGCTGATCAAAATTCACATATACCCAAACTCTGAACCAACAGCCTAATTAAATTCTGTGACTGATGAACAAATATGATCAAATAAGGTGTCTCTGAGACAGACAAAACAACCTGTAGCTCAATTCTGTGCACCCTCACTCAAATACAAGGCACATAATGTTTCCAGGAGGACCTTCTTCAAAATGTTCCTAGGAGGGCAGCCTCAGTTAAATACATTACAAAAAGCCAGAACTTAAATATATAGTCATGCAGTTTATTCAAGAGCAGCAAGATTTGGAGCAAAGTTATTTAAGCTCAAGCATGAATGAAAGAGAAGTTAGGGCAAATTACATACATGGCATTTTTCAATTTACTCTGAATTTTGAAAAATGAACAGAAATGTCAGAGAGAAAAACAAGCCACTAAAGTTACTATCAATTTACTGAAACTCAAGTTAAATGTAACAGGCTAATCTTGAAAGTACCATAGTATTTAACTTGATTTTTTTTTGGGGGGGGGGGGAATCTTGCACACCCTTTTACTCAAGGAACCAAGGCTGCATTCCTGCCCTCTTTAAAGCCAGTGATAGTTTTGCCATTTACCTCTATGAGGTACAGATAACAATGCAGAAGATTTAATAGCCAAACATGTTTCAGAATGAAAAAGTGACATATATGCTTTCTCTCTACTCCCTCATATCAAGATGGTATGTTTTTTAGAAGTTGTTACCTTAACACTTTGCCCACTGCCTGGAGAACCATTTTGCAGCTTAATCCAGTTTTGGGAGTTTGAGAAAGTACAGGTCTTTCGCCGCTGAGGTTACAATGATCCCCAACCATGTTAGAGAGAGAGAGAGAAAGAGACAGAAAGTAAGGAAAAGGGGGGGAAATTGAGAACTGCCAGTACAGACTTGAGTCGCTTTACCAGATCTCTCTCCTTCCCTCCTCAAAAAACTAGTTCAACCACATTCACAGAGTTTACACAGCTTACTTCACTCTAGTCCGCCCTCCCTCCTTTCTTCAGCCAATGACAGCGCAGCAAGGGAAACAGGAAAGGGAAAAAAAACCTCGGCTGGAAAAGACAAACAGCTGCTCCTTTTTACGAACCCTAAGCTAAAGCCAAGCCTGAGGAGCCAATGCCAATAAGGAAGCATTTGAATTGGCCTTTTCAGACTGGCGCCGGCTGTGCAACAGGACAAGAGAAGTAGTGTGAGGAATAAGCAAGCTTCTTTCAAGCACTCTGTTTGCAGTACAGTGTTAGAGATACTGCCTGAACGGAGGAAAGGAGGGAACTCTTTTCCACTTAAACTCCTGTGATCTGTGGAATTAAAAAAAAAAAACACACAGCAGAATCTGTGTTGAATGCATCTTCTTTGTGGTATATACATGCATGTCACTAAGCAAAACATTAACTCAGTGAAGACATATTAATACCTAGCATGTCAAATCCCACAGGGGATAACAAATATGGTCAAAAGGTTTATTTTATTTCACTTCATTTCCATGCTGCTTTTCTCCAAGAGGAGGGAGCTAAGGCAGCTCACAAATGATTAAAGAATACCAAAGCAGGAAAGAGCTTTAGGTAATTAAGGTGTGATGAAATTGACAGAGTGATGGACTAGGATTCAGGAGACCTGGGTTTGAATCCCTGATCACAAGCTCATTGGGAGGGTGGCAATGGCAAAACCACTCCTTGAATATCTCACTTAAACTTGAAAGCCCTATTAGAGTCGTTGTCAGTTCCAACCTGATGGCACATAACACATACTCTGATACCATCAACTTCAAATATTCCCTTCATGGTGGTGAATAATATATTAATCATCCACAACAGGGATGTGCCTTTGGATTCAGAATTCACCTAATAATGCGACATTTGGATAGTTCTGAATTCATCTGAATCCAAATGTGGAGTCCCATTTATTCCTATAGATTAGAAAGCAAAAGGCTAGGTTTCTGCTTGATACAGGGAGAAACAAAAGTGAAACCTATTTTTCAGGCATCCTAATGTTTGGAGAAATGAACCTTAAACACACTCTGGCACCAAGGATAATAGGGCAGAGAACAGTCTCTCTGACTGGGGTTGCTATGAGTTTCCCAAGGGAGGAGAGCTGGGGTGGGAGCAAACCCTATAAATGTCTGTCTGCACCAATGAAATTTAGAAGCAGGCACATATACCAGAAGATATTTTTTTCACATTAGTTTTTTTCCAATTGAAAAGTGGGCCTAGCTGCTTATAAATCCCCTGAGCATTTGCTGTAGGATACGCTCTGGTGCAGTTTTCTCTGTGTCCTTTTCTGAACTCTCAACTTGCACTTATATTCTCTACACCTCACTGTATTTTGTTGACTTAACATAGTTAGGAAGAACACTTAGGATTAGTAGATTCCTAACACAGTATAAATCAACAGGGAAATATCTTATTAAATTTTTACCCCTTTGGTGTATATCAGGCAGGGGAATAAGATTTTGTCATATAGAGACAGATATATTAAATTAACAGATTTTTATGTCTCTCTGTGTGTGCATGTGTGATTTTCATTGGAAGGATTTGTGTTCCACTTTATAATATACTGTACTTTTGGTTTTTTTGGGGTAGAGTCTGCAAACAGTATGAAATATTGGTGTGGTAGAAGAAGTAGGCACTTGGGGAAGGCTGCAGGAATGCTGCCTTCACCCTCTGCAATAGATTCTACTGACAGAAGTGGGAGAGGAAAAAGGACAGCCTCCTGCTATTGTGAGACCCACAAATAAAATCTTGTTCACCACTGACACTATGAAGGAGCAACAGGCAGCAGTACAGGGTACGTGTCTCTCTGCCAAGGAGGCAACAGAGAAGCCTTTGCTTTAAGGTGGAACAGATAGTTCACCTCTGACATATTCTAATAATGTCTTTGTGCAATCTACCCAGGGCAAGGGGCCAAAAAAGATTGTGAAGAAGGCTGATGTGCCAGAGAAGAACAAAGATAGCATCAGCACTCACTGACACTGTCAGCTTGGGCAGCAGCAGCAGTGCTGCTGCTTTTGTGGTTGAAAAAGAAACTGATGAAAAGCTATAGACATTGCCTTCCATATCCATGCTATGGAGCTCCATCATATTCAAGGCAGAATTTACCCACAGCCCCCATTCCCAACAAATCTCTCTTGTACAAAGTAGCACTGGGGGTGGTGGCAACTCACTTTCAAGTACATACAAGCCTCTGGTTCCAGGTGGGACATGGGGGAGGAGGAGACTGAGGGGACTCTGATGAGGACTAATTCAGAAGCATGTGATATTGAAATCAACTTTGCCCCTCCAGCTGCTGGAATGAGTAGTGATGACAAGTTAGCAATCCCTGTCAAGAACATGCAATAAAAAACTGGAGTTCCTAAGAAGTCAATAATTCGGAAGCATTTTCAACAGTGTGTAACTGATGCTTGTATGACTGCGTTCATGCACTGCAAGAAGATGTTCAATTGTGGGCGGGATTTGGGCTACCTCTCCAATAGTAGCATCCTTAGTAACCTGAAAACTCAACATAGGGCACTGATGCTAACAAATCACAGAATCATGAAGTTGGAAAGGGCCTATAAGACCATCAAGTCCAACCACTTGCTCAATGCAGGAATACAAACCAAAGCCAGGTGGTTGTCTGAATTTCTCTTGAATGCCTCCAGTGTTGGAACACTCAGCACCTCTCAAGGCAATTGGTTCCACTGCTGTACTGCTCTAACAGTTAGGAAGTTTTTCTTGACATTCAACCGAAATCTGGCTTCCTGTAACTTGAGTCCATTGTTGCATGTCCTGTACTCAGGGATGATTGAGAACAAACGCTGCCCTTCCTCTGTACTACAGCCTTTCAAGTATTTGAAAAGTGCTATCATATATCCCCTCAGTCTTCTTTTCTCAAGGCTAAACATGCCCAATTCTTTCAGTTTTTCCTCATAAATCTTTGTTTCCAGCCCCCTGATTATCCTTGTTGCCCTCCTCTGAACAGTACTCAAGATGAGGCCTAACCAGTGCTGAAAAGAGAGGAACTAGTACTTCACGGAATTTGGAGACTATACTTCTGTTAATGAATGAAGTGGGTACTGGGGGGGGGGGGGGAAGTGCCTTCCTTACTGTGAACCGTAAGAGTCATCAGAGGATACAGGATGAGCCACCAGCCCAGGGAATCAGGGAGGTAGATGAGCAAATAGCAAGAGGTGGGAAGCAGCAAATGCCAGACTCACATCTCCAGGCTACCCTGGAGGAGTGGAGGGATGCAGGAAAAGGCCTTTTGCAGACACAAAAATCCCAGGATTACTCGTCACCCATGGGAGATGATAGCCCTGGATGATCAGCCATTCTTTGGTGATGAACAGTGGAGACATCATCGAAGAGGAAGACATGACAGAGGCAGAGGTAGCATACGTGCAGGAGCCCTGCAAGCGAAAAGCGAGTGATCACTTGTCTTACTGGGCTGAGGAGGAATCTCTTTGGGGAGGTCTGGCAGTGGGACTGCTGTCTTGCCTACCGACGAGTATGCCCAGTTGGAGAGTCTCATCTCAGGCAGGCGACATAGTCCACTCACACTTGGAACCTGGATCTGTAGAAAAATGTATTTTCCCTAAGGTTAACCTACCACTGAAGAACTTCCTTGAAGTCCCCTTTTAAGTAAGAGAGAATGGCACCTTCTACTCATAGTTCTAGGTATGTCATGCTTCTGTCTGCTGCACACTCCTTCTACCTCTTTCATTCTTCCAATACTACTCCAAGATTGTGCTCACTCATTCAACTGTACTGTGCCCAATGTTGTCAGCACAGTTCCAACACACCACAGGTTATCTGCTACTCCAATCTGCCTGCCGGTGCTGCACAGAGTATTTCCCCATTCCCCAGTGTAACCTGTCCTCTGCTTCCCCAGTGCTGTTGGCATTGTCTGCTGACATTCCCACTGTTCAAGGTTCACTTAGTATGCCCATTACAGTCTTTTTCTAATACCTAGGCACTGCTGGCTGTTGGTGTACACTCTTTTTGTTTGGCACAATCACTGGGAAGGTGTCAGAGGACACTAGAAAATCCTTTAAAAATGTTTTGCCTCTTTGTGTTTTTTTAAGGGGGAAATAATGACTATATAGTATGTATATTGACTGTAACAGAGTTCTGGATATGCAGAAATTTAGAATGTTTTACATTCAGAATCCGAAGGACTGTCATTCTAAATTCTGAATTCAAATTTTTATGTTAGTGCACATTCCTATTCAAAACCTTTGAGATACATGAGACCCATCATTAGGTCTCCCACATCTGTTGGATCCTACTCTCCTCTTACTCAGGAGAGCTTTGATCTGTTTTGCTTTCTTCCACATTTGACCTTCCTAGAATGGCAAGTTCCACCTGTCAGATTTGTGAAGGACTTTGCATATCTTGGAAAGTTCTTATCAAAAATCCTTACCCATGTCTAATTTAAAGCAGCTGATCTTAGCATTTTCTCCAGGCCTCATTTTCAAACCAGAATTGCTACTGACATTGCTGTTAGTGTCAGTGTACAAAACAAAGACAGTAATATAGTCTTCTGTGATACATATGGTTGTCAGGTCAATAGCATCCCATCCCCTCAGATTTCAGGCCCCAAACCTCTGAAATGCAAGTGATGCTTTCTGATGTCACAGGTGCAAGACCTTGTGACATCATAGGTGCAGGACCTTGGGACAGCATGGGATAAGTTCTTATAATATCAGCGGATGAGTGGGGAAAGTGATATCTTGGATTGGAAGGGATTTTTGGACTGTTTGTGAGCCAGCTGAAGAGAGAAAGGGCAAGAAGAGAGTCTGGGTAAACTGGTTCAGAGGCTGGGTAACACCTGGTTAACTAGGGCCAGAAACCAATGTTAAACTTTCCTAAAATTCTGAATATGAAGGGTTATAATTCCAAATTCCAAATCTGAATTTCAAATCCAAATTCTGGTGCTAGTGCACATCTGTAATCCAGATAAGATGCAGAGAAATTTATGGCCATATATTTTTACAACTCTGCTGCTTTGCCTTGCCCCCCCCCTTTTTTTTTTTTGGAACAGTTCTTCAAGACTGAAAAGCTAAATCAACATTGAAGTTAATAACTATGTTGAAATGAATCCAGTTTATCTTGGAAATTACTTCACCTTTTCAAAAATGTGTTCAACTCACACATAGAAGACACTCATTCAGAAGTTATAATGTTATCTTGGGCACCACATTCCAAGTTCTCCTGTATCACAAGGCTTCCATTAAGGACTTTTCCTAGATGCATGTTCAAGTAGACATGGCATAATAATAATGCCTGTCAACAGGAACACCATATAAAAGCTTGATTTACGTAATCAGGGTATATTAGTTTACATGCATCAACACAAACCAGACAACACATGCCTTTCTTGAACACAAAGGTTTTATTTGTCCTAGAACTTAACTGGCCTACTGTATGATCTAACACTGGAAGTGTGCTTCTACAGTAGGCTTTGTACTCTACCATGAAGATTATCAAGTTAAAAGAAAATTTAATTGCTTCTAGATCTCTCAGTTGCAAGCATACCAGGAAACGCATTGGAGGACAGCTGTGGATAACACCAAAGCTGGAGGAACTATGCTTGTTCTCCTCAAACAGAAGTGGCTAAGTAGAGCAATATTTCCAATAGAAACATCTTCCACAGTTGTATTAACAGCAACAAAGCACTGGATAGACACTTTTTTCTTTTATTTTTTAATTACAATAAAAGGAAATGTAAGTAGGAATGTTTATTGGGATAATGAATCTTAGCCTACCAAAATAATCCATGGTGAAGTAAGTATGGGAATCCAGCAAAGGTTTTACAAGAGAGCAGCTCAATTCTAATTCTTCCCAGGAGGGCTCCCCCCCCCCCCCCGCAAAATGACAACAGAACAAAATCAAAAGTATTGTTGTGCCTTTCTCATTTCAATGTAAACTTTTGTTGATTACAACCTATTTCTTCAGAAACAGTGAGCATAATATCAGGGCTACAGGTTTATATACACAGTATAGGGACAATGTGCAGATGAAGTCTGAAGATGGGAACATGTGGAATGTCAACTGCATAATAACATCTGGCAATGAACTTCCACGATAACTTAGCATTATTAACACAAGTAGTGAGCATTCCAAGTATTCATAACATTAACATTATAGCAATCTTGTAAGTATAATAAAGATTACATGCCATCAAATGAATTCCAACTCATGACATTTTTCCTGGGTTTTCTAGAAGTGGTTTATTATTCCCTTCTTATGGGAGTGCTCGGGGACTGTGTAGCTTGCCTAAAATCACACAGATTGGGTCCTCTGATGGCAAAACACATTGGGGAACAGAACTCCTGACTCAGGTGTTCCTCCTCACTAAGTTATCCAGCCAGCAATTGTGGCAACAGGTAGAAGCATGTAACATAAATTTCCAGGATGAGTAAATATAAAGAGCAAACATGATTCCTAAGGAACTAAGAGTGACAAATCCAATATGGGCAACTTACTGTGCAGACTATGGTGCATGATTATGCAACATACCCTCTAAAACACACACACACACACATCAAATTACTAAACCATCTAATTTGCATTACATGCTGCAAAAGAAAAAAGAAAAAGAGAGAGTAAAGAGGCAACACTTTACACCAGATGAAGATGCTTCTCAACAGGAAACATAATCTATGATACACAATTTGCTTCGCTGCAGAGAATAAAACAACACAAAATATCTAACCTACTGCAGACTTTCATGGCCCACACCGTCTAGTGTGGAGTTAAGCTCCATGCTGTGTTCCCTCAAAACATTAAGCTCTCTAGTTCTTGTTGCTGTGCCCCTTTTGAGAGATTAGTACTTTCACATGGTTAAGCACAGGGGCTTCTACCTAAACACTAATATCTATGAGATGGGTATTGACAGTTGTTACTATCATACGAACACACTCAAAGGAAAGCAGCATTAAATGTGTAGACAATGACTGTAAACACAGATTCTATCACTTGGCTTCAGTAATACAAATGCTACCATCAAATAAAAATTCATGTATGCTACAGCAAAAATTCTTCTCCCCAGTCTTTATGTTATACAGAGAAATCTTCTCATGCACATATGATAGAAAACTTTCCATCCAGATCAGAGGCACTGCTACAACACACAGTAGGAGCTTTGTTTAAACTCCTTCCCATCAATAATAATGGTCTATTCACAACCAACTGTATTTATTGAGAAATATTAATAAGAAATAACACTTTACAAAACCACTTTACTACTAACTGTTGCTCAATTAGCTATTTATTTGCTTCTTTCAATGGTCATAAAAATAAAGCACTAAGTAAGTACCACACAGAACATTAATACTAGGAGGCTTGGGGGGGTGTGTGTGAATTATGTTTGTTTGTTTTTTATAACCCACCATCTTACTTCAAGAATTAAAAGTAGTTATTTTCTTCTGTCTGTTTAAAAATGCAGAGCAATATTTAGGAAACAAACAAATGCTTGCAGAGTTTTACAACACAGCCTGTTTAACTTAAATTGCAGCCTATTCAGAATATAGCCCAGTTTAACAGAAACAAATGGGTCAATAATGCTGATTGCTATTTCTGTTTTATTTTAGTGTGTTTATGCTATTGTCCAAACAAACGTGCCAGGCTAGGAATCATAGAATCACAGAATAATGGAGCTGGAAGTGGCCTATAAGGCCACTGAACCCAACTCCTTGCTCAATGCATTTTAGGGAATTATTTTTTGGTATCTGGCATTTGGTTCTGTGATAAGAAGCTGGAAAAATTTAGAGTTGGACAATTGTCTCTTGGCTTCCTACATATAATTCAGTTTGTCCATGATTCAGCTGTCCTTATCTGTCCCTTTGATAATGATGATGCACAAGGGCATTCCTATAGTTTTTCCTACTTGCAGAATAACCTACAGAGGCGGGGAAAAGTCATATATAGATTTCCATTCCTGCACACACACAAAAGATTAAAAATCCTTGTAATATGGATTCCCTTCTTTGAGAAAAGTGCAATAGAAAAGGAGATGAGGCAATAGATGCTAAGAGTCTCTACATTAGGAATAGCTGCCAAAGGAGGAGGAGGAGGTTGAAAATTGCTATGGATGGAATATTTTAAAAGACTGGCAGGACTGGCATGGATTAGAATGACACAAAACAGAAATTTGTGGAAGCAAAAAGGGGAGGCCTATATCCAATATTGGATGACAATGAGCTAATAAAGAAAGAGGAGGAGGAGGAGATGACAATGATAAACAAGTCATCTTTTCTCCTCGTTAGACAGACTCAGTCACAAAAAAGAATGAGCTGCAGCAGTAGCATACTATGTTTTCAAATGAGCACCTTCTCAGAAGCAGAAATTTGTTGAGAACAGCAGACAAGTTAGTCTGGTTATTCTCGTTGTTCAGTCGTTAAGTCGTGTCCGACTCTTCGTGACCCCATGGACCAGAGCACGCCAGGCCCTCCTGTCTTCCACTGCCTCCTGGAGTTTGGTCAAATTCATGTTGGTAGCTTCGATGACACTGTCCAGCCATCTCGTCCTCTGTCGTC
Organism: Intellagama lesueurii; assembly: GCA_037013535.1. Taxonomy (NCBI): domain Eukaryota; kingdom Metazoa; phylum Chordata; class Lepidosauria; order Squamata; family Agamidae; genus Intellagama; species Intellagama lesueurii. The sequence continues at coordinate 100,914,034 of JBAJHW010000001.1, read as the reverse complement.
CCCTTCTCCTCTTGCCTTCACTCTTTCCCAACATCAGGGTCTTTTCCAGGGAGTCTTCTCTTCTCATGAGATGGCCAAAGTATTGGAGCCTCAGCTTCAGGATCTGTCCTTCCAGTGAGCACTCAGGATTGATTTCCTTCAGAATTGTTAGGTTTGTTCTCTTTGCAGTCCAGGGGACTCTCAAGAGTCTCCTCCAGCACCACAATTCAAAAGCATCAATTCTTCAGCGGTCAGCCTTCTTTATGGTCCAGCTCTCACTTCCATACATCGCTACTGGAAAAACCATAGCTTTGACTATGCGGACCTTTGTCGGCAAGGTGATGTCTCTGCTTTTTAAGATGCTGTCTAGGTTTGTCATCGCTTTCCTCCCCAGAAGCAGGCGTCGTTTAATTTCGTGGCTGCTCTCACCATCTGCAGTGATCATGGAGCCCAAGAAGGTAAAATCTGTCACTGCCTCCATATCTTCCCCTTCTATTTGCCAGGAGGTGATGGGGCCAGTGGTCATGATCTTAGTTTTTTTGATGTTGAGCTTCAGACCATGTTTTGCGCTCTCCTCTTTCACCCTCATTAAGAGGTTCTTTAATTCCTCCTCACTTTCTGCCATCAGAGTGTGGTATCATCTGCATATCTGAGGTTGTTGATATTTCTTCCAGCAATCTTAATTCCGGTTCGGGATTCATTCAGTCCAGCCTTTCGCATGATGTATTCTGCATATAAGTTAAATAAGCAGGGAGACAATATACAGCCTTGTCGTACTCCTTTCCCAATTTTGAACCAATCAGTTGTTCCATATCCAGTTCTAACGGTTGCTTTCTGTCCCACATATAGATTTCTCAGGAGATAGATAAGGTGGTCAGGCACTCCCATTTCTTGAAGAACTTGCCATAGTTTGCTGTGGTCCACACAGTCAAAGGCTTTTGCGTAGTCAATGAAGCAGAAGTAGATGTTTTTCTGGAACTCTCTGGCTTTCTCCATAATCCAGCGCATGTTAGCAATTTGGTCTCTAGTTCCTCTGCCCCTTCGAAATCCAGCTTGTACTTCTGGGAGTTCTCGGTCCACATACTGCTGAAGCCTACCTTGTAGGATTTTGAGCATAACCTTGCTAGCGTGTGAAATGAGTGCAATTGTACGGTAGTTGGAGCATTCTTTGGCACTGCCCTTCTTTGGGATTGGGATGCAGACTGATCTTTTCCAATCCTCTGGCCACTGCTGAGTTTTCCAAACTTGCTGGCATATTGAGTGTAGCACCTTAACAGCGTCATCTTTTAAAATTTTAAATAGTTCAACTGCAATGCCATCACCTCCACTGGTCTTGTTGTTAGCCATGCTTTCTAAGGCCCACTTGACTTCGCTCTCCAGGATGTCTGGCTCAAGGTCACCAACCACACTATCTGGGTTGTCCGGGATATCCAGATCTTTCTCGTATAATTCCTCTGTGTATTCTTGCCACCTCTTCTTGATGTCTTCTGCTTCTGTGAGGGCCCTACCATTTTTGTCCTTTATCATGTCCATCTTTGCACAAAATGTTCCTTTAATAGCTCCAATTTTCTTGAACACATCTCTGGTTTTTCCCTTTCCATTCTTTTCCTCTATTTCTTTGCACTGTTCATTTAAGAAGGCCCTCTTGTCTATCCTTGCTATTCTTTGGAAGTCTCCATTCCATTTTCTGTAACTTTCCCTATCTCCCTTGCATTTTGTTTCTCTTCTCTGCTATTTGTAAGGCCTCGTTGGACAGCCACTTTGCTTTCTTGCATTTCCTTTTCTTCAGGATGGTTTTTGTTGCTGCCTCCTGTACAATGTTACGAGCCTCCATCCATAGTTCTTCAGGCACTCTGTCCACCAAATCTAGTTCCTTAAATCTGTTCTTCACTTCCACTGTATATTCATAAGGGATTTGGTTTAGATTATACCTGACTAGCCCAGTGGTTTTTCCTAGTTTCTTCAGTTTAAGCTTGAGTTTTGCTATAAGAAGCTGATGATCAGAGCCACAATCAGCTCCAGGTCTTGTTTTTGCTGACTGTATAGAGCTTCTCCATCTTTGGCTGCAGAGAACATAATCAATCTGATTTCGGTATACACTAGTGTAAAAAGAACCTCCTGCAATTCAAGTGCAACTTTTGGAAAGGATAGTAGTAGTGCAGACAGGAGCGTTTCGGTTATTTATTATTCCCATACAGACTTCCTTTCAATTTCTGTCCAATCAATACACAATTTCTTCATTTGTCTCTCCAGAGTTGTTGGGGAAGGGATTAATTATTTCAATCTCCTATTTTGCTGCCAATACTATATAGCACATTATTACTGGTTTGATTTTGATTTCCAAATTATCTTTTGTAACATTTTGCTGCTCTATCCTTAAAGTTGAAAATACTTTAACGAATAATATAACCAGTCTAATATCTGAAATATCTCCCCCTTCCCCAAACCCTAATTGTATATAGTCTACAAGTTTCATATAAAATGTATCAAGTGTCAAAAAAGTTGGCTAAGAGTACTCTCCAGGGATCAATTAATACAGTGTTAGCTACTCATTTCATATAGTATAACCCCTTCACTTCACTTTTTACAACACTACTGTTTTCACATTCATATTTCAGTATCAAACATAAACTTAATACACAAAAGGCTGAAGGTCAGGCATTTAACTTGCGCCAAGGAGTAAGATTTATTACATATTTTCTAGTCTGCATAGCTACATTGTTATGTTCTCTAACAGGCTGACAATCAATGTCTGAAGTTGTACTTCACAGTAAACTTGCAGACTCCCAAGTTCATCACCTGATAGTTCCCCTCAGATACACATGGTGTGTAAACATCCTTGCAATGGTGTTATCTTATAAAGATAGCAACAAAATGTGTTCTGCACTTTCTTGGAAAATATACTCATGGAATGATGGAAACAGGCACAATAAGGTTAAAGATGCTGAAAGATTTCACCTGATCCCCTTTTCTAAGTAAAATGATCTGATTTTGGATCAGAACATGGTTACTCTTTGGATTGCATAATTTTCTTTTAAAACTTGTTTTATTTTGTTGCATATCATTAAAAAGAATCATACATATTAAAAGAGAAACCAAAATAAAGTTTTAACAAATATGCCCCCAAAACATGCCTTATGGATGTAATTTAAACATTCTAAACATCATGTACCTGTCTTATTCTTATACTGAAGAGGATAGTTTAACAAACTTTTGTCAACCAGATGAACTGGTCTATGGGTTGCTGTTATCAAGATATTTAAAGGAGGAAACCATACATCCAAGAAGCAGTCTTGAAACTCCCCAAAGGAATTTATCACAGAAGTGATAGCTTTTCAAAAAGTACTACTGTGATTCTTTCAAACTTTTCAAACAAATACTAAGTCACAAGGCCAACTGCAAGCTTCCAGTGATAAACAGCCATCAGCTGAATCATAACTGGCATGACATTTAGGAGGTCCTTATGGAAAATTCATCACAGTTGTGGTGCAGTTTTGGTTTAAAATGTGTAGAAAAGTGTACTGAGGGAATCAGTTCAACTTAGTTGTCAATACACACATGCTTGAATATGTATGCACATCTGTATTTTAAATGATAAAGAAACTGATAACTGTTGAGGATTTTAGGACCAACAGTACTAAAACTGGCAATGAGACACTGACACAAACAGGTACACACAGATTATTCATTCCCAAATAAAAGAAACACAAGCATCACAAATCAGGGAAACTTGCTGCCTTAATTGAATTTTCTTTGGTCTGTCTCATGTAAGCCTAATCAACTTTTCCTTCCTTCCACACCCAAAAGATGGATGCTGTGCATGATATATATTACAAGGGAAATGGTACTCATACATACATACATCTTATGTCCCATAAAACCTTTTCAAAAAATCTCCCACAGTCAAACTGCTTTTTTTCACAACAAAATTAAACTGCAGTTCGAGAGTTCTGCAGAAGCACTTTAACTGAAAAAAATGTGACAAATATATGCACACTTCTAGTGGCCTTAATAGTAGTTCCATTATGTCTCTTCTTTGTCTATTTTTTATCTGGAAAGCAACCAAATATTAAATTGGGAAAGTAAGAAGATAGGTCATAATCAGCATTTACTTCCCACTGGTGTTACAAACAACTCTGTCCATGTCAATGCTATCTCTATACTAATATTACACTACACACATACTACCACTACATGCAAATACTACAAAATACTACAAATATTTTTTACAAGTAGAAATTCATATCCATGCAAAACTTTGCCTAGCAAAAAAGATCATTAGGGGAAAAAAAGTTTGTTATGATATATCTTTTCATGGGCTTCATGAAATGCATGGCTTTTGATCTCCAGTGGCAGCTACACAGCTAGTTGGGTAGTAAATAATTGTAAGCAGTGGATTGAAACAAAAATGAAATACAAGAAGTATAATGATAATTCTCTATACAGTGGCAAATTGTATATATACAAATAAACTCAGTGAACTTTCAGAAGAGCAGTCACAAGTGATAATTCTCTGAACACTGCAAATTGTGTATATATAATTTTAAAAAATAAATTCAGTGAACTTTCAAAAGAGCAGTGACAAGTGATAACATAATCAGCTTAATATCTCTGGGAGAAACGAGATAATTATCTTCAGTCAGACTCAAAGGAACAACACTTAATGAATTGTTATTCAGTAGTTTCACACTAGAACCTCTGCTTGAGATTCCTTTGTCCTAGCAGACTAGAACAAACTTTTACTGGTTTCTGAATCTTGCAATTTTAGATGTCAAATTTGTGCCCACTTATAATTGTCTGTGGGAAATAGCCTACCTTCCTTACGCAAAAAACTGAAGGGTAGTTCTCGCAGATGAGGGAGTGAATGAACTACTGATGTAATATGATCTAATCCTGTTTAAAAAAATTGCCTAGATAGATACAGACAACTGTTGGCATCTGGGTCTGTTACAGGGTTATGACTGTCTGTTACGTCACTGGTGAGTAGCTGTTTGTTAAGTTGTTGTCTGTAAGCAAGAATAGCCTGTTACTGAAGACTAGTGAGGAGGATGGACCATTGCCCAGAATGGGCTGCAAGTTCTTGATATGCTGGAGTGGTTTTAGCTGGATGATATAATTGACAATAAGTGATGTCCTGCCACATCCTTTTTTTTCTTGGTCTGCAGTCTAAATTTGGTTTCTGGGTACCATGTGGCTTGCTCCCTTTCTACTTCTTAGGGTAGATACTGCAGATTAAGAGTTGGCAAAATTGACTTGGTTCTAATTCACGGGTTAGAACACATGCATCTTGTTTTAGTTTGGCCACAGTCAGTGGATTTGGGACTGAGTGGAAGCTCGAGGCATGTAGGTTATACATAGTGGTCAATAATAATAATAATAATAATAATAATAATAATAATAATAATAATAATAATAATAATAATAATAACAACAACAACAACAACAACAACAACAACAACAACAATAACAACAACAATGTTGTGCCATTAAGTTGATTCTGACTTATGGCAACCCCCTTCCAGGCCTTTCTAGATACAGAGTACTCAGACATGGTTTACATTCTCTTCTTCTGGTGGCTCTCTGGAACAATTGACCCCACTCAAGGCTACACAGGCACAGTGAGGAATCACTGGCTCCACATCCAGATGCTCCATCTCACTGAGCTATCCAGCAAGCTACAGTGTTTAACAGGTTTCCAGTAAAAGGATCTCTTAAAGTATGTCCATCAGATAACTGCACAGTAATGTCCAGAAAGACTTCAGTTAGTTCAGTCAATAGTAAAGTGAAAGTTTTTGAAATCCTGTTAGAACTGCTTAAGTTCCTTTTGTCTGTCAGTCCAGATCCAAGCTCTCTGTACAGAAGTATTTCTATAATGATTACTATAGTGAACTCTTCAGAAACAGCATATATATTTTCCACATCTATGAGAATAAAAGAACCATGTGAGATTTTTCCTGTTTGCACCACTGTATATAAAGGCAGGAAAGGATAGCTTCATAACCTCAAGGTAAAACCTGTTTGGACAGTCTTCCTGTGCTGGCATGTTTGCAAGGCAAGCAGAAAGGCTTAGGAAAGGCTTGAATCTCATCCAATGACCTAGTTATCACTAACACATGCCAGAAAGGTTAGTTATATAGAAAAGTCAACTTGGAAGTGCTCAGGCGTGCAATTTCAGGGCTCAGAACTTGATGTACAATTAAATCCCTTTCTCGCAAATCCTTCAGTTCCATCCAGCAGTTTAGGGAGCTTTAAGGAAGTCAAGGAGAACTTGGTTTATTTGTTTAAAGCTAAGAGTTCTGAATTTTTGCCTTACATAGAAAGTCTTGCTACTTCTTTATTCATAGGAATTCACATCTTGACACTTGGATGGATCTCCTGATGTATGTTTCAACTCAAAATTTATATGTATCATGTTAGTTAATATAATCTTAACTATTTCAGAAAAAAATAAGTACTTGGTCAAATAAATAATATTTAACAGACAGGAAACAAACAGTTTTCCTGTGCAACTTCAGTCTGTCAGGACTACAAGGCTTATTATCTCCACAGTGATCAACTGGTTACCTATCACAGCATGATCAAGAAGGTCAGAGAAAACTACTCTGACTATGTAACTGTAAGTTCAGTGCAAACTATGGAACTTCTGGATGAGTCAAAGGCAGAATACTTAAAAATGTAACTCAATTGTAGCTACAACCATTATATCATTTATGTTAAGGGTTCAGGCCAGGTTACAGTACATTCCTTTTTTGATGATATTGTGAGCAAGGAGGCAAGAGAAGACTACATCCCACTCATGAGGGGGAGGAGAAGGTGGAAGAATATATGGGGGGATCTAAACGAAGAGGAGCAGAGGAGTCGGGGTGGACAGAATGAAAATAAATTGTAGGAAGTCTTGCCTGAGGGATGGGAGTCAGCTGAACTTTGAGAGCCCATGGACGGGGGAGAGTGGGAAAAACTGCAGGTGTCTCAGGAAGAAGCCAAATTGTCACTGTGGCAAAAGAGATGAAGGAAAGGAGAAAGAGGAAGCTAGCTGTGGCACAAAGGGAGCGATGAGAGGGGAACTTTCGAGACAGGGGAGAGACCCTCCACTGACAGAGAACAGGCTGAGATCTGCTGTGAATGCCCAGGAGAACTCTGGAAACTGCCAGGGGATGATGAGTGGTAAAGAAAGGAGCCACTGACATTGCTGCTGGTGTTGCTGCCACAGGAATCAATACCTGGATTAAAACCCTTGACTGAGGCCCCCTGGACTGTTGGTGAATGGGACAAAGTTAAGTTGGGAAGAAGTTCTTGGAACCCTTTCCTCTCCCAGTTAAAGGGGAAAGAGACGTTAAATGTACTCCAAATGGACATTGCTCCCACTGAGACCTCTTTAATAAATGTTGACCATTTTAAAGAAGAGAATGACTCTGGTGTGACTGCATCAAGGGGAGGACTAGGGGAGGCAACAAATGCACAACCTCACACATACATTAAAATTTAATCATATTTTTAAAATCTAACCAAAGATGTTCAAATATGTTCTAATGATCTTCAAAACAAAACAAAACCATAATCTGCACTCTGAAAGTCAATTCAGAATAAAATCTTATGTATAGATCTCACTATTATTGTTGTATCTCTATGTATCCTGTGTGTCCTTTCCAGCTTTTCCTGATGTGTTTTCTACTTTCTTATATTTTTGATACAATACAATATAATTTTAAAAAAACAAAATTTAAACTGTTCTACTTTAACTTCAAGCCAGTGGTGCTCCTAACTAACATTTCGAATAAATCACTCTCTCCATTATGTTTTCTTAATTTGGGGCTGAACTACACAGGTAAGGCTCTTCTTTTTAAGTGAGTGTCTCTCCAGTGAATCACCTGAGTGCCCAGCACCACCCTATTGGTGTGCAGAGATTCAGGTGGCCAGCAAATGTTGACTGGAGTGAACATGTTGCTGGTTCAGCTGAGTTATGAACTTAGGAGCCCATGGGAGCTGGATCTGCAGTCCAGATGATAGATAAGCCAATACAATGCTCCCCTCTTCCCAGCCGCCCCCCCCCCCCGAAAGTTAAACCAAGGTCCTATTTATATTTGGTCTCTCCTGCTTTGTTCTGGAAGAAAGATCTGGGGAAAGGGGTGTAACTTTTACAAAAATGTACAGTTGGTGCACCATTTTCCTGTGAGTAATCTGTGGATATCTAAAACCATTTATGTGATACAGTGCTAAATCTGATAGCACAATTTAAAAAGTAGGAAAAAAAAGAAAGACACACTCCCTTTGGCTCAAGATAGACACAGAAACTGAAGCAAAGCAATGTGAATGGAACTGCCACAAAATAGTAGTACCCTCTATCAGCTGATCAAAATATACTGAATGCTCATGTAAAAGATGCCATGATTTTGTCATGTATCTAGCCCTTCATGCAGACAGCAAGTAGTTTGTTAAATTAAGAAGTAGCCTCCCTTTGCTTCTCTGCTGCAACTGAAAGCTTTCAGTTTGCTAAACTGCAGATTCCCAAATTTTTATGCAATAAAGGTGCATGAGCTTAATATTACACTACAAAGCAGAAGTCTTGTTTCAGATCGAAGATTAGTGACATTAAACAAGTTTTCTAATTTGGATGAAATGGAAGTGGGAAAGGAAGCAAAGGTGGGTAGTGCAAGTGAGCACTCATTTTGCTCTCCATCTACTGAAGTATGATTATGAAACCACTCTGTAAAACAATTCTCTATCATAGTGGTATTTCTTATAAAAGAAATCTACACAATCACACTTTGGGTGCAAGTCTAGATGGCAGCTGCACTCTTACATTTTTTTCAGAGGAACATTTTGGTTTCTGGACACTGCTCAGCTTCCTGCCATCATCTGAGCTAAAAACTGAGTCCAGAATTACAGTCTGCAACCCACAAAACTGCTTTTGGCTACGCTTTCACCTTTTCTCCATTTTCTGCCTCAAAACAACCAGCTCAAAAGTGTGTTGGGGGAAGAGTACTCGTAACGCGTTTTATAGAGAACTTAATTTGTCACAGCATTACAGTGTGGTTATCTGAAGCTGACAAAATTGTGTAACAGAACTCTCCCTTACAATTTTTAGTTTGCCGCATTGTTAGGAGGTTGTTTCAGTCCATTACTAAGAAAACCAAGGAGAACTTCGCTAAATTTAAAAAAACAAACAAACTGGGAACTATTTCCTACCAGCTTGTACTATTTAGCTGACAACAAATGCAGATTACCTTGAAGGGAGCCTATGCTCACCAACTAGATGCTACATTTGCACTACACATGGTGTTACAGATTTTCTGAAGAAATAAATATGGCATGTGAACCCATGGCAGTCAACATTTTTTTCCAACTCCACTCAGAACCACATTTTGTCCTGACACAAGTTTTTTTTTAAAGAAAAAAGGTTTGCAAGGTATGCAAACTGATTTTACAACATGCTTTAGCACATATGCTCAACCACTGACAAGTACGACAATACTTTAGAATTTAGAATTCAGAAAAGGTAGAAGCAGTACATACTCTAAAAATATATTGGCTATGAGAGTGTACCAAAGAATTTCAGAAGAAAATCTATGCAGTGCTTCTGGAGACCAAGATGATCCACAACATGGTGTTCCCACTTGTTATATATATAAGTGTGAAATCTGAATAGAAAAGTTAACAAAAAAAAAATCAATTCATTGGAAATATTCAAAGAGAGTCTTATGGGTACCAATGACATGTCAAAGTAAAGTGAGTTTTAGATCAAATCAAGTCTGACCTGTCAAAAAATGAAAGTCAATGAAGTGAGGTTATTGTATGTTGGGTCATATTCTGATAAGATAACACTGTCTTTGTTCAAAAGACAATAATGCTTGGAAAAGTTGAAGATAACAACAATATATAAGGCTGGACCATGAGATGAACTGATTCAATAAAGGAAGTCCTGGAGTCTGCAGTACCTGATCAGGACTGTTCATGATAGGTTCTTTTTGAGGTCATGAATTCATAGGGTCATCATAAATTGGAAATGATTCCTTAAGTTATCTTTTGATAGTTACAATGATAAATAATATCTTGGCTACCATCTGTCATATGCTGTCATGTCAACATGCAGACTATTTATCTTTTATTATTAAATAAAAGATAAATTAAATATTCCTTTAGAAAGAGATTTTGAGATTAATGGCTGATCTAGATCCTAATACCTAAGACACAACGAACAGAATGCAAGATACCAAATACAACATCCTCCTACCTGGACTTCCATTATCCCTGCCATCAGGCCCAAGGAATCAATTGTGCTGCAATGGGCCCACTGTGGCACACGCAACTGCAGTTGCAGTGACCAATCCAGAGAGAAACCCCAGAGGTACATGCAGAAATAGCCAATGAACCACACACACACAAAACCAGGTTGTAACTTATATGGTGCAATAAATTAGCTTTGAAGATAAAAAATTATCATGAATCCTGTGAACACAAGTGCTATTAACATCAATACACATGCTGGCATGCCAACATACTACAGCAATTATTTGCAGTGGCTACTGCTATATGCAAATACCAGAAGACTTGACATCATGTATATGTGATAGAAAAGTCTATTTCCATAATAAAGAAAATAAAATTGGCTCCCTAAGGTAGCATTATTTCCATTTGAAAACAGTTCAGAAATTAGTATAAAAGATTGCTAATTATTGGTGGCCATTAGCAAGTGTCCTCAGGAGCTGAGGTTACATCCAGAGCATTGTTTAGGGCAAACTGCTATTATAAATAGCCAACACATGATGTAATGTTAAATAAGCTCACTGCTATGGATTTCAGGTTTGGTATATTTGCTTGCAATAATAAGTTTAAATTCGCATTTAAAAAGCTGGTCTGGCTAGTTTTAAATCAGGGGAGTACCATAAACAGATTGCATTTTAAACTTGAAATTACTAGAGTCATGTTAAAACAACAGAAAATAACACCACTTTTTTTAGCCTTCTTCCACCTTTTAAAGAGTAATAAAAGCTTTTAAATGCAAATATCTTATATATAAGGAAAGGGAACCAAGAACTTGACTGTTTCCTGAAAACTACAGATTATTTTGAAGCTTGGGTAAGACTAGGAGAAAGAACATTAAATCTAAAATTTCTAGTATTAGCAATCTCAGAATTACTTGCATTTCATTCTATTCAATTTCCATTTTGCTACTGAACTTCAATTTTGGAGGAAGGCTTGGGCTTGGGTTTGAATGCCAGATTGTCATTAAGTGAATAGGTTGGCAAAAGAAAATTAAAAGGCAAGATGACCCTGCTTGTACCTAGGCCCAAATATAAAGTCTCCATAGTGAAAGGAAAGAGATTCTCAACCATTTCCCAGTTTGTTTAAAAATTTGTCTGCTCTCACTTATAAGGCCCCATAGCCAAGTATAGGGCTGCAATGTTATTCAAACAGAATCCAGTATGAATTGTTCTTCCAGAAAGAAAAAGCTGACATTCCATTGGAAGACTACTACCCCTTTATACCTTCCACCAATGTTTTCCACGAGCACTGAGCAGAAACCCCGCCTTGCACGTGCAAAGTTCTGGCCACAACTTGAATAAAATGAGCGGCAACACTAACTGTGGGTACGCGTCACCAATACAACCTTGTGCAGCTGAACAGCCACACAGCTTAGAGGGAACGTTGCCTCCTGCACATAGCCATCAGAGAAGGAAAAGGCAAACACTGTGGCACCTGACTGAGTTTCTTTACTGCCTGGTTTGGAGGGATCCTCTTGGTTTTTTTCCACCTAGTTCTGAGAGATCCTCATGGTGGAAAGGATGTCTAGGAAAAATCTACACCATTTCAGGCAACTTCTCTGGATGCCCTTAACACTGAGCCTTGGCTCCAAGACAACCCCCTCAGAATCAGACATTCTAAAATGTTAACAAAAACTAAAACACGGCACTGATTAGAATAATATGTATAGTATAGATGTTAAAATAAGAAGGGTATATAAGCTATGTAAATGGACTGTCAATTGTCCTGGATGAACATTTCTCTTTTTCTGTAGTTTTCCTTTTGTACTTCTATATATTTCAGAATTAATTAAAAAAATAGGGGGAAAACAACAACCAGATATATATTTTTAAAGATGCAATGCTATTTGCTTCTTCTTTCTTCCTTCTTTGCTGGTGGTAGAATATGGGGAAGTATGAAGAGCTGCTGCTACCTCCAATGGTGGGAGGGCTGTCTTTTTCTCTTGAAGGTAGTGTCATTGGGTAGATTGCCAGTGGTGCTGTCAAGCATTCCAGCATTGTTCAGGGCACATAACAGTGCCCTGTTATGTCAGGGGCCACTCTTTGCTTCCCACCTCAAATGGCAAAAGAACCCGGGCCACCACTGGTCTTATGAAAAAAAACCCTGAACAGACATTAGAACATGCAAAATAGAAGGGGACTTGAAAAATGCAACTGTTGTATTTGGTTTCCAAAATATTAGCTTATTAACCAACACAGAATACTGTCCAAAAGTTTCACAATGCAGGGGCCACTTCTACCAGATAGTTATACAGCTACATAGGTGGCAAATTCACTCTAGCACACAAAAAAGAAGCCAGAGCTGGGACTGCAGCTTCCCACTTCAGACCTCTATTCGTCTTTCTCACCTCTATTTTTTTCTGTTGCTGGCCACACAAGGTAAATGAAGTGTCCATTAAATATGAACCTACTATGTATTCAAACAACTGTACAAAATTAGAATAAGGTAAGAATATTAAAACTTACCATTCTTTTCTATGCACTGATCCACATATTCACATTTTTTTAAGTAGATGCCCAGTGCACTGCCTAAAGTTTAAGGGGTAGGGTGAAGAAAATTGGCTCAGAGCAAGAAACCTCAGAGCCTAATCCCCCATGCCCACAAGCAGCTGTTTCCATGTGAGAAGGGAAGAAAGAACTGTTGTCTCCTTGCATGTTTGAAAAAATGTATGGAAAATACACACCATATCTGTAAGACATGTTAGCTGTATTCAGGAGCTCAGTTCCTGGATGATTAGAACTGCATGAGGGGAACGGAGATATGTGTACTAGTCCCACCCCTGCCACACTTTCATTGGAAGGCATTTGTAGTAGGCGTTTGTCTTCTGTCTCCAGGTAGACTCCACTAAAAATTCAGAATCTGGCACAATCAGCAGCCTAACAGGTGAGGAACCTACATAAATACAAGGGAGCCCCTGTGGTTGTCCAGTCTTCCATGAGTGGAGAGTGGTAAAGCCAACAGTAAGAACATAATGGAGCAGGTAGGGCTAATATGCACTTCCCCAGAGTGAGCACATAACTCTCTGCTTTACCTTGTGAGGATTCTCTTCACATGAGATAGCTGAATATGTAAACTGGGCTACAGTATATTGAAATATACCGATTAGCTACAACTCATAATGGAGAACCACTGAAAATTTTTCAAGGAAAATTACAAATAAATCCACAAAAACTAAAAGCATACATATATTTTATTAGCTTGCTTTGCCCACTTTTAAAGATGTTTAATCATTGTGTGGAAGAAAAGGATCAGCAACTATTTTTTTAATTAATGAACTCTCTTGAATTCGTCTATTGCAAATTATGTTACACATAAGTTACCTGCCATGAATGTTAACCTGAGGTATGCAAATAACTGAATGTATGCTCTCACAGTAACATATGGCAGAGACTGAGAGGATGGGGAGGATGCAGTCAGTCCGATGTAGGGTTGGAGGAGCGAAGAGCTGTCTTTGGGCAAAAAAATGGATCAGAGGCACAGATTCTCATGGATCCTCATAATTTGTATGTAGCATCGTCCCCAAAACAATCTCAATCATAGGCACCATCTCTGTCCACAGATTGGACAGTGGCTTGGAGATGATCTTATGTTAAAATCATGTGGATCCATGGGGGTCCATGCTTGGATCAGTGTTTGTGCACCACTGCAAAGCCAGGAACCCTTCATTTCTGTGGTATATTCCATGGGTGGAAATTGGACTTGTGGTTTGTTGTCCATGATGTTAGGTGACATTCGTAATAATAAACTGGTTAGAAATCTTGGACAAATGACAAAGTGAAGAGTTCAGTAAGAACAGGAAAAAAATTCCTCATGAAAATGGCCCAAGATTTCTAATGCTTAGCAGGCATCACCGAGAGGCATAAATAGTCATTTTGTTGTCTTGACCATATGTCATGACCTCATTTATAGACTAGCTTATCTTTTGTATCAGATGATTGCAAACAAGGAAATACCACACACAGTAAAGTATTACCCCTCCATCATATTGCACAATGGCTCACATTCTGCAGTGTCATGAGTTGTAGAAATCAGATGATGTTCTGTACGCCTGTACCTTACTGTCTCTTGAAAAATCTTAAAACAAAAAGATAAAACAATCAATGCTGTGAACTTTTCAAAGACAAAAATCAGGGGAAATATTCAAATCTCTGATGGAAAGCAAAGTAACTAGCAGACTAGGAATGCAAATATGTACAAGTTTTGACTTCACTGCATTTCTCAGAATCCCACCCACATTCATATCTCATCTAAGGTCCATGCTGGGTGCATTTACTAGCTTTTCTTCCTGTGTGGAAGCTGACATAAATTTTATTACATGCATTTCCTAAAGTACAATAGTTGTACACATTTTTGTAATGGACCAAAGCATGTTTATTCATGTTCTTCCAACTAAGCAAGTTTCAGCCACATTTACCTATCATTAGAAGTGGGGCAAGTATCAAAAAGGACCTGATGTTTTCAGTTTCCTTCCAACCACAGGAGCTTTCCTAATAGTCCTGCAGACCATCAAAAAACCTCTGTAAAAAATCCTGGTAAACTGAAGTGCCCTTACCATACCTAGATGGGGCTCACTTATCATTCTAACATGCAGCATATGCAGAAACAAATACTATATGAAGATGCAGCTGCAAACAAGTAAAGGAGTGGAGTGATTGGCTTAATGATTTCTACTAGCAAAAAGCAACTAACGTTTGAATAGTTTTTATCTGCATTCTCCAATAACATTCTTGGAAGAAAATGGAATGGGAGCAGTGAGGCAGTCTTCCAGGTGAAAGACACAGGTTTCACAAATATATGAAACACTGTAGCTGGCTGGATAGCTCAGTGGTTTTGGTATCTGATTGCAAAACTAGGGGTTGGAAGTTCAATTCCCTATGTGTCTCCTGCTAGCAGAGCCAGCCTGTCTGGCCTCGGGCAAGCTGCAGAGTTCCAGGATGCCTCCAGAGGAAGGGAAATAGTAAAACACAACACTTCTGAGTGTGGTCTACCTCAAAAAACCTGGAAAGAATCACCATAAGTCTAGAATTGATGCGATCGCACATAATTATTTTATTATATCCCCTCCTTAGTCATCTTCACTTTCAGATTAAAATGTTCCAAAGGTCCTAGACTTTCCTCAAAATGAAGGTGTTTTGAGTTTTTGTCGTTTTAGGAGCAATCCTTTATATATGTACCCAAAATGATTCCCATTGAATCGAACAGGAGTTGCTTCTGAGAGAGACATGCAAAGGATTGTTCTGCTTGAAAAATATTTCAGAGTATTCTCAACCTGGAAAACCCTGAAAAGGATCACCATAAGTCAGAACTGATTTGACGGCACATCATTATGATGATGATGATTCGAGATTTTTAACCTGTGCTACCTGTCCTCTCTTCTCAGCTTTCCTACCATCTATCAAGCTGCTCAGGATCCTTCCCCACCCCCTGCAACTCCCTGCAACTGGTTACTAACATGGGACATTAGAGGACAAGGTTTGCAATGACAAACCATCTTTCTGCTGACAAGTTAAAAGCTTTAGCTAAACAAGAAGAGCTATATTCTTTGGCACCTTTTCCATTACATAATGTTATGAGGCCACCTGTGATGAAACAAACATAAATTATGGGTAAATTTAATTGAGAATCTCTTTCTTACATAAACTGCTTAACTTAGAAACAAGATATTTTTCTTAAAACTAGACCCATGCTCCTTAAACACAGGAAAATCTGGCAGTACTGAATTTTCAAAATGGCATTTTATAGCAAGTGCAGTCAGTAGGCCAGTCAAGCTATCATATTCTGTCACAATGACACTTTTGGAAAGAGACTATACACAGCTAGAGATGGAAGTAGGAAAAGCCCTTAGTGGACAGAAGAGATGGTGTTTTCAGAAAGATTTGGATTTCCTAGGCACTGGTGAATATCTGGAAGAACCTGACCCTGCATTAAGATATTGGCTTCACTTGAATTAAAATTTAACCAGACAGCTACTGCTGCTTAATATTAAAAGCTGCAGAACAGCTTAGAGAATAAGACTACCAATTTCATGCATGATCAGGCCATCAACTGCTAATTCAGATGATGGGATACACTATATCTGGCATCAGAGGAAGCATTTTCCTCAATAATGTGTGGTGGGAAACATGAAACAGAAAGATCCTATTGCATTCTGATTCTGTTTATATGTTTCCCACAGATAATGATTTGGTTCAGATAAGGGACTACAGGTTTTTGGTCTGATCTAGCAAGGCTTTTCTTGTGCTTTTAAAATGATCTATAGAAGGAAGCCAGTAGGAATTAGGAAACATTCATAAATTGGGATGTAAAACTATGCAGTAAGCAGGACATGATCCTACTAAAAGAGGCTAGAGAACTATTTGGAAAAGTCTGCATGCCAGAAACATTTTGAGAGGGACAATACATATGCATGACTGTAGAGTAAAAGCCTTAGAGCAAAGATGAAAATTGGAGCACTTGATTTTAAAGATGACACTGCGGATCCTACCAAAAGAGAGGCAAATTTAAACTCAGTTTGTGACTAGATCAACAAAAAATACAGAAAATGTTATGGGACTGGCATGGTCTGATCCACATTTTTTTTCAATGA
Organism: Intellagama lesueurii; assembly: GCA_037013535.1. Classification (NCBI taxonomy): domain Eukaryota; kingdom Metazoa; phylum Chordata; class Lepidosauria; order Squamata; family Agamidae; genus Intellagama; species Intellagama lesueurii. The sequence continues at coordinate 100,897,206 of JBAJHW010000001.1, read as the reverse complement.
TGACATGAGACAAAAGCAAATTTTGGGGATAATCATCATCCTAGAACTGCATCAAGTCCAGCCCCTGTCAAGGAAGCACAGTGGGAAATTGAACTCCCAACCTCTGGCTCCACAGCCAGGACCTAAGCCACCAAGCTATCCAGCAGTCCCTTATACAAATGCCCATAGTAATATAAGACTATCTAGATGCATGCTACACTTAAGGAAAAAGAATTGACTTTGGATTGTGCCTAGGAACGCAAGCAGCATCTTGTTAATTAGCAGCAATTTGTCACACCAACTTCTGCCATTCACTTATGGAGTATAAATTGGCAAGTGGATTCTATCCCTTTTAAACTGTTCTTTAGTCATGCATATTCATGGATTCAAAGCCTTGGTTCAATAGCAACTGCTAATTGTTAACTTCACTGTCTTTATAGACTAGAGTTCTATGAATATTGTGTCCACTGCTGATGTGCAAAACATTAACCCCTCTGATTATATTTGCCATGCACAGAAGTTCAGAACATCAGTATTAATATAAAGACTCTTTACTAGAGGAAGAGTATGGATATGACAACTTTAGATCAAAATGGAAGATACAGGCAAAGATTTAAACAACCGACTCAAAATACTTCTTACTGTAAAACTGTATTTGGTATTCAGGAGGCTAAAAAACTCAGCAATTTTCTGCACATAATAGTCTGTGCCACATAATAGCAAAAGCTTTCTTTCAAAAATGAATGATTACAATTCTTCAAATATCTATATGTGCTACAATCCTGAATACAATGTATTTATTATATTTTTAATATTATGTCTTTGTCTCCTAGGGGATCCAAGGTGACTTACAACAATTAAAACTGCAAAATAATAAGATTAAAATATATGACAAAATTACATTTAAAAATACAATTAAATATTAATCAACATTAAAAACATTCTAAATGCTAAAAATCATTTAAAAATATCTAAATTTCATAAATAGACCATTCTCTAGACCTCCACTTATTATTTAAAAATTCTGGAGATTATGCAATTTGCAGACCCTGAAATTGGTGAGCATAAAGTCATGATGAGAAGCTGTAATGAAATACGGTGTTCCCCACACTTCAAACAAGCTGTGATTCAACATGCTTCTGCTTTTATCAGCCAACGCAATACAAAACATATGTATACTAAGTATAACATAGATATAACATAAAATTAAATGAATATGATTTTTATATCAGCTCCAGTTGTATCCAAAACACTCTCCTGAAATTCAAAGTCTCAGGTTAAGTTCTAGCAGGTTATAACTTTAGAAAGTACTCTCTGTTCCATAATTTTTCTGGGAGTTAAAGAGAAAGTAAACAGATTGCATACATGCATACAAAACTGGCAGGCAAGTATGAACTGCTTATATTAAAGCAGCAACTTTTAAGTCTTTTTAGAATCCTTTCAACTACCAACACATCCTGTCACTCCCTGATGTATAAGAACCAATGTGGCCCAACCTGCCCTGAACTCACTGTGTAACCCTGGACAAACTTTCTCTTAACCCTGGTTTTCTGCAAGAAACAACAGAATCATAAAATAACTGAGTTGGAAGGGGCCTAATAAGGCAATGTAACTCATGAGTCATTGCTAAGGGACACAAAAATTGTAAAGCATTTTACAGAAAAGAAAAGGAAAAAAGGAAGAAGGAAAAGGAAAAGAAAAGAGAAAAAAAAACTCCAACAGCTTTTAAGCATACTTCGTTCTAAATTCAGAAACAGAATAAACACACTGTAAACAGATTACCCCAGTGGAAACAGTACTATGTTCAGGAAAACATTTGTTGTTTTAATTTTGGGCACCAGCTATTTTTCATAATTTTTAATGATAACTGCAGCAGGGAAATAATGGAGATATCTATTTTTCCTTACCTGTTCAGTGTATAAGACCCATTCCTCTTCAGTTTCATGTTAGCAGAAAGAAATTTTTGAAAAAAATCCAGAGCAAAATGAGCTTGTCCTACTCTAATGTGAACAGAAACACCTGTTTGTCAGAAAGGCGTTTGTTGATTAGGGAATCTCTTTCCTGTTTCAGAAAGTTATCAGATGGGAACAATCAAAACCCACCAATTAGGAGGAAGGAAATCACCACAGGCAAAACAAGAGCCTGAGGATGTAAAATACTCCACCTCTTTATGAGCAGGACCATTAAACTTCTTCCAAAAAGGAACATAACTTGGCAGCTGAAGCAAAGGGCAAGGAAGAGATGAAAAAAATGTTACATCCTCTCAAATGTTTCAAAAGATAACCCTGCAGAAAAATCAAGTTTGATATGTTCTGCTTCCCTCTTCTAATTACCCTGCAAGCAGCTTCAAAGATTCTTCTTCCTCTCTACCCTGCTTGACTTATTATTCAAGGATTCAGGACTGCCTCTGGAAAACAAGGCAAAAGAGACAAAAGGCGGAATATCTTGCACCTTTATTCTTTAAAGTCAAAAAGAGATAAAGCTGAGGACAATCAAAAAGGAGAGTACAGTGGGATAGAGTAATTAGATAAAGTGTTAGCCAGGACTCAGTTTGTAACTAAGCTATGTTTAACACACAATGCAGACTGCTCTTGCATACTGGTAGGTGGGGTGGGGTGGGGTGGGGTGGGGTGGGGTGGGGTGGGGTGGGGGTGGGGGTGGGGGTGGGGGTGCTATCTGCATGCTAGCACTGGGCAAGCTGCCCCTGCGTAAATCACACTGGATCACACTGTCTCTGATGAGTTTACTCAGATTCTCTTCCTATATAGGTCCCTTGCCCCCCACTACTGAACATTATGCCACCGATCCATGCGGTATCTAAAATACCAAACTGTAGCCATTACATAATTTTTAAAATACTCATGAACAGATCAAGACTTTCTATTTTGAGACAGAGCTACAACAGCTGCACTAGAATCATAGTACAAGGGGTTGCTTCACACTACAAAGACACTTTGTAGAGGAGCTTAAACCAAATACGTATGCAGATAACATGATATGCTGGGGAAAATAGCAAGAGGGCAATAAACATGTCTAAGAGAGAAACACCCAGATGAGACATCTATGGACATTATGGTCTGTCTACAGATGTTTACAACAATCCTTACACCAAAATACCTTCTGCATAGTAATTCAGTATTATCTGATAGGAACCCAGAAGAGCATAAATGAGACTCTCTTTATTGGAATGAATATGTTTTTGGAACTGAGGGAAATCAACTTTCAAACACCACATTTCACAAGGTTCTGAGGGTCAAAACACAAATCAGAAGTGGTAAGATTATATGTGCCCTGACCATTAAGCAACTCAGATGATGCAGATGCCAGATTATTAACAACCTTGGGAGTGTATCATAACTACCATTTGCTGCAAGAAGAAAAGCGTAACTTCACAGAATACTAAAAGCTAGCTTTAAAATACTTTACAATTTTCTAGAAAATGTTCCAGTAACAGAGTATGAGAATAACATCTTTTTATATCCCCATTTCCCATAAATAATTATTCAGGAACAAGTCCTGACTTGCTTAAAGAAGAATGAGACCAAAGGAAAAGATACAGGTAGGTAAGGATGAGGGACGGACAGGGTAGCACAAGGAGTCTGATCTAGAGGAGTACACTGCAAAATTAAGCCTCCTTTTGAACAGGAAATAAAAGGAACAGGAAGTGGATAGCACATATTTTCATTTTGTGTGACCTAGAAATCCATGGACAGGTAAGATCCTTTCTTACTTGACACTTTCCCTATATTTATGTGGAGGAACTGTCATGTGTGAACAAAATTACAGGAAGAACCAAAAAGAGATACAGTATATGGGAACAGCCCAGACAGTTGGCAGAAGGATGCAATATTTTTCAACCATAAGGGATAGTAAATTGCTCAAGCTGTTCTGAATGTTACATTCATATTTATTTATTTATGTTTCATTAATTACCATTATATTCAGAATGAATATTCCCAAGCTACCTGACAAAACTATAGAACTCCACGCTGAGACACAAGATGTGTATTGTAATATGAAGTAATGTCTGAGTGATGTAATGTCCTTATTGATTGGCTATATGTAAATGTACATCCACATAAATGTGTGGGACATGTGGAGAAGTGTTGGATCTCTTCCTGATGAGTGCTATGCTGTTATGCTGTCAGAATGGACTGCTAGAACTTCTGTATATACTTGTAAATATACGTGGTGTTGGGAAGAAGCTGCCTCTGTGTGTGTCATTCCACTGGACCGCCTGGACTGACTTAAAACTCTGCTAAACGCTGCAAATTGCACCAACATAGAACAATATAAGCTGGCTCCGAAGAAAAACATACAGAAAGGAATGGGAAAGCATATGGGGGAGGGGAGAGAGGTTAGCAGGGATCTCAGCTTCTGCCAGCCACACCCCACACCTCTTGAAGAGAAATAACACTAATTATTTTAAGTTCAACGAATAGGAATACTTGAATTTGGGTTGGTTTCTTTCTTTTTATTTCACTTAATATATAGTAAGATAGTGACAACATGACAGAAAGTATACTCTCATAGAGAATTTAAGAACTTTGACATGAAGCCAAAAGCAAATCAGTCAAGAAACACGTAAGTTTTTTTCCTTTGCAATATTTAGCAGAGCAGTGGGCAACTTTGCAGGTTTAGGGATCAATTTTATGCTGCTAAGATCCTCTGGCGAGTACACAGACTGCCCAAAATGCAGAGACAAAGATAACAAAACCAGAAGTGGTCAGAAGTCCACTTCTACTTTTGAAAAATGTTCTTTTGGTTGTTAAACGCTGCAGGGAGAGTGAGGGCCTAAAACCTAATCAAAACCTAATCAGTTGTGAGGAGGGGGGTTGCACACACGCACGCACAGAGAGTGTACTTATATGTATTGTGAAGTGCTGAAAAAAGTGAAATGGCAGGCTTCACATGAATGAAATTAGATACTTCTATATTTAAGTACTAAGAACTGGTAGCTTGAAAAAGACAAACAGAAAATGTATGTTGTAGAACTGGCATGTGTTAAACAAACAAACTTTTAAACTCATCTATAAATGTCACTTTCCCCATCAAGGTTCAATTTCACAGCACCCTATTATCAGTGGACAATTTGTTTTAAAAGTTGGACACAACAGACAGGTCAAACTTATTTTTTAAATGCAGATCGTATTTAAACTACCTGAAGACTGAAATTACAGGTTTATAAAGGAACTAAAAATATAAATTTATCAACACAGCAGCCCATAAGGATTTTTTTAAAAATGTGCAACATCACAACAAAATTACTTAGAAATATTACAGTCTTATGTTTAAGAGATCCAATTGCAGCCACCAACTAAGTCACACTAGGAGTACAGACTGACATGCTTAACAGCATGCTGGACTGTGGCTAACATAACCCTGACGTTAAACTACTGTTCATGAGAGATTGAAATTCACAAAGTTTCATGAATTTGGTAGAGAGGAGGAGAGGGAGTAGAGCTTGCAATCTATTGGAGGGATTTTCACCTCCTACCAGAGAAAAGTAACAATCAGGTAATTATGCACAGGCACAGCATTTGCCCAGATACAGGAAGCTGTGTAGCTTGCCAACTTGCTCCACCCAAGTACTCCCAGCCGGTATAAAAGGCTCTGCTGCAAAATATAGCCAGTGACACAATCCAGGAGGAGGAATGTTTGAACATTCAGTACTGTGGAAAGAGAGCAAAAAACTGACTCAGGAAGGAAGAAGAACTGTTGCCCGATTCCCTTTAGCTCACATTTGAGCAGAGAACCTTTCAGAAAAATATCTGGAAGGCGTCTTGCCCTATCTGAGGTAAAGGGCACAAACATTAAAAGGAAAACTAAACCTTTCATTTGCTTCAGCTTGTCAGTTCTACAGTCTAAAATGGGGAGTGTGGAACAGGTTATACCTCAACAGAGGAGGAGCAATACACACTACACGTAGAAATGCACCATACCACCCTTCCCCAGCTTAATATACTCCAGATGTACCAGATTACAATACATGACATCTGGAAGGTGCTAGGCTGGGGAAGACTCCAGTACCGTAACCTCTCTCTAAAAATAACCACAATTCTGTTTCTATCATATGCATTAGTTGAGAGTTTGCTTGTAAATTTTTATTAAAGAAGCTGAATTCTACCTTTTAAGACCTCAACAGATGAGACCAGAACATCTCAGGAACCACTTTCCTCACATTCATGTGACCTTTATTCCTCTTCAAAGGCCTCACAGTGAGTTGACAAAGGCAATTGCCTCCAGGAGACAGCCTTTCCAGCTGCCACACTGCAAATGCCTCTTGAGATATGCCCCCCCCCCAATGCCTATTACGCAGGCAAGGAAGGTAGTGTCAAACAAGGCAGGCCTTTTCTAATTTAATTGAGTCATTGCTAGATTTCTTTACATTTTTTTCTTTGTATTTTTAATGTTATTTTTAATACAATGATTTTATTGAACACAAAGTAAAATGAGTGCTTTAATTCCGGATCCAACTGCTGCTTTGACGACCATACAACGGGAAAGGAGGACAAAAGTAATAAACAGACATTTATGAGCTATGAAAGATCAATCTTTAGAAAACGGTAGTTATGCATTATTAATTGAAAATGCAAACATGAATTAACCTACAGAAACCTCTCTTCTCCAAAATGTGTCTCTGTGCTACACAAATTGCTCTTTTGCCCTTGTCTATGTAAGCTGCATAATCCCCAGAAGATGCGAATGTAAACCACTTCTGTGTATTCTCTACCTAGAAAACCCTGGAAAGGGTCACCATAAGTCAAAATCAACTTGACAAAACACATTTATTATTATATATTTGTCATCTTAAGGTATAAATATCTTACAACATCTTCTATAGATTTACAGAACTATTAAAATAGACTTATTACAGAAAATAATGAGATACAGTCAAGTAACTATAGTTTTCTAATCAGTGTGGTATCATTAGAACACACATCCTGAAGATTACTGCAAATATGGACATGGCAGTAGTTCAGTTAATATTTTCCAGTAGGAACAATACATAAGTATGCCGACTAATGTACTGCTTTCAGCAGCACCTATTTCCAGTTAAATATGGCTAGGATCATAGTTTGAGGGAACTATAATAGGTAAGTTAAGACTCCACCAGGTAATTTCATCGTCTGCAAGCTGGATAGTCTTTTCTTTACAAAGACTACCCAATTACCTGCTGCAAATTTAAGGAACTAATAACTTGAAAATCATTCTCACTTGTTGACAAAATTTACTTACTCCTATAGATGACTTAAATAAAACAATTTCCTTAAGTGATTTTTTTTCTGAGTTCATTATAAGGTTCACTGTCAAATCATTAACTTTGGCTAAAGATCCAATTAAAATTATGTGTAGCCTATATTATTGTTGTTATGTACTGTGGCGTTTACCCTTGTGGCCCCTGCTTGTTTTTCCCTCACAAAGGCTCACGTCGCATTCTCTTCTCCCTGCCACCAGTGGATTACTTCAATCCACAATATAAATGACGTATACCAGAACACTTGTCTTGTGAACAGAAACAGAACTTATTGAAGTGAAGCAGATTGAATAATAACAGAAGTTTTTCAGATACACATTATGCATAAGCAATTCATTGACAGTTCTCTCAGTACATACTTCTTTTCTCTTGCAATCCCATTACCACCTTCTCTACCTATTTTCCTAACCAGTGCCACTCCCATCCAGTGAATTTCTCTGGCTGAGAAGGAATTTGAATCCAGGTCTCCTGAGTCCTAGTCCAAAAATAATTACTAAACAGAGTGGCTCTCCTTTATTACTGATCTAATATCATTTACACACAGAGCTCTTGACTTGCTTCAGGAACAGTCTGTCCAACTAAACAATGTCTTGTGTGTGTTCCATATAATATACCTTTTAAAAATATAATTAATACAACATAGGAAGATTTGAATATTATGCTTTGAATTTCAAATCTGAAACTGTAAGCCAGTTTTTCCTATACGACATCTGAAATCCTGTTGCAGTTATACAAATGGCATAACTTTTAGAGGTGAATTGTCATAAATTAAGGTCCGTAGACCTTACCTGTTGCATACTGAATTGCCTGATTCAGAATGCAACAGAAAACATCTACAGAGATTTCTACTTGCTTTTTCCACATTTGTACTGTGTGAGGATCACACGATTCTCTTTGGTTATTTTGCTTCCAAAAGTTACACTGTTTGAGTAACTGCAGTAGGATTTCAGCCACTATTTTGGGAAGGAAGCATGCTATAGCACTGAATGCACTGAAATTTTAGGAGACTAGAAGATATATTGGTAACATTAAGGGAAGACTTCAGCTACTCTCACTCTCCTTGCTGCTTCAGTCATCTCTCCCTCTCAGGTTTTAAATCCCCTGTCTCCATTGACTACAGTGGATCTTATCTTTACCCTTTGGAATTCTGTATGTTCCAGGAACAGTCCATTCATCTCCAGTCCAGATGGCAGGGTTCAGTGAAGGAACATAAAACTTTCAATGATGTTTCCCTGGATTTATTTTTTTCTTACACATATGCTCACAGCACAGGGAAAGACTAATCATTGAACAAAAAATGCTTCTGTGCAGTGTAAATATTGCCTTATTTTTCTTGATTTCATCCTTTTGGCTCCTTAATCCAAAATTTTTGGTTATTTTGTTTTTTGCAAGCCACTTTATGTCTTTTTTTTTGGGGGGGGGGGAAGCAAAAAATATAGCAATAATTTAGCCTACTAATTTATTGGGCATATTCTAGCAAATGTATATAAGTCACAAAGGACATGATTTCATGCCAGTGCTGCCTCTTGTACTTTTAGACCTGTATATAAAAAAAGGAATTTCTTGTGTTCACTGATCCATAGAAGAATGGAGGAACTATCAGATTTCATCTAACTCTACTAGAGCATTATCAGTCTAAACAGGAGGATGTTGCAGTCTCCTATACTTGTCTTGTGCCTTTCCTACTCTTCCTTCATCACTTAACAATTTTCACTGCAATTCAAACTAGTACACTTTTTTTAATTCTCTGTCAATGAACTGTGTCCAAGTTAAATAACTCTTAAGTAGCCCTACCATATCAGCCTCTATTATTGAAAATATTCATAAAAGTCAGGTTGTGCCTGATAGTACTCTGAAGTGGCAAGCATGGAGGAAAAGGCATCCAACAACATGAAAAGCAGGTTACTCAGGTGGTAAAACCAGTTCTAATGCAGATAAACAGTTAATTCATGCAGCAAAAGGAGGGTGCCTTAGTTTTAACAATGGCCGTGGGTGGTCATGAGTTTATGCTCAAGGCTGTACGGAACATGACAAGCTCTTGATCTTTTAAAACTATTGTGGCATTCTCTTCTTAATCATTTGTCTTATTCTGCCACCAGCTTTTGAGGAAGCTTCAAAAAGCCATTATGACAGCTACCTCCTACTCCACCTAATCTACACCTCCAAAATATTTTTGTTTTTTAAAATGAATTTTTAACTGAAAAAGACCTCTCATGTAAAAAAAAAAAGTTAATGTACATTTTTGGTGTGCAGCCAATGGTGTTGGAGCCCCCCAAATGACAAAATGTCATCTCATGTCCCACTGAAATTTCCTGAGCAAAAAAAAATCTATCTATCTATCTATCTATCTATCTATCTATCTATCTATCTATCTATCTATCTATCTATCTATCTATCTATCTATCTATCTATCTATCTATCTATCTATCTATCTATCTATCTATCTATCTATCTATGGAAGAGAAAGTGTTTAAATTACAGGGAGGAAAAGTAAAAGATTATGGTTGTATGCTGAAGAACCTTACATCCTGAAACACTGTTCTTATATTTTGCTTCTACCTGCTCATTGAACCTTTTTATTCATTTGTGGTTTAAAAATAAAACCCTTACTAGTTTATAAGCCCTGCTTATTATTTTATAGATAGCAGTTGTAACATATTATATTCACATATACCGTATATTCACATATCCTATTGGTCACTGTTATGACACACAGATTATGTAGCATCCACAAAGTAAACTAAGTTGTATTTCATCAGAAACATTCTCACTTTTGAAAGGGCAGTTTGAAGTAAGTCCTTAGCTTTGGCAGAGTTACAGCAATGAGAAAATGGGAACGCTGGCTCTTTGCCTGCACTAGTGATAGGGATAGTCCAAGAAAAGACATCTCTGTTCAAAAGTTTAAATGCCAGCCCCAAACTCAGCATTGTGATTTGGGATGGTTGTTATTTGCATGGCAGCACACACAGGTAGTGGCAGTGTGTGAGTACCATTACAAGTCAACAAAACAAGGCAGGATTTACTGGACAGCATCCAATGATGTATTTCTGCTGGATTTGAATGCTTTCCGCAACTTCCCTTTCTTCTGCAGTTCTCCTATACACCCCAATCCCTTGTTCCATGAGTCTGGGAGATTTTCTGAAGCAAGCTGTTTAGCACAACAGAGGGCCAAGCAAAAGGGAGGGAGATGAATGCCCCAATTTCAATGGCACTAGGGAACAAAGTATACTTGCCATTTCTTTAGCAACTGACTAGAATTACTTGTAATCATGATTCCTATTTTGCTTTAAATGACACATGATCCAGGAATCTGCAAAACAAAACTGAATTCTGGCTTCAATGGAAACAGATATCAAGTGTTGTATGTGGGCCTGAGGCATGCTTCCCATACACAGGCTCCTTTCCAATGATGTGCAATGTATTAAGCCTTGTTGAGATATTACATGCCATCAGTACCAATATCTGAGGAAGAGAAAGATCAGTAAAGCATACAGTGGTGAAAATCCTGCCAGTTCTTTATGTGCGCACAAAAGGACCTGCAGAAGCTGCCAGGCATGCGACTAGCACCTACTCAAGTAGCCACAGTAACTTGCACTACTCCTCTTGTATGCATGTAAATAACTAATAGGAATTGGGCCAATGCTAATGTTATAGTCAAACAAATTCAGAGCTATACTTAGCTTATTGCATGCAAGGACTAAGCTAGCATTCATTATTTCTTCCAGAATTATTGTAATATTTAATTTTAAACTAACACACACTTCTCTACTATTAAAAATGATAGAAGGACCTGAAAAATGTTTACATACTATTTTAGCACACTCAGACTACTACATATTTCTTGCCATGCTTGCCATGAATAATTATGTGTAAAAATTAATTTCAGTTTTGATGTGCCTAACTTTGCATTCCATTACTAATATTACAAAGTTATGCATTTTTAGAGCTGGGAAGTTTCCTAAAGACAGTTATACAACTGTGTAGTGGGTCCTCCTATCTTAGAGGGGGGAAAGTATAAATATAATGTATAATGCCAAAAGATATCTTGGCTGCCGAGAGTTGCTCTACGCATGGCTGCCGAGAGTTAATAAACTCTACTCATCTGAGAACAAGGCTATATATGCTATCTATCATTCAGACAAATTCAAATGAATGAATTCACACTCATTTTTGTTCAATGGCAAGTAGACAGAAAAATCAACATTACTTGGCCAGCTAATAATTCTAAAGGCAAATATGCATTTCCATATTTTAAAATGTCAACAAATACATGTCTAATCTCATCAGAACAATGTTTTCAAAATATGAATGGATACCAAGATACTCACGCTGCAAACTTTTCATGCACACAGTTTTTCCTATAGTAGTGGCATCTGTTATCCGCTTGTCGATCACATGTCAAACTTTTGCCTGATTATGTAAACAACCATCCATTTTGAAGAATTTGTCAATCTCTGGATCACAGACCCAAGCACACAACTAGAAGGTGACTACTATAAAGGGAAGTTAAATGGCCCAGAGAAGAACTGTCACATTATACACATACTTTTCACTCAATATTACAGTGAGGTCTTCAGAAGGGTTATTTAGTAATACTTCATTATTGCCACATGACTACAATTGGTTGTGCTCTTTAATGACAAAGCATACCGTGTCACAAATGCTTCTGAAATCTAAGCACAAAGACACACCAAATCCTCACAGCATGCTGCTGTATGCTAACACCCCACCCCATAACAGTATATAAACTACATCCACACCATTGCAGGAAGTTTCTGCATGTCAAAATAGCATGAATCTCTGAACCACAATAGGCTTAAGAAGCAACAGGCCAGAGCAGTTATTTTGGAGGCATCTGTCTACATATCCACCCCACTTATAACAATATTGTCCATATGATAGCTGTGCACACTTTCAACTGAACATGTAGCAAAGCTTGCACCACACTACTGTGATCTCTGTATGACTCAAAATAAGATACCTACATAGGGATTAAATCATGGATGCATGGAGGCCCCAATGCTAAACATGTACAAAGAACATATATTAATCATCACATTCTGAAATTACAATCTGGTTGATCTTCAACACAACACCACGATGCAGGCATTGCAATATATTAGATACCTGACTGAAGACAAACCATACCACATCAAATGGGCTTGAAAAAAGGCATCATCTTCCAAACTTGCTAAGATCAGAAAATGCTGTGATTGTGCCTTCAAAAATGTATTTAATATCTCTTGCTATGGACTTCCTTGACTGGGGTCGGCAATTTCAGCAGGGCCAAGGGCTGTTTTTCAGATTTGAGGAATCTCATGGCTATACTCTCAAGGGACTGAAGCTAAGATGGGAGGAGTGTAGCCAATTATGCTTATTTATATATTTAAACAAACATTTTTAATGTTCTGGTTATATACTGTAAAGGTTGCTATGGTCGTCTTTTGTTAACTGAAAAAATGGGTTTCACTAAAAAAATGTTTTTAAACTGAAAAATTCCTCAAAAATTCCTTTCTTCTGGTGAACATTTTTTTAAAATGTAAAAAGATCTGGCAGGGAGGCCAGGGGTTTGGGATGCAAAATTGCCTAAAATGCCCCTGGAGGACAATCCAGGACTTTTTCAGCAAAAACACTTTTAAAAAATTAAAAATATTTTGTTCTTACCCAGTTAAGCCTACAAACTCCTATAGAGAGAAAATATAAGGCATTAAGTCATGTGCTGGGGAAAAAAACAGCAGTAGTGACAAACAAATTCCTTGGTCGCTGTCTTTCATGGTGGCTACTGCCAGACTTTTTACCGTGTTTTCCCGAAAATAAGACAGGGTCTTATACTAATTTTTGCTCCAAAAAACACATTAGGACTTATTTTCAGGGGATTTTTTTTTTCATGTACAACAATCTACATTTATGCAAATACAGTCATGTCATCTTCTTCTGGTTGCTGCACAATGGTGGAGAGTGGGGTTTCACTTAACTGGGGCTTATTTTAGGGGTAGGGCTTATATTACGAGCATCCTGAAAAATCATACTAGGGCTTATTTTCAGGGTAGGTCTTATTTTCAGGGAAACGGTATCATGAAAGCCACGTCTGTATGATTTACTTCTGATATGATTTTTAAAAAGCAATAGCTAGAGTTACATAGTGTATATAAACAATAAATAAGTTTTAAAAATTAAGTCAGATTTGTAAGAAAGTGAATATAATAAGAAGCAAAGGAACTTAGCTTTTGGATGTATTATCAATTAAGGTGAGTTTTTAAAGAAATACATAATCAGCAATTTATTCAGCTAGTATAAGGCTAAACTGTGAGATTCACACATGGAGAGAAATACATACAATGTTGTGTTTGCCATCGTTGATTACTTCTGCAGCAAAAGACATTTAGACGAACAAATGAGAGACCAAAGGTTAACCACATATTCTTGCTGTTTCTCTTGAAATAAAATCCCTCCTCATCTGGGAGTTGGGCTGCAGTTAGCAACTTACCCCAGGAAGACAGTGGACTTCCATTCCAGGGTTGCTATTTTAATTTTTCAGACCAAAACCTTTTCAAATAAAGCAACCAGGAAAACAGTCTCTCCCAGACAACCATGATCTTTAAGTATCAGAATCGCCCTCTGTCATTTAGACTGCCCTGACATTCTTGCTGTATCTGTCAGAAAATGACATATAGGTCTGAGCAACATAACTAATAGAACTTTCCATAAATACTGTATATCCAAATATGCAATCCAACCACTGCCTCCCTTCACCACCATGACTAGTAGAACTACTCCTCATATTTGGTCCAAAGAAAAAAGAGATTGCAATCACACCTAAATAGATCTACTTAGGAATCTTCTGTTTGTTTGTTTGTTTGTTTAAATGATAGCCAGGATTTAACAAATACAACTGCTGCTGGAATTGCCTCTATCAGTGGAATTGGAGAGAATCTCCCCCTTCCACTGCAGCCTCCCATGCACAGAAGGCTTTAAGGGCAGGGACAGGAGAAGAAAGTTCTTTTGTAGTAGAGGTCAGGCACTGACATGACAGAAGATATAGGCAATGTCACCAAGCTACAGGGGTAAAAAAAAAAAAACTGGAACAGACACACAGTTTGATGTGACATAAGGACAATCATACTTTTATTTAAGTGAAGACAACTGCACTGCAAAAAGTATTTAAAGTATTCATGTCAGTCTGTGTTGTATGCCATCAAGTTACTTCTGACTTAAAGGCAACCATAATAGAGTTTTTGAGATATGTGAGATGTTCAAGGAGTGGTTTACCATTGCCAACACCCAATGAGTTTCCATAGCTGAGCAGGGATTTGGACCCAGGTTTCCTGAGTCTTAGTCTAACACTCTGTTCGCTTATACTGCACTGGCTCTTATTAATAAGTTTAGCTATCCTGAAAATGCTAGATTATTTTTGAATTGACAGGCAGACAGTATCCCACGGTTCAATAGCAATCTTTTTGCTCCTGAAGCTCTCCTGAATGCTTAAGTTCAGGTTTAAATACTTATCTCAACTACACATATTTTATGCATCCCGTGCTTATTAAGATTCTTGTATAATGGCTGACAACCAGTTGGCACAACTATACCAGATAAATGGTGATGCTCTCACCACCTAGAGACATTAGTATTATTTTAATTTAACTCAAAACTTCCTATTCCCTCTTGGAGTTCCAAAGCTCTCTGGGGATCTCTTTTGCCATAGGGAAGTCTTCAGGAGCCTTAGGATAGACAGTGGGAAACTTTTAATAACAGAAATTACCACCAGTTGGATCCAAACCTGTCACTGGTGATCTGGCAGCAATTTTCAAATATTAAACCCTCCTTTCCCCCCCCCCTCACAATTCCAGGGTTCCCAGAGACTTTCCCAGGGCAAAAGGAATCCCTAGGGAGCTTTAGAACCTGAAAGGAGGATGAGATAGGAAGTTTTACACTGAATTAAAGATTAACATTGTTAAGTGGTGACATCATCACCATTTACACCTTAAAGAGTTGTGCAATAGGAATTAAAGCATTATGTTTCTTTAAAACAACCAGAATCTAAGCAAATGAGAAAGGCCACAACAAACACAACAACTTGGTTCTAATGAACAATCATGCACTGGTTTTATTGGATCTTTTGTGCTGCAGCCAACAATGGCTCCATTGTACAAGCTCCTTCTACTTTTAAAAAGCTGTTCCTGGGAGTCAAGGAAGCACCTCAGGAATTGTGTGAATATGGAATGGAAAGCTTTGGGAGGCCAGGGGCTAACTAGTCACAAGTTAATGTGGTTGCCTGTAGACATTTCCTTTGGGTAGTGAGTAATGTAACAAATAATTATGATGTTACTATTTAGCTATAATGAGTAAAAGGTACTTTCAAATGTTGCTTTCCAAGCCATTTTAAAAGGCATTTTGACAGGAATTTTTCAGGTTTTACACCATTCAGTTATCCTAAGTAGCAATTTTTTTGGTTTTGCGTTCTGTATTTTTATAAATATTTCTGAGGCACAGTATCAGACTGACCACTAAAGGGAACCAGAGATTACTCCTCTGTATTACAGTGCATTAGTAATGTGCAACACAGCCAATTTCCTGAGCGATCAGAGCTACAACAAAGGCAACCTGGTGATGAAGACTTAGTAAGGAATATGAGTTCTTTTTGAAATGCAACATTCTGAGCTTTGAATGGAATCAGTAGAATGACTCAGTTTGATTCTACAAGAACAGGTATGCTTTCTGTTAAATGAAGAAGCTCTGTTGACTCCCACTGGTTTTAAGTACATTAAGTCATGTGAACTGTAGCACAACAGCAAATGCCTACACTAACTTCTTAAGTTGCAGCCATCTGCTGCTGAGATTTAACCCCCACACACACTGCATTACCCCAGTAGGTGCAACAAATAAGATTGTGACCGTCCTTTGCAACAAGAACATTGATTCAAACAGATTTTGTCCAACAGAAACAACTTAGGCCTTATGTAAAAGTGGCCCAGACTTTCATATCTACTATCAAGATTCAATTGCATGCTTTGTTTCACACAGCAAATAGTTTTAAATCTCCAAGCATTCACCTTGTATAAATTCAGTTATTTTAGTGAATTATGAGGTAATATTTAGGTCCCCCAGTACTCAGGCCAAGTACTGCCAAACAGGACACAATCAACCACTCATTTCTTTCATTTTACATGTGTAATTGCCTGTACTAGAATAAGGGTGCCACTTCAGGAATGTAAGATGCCTCCTGCTAATTACAACAGAAAGCAGTTACAGCAGTGCTCAAAAGAAAATAATCCTCAACTGTCAAAAAGGAATTTTATTGTTGGGCTCTACACAGTTCAATAAGGATAAATGAAAATGGCAGTAGTATAAATGAAGCTGATTACCATACAAAAAATACACCACCTGTAGGATATCAATTCCTTATTTTAAGGGAATGTTCTTGAACATGAGTTTCATAGAAATGTGAAAAAGATATACAGAAAACTATCACCTCCTAGTGCTGGAAGATTCTTTTCTGAGGTCTAGAAAAGAATCTTCCAGCACTAGGAGGTGATAGTTTTCTGTATATCTTTTTATCATTTCCACACTAAAATAATGAAAAATAAAATGATATGATGGTGCAATATTTTGGAGATAAGAGAAATGGGTTTGATAGCATTCTCCCTTCAGACACCATTTTGTAATTTGCAGTAACAAGTTCAGTGAGTTCTCAAAATTAAAACCTCAGATAAACTGCTATGTTTAACAGAAACTCTGTATTTGTGATGAATGCCTTCTGGAAGCAAACAAACTCAGTTGTTATTACTACAATTATTACTGAGCATGAGATTGCATTTCCATGACTAAATTCTCTTGCTACAGAAGCAGCAATACATATGCAGACTTACAGTAAGATTGTTGCAAGATTATGGGAACTTTAATAGGACACATTCAGTAGGCATCAGATTGGGGAAAACTGCTTTAAAGTGACTGTCCCACATCAGTAATGCTTATACCAAACAATTTGTCTTCAAAACGTTCTACTGCCTATGTTTTGCTTAGACTTTTTTTTAAACGGAAATTCCCAACAATCTATTTCAGACTTTTTCCAACAAAGAATTACATAATCTTGTTTCAGAACAGAGAATGTACCCCATCTTGTGGGAAATATATGCCATGTCAAGTGAAAAAATGCAGACATTGCTATTTTTAAAGTACCAAATGTAAGCTGTACCAAAGATCTTATGCTGAATACTATTGGTATGAACAGGAAGTGCTCGGGGTTCATGGTCTTCAAAAGTTATTCAGGCTCAAGATGGTTGAGAAATCTACTGAAATACTCCTAATGAAATAGAATAACTTGTATTTGCCAATATTCCACTGTATTTACTTTTCTGGATATACAAACATAATGAATTCTGATTTTATCTAATTCTGTTCCTCTTGCATTTTGCCAACCTTTTTAGTGTCACTAGTTACAAAAGTTGCATGCTTAAACCTAAAAAACAAAAACTCATGCCACAAAATTATGACAGAATTTGCTAGGAAGGAAAGATCAGGTGTGCATTTTTAAACCTTTGTATCACAGAGTTTTCAATTCTTCAATAAAATAACAACCTTTTAGAGAATTTTTGTAGAGCAACCTCTGTAGATTTTAATAAAATACTTACATTTAATTTTAAGGACACTCAGATACTTATTTGTACCGTTTTTATTCATCAACTCTATAACTTACTAGGTTCACTGACGCCCTCTAGTGCCCAAAGAAGGTAATCAAGCAAGATAATTAAGCGTGGAATTCTTTATATAAAATATATTTTGTTGTTCATTTTGACATACACATACTATTTAGAAAACCCTTTACTGTTTTGCGGTTCCTTGTTAGACTCTGAAAGAAAAAAAAACTGGACACAAACTCATCCATATAGGTACTAAAAGTTTTGGAATTTGATTATTGTACTAATACCTTGATATTCAAGGTGTGCAAATGCTCTATTTCACTGGATAAGTCTTACTAGAAGTTGATCTCCACCTATAGCAAATTTATAAGCTGCACCAAAGAGCAAACTCGTTATCACCGTCAACAGCTAATACTATACACACTGAGAAACTATCATACAGCTAAACGGTATGATAATGGTACTCAAGTGTTACACTGGCCACAGTGACATCACATAATAAGCCAGGTATCTATATGAGTCCTAGCTTATATACTATGAGCAATGTGCTGATGTATACTATTTCCCTCACAACAAACCAAAGAAATACATTCAAACCTTGATTAATTCTCTAGCTTGTTGCGAGAGAAACAACTGCTGATTAGAGACGGGACTTTTGGATTTTTTGGACTCCAACTCCCAGAATGCTCCAGGAATTTCCCAGGCAGAAATCTAGAAACACAAGTCTACAGGCCAGCTTTCCATACCTCCTTCAGTGCCTCGTCTTGTTTCTACTTTAAAAACAAGGAAACTGCTCCAGTGTTTCCTGGCACGCATAGGTCTTTCTGGGGGGTGTAGGTTTTTGAGATGCGCTTTCTATAGTGCTTAATGGGCAGCAAAATTATTCCACCAAGAAAGATCTATGACTTTCAGAGGTAACTGGAACCACACACAGTCTCTCAATCTGTTTCTAGATACAACTTGATAAGAGCCATTGACGTGGACTATTTCTAAATGTAGCTGAGATACTTTGGAGAAATATGTTTCAGGGTTCCAAGCACAAATGTCAAAAAAGGAATATGCTAATTTGGAGCAATAAACACTTCTTATTCTGCCACTTCACAGCTTTCCATTTCACTGTGCAAAAAGGCACAGAATGAAAACCACAAACAAAGGAACATTAACAAAAAACAGAGAAGTAAAAAGTTGTAAAATGTACAAGGAGAACTATGGGAACTAAGATAAGTATCAGCAAAACAGAGGCATAATTTTGTTGCCAGATTCCTTCAATATGTAACAATATTAAATTTAAACAGCTTCTGGATCCCATTCCACTGCATCCCTGGAATTCCACAAGTCCACTATAATCATTACAATAGATGCTAATTGCAAAGAGGTATTTTCAAGTTTAAGTAGGTAACATCTGCAAAACAGTTCAACATTTGGACTTCCATGAAAAGGAATTTAATCCCATTAAGAACTTCCGAACTGGAAGTTGTGAGCAAACCAAACATTCAGGAATCAAGGCCAAAGTTAAAAATGCTATTTGTGACAACTGTTACCACCCTTCCTTACATTATGTAGGCATTTTTGTTTTAATGTTTAACAAAGGGCATTCTTCTTATTTGCACATTCCCAATATATCCACACACAACAATCAAGGATTTGTGCAGAATTGTTAGTACACAGTTTCAAAAATATATAATGATCTTAGTGTTTCATTTTCAACTCTCAATGAAAAGTGATATAATACATAACGATGGTTTAAATATATATATATATATAAACCAAGCAAATGCTAAAGAGTCAAGCTTTGGTATTAAGAGTTTTGATGCATTAATAATAACCCACTCTACAGCTCCTGAATATTTCTCTTTAATGGCACTAAAGCATATAAAACCGGACTGCAAGTAGACCCCAAAATGCTTGTAACTGAAAAAAACAGGCAGCAAAGCAGGAAACACATGGATGTTTTCCCTTAAATCCATAAATGATTAACAGACATGAGTGGCCTACTAAAAAGTATTGTGTGCTAGTAATTTTTGTGACCTTACAATACAAAATAAGACTGCTTAGTTATGTTACTCAACTGAGGAAGATGACTGAATTCAAGTTCAAATATTTCATCATTAAGTTTGCACTTCATAAGACTGCCAAATATAGATGAATATGCTATTTTGGAAGTATGGATTTTATTTTCCTAAAGTTTAGAAACCTCACTCTTACCAGAGTTCAAAATCCCTCAATGAGAAACATTCAGCAGCCAACTCTTCACTCTATTAGATATGTAAAACTTCTGGAAATTTCGAATGCAAAAAAAAATCCAGTTTTTCTGGAAAAAAGTACCATAAGATGAATAGTTTTCTTTATCCTAGAAAAGACTTCATGCTTATTTGAACTATAACTTAGTTGATAAGCATTAATATTGATTGCCCCCCAGTGAACAAAAAACATTTAGCACTTTATAGAGGGAAGGGCTACAGACACAATTTTTGAGAGACAAAATCTCTGAAATGTTATGATTCTCTAAATATAACCTGCAGTCAGTATGCCTTTGTTTCTGCCCACATTTCATAAGCAAATTATGTGATAACCCTTCCTGTTATAGCATTAAATATTTTCATCTCTTAAAAGAAGCTATCAGAACAGGAAAAGCAATTTAATGCCATTGTTTACTGTAACATGAATTATTTTACTACAAGCAACATTAAGACTGCATTGGTATAATTCGTTGCCTGATCAAATGGCAATGAAGATGTCAGATAAGCGAGCATTATTTGTGTTTCTACATATAGCTCCATGGCATGTGTGTACTGTGTAGAGAAAACATGCGGGTCAAAATAATTAAAATTGACAAGTGGGCAGTTTAACACTTCTTGATACAAGTATGACACACTAATGTGAATAAGATACGCAGGATAAAAGCACCTTCCTTGGGGTATAACAATATTTGTGTGTGAATGAACTGGCAGGTGATTTGCAAGCTATTTCTGTTCTTAGGGCCTCAATTGACATACCTTCTTGCAAATGTCATGAAAACCTCTGCACTGAAGTCTAGCTATACCCAATTCATTAGATACATAGTATATTTAGTTGTTGTGAATGATTTTTACCTCACTTTGTTTCCTTTTACAGTTTTAGCAGAATACTTGATCATATCATGTTATATCCCAAAACCTGAACTGTATCCAGTGTCAAGAGTACCATTCAAAAAACTGTTGTGCAACAACCTAAAACAGTCCCTCTACTTATTTCAGAGGGAGTGCAACTCCTTCCAGACCAGAGTACACCCCATTCCCTGAGCCAGACTTTCTACAATTAAGAGCACCTCCATCTTATCTGGGCTTAATTTCAGCTTGCTAACTCTCACCCAGCCCATTACCAAACCCAGGCAACATTTAAGTTTCAACAGTTATTTACTTGAACAACAACATGATAATGGGCTGGATGAGGAGTAGATGGCTAAGAAGGCTCTCACTTCTGCTGTTAAAAATGTCATACATCCCAAGTAATAAAGCTAACTGGAAATAGCAAATGAAATTCATAGATAGTTCCAAACAGTAAAGAAACCCTTAGTGCCTCAGTACTGTCATAACTAGCATTTCAGCTATTAACCTCTGCCCTTTTTCACTTTTCAAGGAGAAAATCTGCATTCAACAACTGGCAAAATGAGAAAAAAACTCATTACTGCTGTGTAATGCTGAAGTTCAAATGGAAAGCAAAAGTTGGGATTTTAATGAGAATTATATTATAGCATCAAGACTATTTTCTAAGCTTAAAATATGGGCACACAGAAGTGATAGCAAATTGCTGAATAATTGTATCACGTAGGAAATCATAGGAGATCTGAATATTGATGTGAAGCACTTTAAAAGAGTAAAAAGTAATTAACAAAAAATATTTCCAGTTTTTATATTGTTTATTTTGATATTGTAAGCTGCCTTGAGTCCTCTTGTGGAGAAAGGCAAGGTATAAATATTTTTAATAAATAAATAATATCCAATCTCTAACTCTCCTTTTTGTCCTTCTGTTTCCATTTTGCATACGGCAATTGCTGCATTAACAATCGCTGCATTAACTGCAGAGAAGAAAAGTGAAACCTGATAGCTGAAATACAAGCTATGCTGTTGTGCATGAGTGCTCATCTATAAAAAAAATTACTGAAGAAAAATACCATTCAAAAAGCAAAAAAAAATATTAATAGCTTCTTGTTTGGTTTAACCTCAGTTTCCGTTATTGGTTTGCTGTGTTTCCAAAGTGATGTGTCATTTCTTCCAAACACTTTTTATTGTCCTTTCACAATGAAATCAGATTCTAAATAAGATGGTAAATCTCAGCCAATTCTGTACAATAAAGGAAGAAAAGAAGAGCTTTTTTAAAAAAAAAAATCTAGAGCACTTAGCATCAGAATGTTTCAAAGGGGAAAGAGGACTGTATCCAGCTGAGTCATTATACAGAGTATCTTATTTATAGAGTGGGTCAGGGATACTGACATGCACCAAACACTCAGTGCCCTGGGGGATGAGAGAAACTGCACAGCTTGGTGTGCTGCCTGTGCTCCAGCTCCTGGATTTCCAGTTATCTTGGCCTCCTCCCTCCCTTACTGCTACCACCAGGCTATTCAAGAAGCATCTTGACCTGAGCAAAGGAGCTCTAGATTTCAAAAGAAAAAAAGGAAAAGGAAAAAACAAGTCCCTATGGAACCTTATTTTTACATTCCACTGTGTTTTTATTTATAGTTGTGAGTTATGCCTGAACAAACAGGACATTGTTACTGTGTGTCATTGCCTCACTTTCAACCTGTGGTGAGCCTAGAAGACGTTTTAATGTATATGAAATGGTCAAAGACCATTTTACCATTGCCAACCCTTATTGAATTTCCAAATCCATGTCCAGTCCTCCATTCACTACACTGCCCTGGCTCTCAGAAAAGATGCATATAAACAGCTGAAATAAATACTTAAAATGCTTCTTTGCGAATACTTCCATCAGGCAAACAGTCTGGTACTGACTCTGTGGAATTAGGAAAGAATATACATGACAAGAATTCCACTTATTGTCTTTGGGCAAAATGTCCGAAGCCAGTTAAGAGATGATAGTGGACAACATGAGCATGAAATTCAGTAGTCTCTTGAGCTTAGAGCTTTCTTAGGAAACTATTTTAGTTATATAAAACAATGAAGAGTTTTATGGCATTTGAAAGACTAAAATATTTATTATGATGCAAGTTTCTGTGGACACTGCCTACTTCCTCAGGTGACATTTCCAGAAAGTTACATGGAAATTTCAACAATCTGAGGTGGTGGCTTTTCCAAATTAGTTTGTTGCTGCAAAAAAAAAAAAACAAAAAAAAAAAAAAAAAAAAAAAGTTCTGTATTAAGAAGGAATTACATTTCTCAAATTGCTCAGCACTAGAAATAGGGGTATTCGTATTCGTAAAGGAATACGAATACCCCCACACAGTTGAAGTTAATGAGGGTCCGGCCCTCTGGGGCTGGACCATCCACTCAAGCATCTGCTGCTGCCCCCGCTCTTCCTTCCAATCGCTCTGGAGCACCCGGTCAGCTAGCCACTCCTGGCAGAAGGAGAGATGACGAGTCTCCCTGCAAGGCTGATGAGTGGCTACCTGACTGGGCACTCCAGAGAGATTGGAAGGAAGAACGGGGCCACCACCAGCAAACACATGAGTAGACAGTCCGGCCCCGGAGGCCAGACCCTCGTTAACTCCAGCTGTGTGGGAGTATTCATATTCGTATACAAATACGAATACCCCCATCTCTACTCAGCACCTAACAAGTTTTATTTAGCATAGTAAATCCATATGCCATAATTTGGCACTCATGCTTTACTGCATGTTACATGCATAAATCAGTCCTTACACAAAAGAATAAATGAACAGAAATATGGCATTAGAAGTAACAATATTCCAAAAACAGTGTGTGAACACTTCAGTCTCCAAGGGCACTCTTTCTAATCTCATGGTAGAAACCCTGGAACAAAAGACTTTCCAAGACAGAGTCAAATAGGAAACAGCTGAAGAAGAATTTATCCAGAAGTTTGTAAACAGAAATTGTGTGGCTATCTGTTAGAGATCCTCTGCCTGTGAATTTCCTGCATCAGCACGGGTTCGACTAGATGATCCTTGGAGTTCCTTCTAATTCTATAATCCTTTGGGTCTGTGAACCTAGATAATTTTACAAGGAAACTGAATGCATTCATGAAGGTTAAGACCACTAGTGGCTATTAGTCAGAAATGGCTCTGTATCACCTTCAATAATCAGAAGCAGTGTATCATCAGTTGCTGGACAATGTGAAAGAGAAGGTGCTGTCCCCCTCATATCCTGTTGATACTTTCCCAATGCCAGATGAAACAGGCTTTGGTTTGATCCAGCATGGCTTACGTTCTTAAAATGCTATCAAAACAAGGCAAAAAGAAATCCAAAAATGATGAAAAACCCCTTACAGTCTCCTTGTGTGAGAATGACAGCATCAACCAAGTGCAAAAATGTATCTTGGATATGACTGTTGTATGTATCTCCAATATAAACAGGAATTTTCCTTCTCTTATTTTTCCACACATGCATCTTCACACAACACAACCGCTGGCCTTCTGAGTGAGTAAAACCTCAAGTCAAGAGCAAACAGGCTCCAGGTGACAGTTATAGACTGTAGGTAGGGTTGCGTTCAAACTTTATAAATTAATGAGTTGTAAGTGCATGTTCTTTAATTTCCAAAAGTGGCATTCCTAGCAGCATTGAGAGTGCAAACAGTGATAATACAAAAATGACATTTCACAGCACATTGCTGAATTATTCTGTCACTTCCTTATTGTAATTTCAGTATATCAACAGCAGTCTTAATGCTACCTTCAAACAGGGAGTGAAAGAAATCCCACTCAATACTTTCTTACAGCTAACTACATCTCTTATCTGCTCTCATTTCTGCACCTAAGCAACTGTAGCTGCTCTGAATCTGATGTTCCACAAATTCTAAAGTAACACATTTTGAATATAGATGAGGAGCATGTGTCTCTAGTTACAAATTCAAGAAAGTATGGTTCGTGAAAAGCTGAGCTGCAAGGAGATCTGCAGCCTGCAACTGGAGTTGGCCCAGGTCAACACAAAGTCAAGGTCATCTACTATTTCTTCAGAGAAAAAGGGGGTGCATGCATTTGTCATCAATATTAATCTAACCTTTGCAAAGACATAGGCCACATCTATTATTTTTAAACATCTCCTTTCAACGGGGATAAAAATGTCTCAAGAAAGCACCATGTTTAGGCTCAAAGTACTCATGTCAAAATTAGAGTGCAGTAAATGGGGATATAATAATGCATCCTAAAATCATTGCGTTTTTAGAAACAGAGGAATGACCATCAAAACACCCTAACAGAACAACACCTATGAAGAACACAGTACCCCCTTTTACTAGAGATGTCATTACACAACACCAAGATGCTTCCAAATTTTGGCGATCCTATGAATAAACAACCTCCACTAGTGAAGATACGGTATGTGGGCAACAGATGAAAAGGGTTGGGCCCAGCAAAAGCCTTATGTGAACAGAAAAGTGCCTTTCATCAGTAGGAGGCGACAACTTTCACAATCCCCACCCCTAGTCCCCACAGCCCGTTAATATATACTCTGAAAGACTAGACGGGTGACTACTAGAACAAGAAGGTGTTGTTGAAGGATAAAGCACCCCTAAAGATAGCTATTCAATCTCTGTTTAAAAACTTCTGGAGGAACCTGTGCTTCTACCAAAAGGCAAGGACCTGTCTTTAGAAGCAGGCTTTTAATTTTAAAAAAATCTGCTAAGGAAGGGTTTTTTAAAGAGAAGTTTCATAGGAAACTATTCAACAAACCAATACCCTCAGCTGTGCAAGAATTTGGAGTCATTGTAGATCGCAAGCTGATCTTGGAGTCATTGTAGATCACAAACTGAATATGAGCTAATAGTGTGATGTGGCTACAAAAAAGGCAAATGCTATTTTAGGCTGCATTAACAGAAACATAGTCTCCAAATCCCATGAGGTACCAATTCCCCTCTATTCAGCACTGGTTAGGCCTCATCCTGAGTACTGTGTCCAGTTCTGGACACCACACTGCAAGAAGGAAGCCAACAAATTGGAACAAGTTCAGAGGAGGGCAACAAACATGATCAGGGGGCTGGAAACCAAACTTTATGAGGAAAAACTGAAAGAACTGGGCATGTTTAGGCTTGAGAAAAGAAGACTCAGGGGAGATATGATAGCACTTTTCAAATATTTGAAAGGCTGTCATACAGAGAAGGGACGGGATCTGTTCTCAATGGTTGGACTCGATGGCCTTATAGCCCCTTCCAAATTCATGGTTCTATGATTATCTGCCTCTTCTTTCAACCCCCTTCACCCACCTCACTTTCTTACAGAGATTCTTTTCCGTACTTGAGCTAAATGGAATAAAATGCTCTCCTACTTATTATCTTTGTTGAATGAACACACAAAAATTTGGACTTCTGGAGTATGTTTCTCCTTCCCCCCCCCCCTTTCTTTCCTCCTGTTTCTGTAATACCATGAAAAATACAACTTTGAGGCAATCTTACACAGTCATTCCAAAATAATCTCCCTTTTCAGTGGGAATGTTGGTTTCACACTTTTAACCAACATAAGGTAACCAAATTGACTATAAGGGGAAATGATGACAATAAGCACCTGTCCTCTGAAACATTATTCTGATGTTTTTGCAAACAACTAGCCACAATTAGCCAACTTGAATGTAACAGCAACTTATCATTAACTAAGATCAGGAAGCAGAGTAAAGCATCAGTGGAGCAGGGCAGGCACTCCTGGTTATCAACCCCTGGTTATGTGTGGCTGAATTAAGGTGATGACAGAAATTCAAGTTTCAATACACATGTATACTGTAAAACCTAGTCATTCTGAAAAACATAAGTGGAGTTGGCATGTGACAAGAAATACAGTCTTCAGTTTCTAAAGAGCAGCAGTTTGCTACTGAAACTACAAACATGAGTACATAATAGGATTCTGGCTGTTGTTGCTTAAGATGCCTTTTATTTATTAGCTTCACATCAGGCCATGAAATTATCAACCACTTGCTTTTGCAACCTTTCTGCTTCCTTTTGCAACTTCCAGGAAAGACTATAGGACTAAAATAGCATTTGCTTGTTAAACTGAAACACTGTATCTTTACGATATCATATTTGGGTCATACCATCTCCTCCACAGTGTTTAGAAAAATGTAAGTATTGCAAGAGGAGGAAAAAGACTTTTGCTATCTATGTGCAAATCAGTAAAGAAAGAAGTAACTACTGCTGATTCCAAGTGATCAGAACTTTTAACATCAGAACCAGGTAATATCCACACTCCCATTCAGTTCATTTTTTCTTCTTGTGAGTGAAATGTATATTATCAAAGTACGGTATTATGTAGTGACTACCAAGTTACCCAGCAAATCAAAATTACTTTAAAGAGTCTTCTATTGGTAATATCACTTTTTAAAATCCTTTGACTTTAAAAGAGAATTTTGGGAGTTTGCTGTGAAGTTGGCTGAAACAAAAAACAATAGCCGCCCCGAGTAGACATTGTCTAGGGGGGCGGGGTAGAAATCTAAAAATAAATAAATAAAATAAATAATGAGAGTGTTCCCAGGACCATCCATTAAAGACATTTTCTTTCAGCTGTTCTCACATTACTGGGCTGAATCTCAACTAATTTGTATATATATAAATCTCCAAAGTGTACCCCAGGACTATATGACCATCATACAGCAAAATGAAAGCTAAACAGCCATTTAAAGCTTAAAATATAATAGGTGTCACTTAGGTTTAAGTGTGAAGCAACTGGCAAACACAAGATAGAACAAGAAGAATGACCATATTTCCTTCCCAGTCAATCTATGAAATAATTCCATGACCATTTATGATCTGTCCTCCTACTTACAAGCCAGTAGCAGAAAGTTCCCTTTTATTGTTATGAACTACAGTCAAACCTCGACCTACGAACGGCCCTACCTACGAACATTTCGACTTACGAACGGCTCCGATCACAAAAATTTATATCGACTTGCGAACGGAGCCTCGACTTACGAACGGAAAAAGGCAGGGGGAAAGGGCGGAAAATTCAAAACTCAGCCTCCCAGGGCTTGCCCAGCACCATTTTTGAATTTCCCGCCCTTTCTCCGTTCGGACACTTGCCCAGCACCATCGGAGGACTGGCGGGGGACCTCTGAAAGCGGCGATCGCCGTGTCGGGGGACCCCCGCCAGTCCTCCGATGGTGCTGGGCAAGCCTTCGGAAGCCTCTGAAAGTGCCGATCGCGGTTGCGGGGGACCCCCGCCAGTCCTCCGATTGTGCTGGGCAAGCCTTCGGAAGCCTCTGAAAGCGCCGATCGCGGTTGCGGGGCACCCCCGCCAGTCCTCCGATGGTGCTGGGCAAGCTTCCGAAGGCTTGCCCAGCACCATCGGAGGACTGCCGGGGGACCTCTGAAAGCGGCGATCGCGGTTGCGGGGGACCCCCGCCAGTCCTCTGATGGTGCTGGGCAAGCCTCCGAAGGCTTGCCCAGCACCATCAGAGGACTGGCGGGGGTCCCCCCACGCAGCAATCGCCGCTTTCAGAGGTCCCCCGCCAGTCCTCCGATGGTGCTGGGCAAGCCTCTGAAAGCGGCGATCGCGGTTGCGGGGGACCCCCGCCAGTCCTCCGATGGTGCTGCGCAAGCCTCTGAAAGCAGCGATCGCGGTGGCGGAGGTCCCCCCACGCAGCGATCACCGCTTTCAGAGGCTTGCCCAGCACCATTTTTGAATTTCCTGCCCTTTTCCCCTGCCTTTTTCCGTTCCGAGGCTTGCCTCCGATGGTGCTGGGCAAGCCGTGGGAGGCCTCGGAAGGTGGCAATGGCGGTGGCGGGGGACCCCCGGGAGGCTTCGGACTGGTAAGTTGCTGCTTTTATAAATTGCTCTGGGTGGGTTTTGGGCTGGGGGGGTATGTTTCTGTGTTGTTGGTTTTGGTGTTTTTTTTTTTTTTTTTTTTTTTTTTTTTGCAGTCCCAGCGCGGGACTTGCTCAAATGTTTATTTTTGGATGTTTTTGTTTTGTGTGTGTGTGTGTTTTGCAGTCCCAGCGTGGGACTGCAAGTGTTTTATTTTTCATTTCTTTTTTGGGGGTTATTTTTTTCTTCGGCCGGAACGGATTAATGGGTTTTCAATGCATTCCTATGGGAATGCACAGTTTGACATACGAACGTTAATCCGGAACGGATTAAATTAGTAAATCGAGGGTTGACTTTAATTTTCCAGTACTAATTAGGGTCCAAAATTTGAAGGTGGATTTTAGTCCTGACAAGCAAAAGTGCCTCACCTTTATAAGGAATTCAAACACTCTATATGCATTGTGTAATAACTAGTACATCTTCCTATTCCTTGTCCTGGAGACAGTATTAATCTGTAGCTGATCCCAATGCATGAGTTGGCTTAGATCACTGAGTTAAGAGCATTGGGCTGCAGAACCAGAGTCTGGAAGTTCAAATCCCCATTGTACCTTCTGGAAGAGGGTCCGGTTGAGGTTATCTGGAACATTTGCAATTAATGAGGTTAATTATTCTGCCAGCTGTACAGTCTTGGCCAAGTTGAACAGTCCCATAGTGCTACCAGAAAAGAGGGACTGGCAAACCACTTCTGAACACTTTATACCAAGAATATACTAGAAGAGTCACCATAAGTTATAAGCAGTTTGGCAGCATATAACTATTATTAATCCCAATGCCTCAAGTCCTTCTTAAATCCTTATTTTTACTAGAATATTTAAAACTTTTGTCTTTATGACATTAACAAATGTGCAAATCGTCAGAAAAACAAGGACAAAACCACAGATGCTTTGCAATCAAAGAAGGCACATTAGGACCGCTGTATCTGCAGGTATCAGTACCACACTCTACCACTGATGCTTGAAACTGTGGACATGAGGGAACCCTAGAGTATATACAACATACAAGGGGATGGGACAAAGGCCACAAGGGGGCATCCTTGTATGTTATATAGAGGGCAGTGTCAAACCGCAAATAAGTGAAACCACGGATACCAATCCCATGGACATGGGGTCCTACTGTATAGTAAGAAGTCTTTAAAAATATATGATAAAGCAAATATTCTTATTTCCTTTGTTTCAAAAGGCTAACATCATAGCTTGATAATAACTACAGTCTTTTGCCTTCTGCTCCTTTTTAAGATGCCTGAAGTTACTGTTGTTGGTGTTGTTTCTAATGAGCTGTCAAGTCACTTCTGACTTATGGGACCTCTAAGAAGTTCTATCAGTTCCAAAAAGTCCTACCATTAACAGCCCCACTCAGCAATGAGGGCTACGGCTTTCTTTATTCAGTCTATCAAACTCTTATTTGACCTTCTTATTTTCCTGTTGCATTCAACTTCTCTCAACATTATAGTTTCTTCCAGTGAATCTTGCCTTTTCATAATGTGCCCATCTTCCATAAACCATCTTTTTTCCATGCAAATTAAAATGCTATAAATGGTTATCTCCTCACCCCAGTTCTCAGCAACTCTGTGAGATAGGTTGTGTCAAGACAGCAAGTGTCCCAAGGTCTATTAGCTTAGTTAAGTGAGGATTCAACCCGGGGTCTCCCTAATCCTATCCCAGAACTCTATAAACACTAAACTAAATTGGTTCACAGCTATGGATCTCAATTTTGCTAAGAAGTGGTTAAGAAGCCAAAGTCTTCAAATAATTACACAAAATTGAGTGATATCAACTTGGTTGATTGTTCTTCATAAGGTTGGCTCTGCTGTATCTTTAATTCTAACCTCCTGCAGTTTACCAAGATCAGAAATGAGTCTAAAACAATTCAATGATTCATCACAATTCCATGAGCACTTATGATCTGACCCTCTATTTACAAAAAACATCCCTTGGATATTCTTAGGTAGACTCCTTGTATGTAGAATATATTGTTAATGAACAGTTCACACCAATATTCTTGAAACAAACAGAAGAAAATTAGATGCACAGTTTTTCCCGTTTAATCGCAAACAGCAGGCTGGACAGTGGGTGACACTCCCGTCTTGCTCAATGTGGACTGATTCCAGGCCATCTGTATGAAACTATGGGCAGGACATTCTATCCCGCTTGCAGCATGGGCACAGTGGTGCCAGCCACCTCACTGTAAAGGGTGGGGAGAGAAAGGAGGGAGATACTGTTGTTTTCCTTGTTTGTATGCTTTACTCTGGCAGCAAGCAGAGTTCTTGTGCTTGCCAAGCTCATTACTTATTGTAAAATGTTCCAATTATGACAGGATTGAATGTGGGCTTGCTGCGTGTGTGTGTGTGTGTGTGTGTGTGTGTGTGTGTGTGTGTGTGTGTGTGTGTGTTGTAGGGATCAGCCTCACTTTGAGGCAACATGAGACAGCAATCTATGTTCTGGAGGAGGAACATGCCCCTTCAACAGCTGCTCCAATAGCTACTTCTTCCAAAGTTGTAATTTCTTTACCAAAAAGCAGAACACCCTACAGTTCCTCAAGGTATTTACCAAAATCCCTCAGCTAAACTCACACTACTGAGGAACTACTTGCAAATTGCTTCACCTCAGTTTTGAAACTGCCAGGACAGCATCAAATGCAATACACAACATTGTTTATGGTCTGACTGAACATATAACAAATGTTTTCATAACTTATAGTCTCGTTTCTCCTTCCCTCCTAATATGAGGAAAAGAGACATCATCCTACAGGAAGAACTAAACTTGTACCTAAAACAGTGTAATATATATATTTGTCATATAACAAGGAAGCCACAGAAACCGAACTGTAGTCCAATTCAACAGTTAAATTTTCTAAACTCCTTGATTATCAGTGGAATGTCAAGAGTCAACTTTGGTTATTCATTCTCTAAACACAGGAGGGGAAAAAAAGAGAAAGATAAATTACAGAAACAGTTCTGCAATTTGCAATCCATGACATCTTCTGATCAAATTCTAATTAAAATAATCTCTTGGTTATATACCTATGGACTTGAATATGTAAGAGGTCAAAACATTGCATTCTTTCTTTTGCAAATTCTTTAAAATCATTGAATCTGCTTTTGAATTTTATGCTAATCAGGAACGTCTTCAACTATTTAAACATCCAAAGCACCACAGGAATATTCAGGGCTTTGGAAAGTGCTAGCTTCATTTGAGCTGCACTTCAGGTTTCCTTGCTCCACTTCAGAAGTGACAAACAATGGATTCTGAATGATTTCCATACCTGAAGAACATCCTTACTTTCTAGTTCAAAGCCAGGATTTGAATTTGTTTGGAAGGCTATAGAAAGCTGGTATTCAAATGCTGCTGTATTTCTGATAGGCAGCCATATTCTGCATGAGCACTAGTTTGAAGAGCAACTCATGTACATAATGCATTGTGGTAGGCTAGTGTCAAGGCTATTAAACCATGACTGCAAATGTCATGTCTGTAAAGTGTGAATGTGCCATGGTTGTCTTCAGTCTCCCATGCAAAATTTGAGTAGGGCAGATCACAGGAACAGGACCTGACCCATTTCTCCCCTCTATACCCTGTTTTGTACTTTACTTCTTCTCTGTGTCTACTGCTGGATTTTATTTCTGCAGCATTTTTCCTTACTTTTTTGCTATGCATGCCTGGCTCAAAGTGAATTGGTTGCAATCAAGGTTCCCTCTAAGGTGTGCAGCTGCACGCATGCGTGTGACTCTGCCCCCTCTGTGCAGCATTCTTCCTCCTCCATGCACACACAGCAATCGTTTCCAGCCCCTTTGGTTCCAGTCACAACGGACCCCTGCACAGGGGTGCAGAGTCGCACATGAGAGCAGAGCCCTGCCCAGTGGGGCTGAAAATTAGAAGGAACGTTGATTGCAATTTGTAAGACAAATAATTCAGGAAAAAAAGGGAATTGGGGGGGGGGTATTCATATACCCTTACTACAAATCATTTTACATAAAAACTTATTTAACACAGCAACTAGAACATAATCATCAAGAACATGGGCAAAGAATTGGAAATCCCCAGTTCAAAACTCTTATAAGAATTAATTTTGTGGTCTTCAACAAGCAATCATGCATCTCTCTCTCTCTCTCTCTCACTCAAATAATCATGTATTATGGGGATTGTATTAGCACCATCTTCTAGTATTTCTAAGATGGATTGATGCACTAAGGTTTCTATGCACTAAGGTTTCTAACATATGTTGATGTAAAGTGCTTTGGCAACTCAAGAAAAGCAGTATAGACAATGGTACAATTCTTATCTTTTATAGACTGGTCTGAAATATTTCAGCCTCTACATACTACATAGACCACATCCTTCCTATCACTACGGAGTTATCTTTTGTTAGCATTTTCTGGATGTAAAATATGAAGAGTATAGAGAGGACACACTTAATGTCTGGTCTTGCCTGAGTCAAAGCTCAAGTCTCCTTTGAAGGCCATGCAAGTTTAAACAGATTTTTAGATAAGCCTAAATAGAAGGTTTTTAAATCATACACTTGTATAATTAGTTGTT
This sequence comes from Intellagama lesueurii, assembly GCA_037013535.1. Classification (NCBI taxonomy): domain Eukaryota; kingdom Metazoa; phylum Chordata; class Lepidosauria; order Squamata; family Agamidae; genus Intellagama; species Intellagama lesueurii. The sequence continues at coordinate 100,863,846 of JBAJHW010000001.1, read as the reverse complement.
GTTGTGGACTGTCAGGCCATTTTCAGTATATTGAAAATCTATGAATTATGACCTCCAGAATGTCCTATCATTAACAGACCTACTAATGTCAGCAAACTATAGGTCACAGCTTCAAAACAACTCATATTCAATTTTCCCCTTTTCTACTGTTTTCAACTTTCCCCAACATTGTTCACCCCACCCCACACCCCACAGCACATCCTCTCTTCTCATAGTATACCCCTTGGTATAGTCATTTTTTGCTTCTACAGAAAGTTCAAGGTTGATTTGTTCTTATACCCACTTCTTTGTCTTTTTCTGGCAGCCCAGGGTAAATCCAGGGATGTTGGCAAGTCTTTAGGTCCGAGCCCCAAGTCTGAGTCCAAGTCTTTGGCACCAAGTTCCAAGTCCCAAGCCAAAGTCCTTATTAAAAACAAGCTTTTTCCCCCAGAAAAAAGGAGGGCCTGGGTTTGGTTCAGATCATGAGTCGAGTCTGAGTCACTGAATAAAAACAAAACCGAATCGAGTCCAAGTTGAGTCACCAGTGTGACTTAAGTCTGACTTGACAGCAAGTCCCACGACCCAATTCCCCATCCCTGGATAAATCTTTACTCCAATATCACAGTTTGTTTGGAACATTTCCCCCTTGTCATCTTTCTTTATTGCCTAGCTGTTACATGCATTCAGGAATACCACAGTACAAATGATCTTGGCCTTACTCTATAGTAACACATCCATACTCCTAAAGGTCTTTTCTAATTCCTTGATAGCTGACTTGCCAAATGAGAACCTTCCTCTGATTTCTTAGCTATGGCCTCCATTGAGACTGATGACTGAACCAAGGTATAGAAAACCTTCAGGAATTTTGAGTGTAATTAGTAGCGTTGTTTTGAAAGAGTATTGTAAGCTTACTTGTCTACAGGTACAGAATGGTACAGCAAATCTGCATTTAAATTTGTATGAGTAAAGCTAGTAACAGTGTGTGAAGACAAAGCATCTGAGTGAAACCTTTTCTCAAAGCAAGCAAAATACTTGATTTTTCTCAAATTGCCTTCTTGAAATAATCCAGCACTTATTTAATACCCTAACTTCCTATGCATTCACAGATTTAGGAAACACTCTGCGCCTCTATTTGAGAAGAAATACAATTGAACATACTTCTTCCCTCCCAGGATAAGGCTCAGTTGCTTTGAGCACTCCAACCAAGTTACTATATTCCAAAATCATTTCACCAAGAGCCCAACAAGGCCCATGCTTAATATGTAAATCATAAAATCATAGAATAATTGAGTTGGAATGGGCCTATAAGGCCATCGAGCTCAACCCCCTGCTCAATGCAGAATCTAAATCAAAGCAGATCTGAAAGATAGTTGTCCAATTTTCTCTTGAATGCCTCCAGCATTGGAGGGCTCACCACCTCCTGAGGTAATAGGTTCTATTATCATACTGCTCAACAGTTACGTTTTTCCTGATATTCAGCCTAAATCTGGCTTCCTATAGCTTAGGTCCATTATCTTACAAAAGCATTCAGTGAAAGAAATCTGGGACTGTAGGAGATTTACTATATCCTGAAGCAGCACTGCTGCAAAATGTCCAAAGTTAGAGCTGAAAGAAATGATACCCAATTTATTTTGCCTTTAAGTGTAGCTCTTTAACAAGGGTACACTTCCACGTTGCACTGTCAATTATTGCTTAATCTGTTGTAAAAACTACCAGCTCCATCCCCTTCTACTACATCCATGTAGCTGTCTACAGAATAGAAACAGCTGCTACTAATAAACCTATGCTGCTCCCTTTACACTACACTGGAGGACTGTGAAACTGTCACAGTACACTTAAGAACTGTAACAAGTGTATTGATGCACTGCTTGTCAGCCTGGAGGACAGAGCAGCATAAAAAGTTTAGAAGTGGCAAGGGAAATGAAAATGCTCCACAAGGCAGCCAGAACAAATTCAAGTTGAACAAACCAAAACATTCATAGGAACAGCTTCTGTGTGTGCTGAATAGATGTATTCTGCAACCCCTCCTTTCAATTCCTAGAAAAGATATAGAAGAACTGGGCTTTTTATTGTGAATTTAAAGGAAAAACATGTTATTTACAATAAGGCCTGCAGGTATCAAACCCTGGGGCAGCCTTTTATATTGTTACCAGGAGCAGCATGCAAATCTATTGGTATCTCAGGATCACTCCTCCCTGCTCCTCATATCCCCCAGTAAGAGCTATAGGAGGAATGACAGAGTAAAGTACAGATACCAACAGAGGGAAGGCAAGTTGAGCATTTATCCTCCATCTCCTCTCCTAACTCACTTCCTAGCCTAAATAATATGGCTGACTTCAACCTGTTTCATTTTCAAGGTTCCAACAGTGAATGCCAGTCTATAACCTTAAATAAGAACTGATTGAATTGGCTTGTATATCTAAGGCATGTGGATAAAGGGAGGAGATGTAAATCTCTTCCAGGTACGTTCCACCAGAGTATCATGTGGAGTACCAAGCACAGTCTGAGTAGCAGAAGTGTGAAATGAAATGACATTTGAAGAATTCTGTTTGCTGGCCAGGTAACCTATTCAGCTATCAACCCTTTTGTGAAGCATCACATAGCTGGCACTGACACTGGGATCCTAAGGCAAGACTGGAATTCCACCAGTGTAGCATCCACCTTGGGGTCTAAGTCTGTGTTCCCACAATGAAAGAAAGTAACCTCAGAGATAGCACTGAAGGCCCCAAGGATTTTGGTCTCAGGGACTTAAAAATAAATGCAGAAACAGTCCTGCCCAGAAGTCCTTGACCTCCATAAAAACCATGGGCCTATTCTCCTGTACCTAGCTCCACATAAGTGGCAGGTCATTTCTGGTCCACTGGACCATGATGGGGAGAAATGATCTGGGGGGCTGTGGAAACAGTGAATGAGACAGTTGCTAAAGACAGATCCCTTTGAATTGAGTCTGGAAGAGAAAAAAACAGACAAATAATTGTATGACCAAAGTACCAGCTTTGCTTTTAAACTCAGTTTTGAGCAATTTGGGACCACATCAACAGAGGGACCACAAAAGTCTCACTAACTTCCACGGAAATAGACTAATTACATTTGAAAGCATAGACCAAGATGAGTGGTTATCTCTGAGTCACTGGTTCTCAAACTATGGCTGGCAATGGAAAGGCTGCAGTACTTGAGCCTGTACCTGATGGTACAAGTGGCTGTTTCAACCAGGGCCACATTACCAATCAGGTTAAAAAAGCCCCAAACTGAAACCTTTTTGGGGGGCAGGGAGGTGGGGGTGGAATATGATGCTGTTTTTACCACTGTGAGGTAAAGTTATTACTATATAAATGTAAAAACAAAAGTTTTATTAGATGGTCTACAGAGACCATCAGCAATTTTTATTCATGTGAACAAAGGATTGCTAGAGTCTATTAGATCTTGATATTTCATCAAAAGTACACAGTGCGTTCAAGATAAACAGTGTTCAGAAAGACTGGGGTAACATTTTTCTTGGATCACATCTAGTAAAAAGCGTCACAAAAGAACCTGGGTCTCATGCACTCACTTTGTAAAAATAGAATAGTTTATTTTTATCCCTGAAGATATTGGAATGCTATGCAAGTGTTTTGCTTCTATCCAAAATGCTAATCATTCTAGTGAGCTAAATAAAGACTCTCTTCCATAAGCACTGTACAGCTATAGTGCCAAGGCTTGAGTAAGATGTCAGACTATCATACTTAAAACTCTAGGCATCACACAATGTGGTTTTGTGGGAAACACAGTTGCATTTGGTTATTTATTTCACTACACATGAAGCCTTACCATGCAGCTTCAGGGTTGGGAGGATCTTCAGATATCATCTATTTTGTAACAACAACAGAAGAACATAAGAAGAGCCCTGCTGGATCAGGCCAAGGGCCCATCTAGTCCAGCTCCCTGTATCTCACAGTAGCCCCACCAGATGACTCTGAGACCACACCAGACAACTAGATACCTGTCTCCTGATACCCCTTCACTGCATCTGGAGGTACGTTCCTTCTAAGCCTGGAGATTGTACATCCCCATCATGGTTTGTAACCTGTGATGGGCTTTTCCTCCAGAAATCTGTCCAATCCCCTTTTAAAGGCATCTAGGCCAGATGCCATCACCACATCCTGTGGCAAGGAGTTCCTCAGACTAACAACACACTGGGTAAAGAAATCTTTTCTTTTGTCTGTTCTCACTCTCGCAACACTCAATTTGAGTGGATGTCCCCTGGTTCTAGTATTGTGTGAGAGGGAAAAGACCTTCCCTCTATCCATTTTATCCACCCCCTACCTAATTTTATACGTCTCACTCATGTCCCCACTCAGGCACCTTTTCTCTAGACTAAAGAGCTCCAAACGCTGCAGCCTTTCCTCATAAGGTAGGTGCCCTAGCCCAGTCATCATTTTTCTTGCTCTCTTCTGCACCTTTTCCAGTTCCACTATGTCTTTTTTGAGATGCAGCAACAATGATCTAACTTTGTGTGTTATGTGCTGTCACCAATTTATAGAAGCCCTAATAGGGCTTTCAAGGTAAGTGAGATATTACCAACTTCATGCCAACCACCCCTCAGTCAGCTTCCATGGCCAAGAAAGGATAGAAACCCAGGTCTTCTGACTCCTAGTCATCCCTCTATCCACTGCACCGCTCTGGGTATCTGTTACCTAACTTACTGTTAAATATCTCTTAGAAGAAACAAATATGCCACTGAAGACTATGCCACCATGGTATTTAGTGGCATAAAAAGGGATGCTGTGTCTTTGTCAAGACAGATAAAGCAATAGGAACCAGGACAGAGATTACTGATGCTTACTCAAAAGCAACATACCCTCTAACTTTCAGCTCCACTGGGCGGGGCTCTGCCTCTCTCTCTTGTGACTTTGCCTGTGCACGTGCATGACTCCACCCTGCCCCCGCATGCAGGGTTCCGACACGACCAGAACCTAATGCAATTGCTGCACAGATGAGGAAGACAGCTGCGCAGAGGGAGGCAGAGGTTTGTGTGTGTGTGCGTGCACCCAGCTTAGAGGGAACCTTGCTCAAAACACAAAATTGGGAGGACGTCTGTTTGATCACAGTCAAGCCTCTGTAGCCGTGAATGCCCTTGTAAGTGGTAACTTCCTCTCTCCCTTTCCCATCTGTGACCAAAATTCTGTTGCTTAGTATAGTAAGTCACATTTAGAGTAGGCTCACTTGAATCAATGAAACTTAAAGGACTAAATCCCAACTGATTCAATAGGCCTACTCTGATGCAATTTACTACACTAAGCAACAGGATTTTGGCCAGTGTTATCTGACAAGAAAGATCATTTAACAAATATGATTGATTGATTGATCCAGACTGAGTATTCATTGATCAGTTAAATGCCCAGCCATAGTTAAGGATTTCTTTCAGTAAATGAAAATGTATGCATTTATATCTTTCATTGATTGCAACAAGTTTCACAATTGCATTTTAGTCCTAATAACTAGTAAGTTTTTTTTTTAAAAAAAGACCCCCTAACTTAGATTGTGAAAATCATCTTACACCTTGGAATGAAACAAAGATTGGCACATGCTCTAAATAAAAACGACCTTAAGCACTCACTTCTTAGCACTCCTCCATTCACAAACCCCCAACTCACTTTTCAAATTCCACTAAATTGAGGTTTATAATATGCTACTTGCTTGGCTGACTACAGCAAGTAAACATAATTTATCAAAAAAGAGCTTTTGAAAATGATAGACAATTAAAATCCTTCCCCATGCCCTTAATCTAAGCTGTTAGTAGGCCCAAACAAGTAGCACATGAAAGTATGGACTAATGCTAATTTATCTAATTTTGTGATAGTTTGAAAGTTTGAGGTTGGAACCACCAACAGCGAAATTCATTTAGCAGCTGAAATCCTATTGACCAAATTCTCAACTGTACTGATGTCATCATTATTGTCAAATTCACTGTTGATTAAACAGTGATTTTTGGTGATTTCAGGGTGCACATGGCTTTGTCACCTGTACCCCAAAAATGCCTTTAATTGACAGCTATTTGCCTGATGATGTAACCTCTGTTGAAGTCACAGAACTGCACAAGATTTCAGCCAATACGTATCTGATAAAGTAACCGATACATCCACACACAAAAAAGAACTAGTCAAATCTCCTAAACTTCCCTATCCATCAAGCATTTTCTAAAAGTTCTGACTCCTGTCCTCTGAAGATGCCGGCCACAGAGACTGGCGAAACGTTAGGAAGAAAAACCTTAAGAACACGGCCAAACAGCCCGGAAAACTCACAACAACCATTTTCTAATATGTTTGCAAATAATAGGTTTTTCATTGTTCAGCAGTCATGACTCTTCTAGGTGACAAATCCTGCCTCATTGCCAATTCCTACTATGAACATTAAAAATGTTCATTATGAGCATTAAAATCACAACAGTTCACCAAAGTGTACACACAACTAGTGTGTCTGTTTCAAATCAGATATGCGTTAATGTGGAGGTGACTTTTAGATTCACTTCACAATACCTTTGCTGGCAGCCCTCAACTGCAGTTCACCTTCCCATTCATTTAAGATGAAAAACACTGATGTTTATCAACTGCAAAGGTGGCACTGGGGGAAAAAAGGCTAGTGGTTGTTGTTGTTGTTTTAAGCATGCTGTAATATTCTGTTGTGCACTGCTCTATTATGGGAAAACCATTTCTTCTTGATGCCTAGCCTTTTCTACAAGTTCATTGTTTCCTATCTTTGCATTATTATTTCAGATAGCTATTTAAACAGAGACAGCCAGACACTGAGGCCCAGAAATACTTTCACACAGGAAGTTGGGAACACAAGGCAAAAGCGTCTTCCTTCTTATCACTCAAAAAGTGGTCTACTATGTAAGAAACTAAGCCTGTTTGAAGCTTGTACTCGCTTATGTGAATAGAAGCCCCAGTGCTTTTAAATGGTGTGATCTCTGCTCTTGCTACAGCAACTCCATAGGTACATCAATATTCTCTGCCCACTCCCAGCTGGATACTAGTCACAGTGTTTTACTTGACTGTAACAAAACTGAAGTATAAAGTTACACAACATCAATAATCAATATTACATTTGGGTGACTGACAGTCTGACATTCTGGTAGCATTGTCATTCCTAATGTATGTGATTAGCTCTCCCACCAAAAGCAATACTTTACACTAAACACTAACCCTTTGAAATCTAATACCTCCTTTACATTTGGTTTTTGTTATGAATTGCACTGAGGGATTTAAGCAACTTTTAATTTAGTATGGGTTTCTTAAAAATGTCTCAGTCAAGTAATATGTGTTAAATAAAAGCAATGAAGATGTTACTTTTAAGAGCATTCAGAGCCATGTTAACAAATCATACACAGAAAAATTGAAGAAATTAGTTTACACTGCTGCAAAATCTGTATAATTTATAAATACAGTATCCATTTCAAAAGAGCACACATTGCTCAAGTTGCTACAATTATTTTGAATTGTTGGGTTTAGAAGTTTCTTCACAAATGCAACTTGTACACTGAAAATATCAGAAAACTGGCTGTTGAGAGAATCTGTGGAATTTTTCTCTATAGCTCCCACACCACCTCCTCACAACCAAAATAGTGAGTTAGCCAAGTAATTAGCTACATCAGCATTCAAGCAGAAGACTGACTGAATACATTTCAGATCTGACTCTGTAGGTAGGAACAACAGGTTTATTACAAGATACAAGGAATCGGAAATGTATCAATAAAAATATGGCCTTAAAATTCTAGTGATATACAACTATGTTTCTAATGCTAAACTGAAAACCTAACAAGGAATTCAGTTCACGGTCAGTCACTGTGTCAGACATTCAAGTCCCAACTTAAATGAGCTGAGGTGTAAGTCCTTTTGGCCTGGAAAGGTGATCAAATTTCTGTATATTTCTATCAAATTGTGAATTCCTTTTGACAAGATTGCATCAAGAGGCAGTAATCCAGAAATGCTTAAGTTTTGTTTACTGTGCCTACAAATAAAGTGTTATTCCTGCTTTATAGTGCTATAGATGACTAGAGGGAACTCTAAACAGAATATCTTTTAGTTTCCTGTCCAATACCATATCCTTCACTGTGCAGATGGGCACATTTATATGTGACTGAACTGTTACATTATGAGCATTTTAATTTATTCTACTGTTAAACAGTTTAAGAGCAACAGGTATAGAGCAGGACATTTCAGTGACAGAGTTAGATAAAACAAGTGTTTTTCCACAAACAAGTGTCATTCTACTTGTTATCCAGTGGCAGAGGGGGGTTTATTTATCTCCTGCTTTGAGCACTACATTGTATACCCCCCTTCAAGCCACATTCTAACTAGAAGAATCTGAGAACAGCAATGTCTGAGAACAGGATGTGAACAGGAGGTGCTTTGCACAGACATGTCTTCCCTACAGAAAATACAGAGGCTGGAAAATAACAAAAGCAGCAGCATGCCTATGGGTTATAAAATATGCAAATATTAAGGAGACTCAAGTTACAGGAAACCAGATTTTGGTTGAATATCAGGAAACACTTCCTGTTAGAGCAGTACAGCAATGGAACCAATTACCTCAAGAGGTGGTAAGTGCTCCAACACTGGAGGCATTCAAGAGAAATTCAGACAACCACCTGGCAGATATCCTTTGATTCGTATTCCTGCATTGAGCAGGGGGTTGGACTCGATGGCCTTATAGGCCCCTTCCAACTTCATGATGCTATGATTCTATGAGATGCAAGAGCAGCTATTGCCAAAATAAAGCTAATATAGAACAAATAGAAAGAAGATAGAATATCCTACTGCTCTGATTTATGCAAAATATTCCCTATATATCTGGAAGTTGAGTCATGGCAACTGGACTTCTTTCTTATTAGGTTGAAATGTTTCACTACTCATCCAAGGAGCTTCTTCAGTCTAAGGAGAGTTGGTAGAAGATTCCCAATATATCCTCCACCTTGGTTTCACTGCCCCCTGGTCTGAATAGGCTCATTAGATGGACAAAGGACTGGAGTAAGTGAAAATCCCACTTCTGCAGTCCTTCTCCACCCATTGCCATGGGTCATTAACAGTCGTTAACAGTGGTCTTTCTGGTATGTGTGGTCCTGATCTTTCTGGGGAGGGATGAAAGGACAGCATGATAAATATGAGACAGATTGTATCTAAGGCCTCCACCCCTGTTGTGTGAGGGATTTTCTATATGCACATGTATGGACTCCCTGACCCCTCTCTCAAACCACCTATCTTCTCAGTCCAAAATGAGCAGATCTTGATCATCAAATGACCTTTCTGGTGCCCAGAAAGATCAGGACCAAATACGAGAAAGACCACTGTTAACGACCCATGTCAATGGGTGGAGAAGGACTGCAGAAGTGGGATTTTCACTCACCCCAGTCTTTTGTCCATCTAAAGAGACTATTCAGATTAGGGGGAAGTGAAACCAACGTGGAGAAAATATCAAGGGTCTCCGACCAACTCTCCTTGGACTGAAGAAGCTACTTGGATGAGTAGCAAAACATTTCAACCCAGTAAGAAAGAAGTCCAGTTGCCATGACTCAGCTTCCAGATAACTTCACCTGGATGACTGAGAATCTTCAGATATATTCCCTATACGTATACTATACCAAAATTTCAAAAAAAGCAGAAGATTCTAGCCATACCTATATAATTTTATAGTCTCTCCAGTATCCACAGCTCATATAGACAACCTGAAACCAAGATAATATCCTCTTATGTTAATGGCATAAGGAAAAACTATTCTAGATAGGACCAAAACCCTATGTAGTCCAGCATTCTGTTCACAGAGTGGCCAACCAGATGCTTTTGAGAAACAAGAGCACTTTTCACTTGTGCATTCAGGAAAGCAATACAGAGAATAATACTAACTCTGGTACTAGAAATTTCCATTCCCCTGTGATAATGGCCCATGTAATGACAAGCGATGGACACAATTTGGCTTGTCACTTCATCTACAATGGGCCAATTCAGATGCAATGACATATGTGGAAATGAGGAGTATCAATTTTTAAAACAAATAATGTGGGTGAACTGCAGGAAGCTGTAATGAACCTTAGGTTCTCCCTCTATCCTGTCCCCTTCCTTCAAACATAAGGAGATCAAACAGACTTCATATTCTGTTCAACAGTAACTCCAGATTTATACTGGGTTTCATTCATAAAGAATAGCCATCATTTTTATAAGCCCTACAATATAATTCTTCTGGATGCTCAGAAAAGCACAGATTTTGGTCACAAACTGCTGCCTAGAAAACAGCAGGGATACCAATCTGCACCTAGTAGTACTAAAGAGTTGCTCTGTGACAAATGCACGTAAGATAAATTAACAGTTTTAAATCAAATGGCAAGTATATACTGCAAAGCTGAAGGTCAGAACCAAACTCATTATCATGGTAAAGTGCTTTGAAAGAATAATAAATAATTCAAAGTGATAAAAAAGCAGAGGACCAAATACGTAAGAGCTCTAAAAGATTGTCTCAAAAGGACTGAGTACAAAATATGGATCTGTAAAAGCCAGTATCTGATTAACAGAAATTTCTGAACTATTATTTTACAAGCCAAAATCATATTAATATTGTATGCCCCATGCCACTGTAGTCATATTTCTATATTCCTATGCTTTAGCTTATGAGCTTGGCTTACTAGGACAGTTGGGGCTGGCCGTCAAGGAGACTATACTGTATACTAAAGTATTTATAAAAGGAAGGTGACCTGACTTTAGAAGACCAACCTGATCTAATTATTGGAGATTGACCCATGAAACAATTCCTAAGTGAAAACATGAACTAACTGACAGTAATCTCTCATTTCAAATTTGGGTTAGAGGAAAGGCATAAAAGCCCCTTTGAACTAATATGAAAAGATTGAGAGCAAGGAAGAAGAGGCAATTTCTCCATTGACAAAGTATAATCAGTGCCAGAAAGAATAAATCAACAAGTCCTCATGCCAGTTAATCAAACTAAGAACTACATTATGTAAAAGAAAAGCCTAAACTTTCAGTTGCTTTTTATGTAGGGGTATGTTGCCCACATTCTCCAGAAACCATTTAACAGTATAGTAAATATATCTCATTGTGACAAAAAAAAATTTTTACCATGACTAGCAGATATATCCATTTCAGCACCCAGAAGCTGCACAAAGTTTCTTAAAATAGAACCAAAAAAAAAGTCAATATATGTTCACTTATTTTCTTTGTTCAGTTTACATTTCAACAGGTCTGAAAATCTCCTGGTCAGCAGCCAAATCTAACACAGTGCTCTCCTGCGAACTCTGCTTAACAGCTTGTGGCGGGGGGGGGGGGGGGGGGAAGTGTGCAACTTTTTGAACATACTTTTCCCATTTTAAGGAAATCCCACATACATTAAACAATTATTTCAACAGCCACACTAGTTTCACTCTTTATGGGAAACTCTCCTGTGCTATGTTCTCCTAAAGAAATATAAAACTCTATAAGCAATTCAAGAAATAACAATTAATTTCCATCTCCATTTATAGCCAGAAGGGCGGGGAGCAGGATTCCCTCATCTCTATAGTAAGTCTGAGAATAATTTCTTAGCCTTTCATTTAACATTATGTTTGTTATCATTTATATTAACCTCTATCTGGCTAAATAGCTCTGTGAGACTGGTACCTGGTTGCAGACCGATACATTGGGAGTTTGAGTCCCCGTGTGTCTTCCAGGATATGACGCAGCCTGTACAATCTTGTGTAAACTGCACAATCCGAAAACGCCTCCAAAATGGAGGATTGTTAAACCACTGAGTACCCTATCCTGAGAAAAGTCTGAAAAGGATTGTCATAAATTGGAATCAGCTTGACAGCATGTTATTGTGTTAGTCTCTAAATAGTGTATTATTTCGAAATCTTCAACACCTTATGCTAATAAACAGTAAGGAGAAAGCCATTCCAATAACAGGAAATGCACTCTACTCCTTGTACCATCAGCCAAGCAGTTGTCAGCACAAAGATGGAACTATGATCTGGCAATGCCCATTCAGGACCAAATAAAGATATGAAAGCCAAGCTGAAACAGAAGAATCAGTGTCTTCCTTCCCTTGAACAAATATCCAGAGGAAAATCTGAACCTTTTGGGAAGACAAAAGTCCCAATAAAGTATTTTCTCTTGGGGAATGAGTAAAATGCTTACTCCAATAAAAATTTTGTATGCAAGACCATTTGCAGAGTTAAAGAATAACTCCTGAGCATACTTGAGACATATAAAACACTCAGATCCACTTACTTACTTACTGCATTTCTACATCCAGGGAGTGCTACTACTATTTCCAAGTGAGAAGCACATGCATGGCTTTATTACTGCTTCTGGTCTGCAGCTTGCCTTCTGCTGACAAATTTTGTTCTACTTTGGTGAAGACAGTAGACAATTCCACTGGAGAGAATAAAAACTATGTAATACACTTTATATTGCTTATTACAACACTGGATTCTGTTTTCAGTCCTGCCCCCCTTCTCAGATGACAAAACTATGATCCAGGTACTTATAGAGCAGAGAGTTAACAGTTTGTGGGTCTGGTCTTGTGATATCCATAATTTTACTTGCATATTTCTAAATTTCATAAATATGCCACCTGTATACTTTGATATGCTAACTAAATCATAGAAGAGTAATTTTATTTGTTCATGTAAAGCAGTAAAATAAGTTTAGGACTGATCCAAAAATAAATATTGCTTTAATTTGCCCAAAAACACAACTGGGAAAAAAAATCCCCTTATGGCTTAAAAGTTTTCAGGAAGATATACATCTCTCTATGACCAACTTTAGTAAAAGTTTTTGAATTAGTCAAAATGTAGCCCCCTGTCCCTCAAAGCCATCTGAACAGTTAAATCATTCCTTAGTACATCTTCTGTGTGCGTGAGAGAGAAAAACACTGGACCATCTTTCCACAGATGCGAATCTTACATGGACCAGCAAAGAAACAGAATTGCTGCCAGATCATCCAAGAAACCCTTCTAAAATGTACAAATCATTTTTAGAAGTCATAAAATTAAGGATAGGGAGGGAGGTGAGGATACTTAATATGCCTATTACTTTTAAGTTTGATTGCTATACATACTACTAAGCTTTATCTCAAGCAAAACAAAATACTCATCTACATATAACACTAAAATAAACCCACACGGTGCACTAAAAGTCACACAATGCACAATAGCCACATGTATGTTTTGGCTGTCTCTAACTCGATATAAAAGATCCAAATTTAATATATTTACTGGTAGATAAGAGCATTAACAGAAAATGTATGGCTATGGGATATTAACATAAATCATGTAGCTCTCCATCAGCCTAGAACCATTAATTAATTAATTAATTAGACTTCTACCCCACCCATCTAGACCAAACGTCTACTCTGGGTGGCATTACAAATTTTTAAAAACAGTAAAACCAATAAACGTATAGTATGAATCCAAGATGGCAAAAATATCAAAATTTAAAAGGTATAGATTTCCTAGATACTTTTTTAAAAAGATAGGGGGGCATCCCAATTTGTCAAAACCACAAGCCTAAAAACAGGACCTATGACAGGATAATAGAATATAAGAGGTTATAGACCAACCACACGACCACATGAGAAGAAACAGCCATAGGCATCAACTCTCTCTGGCAGGCACTCCCCATGAAGCCAGCAGGAAACTGTGTTATGAGCCCTGTAAAGATTTATCCATGAGTAATGCAAAGGAGACAGCATGGGCAAGGCTGGAAAACTGGATGTGAAGAACATCTTCATACAAAGGACTTTCTTTTCAACCAAGAGCTAGAAAAGAAACAGCATGTGAAGGATACTTCTTTGGATGAGACCACACAGAGCTCAAGAACTGCATTACTTCCATTTCTTTCAAAAGAGAACTTCTATTTACTAATTTTATTTATTTATTTAAAATATTTTACCTCATTTTTCTCCTTAAAGGAAGCCAAGGCAGCTCTGACTACCAACCTCAGAGACCAACAAGGACTTTGCCATTTATCTAACATGTCATAGGACAAGGATGGAGGATATTTTTATTAAGTCACAACCAGAAAGTAGCTTCCAAGTCTTGCAAGTCTCTTTATAGGTTAGAAACAACAAACAGTCACAAAAATCATTGTCAGATGTAAATAGAACTAGTTAATATTTCTTTGATTCTCTACAAGATAGTTATACACCACCATTTCCTGCCTCAGGGTGCATATCCTGAGAAGTGTGCAGAAACAACACTGTTTGCAATTAAGAACAGCAGAAAAATATTGTAACACAGAGAGCCCTCTTTCACACCCATCTTATGTTGATACAGTCTACTCACTGCATTTAGCTGCAAGGTCAGAAGTTCTATTCACATATCCCAATATGTGATTAAGACATGCAAAAGAGGAAACCAAATAGTGTTCAAATGCAGTATTGGTATCCTAATGAGATGCCAGACCAGTTTTCTGCATTTTAATAATTACTGTGGAAATCACCATGATTACACGTTAGAAGAGTCTTCCTATTCACAGTTCCGTCATAATATGAATTGCACTGTCCCTTGCAATACACTTTTGGTAATGGGAATCATCAGGTATACTGTGTATTTGAGATCAAAAGTGCATCTAAGGACACATGTAATCTAAGGCTGTCCTCCAAGTGCTTTCATCTGAAGTATGGCAGAAAGAAAACAAGCAGAGGACGTACACAGTGGATACACCCTGTTTGTATAACACTTTCCCTGGTAAGACTCACCAGGTATCCACATTATGTTTTTTAGCATTTTTTTACCAGAGAAAAGCCTCCATTGGTTCAAACCTTAATTGATCATAGATAAATGTGGCCAGTAATGCATCTGAAACAGCACTACATTTCTGCAGTTTGCTAAACTAAGAGAAACTTCTCAGTAAGTGCATAATTGTATACACCAAGAAACAAGAGGTTTCCAGAGGTCTAAATTCTTCCCTAACTTTGCAAGACTGTACATGTTTTTTCAGAAATTCCACTAAGATCAGATAAATGAATATAAGGGGTTCAGCCTAAACATCACAACTAAAAGTGAACAGAAATAGACTGATATTTACTGAATACAAATTATATAAGAGGAACAAAAAGCAGTTTTTGAAACATTTTAGATTAACAATTAAGTATTTTAATATGCAGTGTATCAGATTCATCATGAAGTAAAAATGGGCCAGGCCCCCTTGAACCCAATATTGATGAAGAACAGCCAAATCCTTGATCCAAAGAGACCTAGGAGGACAAATTTCCAGATGACAGGGGAACCTGAACTCCTAGATAGGAATAACTCTAGAGCTGAATAAGAGCACAGTGTTCCCCTGCAGTCCATGTCAATGCCAAAGGATAAAGACAAACGCTGACAGAGAGACTACAAGACAAAGCAGTCAGCTGCAGGGAATGCATCCTTAGGAGAATGTGTTTTTTCAGAGTAGGGGGTCTCCACATCTTCCCAATCACCATATATGTGTGTGAAAGCTGAACAGTAAAGAAAGCTGACATGGGAAAAATGGATTCGTTTGAAACATGGTGCTGGAGGAGAGTTTTGCAGATACCCTGGAAAGCCAGAAAGATAAACAAGTGAGTCCTAGATCAAATCAAGATAGAACTATCTTTGAGGCAAAAATGCTGAAACTGAAGCTGTCCTACCTTGGGCACCTCATGAGAAGGCAATGTTAGCTGAGAAAGTCAATAATGCTGGGAAAGACGGAAGGCAGCAGGAAAAGAGGAAGAGTAAAAAAAAAATGTACTGACTCCCTAAGGGAAGTCACAGGCTTGAGTTTACAAGAGCTGAGCAGGGCAGTTGAGGATAGGACATTTTGGAGACTGATCATTTGTATGGTCACCATGAGTCAGAGGCAACTTGACGGCACATAACAACTTATTTTTATTTTAATAAGTTAATTGATTTTTATACTGTCCAACTAAGTGACAGCTCACTATTCTTTGTTGTGTAGGACTTTTGGACTGCCTGACTATGCTTATGGACTCTCTCTGTTTGCCTGCATAACTTTACGAGTATGTATGGTTTGACTTGCTCCTGCTCCTGGTTTATCTTACACTCTGGTAAGCCTCTGCTGACCTTGGGACGAACCCCACCATTGAACACAGAACACAGAATCATGCCCAGATTTACAGCAAATTTGCTGTGGATGACAGTAAAGTTCCTGAAGACTGCTCCTCAAACTTTTCAAAAACAAAAGCAGAACAAATCATATACAGATTAAAGACTCAACTGATATACAGTGGTGCCTCGACTTACGACCATAATCCGTTCCAGAAGATGGACGTAACTCGAAATGGTCGTAAGTCGAAGCACCATTTCCCATAGGAATGCACTGAAATGCAATTAATCCGTTCTGGCCGAATAAAAAAATAACAAACAAACAAAAATCACTGCAAGACCCATCGGAAACGTGATTAATCCCTTCCGGCTGAAGGGAGGGAAAAAAGAAAAGCAATCAAGCGTGCAAGACCCATCGGAAATGCAAAGAAAACAAAGGAAAAAGCAAAGGGAGCACAGCAGAAATGCAAAGAAAACAAACGGAGAACATCGGAAATGCAAAGAAAACAAAGGGAGCACATCGGAAATGCAAAGAAAACAAAGGAAAAAGCAAAGGGAGCACATCGGAAATGCAAAGAAAACAAAGGCAGCACATCGGAAATGCAAAGAAAACAAAGGGAGCACATCGGAAATGCAAAGAAAACAAAGCAAAAAGCAAGGGAAGCATGCAAGACCCATCGGAAATGGGGAAAAAAACCCCAAAAAGTAACCAAACCCCCCAAGACCCATCGGAAATGGGGAAAAAACACTCCAAAAAGCAACCAAACCCCCCAAGATCCATCGGAAATGGGGGGGGAACCCAAAAAACAAACAAACCCCCCAAGACCCATCACAGCACAGAAACATAACCCCCCCAGCCCAAAACCACGCTGCAAAACCCACCCAGAACAGTTTTTAAAAAGCAGAAAGTAGCACCTTACCTTACCAGGCAGCCTCCTCCAATCCCACACTCTCGAACTGCTGGGGCGAAAGAGCTACAAAGAAGCAGCCTCTTCGCCACCTACAGTTAGCAATTTGAATTTCCCACCTTTTTCCCCTGCCTTTTTGTGTTCGTAACTGGAAGCTCTGGCCACAAGTCGAAGCAAAATTTTGCGGTCGGAGCTGGTCATAACTCGAAATGGTCGTATGTCGGGACGTTCGTAAGTCGAGGCACCACTGTACAAATGTTAAAAATTATTACTCGGCCCTTTCAGGGGAAAAATGGAGGAAAAAACAGAAAAATACATTGCTGATGCTCAGTGTTTTGAACACTACGAAATCTCATTCTTCCAAGAAAGCATAATTCCCTGATTAACCATCATGACTAAATCAGAACAAATTTAGTGGTTTTCCTTATTAGCAACCCTCACATTCCTACTCTATGTCCCCAGTGCCCCCTTCACCATCATCAGGAGTCCCGTCATCAGGAGAAAGGCAGCCCACAAATGACAATCAATCAAAGCATCCACCCTTTTTGTCATCTCAGATCTGCTCTCCCAACTCATCCTTATTTTCTTCTGCCCACTGGGAAGAATTCTATCACTTTCATATTATTTTGGCACTAAATAAAAATGTGCTGTTTATATACAGTAAACTGCTATATGGGCAGTTTACAGGCAGTTTACAATTTAATTACACACTGCTCCCCACCCCCCAGCGAGCTGAGTACTCAATTTACTGACCTGGTAAGGACGGAAGGTTAAGTCTACCTGAGCTAGAGACTAAACTCAGGTTGTGAGCAGAGTCTTCACTGCAGTTTAACCATTGTGCCACGAGGCTCTTCATGTAAATACAAATACTGAACAGTATTCCCCCCCCTCTCTCTCTCTGTGTGTGTATGTGTGTGAGTGTGTGTGAGAGAGAGAGAATTGGTAAGCAAAGTGTTTGATGGAACCACTTAATGATTTCAAATGCAAAGATCAAAACAGGGATATGAGCAAAGATTTAAGGTTAAGCCCTGAAGTAAGCTACACTAATCACTAAAGTTGATTACATACTCTTATACTGTATTAAACATTAATGGCACATGACAGTCAATATATTTTCATTAATTAATCTTTCCAGTAATGAGATATTATATTTGAGATACAGTATTTAAAAGTTCAACTTGTAAAGATGAAAGGATGCCCATGAAAATAGCAGAGGCAAGGGAAATGCAAGATGAAAACATCTGCTTAAACTGAAATTTAAAGATAACATTCATGGACCATCTGTGTAATCAAAATGGCCTTGGCATAGCATTACATGTTCAGGGGGTAAGTTGCTTTATGATGGTTGGAGATTTATTCTACTAACAAAACAACTTTTTTTTTTTTTTACTAAAAGTCCTCTGAAGCAATTGCCACCTCATTGCAGCAACTAACCTGGATTAGAATCACTTTCAAGCAGGAAAAAAAGTGTGGCAAAACCCTACCACTGTGTTCAAATGAATTCCCAATTTGCTCTTCAGAATACATTTTAGCTTTATAAATTGTCTCAACAGATGTACAGATTCTTAATCACCTTTAAAGATTCAGTTCCACATTTTCTTTATCAGATTGCTGTTATGTTCAAACAAGGTACATATTTAGTTTGGCTTTAATCTGTTAAACTGTTCTGGGTAGCTGCCAGGCTCATAGCAAATTACACTACATGATTCACTCCTTCGCTGTTCTTAGCTACACACAGTATTAAAACCATTCAAAATAATTCTAAAATGTTGACAGCTTTGTAGATATTTATTTTAATAAGCACAGTATGATCAAGAGGTTTCTCAATGACATACGTGCACACACATGCAAACCAACACAGAGAACGACAGGAAATACTATGACAAGAATCCATTAGTATCCTACTAGAAATACTTTTCCAATTAAAAAATGTCAAAGTTCACAGTTTCTTGCAATGTAAAATCACTTTGATTGTATCAACCTAGATGTCATTAACTGCACACTAAAAAAGGAACAGTGTTTTTACATATCTAGGGTACTTCTAGCCTTCCTAATAATGGCAGAAGCAGTAACAAAAGATCAAAGGAATAAGAACAAGTTTATGCAATACCACTGATCACTGATGAATATCTTCAGTCACAGGGGAAACTGATGTAGATGGAAGTAACATTATGAACTTTTAATGAAGATGCAATAAAAGAGCAGTAACAGAATTGTCTAAAAGGAGACAATCTTGTCTTAACCCCCACTCTCTTATATGTTGCAAACATTGTCAAACTGCTCAAGAACAGTCACTATGACTTTCAAATTAAAGATGCCTATGAATGGAAAAACGAGTCAAATGTCCAGCGTAATATGTTTAGGTTCAATGATAGGGAACTTTTTAAAAAATGATGGGATCTGTTAAAAGAAAATTGAAGGGAGAATTAGGAAGGTTTCTTTAAAAATACTTGAGCATTATTTGAAACCAGATTAATGAAATTCATATAAAATGTTTATTATAGATTATAAATTAGGAAAGGTTTAGCTGAGTTCTAGAGAACACCAGAGTAGTTAACAACAAAGTCAAGGAAGCAATAAAGGCAAGACAGTTCCCTGTAACAGTGGAGGCCTTATTCAAATGAAGAAAATAAATAAGGGCACAAGATGACTAGGAGTAGTACTCTGATAATAAAACTACTGGGGGAAAAATCAGAAGCAGGATATCCACCAGGGAGGTGGCTGGGACGTTAGATATCAAAGTGAGAGATTGCAAGAAGAGGACAAGGAGATTATC
Organism: Intellagama lesueurii; assembly: GCA_037013535.1. Lineage (NCBI taxonomy): Eukaryota > Metazoa > Chordata > Lepidosauria > Squamata > Agamidae > Intellagama > Intellagama lesueurii. The sequence goes on along the minus strand of JBAJHW010000001.1, from coordinate 100,844,135 downwards.
ATTCAATTTATCTGCATTATTTGCATCTGTCTTTTATATGAAATAGGTTAGATGCTCTACCTAAACAGCTTTTTTTTCCAACCAAGGCATCTGACAAACAAAGAGGTGTCAAAAGAAGCTCAAGTGCTAGTTGACAAAATACAAATTGACTACCAACAGATTCAGGCTAGACAAAAGTATGTTACACAGGGCATAATACATACAGGATTTGCTGTCACAATATGTAGTAAAGACAACTGCTTAGCCCAGGAAATTTATGAAGATGAATGTTAATGTCTAGTACTTATGATAGCTAAATGGTTGCTCCACTTTAGAGAATTGAAACCTGGGGAAGAGGAGGGCAGGGAAATGGGAAAACATTTGAGCAATGCAGCCAAAGAAGATCTCTAAAAGCAAAGGCTCAAAGGCAAGAGTGATGAAAACTGGAATGCCACAATTGACAGAGCATTAGAAGGTTGGGTAAACCATCTACTAAGTTTTGAACTGAGTACTGTACTTGCAATCTGGCCTTTTCCCATGAGTTTCAGGCAAAGAGGAAAGGAAAGGAAAGGGGTTGGCCAAAAGAAAAAAGAAAAAAAAGACAGGAGTTTTTCTGCCAGCGTGCAAGCCTCAACAGATTACTCCCAGGGGCAGACAGCTCTCAACAGACAACATTTTCCATTTTACCTCACAGTTCCACTAGAGAGATTAGACTGAAGGTGCCAGACATGCAAAATGCAAGAAAAAGCTGTCCTATATCAGAGTGGGTAACCTGTGTTCTTCCAGGTGCCACTGAACAAAATCTTTGATAATCCCTAACTACAGGCTATTCCAGGTTTAACCAATGCAAGCTGGATTCCAGTATTGTCTGGAGGCCACAGGCTGCCCACCACCATCCTGGATATTTCTATCACAGAAGCAAGGATATGGTTTCAGATTTTTTAAAACAGTGTTTTTCAATGTTCTAATTATTCAGTTATACGTTATAGCTAATGCAACTTAACCACAATACATACTGACCAGTTCAAGCCTTTCAAAATACAAAAATTATCTGTGCTGAAAGCAAAACATGAATATGTAAAGAATGTTACTTATTTAGTGCTTCTTTCTGATAACACAGCTTATAAACATGGCAGGAAGCACAGAACATAGTTCTCTCAAACAGAATTACAGTTCCTTCAGAAGTTGATAGCACAAATGTCTAGGCAAGGCGTCTAGGCTAGGCAAGGCGTGTCCAGCCCTCTTTCACAATGAATAAGCTTTAAACAACTCTGGGGAAAGTGGGGCAGAGTTTGCCCAAACAGTTCTCTTAGGCCACCTGGTAGTCACTGCAGAAATGGATGAGGTCTAACCTTTTTTGCTTCTGCCATCCTACAGGGTACGAAGGTCTTCAACAGGCCCAGGGAATGGTGACGACAGTAATTAGAGGGTGATGAAATACTTCACAGGAAACAGATAGCATTCACACTGTGTATTAGGGATACGCCATTCTGTGTTTTTTTCTGCTCCAAATCCCAAAACTGTCCATTCTGAGAGTTCCACCTGAGAGACCCAAATCTAAACACACCTAAATTTTGCTCACCTGGAGAAAGACTGGGATGGAAGACTTCAAGGCCTACGATAGGCCAAGCTCTGACCTAACTTTGTGTTAGAAATGAAAGCTGCCCAATGCTTGCCAGGAACTCCACAGTGACACAGCTATGATCTTGAAACATTCAGTATTTACAGTTTTCAGTAAGTTTTTTCTCGGAATCCAAATCAAGAAAAATTACATAACTCAAAGAACAAGATGTCTTTATTTGTGACTCTTGAAGCAGCTACCAACCAGTAATCTTTCAGCCCAATCAATGCTCTTCCAAAATAAAACAAAAGACAATTCAATAGATCCGTTATCAGATTTAAGCGCACAATACCCTGAAGCAACACTGAATTGCAGTAAAAGTAATGTTTTACTTTCCACAAAAAAATCGGAACACTTGAATTCCCAGCGTTTTAAAAGGTGCAACATATTATATAACATATCACCATTATCCAGTGCAACTCCTGTGCAGACTAACAGGATTTGTACACACCCTTAAGTCAGTAACCTTGACATTAATATGACACTGTTCAGCAGTGCAATGAAAGGTCATGACAATTTGGTGGCTTGCAGGAGGTTGACTAACTCACTCCCCCAATAACATAAGCAAATCAGGGAGAGAAAAAATATACACTGAGGGCCTGGTCAGGAAACCGTATTATTTCTTAATAAATGCAGCATATATGCTCACTGAAATGCATAAATGTCTCCTAAAACAAAGCACAAAAGACCTTATTTACTTTCTGCTAAGAACCTTTTAAATTCTTCTTCCTCTTATTAGGTTTGGTGTAAATAATGTTCCTTATTTCTTAAGGTTAAGATGTGGTTTGCGTCCTCACACACTTTTCCCCTGTACAAATTCCATCCACCTTTTCTTTCAGTTTTAGACTATGGCATTGCATTACATAATGTGCTGCATTTAAATTCTAATCATTGTTTGCTTTAAACAGAGCTAATAAAACAACCCTCAAATTTTGATTAAACCTAAGTAAAGAGAAAATACAGTGTTAAGATATGCTTAGTTCTGAAGAATGAATTCATGTGCAAGAGACAGAGGAGCAGAAACAGTTTAGCCTTTGGATGTTTCTAATCTGTTAACTGTGGTTAGAGCTGGACTGACTTCACAATCAAGATATTCTGGCCCAGAGATTTTCAATAATTACTCAAAAGCTAATTTTGGAGACTGCCAGCCTCAGAAAGCTGAAAACCTGGAATAAGAAAAATTGCAAATGCTCCTGATTTCAAAATATAGATGCAATCTATGCTTGCCACTGAAAGCCAAACACACAGGCAGAATGAAGTCAGAATACAGAACATACTCCAGTATTGAATTCAGGATGGACAGAAAGCAAAAACACAAGGATAGCAAGACGGGCAAAAACAAATGCTCTTGCAAGTAACACTTTCTAAATACGTTAGTCAAAATTTTCACCCAATACAGACCACTACACATTTCTACATGTGCAAATTAAGACAGACACTAATTTAGTACATTCTAGATAAAGAACACAGAATGTTTAAAATAGTATTCATTTCGGCTTATTTCTGCAATTTTCAGTACTCTTCATCCCCTGACAAACATAGAATACTTTAAAGTTTTTGAAGGTAAGACTTTTGTCCATTATCAGTACTCTGATATAGTGATTATACATTATATATCAGTGCTGGGAAATCTGTGGCCCTCCAGATGTTGATGGGCTATTATTCCCATCTTCTCCCACCACTGGCAAGGTTGGCTGGGGCTAATGGGAACAAGAGTCCAATAATAGCTGGACTGTATAAAGCCAAGTAATTTGGCTTTACTGTATTTACTGTATAAAGCCAAGCAACTTGGCAGCACATATCATAAACTGATGCATTTGACAGTATCATAATTTGCCCAAGACAAAGATATCAACATAGCCAGCAAGAATTCGTCACTTATCTATTTACCTCCAACAGGATCTCCTCTTCTAAATTCTAAGTAGATAACTGCTGAATATGTTTTAAGGTGTGATATGAAGTGCTACTGCAAAAAGAGAAGTTTAATTGACAGAAATGTGCTGAGACTTGCCTTATTGGAATCCAAGTTATTACTATATTGATGAGTTGCAGCAAGATTTGTATACTACATTCTTTTCTCCTTCTACTAATTAAATAATATCCTTTTTCCAGCCCATGTGCACCTTTATGAGCACTAGTATTTAAATATTTTCCCTCCTAGTGTGCTTGAACATTGTAAGTCCCAATCTCCTGAATAAGTTATATGTTTTAATACTCCTTTGCCAAGTAACCTCTCATTACAGCACATATCTGTCTCAACCATGTGGGGGAATGGTTCTAATGCTTTTGCTGTTTTAATTAGATTTGTACACTACCCTAGTACTTGCAAAAATGAAGTGCAATTTTAAAATGTGTCAATACATAAACAAAACAAGCATTACTGACCACTTTGCATCTCTTGGTGTCCAGCAACACAAGATCCCGAACCAACTGCTGTGATGCTCCATGGTTTCTGATTAGAAAATATCACCTACTGGCATTTGAGCCAATCTTTCACTTTCTAAACAATAAATACACCAGAGGCAAAAAAAAAAAAGAAGAAGAAGAAGAATGCCCAGAGCAGACTCCTAGGGAAGTGAGCACTTTGCATGCTGCTCCTGCCACACCTTTATAGCCCCTTACTGTGACTCCCAAGGCAGGCAATTCCTCCTTGACAACTTGGTGCAGTATCAGGGTTAAGGTTTCCATGGTAACTTCATCTACCTACACCTTCCTATTGGAGTCAGATTTGTTGCCCTTCTTCCTAGCCCCCTCCCCCATAATCCACAGCACACTCCTTGTGTTTTCCTGTATAATCCCTGGTTCTTAAAAGAACGGAACAGAAAGCTACATACTTAAACAGGAAAAAAAGTTCCAAAATACTCTGACAGAAGATCATAATGTAACACATGATGTGTTTATCCTAGGAGAACTACTGTCCAATTCTTGACACCAAACTACTCAAAGTGAAGTCATCATCTGATACAGACATGCACACTAACCAATTCTGTGCCCATGTGCACAACGCATACATATAGATGCACAGAAAAGCAGTATGTTTATCCCCCTACACGCACTCTTTAGGCCACCTCGACTGAAAAAGAACAGGAAAACGGGGGGAATTACTTAGCAGCAAGCTAATTAATCCAAGTTAAGTAATCTTGAACACTACTCCGGAATAACTGACATGTTCCTGCACGGATATCTGACCCAGCTGCAAGCCAAAGCCAAACCCAAGGCATAAGAGGGAGGAGGAGGAGGAAGGCAAGCATTGGCGAGGCGTTCCCCATCCCGCTACGCCCCAGCTCAGACCAGGAAGGCTGCCGTCGCTACACAGGACCCTCCGACCTGCCCTCCACGAGGAAGTTCAACGCAACCCCCGCCTCGCTTAGCCGGACGACGGGCCAGCCAACCAACTCACCGAGGCGACTTACCCCATGAGCCAGTCCATGACGCCGCCTGCCGCTGGTCGCCGCCGCGGTGCTGGGCCGGCCGGCCGGCCGAGTGAGCGAGCGAGCAAGCAGGCGGCTCTGGGTTGCTGCCTGCCCGCCCGCCTGAGCTCCGCTCCTCACCGCCCGCTCCGGCCTCTGAGGCGGCTCATGGGTGCCTGTCCCAGCCCGGACCTTCCCCGCGCCTGGCGCCCTCTCTCCCCCTCTCTCGGAGCCTTCTTCTTCTTCTTCTTCGCCGCCGCTTCTTCCTCGTCCTCCTCCTCCTCCTCCTCCTCTCCCCCAACCCCGGGCGGCTCCGCTAGGTTCCCGCCCACAAGGCAGCGCCCGCCGGGTTCCCTCAGCCAACCAGCCGGGCTGAGCGAGCAAGGCTCGCACTCTTCTCGGGTGGCCGGAAGTAAACACACAAGCCTTTCCTACAACATTTTCCCCGCCCCTCCCTCTCCCATGCCCGGCTACGGCAACCCGGAAGTGACCCCTTTCTTAAAGGTTCTTGGGAAATGTAGTCCAGCCACAAACTCAAAGCAAAAAAAAAAAGAGAGAGAGAGAGAGAGAGACCGTGCAGGCGAAAAGGGGAGGCTGCGTTGTAACAGGTGGGGGTGTTCAGATTTTGTGTGAAACCAAAGGTGCGACTCGCAGAAGCGTTGGTACCCTACCTTCTATGAAGCGGAAATATATGCAGTCAAGTGTAATCTTATTTGACTGGGCTGTAATCCTATAATCACGTAGGTAGATGTAAATTCCATTGACCTCAGTGGGATTTATCCCTCCGTAGGGGTTTATACTAAGATTGTACAGTTAGAATGTTAAATATGATTACTTAAAACACATGCAATTAATTCTACTGTTTCCTAAGTACTTAAAGTGGCACCTCCTGCACACACTTGTGATTAGATTCCATTGAATTTGGTTGTACTTCATTTTGAATAGACATGCACGTACTTGCACTAAGTGTGTATGTACCTTACTTCTGCTGGTTGAGGAAACAAAGGGGAAAATGAAAATTGGAGACTGGAACTTTCAAGACTACAACTAATGAAAGGAAGGTTTTGTTGTTAGGTTCCCATTCTCTGTACATTTGTTGTTGTTATGTTCGATTAAGTCAGAATCAAATTGTAGTGACTTTAATAGAGCTTTCAAGGCAAGTGAGGTATTTAAGGATTGGTTTTATCATTTCTGCTCTCCCAGTGAGTTTCTCTGGTTGAGCAGGGATTCGAATCCAGGCTTCCTGAATCCTAGTCTGTCACTCTACCCACTACACCACACTGTTTATCTTTCTACACTCTAGGCAGCTAGACAATATTTCCTTTTGAACTCAATTGAGCTTCTCTTCTGCATAGACATGCTTAGAATTGCACCATGAATTGCATTTTATGACACTCTGTTGGAATTTTATTTTATTTCACTCTGATCTACCTCTGAGCATATTTTATATTCATATAGCTATACTACAAATTCATGCAGAATGGGAAGCAGCACAATGAACTACATGACTTTAAATTGACTTCAAAAACCCCAATCCATCAACCAATTTATTTCAATAGTGTAACCGTGCCCTAAATCCAGGGTCTTGATGTAACTATAATTGGTGTCTGAAAGATTCTGATTCTGAGCATCTGCACTAAACTTCATGGATTTTAGAAAACACTAAGGATCAAACTAGAAATAATGCTAAATATATGATTGAGTTTAATGTCTAGCATTTTTTAAAAAATAATGTGAACTATATGAATCATACTTATTCTTTCATCCTGTTCATCAGCTTACTGTCCCTGCCGCAAAGCTGCTGTGAGCTTGGGAGGGAAATTGGTTGAAATCGGTGTAGATGAAGATTTTGTTACATGTTTTCTGAGTGCTCAGAAACCTTCCAAACCAAAGCAAGTACTATGTGCTTTTTTAAAATATATATTTTGATTAAATTTAATTTGTTTACATATGGGGGGGAAAAACAAAGCAATAGTGCACCCCTCACCCCAGGGACCATTCATTAATACAATACATATATATATATTGCAGCCATGTTTCATTCATTTTTTAAAAGACCCCTTATCCTTTCCAGAAATACATATATTTTTGACCTAGCATTTGTCCTTTTTCTTTATTCAATATGGCATTTATAAAGTCATCCCATATCTCATTAAATATATTAATCTTTACCACTCCTTTTTTAAACTTAATCTCACATCTCAGTTTATCGTTAGTCGCAATATTCCAGGTTTCATTATACCATTCATGTAATTGAAAAATCCAGTTCATCTTCCAGTTTTTTGCTATAAGGCTCCAATACTTTGGCCATCTCATGAGAAGAGACAACTCCCTGGAAAAGACCCTAATGTTGGGAAAGTGTGAAGGCAAGAGGAGAAGGGGACGACAGAGGACGAGATGGTTGGACAGCGTCATCGAAGCTACCAACATGAATTTGACCAAACTCCGGGAGGCAGTGGAAGACAGGAGGGCCTGGCGTGCTCTGGTCCATGGGGTCACGAGGAGTTGGACACGACTTAACGACTAAACAACAACAACAATAATCAAGCAGCTGTTAATCATATTCATAATCATCTCTTTCTTTGAGTTATTTATGTTATGATTATTTATTAACAATTATAATACTGTTCTTGGTGATGCTTCAATGTTGACTTCCAATATTTCTCAAATTTCTTTTAAAATGTCCCTCCAAACCCTTTGTATTAATTTACATTCCCACCATAAGTGCAGATATGTACCTAATTCTTTATTGCATCTTTATTAGAATAAAAGATAATGGTTATAAAACAATGAGGAAATTGTATTTAACATCGATAAAATTAAACAAAATAGATTCTAAATATTCCAAGATGTGCTGGAGATGCAAATACTACATGTTAACCTTTTGTTTTGTTCCGTTTCAGATCATCTTCTCAAGTGTGGAGATTTAAAAATAGAAGACGTCCAGATTTCTCACAGCTTCCCATACTCCCATGTTGCTTCTGTCTCATTTTTGTACTCCTGAGAGAGATTAATATTGTGGAATACCATGGATTTATTGCAACTGACAAAAAGTATTAAGAATATGTTGTAGTACTGTGAACAGATCATACTGTTTCCTTCTGCAATTATAATAGCATTGGAATCCAGTCAGTGGGAACTGGTGGTTGCAACATCAGTGGGGGAGGTGAACTGTGCCAAGATTTGGTCCAGATTTTAAAGTGGCTATCCAAGGTGCTGAACCCTCTTCCCAAAATAAGTTCATCACCTTAGATGGGTTCTCTAAAGTGCAAACTAAAACCTAGAAATGATTCACCAATCTCCACTGAATTCAGTGCATATTTAATTGGGAATAAATCTTGTTGAAATCCATGGGGCCTACTTCAGAAATACATTTAGGACGGCACTAGGAGTCAGCATGAATCTGAAACCCCTGGGCTTGCTCCTTCTATGTAAAGTATTTGGATGGGGGATGATGTATGGGGAAGACTTAGTTAGTGAGATTATATCTTTTTACCCACCCACTGCTTTCCACCATAACCTCTCCCTGCATCATTGACCAACCAAACTATTTTTCCCTTAGTCAAGAGCTTCAGACTTGTTTATTCTGACATTTTAACAAAAGCAGCTGGCAGTGACTGCAACAGAAGGTGCAATAGAAGACAGAGGAAGACAGATTAAATTATGATAGCGTGCAGTAGCCAGCACATACCTGGAAACCTCAACTATGCATCTTATGAAGAATCTATTTCACTCTACCATTTTAGGGTGTTGACATGCTGTCAGGTTTTCCATAAATAATGGTAAGTATCAGAGATGGGGATAAGAAGTATCAGAGGTCTGTTAGTCCACTGGAAGAGGGAATTAAAATTATGAGCAAGCCAATACTTGTTAGGACCAACCAGCATGTCACAAAATGGTGAGCAAATGTTTGAGTTTTCCAAAGTTGCTTACTAGGACAGAGGATAAGCAAAATGAGAAAGGATGAGAAAGACTAGCAATATGGTGAAACATGCCAAAAATGACAATATCTGGAATTTGAAACAGTCTTAAAATTGGTCCCAGAGCTGTTGTAGTGATATAATTAACCCCTGCTAGATTCTCAAGTCCTACAAAAGCTAAAAATGTCAATACTTTTTAATTATTATTACCATCTGTCTCTCAGATTGGCTATATGCTAAGTATACATTGTCCCATAAGAGGCATTTATCATTTTTAAATAGAAACCTGATTTCTAAGCTGGAAATTCATCTCAGGTCTTCCTTAGGTAGCAAGTCAACAAAAACCATATTTGGTTGTAATTCCTAAATACTAGAGGACATATAACCCACTCAAAAGTAGTCTAGATTCAGGAGATAGAAGTTCATTTCCCCTCCAATTTCAGGTTCAGAATAAATTTTGAAAAATGAACTGCACAGGTACCATTTTTAGATCCATAAAAAAAAAAAACATAAATTCCTATTAGGTCTCTGAATTAGTCTCTATCCAGCTCCCCTCTTCTGTTAAAAAGAATAGGGAAGCTGGATATCTAAAAGTTCTGATTCCAGTCTGCTGTTCACTTTTAGAATGTTACTTTCCCTAAACTAAGCAATCAAAGACTCCAGTATACATGAAATATGGCATTTTGGAATATTACTGGCTATCTGGGATGTTTTCAGAATCATCCTTCTCCCCAAACAGTCTGCCCTTTTGTTACATATTAGATGCTGTTTATTTCATCAATTATAGTCAGCATTTCATGGTAAATTGCTTCACAAGGCAGATCACAACATACTTTAAAATGCAAAACACAGCATTTAGTGCTCTGCGGGACACAAATATTTGGGTGCAGCAAGGAAGTGACCATTCCAGAAGTGTAGCAACTTGAGAGAATTTCACTTTAAGGTATGATACTATGCACAAATCCGCTATGAGAGAGATTTGCTAGAAGAAGGAAATGACCAAGACGAATTCCTGCCGTGTCAGTGGAATCAAAAGTCCCACTTACAGTGATTGCACTGGTGCCATCACAAAACACAGATCTCCCTTGTCCTTTTTGTACTGCATACAGGGAATAAATTGGTGGAGAAGCAAGTAAGAACTCATTGTTGTCCCTTTCCGCAACATCATAGCACCCTTGTTACATCTGTGCATAGAAATGAAGGGCTGAAAAGGGGTGCTCCCAACAAAATTCCTAGATGTAAACATTCCTCTTGCCAATATTATTCTTTATAAAATGTTTCAGTTCATTCCTTGATTTGTGGTTTAGATCTGCTATCTTTAGTTCTTAGACGTTTTAATTCTTGTATTTGTTCAATATGCATGCAAATATGTGAAGTGCAATGATATATCTATTTAATTTTTAATTAATTTTTATTTAAACTATTTTTACCTGCCTTTCTCCTTTAAAAGGACCCAAGGAGGCTTACAACAATTAAAATACAGTATTTAAGCTAACAACAGTAAGTATACAATATTAAAAAGATCAATGAATAGAATACCGAAAATCAAGCAACACCAAAACACATTCAATGCAGTAAGGTACAATAATCCATTTTAAAAGGCCCACTCAGCAGCCATTCACTCAAGGAGAGTTTGCCTGGAGAGAAAGGTCTTTGCCTGCTTGCGACAGGACAGTAATGATGGGGCCAGCCTGGCCTCTTATGGGAAGGGATTCCAGAGTCTCAGAGCAGTAACAGAGAGGGACCTCTCCTATGTCCACCAAACACCTGGGAAGGTGGAGAGACCGAGAGGAAGGCCTTTCCTGATTATCTGAACACTCGAGCAGGCTCATAAAGGAAGGTGTGGTCTACAGCTACAAAGACAAAGAAACCACACACATACACAAGGAATTCTTGTCGCTTGGTTTTATTTGTATTTCTTTTTACTCCATGATTGTGAAAACTCCAGCATGTTATACTTCACATGTCTACAGCTTGCTGTCTGTATCTGTCACTTGTCATGAGCTGACAAGGTTCTTGAAAGCATATGACCCAGAAAGATAAAAACCATGTGGCATTTGTACACAATCCGAAGGCAAGGGTGGATGATACCTTTATTAATAATAACTGTGTGTAGGAGAGTTGAAAAAGAATAATTTTTATGATATATGGAGTAGATTTTTGGAATATGTGTTAACAAGAGGAAAAGGGAAAGCTCCAAATCAAGAATCAATGCAGTTCTGGAGAAGAGGACAATAAAAGAAGAAGAATAGATGGAGGAAAAAGAAGATTATTGCAAGAGGTCCCATTTGTGGTGATGGGGAACACAGTCAATTTGTATTTTGGTTTATGCATTTTATGTTTAAGTTATAGTTAAAATAAAAAAATGTAAAAATAATAATTGTGTGCTATCAACTCAACTCTGACATGGTGAGCCTTTTCAGGGTTTTCCAGGTAGACAATACTCAGAGGTGGCTTACTTCTGGGGGCATCCTGGGACTGTGCAGCTTGCCCAAGGCCACACAGATTGGCTCTACTCACAGGAGGCACAGTGGGGAATCAAACTCCTAACCTCTGACTCCACAGCTAGATATCTAAACCCCTCAGCTATCCTGTGATACCTTTGTTAGACCACTCAAATCTTACAAAGAGACTAGGTTTTGACTCCATATGAGTTTTCGTCAGAATTGGGGGTGTTGCAGGGGGGAAAGTTCCAAAATCCACAGCCAGATGTTTGGACCAGGTTCTTAGTTTTAAATATGAGGGGTGAAAAATCTATTCAGAGATGGTAGATTTCATTGTGGGTTAGAAAGCCCCAAACTGGTTAGACAAAGAACTGTTCATCATCAAGTACTATGCCTGTCTTAGATTGAAACACAGAGTTTCTTTTATGGCTCAGGGACAAGCACCCAAAGAAATTTGAGTGAAATTTAGTTTACACACTAGATAAACCAATTATGGCAAAATTAAACTATTACTTGCTGGATGGAGGAAGTTGTTGTCTTCAGTTCACAGTCTTGTGGGTGATGTTGATGCATTGCTTGGCTATAGCTGTTCACAGTACCTTCCACTATATGTGAGACATTTAAGGAGTGGCTTGTAATTGCCACCCCCGCCACTCCCCTGTGAGCTTCTGTGAAGAAGTTGGAATTTGACCCCAGATCTCCTGAATCCTAGTCCAACATTCTGTCTGACACACACTGGCTATCTTATCTGTTATAACTGCTGCTATGTTTTTCTTAATTTGAACAGGCTGATTGTGCCACCTGTTTTGAAAAATGAACTCTTCTGCCCTTGCTTATAATTCTGTTCTGTTCCTTCATTGTCATTCAGAAATTACAATCTTATGCATTTAAGTGGACGTAAGTCCCATTGGCGGAGCTTACCACTGTGTACACTTGACTGAAAACTTTATGAATTTGTTGTCTTGAATTATGAATTAGCTGCCTTGCCTTCCTAATATATATTTTTTCCCAACCTTATCATTCCTGGGTTTTAGTAAGTCACATCACTGTACAACTCCACTGTGCAACTCCTCTAGTTTAAACTACTAATGACTTTCCTCTCTTCTGAAAACTAAGGTCTTGTTTTTCTTTTTATGCTTGATCTTCCTTCTGCCTTTTTTATATTGCCATGGTATTTTCCTCTCTTTTCTCTCGTAATCACTTGCTGATTGTGAGTGGCTGGGAGCACTGTTTTTCTTTGTAATATGAAGGAAAACTGATGGCCATGATCTCCACAGTATGTGAAAATGTTGATTTTGAGGGGACTACAGCTCTTAGAAATTCCCAGCATAGCCAGTGGTCATGTTCAAGGTAGGATTCTGGGAGTTCTACTGAGCAAGGTAACTTTTCCAAACTCTGGCTATCCATTGGTGAATCACGAGCCCTCAAGTCACTTCTAACTTATGGCAAACCTTTTCAGGGTTTTCTAGGTATAAAGAGAAGGGACTGGTAAACTGGAAGTGGTTTATCATTCCCTTCTTCTGGAGGTATCCTGGGACTGTGTAGCTTGCTCAAAACCACACAGGCTGGCTCTTCCGGGATGCATAGTGCGGAACTGAACTCCCAGCCTCTGGCCCTAACTCATTGAGCTATCCAGCCAGCTCTGTCGGTGAATACTAGGCAGAATCCTTAAAATATTGCTACTGCTGCCTGTACAACAGCCACCTCTTCTGCCACATAAACAGTTTTCTATGGGGAAGGATAAGTATGATCCCTATGTTCTCATCCCCCTCCTCCGCCCAGTAGAAGAGGCTTAGGCAAAAGCATTCAAAAACCAATCTGCTGCCAACACTCTCTCAGTTGGCCACTATGAGTTTCTGTTGATCATCTAAGGCAAGGGTCCACCTGCCACATTTCCACTCATCCTGAGATTTCAGCAGGTTTCACCTGCTCTTTAGTTGTAAACCAAAATTTTGCATAAAGTCCATTTCAGGCCTAAAACAGGAAGTGTATGGGGGCAGGGTAGTCTTCAAACAGCCAGTCATGGGCCTGGAGGCTTCAGGGTTGCAGTAATGACAATTCCATTTTGGAAAAGCTGGGGACGGGTGTCCAGAAGTCCCTAGTGTGCCACATACATCCTGTAAGCTACACAGTTCTCACTGTCATCTGAGGCACCATTGACTGTACTGGCTAGGCTTGATGGGAGTTACAGTCCAATAGCATCTAGTGGGCTACAAGTTACCCACTTCTGATCTAAAGCTACAACAGTGCCTTTGTGTTGGAACTGATGTCTATTACCCATCATTGTCCCTGTGTCCTTTTCTTAGTATTCCCCACAGGAGAGACTACCATGGTGGGAACTCTCTTCACCCACCTTTGCATGAGGCCTCCATAGATATGGTTCCTCCATGCTTTCTATGATGGCCATTCTGTCGGGGCAACAGCTGCATCAACAGCTTTCCTTAGAGGTGTTCCCCTACTAGATATATGCTAAGTGGCAACATGGAGTCAGTCTGGCACCTTCATAAGACACTACTGTCCAGGGATGGGGACTTAAGTCATGGAACTCACTGTCAAGTCAGACTTAAGTCACACCAGTGACTTGACACAGACTAGACTTGGATGTTGTTGTTTTTTCAATGACTTGGACTTGACTTGAGACTTGGATCCCTCCTACCCCTCCCTTTTTTCTGGGGGAAAAAGCTTATTTTCAGTAGGGACTCAGACTTTGGGCTTGGGACTCAGGACTTGGTACCAAAGACTAGGACTTGGATTTGAGACTAGGACCCAGAGACTTACCATGAGCCCTGCTACTGCCTGGACAGAAGGACTCGTCTAGATGCACGTTTTGGCAGGGACATGTTGTCATCCATTCTGCAGTGACATATACTCTTCTCTTCAAGGTAAGCTCACTACTTGCCCATTTGTTTTCACAGAGACCACAACGAAGAAAAACAGATTGCTTACTAGAACTGTGATGTGTAAAGTGGTCATCTGTGAACTCACACAATTCAACCACCTCCCCTCCCAGATATTCCTATCTTTATGGTGGAGCCAAACTGAAGGGAACAGGATGGACTGGGCCACACCCTCTAGAGGGGGCAGAACTCCCACTAAAACACCTCAACTCAGCTCTAGAAGGCTCCAAGATGAATTCCACATTCACAGTGAGCCCATTGGTGTGTGTTTACAGATGGCCAGTTGAAGAACCACAGTTACAGGTAAGCAACCTGTTCTTTTCTGTCTTGTTCAACATAAGACTCCACAGAGTGCAAAAACCGACATCCATACAGATTTTTGTCAGTCCTGTTTCTCTTCTTTTGCCTCCAATATGGATGTTGCAGTTCAGACAAAGGAAAGATGAGCATGGCATTAGTTCTACCATTCCCTCTGGTGGGCCTTGAACCTGAACATTAAAAAAAGAAGAAGAAGAAAACCATCTGATTTTGTGCAGGTGGCATAAACCTTGCTATTAAGAGAGAATTGTGTTTTTTAATTATTATTTTTAAAAATTTCTAGGAGACAATTCTTTTTTTAAAGCCGAGCATGCACACTCTGTACATCTTGTTTTAAAACAAAAATGCAATTGGGTGTGACCATACCTTGAAATTCATCAGTCAAAGTTACAAGATGGGTAGGGGGTTATGTTCAATAAGGACCATATATTGGCCACTCCCAGTGTAGTGACTGCTGTCTTGCCTGGCTGATATAATGTGCGAGTCAGTTACAGGGTGGCCATGTGTCCATCCTTCAAAGAGGGCACTATCTGAAGAGTCATCTATTTGAATAGCTGACTACTCTAAATCTACTTTAAAGTCACAATTCATATGGAAGTAGAACATGGGCTTGAAGTTGTCCATTGACAGTTAGTACCTGGAGAGTACACTGAGGGCCTGTCCAGATTGGCCATTTTGGTGTGGACTAAATTGGCCTACAAAGGTTCAGGTGAGGTTGGGGGAGGAGCAATGTACCATTTGGCACACTCCTCCTGACCAAACGGCAAATAACCCTTTGTAGCCCAATCTACTATCAATTAAGCTCTTCCCCTGATTGTCTGTGGAGGGTCAGGGGAAATGATTTTTTTTTTCATCTTCTAGATCATTACTGATACAATTAATTGCTTTGTTTAATTTTTTAAAAAAGATTCTTTGCCTGTCTGCATATTGCCGATCGAGAAATTGCCCACAGCCATGGTTTCAATCAGCCACACAAAGAAAGGCAAACACTTTTTAAAAACTTTCAACAGAGTGATTCATGGCATCAGCAACTATCTAGCAGATGTCAAAAAACCACTTCCCCTAACCCTCCACAGATGATGAGAAGGGTTCAGTTTCTGATATCCTGAAGCAGCTTGTAAGCCACTTCAGAATACTGGAAATTGACACCAGAAGGAGCTGCAAGCCTCTAGTTTAGTCTGTTGAATACTCGCTGGGAACAGACTAAACTGGAACCGTCCATCCTGTACCATAAAAGCAGAAAACCCCTGATGGGTTCAAAAACAAATGCGGATTGGAATAAAATTAGTCCAGCTTCGGCCACATCACATGAGGATGCTGGAAAAAACAAAGAACAGACCAACCTGACTCATCAGCATATCAAACAGTGGGACAAATGCCCTCATAGTGTACACTGAGAAGGCAAACAGATGACTTGGTCACCGACTGTCTTCTCCACTCTCTGAGACATTTTAGCTGAGAGGGGTTTGGTCAGGCAGGAGCTATATTATTTTCCATAGACTGGAGAAAGGTCTTAGAAGGGGAGTGATTATGAAAGTATTAGTGGAAACAACATCTCTAGAAGGAACTGCCATGTCAGTGAGCCATCTGATTGTTGACCTCCTGTGTGGAATTCATGCTGAGATAGTCAACCAGTCAGCATGCTACTAAACATGCGTACATACTCTGCCTTTGATAAACCATCAAGCTCTATCCTTCACTGAGAGCTGTAAAAATAAACTACAGTTTCAGTGTACATTTATTCAAAACTAGGGGTTCGGTAGTATAAAGAAACTTTACAAATATTAAATATCACCAGTTCTAGCTCTGGCACAACTATTATATAAAATACTATTATTTAGCAATTAAAATATATGGTATATATAAACTTTGGTCATTCTGATGCTGCCATGTTGCCAACTTCCCATCTATAGGAATGAATGCCATACCATGTATTTCCAAATGCAGTGGTGCCTCGCTAGACGATTGCCTCGCAGGACGAGGAAATCGCTAGACGATGCCTTTTTGCGATCGCTACTGCGCTTCGCAAAACGATGGTCTCCTATGGGGAATTTTCGCTAGACGATGAGGTTTCCCCATAGGAATGCGCCGACTAGTGGTCAAAAGCTGTCAGTGCATTCCGACGGGGACCCGCGCTCGCTAGACGATGTTTCCCTATGGGAGATTTTCGCAAGACGAGATTTCAATGCATTCCAATGGGAAAACGTGCTTCGCTAGACGATGTTTTCGCTAGACAGCGATCTTCGTGGAACGGATTAACATTGTCTAGCGAGGCACCACTGTGTTATGCTAAATCTTGTCCTTTTTCTGTGTGGGGTGGTGTATTTTCTGTTTCTGGGTAATGTGGAAGCGGTCAGCTCTTTGGTCTGCATGTGTTCTCTAATTAGCTGTTCTCCTTTGTTCTCTCACATTAGTTATTTGTCTTTGTTTTGCCTGCTGCAAATAAAGAAAAACACAAGCATTATCTTGAAAACAGAGGCCAAGGCCTGAGCCTCTTCAGACCACAGGATCTCAGGAAGGAGAGGGGCAGAAACAGGCGTAGTAATTTCCATGGGGTTTGCACCAGTGTAGATAGGTGGCTACAGCAGTAGAACTTTCAAGATCTCTATAACATAAGGTTGCCGGATAAATTCACTTACAGCAACAAAACAGCTCATGCTTGTTGTTGTTTAGTCGTTAAGTCGTGTCCGACTCTTCGTGACCCCATGGACCAGAGCACGCCAGGCCCTCCTGTCTTCCACTGCCTCCCGGAGTTGGGTCAAATTCATGCTGGTAGCTTCGATGACACTGTCCAACCATCTCGTCCTCTGTCGTCCCCTTCTCCTCTTGCCCTCACACTTTCCCAATATCAGGGTCTTTTCCAGGGAGTCTTCTCTTCTCATGAGATGGCCAAAGTATTGGAGCCTCAGCTTCAGGATCTGTCCTTCCAGTGATCACTCACGGTTGATTTCCTTCAAAATGGATAGGTTTGTTCTCTTTGCAGTTCAGGGGACTCTCAAGAGTCTCCTCCAGCACCACAATTCAAAAGCATCAATTCTTCGGCGGTCAGCCTTCTTTATGGTCCAGCTCTCACTTCCATACATCGCTACTGGAAAAACCATAGCTTTGACTATGCGGACCTTTGTCGGCAAGGTGATGTCTCTGCTTTTTAAGATGCTGTCTAGGTTTGTCATTGCTTTCCTCCCAAGAAGCAGGTGTCTTTTAATTTCGTGGCTGCTGTCACCATCTGCAGTGATCATGGAGCCCAATAAAGTAAAATCTGTCACTGCCTCCATATCTTCCCCTTCTATTTGCCAGGAAGTGATGGGGCCAGCGGCGATTATCTTAGTTTTTTTGATGTTGAGCTTCAGACCATTTTTGGCGCTCTCCTCTTTCACCCTCATTAAGAGGTTCTTTAATTCCTCCTCACTTTCTGCCATCAGAGTGGTATCATCTGCATATCTGAGGTTGTTGATATTTCTTCCGGCAATCTTAATTCCGGTTTGGGATTCATCCAGTCCTGCCTTTCGCATGATGTATTCTGCATATAAGTTAAATAAGCAGGGAGACAATATACAGCCTTGTCGTACTCCTTTCCCAATTTTGAACCAATCAGTTGTTCCATATCCAGTTCTCACTGTTGCTTCCTGTCCCACATATAGATTTCTCAGGAGATAGATAAGGTGGTCGGGCACTCCCATTTCTTTAAGAACTTGCCATAGTTTGTTGTGGTCCACATAGTCAAAGGAATTTGCGTAGTCAATGAAGCAGAAGTAGATGTTTTTCTGGAACTCTCTTGCTTTCTCCATAATCCAGCGCATGTTAGCAATTTGGTCTCTAGTTCCTCTGCCCCTTCGAAATCCAGCTTGTACATCTGGGAGTTCTTGGTCCACGTACTGCTGAAGCCTACCTTGTAGAATTTTGAGCATAACCTTGCTAGCGTGTGAAATGAGTGCAATTGTACGGTAGTTGGAGCATTCTTTGGCACTGCCCTTCTTTGGGATTGGGATGTAGACTGATCTTTTCCAATCCTCTGGCCACTGCTGAGTTTTCCAAACTTGCTGGCATAATGAGTGTAGCACCTTAACAGCATCATCTTTTAAGATTTTAAATAGTTCCACTGGAATGCCATCACCTCCACTGGCCTTGTTGTTAGCTATGCTTTCTAAGGCCCACTTGACTTCACTCTCCAGGATGTCTGGCTCAAGGTCAGCAACCACACTATCTGGGTTGTCCGGGGCATCCAGATCTTTCCGGTATAATTCCCCTGTTCCAGCACTGTTCTAGCTCATGCTAGATCTAAGTAAATACAGATGTCATCGATCATAGATACAAAGCATCTAAAGATAAGATAAGGTGTATAATTGAAAAGAACTGAGGTTTTATTAAGACATAAGATCTTCCATTAGAAAACTACAGAAGTGCAACATTTTCATTGTGAGAATAACTATCCATAAGGAGGAGGTTAGCCCTTGGTTTTTCCTTCATAATCGGTCAATCCACATAAGGTACATGTGTCTTTCCTCTCTGTCAGTAAGAAACAGGGCTTTCTCCTACCAACAGTGAAGTGCTGGTTGGTTTCAGAAAGAGCATTAGGTCTGGAACCCACTAATTGAGTAACAGATACTAAACATGTTATGGAATGCCGTGATTCTTGGAACCTTTTGAGAGAGACTTTTCCAGTAAACAGCCCATTTTGCTGAATTGTCATCTGAAGCCTAGAGAATCATAGACATGTCAAATACTTAATGCTGAAAATCATACTAAATATATGTGTAAACCTGCATAAAGATTTATGGCACATAAAAAAAAGAGGTCACCATAGTATTATAAAACATGTGACAACTGTGACTGTATTAGGGCAGATGTAAGTATATAAAGAAATATAAAATACACACATACACATACTTATTTTTATCAAGGGAAAGCAGAGAAAAGTCACAGAATCCTTTCCCAGTGGAAATTACTGTGGCCCTCTGAGTTGATTATGAGCTGTTGTAACTAGCCTTCTTAATGTTTACATTCTGCATCATTATCTCCCAGTTTTGAGGAGAACTTTGCAGATGCCTTGGACTGCCAGAAAGACAAAAAAAGTGAATTCTAGATCAAATCAAGCCTGAACTCTCTCTAGAAGCAAAAATGACCTAACTGAGACTGTCATACTTTGGGCACATCATGCAAAGACAATAATGATTAGGAAAGACAATAACACTGGAAAAAGTTGAAGAAAGCAGGAAAAGAGGAAGACCAAATAAGAGATGTATTGCATCCATAGAGAGCCACAGCCAATCACTGGGCAGCGGTGTTATTCAAAGAGAGTCCTTCTTCTCTGCTCTTTGTTGCTTCCCCTCCCCCAGCGTCTGTTGAAGTTTGTTTGCTGAAAACAGTTATGTTTGTCAGTTTGCTGTTGATCTGTAAGTAAATTAAATATTTTTGTTCCTTCTATTACAAATGTCTCAGAGTGAGTTATTAAGACGATATGTGCCAGCTGATGAGAATGGGGGTAGACTGTTCTGGGGAACCTGAAGCTACTCTGCTCTGTGAATCCCTTGCACTTCTGCTGTGCAGCTAGAGAAATTTAACCAAAAATTCAAGACTCAGCAACAGTAACAAGAACAGCACCTCCCAGCTGCAACACATTTCTATTCCAATGGGCAGGCTCCAATGCTGGACATCTATTGGTGAAATGATAGGATCCAGCAAAACAAGGAATAGGGTGATCCCCTTTCCCCACTGCAAATGCCATGCAGCATAAAATAAGGTGTAGAGGGCAGTGAGATGCTCTAGTCTGGGTACAGGGCAGAGAACTGCAGATCAGAAGGGACATGAGGAAAGTTCTGGATGCTGCAGAATATTGGATTTTGTCCAGTGTGTGCCAGAGGATTCACACAAATAAGATGGCCACTGTGCCAAAAATGGCTGCTAGTTAATGAGTTGCCATGACTGCATCAAGTCAGGTGCTAACTTGTTAACGACTGGCAATTTGCCACTGTAGCGTACACCGTTGCCCTTTTCTCAGCATTACTAACCAACAGGATTCTGGCCATTTGCATTTCAGCATTTGTTAGGCAGCTCCATTACAGAGCACTGCCCATCTCTGACAGATGGGGAAAATAGCAACACAGTCTGGATCCTTCAATTTAAATAATTGCTAGGATGGCCCTAAATCTCCTGCTTTAAGGGCTGCCCCTCCTTTAACTCTGGGCATTGCCTCCTTGTGTGTAATACAGGCTGCCCCACCCTGTGGCTCCATAAAATCAGCACAGATGTCACAGCTGCGCGCTGAGTCTTTCATTTGGAAATCTTAGGTAATGCTTCTCCTTGACCCCACCGGCAGCGGCAATTACTTCGCTTCTGAATGCCGGGTTCAGTGACAGGCTGCATGGCATAGACTGGTGGCAAGACAGAAAGATGAAAGCAGATAATAGCATTCTGTAAACAATAGTGTGCTTCCCTTCCCAAGCATAGGTGCATCTTTACGGGAAGAGGGCTATCTCAGCATAAAAATCCCAATGAATGAGGAATACCAGCAGTTTTTCCCCCACGTGACAAACCATGAGATCACAACTAATGATCCCTCTTTCAGTTTCAAAGAGCAAGTACCAATTCATTTGCAAATTACTTTCTGCTGTACAGGAGAAAAAAACATTCTGCTGAAATGATATAATTTACTGCAAGGATCATTTTCCTTTCCCTACTTATTATTTTTTTAAATACTGATAAACCATCTGCTGAAAATAATTATCCTTTATGCAGAGACTTGATCCATCATTATCTGCAAACACTAGAGAACAGATGTCCCTTGTTTGAATTATGCTTTCTTGTTACCCTTTGTTAAGAGTATTTTTGTTAGGGGGAGAAATGATGGGTTCTCTCCAGTTTTACTGTGGATAGCATTGTAGTAAGAATAGGACAGTCAGTTATGTGACACGCATTTTAATCCATGGTTGACTTGCAAAACAGTAAGTGTGCCATGTACAATTAAATAGATTCTCCATGCTGGCAATGATGATATGTTGCAAACTGCAAAAGAAGATAGTCACCACCTCAGCTCCACGGTACACGTCTCCCAGCAGCTTTTATATGCAATTTATCTAACTGCTGCTGCCACCACTTTACAGCAGTGATTTTGTCCTCGTTGTCTTCTCAACTGTAATTTCAACCGTACTGCTTGTTTTTTAACTTTATTTTGCTTTGTTTTTGTTCTTTGTGAAATCCCTAGCAATGTGTTTTAGAAGAGGAGATCAGCAATGTTTTAAATAAATAATTACAGTACAATCTCCTAAGCATGTTTGTAGAGCACTGTTGCTGAAAATGGTATTTTTTTTAAAAAAAAATCTTTATCTTTAATAGCTAGCTGGAGAGTTCAGTGGTTTAGGTATCTGGTGGTGTAGCCAGAGGTTGGGAATTTGATTCTCCACTGTGCTTCCTAGGAAAAGAGACAGCCTACGCAACCATGGGCAATCTGCACACAGTCCCAGGGCACCCTTAGAAGAAATGAATGGTAAACCACTTCTAAGCCTTTTGTACCTCAAAACCCTGGAAAGGAGTTGGAATGGATTTGATGGCACAGAGTTATTACTAGTATTGTCTTTAATAATTTCAGTCTTGTACAAACTATTACATATTGTATCACACCATTCTGTATCAATTTCTCAAACACAGTAGATGAGGCTATACTTGTACTTTTACAAGAACTGAATATAATAACATGATGAAGCCATCCATAATTGAGCAGTGAGAGGATGATAATCAGCCTGCCTAGTGATAAAGCCCTGAAGCAGTGGTGTTTTAAAGCATGCGGTATGCACACCTGCTGAGGAAAATTCACTAGCCCCACCTTTTATGTCATCTCTTCAATCACCACAATCCAATTGCCTTGTGGGGAATGGGGACGTGTAAGCCAGAATTCTAGTGGGGTGGGGATCTCATACAGATGCTACCAACGTACAGCAGCCCCCCTTTCAGACAGTTTCTGTGGTTAAAGAGACCATGTAAAATGGGAAGGGCTAAATGGACACCTCAACATGTGGTATCCAAGCTCTTTGAAGCACCAGTGAATGAGACCGGAGAGTCTCAGTAGTACAACTGCTGCCACCAGCCCTTCGTTCTTTTTCTATACAACAGAGGAAAAAAAGCATACCTGTCGTGGAGTAAGTTTCCCATCCTGTCTTCAGGAGACTCGGTCAATGAAAATATAAGCCCCAAAACTGGCCTGTCCTTTCCTTCGCTAGGAAAGTCTTTGATACATGTACAGAGCAAACAAGTCACTGGGTAGGCTGTCTAAGAAGATATTAAGAAGATATGAAGCTTTATTAAACATATTAAGAAAAAATATTACAATCAAACAAGGATTCTCAGCATCACCATTCTAGGTACACATAAAATAATAGGTTCAGTAGCTCGTGGCCTTGGGCTCAAATTAAGCACAGAGCTGAGAAAAGTTCCTTGTTTATATTATAGCCCCCAAATTTCCACAACCAGCATGTTAAACAACAATCCACCTCTACTGATCTGGGATTCAAGAGAAACCGTCCACGTCAGACAAGGACTGATGTCTGTCATTTAATTTCAGAATTCAGCCATTGGATTTGGTTCAACTGAATGAAGATTTAATAGCAATTCTACAAGAAGAAAACCACTCCAATTGAGTTCCCACTTCCTCTTGGCTAGTGAAATCCTTTCCAAATTCAGGCAGAGCTAATAATTCTCCCTTTCCCCCTGCTAGCTGTACAAGGGGAGAAGATGCTGGATTCAATTTCAGTTTCCTGTGCAACGACTGTTCTTTGCAGTACAGCCGATGATCCAGTATTGCAGAAACCTCAGGTTGTGTGTAGCTTAACTAGGTGAAAACACATTTTGTTCTCGCTCTGTTTCTCTTTCTCTTTCTCTCTTGTCATATTTTGGAGGAAAAAGTGACCATCTTGGCTGTGGGATTCTGGGAGTGATAGTCTAAAAGTGTAACTTTTCCAAGCTCTTTATATTTCTAGATCTTTTTATTGTATAGGGCAAAATGATCTATTGGGAATGAGGAAAATTTGCGAAGCTTTCACCTTGACTTCCTTACACTCTGCTTCTTAACCTTAACAGGCCACTCCACCTCTCCATAAATAACTACAGCTGCTTTCCGTGCCTCATGCAGAATTTAAGGACACTTGATTGGCAAGCAAATGGCTGTGTAATGATGCCAGCAAGAAACTCTACAGTACAGCAGCAGCAGCACTCTGCTAGGCTTCAGACTGGAGCTGGCACAATGAAGCCGTAGGCTTTTTTTTTCCCCAGCAGGGCTGCCAGTTCTAGAGTAGTAGATGGCAACATTTGTGATAAAAAGAAGGTATGTTTCATTTAAAGAAACAAACGCTTAAGCATCAAGTCCACAGGGTAGAAGGCAGGGATGTCCTGGGAATATGCCATGCCCCCATCAGCTCCAGAGGGCTAGGGAACCTTCACAGCTGGCTTCCAGGCCGCATGAAAGTCTGTGGGGTGGATGGAATGAAAGTTCTATCAAACTGGTGGTCAAGCAACAGCATGACACTGGTTGTGAGCAAACATCCCATGACCACATGCCCCTTTGGCAATTGCTTTACACTTGCTGGAGGCTCTTATGCCCTTCCATTTCTGTCACAGTTGTAACTCCTCTAAACTTTCCCTGACTGCTTCCCAACTGCTCCCTTTAACTTTATGCCACACTGTTCCACTTCCCATTTTCTCACTCCACCCTCTTTGACAGCCACATCACTCTTTCATTCCTTCCTGCTGCCTTCTTAGTGCTGAGGCCAGGAAAGGGCCTGTCAACGGTACCTATCTTAAACAATAAATGGAAGTTAATTCAATGTCATTTTAAAATGTGAATCCCAAGATTTTCAGTTCAGTTGCAGCCTGATAATAATAATGCCGAATGTTGGTAGACTTTCATCCAGAGGTTCTTGCTGCAGTTTCCAGGTGAAATTACTTCTATTGACTGGGCATGTGGGAATTCCATTATACTTATTTTAGTGGCACGGCAGAGATAATAGATTCCATTCCTGGCTAACCAATATCTTGAATTAATATAAGAAGAGCATTAAAACAAAGCCAAACAAACAAACAAACAAACAAACAAACAAACAACACTGTTCCCTTTAGCTTTACACCAACACCACTGAGAAAACCAAAATATTTAAACTCACAGCAGTGCAGTAGACAGAATTCAGAAATTCATATATGGTCAAAATGACCTAAATCTGAAAAGAGCCAGCTTAACAGCGTAACATAGTTGGATTTGCAAGCTGCTTTATCCTGTAGGTGTTCATTAACGGAACACAACATAACAGCATTACATAACAGTTGCAATTGCCTAGATATGGGAAAGGATCTGTTTGCTAGATTTCAGCTTAGTTGAGTATCCAAAATAAAAATGGTTGTTAACTGCATTGGTGAATACAAGACACATGGTATTTGTCTGGCCTTAACTAGTGGACAAGACTTACTTATTTAGGTGGGGTCTGGAGATCTGCTCTTGCTTATCTTTTGTTTATTTTTTGGTCATTTAGTTCATTGTTAAGTTTAGCTCAGTCACATGCACTGGTAGAACAGTAGAGGCAGTGAACTTGCCACAGCACTGCCTATTGCTTCCCTGCATGCCACCAAAAGAAACCTTGGCCTCACTCCCCTGTTCCACCACCCAGCTTATTTAGTAAGACTTGCCTGTGAGAGGGTATACATGCTATGTTTTTGTTCAACTCTCCCACTGAGCCTTGTCTGCAAGGAACACTCACAGCCAAGTTTTGTGGAAGAAGCAGCTTGGCATCATTTCTTGCTACCAGAAAAAATCTGGTAGGACCAGAGCTTGTTTGTGTGTTCTGCTCTCGTACAAATTAGATTTCTATCAATAAATCTAATATGAGCAGGCAATAAAGCAGATTCCCTTCCCTGGATAATTGCCTCATGGAAATATAATTTAACTAGAAAGGAAGCAGGCCTTGCCTGGAACTTGTAAAGCAGCCCTGATTTCCATTGTATACACAGACACTAGAGATGTGGAGGTGTGTGGGTTTTTGGACTAGAACTCCCATAGCTGCCTGGGGGATTTTGGAAGTTGTAGTCCAAAGTCTACCTCTAATGGGCACACAGCGGATTCCCAGTCTCTTCAATTTTGTGTCTAGTGTTCTCGAATAAGTCTCCACATCTCTTAGAATTGCGTTGTTGCTCAGCTGGGGAAAAAGTTCAAATTGACCATAGGTTCTCTTTGACACAGCTATCCTACCATACTGCCTTCAAAACAACTTACTGCTACCCCCATTTACTAATTATAAAACAATGCAGAAAGCAATTGTTTTAAGGCCCATGAACAGTGATCTAGTGCCACCGAAATAACATTGAGGTACTCTTAATTTCTGCTCAGTCCACTTTAGTCGCTTTTGTCTTCATAAACAGTGTCTGCATTCTGTTCCTTCTTCTGTTCATGGTGCTGGATCATGTGAGGCAAATATTGAGCCTTATCTGAAGAAGAGCCTACTGACGTGCATGTTTAACTCATGGAATGAGGAGTACTCATTTGCAAAAAGCAAGCCATGATGATTGGATTGATGCGCTAATGCACTTTTGTCTAGCACAGAATCCCCTGAGTCATTATGTTCTATTCAGGATAATGGAAGGATGCAAAATAAACAGGATTAGATTTAGATCCATACAGGCAAAATGTTTCAAGCCCTCTAGCTGTCCCCCAGGCACATTATAGACGATATGCAAAGTTCCTGTGCTAATGCTCTTCTGACATGAATCAGCTTGTTCCAACTTGGTGCTGTAGCCTAAGTGTTCAGAATTTCAGAGCCTGAAAACATTAGTATACAAAATATACTTTAAGGGAGTTTTTGGGAGCTCTAGTTTTTTTAAAAAAGAGGTACCATTTGCATGTTCAGGTTAAAATACGCAAAGCAGCAATGCCTGAATGGCAATTGCTGTACCAAATATTTCACTAATAGTAAGATCCTGCCATATACATCTTATTCCCAGTAGCATCCAGATGAAACTGCTGGAAGGATTCACCAGCAGCTTAGATCATGATTCCATTAATATGCTGAGAACATGCTTGTTTTTCACGGGCTCTAGGAGCAATAGTGAATTCTTGGAGCCAGTGCCTGAACAAGTTAATGTTTATTTTAAATACTTATACCATTTTTCTTTCTGTGCAAAATCCAGAGTAGTTAATAACAACCAAAGACATAACAACTAGTATCAAAACTGGCAAAATATACACTTAAACATTTAAATTAGGTTTTGCATTAACTGATAAAAACAGCTAAATACTAATGTCACAGTTTTTCAAGGACACAATGAGTTTCACTAATCAAGATGCTGATTTTGGATGCAGAAGCAACACAGAGCGACTAGGAGGAAAAAACTGTTCTGAGCTAGCTTCAATCTGCATTTGGCAAAAAAGCTTGCCTTGTAACTGGAAGACAGCATTACTTCATGTACATGTTTGCTGTCTCTAGTCGACTAGCACTGAAACATTTGCATGATTGGAAGAATGCTCTTGTAAAAGGAGGACATGTGTGTGTGATCCTTAACAAGTGATCTGATCCTGACTAACAAAGTATTCACTCTGAACAATGCCTGTTACAGTGGTACCTCGACTTGAGAACGTCCCTACATAAGAACGATTCGAGTTAAGAACGGCTCCGTTTTTCAAAAAGTTGCTTCGACTTGAGAACGGAGCCTCGACTTAAGAACCAAAAAGAAGAAAAAAACCTTTCCTGCCCTTTTTTTGACCTAAGTTCACCTTAGGTCAAAAGAAGAAGAAAAAAAATTCGCCCCCTAGTGGTAGATACGGATTAACCGGCTTTGCATTAGTTCCTATGGGAACTAATGCTTCGACTTAAGAACAGCGCCTCGACTTAAGAACGAAAAACAGCAGATACAGATTAAATGGTTTTCAATGCATTCCTATGGGAAATGGTGCTTCGACTTAAGAACGTTTCGGCTTAAGAACGCAGTCCCAATACGGATTAAGTTCTTAAGTCGAGGTACCACTGTATGGGATGAATTAAACTGAATCTAGACCACCAGAGATGATAATGGTTGTGATTTATGTCAATTGTTTTAAACCTTTCATATGCTATGTCTTTCCAGAAACTCTGTTAAAGAACCTGGGTTCCACCTTGATACATACAAAAAGCCCACTTTTTCTGAGAAGGAAAGCGATGCTCTCATGCATTATCTTATTATATTTACAATGAGCTTCAAAGACATGAAAAATCATAGCAGCAAACAAGCAAAAATAGTAATTCCATTAGCAGTTGAAAATTGTAGTAATTAAACTGTAATAATTAAATTGTAATAAATTAAATAAGTGAATTCTTAGGAATAGAGAAAATGCTGCCTCCCAGCTAGGCTACTTCTGCACCCCACTGGTGGTTCATGAGCCCCCTGTTGAGAACCAATCATCTATATGGTTTCAAAAGGACAGAGGTACTTGTGAAGGAAGGGACTAAAATGGCACCGAAAGTTCAGATGTGTCCCTTGCTGGGAATGCTCTACATCCCCCTCATTTACTCTTGAGGTTCAGACAATCTTCATGGCTTGGAGTCACTTTGTCAAGGCTTTTGATCAATAGACTGCAAATCTTCCTTACAACCCATCCACATACAAACTGTATCAAGATTAAAAGATGGCCCACAGTGTCAAACTCTGCTTTCTAAACCATGGTTCAGTTTTACTGAAGTAAAGGTTTCGCAGTTTTCCTGGCCTGGTGGTTTCTCTCTGCTTAGACCAAAGAAACTGAGTCTTGCTTTAAACTAATTCCTGGTTCCTTACTGGAAACAAGACAACTCAGGTTGTGTCATGTGGGTTTTTGTATTGTAGTATGCAAGGTGGAATGCTGTGTTGCACATAACAAATTTTGCCATCTTTGAAAGCCATCCTGAAAGTAGCTGTGCATCTTCTGAGAGGGCACAGCCCTAGGAATGGGCACATTCTTGTCAGCCCTATCCAGCACAGCGAATGGCAGGGGATGACCAGAACTGCAGTCCAACAACATCTGAAGGACAGTGTTTTCCCCCTCTCTGGTCTAGCCTCTGGTGAGGAAACTTTGGCTTTTCAGATGGCTTGGACTACAACTCCTACAATCCTTTACCACCGGTCATGCTGGTTGGGACTTCTGGAAGTTGAAGTCCAAAGCTAACAAGGACTAGTCTTCAATCTGCAGCTGAACCTTGCAGCACATGCAGACTGTTTAGGAAGTGAGCTTGACTACTTTTTTGGGTGGGCATTTTCTATTGTAGAGTAGACCTTTGGTCTAGATGGGCGGGATAGAAATAAAATAAATAAATAAATAAATAAATAAATAAATAAATATTGCACATTCCATTCCATGCAGCACTGTTCCCAAAGACACCCATCAAGTCCCAAATACTACTTGACTTTTCTGGGACTTTTCTATCCCCTTGAGTGTTTCTGAATTTTACTCTTCTGTGAACTCCTTTCCTCCTTCTTTTTAAATATTTATCTGGGTTTCTAAGAAATGCTTTTAAAGTAAATTGTGTTTTCCTCAACTTTACCATTAAATCCTATTTTAATAGTTCTGTGTTTTGTTCTCGTACACTGACTAAGGCAAATTTGGAAAGATGACTGATATGTGTGAAAAATTAATAAAAAGTGACCAGAAACGTATGTAAGGAAAAGGAGCCATTTCAGTTATGGAACCCATCCAAAAAAGGCTGAGCTGTGACAGATTACATCACACTGTTTTGAGCACGAGGCAAAAACATTTTTATTTAGCCAGGCTATTTAATTTATTTTCATCTTGAATGCTACTTTTAAATATTCATTTACTGCTTCATCATCATGTTATATTACAATAGAAATGTACCCTCCCATGCAAACCAAATAAGTTAATGATGTCATAGGAATACCTGAAATCCACACTGTTCACACAATCAGCCTTCTCAAGAGATTTTAAGGTGTAGTTGAGGCAGACGTATAAATGTACCCAAGGACTTCACTGGCATCCAGCCATCATCTTTTCACAACAGTATGTTGATCCTCAGTGTTGTAAATCAGAAAGGGTGTGCTCATAATGGGCTAGTAGCCTGGGATAACAAAAGGAAAAGCAGTCTTCAGAAGCGTGGAAGCTGATGAAATCTCTCCTTACTAGTGCCCCTCTCTAGTATGCCACACTCAATCTGATGGGTTGTGTGAACTGGTCATTGGGATTACCTGTCCCAACAGCTAAACTGACTTTCTTCTTGTCCCTTTGGCCAAGGTAAATGTTAATTATTTATGGCTTTAATGATAAGAAAAATAAAACACAATTGCACCATCTAATGGTCATGTGAAAAATGAATGAGTAGATTTATGAGCTCTTCTGTTAATGTTGGGATGACTCTGAGAAATCAAGGCAAGTCTGCAAGGTGAATGTAAGGAGAGAAGTGTTGTTGTTGAGTAATCAAAGTTCACAAAGGAAGAGGATCTCTTCTACTGAAGTGCAAATATATCTGGAAACAGAAAGCAACTGGCCGAGGATCACACTAGACTGTCTGGGGAAGGATGGATTGTCTAAAACCTCTGATCACTCTATTTGATGTCAGACATATGCAGATCCAGCTGAAGCAGCCAGTATCTCTGGATGCAGATAAGTATTTTTTGCAACAGCTGCAAGGCTAGTTTCTAATTCCCAGCAAAAACCGAGATTAGCACTCCATTGCTGCATCTAAAATACTCACAACAATAAACTCTCTTGTGTAAAATCAGTATCCATAGTATAATAATGATAACTATTTGGAATCTGCATTGCGAAATGATTAAGAGATTCTGTAACGTAATGGCTCTTGGAATGTGGAGTGGACCTCATTCGGGGAGATGCTGAGCACCTAAAAAGGTGGCCAGTCCTGTGGCAAGAAAAGATTTTTCAGAAGAAGAGGCACTTTCCAACAGTAGCAGAGGTGTAGCATTGCAGTTGCCCAAACTGCCAAGAATCGGGAAGCTTCTGACTGCTGCAGCAGCCACTCCCGTCTTCTATTACGGGTTGCCTTCTCTCTCTTTTTTCACTCTAGTGCCTCAATCCACTTTGTTTTGCTTTTAATCTACACACTGGCAGGCTGCAATCTGCACCCAAGCAGCTGTGCACAGAGTCTCATTCTAAGAAGTCATGTGCTAAGCAAATGGCTGCGGCAATCGGGACAAGCAGTAGAATCAAAAGACAGTCAGTTTACAAGTAGGATCAAGCGCACAATGATCTCAAAACACTTGATGGAACATGGGAGATATTGGGAAAGCACCTCTTTTTGGGAATCCCTCCATAAGTAGTATTTGTTGTTGTTGTGTGTTGTCAAGTCAGAACCGATTTATAGCTACCTTTATAGGGCTTTCAAGGTGAGATATTTAAGGAATGGTTTTACTAATTACACACACACACATAGACCCAGTGAGCTTCCATTGCTGAGTGGGAATTCAAACCCAGGCTTTGTGAGCCCTAGTCCCTCACTCTGTCCACTACACTACACTGGGTATCTATAGGTATTATAAAATTGGATTATTTCGTATAACGGACTATTATATTCTATGACTTCACCCATATAATCTGTGACTTAGGGTTTTTTCCCCCCCTGCATTGCTTTGGCCAATCATTTATCAATATCTGCATGCACAGAACTCTAACTGTAGCTGCTGCTACGTGGCAATGCGACAAGCTGCCAACTGCATGCAGTGATGTGCCCAGTCTGTCTGGTTGCCACTGCAGCTTTGCAGATGGAGCTCCAGGCACCTAAATATTGAAACAGGGTACTGGCCATTGTCTTCTCTCTTCTGTTTTGAAACCCCAGTTTGAAACTTCCAAAAAAACAGGGACTATCCAAGTTGAACCATAGGAATAAAACAAAAACCCCAACCCACAAGTGGACAATGCTTTTATTAGGATGAATTACAGACTTACAAAATGTGCATACTTCTGAGGTCTCCAGAACTCTTCAGCAGACTTGCAGAAAAGTGGGAGGAGTTGGGGGGAAAGCCATGGGAGTCTGAAAAAGTTTAGCTAGGTGTTTTAAGCCATAGAAATCTGCATTTCTAGCACAATATTGGCATGACTTTGTAACTTATCAATCTTACTCTCCATCTTGGAACTTTCAAATGCAGATCTCCATGGCCTAAAATAGCTAGATGGAATTGTTTGGATTCCTGTCCTTTTTTCCTTCTTTTCCCTGTTTTTTTTTTAAAATCTAACCCAATAAAGAGTTCTGGAAAATTCAAATGCTTCCATATTTTGTGACATTATAGTTGATCCTAATAAAGGCATTACCAACCTGTAGTTTTTGATTTTGTTTTCTTCCAATTTGATATTGAATAAATATAAATATATACACTATTTTTAAAAAATTCAAAACTTTAAAATAAATATAAAACAAATTACCATAAATCAAGTAAAAGTTGTCCTTTAAATGTAGAAACCCCATATCGGAGAAGTTTCTTTAGTGTAGTTTCTCAAAGATTTAGAAAACAAAAACAGAGAAATTATAAAATTATGATGTGTGATCCATTTTTGATTCCCGCTCAGTGGAAAACTCTCCCCTGCTTCCTGCTTCTTTCCTGCCCAGTTTATCTCCTTGTAAATAACTGTTGAATAGTTAGATTTTTCCATGATTAAAGCATTCCATATTTTTCCAAAGGTTGTGTGTAATTTTCCATTGTTTGCCTCTCTCTAATAGGTCTGCTTCTATCAATAAAAAACATTCCACAGGTCTGGGAGCAGGATGAAACAGAAGTCTTAGTACTTGGTGTAAGCCATTGACTGTTCTCTTCTGTTGCTGTATGAGTAGACTTTTTCTGAGCAGGTGCTTAGCTTCCACCTTTTTAAAAATGCAACATCTTGTTTGACAATCCTTTCCAGTTCCACTGTAGCTTCCTTCCTTTCCTTCTACTTTCACTCAATTTTTTTTTCCTGAGCCATTTTGTTTCCCACTGTCTCCAGGTGTTCTTTAGGGCCAAACTACCTGGGACACTAAATGTATCTTGAGATGAGGGTAAGGGTGAGCAAAAGTCAGACCTTGGAAAGTTACTGGTCATGCTGGCTGTAAGATTTTAGAAGTTGATCTTTAAAGAAAAATGAAGGCTCTGACAAAAGTACTGGGGTACAGGGTACAGGGTGCTGGGGACTGATAATTATTGGAGGTAAGGTTTAACTTTTTCTTCCCTTGCTACGTAAAATCCTGAGGAAAATCACACTGTTGAAGCAAGTGATACTCCCTACTGACATTCACGATGCCATAAATTATAGCCCACCTCTCAGAGAACATGCTGGAGGTTTTTTTTAAAAAAGTGACATGTTTTATGAATAACCCTTTGCATCATTCACAAATATTTGCATCAAAAGGCCCAATATGGAGAAATGAGTTTTCTAGATTTCTGCCCCAGCAGCTGTTAGTATGGAAGCCATCTTCCTCATGACTGATGTTAAAAGAAAAATAAACAACCTTTGGAGCGTTTTTCCTACCAATACCCTGATCTAGTTGCAGCCAAAGCCAATTTGTCATCAGCACAGCTGAAAATGGGTATTTGCCATTCATGGGACCAAACCCACTTTTTTCGAAGGAACATGCTTCTGGACTCAGGATCACACCCCAAGTGACTGCTGAGCTCAGAAACATTTAATATTCACCAGAACACTTGCGAATGTTCACTTGATAGCAGCACTTCTCAGCTACGGTTCCTTTAAATCCCAGTCTCACTTCCTCCTTCACAGAATAATACCACAGAGTATATATGTGGGAGAAGGAAGAGATTTCCTGAAACAAAAGCCCTCAGGGGGACATTTAAGTGGAGGCTGATCAATAGTCCAGCTTCCGAGAGCCTCCCAGACACTCCAAGTCAGCTATAATGGAAGGATGACCTCATTGCTAACAATTGATGCCAGACCCAAGGGCACCTACTGGCTCAGGCAGAGGAAGAACGTGGGTATTGTTTCCTCACGCCTCTGTTTGTCAGCAACTATGGCAGCTCACACTTCTCTCAGAGACAGGCAGGCTGGCAGAGTGCTGTGCTCAGAGTGATGCGATACCTCTTGTGGAACACAAGGGTGATGGTAACGGTCACCTTGCGGCAGTTGACACGCAGCCTGATGAGCTGAAGAAGAATTTGGACAAGAAGGCCTGAAACCACCTTTCTGCAGTATTCTTTCCAGCAAGTATTGTCAAAGGGGACAGGCTTGTTGGAAAAAAACTCACTGCAGAGAGTTAATAAACATGGCTGCATGGGCACGAATGAGTATCACTTGTTTCTCCTCACCGTTTTTTTTTGTGGCTGGTGCTCTGACTCATCAGGAGATGATGCCTTATTCTTGCAGTCAAGGCTTCTTTAAATATCCTATCCAGGTTTTGTCCCCATTTTCAAGAAGTCAGAAGCCACAGAATACATGTGCCAAAAGGTGCTTGATTTGTTGTATATGCCTGTTTTACAGAACCAATTTTGACTGGATTTTGAATCACTTTCATAGCTGTCGTATTGTGTTATTGCCTACTGCTGCTTTAATGTTAAAATGTTAGTTTGCAGTTTATATTTTGACTATTAAAATTTTTGATTAGCTGGAATATAAATATTAGTAACAGTAATGATAAATAGACATGCACACACAGCACTTTTGCTTCAGACACCAATTTCAGGAATACTGTGGGGGTCCCTGAGCCAGCTCATGGAACAAAACCTGTGATAGCTTCTGAGTCTTTCTGAAACTGAAACACAGTAATGCAGCTGTGGTGGTGGTGTTAGACTAGCCCCTCCTCACATCCTGAGATCCCTGACAAAATTTATTTTGATTTAGGTGTAGTGCAGGGCCACTGCAAGATATGCTGCTGCTTGAGCCAAAGGTCAAGTTGCCCATTCCTGTTCCATAGCTAGAAATGGACTAGGGTGGCAGCTGAATCTCACTTCATCAGTGGTGACAGGACCAGGCAACAGGCTTGTTCAGTGGAGACAAAATAAGACACAGGACACAAAGAGCTCTCTCCTGTGCCAGAAGGAAACAACCGATGGTGGACCACATTTTCCTAGGACCACCTTGACGCCCCTGCAGCCAAATACCTGCCATCCTAATAACAGAGCTGAAAACAGGCATTTGTTGACTAAACGTGCGCACATTCACATGCACAGCCACACCACTCATGTGGTTCTGTGATCAGCCCCAGCTATCAGGCTATGGTGATAACAACAAAGGGGGTGCTTAACTGTAGGGCCAGCTTACAGTTGGCTTATTTTGGAAGATGTCTGGAAAGTCTTGATAAAAGTGTCAAGTGTTGCACTAAGGAAGCAGGTAACTCGATGAGTTACTTCTAGATGAGACTGTAAGATCTTTCCTATCAAAATCACAGTATTCAAGATATTAGTTACCTCCTTAGAGACAGCTTCTTTGCTACTGCCAAGTACAGTCAGTTGATACCCTGCTGGTACATTTTTAGGAAATGTGGCCCCAACATTGCAATTACATGGTGGGCGAAGGACAAGCACATGCTAATTGAATGACCTCATGCTCACATGAAGCAACACTGGCTCTCCCTGTGGGCTGTTTTGGACAAAGAAGCCAGTGATCCAATGTCACTCTCCACAGGACAGTGAACTGGTTTAGCAGTGCTAAGCAGTTATTTTCACATGCAGTTGTACAGATAGTTGAAACAGAGATTTTAAAGCAGATAGGTTGTTGTGTGGAAATGTCCTCACATAGTTGTATAACAGCGCGCATATTAATTTAAGCTCATACGGCCCTTGGTACTTGGATAGTTAGAAACCTGCAGATATCCTGTCCACGACTCCACCTGGGAGGAATAGCCAGGAGACTGCAGTCCCCCCTCCCAATGTGGGATTCAAGCAGCCTTGTCATGTATGGAGGTCCTGACCTGCCTTCAGGGTACTTGCAGAAGGCACTCAGACTTCTGTCTTTTTAGGCCACCACACACAGGAACCTAGTGAATATTTCACTATTTTTCCTCATCGTTTTGAACGTTTTGTGGCGCTGCCAAACAGTTGCTCGGCATCTTTCTGCCTTCTCTCTACTTTGGTTTTAGTAGTTGTGGTGCTGCTTTACTGCAGTGTTAACAGAAGGCATGCTCTGGGGGGTCATAAGGCAAGATAAGAAAAGGTCAGCATTTGTTTGTTGGCCTTCTCTTGGGTGGGAATCCTCCAAAAATGGCCATGGGTGTTTCTGGAGAGGCTTCTGCAGCATGTCCTTGGAGATGGAGAATGGAAACCATTCCAAGATGGAGGGGGGAGAGTCTCTGGTCCCATCCTCCTCCATGGCTTCCTTCTCCACATCAGCAGGGACAAATCTTAAGAACAGAGCTTTCTACTCATGTAAGCAAGGACCCCGGGGAATGTGAGAATGCCTGAATGCTGACTCAATGGTTCTGGAATCTTCTTATAACTTACTTAAAGATGAGTAAAATAACAAATTACATATGTCACATAGTGTCAGACTTGGACTGGGGACATGTGGGTTCAAATCCCCCCTCAGCCATGAGACTGAATTCAGAAATATGGGCATCCACAGTCTCTGAGCTAAACTTATCTCACAGGCTTGTTGTGAAGACAGAATCAGGTGGGGACGGATGAATGCCACGCTGAGCTCTTTGCAGGGTAGTCAAGAGATACTGTATATGTAAAGAACAAGGAGCACTACTTGCCGCAGGCAATTCAGAACGCAGTATCCTATTCTTGAATATGAGATGCACTTGCTTTGTACTGACACTAAGTGTCGCTAATAAGCTGCTTTATCAAGCTTCAAGGAGGGAATTTCAGATGAGGAGAAACCATTTCTTTTTAAACGAAAAGACTTGATTCTGGATTTTAAAATAAAAATAACATGGATGTTCCAAAGTAAATTGCATAGCAGCTAACGAAGCAAGAGAAGCGTAAATATGAAACAAACTCTGTGAAAAAAATGCTTCGTAAATGTAAACTGTAAAGACACTTAATCCCCGCTACTACCTTTTTCAAAAGCTGTCCCTGCCCCACCTCAGTGCTGTAAGAAGCAGTGTTGGTACCTAGAGCTTCACTGCCCGACAGACTAAGTGTGGGTTCTGTGAGAATGGTGTAAATGGGGAAAAGATGGGGAAATGTGGAGAAACACCTGGGTTTGAATGTACAGTTGCCACACTGATTCTGAGCTGTGATACTATTGGAGGTTTTACAGCCTCACTTGCTGCCTGGGAAAAGTTTGGTTGGGAGTGACCTTTCTGGGCTGGGGTGAATGTGCATCTATTGAGCAGTAACCCATCATTCCTTCCCTGCCTCTGAATGCAAAAGGAGCCCCATGTCTCTGCTCTCTCTCTCTTTTTTCATCATCTGTTGTCTGTTGGAAGCAGTGAGTCTATTGAAGTGTGTTTGTTGAAAGCAGCCAAGTTTGTCAATTTGCTCTTTGATCTGTTCCACTGTAAGTAAATGAAATGTTTTTATTCTTACTACTAGTAATATATCAGAGTGAGTTATTGAGATAGTAAGTGCCAGTTAATGAGAAAAGGAGTGGTCTACTTTGGGGGACTTGAAGCTATTCTGCTCTGTGAGTCTCTGCTCTCCTGTTGTGCAGCTAGAGGAATTTAACACAAAATTCAAAGCTCTTCAACAGATACCACCTGTGCTGTGTATCCTGGTGCTCAAAAAGGAATAGCTAGAGGAAGTATATATGCTCAGGACAGGGGGTTCATGTCTTTTCAGTCGTAATTTTTTGCATTCTCTTTATGTCAGTGGCCAAGGTCACAGCCTCAGCTGCCCTTCTCTATTTATGGCTCTGCCCCATCTACTCACCCACCCCAACCAATGGTTGACCTAATATTATGCTACCTACCTGTTGTAAATGTGAATCCATTAAAGTTAGGAGACCTCATGGCCCTCAGATAACCCCAATAACTGGAGCAGAATTCTCCCCCATGTTTTGAAAGTAATGGCTGATATGTCATCTCTGCAAGGGCCTATTCTGTCAGCCACACATTTGGAATCTAGGGCATTGTTTCTTCCCCTTTCTCCTGTGATACACCTCATCCCAACTCTCAAAAAGCATGCATCTTCTAATAGTAAACTCAGGGGGTGAGGGGCCAATAGAAATGGACCCAAATTGGGGTCACTGAGAAATGAGAGGGGGGCATCAAAGTGCTTGGTGAACCTGAAGATCTGCAGAAATAATTTTTTTATAAAAAGAACTCCAAGGGACACCTCCCTCAAACACCCACATTTGCAAATTCAGTAGCCATGAAATGATAAGAATTTGCTATACAATTAAGATGAAAACAGAGGAAATTTGTGGAAAGCCCCATGCTGTTTATTTATAATAGGGGATGGGAACTTCTGACCCAGGGGCCTAATCCAGTCTACAGAGGTTTCCCATTCAGCCCTCCGAGGGTCCCAGGAGAGCCCCCACCCCTTCCCCCAAAACCCCAAATAGCCATAACACATTCAACGTAGTTTTTAAAAAATATAAACAAGGAGTCAATCTGTTCTGGGGTACAATTTAGAATAACAGTATATTTCAGAAGTTGTAGCATAACGTGCTGATCATCAAGGCATGTTTAGCCTTGAGAAAATAAGATTGATCCAACTTCACTTTTCTATGATTCTATGATCTTTAAGATGTGTAAGCATCTTTTCTTGCCGGGGGTGGGGGAACCCACTGTGTTACACAACAAAATCTGGGTCAGATGAATGAAATGGATCCATATTGGATCCTCAGTGTGACCACAGCAATGCCCACAGGAAGGAGTTCTCCCCTACCAAGAGCCCAGGGATTTAAAACATTTTTCTACATTCCCCCCTAATTCCAAAGATAGAGCTAGAACATGCATTTCCCCTCGTTGGGACTACATTACCCAGCATCCATTATGTTCCAAACCTGGCTCTTGTAAGTTTTAGCTACTCAGTAATTGGTAACTGCTAAGGTTGCCTGTGTGAGGTAGGCGAGTGGATAGTGTCACCTTATTGTCCACAGGCTGGTTTAACTTCTCACCATCCTAAGGAAGGTAATCCATACCTCAATGTAGTTGGTTCTTTTAAGTGTATCCAACTCTTTTTAAGGGAAGGCAACAAACATTCTTTATTTGTTCATTTAATGTATATGCTGCCTATCTTTGCAAGTGGAAATTCCAGGAAACATTTTTTTTAATTATAGAAAAAAGGTTAAAATAATACTGTGATTACACAAGGTGTTCTAAAAATGGACATGCCACAATAATAAAATGGCAACATAATGATGGGTGTTTAACTGTGGGGTCTATATTGTGCTTCAGTGCACTTCAGTGCAAAGTTATGCACATTCAGAAAGAAATAACTGACTCCGTTTTACAGGCTGCTTGGATGCTTGTGCCTAGAGAAGGAAGAGATCGAGGGAATGGCAGAAGACAGCTCACTCAGTCAAAAATTGAAAATAGCAAATATAGGAGGTTTTAGGGAAGAGATTGAGAATCACACAGGTGCCAAAATCCTCTTATGTATTTGCATAGCTATGTAAGAGGAATTTGGCTAAGAACTGGTTAGGAACTTATTATAGACGTTGGCCAAACTCCTGTTGCTTAGCATAGCAAACTGCACTAGAATAGGCCCAGTGAATCAGTGGGGATTTGGTGAGTCAACTCTTCTGTAAGGTCCATTGTTTCAAATGGGCCTACTCTAGCAGTGACTTACTTTAGCATAGTAAATCACTGTTAAGAGCAGGCCCATTAGAATCAACAGAACTTGCAGAGGAGTTGACTCACCAAATCTCCATTGATTCAGTGGGCCTACTCTAGTGCAATTTGCTACACCAAACAACAGGGATTTGGCCATCATCTGCTGCACGCTGAGGTGCAGAACTCAGTGTGCAACAGGTACCTACAGTGATTTCTTAACTTAAGGCAGTTCACCTTCAAAAGTTACTCCAATGGTGTTACGGCAGCCTAGCTAGGTAACAGGATTATATCTTTATATGAATCTATCCAGCAGCTGCATTTGGAATACTGTGTACACTCACAATCTCCCCATCTCAAAAACAGTATGATAGAAGCTTGAAACGAGAGCAAAGGGCACAAGCAGAACAATCCTATGCATGTCACACTCAGAAGCAAGTCCTATTTGATTCAGTGGAATTCACTTCAGATACATGTATAAAGGATTGCTCCTAAAATGGCCAAGAACTGAAACCACCTTCGTTCTGATGAAAGTTTAGGACCTTCGGAACATTTTAATCTGGAAGTGAAAATGACTAAGGAGGGGACATAATAAAATAATCACATGCTATCAAACCAATTCTGACTTACCGTTATCCTTTCCAGAGTTTTTGAGGTAGAGAATGCTTGGAAGTAGTTTACCATTCCCTTCTTCTAGGGTTGCCCTGAGACTGTGCAGCTTGCCCAAGGCTACACAGGCTGGCTCTTCTCCCAGGAGGCACAGTGGGGAATCAAACTCCCAACCTCTGTCTTTGCAGTCAGATACCTAAACCATTGAACTATCCTACCAGACAGAGGATATAATAGGAGATAATAAAATGTTGAGCAGTATCAAGTGTTTATCTGTCTCCCCTTATAACACTGAAACTTTTATAAAGCTACAACTTGCAGTGACCCAATGAAGTGATTGGAAAAGGTTCAGGGGAAACACCTGTATTCATATGCAAAAGTTTCCCCTCCCCCATGCTTAGTTGGGAACAAACCACCAAGATGAAATGATGGCCATTATAAAGATGGCTTTGGAAAAAAAGATTGACTGCTTATGGGCAGGCTTATTGGTTTTTACATCTGTCTGTTGTCTGTCTGTCTGTGTAAACTCTTGGTTTTTAAAAAA
The DNA here is from genome assembly GCA_037013535.1 of Intellagama lesueurii. Classification (NCBI taxonomy): domain Eukaryota; kingdom Metazoa; phylum Chordata; class Lepidosauria; order Squamata; family Agamidae; genus Intellagama; species Intellagama lesueurii. Next base: position 100,803,806 of record JBAJHW010000001.1, on the reverse strand, counting down.
TCAAATTAAATCCCATATTGGTTGTCAGAATGCAACCAGTATATTGATTCAGTACATTAAGGACAAAATAAAATGGCCATCTGGTAAGATACAACATTTAACATGATGGGCTGAAAGCTCACCAGGAGCATGGGAAGCAACTCTGGAGGACATATAATAAACCAAATGAGGAGTGGCAGCTGCCTCTCTCCACAGTTTTCTGTGCATCAAAACAGGGTCTAATGCAATAGTTCAACCAGATTCTCAAGCAATGCGGGTCAACACGTCAGACCAGGGATAATGGTCAATTTATGCCTACTGTGAATGCTCTCAGTGGTGGGTCTCTATGCATTTCTGGCCTCTTTACCTTTGGTATATCGTCCCTTCCTGTGTCTGTGTGAGGATCTTGGGAATGCAGCAGCAACCTTCAACTGTCCAGGAAGCTGTTACTTTCCAACAAATTCCACCCCCCTCATCCCCCCATTGTGTGTATTATAGATTCCTCAGAAGATATACAAGGAAATGGTTAGGAAATCTCTGTCTTGGTTGGCATACAGTTGCACTCGCATAAGGCGTAAGTTAAGATAGGGACCTAAGTGGTGACATATGTGCATGTTTGTGCATATTTTCTTAGTGAAGTAATCTTCCAAGCTGGAGTGACACAGTGAGGTAATGTCAGACCATTACATACGCTGAGAAATGGCTTCCAGTCTGTGCAGATAACGCTTGGTGCCTGGCGCTGTGTTCCTATCTCAGAATCTTGCCAGAAATGTATGGCTCAAGCCTTTCTCAGAACCTATAAACTTTTCTCCCATAATATAATCATTTGGATCTTCTGTTGGCTTAGCTGATTCTATGGTTACCTCCATCTCTCTGCTTGCTGCCATCGCTTTGTGTGGCACAGACTCTGACCCAGATAATTGTAAAAATGTCACCAAATAAACCTACTGACTTCACTGTCCTTATGATGGACGGGAGTGAGTGTGAAAGAGACACAGCGAGTGCATGTCAATATATTCAGAAGCACCTAATTCACCCCCCATTTAACGCAGCTTGTTTTTCTTGGATGCCTAGACTAATGAAAGTCCTTCTGAAGATAGCAAAGTATAAAATCAAGATGTGTGGTGGTTCTCCATAGTATACCCTGGCCCAACATGTCTGAGCCAGCCCTAACATGCCAGAGTAGTAGATGGTTGTTTGTTTGTTTGCTTGTATCATAAATTTCTACACCTCCGACTTAGTGCTGGGCACTACTCTAACTGGTTGACGAACATTATAGAAAATAATGAACAATAAGAACAAATCAAAACCAATCCACTCCACAGCCACATTAGGTAAAGGTAAAGGTTCCCCTTGACATTTAGTCCAGTCGTGTCTGACTCTAGGGCGCGGTGCTCATCCCCGACTCCAAGCTGTAGAGCCAGCATTTGTCCGAAGACAGTTTCCGTGGTCACGTGGCCAGCGCGACTAGACACGGAACGCTGTTACCTTCCCACCAAGGTGGTACCTATTTATCTACTCGCATTTACATGCTTTCGAACTGCTAGGTTGGCGGGAGCTGGGACAAGCGACGGGAGCTCACTCCATCGCGTGGATTCGATCTTACGACGGCTGGTCTTCTGACCTTGCAGCACAGAGGCTTCTGCGGTTTAACCCGCAGCGCCACCACGTCCCTCTACAGCCACATTACACATCAATAAATTAGACATAGACCAACAATTAAAAATTCCCAAATGCCAAAGAATGGCGGAAACAAAACACTATAGGTCTAGGGGAGAATATCATGGAACACCTCTTGAAAGAGGACCATCTTCAGCGCCCTCTTAAAAGATGGTAGAGAGGGGGCCTGATGGGCTTCTATCGGGAGCCTGTTCCAAAGGGAAGGGGTCACTACTGAGAAGGCGTGATTTCTGGTAACAGTCTTCTTTGCCTCTCTCGGTGTGGCAACCCTAAGAAGTTGAAGCCTGTGAAGACCGGGTGATACAGGCTGATATTTTTAGGGAAGCACATTCCAACAAGTAACAGGCCCCCAAACCATTCAGGGTTTTAAAAACTAACCTTGAACCTTGTCTGGAATGCAACAGGGAGCCAAGGCAGGTGAAGTAGAACTGGCAAGATGTGATCAAACTTGTTCACACCTGAAACCAGTCTGGCTCCGCATTCGGAGGTCTGAAATGAAGGGCACCTCCTTCATGGTCTCTCCTGTCTGACGCTTGAGGCCAGGGAGCAGTGGTGCATCATTCCTGTGGCTGTTCTGAGGAATGGAGCTGAGTCTTCATTTTCTCCAGCAGGACAGGTTGCCAGCAGCTCAAGCATTCCTCAGTGCCATGCTCCTTGCCTTCTGCCTGCTCACCATTTGCATTTGGAAGGCTGTGTTTGCTACTATCCACAGTTTCAGACATCCACAGAGTGTGTGTGCATTGGAACCTAGAGCGTAACTGGAGAAAGAACCCGATGGATTATAATTGGATAGCTGTCAGGGCCGCGACTAACCTTTACCTGGCTAAGGTAAAGGCTGCTAGCCGAATACATCTTGCTAACCGGATAAGCGAAGCTTCAAACCAGCAGGCGGAGCTCTTCCGTATAGTGCGCGACCTATCCGGAATTGGTCTAAGTGATGGGCCTCCCCCTAGTATCTCACCGGACCAATTTGCAGCATTTTTTAAAGCTAAAGTGGAGGCCATCCGCCGGGAGCTCTCTCCTTTTTTGGACACAGTGAGTCGAGCAGAGATGTCCAGCGCTCCGCCTTGCCCAGTGACTCTTGATCTCTTTCAGCCTGTGATGCCAGATATTGTGGACAAAGCGCTTGATCGCTGTTGGGCCGCCACCTCATCCCTTGACCCTTGCCCGGCCTGGCTAATCAAAGCAGCCAGGCCTATAACAACTGAATGGGCCACAGTAATAATTAATGGATCTTTCCTTGAGGGCAGGGTACCTCCTGCCCTCAAGGAGACACTCATTAGGCCCATAAGGAAGAAACCCAGTTTGGCGGCGGACGAAATTGGCAATTATAGGCCCGTCGCCAACGTTTCTTTCATTAGCAAAGTGGTGGAGAGGGTGGTGGCCGATCAGCTTCAGGCTCATTTGGATGAAACAAATGCCCTGGATCCATTCCAGTCGGGTTTCAGGCCGCGCCATGGTACAGAAACGACACTGGTCGCTCTGTATGATGACCTATTGAGAGAGGCTGACAGGGGTAAAACATCCCTGTTGGTCCTCCTCGATATCTTGGCGGCCTTTGATACCGTCGACCACGGTATCCTCCTGAGGAGGCTCTCCGAGTTAGGAATCGGTGGCCTGGCGTTTGCCTGGCTCCGATCCTTCCTCGGGGACCGTCCTCAGAGAATACAGCTTGGGGAGAGGGTATCGGCCCAGTGGAGCCTCAATTGTGGGGTTCCGCAGGGCTCGATCATCTCCCCAATGCTGTTTAACATCTATATGAGGCCGCTGGGTGGGGTCATTAGGGGGTGTGGGGCATCGTGCCATCAGTATGCTGATGACACGCAGCTCTACATCTCCTTTTCACCAACTACAGGGAATGCCGTTCTGTCCCTTCAGCGCTGCTTGGAGTCTGTGCTGCAATGGATGCAGGAAATTGGGCTGAGGCTGAACCCGGACAAGACGGAGGTACTGAGGGTGGGTGGCTGCACCATCAGCGGTCTGGGAAACTCTCTCACATTTGGGGTGTGTGTGACTCTTACCGCAAAGAGTGCGGTTCGCAGCTTGGGGATCCATCTGGACCCGGCGCTCACCATGGAAACTCAGGTGGCGTCAGTGGTCCGTACCGCCTTTTTTCATCTTTGGCGGATAGCCCAGCTGCGTCCCTATCTTGATGTTGGGGCACTCACCACTTTGGTACATGCGCTCGTAATCTCGAGATTAGACCACTGTAATGCGCTCTACGTGGGGCTACCTTTGAGGCTGATGTGGAAACTCCAGATGGTGCAAAATGCGGCGGCCAGACTCCTTAGTGGAGTGAGAAAATATCACCATATCTCTCCTATTCTGGCTGCGTTGCACTGGCTGCCCATTCGGTTCCGCATTGACTTCAAAGTCTTAATGCTTACATACAAAGCCCTAAACGGTTTAGGGCCTTGATACTTGGCGGAACGCCTACCCCCACCAAAATCTACCCGTATCACTTGATCTAGTCAGGAGGTGAGGCTGAGGAGCCTGACGCCGAGGGAGGTCCGGAAGGAAAAAACAAGAAACCGGGCCTTCTCGGCGGTTGCTCCTCGCCTCTGGAATAATCTTCCTCCTGAGATCCGTGCGGCCCCCTTGCTGGGCATTTTTAAAAGCCAATTGAAAACCTGGATGTTTAGGCAGGCCTTCCCTCCAGTTATTATTTGATTTGATTTATTTCTTCCTATTTTTTCCATCTTGAATAATTTGATTATTGATGTTTATAACGTTGTTATTTTTATGTTTTATTATACATGTTGGAAGCCGCCCAGAGTAGTCAATTGACTAGATGGGCGGGGTATAAATGCAATAAATAAATAAATAAACCTATCCCCTGCAGATACAGAGGTCCTACTGTACTGGTGACATGTTGTAGCCAGCTCCACTCCATGCATTATGGTAAATATAGAAACATTATCTATGTTTATTTATTGAAACTATTTTTAGATTGCTTGGGTGATGGATTGTGTGGACTATAAATAGGCCATCAGCTCGATTTATTTATTTAAAATATTTTTACCCAGTGCATGCGTGCGTGTGTGTGTGAGTGCATGCATGCGGGTGTGCAGGCGTGTGTGCATGCGGGCGGGCAGGAGTGCATGCATACACATGCATGCACATGCATGCATGCACGCGCCCTCCTTTCGACCCTCGAAAATATATTACGTGGCCCTCACTGTGAAAAGTTCGGAAACCCCTGAGTTAGATGAAATCCACTAGCCTTAGATGTCTTCTGATCCTTTGGTACCTGTTTGGGGGTTGAACTGCAGAGTGGTTGCCACTTGTATGCAAGGTTTCACTGTGACACCAGCCCAACGAGAGCATCATGACTTCCCAGTAGAAATTGCTTGAGCTTTCTTCCCCCCTAACATCTTGAGTACTGCAGCTGAATTTTTGCTATTCAGGAAAATAATAGCGATTAACAATATAATATAACATACCGTTTCTTCAGTCTGAGGAGAGTTGGTAGGAGATCCCTGATATATCCTCCACCTTGGTTTCACTTTCCCCTGGTCTGAATAGGCTCCTTAGATGGACAGAGGACTGGAGGTGAGGGATAATCCCACTTCTGCAGACCTTCTCCACCCATTGCCATGGGCCATTAATGGTTATTAACAGTGGTCTTTCTGGAGTGTGTGGTCCTAATCTTTCTGGGGACGGAAGAAAGGGCAGCATGATAAATAGGAGACAGATTGTATCTAAGACCTCCACCCCTGTTGAGTGAGGGATTTTCTATATGCACATGTATGGCCTCCATGACCCTTCTCTCAAACCACCTATCTTCTTGGTCCAAAATGAGTACATCTTGGTCATCAAATGAGTGTCCTCTGTCCTTCAAATGAAGGAACACTGCTGATTGTGGTCCTGAGCCATTGCTCCTCCTGTGCTGGGCCATTCTCCTGTTTAGTGGCTGTTTGGTTTCTCCAATGAAGAGCTCCGAACACTCCTCTTTGCACTGGACCACATATACTATATTGCTCCTGTTGTGCTTTGGTATCTGGTCTTTTGAGTGGAGGAGTCTCTGCCTTAGTGTGTTTGTGGGTTTGAAGTGCACGGGTATTTGGTGTTTACCAAAAATCCTTTTGAGCTTCTCAGACACCCCCCCCCCCCCATGTAAGGAATGACCAGGTTCTTCCATCGGCTCTGGGTCTCACACTGTTCCATTGTCCTCTTGGGTCGGGACATTGCCTTGTTAAAGGCCCATTTTGGATATCCATAGGCCTTAAGGGCTGTCGTCAGATGTTCATCTTCCTTCTTCTTGGCTTCTGTGGTGGTGGGGATGTTTCTTTCTTGGTGGTTTACCGTCCTGGTAACCCCTAGTTTGTGTTGCAATGGGTGATGAGAGTCAACTTGCAGGTATTGATCAGTGTGTGGGGGGTTTCTGTAGATTTCTATTCCTAAACTGCCGTTAGTTCCTATGATGACTGCACAGTCCAGGAAAGCCAGCCAGTTGTCTTTGGTATCTTCCCTGGTGAACTTAATATTTGGGTCCACCGTGTTTATGTGGTCTGTGAAGGCCTGTACTTCCTGAATCTTGATCTTCACCCACTTCACCCACTGATCAATACAGGTGACTAGGACAAACAGGACCTGAAAGCTATTGTTCTGTTTTTAGGGTCTCAATATGTATTTTGCATTTTAAAGCAAGTTGTGGTTTCATTTCATGAGCGTTTTTACACTGAAAGGCGGACTGTATATTTACAAAATAAAGAAACAGAAAGATCTAGGATAATAATGAGCTTGATCTGCCCTGCTTAATGTGTAACAAATCAAACTCAACCCTGCCACATGCAGGCAGAAGAAAAAAGATGCATGCTCTTTTCATTGTTATATTACCTCTTTGCACTAATATCCTGCATTGTTGTTTTACTTGATTTTGTGTGTGTGTGTGTGTGTGTGTGTGTGTGTGTGTGTGATGGAGCTGTTCATTGCCACAGCAGAGTAGGGACACAGATGTAAATAGATAAATGAATAATAATTTGCTGCAATCAAGTCAATTCTGACTTATGGCAACGCTTTCCAGGCTTTTCTAGGTGTAGATTACTCAGAAGTGGTTTACCATTCCCTTCTTCTGGGGACACCCTGGGATTGTGCAGCTTGCCAAAAGCTACACAGGCTGGCACTTCTGAGATGCACAGTGGAGAATTGAATTCCCAACCTCTGGCTCCAGTAATATATTACTGAGCAACCCATGAGTTGTCATACATGACCATTGGGCTGCATCTAGTGTTGGCCACGGGTTCTGCATCCCAGAACTCAGTGTGCTACTTTCATGAATAAGAATCTCTGTTAAGCACATGGTTCCTAGAGATGTGCTTTTTATATAAAGAAATCTAGGATACTTGATTTCAAGTATTTGCTGTAAGATCATTCTAATTTGTTGAGATCAATAACCAGGATGCTTAAAAAACAGAAAGCAGCACCTGACAGCCTACGCAGTAATTTTGGAATCCTCAAACAAGCTGTGCTCACTGGGTAGTCCCTGATGCAAACAGCATGCCTGTCCACCATACCTACCTGCAAAGAAGTGTGTGCTAGTGCACGAGCTGCAGCCAGGATTAATGGGCCATTGATGGCACTGGCAGGATGGTAGAGAATGTTAGCATATAGGAGGTTTGTGTGATGTGTGATGTGCAAGCAAAGGCTCCATCGATTTCATTTGCATTGGCGGTACAGTTTTGTTTACATGGCACAGACCCACTACGCTGATGTAATCTGTCTTTTCTGGAAGGAGGCTGGCAATGACTTCACTGCTCTATGTGCAAGAGCCAAAGTGTTTGCTTCTTATTCAGCCACAAGGCAAGGCGAAAGCTCTGAAAAGAGAGGAGGCTATCTGACGGGCCCGTTCCTTTTCATACCTGTCTTAAAAACCACAAAACCCAGCAATTGAAAAACAAACAAACCAACCAACCCAAACACCTTATCCTTTTAAACACAGAGGGTTTTTTTAAAAAAACTTAGCACAATGTGAATGTCAAAATCTTTCAAATTGCATCTCCTAGAATCACCCAGACAACACAGCCAGGCCCATTTTCAGGTGAGATCAGCCCCCATCTTAGGGAGAGATGTTTTTTTTGGGGGGGGGGGGGGAATGGAGAATGCAGAGTTCTTAGAGCTGCACAGAAACATTGTCCCCTGAATTAGTACTTAAATGAACACCAGGTTTTTCCCTCTTATTTTAAAATTTTATATCCACAAATGACACATAAAATAAATGAAAAAGTAAGCATTCAATACTAAGACAAGGCAAATAAAAAGAACAGGCAGGTAAAATATTATGATAAAAATCCTGTCATTAAATAATGCACACATGAGGATAACCATAGAAGCAGTTTTCACATTTTGCAAGCCATCTGTCACATGCCTAAACCCAGAACTTAAAAAAATTTTCAACAACAAACAAAATCAACAAAACATAACTGTTACAGGTATGTTAAACAAAAACTGAGTGTGTAACCAAGAGCACAAACCAGGCGTGTCTGAGCATGCAATGGACAGTCAGGAAGACTGTATGTTGTTGCCATGATTTCTGGCTTATGCTGCACAATACCAACAGGAACCTGGCCTGTAGCAGGAGAGACAGTGGAAAACTTCTCAATTTAGCAGGTCTTTCCAAAGATTTACATACACAAATTATCCTGCCTTTAAGATTTCAGTGTGAGCTTTCATCGATTACACTCCACTTTCTCAGACACATGGAATATGAAATTTAGGCCATAAGTTTACATTAAAAAAGTACATGGTTGTAGGAATGAGGGCCAAGTGTGATGATGGTTTTGTTGACCAATCTTCAACACAACCAATTCATTCTTGAAAGTAAAAAATCATTGCACCAACCTTCAAAGACAGCAACCTACCTAATCTTTGCTTACAGACAATTCACATAAATGAATTATTCTCCCTATATTGATGCAATGAGCACTTCCAAAAGTCGTTCATTACCTGTGTTAATAAATCTATTGCCGTCTCAAAAGTTACTTACTCAGGATCTGTATCTCATTTCACTCTGTCCCTACCCCCATGACATCTACATTATATATATATATATATATATATAAACCTGTGGCCTAAATATTATACTCTACCTATCTGAGGACTTAAATTGTAATCTCACACTGAAATAAATCCAATAGTCATAAAGGTATTGCAGTACTTCTGTTTTGTTTTGCTATATGTGCTTTTCCATAAGGACAGTCTGCCACATCTTCAGATTCTGTTGTGGGCTTTGATCTCCTTCCAATCGGAGGCTATAGCTAAATGAATTGCTAAGCACAGAGAGGTGGTTCAGTTTGTATATGGTGCATTGGAGTTATATCCTGTGAAATCCAGCAGCAGACTCAGTGCAGATGACAATGAATGTGTGTGTGTCCCCCCGCCCCCAAGTTTTGGTTTGTAAAAGTTATTTAAAGACCAATGACCAGAAATACTGGACTGCAGATAGAACCACTATGTGGATATGTGGACATAGGATCCTTGGTTAGTACAACCTCTCTGACAATGGGTGCTCGTCAAAATGTCTACATAACGGACATACTGGGTGTTAGATACCAGCGATGAAGCAGTGTAAGGCAGAGTTCCCTGGTTCTTGCTGAACAGAAAGGACATTGGGGTACTGGATGCAGGTGTATTGCTCAACAGCTAAAAGAATTTTTTCATATCTCCCAAATGATCACCTCCCCCATCATCTGGAAAGCCAGACATATAGTAGTTCCCAATGAAGCTTTTATCACACCTTTGCCTTGCCTCAAGTTGCTGAATCTGATGGGGGCTTCACATGACATTATTCTTTACTTGTAACCCTCCCCCCACTTATCTTGATTAAACAGAAAAAGACAAAACATCTGTACACCTTCCAGCTGCTAGCATGAGAAGCCCTAACACCCATAATCTCCCCCCTCATCTCTTATGGGAGGAGTAAACATTACCCAAATCCAGGCACTAGAGCTGGGGGCATCCCATCCCAAAATTTCAGGAAAGAGCAAGGGGTTTATCCTTTCATGGAGAAGAGTTGGGAGCCCTGCTGCCCTGGTTTCTGCATACCCACTCTTTTATAGCAGTCTGAATAGTTGGATAGTTATTTGCTTGGGTGAGAAGGGCTCATCCTTAGTGGAATGAAGAGTCCTGCAGAGACTGAAATAGTCCAGTAGAAACTCTAGCTCAAGTCACCAGCTCCCCCGCCCCAAACCAAGCCAGTGTCATAGCCTGGATAGGAAAGACTTATTAAGAGAAGGAAGGGAGGAAGGATACATTTATTTCAAAACAACCTGCAAAATGTTCTACAAAACAATATAGTTCACCTTTCTTTCCCATTCTTGTTTCTACCCATGAATTCCCCAGTGAAGTCAAAGAGATCAATGGGATCTCTTTGATCCATCTGTTTTCTTATTCTTTGCTCTGGAGCTGTAAAGAGACAGGTGTGATATCTAGGTTGCCACCCAGCACCCCCAAGTTTGCCAAATTATATCTGTCTATCATGCCTCGGGAGGAGAAGCCATTTCAGTTCATTGGCTATTCCTGCATTGCATGGTTTCAAGGATACAGGGTATGCCTAAAAGCCACACTCTTGAGTGAGGTACTGCATTTTACTTCTCTTTCTCCCATATCCACAAACAAAACAGTTAGATAGCAATAGATTCCCAGAGGATGGTCTAGAGATCAAAAGCAGAGTGATCAGAAGGTCAGATGATACTGAAGCCCACAGTAAATTACTGGGGCCAAATACACTCCACAGTCTGCAGACTCCCCTCACCCAGTTGAGGAGAGCTTTCAGAGACTATTCTTCTAAGTCTACAGTAAAATAATTAATCTTCAAATAATGATGATGCAAACTGCAGTAGTTTGCATGAGCTTTATCCTTGTATAGAAAACAAATCAGTCAGTTCTGTTTTGCCTACAATCACTATACTTAACAAGCAGCAAAGGCAACAGACACCCCAGGAAATCATCAATGTGGTATAGAGAAGATTTCTGACTTTGAGCAAAACAAGCATAGCACCGTCATGACAATGGGAAAAGGCTGGACTCAAGATGTTCTGATTTGGTGTTTGTTGTTGATGAAGCTTTGGACTGGGGCTGTTAGGTCACCTTGCTGAAAACAATATGAACATAGATAAATGCATCTTGGAAACAGTACAGAAAGTGCAGCACAGGCTCCATCCTGGAGGAGCGCAGACAAATGAGTAATGGGCATCTTTGTGTAATGGCACCACCAGCCAGCTATGAGTCACTGAAGAAGCAAATCTATGTTGGAGCCACAACATAGCTGTTCTTAATCACAGGCTGTTTCCAACTGATGCCTTGCAGAGCTCAGGCACGCTGAAGGTGTGGGAAGCAGGAGAGCTGTTTCTAAAATAATATCACACTTTTTTCCCTTTATGACCATCCCTTCTCCTACTTTCTTCTAATCATTTGTCTGCCACTTTGATCTTTCCACAACTTTAATCATTCCATGTTCCTTTCCCATGGCTTCATTACTATCCTGTCTTCTGGAGGATTATTGCTTCCTCTGAATGGTTAATGTCAATAATGAGTGTGCTGTTTGTGGCACATTCACAGTTGCCATCCAAATGTCTGCATTAGAGATGGGGGTATTCGTATTTGTATACGAATATGAATACCCCCGCACAGCTGGATGTAATGAGGGCCCAGCCCCCTGGGGCCGGACCATCCACTCAAGCATCCGCTGCTGCCGCTGGCTCCGTTCTCCCTTCCAATTGTTCCGGAGCTCATGGTTGACTATCTACTCCTGGCAGAAGGAGGGAAGACAAGTCTCCCTGCCAGGCTAATGAGTGGATAACCGACTGCGAGCTCCGGAGTGATTGGAAGGGAGAGCAGAGCCGCCAGCGGCAATGGACACATGAGTGGAAAGTCCGGCCCCAGGGGGGCGGACCCTTGTTACGTCCAGCTGTGTGGGGGTATTCGTATTCATATATGAATACCCCCATCTCTAGTCTGCATCATGCTTGTTTGGATGGGGTAGGAGATATCAGTGTGCATGTCATGTATCTGCTAGAGAGACACTCTTTGGAGGAGGATTCAGAGCTTCCAAGATCAGCCAATCTAGAGAATTAGACTGCCTCTGAAGATCCTGGATTCTGACAATGAATGCAAGAGACCCCTCCTGAAGGGACAGGAGACCAGATCTGAAGTTAGAAGATGACATCTTCCCCTCAAGGGAGTGGTGGGGAATGGTGTCTTCACCCACAAGGAAGGGTGAAGACAACCTGGCAAAGTTGAAGGGGAAGCCTCATCAGGAAGGTCCTTAGGCTGGCCTATATTGAGCCCTACATTGAGTTCAGGCATGAAAGCTGCAGTTGCAAACTGGATAGATTGTTTGAAACATTGTCTATCTTTGCCTGCACTTTGCAATCAAAACATATGATTATTATAACTCTTGTTGTGATTACTCTTCTGTTTATGACCTTGGGCAATGCATCTTTTTGCAGTGGGATTCTTCTTCTCTTTTTATCATTCTGCTCTGCTTGCTTATTGAAACGGGACCATTTTGACCTTGGCTCTAGAGCTGGCATGTCTCTAACTAAGACTTGGCTTTGGCTCCTGCTGTATCTTGGACTGTGCCTTTGTATTTTGTTGTCTAATCTATTTTGATCTTGGATAAGACTGACTATGCCAATGGGTTTCACCTGATCAGAAACAGGATCGTTTCTTATTTCCACAAAATACTTCCTTGTCCACACCTTTGGGATCTCCACAAGAAAACTTCTTTTGTTTCCAAATCATTGTCTAATTGCCTCTTTGCGTTCATATGTCAAGGGAGATTGCATTTAATCTCCCATATTAATTGCTGGATTCCATTCCATATTGCATGTCAGTGTTCACAGTGCATGGAAAATTGAATGGTGATTTTAGGTCACATGAGCTGCTTCGGGGTATAGTGTTTTCATACTTCAGGCAAATGCTTATGCTCATCAGCAGTAGCCACCTTTATAAGAGATGAGGCAAAATATGCAGTCCCTGTTCTGCCCATATGTTTTGTAAGCAAGGAAGTTACTTTGGTTGTTTAAGTCAATGAATGAAGTCATAGCAAAGACTGCTGCATCCTCCCTTTGGAGAAAAAACATCCTAGCCCATTTTCAAGAACTGTTTTTCTCTTCCAGTTAGGAAGTGTCTGCTGTCCCAGGTTTTTTAAATCAAAATTTAAAGTTCCTGTGAATAGCCAGTACAGTCATGTGTCTGCCCGCCCCTCAAATGGTGGCAGCAAAACCAAGAATTCATAATTTTTCCCAAGTGTTTTAAATGGCATTTCCCCCCTCCTAAAATGGTTAATGTTTTGAAAATTGACCTTCCAATTAATGCAGTTAAAACCCATCATTATCATACCAATACAGTAGAAGGTAGGACTGTAGCTGAGGAACTGTGGCTTATATCAATCCTGCAAAGCAGCCCAGTAATACTATGTCTATCTTTTTGAGTGATTGTTGGACTGGTGTCTGGTGATCTTGCAGTGTAATCCCGTGTTGTTATTCCATTTCCAGGTATGCTCATTCTTTAAAAGGGAAATCTGCAGGGTGGTGCTATCAAGTTAATTGTAGCAACAGTGCAATTTATAAAGAGGTAGAGGTGTGGCTGCTATACATATAAATGTGTGTGTAGCTTGAGGAAAGTTTGCATCCTCTTCGCATTGTATTTTAAGATCCTGACCTTGCAAACTTTAAATGCTTCAACATGAAGCCGGCTCCTCCTTCCCCTGTTGCAATTTGTAGCTTCCTCTTTGATTAAAAAAAATGTAATGATTTTAAAAGCTTGCACATTTTTGACTGCTGCGTTGGCTTAATAAAAGGATTGCCCTTAGATGGATTCGTATGGTATACACACATATGTATTGTTATGTTCCATTAAGTCGCATCTGACTTATGGTGGTTCTACTAGGGCTTTCAAGGTATATGAGATACATAAGGAGTGGTTTTACCAGTGCAACACACACACCTTGTGAATTTCCATGGCCAAGATGTAATGCTTGATGATGCTGACAAGTCGCTTGCACACTACAAATCCACTACCTCTCTAATAGATCCTTGCCTGTCCTGACTATTAAAATCTGCCAACAATGTTACAGTTGAATAAGTCAATCAAATTATTGATTCGTCATTTCTGGAAGGGCATATGCCTTCCTGCTTGAAAGAATCTATTGTGTGACCCATTCTTAAGAAAGCCAACTTAGCATCAGAAAATAATTACAGACTCGTCACTAGCACCCCATTTCTGAGCAAGGTGATTGAGAGGCTAGTGGCAGACCGGCTGCAGATGTTCTTGGAGGACACTGATGCTCTGGATCCATTTCAACCAGGGTTCAGAACACCTCATGGGACTGAGACAGCACTGGTTGCAACCCATGATAACCTCTTAAGTACTTTGCTGATAGTTCTTGATTTCTCAGTGACATTTGATACTGTTGACTACAGTATCCTTTTATTGGAGGGCTTGCACTTCACTGGCTAAGGCCTTTCCTCCATGGTCATACCCAGATGGTTCAGTTTAGTGATGTGCTTTCAACCCCTTGAGTTCTTCAATATGGGGTCCCATAGGGATAGATTATATCACCAATGCTCTTCAACATATACATGAAGCTGTTGGGTGAACTCCAGAGATTTGGAGTTTGCTGCCATCAGTATGCTGATGACACACAGCTCTATCTCTCCTTTTTTCATCTGCAGTGGATGCTGTCCAGACTAGAGATGGGATATTCGTATTTGTCATGCAGGGGAGAAGAATACGAATATTGCCACCATAGATGGCTGGGCCGATTGGACCTGCCCCCCCGGAACCAGGCCGTCCACTTAATGCTTGTGGTGCAGTGCCCACAGCCATCATTGTTCATGCCGTGCCAATCGTGGAAGTAGCCCAGCCAGGGCTTCCCCGCCTCCCTGTGCTGCTGACCATTCAGCAGCTGAGTGGGGAGACTCATCATCCTGCCTCCACGCTAGATTGGTCAGCAGTGTGATTGGCGTGATGCAAACAGCAATGGCTGCACATGTTGTGCCACAAGTGGTAAGTGGAGAGCCTGGTTTTGGGAGGAGGTTCCAATCGGCCTGGCCACCTGTGGTGGTGATATTTGTATTCGTCTCCCCTGGGAGATGAATATAAACATCCCATCTCAATTCCAGACCCTTGAGTGCTGTCTGGCTTCAATAATGGACGGGACAAGGGAGAACAGGTATATTATTTATTTCTTTATTGAAAATATTTTTACTCCACTTTCAACCAATTGAAGGTTGAAAATGAATCCTAGCAAGATGTAAACTTTGCTGTTGGGAGGTTCTCGTGACCAGTTAGGGGGGCACTTACCTGGCTTGGAAAGGGTTACATCCCCCTAAAAGACCATGTTCATAATTTAGGAGTGCTTTTTGACTTGGCATTCTCTTTTTAATATCAAATATTTGCTGTGGCTAGATTGGCCTTTTACCAACTTTAGCAGATCACCTAGCTGTGCCCCTTCCTGGATTTGTTGTTTAGTTGTTAAGTCGTGTCCGACTCTTCGTGACCCCATGGACCAGAGCACGCCAGGCCCTCCTGTCTTCCACTGCCTCCCAGAGTTGGGTCAAATTCATGTTGGTAGCTTCAGTGATACTGTCCAACCATCTCGTCCTCTGTCGTCCCCTTCTCCTCTTGCCTTCACACTTTCCCAACATCAGGGTCTTTTCCAGGGAGTCTTCTCTTCTCATGAGATGGCCAAAATATTGGAGCCTCAGCTTCAGGATCTGTCCTTCCAGTGAGCACTCAGGGTTGATTTCTTTCAAAATTGATAGGTTTGTTCTCTTTGCAGTCCAGGGGACTCTCAAGAGTCTCCTCCAACACCACAATTCAAAAGCATCAATTCTTCGGCGGTCAGCCTTCTTTATGGTCCAGCTCTCACTTCCATACATCGCTACAGGAAAAACCATAGCTTTGACTATGCGGACCTTTGTTGGCAAGGTGATGTCTCTGCTTTTTAAGATGCTGTCTAGGTTTGTCATCGCTTTCCTCCCAAGAAGCAGGCGTCTTTTAATTTTGTGGCTGCTGTCACCATCTGCAGTGATCATGGAGCCCAAGAAAGTAAAATCTGTCACTGCCTCCATATCTTCCCCTTCTATTTGCCAGGAGGTGATGGGACCCCTTCCTGGATATGTAATCCCTAATGACTCTGGTTCATGCATTAGTAGTCTCAAGAATCAACTGCTGTAATGCTCTCTATGTGGAGCTACTGTTGAAGATGATATGGAAGCGTCAGAAGGTCTCTCCCAAAGAACCAATACCTGTGTCACACGTTCCTCCCAGGCCTGACTTCTTAGAGGGGTCACACCATGAGAGGCCAGAAACATATCAATTAGGAACCAGGCCTTCTTGGTGGTAGCCCTGTCTCTTTGGAATTCTCTTCAACCTGACATGCCCCATCCCTCCCTATTTTCAGAAAATGCGTGAAAACAGAACTTTATAAAGAGGACTTTATGAACTTCTTGCCCCTGAGTTCGATATTCTTTATTTTCTTCTTCAGAGCTTAATTTCTCATCACCAGTTGATTTTGTTGATTCTGGTACATCTTTAGTAATATGTTATTTTTCCAATGTGTTTGTCATATTATTTTGTTCTATTTTGTTGTATTATGTTGATGTTTGGGGGTGAGAGTATTTGTTGTGACTCAATCCTCTTTGTATACCACCCAAAGTAGTGAATTTTCACTATTGGGCAGTTAAATAAATAAATAAATAATTTTTTGAACCGAGGTCTCCTGAGTCCTAGTCTAACCATTATACTACACTGGTTCTCACATATATACATGTACATATATTTCAGTGCCCCAAACAGCTACATTTGCTTTCTGTTGAGAATTCATTGTATAGTTGAACCTCAGTATTCACTGGATCAGTATCCACTGATTCGCTTATCTACAGTCACCTGCAATCAATGAAACCAGATTACCAGGGTTTCTCAGATATCATGTCTAATGGTGTGGTGCGCTTGTTGTCCAAGCTTAGAAATCTAATAGAAATTGTAGCTGTCTTCTGTGACATCATCAGATTTTTTTCAGACACAGAATGGGAAGTGCCAAAAGAACATTTGTGAAGTCCAGAAGTATGACAAACCTACTTTTACATTAGTTGACCTACAAAGTCTTTGATGGCAAGGGGAAATGTAAAGTGAACTATCTAGGCTTGGCTGGAACCTACAACTCTGATCCAAAGTATCCATTTCTCCTTCCCTTGCCAAAGATACAGGTGTAGAAATCTGGCAGCAGTATCACAAACGCTCAGCCCTATTCACATTTACTTGGATGGAAAGTACACCCTTGTGACTTCAGCTCCTAAGTATGCAATCCCAAAGTGATGCTTTAAAGTTGTGACTGGGAGTCGGTTTTCTGCTGGGCTTAATTCTAAACAGCTCCAAATACTGACATATAAAACTGAGACGCTATGGCTGAGGCCACATAAACATGAATCATATTAGGTTCTTCCGTAGGAATTATTTAGAAAAATGTTTCTTACTTCTGTTCAGATCTGCTGTTGAGAAGAAGACAACACTTGGGAGGCAAGGTAAGTCTTCTTGCCTTGCACTCCTATAGGAGAAGCAGCCGCATTTCTGTGGAGTCAATAGACACAGCTTAGAAAGCAAGGTGGCACAGTAGTCTGCATTATCTGCATTAATAGTACAAGGCCACAGGCTGAAAGGAGGACTATATTTCCAACCTTTCCTCACTTTAGGTCTTTGCTATACCCTCTTGAACATGCTGAGCTCATCAGATTTCAGAAGCTAAGCAAGGTCCAAGCTGATTAGTATATGGGTGGGAGATCACTGGGGAAGCCAAATGCTATGCTGGGGAAAGGGCCATAGCATTAAAACTTCTTATGCTCCTGGACCACATGATCCTGTAAGAAATGTGGAAGTACCAGGTAATCAATTGGACTGTCTATGACTGGCCTGACAAACCCTCCCTATGAGAAAAGGAAGTGTGAAGGTGGTACCTTAGAAAGGTTTTCTGTGCAGAGATTCGAAAGGACAACCTCCTTCACTGGAGCCACTGTGGCACCTCAGCCTGCTGCCCTCCATGGGTGGTCACAGCATGGTTGGGACGAAGCCATGTTGGATTTAATATTGGCAGGCTCTCATGGAGGCACAGGCTAAATAAATAGACAGCAGCCTGTTTCAATAGCTTCTATATTTAGCTCAAGAACATTTATTTATAGGTCTGGCAGCCATTCTGAGTCAATGAAAGCCTGAGTGCTGGAAAAAGGATGCTCATATGCAATAAGTGCTGCTTCCATGGCCATGACAGGACGTATTCTTTCATTTATTTATGGAGAAATATCTCCCCTTGTCTTGAGGGCTCAGGGTAGGTTCATTTGTCAGTGTCCTAAAGACACATAAGGAGGAGCTAGCTATTAAATGTTTTTACTGGCGTTCTGCAACAAGAAAGAATTGATTCTCACTGGAGTTTTGCTTACAAGCTGGTAGTGTGCTCTGAAGATCAAATGATTTTCATTAGAACTTCAAAGCCGCCTGAGTGACTCCTTGACTAGGTTAAGAGAGTAATAACTGATGTCACTGCTCCAAGGGATTTCTCTGGTTCAGAATGCCAACCACACCTTTGGCTCTCCAGATGCTGAGAAACTCCTCCTCCTATGATCACACACCATTTTCCAGCGTGGATGGGGCAAACAGAAATTGTACTGTGACAACATCTGGAGTGCCATAGGTTCCTTATCTCTGCTCTAGTGCAGAGTAGAAAACTAAATCCACACACAATATGGCAGACACCAGAGAAGTTCTGCTGCTCCCTGCATGAATGTTCACCTACGTCATGAATCTCCTGGTACTGTGCCTCCTTTTTCACCTTGAGCTCTCCAGCATCGAACTCCACCTTAGCCATTTGGTACTACCATGACTTTTCCCATTGTTCTATTAGTTTATACTAATTATTGCTGTTAGCCATTTGGGGAATGATGTGTAAAAACATCTATCTATCTATCTATCTATCTATCTATCTATCTATCTATCTATCTATCTATCTATCTATCTATCTATCTATCTATCTATCTATCTATCTATCTATCTATCTATCTATCTATCTATCTATCTGAGGCCATTATGTTTGGTCCATAATAGATACTGGCCGATTCACCAAATCCCCCTAGCTGCATGCATTGATTTTTGTTTTCTAGATTGGTGGGATATTTAAAATGTGTGACAATGGCTGAAATCCTGTTTGTAGTGTAAACAAAGTGTTCCTGCTGTAATTCTTAGGGCATGCATGCATGTGGGCTGGGTGTCTCCCCATCTGAGAATTGTGGTGGGGATACTTTGTTTACCAGGGATGAATGGATGGTACGTTAAGACTTGGTTTAAGCTATGAATAGTATTTCAGCCAACTGTTTCTGCTTCTTAGTAAATGGAGAAATTGTGTCCGTCTGTGTGTGGGGCGGGGGGGGTGGGGTTAAGTAGCTCTTTGCTTTTATGACAACTCATTTCCATTTACTAGTGCCACTAACACAATGCGTAGTACTTATATGTGTTCACAGAAATCATAGAATCACAGAAAAGTGAAGTTGGAAGGGGCCTACAAGGTCATCAGGTCCAACCCCCTGCTCAATGCAGGAATACAATCAAAGCATATCTGCCAGGTGATTATCTAAGTTTTTCTTGAATGCCTCCAGTGTTGGAGCACTCACCAACTTCTGAGGTAACTGGTTCCATTGTTGTACTGCTCTAACAGTTAGGAAGTTTTTCCTGATATTCAACTGAAATCTGGCTTCCTTGAACTTGAGCCCATTGTTGCATGTCCTGCACTCTGGGATGATCAAGAACAGATCCTGCCCCTCCTCTGTATGACAGCCTTTCAAGTATTTGAAAAGTGCTATCGTATCACGCCTCAGTCTTCTTTTCTCAAGGCTAAACATGCCTAATTCTTTCAGCCTTTCCTCATAAGGCTTGGTTTCCAGCCCCGTTGCATGTCTCCTTGCTACAAGATTGTTGCAATACCTAGCTGTCCATGTAGAAATTTGCCAAGATGTGGTAGAACTGCCTTTCAATAATTATGGGGTGTGTGTGGAATCTTTGCTCAGTAAGCACCTGCTAGAAAGAATGTATGGGTGCAGTTACATGTATTGGATTTAGCATGCTTGGAATCTATTTTAAAATATATGTTTACATGACATGCAGCTAAGCACACTTTTTTTTGGCCATGGAATGTGTTTTGGTTGTTGTTGTTCACAAAATAAGTTTTCACTAGGAGCTTGTTTATTTTAAGTCTATTATGAACACAATTTACTTTCAATTGCCTGTGTTGGAGTAAATTATGTCTGTGGGGCTTGGATCCCAGGATCATGAGTTTCTGGACTTGCAGTCTGATCTATTACTTTTTTTTCCTATTGGTAAGACTAATCTAGCACCATCCAAGCTTGAAAAAGTAAAAAACATGATGAAGGACCGAAAAATCACTTTAACCCCTTCTGGCCTGCCTGCTCTTTCTCTCTTCCTCCAGGAAACTGGAGTGGCTGGGGCAGCTGACTTCTGGCTGAGGAAGATGGGAGAAGAAGGGGGTGGTGCAAAGGTAAGCTTACAGTCTAATCTGTTTTTTTTTATTGTAACACTGACCTAGCACTATCCCAGTTGGAAGAAAATAAAAACAATTAAAACAATTATTAAAAATCACACCACATCAGAAGAACATGGCTTTTGTTCCTGCCATCCATGTCACCTCAAGGGGGGGGGGGGCTGGTTTTGCAGTGGTGGTGAGTGGCTGTGAGCGGTAGCCACACAAGGACAGGAGGGTGCAGGACAAGGTGCCTTCAGCCCTTGAACTACCAGCTCTGCCATCTTGCTTGTTTATGTTTAATGGTTATGTTTTAATTTTACATTAATTGTTTTTATGTTGCTTTTTAAGTTAATTCACTGATATGTTTATTTGATTTTTATATTGTGGCTATGCTTTGTGGCTATTATTTATTCTGTTATGGTGGTTTATTTTGTTTTGAACTGCTTAGAGTGGCCTTACTAGCCAGATGGGCAGTATAAATTAATTAAATACCTACCTACCTACCTCAAATGTGGTTCCAGGATGATGTGCCAACAACCAGTGTCCCCTGTAGCTCGTACAGCAGTGCGGAGTTTTGTTTTTTATTTTTTTGCTACAGAATTTCATTCTGGGAATGCATGGCCTCTGGAGGGTGAAACACAAGAAGCTGGAACCCCCACAGTACAAATTTTAAAATGATTTTTAAAAGCCTGTGTAGCCCCCTGAACTGATATACCACACATCCTACACCCAGATGAAAAGTTGTCCCAAGAGGATGCACATACCAACCCAAAAACCACATGACTACCATGCACCTTAAAACTGATTTCAAAAACCCTGATCCAGCTCCCAATTTATTTCCATAGTGTAACCTTGCCCTGAGTTTGGCAAACCAAGAGTTCTTGCAGCCTTGCTAGGCCTTGAATCATGTGGAACTTCATGGATCATGGGCAGAAAGTATATGAAACCTACTAGGTTTCCATTCCCCAAAATGTGCTAGTTTGTCTATTCCTGGCCTCTATCATATTTGCACACTTTAATCCAGAGTTCCATTCCTTTGCCTAAGTTATTTTAAAATTCCAAGTAATACTTTAAAATGCATTCAACTGTGTGCCTTCTCATGTTTAAACTCATGCACAAATGCTTCAGACAGGAGCAAATTGTGCTGCAACATTCATAGAACTAGTAAATTTTCTTTCCAAATACACACATCAAGATATATATCGATAATTTAAGCTGCAGAGAACTGTGTGGCAACATTCACAAAAATGAAAAATCTTGTTGATAGCAAGATTTACATCTGTGCTTTCGTCTGAAAGGAGCACATCATGTCCTCTGGGACAGGAACCTGCCCTGTTGACGTTTGTCAGAAAGGTCTATTCCCATCCCAAGACTGCTTACCTGAGCAGGGCTGGTCCTATCATTAGGCTGAGTGAGTCTATTCTCACTGTTGGTTTTCCGCTTCATTTTGCCATCACTGCCACCTCCCTCTCACTGCTGCCTGGCTTGCTCTCCATGCTCTGGCAGTGACAACTCCTTAGTTTCTTCATTGGAGTTGCCTGACAGATGGTCAGCCTACCACCCTTGTGCATAAGCACCAGCCACTCAAAGCAGCCCAAGTGTTTTAAGTACAGCTGTCCTCTGCTTTAAAACAAGTGGGCCCTTTTTTGCTGCTGGTTCTTCTCCAAAGAGGGCTGGAGACCAGGGACAATGATGGGGAGCTGCAGCCAACAGTGAAGGAACGGAAAAGAAGGGAAGTGAGGGGGCAGCATCTGATGAGAGCTGCACAGCTGAAGGCAGTGCTTCTCCTGCCTCTAGTGAAGGGAGGCTGTGGGCTGCTGCTGTTCCCGAGAGAAGATGGGCTTTACTTTTGGGGCTATTAAAAGACAATTTTAGCGTTCCTAGGCATGGCACTCATTGCTGTGGTTTGCTGCTGCCCTGCAGATGGGATCATCTGATGCCTTCTTCCTCTCAGTCTCCTTTTTTTCAATCTCCCATGGCCCATTAAAGAATGAAGACACCGGCTGTTAAAACATCTATTAGGAATTTATTACAACACATTGTTCCCAAATACAAAAGAAAGGAAAAGAAAGAGAGGGTAAAAAAGCACTGCTGTTTACAGCCTCCAGTAATAAATAAATAAAGTCAAAGCAGGGCCTGAGTGTACCACTCAGTCCTGCCAGGCAACATCCAATGTCAGCATTCCTTGAGCAGGCAGAAGGGGATGCGTTTTGGTTACCATGACTCATGAGAACAGGAAGGGAACAAGCTTACAAACGGGATGCAAGGCATCTATCCACCACCCACCCCTCCCTAACCTGTACCCCACCCTGGACAGTACTTAGAATTCATTCCCAGAACACACAGAATTTTATATCAAATCCCTATTTATTCTGTAGGCAACTCTTGTAAATGAACTGCCCAGCCTCAGAGCATCATGTTCACCTCTTGTGTGCAAGGACTGTCACAGACTCAGACCTTCCATTGTGCACTTGTATCAGGGGCATAGCAATATCATCCTCCAATTACTCTTTGCCCATGAATGTCTGCAAGACAGGAGAACACTTGGGAGTAAAAACGTGGATCTGTAGACAAAAGACCAAAGCTGATTCTACGGATGCCTCCTGAGAAAACAGATTAAAATGCCTTTGCTCCATACCTCCCCAAAGTGTTCTGAGCAACAATAAATAAACACAACATACTGCAATGGAAATACCTCATTCTGCAGCTCCTCCCCCAGATTTTTTTTTTTTAAATTGCAACACAAAGTCAGTTTGATGGCTGTTCTAAACTGATTCCTACAGAGGTTTAGAAGGAAAGTACTGTGGCAGGAAGGTGATTTATAGGAAGGAACCAGGCAAACATTTTTCGTTCACAGACATTTTCAGTAACGCTGACCTTCTCTTCCAGTGCTATGAAGGGAAACCACATTTGTTTTCACTGTTACCAATGTAGCAAAGTTAAGATACTAGTCGCCAGAAAATACACGTGGATGACTCCTCCTCTCAGTTTTGACCACCCCACATTCCAAGGTAACTTTGGAATTCTGGATGGAAATGTGGAGAACTTTCCTTTGTAGCAACAGGCCTCGGTTTCTTTAGTACTTCAGAAACGCTTTACAGCCAGCCAGATTAATCTACAACCTGGAATTTCACAGAAGATAACTTGGACGTTTTAGTTTTATGGGGGACTGTGATCCTTATCAGGTTTATCTAGATTTATTGAAATCAATAAGACTTCACAATTAATTCACCTTGGACCCCCTTTGTCCATTGAACATTTCTGATCATTATCAAGGCAGAGGAAAAAGCAGGATGAGACCTTTTTTGCATTAGAAACCAAGTGAAGGGAGGACTGGATTTCCTGTGTGAAAGCTAAATCAAGGACCAGGATCTAAGTCTCTTCCAGTCCGTTTAGACTAACATAATCCCAACACAAATCTAGAAGTGGCTGAAATTCCAAGATTATAGTGGAAAATCAAAACTTCTTAAGACACAAACCGTTATGAAACTAGAATTGCAAGAGTTCCTTGCGGGGAAAATCATTGCACTGAAACCAGTTTGGGGATTACACATCTTCTAGGACATCATTTCCCAACCTTTGGTCCCTAGATGCAGTTGGCCTACAACTCCCAGAGTCTCTTACCACTGACCAGGCTAGTTGGGGTTTATGGAAGTCAAAATCTAACAATATCTGGGGACTCATGAAAAATGCTTGATAATGAAAGAAATGTCAAATATATAATTTCTGTATCACCTAAAGTACTACTTCAATTTTAGAACTTACTCCTCACTGACCTCACTAGATTTGAGAAGGCATTTGTTTATGGCAGAACTCTGAAGGGCTCACCCCTCTCCTGTTCCCACAAGAAGTGGGTCTTCTTCACCTTCTCTTGATCACAATATCCCATGACCAACATGCCACAGTATTGTCCAGACTTAACCTATGATTAGAGCCATGGAAGGCAAAAGGGCAGACGGAGCTGGGAAAGGCCTGCGTCTATTCACATCAAGGAAACAAAGGTCAACATCCATAGAAGCAAAATGACATAATAATATAATAATAAATACTTAAATCTATAATTCATACATTGCAATTACAACATTGATAGCTTATTATCATTAGCATTAGGATCAGGAGGAAGGCAGGAAAGATCTTCTTTTAAGGGGTTGGTGTCCAGCAGAGACAGAATACATGCACATGGGTTACAGGAAGAAACAAAGGGAAAATAAGTAATAAATAAAACCCAAGCACACACATGAGACAAGTGGGCAGCGAAGAAACACTGCACAAATTGAAAACAGAAACAAAAGGTTGGGTTTTTTTGTTTTGTCATAAGAAGGTGCTGCAAGCCAGAAATTCACCGTATTAAGACCTGGATGTTGAAACGTTTAGACAGTTTCACACATGAACTAATGTCAAAGTGTTACAACTGAACTATTGTTAAAAAGGAAGAAAGATAGGAGCGTTAGAGGCAGAAAAAAAGACATTTCTCCAAAATCTGACACTTAAAGCAACCTGCTTCATGATAAAGCTGGCCATGGCCTTGAAGATCAGCATTATGAACTTTACCAACCTGCACTGTCTCACAAACATTCAGCCCTATATGAAGTTTGACTTTATATGACTATCTTTGTAGGTTTTTAAAAAGGGTTTGGGGGACATAATTCATATTCTACACAAGGCCAGGGGGCAATATCTAAAGATTTGGGGTCCTTTTTTTCTTCCTTAGCTTTTATCAAAGCCTAGAGACCTCATCTGTATCCGTTAAGACACTTGTCTCTTAGGCACATACCGATAATTTCCCTCCATTATTGTGATTGTCCATTGGCCATAATCTCTTTGTAGTCTCTACATTCCAATATCTCTATTAAGAAATGGTATTTTGGTTTTTATTTCTGTTGCTACTGAGTCATAGCCAATTATATTGTGGATAATAAGGCAGACAAAGAACTGACAACAGATGAGAAACTGATGTTGAGATCCCCTGGCACATTTATTCATTGACAAGAAAAAAGGAGCAAGTTAAAACTGAAGTACAGATATTCCTAAGAAGTGTTAGGACATCCATGAAGGTCAGGTTCACCAATTTAAATGTTACCTTACATGCTTTTTTTGGTGCTGCTCCCATAAATTCCTATTTTTTATGCCCTTCAACAGTTCCTCCCCCTTTCCGATTTTCACAGAAGTAGTTCCCAGTAGAAATTTTGGCTTGGCTCAGCTCTTCAAACATCCTTCAATTGGCCAGGTAGTGGGTTTTTTTTTCTGCTAAAGAAAATGATCAGCAATGTTGTACCATGTTGGGAGGACTACCTTAAGTACCCAGATGTACTTTATTTTTCCCTTTAGTTCAGGGTGGAGCTTTTTCTCTAAAACAACAGCAGGTGGCAGCTCCTCAAAAGTACTGGCCATTCATTTTGTTTTCCTGAAGTGAAGCTGTTTGTTGTTTGGATATTCAAGACTGATGCTGCGGCACTGAAAAACGAGCAAGTTTTTGTTTGACATCATGAACTGTAGTGCTTTTGCATAATCTCACTGTTGACAATAACATTCTTTGGAAAATGCCTGAATAAGACACTGCTACACTCGAAATGCAGAACAGATTTCTGAGAGCTTCAGTACCGTTATCAGAAGTAAAAGTTGCAAAGATGTGCAACCAAGCAGATGTAAAAATTGGACTATTCTGGTTTAGAGTAGAAACGGGGGATTATACGGCCTCCAAAGAAAAATATACTTGCAGTGCAGTGATGTTACAAAAGCATCCACAATATATGCAGATGTTAAGGGTTAGGGTTAATAGTATTCCATGTCAAGGTAATAGTATTCCATGTCAAAGACAGGCAGCAGCTGCCAGGGAAATGAGGTAGGATTTGTCTAGGCCTTTGACACCCTATATGGTGCCCATAAGCACCACTGTACCAGCAGACTTCTTCCTAGGTGCCTCCCAGGCTCACTGCTCGTACTGATATTTTTGGTTTGTTTTTTGCTCTTGTTTTTCCAGAACAACCTGGAGTTTAGACAAGCTAGCGGGCAGTGTGGGTTGGTGTTCTTCCTTTGCTTTGTGTGTCTCTGTTTTGCCTGTGGGTTTTTTTTGGTGGGAGGGGGAGCTGGTGTAGCGTCTTGGCCTACGTTTTGTGTCTGGAGTATGCATTTTGCCTGGAAGTGACAACGATGATGACAATGTGCCTGTGGGTGTGTTCAACCATCACCCATTTACTTTCTGCCAAATGGGAACTTTGTTGTGCTTGTAGGAGTGTTTGGGACTCAAACTCCTGTTTGTTCTTGTACTTAGTTCTTTGGCCAACTATCTTTGAGTCTCATCAGTTTGCCTTCTGTTAATCATTTTGTGTCTTGGAACTTAGGCTCTTGGAGAAGTTTGGGCCTCCCTAGTTTGCTTCCTGAAAATGTATTTTGTGACTGGCTGGCGCCTCACCGTAGACATTTTATCAAAGTATTTGTGAAAGAAAGATACCCTGGGGATTCACTGCTGAGAACAGGATTGCTAAAGAGCCTTAGAGATTTCATCTTCCCCATTTACTGCACCGTGAACCTTACTTTGCCTTATACAATGGCAATGCTCCACTGCATACATCTGTAACTGTTCTGCCCCATAGCAGTACCTGTTTTCCTGCTGTTGGTTCAACAGAAAAAGAGGCAAAGCATAAATACCGACTCCAGCTTTTAATGGACCAGCATTTGAGCACAACCAATTTAAAGTTTTCACATTTTCTAGGATTCTTCAGAAGTGCAGGGATTTTGGTTCAGGTTGGTGTAATTTAGACTGTGGGTGGAGAGTCTACCATTTTGCCCATTCAGATCCTTTAATACAAAGGAGAAACCTATCAGTTAGAGGAATCAAGGTAAGTGTTAAATTAGCTGCAAATCGCTAAGATACAGCTACATTACAATTGCAAATTAAGAAGGGATAAATTTATTCTTTTTCTGATATAATTTCTTAGTTACTCTTTTAGTTATGGGGCATGTGGCCTTGGGGTGTAAATTCTTGCTTGTTTCTTCAGGACTCACAACTTTTAAAAAAAACACGTTATTCTTCTTACCCTGCAAAAGGGAGAGGTATTTTGTGGCACTCTCAGCAAGAGAAGAGAAGAAGGACGAGAACAGGTACATTTTTTGGGGTGTAAATTAAATAAATAACACTTTAATACAAATAATGCACAGTATAATATCTGAAGCTTTGTGGTATGGAGAAGTCTGCCTCTGTTTTCAATCATCAGCCTGTTGTTTCGTGCTTGCTGTGTGCGTGCCTGGCTTCTCAGAGGGAGACGACAGTAGCTTTGCACAGAGACACTCTGCAAAGATTACAGGGACTCTGATAAGAGAAGATAGCACTTTCTCTCTCACTTTCACCTGGAGGAATAAGTCCTGGAAAATCCTTATCAAGAAGTCTCCTCAAGACAGTCCGAACTGATAAGAATCATGACTGTACTGAGCACTTTTTACATCCCTAATGTGGGTCCCCTAAATGGTGGAGAAGGAATATTACATGGTTTAAATGCTGGCTCAGGCTGCTGTCTCCTGCTCTGTTCTGGGTACAGAGGCAAAGACGAGGCTGAGAGGAGGAAGGTATTGTCTTGCACCTGAAAGTTTTTTTTTTAAATGAAGAAGTACATCATTTTAAGTATTTCTAACAAACTGGAAGGTAAAGCGCTACTTAAAAAAAAAACACCACTATACAAGC
Organism: Intellagama lesueurii; assembly: GCA_037013535.1. Lineage (NCBI taxonomy): Eukaryota > Metazoa > Chordata > Lepidosauria > Squamata > Agamidae > Intellagama > Intellagama lesueurii. The sequence continues at coordinate 100,775,940 of JBAJHW010000001.1, read as the reverse complement.
CTGCAGGATCACTTCTAAGCTTGCAGCATCTAATAGAAACATTTCTTGGTAAAGTAAGTACAATGAGACCTCTGCCTTGTGTATTTGTAGAGAACAGACAGCTATTACTAGGGTCAGGAAAATGGCAACCTACTGAAAAACATGTTATTGCTGCTCCCTGTGATTTGTGTGTGTTTGCATGTTTTGAACCTGAGATTACTGTTCTTGTCTTGTGTGTGATTTTTAGTTTTGTCTTATTTTAAAAAACTGCAGTTCAACAAGAAAAATAAATGGCAGAAGAAATAAACTTAAAGAATCTCAAATAATTTCTCCTTTTAAACAACAGAAGCAACCCTGAGGTATTGGCTCAAAAACCAGCATGTGGTCTGAAAAGGAGCATATGCAAAACCAGAAAAAGAAGGATGTGCTTTTAGCTTTAAGAAAGACAGCTCTGTGCCTTTGCCCCAAAAAGGCAAAGCAGCAGCACTGGGGTGTCTCTGTATTGGGAGCTTAGGGGCAAATGCCTCTGCTGAGCCCTGCGAGAGAAATAGTCCAGTGCAATCAACAGTGAAAATGTATGGCACCCCCGTCCCACTCTATGTTTTGACTTGGATCTCCCACCATCTTCACTGAATTACCAATTACTGTTCTGACTAGTGAGTGTGCTCTCTGGCTTAAGAATTCTAGTTGGTACCAGGGAAGGCCAGTGTAAACAATATGGTCCCTAAGTGAAATCCTCTGGAAAAAAAAAATTAATTCAACAGTCTCAGGCCGTGCCTGTAATATTTCTCAGCTACTTCCCATGTGGAGCACCTCAGTCCTATAGAGAATCTCCACGCCAGCAGCCAACAGAAATAGAGTTTACTGTGACACAGCATTTTTATCTGCTGGGGCTGCCTGCATAGTTAGTAGCTTACCAATATTGCCACCCCCTCGTACAGAGCCATCACTGCAATGCCATTTTAATAGCAACCTCCACTGGTGCAACAGCAAGCAAAATTTGGCTTTCCGGGTGTTGGAATATAGCTCCCATTGGCCCTAGCCACCATAGCTAAAGGTGAGGAGTGGTGGGAATTGCACTTCAGCAGCATTTGAATGGCCTCACTTTGCCCGTCTGGAATCAGTGGAAACTGATGCCAGCTCTTTCTTCACCCCAGGCTAGTGCTACTATGAAGAAAATGAGGCAGCAACTTCAGGCAGCAGTTTTCTATTATCAAAGAGTAACAAACTGTATGTTCTATAACTTACTCTTTTACCTTTTGCTACTAGGAAGGAGGCTGGGCTAGATTACCCACCTATGGTGTTAAAATGCCCTGAGCTGGCCCTTCCCTCCTCTCTGTCTTTTGGTGCTCATCCTAAAAAAGTGATCCCCCCTGCCCCAATTTCTCTTTTTTAAAAGGAAAGAAAAATAAAGGAGGATTTTTCCCCCCACCTGTTGAGGTACTCAGGTTAGAAGCAGGTTTCTTTTGTGGACAATACCACAACCTTAGCAACATGGTTTCTCAAAGAGAAGGCCATTGCGATCTACAGCCAAACTAATCTTCTCAGCAATAGATTGGGGTGTTGGCAGATGGGTGGTAAAGGTGGGAGCTGGGGATGGATTGGCAAAGCTTTCACACTACAGTTGAGATCATCTATCCTTTTTTTAGAAATCCTTCCTCCAAAGGCTGCTTAACTTTGGACACTGCCATGCAGCGGAATCCTCACAGCTAGCCTGAGGATCTGAAAGGGATTGTTAATCCTAGCAACACAACAATATAGTTCAATCACCTTTTCTCACAGGCTTCAGGCTTCAAGTCTTAACTCCATCTCGTCCCACAATGCCTGTTGGAGTCTTGGTTTAATACTGTTTGAATAAAAGCAGCATCAGAACAACCATTTGTAATAGTTTCCCCCATTCCCACAAGGGCAGTGCACAGTCCGTTTGTCACCATAATTAATTTGGGAGATACCTGAGTTGCTGGAAAGGAGCTTATCCCCAAGGAATGTAACCCCTCTCACCCAGTCCAATATGCTCTCCATACAGAGAGCAACTAAAAATGGGGGTGGATGGGTTAAACCTCACTGAGTTGAGCTTTAATGATGTAGCCTGCAGACCCTTCCTTAATCTAGGTCTCTTTTTTCTTATAGCTATGCAAGTGTCCTGCCCTTGCAAAACCCAAACTCACTGCTCCCCATCCAAATGAAGGAAGATTTTATGGCTTTGATTGCAGATGCGATAGAAGTAGGAAGTAAAGAAGCATTAAGAAGGATTCCTGGCTCAGTTTGTGTTGAAGATTTTCTCAGTTTTCTTTTTTTAAATAAACATATGCGCATGCGGATGCACGCACGCACGGAGACACACACACACACACACACACACACACACACACAATCTTCTCATCCCACTTTTTGGGGTGTCTGTGCCACTGATGTGAGCTACAGAAGGAGCCACAGGCCTAGGATATTGCTTTGAAACTCATGTTTCATATTTAAATACCATACACAGTAAAAACAGAGCTGGACGTACCGCCCCTACATTGTCTGAAAATCATTGCCAGAATGAACAGCTTCAAATAAATTAAAAAGAAATGTTGAAACATTATTTGTCTCAATAAAAAGTGTAGTAAAACCATTAAAATTTTTTCTTTGTGTTTCTCTCTCTCTTATATTATATATAATATATTTTTATATATATATATATATATTTATATATGTATAGGACTGCTGTAGTGCAGCATTAAAGAATACTAGCCAGAGAAACACAGAGGAGCATGCTCAGTATGGGAAGGGGAAATACAGAGGGAAGCCATTCAAAATTAGCCTCTCCAAGTTTCGTCACCACAATTTGGGAAGGATCTCTCAATGTATAATGTCCAACCCAAATGGTACTTGTAATGGGAGTGGATGGGCAAAGTCTTCCTCATTTCCTATAAGATAGATAAGAATGTATTATTAACCATTGGTAATATATTCCTCAAAGAAAAGAACCTGCTTCCCTTTAACTTCCCCCACTGTAAATCTGTTGATCAAACAACAACAAATCTTCCTTCAGAAAAACTTTCAATTACTGGAAGTCTTACAATTGTTTAACTTTCCCAGAGTTTCTCCATCTTTGAAGTTCCACCTCAGCTCTTCCCTTTCCCCTGTTTGTGTATTATGAGGGAGGGTAGTGCTGTCTGCATGCGAAAGAAAATAATCCAGGACTTAACAGAATTAATACACTCTCCACCTGCCAAAAAGGGAATGTGGCTATGGTCGGCTCATCTTGGTGGTGGAGGTAGGAACACGAGGGGGCACTAAGCATGCACCGTATGTTTCTTGACTTTGGATTCATTTAGCTCTGCTTTCTTCCTCTACTTTGTTTTAGCCTGTGTGGCTTTTGGGAATGCACACAGGCATATAAATTAATATCCCCACCCACACCCACACCTTTCATCTTCCCTGTTAAATACCTTGCCAGCCCCCACCCACCCACCCATGCACACACACTTGCGCTCAAATCTCACAAGGTGAATGTCATGACACCTCTATGATTTCCATGCTGCCTGAAAAGCTAGACTGTTTGCTGATTTGGCCCAAGTCTTCCCGAGACCGGCTCTCGGACAAGGTCTCCTCGAATTCCATCTGGCAGCTCCTCCGTTTGAACTGCTTCTCAGCCGTGGTGTCCTCGTGCCAGCTGTGCCGCACCTCCCGCTGCTCCCCTCGCTGCTTGTCCCTCAGTCTAATCTCACAGCTGGCCTGGATTGTGCTGCAGCTGAATGAAGCGTAAGGGGTGGTGCTGGCGAACAGAGTCCCGCTCCCACTCACTTTGCCACCTGCTGCTGGGTCTGTGCTCAAGTACCAGGGCTTCTCAGAGGAAGGAGTGCTGGGGGATTCTAAGTGCATCCCACTCCAACTGCCGGCAGAGGTTGGCGTTGTGGCTGGCTGGGCCAGCTGTTGTCCCACACTGGGAAGGCTCAGCCGAAGGGTTTGCTTGAGACTGTCTTCCATGCTGGTGCTTTTATGCATGGCACACACCCCGCTGAAATTAAGGCTCAGCCCATGGGCTGGGGAGCCTGCTTGGTGCCTGTGCTTTCGTCTCTGCCTTACTTTGGCTTCTAGGAGGAAGTCGGGCCCACTGGGCCAGTCAGGACTATCTGGAACAGGAGAAAACTGGCACGTGCCATTAGGGCCCGAAGGACTGTCCAGCTTACAAAGCTTCGGTGTTTCTCCAGCTTCTGTTGGACCTGGAACATCCTGCCTCTGAGTAGGAGAGTAGGTTGACTTGATGTCCAGGGAGAAGGAACGCTTCAGCCGGTTTGTGTCTTGGATGCGCTCTGAAGATAAGTGCAACCCATTGAGTCCCTGCTGTAGTGCTGTAGGTGAGACAATTTTGGGAACTCCCGATGGCCTCTCAGAGTCAACTGAGGAAGTTTCCAAGGCTGTGTTTTTAAATAGCTCTTCAGTCTTTTCTAAGGTACTGCACAGAGTCTGTGGCCGGTTGCTTTCAGCAGGAGCTTCACAGTGGTCTTGTGAAGATTCTCCTTCACTTTTCTCCCCTTGGGCCTTCAAAGCCTTAAGCAGCTTCAGACTTCTCTCATATTCTAAGAGCTGACCCAAAAAGTTGAAGTTGGGTGATATGGAGGGGCGCCGGTCTTTGACAAATCTACAAAAGCAAACAAAACAGCTGTGCTTGTTACTAGGTCTTTTTGTGTTCCCATTTCAATGCCATTCTATGGTTTGCTGATCAATAAGCTCACGTTAGGAACATTTAATCAGCAGGTCAGAATGATAAAAGATGTTGGAAGAACCCCCAAAGCAACACAAAACCTGCCCAATTTGTCTTTTCCACACACTCTGTGGCTCAAAAAATAGATACATAATGTGACGCTTTGATGAGTTTTATCTGCTAGTTCACACAAACTTTTGCACTTTTAATGGCCCTTTTCACAGGCCTAAATTCACTTTCCTAAGCTCATATTAAGAAAATGGCAAAAAGTAAGTGAGACCTCTTTAAAAATCCAGAAAGCACTCTTTGCATGGTAATAAGTCATGTATCTCAGCAAATGCTTATGGCACAGTGTTCTTTTGTGTTAATAATCTAGCAATCTTTTTGGAGACACATAGAATTATTATGTTTATGGCAAAATGTGTAGTTTTCAGGAAAAACTTCCCAGAGGGACATAAAACAAAATCGCCACCCCCAAAATGTCTTGCACCAAAACCCCAAATACCAATTACCCAACGTATCAGCACCCTCTTCTTTCAGAAAGCAACCTACTTGTATGCATCATCTGAAGACATGCCCATGGTCTTCATGATGTATGCAATGGCAATGGTGGCCGATCGAGAGATCCCTGCCAAGCAGTGCACTATCACCTGGCAACTTGAGACCTTGGCCTTGTCTGTAAAAGGAGAACAGAAACTTTGAGAGTGAGATCCAGTAAGTGCCAGTACTATGAGAGAACAAGAAACCTGCTGACACCTTAAAGTCTAAAAGATTTATTACAGTCTACACATTACTTCTTGACAGCTTACGCCATAATATACTTGTGGGTCTTTTACATGACACAAACGTTCTTATTGTTGTTTTCCTGATGTGGATTAATCAGGCTACTTCTGGAAATTATTTGGAAGAAAGACCTTTTAACATGGGAAGTAATATTATAAATACAAATAGACTAAACCAAATATCTGTATTTAGATATCAATACGCAGGCACATGCACACACAAACACATATGTGGTCAAGGTTAGCTGCTGGGAATTGGGACCTGTTGATCTGACAACCTGAAATTGCCAATCATCAAAAAGTATGCATTGCCTTCCACTCTAAAAGCGAACTTGAAATGGCCTACAACACATAGCATATGTTGACCCAGTGATCCAACTGCTTTTAAAACAAGGGGAGCAGGCAACCTACGTCCCTCTCAATATTACTGGACCATTGTTCCCATATGTCCTGACTACCAGCTATGCTGACTGGGGCTTGTACGAGCTATAGTCCAGCAATACTTGGACAGCCACAGGTTCTGTGCTTGCCTTTTACAAGATGGGAGCAAGATTGTTAGATTTCATTGCCACCTAAAATACATGCAGATTCTAGCCATCATTAGCTTTCTGTTGCATTCCAGAACTCTCTTTGATAACAGTTGCTAGGCAAGACCACAGATATGAATCTCCTGCATAGAAACAGAAGATACTTTTTGATGAATTTTTTTTAAAAAATTTTTTGTGTGCTTACTCCTTTTTAAGAGAAACCTTCCAGGAGTATGTTTTATCTGGAAAACAAAGTATGTGTCCTTGTGCATCTGGTTTTAAAGGGAAATTGCAAGGGAGGGGGCTTGCTGCTGACATGGCAAATTTGGGAGTGGATGTGACCCGACAGTGGTATCTGAGAAAAACAATGTCGGTGGGGTATGCTTTGTGTTCCATGTTGCCCACAAATGCTGTAAGGGTATTTGGGGAACAGCATTCAACCTGCTTTTTTATGGGACAGGTTACTTCTTGACCCCAAATTTTTGTTTGATCAGTTCATCAAGAGTTGTGAGAAGTACAGATGTTTTCAATAAACAAAAAGAACTAAATAAATACAATATAGAGCAGCACTGTTGTCCCATGGGACAAGAGTTGCCTCTTTGTGATACTTCAAACTTATATAAGTCTTGAGAGATTTTTTTTTGTCTTGGGACTCAACACCAGGGAAGTTGTTTTGTACAAAAGGTGCCTCCCAACGGCAGACTGTGTGTTACGCATACAGGTGAGTTAAACAGACAGCAGTGGGTGGGGGTGCAGAGGAGTTAACAATTCAGTCAGAAACATTCAGGAAGCTTTTGCAGCAACCCCATAACAATGCAAATACAAATGAAAAATGCAGTCCAGAAAAGATGATGAAAAAGCCCTTGGTGGCTGCTCAGAAATCTTACCAATGAACTCAATGGACTTGTCCAACCAGGGAAGGAGCTTCTCACAGTAATTATCATTGACTGGAATGCGCATGAAGTGACTGTCACAGATGAAATCTGGCTTGGGACAAGAGTTGCTGGCATTGAGGACATAGCTTATCCCATTCTGAGTCATGAGGTCCTAGGCAAGAACAAGAGAAGCAATGCATATTCGTCAGTCCCAGGGTGGGATCTTTCTGCTTCCAGAGGCTCCCACTATGCAAGTGGCTCCTCCTTTCTCTTCCCCATCTCCTAGTACACAACACCTTGACATTTAGAGCTGCATTGTCACATAGGTGTGTTTTAGCTGCCAGGACGAGACAGCTGTCTGAGTTCAACAAGTATTTGAAAAAATCAGTGGCTTTTAGCACAACAGTTTGCATTCCATGGAGGAACTAAGTTCCACAACTAAACAGTGAACAGAAGACTCTTATTCTAAGCAAAACTCCTAGAGAGGCAGCCGAACACAAAGGCTTCAAAGCTCCAGATCCTGTTACAAGTACTGAAACCCAACCCAACACAATGGCCCCTCTCTTGAGTTTCCACAGCTCTTTTTCTCTGAGCAGTTCCTGTGTAACAACCCCAACCTCAGCCCCTAGCAGCAAACTGAGTTCCTGAGCTCACATTCCTGACATTTTTCTTCCCCATTTCCTTCTACTCCCTGCATAAAATGTCCCCATTCTCTCTTCTATGTTCCAAGTTTAGGCACTTCCACCTAAACCTCCCCTTGAGGCAAGAATGCCGGACTGGCTCTCTCTCGTACCCAGGATATGCACCCACTGGTATTTTAAAAACAATTAATGGTTCTTTAATTTTATTATTTTCTCTTTAAACAAAATTCTTTCCCCTGATGTGATATCATAGCCCAGGCATTTTGGCACCTCTTCTTAAAGGACACTGCCTGTTACCTCAACAGGCCCAGGCCCAATGCACATCTTTGTCTATTTGCAGGCTGTCTCAAAGGGTTCTTTGCTTATCGATGTGGGCTGTAGAGGCCTACGCTCTTTTGCACCTCACCTCAGCGTCAGCCACAGATGAATGCCAAGCTTAATACCTCATCATCTGGCTCTGAGGTTGGACATGGAAGAGCTGAGGTCAGTGTTATTCTTCAGCCTGGCTGGCACCGGACCTTGGCAATAAACAGCTGGCTCCCTTTACATAAAACCTTTCAGGGTCAAATTTGCTGTGTTGATGCTCCCACTGCTAATGTTCTGAACTAGCTCAAAGGAAACTCACTTCACACGTCTCTTCCTCTCTACACAATTCAAAACGGCCCAAGAAAACACCACGGTCACAATTAGACAACGAACATTTCCCCACATATGTATCCCAGCTGCTTTCCCAACTAGGTCCCATAATTTTTAATGCAAAGTGGGAGGTTTCTGCAAAGTAAGCATTTCTCCTTTCCCCCATACGGTACCTTATTCAAGACATCTTTCTGGGAGCCTAGATACAGATGAGGCAGGATGCGAGTTGGGCCAACATTGGCCACAGGCAGGCATGGCTGAGAGATACTCATTGGCAGGATGGCAGTGGGTTTCCCTTCACAGAGTCCTGGGAAGCAAGATGAGAAGGTGGCAAACCCCCCTGGAGAAAGAAAATGAAATAAATTAAGAATTCTGACCAGTGATCACTGTTCTCTCTAAATTGCCTATAGCCATTAAGCTGCAGAGAGAGTCAATGGCTTGACCAATGAAACTGTGTCAAAAATGTGTCATAGCCAAAATGATCGTGCAGATCTCAAACCTAATTATTCTATCCTGAAGAAAATCATTCTGCTGCTCCGTAGTAAAGCCCTGTACTCTCTGCAGATGCATATAAAGCAAACTTCTCAGCTCTTGAGTTACATGGGATGCTTAGTGCCTTCAGTCCTATAGTATGGAGGACACAAAAACCTTGATGGCTTTGCAAAGAAGTTAGGAGCTAATCTTGGCGATGCTGACATTCTGCCCACCTAACAGCGGCCCTCTAGTGACAAAGCCAGTGTATGCACATGCACAAGCATGTATGATTTCATCACTTTGTGACTAGTCCCTGAAATCTACAAACCCTCCAAACTTATTGTAATGATAATCATTTTACCCGTGTTGCATGGAAGAATCAACAATGCTCTTTCAAAGGCTTTTAAATCTAACTTTGCTATGCATTTTGCTCCCTTAATGTGTGAGATGGTGAACTTTATGCATGGTCTCTGCGTTGCAGTGATGGGCTGGATTGCTTCTCCCAGCAGCTCCAGATAACACAGCCAGTACTTAGGGATGATGGGACCTGTGGTCTACCAACATCTGAGGGCTACAGGTTCCTCAACCCTGCTGCACTGGGTTACGGCTGTCAAACTCTTACTGAATTGATTAACTAATTCATATGAACTTTAACATGCTTGAAGAGCACAGAATATAATAAAAATCCATTTATAAACAAACAAACAAACAAACAAGTAAATAAAATTTAAAACCCAGCAGTAGACAATATCTTTATTAGGACTAACCAAAGAGACATGTGATGTTTGCAACACTGCTGTTATCAGCATTGAATGCCAATTTTAGTGAGTTGTATGCTCCAATACAGGCCTATATTGCAGTAGGTATAACAATACTCTTAACAAATTTTATCTTTGTGGTGATACTTATGGCTGCTGTTGACCAAACTGAGCTCATGCGCTGAAATACAGCAGATACCATTCTAATCCGGTAGTTGATGTCCTTGTCTGTCCCTCCGTCAGTAGACATAATGCTGCCAAGATAAGTGAATTGTTGGACTGCTCTATAGCCTGGCTGCATGCAATTATAGGTGTGTTATCTCAAACTCCTCCAATCTGCATAAGCTTGGTCTTTTCAGTATTTATACATAGGCCAATCTTGCTGGCTTCATTGTCTAGGCTGGTGGTCATTTCTTGCAAGCACGCTCTTGTTTCACTGAGCAGTGCAATGTCATCTGTAAAATCTAAGTTCGTTAGGCGAGTTCTTGCCCACAGAATGCCAAAATTGGGGTTGTCCATCGCTCTAAGAGTATTGTTATGCCTATTGCAATATATACCTGTGAAACATAGAAATGCACTAAACAACTAAATGTTTTCCAACAACGTTGCCTTAGAAAAATCCTCCGCATATATCGTGATCATATCACTAATGAAGAAATACTACAAAGATCAGACTCAAAACATCTGTCAACAATTGTGAATGAACACTGAATGCAATTTGCCGGCCACATCTTACACATGCCTGAAGATTGGCACCTGAAAACTGCACTACGGTGGATACCTCCTGGAGGAAAGAGAAAATGAGCCTGGCCTCGAAAAACCTGGCATCAAACACTCAAGGAAGATTTCAAAACCATTAGTGTTCCTTGGGACACTGCCAAAAATGTTGTGAACAATCAAGTTCACTGGAGAACACTTGCTGCCCAATGTGCTCTGAAAAGGATCTAATGATGGTGATGATGATCCTCCAATAAAAATTCACATTTTAAATCTTACTGAATCAACCTGTTAACCACATCCCTTTTATTACTTCATTTTCTTCAACTCCTACTATGATAACAAATGAAGGATGGGTTTTCTATTCATCTCTTCCCATTACCACATGTATCTTCTAGGACTGGCTCTTTTTTGGCCACTAATTTCAATGGTAACTAGAAAGCCTCTATTGCCGACTTACAATCCTCAATGCATCTCCAGGGAGATATACTCTTTTTCACATTTACTCTTTAGTGTTTTAAAGACTGTCACTTCCCAGTTGTACAAGCAGCAGCATGCTGCCGATGAGTTTCTTAGTGATGGGAAGTAGCAAATATAAATATACAGTGCTAAATAAAATAAACTGTGTAAGGAGCAAGTGTGTGTGTGTGTGTGTAATTCTAGGAAGGCAGGAAATAAATTACCTGCACTGGAATTTAGCCAGGATTCTATGGGATAATTTTAGTCCTCTTTTATAAATAGTCCCCCTGGGAACTTTAGCAGCCACATGTGAGCAAAACCTGTCATCTGAGAAACGGCAGGCCTAGCAGTTGTTAGTGTTGTTATGGGTTGGGTTTAGATGCGAACAGGGTTGCCTACAACACTGGTGTTAAAAATGTCGAACTCAAAGAGCCATTTGTATATTGACATGTCCGCCAAAGAAATCTCCACCATGGCTACTGTCAAATATTACTTTTTAAAAACGGAACTCCCTGAGTATCAGAGGGGCATTTTGGAATATATTCAGGCCGCCCTTGGACACTCTGGCCCCAACAACTATAGTTATGGAGGTGTCTTTGCTAAGTGGGGAAGAAAGAATATCACATGGCTGAAATGTGGACTCGTGCCAGACCCTGTGCTCTCTTGTGGACACTGAGGTGAATATGGGGTTGATGGGAGGAGAATGTCTTTGTATCGCAAATAAATGGCTTTGTAGCAGTTAAGATTTTTAAGAAGTAATTTAAAAGGTAACTTATACTATGATTTCTGTGGTTAGCTAAAGTTCTAGAAGTAATCATTTTGATTACTTTTGAGAAAGGATAAACAGTTGTTTTTTTAAACTACAACTATAATGACTAATTACATTTGGCTAACTACTAACTACACCCTGGTCTGAAAAGTTTGAATGACACAACACACACAGAATACTTTCTTGCAGCTGTGCATTGCAAAAGGGTGTCTGTAATAGTCAGCAAAGCTGTCTTCCAGGGAAACTATTACAGATCTTCTGAGGAACTCTTGCAAGCTTTGAGGAATTCCTCAGAATACTATTTGAAAAACACTTGCCTATGCAATCATATAGCTGCCTGTATAACTCAGTGAATTAGATATCTTGCTGTGGAGCCAAAGGTTGGGAGTTCAGTTCCCCACAGTGCATCCCAGAAATGCCAGCCTCTGTGGCCTGAGCAAGCTGCACAGTAGTCCCAGGGCGCCCCAGGAAGAAACGGTAAACCACTTCCGAGTACACTCTGCCTAGAAAACCCTGAAAAGGGTTACTATAAGTCAGAACTGACTTGACAGCACATAATTATTATTATTATGGAATCACACCCCCTAGATGCTTCAGCAGCATTTCTCTTTCTGTTATTGGCAGATCTCATCTCTCTATCCACCATCTGCAATCTCTAGCCAAATCACAGCAAACATAGCTGTAGGCTTTTGTACTTGAAAGAGACCTACGTCAGAGTCATGCAGCTTTGCAGAAGCACCCCCCTCTTCCCTGCTCCCACTCATGTACACAGAAGCTCTTTTCTATTTCATGCTTGAGCGGCTGGCTGCTTAAGAGGCCCCATGTACAGTGCTAATTAGAAAAGTGAGGCCGTATCTGGGTGGGTGGCTGAGGTATTTGGACAGAGATGACAGCATATGATTTCTGAACAGATCTCAAGACTGATTTTTCACAGTCAGTCATGTTACAGCATACAATACAGGAAGCAGCATCCAAATTAGGCTGATCCTTGCCTGGTCTGCAGCTTCAACTTTGATCCTCCTCCCCAAATTGAGCTAAGAAGATACGATTTCCTTTTTCATCTTGATACCTAATACTCAGAACCTGAAAAGGCTGATATCTAGGATTTATCAGTTTATGATGGACTGACATGACTCAGCTAGAAAGAGCTTCAAATTTCAGTAGGAAAATTGTTGGGATAGACATGCAGATTTCTAATCCAATTTGGCAATATTTTTTCTACAAAGGGGCTGGCATCTCCTCCAACACATGCTAGGCACAATTGAAAGGACACATTTTAAATACAGGAATCTTGCTGGCTTCTCTCTATGCACTGTAAAGCTGCATTACAAAGCTTGCACAAGCATCTTCTTGAAATAGGCTTGTTTTCATTAAAACGTGTAGTTCTGGTCCAACATTTCACAGGGTTTCTTTTGTTGTTGTTGTTTTCCTTACAGAAATAGCCAGATGGCAAACAAAAACAAATCACACTAATCATGTTTGGTGAACACAGTTATCTCTGTCGTAAGATAAATGACTGGAGACAGTGAAAAGCTCTACAATGTCTTCTCAGATTGGGATGTGAGGAGTTAATCTGCTTCGCAACACTACCTCTTCCATGGCTCTTTGTGGCATGACATCAGCCCCTCAACCAGGATATTAAATCAGAATGAATGAAACAAGATTAGCACAGGTGCATATGAGCTCTTGTTACTCCTAGCTTCCTCCTTACCCACCCCAACACAGTTGCATCAATTATACCAGGAACAAAGATCGTGGAGCTAATAGAAGTCTATGTAAGCATGCATAAGTCTTCCCTTTTATGCTGGATGGAGACAACTTCAGGCTTTTCAAGACTGATGGGATAGAGACATGAATAACCCAGAAGAAAGACTTGCGCCTCCAGGAACTACTAGAATACAGGTCCAGGAAATGTGTTACCCATTAGGCCAGAAACAGAAGAAAAATAAAGAAGACAAAAAAGTTGTGACACCTTGAAGACTAACTGCTATATTTTAATGTGACATTTCATGGACAAGTCCACTTCCTCAGACCTGTTACCTGTTGTCACATTAACGTAACTGATGTCATAGCAAGTTTTTACATTGGTTTGCCTTGAACATAGTTCATAGTTGCAACTACAAGCCCCACAGTGCAGTGGTTAAACTGCAGTGCTGAAGTCAAGCCTCTGCTCATGACCTGAGTTTGATCCTGATGAGTTCAGGTAGCTGGCTGAAGGCTGACTCAGCCTTCCATTCTTCTGAGGTGGGTAAAATGAGTAGCCAGCTTACTGTGGGGGCTGGGGGCAAAGTGTTCCTTGCATAATTATGTTGTAAACTGCCCAGAGAGTGCTCTAGAACTATGGCGTGGGGGTATATAACTTGAAACAACAGTAACTGCCACATTGCCTTACTATTGGCCATGCTTGGGAGGGGGTGTGCGCCTATGAGAGTTGCAGACCTAAACATTTGGATGGCCAAAGCCTTGCCACTCTTGCTATAGTGGACAGCACTACATATTCGAACATGTGGGAGTAAATGGCCTCTTTTTGAACAGAAGCAGGGTTGCACAGTGTAGCAATGCGCAAAATCTTTCCCTTGCTTGCTGCTTACCTCCCTACAGTCCTTCCTCTGGGGCTGCTTTTCTTAGTGAAGCACACTACAGTTACTGAAGCATGCAGGGGTTCTCACGAATGCCAATGGGGACTCACCAGTGCCCAGTTTCTCATGCTGCCCTTGACATGCATCCTTCTAGCCTGTCTAGCTGTTTTTCAGGAAATGCATATCCTCATTATGGGCGTGACCTGGTATAGAACCTATATAAAAAATCAATTTAAGAGGCACAGGATAAAGTTCAAGTGATACAATGCAAAGAAGATCAGTCTCACTGGAATCCCAACGAAATAGGTGGTATTAAACATGCACTCAACTGTTCCAATCTCTTGATCTAAATATGCACTTCTTTCGAGAAAAAGAACATGTGAGAAATGTATATAGAGATGGGAGTGTGAAGTGAAGGGGAAAGTGTGGAATGGGAATAAAACAGCAAGGCAGGGAAACATGTGGAAGAAGCAAGAACAAAGAAGAACCCACAGACTAACATGGCCACAACTTTGAAGACATAAACACTGGGCACCAGAATGAAGCACTCCGTCTCAGCTGTGAGTGCAGCCTTAAAGCCCCTAGGGTTCTCTTTTTTAAAATAGTAAAAACCACCAAGGTTACAAGAAATCTCCTGACATGATTGATGATGGGGCTGCCTTTGCTATTAATATACCTTAGCTACCTTCATAGCAACCTCAGATCAAGCAAGAAAAATATAAGCTACAAGTCCTAAGCCTTGTATATTTGTGGCTCTTACAGTTTGTCAAGCTATATGGCCTTGGGAGTGGTATTCTTTTGGCATGAATGGAATTATGAGAGGGAGTGAATCTGTATGTGGGACAGAGTGGGTGGAAAGAGTTCTCAGATTTCTAATAGCTGGTCTTGCTACAGCTAGAGATCTGGCTGAAGCTTCAGGATTGGACTTGGTTCCCTCATTATCTTCAGAATCTTGAGGTTGACCAACAGTACACCATTCCTGGATGATTTAGACAAGATTCTCAGTCAAATGCTGTAGATCTTCCTTCCAGTAAAGGTGTATTACATAACACATCTGAGCAGATATTGGCACTACATCAAAGGAAATACGGACCCCTGACTTTAAAATAATATTACAACAAGTATAACAAGAGATAACAGAACCTACTGATCCAGATATTACCAGAGAAGGGGGAGGCTGTCTTTACTCCCTAAGCCATACCCATACCAATCTGCTCACAAAGCATCTTGAAAGTGCTAAGGAATCTATCCTCAAGCCATCCTGAACAGATTAGTCTTCAGTGACATGCAGCAGACAGGATAGCTTTCTATCTCACAGTTTTGGCCAACATGCAGGAGTTCAATTAATATTACAACTTTCTATAAGACTGGTGCCTCCCCCACTCCATCTACTCTGCACCACAAACACAGTGAGTCAATTGTCTGTATTGTCTGCAGCAAGTACAAATAGAAAAACTGCACATTATCTCCCAAACCCTCAAGGAAGGCTTGCTGGCAGTGGACCTGGCCACAATTTGCCCTTCTGATAAGCAATCATCCTTACCAGCTGCCTGGCCTTAGCCTAGGAAACAATGGTATCCAGTTATATGGGTCACAGACATTAAGCTAGACTGTGTATTGTTTTATGTTCACCCGTTTCACTATCATTTCACTGAAACGGTGGAAGGATATTGATGCAAAACTTTGAGGTAACAACAATACAGTAATTCATATGTAGATAGATAATACTATACAGAGGGTTCAGTGTTCATTTCACACACACGTTTGTAATCTTTGGAACAGTCCTATAACAATAATTATTGGGGTCAGAGAGAGGAAAGAGAGAGAGGCTTCTGTAAGGCTATCAAGTGAGTTTATAAGGGAAATAAAACATTGAATAGAAACTTTGTTGTTTGTAGGTCAGTGTTTCTCTGATATGGGACATTTCTCATTTAATGAAATCCAACATGCTAGTCAGGTAAGAAAACTGCCAGAAGTAGGCAGGAGAAATGCAGCTGATTGTAAAATGGAGGATGAAAGTGAAATGTCCCTCACCTTCAGGAATACTTGAGAGGCAAGAGTGAAGGAATTTGTTTCCTGCTGTATTATATGCAGACAACATGCAATTCATGAAACGAATGTGCCCACCCACCTAGTGCTTTTTGCAGCCTCCAGACTTTTAGTAGAACCCTTCTGAGAGCCCCAAATTTTATGTTGAGTTCAGATTTATTGCTTATAGCTGTAGGTAATCAAATTTAATTTAAAGGCAGCAAAGAAGGGGAGACATTTCTAACCCTTACAGTTCCCAAGTAAGCCTGAAAAATAGGAGAGGAGTGTAGCTGCAAGGCATATTAACTGAAAGGCAAAGAACAAGTACTCCACATTTATTCTGTCATGTTTCATGATTCCCAAGTTTAGTTTTGTAATACCTACTCTTTATTTATTCATTAAACTTATATCTTTCTTTTAATGATTTTTAGCACACAGAACATGGTTCTTCTCCCCATTTTATCCTCACAGCCATCCTAGGAGGGAGTTAGATTGAAATACCATTGAATAATGGCCCCCAAATCATGCAATAAGTTTCATGGGACAGTGGGGATTTGAACACAGATCCCCCAAGCTTTTGTCTGACCACTATCCTACACTGGATATGAATGCCCTTTCTTTAAAAAAAAAATACTTAAGTTTAATAATATCAGGTATCTGGGTTACTCCATTCTGCTGACAGGGCAGGATTTCTTTAAAAAGTAAAGGTTCCCCTTGACAATTTGTCCAGTCGTGTCCGACTCTAGGCGGCGGTGCTCATCTCCGTTTCCAACCCATAGAGCTAGCGTTTGTCCGCAGACAATCCTCCGTGGTCACGTGGCCAGCGTGACTAGACACAGAACGCCGTTTACCTTCCCACCGTGGTGGTACCTATTTATCTACTCGCATTTTTGCATTTTGCATGCTTTCGAACCGCTAGGTTGGCGGGACCTGGGACAAGCGACGGGGGCTCACTCCATCGCGTGGATTCGATCTTACGACTGCAGGTCTTCTGACCTTGCAGCACAGAGGCTTCAGCAGTTTAACCCGTAAATTACGGTGACTTTCCAGACCATCTTGTGTTGATGAAAACACTGCAGAGATCTGTAACTATACAGCTACAGCATTCTTCATATACTGTAGAGTTAAAACTTCTTTCAGTGTACTAACATCATCCTACAGTACTAACACCAATAACTTTAGGGGTAAGATGTTAGTCATATCATCCTAGCCAGACAGAATGATTATTTTTCTTCTCAAATGTTCCTTATACATTCTAACTGAGGCAAAGTCAGGAGTCACTGTTTTTATTAAGAGAGCTATTTTATGAGGCAGATTTATGAGGTCAGCATTCAAATCTTATCCAGTCTTTATCCAATCTGTCTTCTGATACAGGTGGAGCCTCTTGACATTTTTCTTACACATTAATAAGACATATACAGTATGTATGTACATATGTATGCACGTATATATATATATACACACACACTCATGGATGGAAGGCCCTTTTGTAATCACATATGAAGATATATTGAGGCTGGTACATAACCAGCTATGGCAGGAAAGGTTGTTGGCTTTTACGAACAAAAAGTTCATTTGTTATCGCAAAACTGGAGGCTGTATATGAGGAATTCCAATCCTACTATAGTTTTTCTCCTCTCCAACTTGACTAATATTGTAAATTGTTTCCTGCTCCTTGGCACTGATAATCAGATTACAGAATTTATATGTTTAAAGAAGTGATGACTAGATGTACCACCCTGAAAGAGATGACTATGTGACCCTCTGCTCTGAAGGCGGCCACCCTGAATATTGCAGTTGAACTGCTCTCCAATTGCTAATACAGGGAAGTATAACGAAGGTGTAACAAAGGGCTGTAAATTCACTACTCCAGGCAGTCTTGGGTGAGACCAATTATCTGCACCAGGGGTGGGAGCAGGGGTGGGAGCGGAGTCCAGTGTCTATTACCCCTGAAATTAAAGCATGAGTAAACAACTGCAAACTTTAGTCATGTGCTAAAACACCGTTCTTTGTCCAGACTTTCCAAGATTAATTTTTCTTTTCAAATCCCACCATGGTTTACCTTTTTCGATGTAAGCATAATGAGGCAGCTGTTTAAAAATGGCTTATCTATTGGATTGTTATACCTATGTGATGGTATTTTTTATTGTATATCACTTTGTGAAAAATCCATTTGATAACTTTTATAGAAAATAAATGAATAAAATATGTTTAAGAGCCTCTTGTATTTGATTAGCCAGCTACCCTGATACTGTCAAATATCCAATAGCACAACTACAGACAAACGCAGCCAGCCTGTTGTGGCCTCATATAGAGAAGATTTAGTGAAGAAAATCCTCTGCTTCACCACACAAACACACACTTGGCTGGCCTCAACCCATACCTGCGAAAGCTGTGCTCACGCCACTTGCAGTACCTCTTGTTCAGGCACTAAATTGGTTTTCTATTTTTATATAACACCTACTGTTTGTTAGGCAGCTCTATAAAAATGAATTATGATGTGACTTGAGCTGTAAGCTTGGTAGGTGCTAAAGCAGTTACTTAACTGCTTCACCAAGTATATAATTTTGTACAGATCAACACCTTGCACATTGTCAATACGTATGTTGATTCGTTGTGAGAACCCCCATTTAGGTCCCTATGTAGTACCTTGGGCACACAACCAGAACTCCTTGCAGTCCTGAGCATATAGATCATGTTCAAGATATTGAGCTAATCCAATCCTAAATTTCAATTAGAATAGATCCCATGAATCTGTGATATTTGTTAACATTTTTGTAAGTACCAATAATTCAGTGCATTTACTGTAGTTAGGACTGGTAACTGAATTTACAGGGTGACTATATGGGTTGTTTAGCCCGCTGTTTGGAGAACTGTAGGGATGAGCTTCTGCATTCTTAAAGATAGCAATCAGACAATGTCTTTGCTAGAGAGCACCAAGCTGCCCCCAGAGTGTTCCTACTCACTCCTTTCTGGCCCCTGTCAAGGGGCTTCTACTTTTCTAGTGTGGGTAAGACTGCTCTCATTTGGATCAGTTCCAGTGCATGTGATTGCTGGAACCAATCCAAAGCAAGCTTTCCTTTTTCAATTTGCCAATATCCTGAAGTGGTCTAACAAGCCAGCTACTTCATGATATTGGCAAATTAATTACTTCCCCTGCTCGGCAAGGGGCAGGGAAAGTGAAGAAAAAATTGGACTGTATATAGACTATTGCTCATGTGCTATGTCAGTCATTAAAAAAATATTTGCCTTGCTTTAAAGGGCCAGTCAAGAGACTGCCTGCAGTTGAATCCACTGTAGTAGCTTCAGCTGAAGGCAGTTTTTCAACTGGCCCTTTAAGAGAAGGCAAAGAAATTTAAAAAACAAAAACAAAACTGATGCAGTAACAGTCTATATACAGTAAAAGATTTTTTTTTCACTTCCCCTATTCAGCAGAGGGCGTGTCATGATATTGACAGGAACCACTTCCATGTCAATGGTCTGGCTTGATTAGATTGTCGCTCCCTGCTGTTGGTGTAGCCATACTCATAGTCCATTGGCTTTATCCAGCATGTTCAATCTTTGAAGAGCTACCTTTTAGCGATGATGATGCCCTGAATCCACATGGACACACATATGAAGATGGGTTGCAAAGAGGGTTATTCAAGGCCATAAAAGGTATCTACAGCAGGACAACCAATGCCTGAACTCCCAGGGAGCATACAGAATAAACTCACAGGCATACACTGGACCAAGAACAACTCCCAAGTGACTCACTCATGGTTTATCAGCTTCTCAGCAGGTACGAGTGAGCCCTGCTGATTATCAGCTTGCTTGGGAAATACTATAGAGAATCCCAAGAGTTCAAATAGAATTCTTTTTCATCACTGAGACTGAAGTCAATAAAGTGAGAAATGACTGTACTAAGCTAGTATTTAATCAAGAATTTTTTTTTAACTAACCATAGCACATAAGACAAAGGCATAAGAGAAATGCAATCATTGTATTCAAATATTTCAAAAGTAATACTGTTGGGTCTGAAAATTGTTTTTGTTTCAAGAGCTTGGAACAAAAAGAAACCGTATTAGCATCCTCCACATCTTTAATTCTTTTATTTTCTAAATATTGTCATTTTTCACAAACTGGATTTAGCTATGAGTTTGCAACAGACAATGGTCAAAATCCTGTTGCTTAGTGTAGTAAACTGCACTACAGTAGGCCCACTGAATCTATGTAGATTTGATGAGTCAACTCCTCTAAAAGTTCCATTTATTCAAATAAACCCACTCTAACCGTTACTTACTTCAGCATAGTAGATCCATGTTAGAACAGGCCCATTTGAATCAATGGAACTTACAGAGGAGTTGACTCAATAAATCTCCAATAATTCAATGGGCTTACTCTAGTGTGATTTACTATGCTAAGAACCGGATTTTGGTCTCTCCTTTGTAATTCCTAATTCTTTGCTCTGATGACTACTTAATTTTGTGTTCTTTACTTTTTATTTTTTAATTATTATTATATAAAATTACAACATAAATAACACATATATTCCCCACATCACATTTGTGCTATATTGCACTCCACCCTCAGGATTATATAACAATACATTTACTACATGTACCTATAATTGTTTTCAGAATTTCGTTTCTTGTTTTAACTTGTGCATCCCGTCTCCTTCCAAAACTGTATTGATTCTTCTGGTGGGGTATATCCTTTATGTTTTAAAAATACATGTTCTATAAATTTGTTCCAAATTTCACTAAAAACATTCTCTTTCAACTGCCCTTTTCTAACTTTCAGTTCACATGTCAGTTTGTCATTGATTGCTAAATTCCACATTTCATCATACCAATTCTTCTAAACTCAACTGCTTGCTATTTTTCCAGTTTTTTGCCATTATTAATCTTGCAACTGTCACCATAATTATAATCAGTTCCTTTACCCCTTTTTCTATTTGGCAGTTTCTAACTATGTTTAGCAAAGCTATCCTTGGACATTTTTTTATATTTATCCCTATAATTTCCTTTATCTCACTAAATACCATTTTCTATTCCTTTCGTTTTTCTTCACACGTCCACCACATATGATAATATGTTACTTTTTCCTTCTTACATCTCCAACATAGAGGTGATACCTCTTTATTCATCATATGCAGTTTTGCTGGTGTTAAGTACCATCTCCATATAACTTTGTAGCAATTTTCCTTTACTCTCACTGACATGTTTTTCATTATTCTTTCCCCCCCCCTATATCGCATTCCAAATTACTTCCTTAATTTCTTTGTTAAAGTCTCCTTGCCATACTTGTTTTAATGCTGTTATTTTATATTCATCCTCAAGTAACATCTTATATATTACACTTATTATCCCTTTTCTTTGGTACTAATCTTTCATCTCTTCTCTTTTCTCAATAATTTCTTCGAATTCAGTCATTGCCCTACATTCTCTTTCTTTTTTTATCCAAACCTTAGTCCAGTTGTCTAACTGTCTTATATTTAGCCAAGTAAATCTTTCTTCTCTTATTACTTCTTTTATTCTCACTGTATCAAAGATCTTTACCTAGTATTTAATTTTAATTGCTCTCTGTTCTGTCAAAACCTTACCTAAATTTTTCCTCAAATTTTCTGGGAAATTAGGTAAATCCACCACACTCATCAGTGGGAAAGTCTTTGGACTTAATATTCTTTTATACTTCTTCCAACATTCCAATATGTTACTTAAGAATGGATTATCTATATTTTTCATCAATTCTTTTAGATTTTCCTTATAGAACATATTTGTCATACTATATCAGTATCAGACGTTCTCCTCAAAAATGCTTGTGGGGGGCAGTATATACACATGCATAAATGCATGCACACATTCACAGACTTTTGTGGCAACTTGTGCCATCTAGTTCCAGTTGTTCTCCCAACCTGCTGGTGCCAGAGGCGTTTTTATCATGCATAAACATGAAACAGAGCAACAAGAGGTATCTACTAAAGATTTAGCCCAGGCCAGTGACTCTCGAATGTCCTTTAATCTTCTTTCCCCCCCTCATTTCTTTCCAACCAAAGCCTGGACGCCATCATGGTTATATGACAGCTACAAATGCTGATGTATTGCTTCCAAGCCAATCTTCAAGATTCTGCAGCCAAGAACTCCGCCATCTTCCTGTTTCCCCCTGTTTATTTTGCCTTGAATGACCAGTTACTCTTTACTTCTTACTATATGACCAAAGTATTTTAGCTTTCTGCATTATAAGTGCTTGCTTATTTCTTGATCTTTAGTCATTTTCCAAATACTTTTTTGCTGATCACTCAGTCAAAGAAATTCTCAGCATCAGAGATAAATTCACATTTCAAAAATGTCTGTCTTTTGGATAGTTCCCTGTGTTGAAGTCCACAATTCCATGCAATACAGAAGAACTGTGCAAAGTAACATAAAATGTGCATCCCTTAATCACCCCCCAATATTCACAGTTAGTTGCACGCTCAGATTCGTGGAAAGGTATACCTCTCCATTTCTACCCACTTAAAATTTTCTACATACATCTGCAGGTGACATGAGAATGGTAATAATTTTCATTGAAATCAGGATGATGCTTCCTTAAAATTAACTGAAGCACAGTAAAAGGGTATGTATGAATATATGTACGTGGTATTATTACCTCTGCCTATCCTTGCTCATCTGTTATTCTTAAAAGGAATCTTACTATTGAAGTTTTAAGCCCTTGAATATTATAGCAATAGAAATAATCTAAAATATTGAGGACTAAAAAGCTGCAACTTATTCATCCGCTGAACATACGAATAAGCCTTCCTTGTGCCTGTAATTTCATTTCTTGATGAGCCAAGGGAATTTTCTTTATTTAGGCAAACTTCCCAATGATACCAGGGATGAATGGTTGGCTGAGATATCCAATGAAATGCACAGAACATGATTTTAAAAAATGTCCAAATCATTATTCTCAAAGCAAGGAGAAAGAGGTCCCCCCCCCCCCCTTTTTCTTCTTGTTCAACAAGAATCAATTCAGCACCTTTAAACTATTTAGTTTACACACAGGACAAGGTCTGAGGAACAGCTAGGCCTATGAAAAATTGTCCTGTAGTCTCTAATACCATATTTCCTCAAGTATTTATATCCTGTTTAGAATGAGGTGGGGGTTATTTTTGCTTAAGAGAGGTCTCTATGATTATCACAAGCCAAGCCAAAAATGAGTCTGCAGTCCTTGAAAATCTTCCACAACCCTCCTGCTAGTGCAAATTTCTTGGCTTTCACGACTGCACTTCCTTTTTTGCTATGGGGTCTGCTATCACCCTGCCACCTAAGTGTGAGACAAACAGATTTGGCTCTTTTATTCCTACAGAGGTACAAAAAAAAAATAAAAAAAAATCTTTGGTCACATGCAAACACTGCTTATGTTTTTACCTAAGAGGATTGTTCATTCTATAATATACCTGACCATATTAAGGGGGAAACAGTGACACCACATTCAAGGCTGTTCTATATCTCACACTTCTACAGATATTATTATATCTATAGATTAATCCTAATCATGCTCACTATATCTCACACTTGTGTATATATATATAATTATATCTGTATATATCTGTATATATAATCTGTATACATATCTGTGTATATATATGTATATAATTATATATACATACACATACAGATATAATTATATCTGTAAAAATGTGAGATATAGTAAGTGAGCATGCTGTTTCACTAAATGTACTTGGCCACTGTTCAGATTAGGATAAACAAAGGGGAACTAAGTCAGAACTGAAGAGTGTGATTTTTAGGCATCAGACCAGAAATAACAAAATATTCTCATGATGCTGAAGTTCACTGTATGCAGCAGCATTTCCCCCTGTTCCTCTTCCCATACAGGATTAGCGAAAGACAGGTTTGGCATCCTCCCACAAGTAACAAATGCTGCTTCTCTCCTTATATCAGTTCAATTAGCTCATCTGTTGCTGGACGATGGCCAATTCTACATAATATCCTTTTTCGTATTATCAGGGCAGCCAGAATGTTCAACACATTTCTGATGCAGCCTCACTGGCCCCTTGTGCAAGGGCAGGATTTGCTGTTTCGCCAGAGCCAAACACTGACCTTTTTATGGCAGTCAAAGCAGTATTCTGAAGAAAATTTGGCACTTTCTCTTAGTCTCTTCTGAGACTGCTTCTCCTGATCCCTCCTTTCAAGTGGCTTTCGGATCTTACCTCACCAAGTTCTTATTTGAATTCTATCATTGTACTGTAAAGGCTCCGTAGGCTGCTGTTTTCCTTCACAACCTCCTACTCTACTGGTTCTCACTTCTTTCCTATACTGCATTAACTTATCTCCTTTCTTCAAGCCCTTTCCATTGCCTCCATTCTGCCATTTTGTTGGCATCTTTGTCCTCTTCCTCCAGCATCGTCTTCTCGATCCTGCTCTGGACCAATGCACTTCTGTTTTCCCCAGTTCAGATATTTTGAGAGAAACATGTTTTCTCCCTTACTATCATTGCGCCTTCTGTTCCTTGTTATTTTCATAATTATTATATAATTTAAAATGCCATACCTGACTTATCTCAAAATGTACCTAAAAGAACAAGAAATTTAATTATTTTTCAGTCCCCCAACATCCAAACGAAGTAGTATTTCATTCCTAGGAACTCGGTCCATTCCATTGCTGTTTCCAAAGCATCTCAAACGCATCAGATATTGGACACAGACAATTATGGTTATGTGTATTGTTATGGAGGACAGAGAGGATGGGAAGTAGATACAGATATTGTTTTACTGAGCATGCTTCTGTTGAATTAGAAGCTTTGATTTTTATACCCAAGAGAATCCATAAAAGAGAATGGAAAAGGACTCCATATTCACTATCTATAATTTTTCATTTTCTAATTTTGCATTTTGAACCCTCAACAGCTATATTTCTCAGAAATATAGTGCTCATGTAAGCTGGCACGCAACTATTCTGTTTTCTACACAAAAGAAAACAAAGCAAAACAAAACAAAACAAAGCAAAAGC
Organism: Intellagama lesueurii; assembly: GCA_037013535.1. NCBI lineage: Eukaryota > Metazoa > Chordata > Lepidosauria > Squamata > Agamidae > Intellagama > Intellagama lesueurii. The sequence continues at coordinate 100,751,033 of JBAJHW010000001.1, read as the reverse complement.
CAACTACCAGCCACTGGGCTCTCCTGAGCTGCTGGTCTGGATTTTCCTCTGGCTAATGTACCTTACCAGGACCAGCTTTACTAGTTCTAAGTAAAGAGAAATGTGTCATATCCATAAATGACCTATTATTAATGACACCATCTCTGGGCTATGCATCTCATGACACACAGAAAACTTCCAAGTGCCGTAGGAGGATGCCCATTTTGTTAAGCATGGGGGAGTGATGGGAAAGTTTCAGTCCCACCATTTGGTAAAGTAGGTCATTCTCATTTTTAAAGCTGCCTTTCCATACCTCTTCTCACCTAGCCCTGCAAGTTATAAGCCACTATGAATGCCTTTTAGATAAAGAAATAATTTCCCAAGAGAAAAATGCAATCACTCATAGTGAGAAACAAAGAAAATGGAGTGAGCCTTTAAAATGCTGCAAAATAGCACAGTGCTTTTTCATGGTTTCCTCAATGTCTCTTGCTTTCTATCTTTTTCCTTCATGTTCCCTTCCTTCCATTTGTGCATCTTTTTGATAAATAGTGACCTCTAAAGAAGGCAGCCGTGAATTATGATGCTTTCTTATGCACGGAAATGTCTCCAGAAAAGCTCCTCTGTTCCCTACCCTTTTGCCCCAGAGAAGTGAACATGTGGTGGGTTACATAAAAAAAGGAAGAAGTTGCCTCCTTTCTCCGAGCTCCCCATGGTGCTTTTGCTTTATGATCTTGCAAGTTACGGAGAAATCAAATGTTTTGGGTATTATTTTTTAAAATCCAAGCCTTCCTAGACAAAAGTAAAGAAGCAGCATCCCTGGGTACCACAACACTGCACATACAGCACTAGAAAGGGACTCAGGCAACCATCTTCATTAAATACCCATCTCGCTGCTAGGCAGCACAGTGATCCTAAAACAGTAACACATCTGCTCATTATTTTTTGGGAGGGAGAGATGGGTTATACTGTGACATTCTTGGCAGTCCAGTTTTGAACAAGTTTGCTCAGAAATAAAATTTTGCAGATAATATTTTTTGCATGCATACTTAAGAGTGAATGTGTGCTCGCAAATGCTGAAAAATGGGCATTCTATAGCCCTTACCACCACCCAAATCCTATAACTGTATTGCTGAACTAATCCAGTGACTGCAGGATACCAGGTCTCTCTCTCTCTCACTCTCTCTCTCTCTCACACACACACACACACGTACACTGCACAGTCCAGGACAGAACACAATTCAGGTTAAGAAACCCACCTCTCCCCCACTAATTCCCCTTCTCCGTTCACTCCTCATGCACATCTGCACCTAAAAGAAAGCAACAATAGCAATAATCCAGGGGACCAACCTCGCATGTCCCTGCTCTGCTTCATCCGTCTCACCCTGATTTTCAGCTTCATTTGCCCCTTGTGCATGTCTGGCCAGAGCTGGTCCTCAGAGGGAGCAATCATAACATCCAAAGGCATCCAGGCAGCTGGGTTGTGGCTCTCCAAAAGCTGTCCTCACAACACAACAGCTGGCAGAGATGGGAGGGAGCCTCTTCTTTCAAAAAAAGAAAAAAAAAGGAGGGGAGGGAGAGCTAGAGGTACCCCAAGATCCAGCTTTTAGGAAAAAAGGGGGAAAGGGGAGAAGGCAATGGGAAAGAAATATTCCTGCCCTTTCTCAGCAGGGTTATTTTCCTCCTCTCTGTCCTCCTTGTGTACGAGCAACGCCAACTCCAGCGAGCCTGAATGAGCTCAGCACATGAGCAACAGCCGTGCCGATCCACCAAGGAGCAGTCATAGCTAACGGGTTAGGCATGCAACCGCATTCCTTACTCAGCACACAGACATGCAGTTTAACTCAAGAGCTACGCCACTGGCATACGGGTTGCTCAGCTGCTTAAAGAGACAACATCCCTTTTCCCCCCTCACCAATCCCTGGCTGCTGTTCCAAAACCCACATGAACAGCAGTCGGCAGGAACAAGAGAAGCCGCTTGGGTGTGTTTTGTTTTGACAGGTTAATGGATCTGTATAAGAAACTATGAAATGCTGTGCACGCCACTTAATCCACTGGCTGCATTTTCTTCATTTAAGCCCCAAATCACTGGCAGAAAGCAGGATAAAGTGTCACACAGTGGGCAGAGCAGCAGGCTGCACGGGTCCTAGGAACCTGTGCAATTAAATTAAAATGCTTCAGGTATTTTTTCAAGGGGCGGAGTGCAGTCTCACTTCATCTTGAGTTCTTCAGTGTGTGTGTGTGTGTGTGTGTGTGTGTGTGTGTGTGTGTGTGTGTGACACAGAGAGAGAGAAATTTGCTTGTGTTTTTGAAATCCAGCTACACTTTTCCCTAGACAAAATCCTAAAGGCTATTCTAGGCAGGAGTCCCAAGTGGTTCCTACCTAGTGTCTTTGTTCCATTTTCAAACAGCTTCATTTAACAGTTATCTTTGCACCATTACTCCAACATTAACTATGCAAGACTTATGTACAGGAAAAACATAAACATTGTTCCAGGACAGCAGGGCGCAAGTTAAATGAAATAAAGCTGCCATAACAATATTAGTCTGGATACAGATTAAGCAAGGCAGGGAAGAACCTTAGTGGTGATAACCATTTCCCTCGGGGGGGGGCACTCTTTTATCAGGACCATAACATTAGGGACGTGGTGGCGCTGCGGGTTAAACCGCAGAAGCCTCTGTGCTGCAGGGTCGAAAGACCAGCAGTCGTAAGATCGAATCCACGCAACGGAATGAGCTCCCGTCGCTTGTCCCAGCTCCTGCCCACCTAGCAGTTCGAAAGCATGCAAATGCGAGTAGATAAATAGGTACCACCTCGGTGGGAAGGTAACGGTGTTCCATGTCTAGTCGCGCTGGCCACGTGACCACGGAAACTGTCTTCGGACAAACGCTGGCTCTACGGCTTGGAAACGGGGATGAGCACTGCCCCCTAGAGTCGGACACGACTGGACTAAATGTCAAGGGGAACCTTTACCTTTACCTTTTTAACATTAGGGAGAATTTAAGTTCTCTATACCTGCCTGGCAGTCCAAAGCCAAACTGGAAGTCACCATGGCTGGTCTTTTAAAAACAACACACAAAGATACACATGCAAATATACATTTAACACAAAGCGCTAAGGGCCAGTTTAAATTAGGCTTGTGAATGGCTTTAAATAGGAACCAAGCTATGGAAGACAGGTCGATCAACATTTATTAGTCAAGAACCCAAAATGGAACCTCAGTTATCTAAGTAACAGTTGCTGAGGGGTGAATGACTGGGGAGAATTGATGCCTTCATGACTTGTTTGCAGGCATTCTAGAAGTCTCTAGCAGGAAAAGGAAGATCAACTAGACAAACGTTTGATCTGCTCCAATGTGGCTCTCCTTTTTTCTTCCCTCTCTTTTAAAAAAGTATCACTCTTCTATTATCTCTTGCACTGTGGTATGTAGAGTTATACAGTCACAATACATGTAGCATGTATTTGGGCCTCCTGACTAGTAATTTGGCCAAAGAAAAGTAAAAAGAAAGAAAAAACAGTTTAAAAAAGTAGCATTTCAAGGACTAACAGCTTTATTTCAGTGTGAGCTTTCCTGGAATGGGGTTGACTACAGGCAAATATGGGCCAGCCTCCACAAAGAATGGGAGAAAGAAGTATTGATATGGGCTGCAGGTCACTGGTGATACATCTCAGTGGTCTTGAGACATAAATCTTGAGAGAAGTACTGAACCACACGGCTAGTGCAGAAACCTTTGCACGTGGGAAAGATCCCAGGTTCAATTTCTGGCATTGCCAGGGAGCAGCCTGAGACAGAGCTGGTTCAAACGGTGTGTTGTCGCCTGCTTGAAGGAATGAAGCTGCTTAACGTACAATCAGTGCATGTCAGTTTGTAGAGGCATTTCTTTTCCTTCTCTTACATGGACAAGAGAGGCACAACTGCAGCTCACAGGCTACATGCTGTCCTCCCTAGAGTAAATGATACTGAGGTAAAAGGATCAATCTGACTTGGCATTAAGCAGTTCTCTTCCACAGTCTAAAATAGTATTGCCTGCAAATTTATACTCTGCTCCCCTTTTCTATACCCTTTGTGTTCCATGACATCTGTGCAGTTAATAGAAAGGAAACAGCAGGACTGGCAGAAGCCAAGGCATGCAGTTTCAACCATTGCAAAGGATGTAATGGATGCTCACAAATTTTCTCATTCTCAATTAAAAAACTAGTGTCTTGACAAATAAAACATTTTTGTCTTTAAAAAGAGAGAGAAGAAACTGCTATAAGATTATTTTTTTGCTGCTACAGTAGAAAAAAGCAACCCAGAACCTTTTTTTTGGTCAGCAACAGCATTTGCAAAAAATGGAAAGTATCACACTAAAAACTTAAAAATCTTGAATTTTGTGATACACAAGGCCTTCTATGCAAAACCCAAAGTTTTTGTGCAATAAGCCCACATAACTCACTCCTCATAAGTTTTTACAAAAGAAGTGCCAAAATGAAAGAAACATACAAAACTCTTGTGATTTTGGTGAGTACGTAATTGGGAAAATTCGGAATTTTTTCATTGGTGTTTGCAAGAATGAAGCATGGGAAGACTTGCATCTCTCAAGCTTTGCCATTCCACTGTGTGCTTGGTTGTGTCCCAGCCCGAAATTCTTCTTGGATCAATAACTGGTGTGAAGTATAGTGAAAGTGCCAGAGACCATCACGCTATTGATCCTAAGACCCTTATTATGTCTGACAGTCTTTTTCTACTGATAGAAGAGCACTGGCCAATTTTTGCTGTTTACCTCTAAAGATCTCTTGGAATTCTTTAAACACACATCTCCACAATGCTCTGATGTTTTCTATGCCCATTTATGACCAAATGATTACACATTCTATTCATTCTATTGAGGACTGCACAGGATTAGACATTCTAGATAGGATGCTTTGTTTCTTTAAATCCAAAGATTTGCAAAGACAAGGAATCCAAACTTGAACTGTTTCATGGGAGTTCAGTGTTTTTCCCTAACAGTGACATCACTCCAGATGAAGTCACCAGCATTAAATAAACCCTCCCACCTTCTCACTCCATGATTGGAACCAGTGTTCTAATGAGACTTGTTATTGTAACAAATATGAGGTTGATTACTGTCAGATGTGGGCTGAAGTTTGGAGAACAAATATGCATGCAAACTTGCACACACTCACAACTTCTGACATTGTAAAACAGGGTCATGGTTGAAAAAAAGGCAGTACACCAAAACTTTAAATGTTGTTCCTCATTGACTCTCAGATATTCTAACTTTGCCCCTTCTGCCAAAACATCAGGTCACTGTACTACAAAGAAACTGAGGTATAAGAACGTCACTTTAGAGAGGCATTACATTTGTTTTCCTAGTATTCTAAAACCATATACTCTTTTCATTTGGTGAAACAGGTTTTTACCCAAACAAAATAGTTACCCAGTTTATATCTGAAAACTGCTTTCTGAAACTATTGGGGGGGGGGGGGAGAGACCCAAACACACATTACTGCTACATGAAAAACCATCCTGTATTTTGAAAATGCAATGACCAAGCATTTAGAAGTCAATGTGCACATTTTGTCTTAAACCCTGAACTGCTTAAAAAAGGAATACTCCCATCCATCCATCACAAATATAAGACTCAAGCAAAAGCCTGGTTAACATGAATAGAAAACTACATTTGGAACCCAATACCTAGACTAGAGTTGCCAGAAATTTATCTTTGCCAGTGGAAAAGCCACAATGGGGAGCTGCAATAACAAAGTGTCTGTTTCATGTCTTTAAACTAGAAATATGATTTCTTTCACTGAATGCTTTATGTGGGCTTATTAAGACCCTTGCCATAAAGCTCGTCTTTTGTAAGGGCTTCCCCTCCTCTCTGTTCATCACCTAAGTGGCAGGTGAATTGTTTGGGCACTTTAAGAAGAAAGAGACATAATCTGATGTACTCTTTGCAGCACCACAAGCAAACTTCAAGACCTATGCAAATAACACTTGCCGTTTGCAGTATTAATCATCATCATCTTAGAACTGCACAGCTAGAAGGGATCCATTGAGCCCCTGTCAAGGAGGCACAGTAATCGTCAAGCATCACCAGAAAAAAAACGTAATTTAAAAAACTGGCACTCTGAAACTTGCAGTCAGTTTTGCTCAGATATAGAAGAAAATAGTCACAGCAGTCTGCAATACCAAGGTTTGCCTTTAATACTTCAGCATGCCATTTCTGTACCAAAGGGTACATTATTTCTGTACCTTAATTTAGCTGCTTAACTTCTATTTAAAAAAGGAATATTCCTAACAATAGCAGTTTTAGGTCTTTCCACTGTATGAGGAGAGCAACAAGAAAAATGAGGACAGTTTTATCACAAAGAAGGAAATACTGGTCACAAGTTCTTTATGTTTTTCCTCTCCATCCCTGCCCTCTCCACTGTGTACCAAAATCAAGTGTGAAGTGATATGGTATTTTTGCATGATTGTGGCACCCTCCTCCAGTTTTTTTGTCCCACCATTACCAATTTCTTGCTCTTGAACCCACTGTTAGAAAAGCTGGTTTGGAAGACTGGGAGAAGAAAGTGGGTGTGACTGCATTCCAAAGAATAATTATAGAATCAGGAAAACATCTTCTGATGATAGCATTACCAAACTGAAGGTTATAGAACACAATTCGCTCAGCACATGCTTTAGCTCAGTTCCTCTCCAAATGAACCACTCAGACATATGTAAGATTTTGGCTGGTGAGTGTATTTCCTGACAGCCAGATACTTTCAAAGCAAGTGAAGGGCAGTCCAAACCCCTGCCAGTAACCCTAGCCACCATTCTCCACACTCCCTCTGCGTCATGCTTATGCCAAAGATAAGCCAAGAACATCAAAATGCCAACAAGAGGGCAGATATCACACTTCCTGGTGTGTCTCATCTTGGTTTCCTTTCCCATCTCCCCTACAGGAAGGGAAGTGAGGGAAAGATCAGGGTGTGACTTGTTCACACAAGCACACACACACACACACCTTCAGCTGATTCAGAAAGGGAGGAAGCTGGAAGCTGGGGTGGATGCGAGCAGAAGTCCAGATTCAGCGTGTAGGGCCTCTTAAATCACTTCAATCTCAGCTTCTGGGCATGATGGAAAAGGACAGGAGCTTCTCAGGCTACCAAACTATAATCTGGAGAGACAACTGATTCCTAGAGTGACAACCAAGACTTGGATTTTTTTTGTTTTGTTTTTCTCATCACCCCCTTTCAAGTAATTTCTTTACTACAGCTGATTTTGTTTTAATTTGGCAAGTCCCGAGTTAATATCTACATACTAAATTTGTACCTAGTCTACTCTTCCCAGTGTTCCTTTCGAAAGAAATATGTGTCATGTGTATATGAAGTTGTTTATTTAAGGAAATTTGATCTTGCTTGGTTCAAACTTGCAACCTGCAGTCCTGTATCTTTAAGTAATATCTAGAATATGTTGAATTCATCAGGGGTAGCATCAATGTTTTATTTTAAAGTCCTTTTCAGAAGAAGCATTATTTTTTAGACTTTGATTTACTAATCTTAGCAGTATTTTTCTATACCCCAGCTCAATATTTTTACATATCAGAGAAATATGAAATTAAAAAGCTATAGGTTTCTTAGCTAATCTTATTAAAGGTTGGTTATACTCCTGGGGGAGACCTCTCTAAGGTGTTATCAGAACCAAGTCTGCAAAGCTATTTGAGATACAAAGTCAGTTCTTGTCAGAGAAAAATTCTTTTTGTATTAATGTTTCAAGATTACATAATAAAGCAGAGAGAACTGGGGATAAATATGGCCAGCCACAATCTGCCTCTAAAGAATTTTTTTTTCTAAAGTCAAGGCCAAGAGTCTGCGGGGAGGGCAGAAAGGGATGGAGAGAGGGATTGACAGAGAGAATCCTTCCTCAAGGATATGCAGAGCATAACAATGGAATGGATCTAAAGAGCAGCTAGATGAATTAGGGTCAATGTTCCTATTATCTTCTAGTTGCTGAAATGGCAGCAGACATTGATCTCAAGGACAGTGTCAAGTTCACAATATAACTGATACTTGTACCCTGGAAAAATGTTACCCCACTTTTGCATAAAATGTTATTTTCCAACCTCGGGGAGGGGGAAGAAGAAAGCATAAAGCAGTTGGTCTGTGGGAACAAATTTCTTACTGTGTGGGTTCTTTGGAAGTATTTCCACTCAGAAAGATCACAGTATATGTAGAGGAGAGATACGGAACGACTGGCACTCTAGATGACACTGAATTCCTGTTCCCATTACATCTGGCCTTTGGCTGCACTGGCTAGGACTGATGGGAGACAAGATCCAACACCATCTAAAGGGTCACATTTTCCCCATTCAGAAGTAGAGGCACATACTACCACAACCGCTAACCTGACAATTCAAACCCAGTTGCTCTTGTTGCTCTTAGGCAAAGACTAGTTTCTCTCACAAATCTGTAGGAAGGTTTGTATTTATTAAAAATAGGATACAATATGCTAATTGGATTGAACAGATGGATTTGACAGTTGTAAGTAACAATGAAAAAGCATTTGTAAATGACAAAGGTATTTGCAAAAATTTCTCTGAATGTAGACAAACCTTCAGTCAGCTTAACTGAGTATGCAGGCAGATCTCAACATTAACAAAAACTTGCAGCTGCAATATGGAAGATGGCCAAAAGAAGTAAATATTAAATGAAAAATCTTCACATAATAGACAACAATTACAATACTGTCTCTTTTCAGTTCTGGTTCTTTATGAATTGACAAACTTATATGAAATGCTCAGTGGGATTACAAACCCAGGTTCTCCAACGCCAGTTCTTTTTATGTTATTTCTGAGAAAGTGAACACCTAAGACTGTATTCACATGTACGAAGTATCATGTACAGTTCATACAAAGATAAAAATTCTGCTCTGAAACAACAATTTTTTATTTATAAACTTGTTTTTCACCAATGCCCTCTAAATGGGTACAACACAATGGCTGAAATGCTGTGTAGAACTTTATGCAACATAAGTCTAATTATGTCATCAGCCACATCTGCTTCTCAGGAATTACATGTTTCTGACCTCATGTTTCTGAGGCTGAGCCCTGACATTAAAATTGGGTTTCATGGATTTTCCATGGCTAGTCCCAACAATAACATAGGATTGAAGCCTACTTACGCATGCCATAATGCTGATATTCCAACATTAAATGAATGTGCAGAGATATCAAGGGTTAAAACACACAACTAAGTATCACCTGAAGAATAATAAGTAACCCGAGAGTTTAGGGAAGAGTTTGAAGGGGGGAGGGATAGGTATTCAGCAGGCAGGGCCCATAGTAGCAGATAAAGGACAGGGAAGGCTTAACATCTTATCCTTGCCGGTTGACAAATTGTTATTTTCATAAACTGGAAACAATACACTGAGATTTCTGAGAAAAAAATTGGCTGGTTAAGCTCCTGGCATAGCCCTCAATCAGTACTATCTATGTTTACTAGGAAGGGTTTTCAGGGGGTAAAATACTAAGAAAATTCCCACTGCTTTAGACATATGGAGTTGAAAAATATTTATTTGTTCAAAGGTTTTCCTGTGTCTGAAGAAGTGGGTTACAATCCACAAAAGCTCACAGCAAAATAAACACATTAGTCTTAAAGGTGCCACAGCAATTTTATTTTATTTTTGCTCCATGTCACTTGGCAGATGGGTTATTCAAAAATGTGTGCTATCCACTTCATTTCATAAGGTTTCCCTATGGTTTAACTGCATTCTAGCTCATAGGAGCCATCAGTTACTGAGGCCAACTGGCACAGCACTTCGATACTAGAGCTTAAAAATGTTTCTATAACATTTGTAGGTGCTGTTTCCATTGTATTAGCCTGTCATATGCTTGGTAACAGTGGGTGTTGATGTGCTAAGAAAGCAATTCTGCCAACAGCCTCCATTTCTGCACACTTGGTCTTATAGGAGTTGATGAGGTCAAATAAGGTCAAACCTTGATAATACTTTGCAATATATAATACCATGGTTAACATCTTATTCAGTGCTCGCACAACATAAATATCCACATATGTTGGATTGCACCATTATGCAAGTGACTGCATGATGGTAAACTCAAGCCTGCACAAATGCTTAGGGATCCTTTAGCGACTGTGCTTACATATACCAACAGAAAGCACAGCCAGTTGCAGAGTCTAATGCAAAGGGAGAACTACTTGGGCAAATGTTTGGGAGATTACCCTTCTGGAGTAGCTGCAAAAGTGCAACCACTTATACAACAGATATTGTGAAAAGATCATGGCTCAGTTGTGATCCTAGCCTGTGAATCTGTAGCTTTTGAGGAAGAGCTTAGGTCTGTGACTGTTATCTCAGAAGCCTGCTTGCTAAATCCTATCCACTATTCATAGAATCACAGAATCATACAATAATTGAGTTGGAAAGGTCCTATAAGGCCATTGGGTCCAACTCCCTTCTCAAATCAAAGTAGGTCTTGACAGATGGTTGTCTAATTTTCTCTTGAATACCTCCAGTGTTGGAGTGTGCTCGCCACCTCCCAAGGTAGTTGGTTCCACTGTCATACTGCTCTAACAGTTGGGAAGTTTTTCCTGATATTCAGCTGAAATCTGGTTTCCTGTTATTACAGTATGTGTCCTGCACTCTGAGATGATCAAGAACACATCCTGCCCCTCCTCTGTATGATAATCTTTCAAGTGTTTGAAAAGTGCTATCATTAGAGTTGGGCACAAATTAAAAAACAAATAATCAAATTTGTTCAAAAACTGCTAATTTGTTGATTCATATTTGTACAAATCAATGCCCCCAACCAATATGAATCAATGATTTTTTAAGCTATTTTTGATTTGTCAATTTGTTTGGCTATAAAACAGCCCCCCAGGCACCTAGAGACACCAAAATTACAGGGAAGCTTCCTATGACTCTCCTCTACAATCCCACCAGGTTTGGTGAAGATTGGGTTTCCCCAAGCCTACTGCTAAAGGGCACTTTCCTGGTGGGACCCATTTTGTGGGTGTATAACTTGTATGTCTAAAACCCAATCTTCACCAAACATGGAGGGATTGTAGAGGAGGGTCAGTAGAAGCTTCTCTGTTATTTTGATGTATCTAGGTTCCTTGGGGGCACTGTCCTGCGAGGGTCCTTCTTGCTGATGTATAACTCAGACGCCTGAAACCCAAACTTCACCAAAGATGCAGGTCTTGTAGAGCAGTGGTTCTTAACCTTTGTTACTCAGGTGTTTTTGGACTGCAACTCCCAGAAGCCTTCACCACCAGCAATGCTGGCTGGGGTTTCTGGGAGTTGCAGTTCAAAAACACCTGAGTAACAAAGGTTAAGAACCACTGTTGTAGAGGACAGTCAGGGGAAGCTTCCCTGTGAATCTGGTGTTTCTATGGTGCTGGGGGGCATTTCATAGGGTTTTTAAGTGAAAACAAATTGATGAATTGATTCCTCAATTCGTCAGGAAAAAATTGTAAATTTGTAATTCGTGATTTGTTGAACATGAAGAATCATGAATTAAATCAAATCATAATTTTTCTGATTTCTGCCCATCTCTAGCTACCATCTCTCCCTTTCAGTCTTCTTTTCTCAAGGCTAAACATGCCCAGTTCATTCAGTCTTTCCTCATAGAGCTTGGTTTCCAGTCCCCTGATCATCCTTGTTGCCCTCCTCTGAACGTCTTCCAGTTCGCTAGCTTCCTTCTTAAAGTGCCTAACCAGTGCCAAATAGATGGAGTCTAATAATAGATTTGGAGACTATATGTATTCTGTTAATGCAGCCTAAAATAGCACTGGCCTTTTTTGCAGCCACATCACACTGTTGGCTCATATTCAGCTTTTGATCTACACCAATCTCAAAATCCTTCTCTTCTAGTTATTACTGCATTGTTTCCAAGGTACTTGCAGAGTGATTGTTTTACTATATTATCTGCTCCAGTATTTTCCCTGGGATTCATGTCAGGCTCACTGGTCTGCAGTTCCCAGGTTCTTCCTTTTTACCCCATTTGAAGATTAGAACAATGTTAGCCCTCCCTCCAATCATCTGGCATGTCATCCATCCTCCATGGGTTAAAGAAAATAATAGACACTAGATCTAAGATCTCTTCTGCCAACTCCTTCAATTTTTTGGATGCTGTAATAATAAGATATTCCTTGACTATTAGTTTATCAATCTCAAGATGCAATCCTGCCCCTCCACTTGTACTTCACATTTGCCTAAGGGATCATAGACTGTTGTTTGGGAAAAGACTGATCTAAAGTAAGAATTGCAAATTTCTGCCTTTTCTTTGTTGTCTCTTATCTTTCTGCCATTCTTTTTAAGTAGTTTCTTTTCTCTGCCTTTTGCTATGCTCCTACCTGAAGAATGCTTTTAGTGTATCTTGCTAACCTCTGCTCATTCATAATATTCATAAACATGTACAAAGACAAACAGGCCACAAATCACACACCCTCGGTGTCTGTATACGAATGCCAGGAGTATGAGAAACAAACAAGAAGAACTGGAAATTTTAATTCAGGAGGGCAAGTATGACTTGATAGGAATAACCGAAACTTGGTGGGATGAATCCCATGACTGGAATACAGCAATTGAGGGATATAAACTGATCAAAAAGAACAGAGAGAATAAAAAGGGAAGTGGAGTTGCAGTAAATGTCAAAAATACACATTCCTGCACAGAAATAAAGGAGGAGGAGATTGGCTGTCCCATCGAGAGCATCTGGATCAATCTAGTTGGGGCAAGAAACAAAAGGAACTTGGTAGTTGGAGTCTACTACCAACCGCCCAATCAAAGAGAGGAAGCGGATGAAACTTTTGAAAAACAAATTGCAGCGTTTTCAAAGAGACACAATGCAGTAGTGATGGGAGATTTCAATTATCCAGATATATGTTGGGAAGCAAATTCTGCCAAGTATGGCCCTTCCAAGAAATTCCTGGCTTGTGTGGCTGATAATTTTCTCCTACAAAAAGTGGAGAAAGAAAATAGAGGATTTGCTGTCCTTGATTCTGGCCAACAGAGATGACTTGGTGGGAGAAGTGGCAGTAAGGGGAACTAAAGGCGAAAGTGACCATGTCCTTCTAGAATTCTTGATTTCAAAGGAAATGAAATTAGAGTGTAGCCGCACACTTCTGCTGGATTTTTAAAAAGTCAGCTTTAATAATCTCAGAACAAGGATAAGAAAGGTCCAATGGCAGGAGATCCTAACAAGAAAAGGAGTCCAAGAAGGGTGGGAGCTTCTAAAAAAAGAAATTCTAAAGGCACAACTACAAACAATTCCAACAAGAAAAAAAGGTGGGAGGTGGCAAAAAAGGCCAGTGTGGATTCACAAAAAGCTCAAGGAGGACATAAAAACCAAAAAAGACATGTACAGGAAGTGGAAAGAAGGCCAGGCCACCAAGGATGGGTACAGACAAGTAGCAAGGAAATGCAGGGATGGCATTAGGAGGGCAAAAACTGAGAATGAGCTGAGGTTAGCTAGGGACACTAAAAGCAATAAAAAAGCATGCTTGAGGTACGTGAGTAGCAAAAGTCAAACCAAAGACATAGTGGCACAGCTCTGCAATGGAGATGGAAAAATGATAACAGAGGACAAAGAAAAGGCAGAGGTGCTCAATTCCTATTTTAGTTCAGTCTTTTCCCATAAGACAGACGATGAACTTCCAAACAAATTGGAAGTGAAAGGGGGGGGGGGGGGTGGACAGGATTGCAGCTGGAGATTGATAAACAAATAGACAAGGAATACCTTACCACCTTGAATGAGTTCAAATCTCCAGGGCCGGATGAACTGCATCCAAGAGTACTGAAGGAACTGGCTGAAGAACTCTCAGAACCGCTATCCATTATTTTCTTGAAAGCATGGGAAATGGGGAAGGTGCCAGAGGATTGGAGGAGGGCTAATGTTGTCCTTATCTTCAAAAAGGGCAAAAAAGAGGAACCTGGGAACTACAGGCCAGTCAGCCTGACATCCATCCCAGGCAAAATTCTGGAACAGATCATAAAGCAGTCATCGTGCAAGCACCTAGAAAACAATGCAGTAAGAACTAGAAGCCAACACGGATTTGTGAAGAACAAATCCTGCCAAACTAATTTGATCTCGTTTTTTGATCAGGTCACCTCCCAGATAGACAGAGGGAATGCTGTAGACGTAGCATATCTTGACTTCAGCAAAGCTTTTGACAAAGTGCCCCATGATATCCTGATTAGCAAGCTAACTAGGTGTGGGCTGGATAGATCAAGTGTCAGATGGATACACAGTTGGCTACAGAATCGTATTCAGAGGATGATTATTAAGGGGTCCTTCTCTAACTGGGAGGAGGTCACAAGTGGGGTACCCCAAGGCTCAGTCCTGGGCCCGGTGCTCTTCAATATCTTTATTAATGACTTGGATGAGAGAGTGCAGGGAATGCTTGTCAAATTTGCAGATGATACCAAATTGGATAGAATAGATAATACCCTAGAAGACAGAAACAAAATTCAAAATGACCTTGATAGGATGGAGCACTGGGCTGAAAGCAACAGAATGAAATTCAACAGGGATAAGTGCAAAGTACTGCACCTCGGAAAAAGAAACCAATTGCAGAGTTACAAGATGGGGGATACCTGGCTCAGCAAAACAACGACCGAGAAGGAGCTTGGAACTGTCGTAGATCACAAGCTAAATATGAGCCAATAGTGTAATGTGGCTACAAAAAAGGCAAATGCTATTTTTGGCTGCATTAATAGAAATATAGTTTCCAAATCCCACGAGGTGCTAGTCCCCCCCCCCCTCTGTTCAGCACTGGTTAGGCCTCACCTTGAGTATTGTGTCCAGTTCTGGACACCACACTTCAAGAAGGATGCTAACAAATTGGAACAAGTTCAGAGGAGGGCGACAAGGATGATCAGGGGGCTGGAAACCAAGCCTTATGAGGAAAGGCTGAAAGAATTGGGCATGAAAGGCTGTCATACACAGGAGGGACAAGATCTGTTCTTGATCATCCCAGAGTGCAGGACACGCAACAATGGGCTCAAGTTAAAGGAAGCCAGATTTCGGTTGAATATCAGGAAAAACTTCCTAACTGTTAGAGCAGTACAACAGTGGAACCAGTTACCTCGGGAGTTGATGAGTGCTCCAACACTGGAGGCATTCAAGAAAAACTTAGATAATCACCTGGCAGATATGCTTTAATTGTATTCCTGCATTGAGCAGGGGGTTGGACTTGATGGCCTTGTAGGCCCCTTCCAACTTCACTTTTCTATGATTCTCAGCTTTTGCCTTCCTAATGACATCCCTGTAATTCTTTGCTACTTGTCTGCACTCTTCCTTTGTGGCTTAGCCTTCCCTTCACTTTTTATATGTGTCCTTTTTGTTTTCAGGTCCTCTTTGAACTTTCTGTGAAGCACATTAGTCTTTTCTGCTTTGAGTTTATTCACTTTACAACAGAAAACAGGATTGAAAATGAGTTCAGTCTTTATGTTATAAGAAGTATGGTGACTACTGTAGAGAAAGACTTCTTAGCAGTGCCCCCATCTATTGAACATTCTCTCAAGGGAAATTGCTTGTCATCCTGGCTAATAACCTTTAGATGCCAAGTTAAGAACTTCCTTTTACAACAGGAATTCAAGCCCTTGATATTAATTTTTGCTCTTATTATTTAAGTTTTACTGCTGGCAATTAACATTCTAACCTATTAATATTTTGACACCATCCTAGCTGACTTACTGTTTTTGAATATAGAATCCCTGATTTTAACCCCCCAGAGTAGACCTTTGGTCTAGATGGGCGAGATAGAAATCCAATAAATAAATAAATAAATAAATAAATAAATAAATAAATAAATAAATAAATAAATTTTATCGATTGCTTTAAAAAAATATTGATTGCTTTTTAAAAAATATATACTTTTAAACCACCTTAGGCACACTTCCTAGTAGGGTGAATAAAAATCAAAGTTTTTTTAAATAAACAAATTGATTTAAATCACAATTTAAATAAAATAATCAATATTTTCATTTAAATCATTAAAAATCTGATTTGTTTGATTTAAATCAATTTGATTTAAATCAAGTACTCTTTGCTTCCTAGTGGGGTTGAATATCAACATTTTAAATAAGTGAATAAATAAATAGAAGTCTCAGTCAGACCTGTTTTGGCACTCTACCTCATTAATTCTAGGTGAGTGAGGAAATGTGTGAAACACTTGCTGTTATGCTAGATAAGCACCAGAAGTCAGTGCTTTGCTATTTCAGCTTCTTGAGGAAGATACTGAATCAGGTACAGATGGCTAATAAACCTAAGTGCAAGGAATTTTCCTGGAGGACCACTGAGATTCCTGTTGATGTGGTAAAAGGTAATGGTCCTTTTTTGTTTGATCCTGGAGAACTGCTTTGTTATTACCGCATTAACACCCACTGACAACCAGCATTTATGGAAGAAAATGCTGAAGCAAGCAGGAGTTGAAACAATAAATGAAATTGATTCTACCTGGGTTCTTGGCAGTGGACACTTGGTATGGTGTAGTGGCTAGAGTGATGGACTAGGGCTCAGGAGACCTGAGATCAGCCATGGAAATTCATAGGGGTCAGTACTGGTAAAACTACTCTCTAAATATCTCATTTACTTTGAAAGCACGATTAGAGTCACCATAAGTCACTTCTGACTTAATGACACAAAAGAAAAATAGTTTCTGTCATTCCCCATCCACCCCACTTCTTATTTACACCCCTCCCTTTTTTCTATTTCAGAACAATAAGAACTGATGATGATAACAGGCAACTGCCCCCAGAGATCTTAAAACATGGGTGCAGAAAGAGTGTTATGAAATTAAGCAGGTACTAGAATTGTCATATGATACGTAGTGTGGTGTAGTGGATAGAGTAAATGGACTAGGACTCAGTTGATCTGGGTTTGATTCCCCAGCTCTACCATGGAAACTCACAAGGTGTGTGTGTGTGGAATGGTAAACCCACTTCTTAAATACGTCACTTACCTTGAACCCCCTGTTAGCGTTGCTATAACTCAGATGTGACTTATCAACATATAACAAAGAATGGTCAAGTAACAAAGATCTGAATCTGGGTTTATGAGATAGAAGTAAACTATGTTTATAGGATTCTCCTATAAAACCTCCAGTAACAGTAGCCCTCCTCCAAGTATTTCTACATGTGAAATAATTCCTAGTCTACATTCTTTGAGTTTACTTATACAATTATTACATGGAAGCTATGTTTTATTAGAAATATCAGATTTCTACATTGCTTAATTAACCATACTGAAAAAACAATTTCAGGTAAAACCAACCTTCAACCAGAATAGGTAATCAGTGCAGAGAACATTGATTAGCAGCATACCAAACCAAGATGGAATTAGATCAGGATGCCAAGTTGCAAGGGTTTCTCTTTTTGCACGTATTCAGCTGCTCATGCTGAAAATACAGTGCAATGTCCTTCAGCAGAAATCTGATACTGGCTGCCACCTCCTCAATCACAGAGCACACATTGCCTTGAAGGTCTCTGATCCAAACACCAATTAACTTTTAAAAATGGTCACAAATCACAACCTCAGGCAACAAGGCTGCAGGGAAGACCAACAGCAAATTGTATTTGCCAATGATGCATAGCAAGTAAAACAAGAAACTCAAGCCATCTATCACTAAGAGTCCTGCCAGTTTAAGCAAGAGTTCCGTCACATTTGTGTGGGCAGATTTTCAACCAAAAGAGTAGTAGAGCTACTGCTTAGAGGGCTGACATGCCGGGGCTCTGATTAGCAGAGAAGAGGACACTATTTCCCATCCCATTCAGACTGCTCCCTCAAGCTGCAGTCCTCTCAGTAGCTGGAATAAAGTGGGAAGATTTTCCTAGGTTCAATACAGTGTTATGAAATACTCCTGTTGTAATGTAAAGTGTTCTGGGGTGGCTTGACTTTGGTCTGAACTGGCCATTAAGATATGTTAACTTTATGACAGACCTGTTCCTGGTGGAGATGGAAGCTATCAAAATCAATTTGTTGGCTTTGAGATAAACTGCCTCTCCACCTGTTGGGGAAAGAAGCCTGAACTAGTAGTTCTCTGCTGCTTAAGGACATGATCTGCTGCTTTTTCCCTCTCCTTTTCACAAAATATTGTGTCTTTCCAAACTATCCAGTAGGCTAGGTACTACACTGCCCTCTGCCAGTTCATTATTTTATGACTCTGGGCCAATTTTAATAAACTGGATATTGTGCTATGTATCGCTGCTCTTCGGGTAAGGGTGTATATAAACAGTACTCCGAGGGGAGCAATGAGACAGAGAGAGAAAATGGAAGAGAGAGGAATGGATCAACACAGCTGCCTGTATTTTTGGATTCTCTTTTAAGGACACTGTTATAAGGACCACAATTAGGAGTGTGTCCACTTTAAAATTTATCACTATATCAAAACAGGCTACTTTGATGCTACAGAAAAGATGTTATCTATATGTGCTATCATGTTATCGACGATGACTATATCTTTCCAAAGCTGTCAGAATTGTCCTGTCAGTTATTGTCTTCTCCTGTGAAAAGCCCTTCTCCTCTGCTTTACTTCTTAACGCTTAGCTATTTTCAAACCCATTACTTTAGCTTGATCTCAACCCAGTGGCTATTTAACTTTCTTAATAAACTCCTGAGAAGAACGTTTCTAGCCTGCTTTGAAAGTTCAAATAAACGATGCACTCTTATGGTTCCTTGTTCATTCATTTCCTTTATGCATACTTGTAAAGGTGGGGGCCCAGTTGCTGCTCATTTGCCAGGCACCATTAAATAACTGAGCACAAACATATGGAAACATTAAATGGCCTGACACAAACATTGGCTCCTGATTTGTCAGTTGAATATGAGACTATTTCTCCATGTCTATATACACCAGTCCTTCCTGTATAATACATGTGTCCATGTCTACACACACACGTGTGCGTCTCCCACAGGAGGCAGAGAAAATACATGGATTTGCCAAGTTCAGTGAAATAGGAGGAAAAACGGACCTTTATGATATGCTTACGAACGCATAGGCTCTCTGCAGCACTGCAGGGTTGCAAGTAGTCTGGGAGTATGGCCAGATCTGTCAAAGGCAATGTGTTTGCTGAAGAGCTGGGGGTGTAGCAAAAGATCTCTCATCAATTATTATTGTGCCACATTCTTTCCAAATCATGTGTGTACATGGACGCTCCAAATTTAGAAAGAAGAGGGCTGGAAAAATCTAAACATTCTTCACAGATTTGGGACAAGCTCAAGAGTGGGGAGGAAGATGAGCTCATTGTACATCAGGGCCAGATGAAAAATTCTAGAAAGGAAATAAGAGGCCTTAGCACAGGTTTGTGATCAAGAAAAGAAAGAAAGAAACTTTATGATGGGAAAATGTGTCTATTGTATACTTCCTTACAGTATCTATTCAAAAATAAAGCACACCACAGTTGAAGGACCAACTATTTCCATATGGGGGAGAAGAGAAATAAGTATAGTACGCCACAGAAACATTCACTCAGTTTCAAATCTAACATGTGATGCTCAGAATTACTGTTAGAAATGAGCCATTCCTATTTTAACAAAAGATACAAAAAATAATGTATTTGTATTCTTTTGTTGACTGTTGAAAGAGAGCTTCAAAAACAAGTATGATTTGTGTTTATGAAAGAGATGTTTGTGCTTCTTTTGTGTTTCCCTTTTTCATCTAACCTTGCTTTGATCCTTTGTTTGCCAAATAGCCTGAGAAATGTTTTATTCAAAAGTGTCACAAGGGCTGCGATCAGCACCTAATCAGAATGTCTGGGGGGTGGAGGTGGAATGGAGGTAGAATTCTGAATCTATAAAATTGTCAGCAGCCAGTCAGAACATTCAGGGTAGGGAGCAGGAATTTACCTGTAGAAAGGTCTGGAACCCAGTGAGGACTGATGAGTGCTCTTTGCTTCAGTTTTTTCTTGTGGGATGACTGAGTGCTGAGCTCCTAGTGCCCTCCTTCTTAAATTACTTTTGCTGCCTGCCTGTCTGTGCACCCATGTTGAATCTGTTACTTTTTACTTTGATTTTTAGGAGGATATCCCCACTGTTCTTTTGATTGTTTCTGCTGTTATCAGGCACCCTACCTGTGCCAGTGGGCCTCTTTAGGATTTTGGGATCACCCCAGCATTATTTCTTTGTGAATTCCCTCTCCCCCCCCCTTTTTTTTTTTTTTAAAGTCTTTTCTTTTCTTGAATTTTGTCTGCTGCCTGGCCTGCTTCTTGCTGCCTGCTAGAGTCAAATAAGAAAATACATCAAGTGGTGGGAGAGGCAGAAATCTCCCCATATATTCTACCACTTTTGGTTGGGGAGAGGCTTTGCTTGCATGTTTGCCTTTCTTTGCTTGCTCACTTTTGTTGCTTTTGGGGCTTTTTTTTTTTTTTTGCCTTTTTTGCCCTGCGTGCAGGGGTACAGGTGCTTTTCCTGTTTGACTGATTTTTTAAAAAATGCTATTTGGTTAGTTTATTTATTGCATTTATTCTGTTAAAGATGTATATTTTTGTGAGATTTTGTGGGGGGCTGTTTCATTTACTTCTGTGCATGTGGGTGGATGGGTGGATGGGCTGGGGGTGGACCTTTGTGACTTTGTGGGTGGTTGCTGTGGTTAGTTGTGCACAGTTGGGGCATTTCTCTCTTGTTATTTTTGTTTTTGAGTTGTTATCAGTTTCTCTGGTGAGTTGTGCTTCATGTGCCTTGGTAATTCTGTGATACTAAGCACAGAAGATTTTTGCCACTCCTAATATTGGATATATATACCTCACCCTTTCCTGAGTGGAGTAAAAGTTCTGCAGAAAAGTGTGGAAGGCAGCTACTGTATGGCATGCTAATACTTCACTATTCTCATTACCAAACATAAAAGAAAACAGAGACTGACAAAGACTTCCTTACCTGCACTATCATGACAACATGAACTTAAAAGAGGACATCAAGCAACATCCTTGATAACCCAATTATAACCAAAGTAAAGAGGTGTTGAGGGAGAGGCTGCAGATGTTACTCTGAAATCTGAGGTTAAAGAACAGTCAGGGTCCTGTCAGAATAGCAGTGTTGGGAGGGAGAAAAGGATACATAATGCAGAAAAAATGTTGGCTCTGCTTTTTTTTTCAGTGCTCTTTGTGACGTCAAGAAATCCATCTAAATCAACAGGCTTTCCGCTCTTACAACTGGTGGGAGCAGAAAGCAAGGTTGTTTACACATACATGCAAAACAGTATTTAAGAACCACTGCCTGGGAAAACAAGAAAAAGTAGCAAATTCCCAAGTAAACTGAAGGTAAACTGAATTTCTGAGTCCTCCTTCTTCTTTGACTTCCTCTTCTTTAGCCCTATTTTCACCCTTGCTGCCAACAAAAAAGATGCCATGGTCACTGCAGCAAAAAAGATACCACACTTTCTTTGTCCCCTTGTCAATCATCTGCTGTCCTGATACTCTTGAAACACCGAATTCCCTGCAGGTAACCTCAGCATCAAGCTGCTACATGAAGAGGAACTGCAGGTTGTGTAGGGGGGTATGTGTGTGTGTTTCTCTTCAGGCTAAAGTATCTAGAAGGAAACATCAAGGGTAAGACTGCTGGGAATCCCAGCCCCCATAAACTGCTGCAGCAGTAATTGAACTCTTTCTACAGTTGGGGAATTCTGACAACAGCAGACTCAACAGTTTCATAAGCCACCGAAATTTTACTAGCTGTCAGGGAAATTCCAAATGGGTTTTTTTGAGCCCCATGGGAGTACTTGGCAATCCTCTCACAAAGAAACATGGGTTAGACCCAATACAGCTGTTTACCAGCATTTTTTTCTTGGTCTGCAACAGAGGAGGGGTGTGTGGGCAGTAAAACACTCCTCCACCTGCAACATACTCCTTCCACTTAATCTACAGTAAAGGTGGGCAATTTTTGGCTCTCCAAATGTTGTTGGATTAAAACTCCCAACAATTCTAGCAAACATAACCAAGGGCGAGGGTTGAAGGGGGTTGGAGTCTAACAATATCTGGAGGGTCCCAAGTGGCACATCCCTGGCCAAGATACTTGAGATTTTGGTACATTTCTATTTCAGAAAATTTCTTAAGTTCCATTTGACTCTTCTTTCTCTTTTAGTACCTTCAGTTTGCAGATACATATCATGAAAAAAAGAAGAAGAGATAACAGAATAATTCTGTGGGAGAGGGCTACTTATAGAGACTCGGGTCTGTACTAATATATGGTAATTTAGTCTTAAGTACAACAAACACACAATCATTATGCACCAAGGATAAAGAAAACATGCATCCATGCCATGCTACAGCCTTCTTTAAGGCTCATCCTGGGCACATGCAATGAGGAACATCTGGACTACAGTTTTGGTTTCCATTGTAAACAGCTATTAGGAAGATAATGTTCCATCAATTGCTTACACAATAAATGAACATGCTAAATACGTAAGTATTATGGCTCAAGAGCCTAGATCTCTGAGAAATTATCAAGAAGTTAAAACTGTCAGATACAATAAAAGGCTTCCATGGTTGCACACAAGAGGACATTTTTCAGCAAGTGAGCTTTTCCTGCCCTAGTACATTGGAAGAAGGTCCACTATGATCTCTTATCTGTGCATAATCAAGGAGAACAAAAGAATCTTAAGTAGTTCATGGGGCAAGTGGCTTAAAACAATGATGGACTAAGGAGAAGAATTTCTGTTGTCTAGGGAACAAATTAAATTTGAATTCTATTCATTTCTCTATGTCCAGAAACCCTTTCCTTATCTTCTCCCAAATGCACCCTATTCATTTGTGTTTTGCTAACCAAACCAAACCAAATCAAAAGAAAATTATTTGATTTTGAGTCCCCATTTTGAAGGCATCTCCAGCACTTGCATGATAGTCATAGACAAGAAGATCCCAGCCGTTGGACGGTCGGTTTACCGACCTGGAACAACGTCGCTGGCGTTTGCCCACCAGCCTGGAGGACGCAACATTGGCTGGGTAAGCTAATGGCGTGGGCGGGAGAGCGCGAGTATTTAAAGGAGCGCTCTCCGTTTGTTCGCCCTCCTTTTTCCTTTTGAGCACCCACCCGCCCTCCCTAATACTAGTGTGATTTTATGGTCGCCATTTTGGGGCCGGATAGGAATTTTTGACCTTCATCCTGATTGGCATTTGGATGGGGGGAAATTTTCGCCTATCCCACACTGGAGCAGGGCTGTTGATATTGTGGTGGTAATTTTTGGTCACACAGGCGGGTAGTGTGGAAAACAGGTATTTTTGGTGTGTCCCAATTGTAATATCAGGTAAGCCAACAGCGCATCCGACCTCCCGGCTTTGGGAATCGTGCGATTACAGGGCCGGTGCGGGAAAGATGCGCTGGGCCACTTCCGGACCAACAGTCATCAAATAAAGATGGCTTGAGGTCTGGGGGTGTTTAATAGCGGCCTGCCGGGTTTCTGCAGTGTGTTAGACCGCTGGAACCTGAGGTCGGGGACTCGCCCATTGATCAAGCAAGGGGTATTTTGAGACCCCTACCTTTTCACCTGTTTTCGCACTACAGCAGCCCCCCCTTTCTTTGGCCAAGGAGGGCAAATACAATTTGATGATTAATTAATAAAGTGTGGCCCATATTTGAACCAATACTGTTGTCTTGCGTCTTCATTCCAGGATTGGGTGGGCAAAGAAAAAACAGGCAAATAAGCCAGTAGCAGGGAAGGAGTACACATCCTTCCTCTGTGCACATCAAATTTTCAGCTTTCAAAAATTAAATACAAGACACTCAAACACATATAAAAATAGGACAAACAGCATACATAGAAAAATCAACAGTTCTAAAAAGTTAATAGAGCTTAAATGCTCATTATCAGATTTCAACCTGAAAACATCCTACCACAAATTACCATAAGTGGAAGAGGGCATAATCAGCGTTTTCGTGATTCAGATAATTAATTTTTTAAAAGGATCAAGTATCAGTGTGGCACAGTGAACCAAGTGAAGGACAAAGATTCTAGGATATAGGAGATCTCGGTTCAAATCCTGACACAGCTTTAGAAACTCAATGGAGGAGAGGGCACACTGATAAAACCACTCCTTAAATATTTCACTTACCTTGAAAGCCCTATTACGGTTGCCATAAGTTGGCTCCAACTTGATGGCACATAGCACATCATTGAGGAGTGTTTTGTACTTTTACAGTGGTTTGCCCAAACCTGATGCATATGTTCTTTCCATTAACAGTAGTCCCATAATCTAGTTTTCTACAGATAACAGATAATCTTTGGGACTATATCCAAGTAGCCACTATGTCCATATATACCAGCAGTCAGGAAAAAATAGATCAGGAGCTCTTTATGCATAGCAAAGAAACAGACTGCACTGTGAAAGGAGTTCCCTCCTCCACATCTAGTATAGAGATACTGTTGGCTATTACACGATAAGGGCAGATTTCAGTATCTCCCTTCTGCCAGCCCTCAGCAGGCTGATGTATATATAAATATAGCAAGGCTGTACATCGTAAGTTTGTAAATTCTGTAGGCTCGGGGAGATAATTTTGCATTACTGGTGTCCTCAAAACAAAGGTTGTTACAATCTTCCTATGGATTGTACCAAAAACAGTAAATTGCTTGAGAAGGAAAGGGAGATCCCTGCCACTTATCCAACTCTCCATACATTGGAATAATATCTGCAATGGGGAAGCCTGCCAAACATGCACAGGCACTCCCCATGATTTCAAGCCCTAACTGCAAAGGGTCCTGGATTACAGAGAAAGTCATGTGTATTCAAACAGGATTTCCTACTGCAGACATTTCCACACAGCATGAATAGTGGGCAGATGTGTGTGTGTGTGTGTGTGTGTGTGTGTGTGTGTGTGTGTGTGTGTGTGTGTGTGTGTGTGTGAGTGAGTGAGAGAGAGAGAGAGAGAAACTGTTAACTACCC
Source organism: Intellagama lesueurii (assembly GCA_037013535.1). Taxonomy (NCBI): domain Eukaryota; kingdom Metazoa; phylum Chordata; class Lepidosauria; order Squamata; family Agamidae; genus Intellagama; species Intellagama lesueurii. The sequence continues at coordinate 100,726,205 of JBAJHW010000001.1, read as the reverse complement.
GAAGGGCTGCTCTTGAAGTGGGGTTATAGTTTGCCTCCAAAGACATGGTTTTTAATATGATAGTCACTGGACTACCTAATTCTAACCACCACCACAGTACTGTGATACTTTAAGACTGGTGTTCTATGTACCTGCAGAAATAGATTGCAAAAGTCTACAAAAACATACAATAAATATATTGGTTACCATCAAAAAGGCCTCAATACTTTATTTTTGGTTGTTACTGAAACAGACTAGCATGGCTACCTCTCTGAAAACAGTCTTATTCTAGTCTATTTATATTACCAAATGACAGTTCCAAAATGTATTCAGTTTTTGTAATATGAAATCAAAATCTCTTAGAACTTCAGAAGACATATTGACGCACATGTGACATAAAATGCTGGTGGACAGAACCTTGGGAAGAATAATATCTCTGTCAATGAAAAAATATATATAAAGCATCTTTATACAAACAGGTAATGTGACTCTCAGTCTTCTTCCATACTCCTGGGGCATCACTAAACATGATGATTCTGCATCTAGAAGCAGTGTATGTTTAAGAGCAAAAGACTCTCTGTTTATCCTAACATGAGGTTAACCCAATCCACATTTAGTAAATTAGCTCATTTTAAGTATGGTTTTCTTTGCATGTCTGATGTCTCAGGCACATAGCACAGAAAACTACACATGTCTGGAGGGCTAATGTAAGAGGAGGAAATATACATGCATTTGTCTTAATGTGTGATCTGACCCTTGGAAACATGTTACAATTTAAGATGTGTGTATTCATATGTGTATAATTCAAGTTCCTGCAGGTGTCTCTTTAGAATGTAGCTGCAAGTGGTCTTCAGACCACCCAAGTGGTGAACCATTAGGCTTAATTAATAGGCAATGGCCCATGTTAGATGAAAGTGTGTATGTGTATTAGAATTTTTCTCTGCCTGCCTCTTCTAAGTTTTCAGCAGCTTTCTTGTTTTGAGTCATGCTTTCCATATAAAACTCAGCAGCCGTGACCCAGTGTTCTACATTTCAGTTCCTCTCCTCCACCCAGCACATTAGTGGTCTGCATTTGACATTAGTGAATTGGCGGGCTCCAGGGCATGCAGCTCATGACGCCACAGCAAAAACACACATTAAGAATCCTTGCCAAAACCTCAGGAAGGAAATTACCAGCAACTTCTGGGAAGCAGTTCTCTCTCCTCCCTAAATGGAATGCCCTCTCCTTCTCTTTGTGTGTGTATTTAATTGAGAAGCAGAGTTTATGTGTATGTTGGGATAAGTAAATGTAAAATAAAAACATACTGAATCCGATCATCTACACTCTTCCTACCAGTACAAATTCCAGTAGGAAGAAGTGCACTGCCAGAGTACATTGAAGGCAGATTTACAAACTGTATTTTTAAAAATTTATCATAATTATGCCACCCTTTTCCACTAAGGAGCTCAAGCCTCCATTTTATCCTCATAATCTTATTGGGACGTAAGTCAGGCAGAAGTACAATCCACAACATCTTGGTCAACAGTCCATAGGTGTGCCTTCTAATGAACCCTGGCTTCTGCCTCACATACCTGATTCTTCAGCTCAGTTATCCACATAACAGATAGAGGAAGTGGTGGATCAGGATGGGCAGTCTAGTCAGCCAGCATCCCACAGCTGATACCTACTTTTTCCAGATAGACCTGCCATGTTTCCAGTGTTTATGTACAGAACTGAAGTGACATTATATACAAGTTTAGACAACTACCTTACCTATATGTCGATGCAAAAGAGGCAGGCAAATACTCTCATGCCTGACTTAAAATTCACTCTAATTTTCAAAAGTTTGGCACCTGTCAAGTTCATTTAATCATTATACATAAATTATGCTACAGACATAAAACAAAATAACACAAATTTACCACAGTCTTCTGACAAGCAAATATAATGCCAGTGGCCAACATTCACACTTGCTCTGTGGGTATCTTGCTAAAAGAAGATAACACCACAATAAAACAAAATAACACAAATTTACCACAGTCTTCTGACAAGCAAATATAATGCCAGTGGCCAACATTCACACTTGCTCTGTGGGTATCTTGCTAAAAGAAGATAACACCACAATAGCAATAACAGAAATGAGTATACTCCCTTAGCTACTTTGTGTGGTGTCCAATCAACAGCTTCCACAGCTGTAACTTTAAAACCACACCTTCAATGCAGCCCACATCTTTCCAAACTTTCATCTAAGAAACACGCTTGGCAAAATCCATCTGCCATGAACTTTTGGACTCTAAGCTCTTTGCACTAATGACGAGATACTAGTGCAAGCCTGATGAGGTGGTCCTTAATCCACAAAAGCTAGCAGATTGTATGATTTCTTCAGTGGTCTATGAATGTATTGCCTACTCCGGATATAATTTTATACTTAGAACTATTGTATCTCCATTTTGGCTATTATATGTTTTTCTTTATTTTTATGTAATCAATAAAATTGAAAACAAATAAAGACACAAACAGATTTAGATTTTGTCGAATTCCTGATGTGATTACAGCTAAAATCCTCTTGCTTAGCATAAGAAAAATAGTAACTTTCTGTTCTGTTCCTACCCAGCAAATAAAAAAAAATCCCCAACAATTCTCAAGGGTTTTTTATCCCATGAACACACCAAGCCAGAAAGCACAAACATCCCCAAGAACGGTGGCAAGGATTCTTCGCTAACAGTTAGGAATGGACTGAAAGTTCAGATTTTTCTTTCACCAAGTATCAGAATTTCAGCTTATCCCTGGCAGTGACTGGCTCAAGTCCTTCCTTGTTTGGTCACATGGAACAGCCACTGACTGAGCTCTTCTCCAGGCAAAAGTGAAGGAAACAAAGAAAAAACAGGAGTCTAGAAGAGCAGGTGGAAGAGAGAGTAATCCAGATGACTGAGGGGAAAGAAAAATCAAAATGAAATGAAATAAAAATTAGGAGAAAGAATGGGTCAAAAAACCACAAACATGGTTTGGAACTACAAAGGGGAAATCCACATACAGTTTACTTCCAAACAGCTAAATCTTTGGCAGCTACAGGCCCCTAAAGTATACGCTGCTCTTTATCTGCAATTAAGGCTAGAAGATACTGAATTTTACTTAGAGCTGTATCTCTGTCTTTCTGTTGCACACCCCCCCCCAACATTCCTTAGAGGAAGGCAGAAGGGATTTGATGGTTGTTGTAGGTTTTTTGTGCTGTTTGGCCGTGTTCTGAAGGTTGTTCTTCCTAATGTCTGTGCTCTGGTGCAGTTTTGTGGGATAGTTGAGTATTTATAGCTGTGGGATCAGCTTTTGTCCTTTTCAGGAGATTGGGTGATTATGGTGATCAACGTGTTTTTTGTTGTGGGTGTATTGTTGTGATAAGGGGGAGAGATGATCTGTCACTGTGATTGATGGGTGTCGTTAGCTGGTCTTTTGTGTGCAGTGATCACCGGTCCTTGTGGCTGGGTAGAGTTCATTGACCTTTCGCAGGATGTATTTTTCAGTGCTGGGAGCCAGGCTTTGTTGAGTTTTAGACTTTCTTCTTTTTTGTTGAAGCTCTGCTGGTGTTTGTGGATTTCAATGGCTTCCCTGTGCAGTCTAACATAATGATTGCTGGTGTTGTCCAGTACTTCTGTGTTTTGAAATAGAATTTCATGTCCAGCTTGTTTCAGGGCATGTTCAGCTACTGCCGATTTTTCCGGTTGTTTTAGTCTGCAGTGTCTCTCATGTTCTTTGATTCTGGTGTGGATGCTGCGTTTTGTGGTTCCAATATATACCTGGCCACAACTGCAAGGTATCCGGTATACTCCTGCAGTGGTGGTGGTGGGGTGAGGATCCCGGCCGTGAAAGCCTTCAAGAATACACAGAAGGGATTTCCTTGAGTCAGAATTAATCACCAATGTTCTGGATGTGCTTGGCCTGTCCCTATCTATTCAATAGGCTCATGGAAGCCCAGAGCAGTACAATCTTTCTTGGGCTGTTTGTCCTTGATTTATACCACAGTGTCCTTGCAATGGTGGCACACGCTCTACTGATTACAAACCCTGCTTGCCTGCATCACTTCTTCTTCAGCGTGGAATTGCTGTCATGTGCAAATTGTTCAGAGGACAGTAAATATATATGGCTGAATCACAGCCTTCCCCTTCTCTTCTGTCCTTGTGTTCTGCAAAACCAACACAGCAAGCAGGCTTTAAAGCCATAATTATAAATAGACCCTTCCTTGACTAGGTGTTACTTTATTATTTTACCAAGTGGCAAAAGTAAGCATCTTTAGTCAACACAACATCAGAACCTTGCTGCATGAAGTGCTGTTGTTAAGCAACAGCCCCCACCCAGAAGAACTCCAGAATCCACAGATAAAACATTCATTGAAGTTTGCCTTCTCTTTTCTGTATGTGTAGGACCAAAGACTAAACCAGCGGGTAGGAGCACATGACAAGTTTGCCGAAGAGCCATTCTCCAGATATTAAGCCTAGATTTATAGGATGGAGTAATATTATGCATTAAAGACATCCTGAACATGATTATGGGATTATTTAGATCAGCTTACTTACAACAAATTCTCCCTGCATGATGTGCTTCTTCCAGGGACTACTTATTTAATGTTAATCTATCCTTGGGTCTATCAATGCTACTATGCTTCCACAAGCAATAGAGTTCCTTTTACCCCAGGCTGATCCTCACAGCAGAGATTGAGTACAGAAACTTGCTAACAATTAAACTGTCAGCTTTATTGTATACTTTGGTGATGTTGTTAGTTCTAATGAAACTTTTTAAGGCTATGCATGCTGCTATGTGGCCTGCTAATAAGATTTTAATGCTTCTGCAGAAATGAGACAATAGTAATGAAGGTGCTTCCTTTAATGACTGCCCTATGCACATCTGAACAGAAAGGATAAAAAAGAAGCTGATGATCTCACTGAGGTGGTGAGCCTCTGTTTGGGCAATACTGCTACTGCAGGAACAGGTTCACATGACTGAATGCTTTTTCTTAGAAAATTATTTCATAAATGCAGAATATTTGTTTTCTGCGAGGAGAGGTTCTTGTTGTTTTGCTCAGTCATACTAAAACAGTTTGTGTTTTTAATTACTACAGAAACTAAATGTCCACACAGAGAAGCAAGCTATTTATAAACCATGCCTCAAATAACATCCAGGCTACCTAGCCTGTGTGTGCTGTTAAGCTAGAAGGGTAAAAAAAGAACCTGTCTTTCTAACCTGCAGGGTGAATGAGAGCTTTACATGCTTTTACCTTCATTGTCTACTTGGAGGATTTCATTCATTCACTCCTCCTTCCCTGGAGCATGCTAACCCTGTAGTTGCATGCACTCTGCAGAAAGGCTATAATTAGAATATCATATTTACTCAAGCCCACTTTTACTACATGGGCTGTGGCAGGGGATAAAAGTCCCTCAGGGACCCTGACTCATTGCAGTGAAACTCTTACCATCAACTTCCCTTTCCTCTTTCCGAATGAATCCATTGATTATTCTTTAAGAGTTCTGGAAAAGAACTCTGCTCATTCATTCACTCTGAAAATGCTAATAAGACAGAGCATGGCTGAATCACTGTGGCAGGTAGGAGTATACTTGGGATTTTAGTCATCCTTTCTGCCTGAAATTCTGCCTAGTCTATAGTGAACAGGACGAGCAGGTAGCTACCATATTTTTCTGTGTATACGACCCCCCAATGTATAAGACAACCCCCTAATTTTGTCCCTTGCCAGAGGCGGAGGAGCAGTCAATGGGCAGCCCCGAGGGGCGGCCCAGTGTGGCTGCTCCTCCGCCTCCTGCCGCCTCTGCTGCCCGATTGCCTCCTCCAGTGCAACTGCCGGGGCTCACCTCCAGCTCACGTCGCCGCCTTGTCCCCTGCCCAAAGGGAGCCTGCGAGTGGCGCTGGAGGAGGCAATCTGCCGCCGGCAACAGCAGTCAATGGGCAGCAGCGAAAGGCGGCTGAGTGCGGCTGCTCCTTTGCCTCCGTCTCCTGCTGCTGCTGCCTCCGCCGCCGGATCGCCTCCTCCAGCACCACTCGCGGGCTCCCTTCAGGCAGGGGACAAGGTGGTGACGTGAGCTGGAGGTGAGCCCTGGCAGTTGCACTGGAGGAGGCGATTGGACGGTGACGGCAGCCGTCAATGGGCAGCCGCGAGAGGTGGCCGAGCACAGCTGCTCCTTTGCCTCCGCCTCCTTCCATGTATAAAACGACCCTCAATTTTTCCTCTAATGATTTTAGGAAAAAGTGTCATTTTATACACGGAAAAATGCAGTATGTTAGTCTGTAGCACCAAAAACAACTAAGTGTCTTGTACCACCTTTAGGACTTGCGTGTTTTATTTAGAGTACGCTCTTGTAAGAATATGATTCAAATCCCCGCCAGGCCATGGAAATTGACTGGTAGTGGTGGTACTACTGGTAAAACCACTCCTTAAATATCTCATATGCCTTGAAAGCCCTATTAGGGTCAGCGTAAATCAGATGTGGTTAGACCACACATAACATACACGTGCAGACTAGAGATCACTTCTTCAAATACATGTAACTCTGCTTGTTATGGATTTTGTGGGATTCCAAAGAAAAGCCAACACACAACCTGTGTTAGAAATTATGGCTCACGTGAAACAAAAAGGCACAGAAAGAGGCATGTTCCTGGCACCAAATGTGTTGTTGAAGCTTGTGGTCCCTTCCATAGCCTGGGTTATGCAACACTTCCCTCTACTGGGCAAAGCTGGCTTTGTGCGAGCTGACCTTGAAGGAGCTCTCCATGTAGTCTTACTGGAAGATGCTATTTCCCGTCTCATATATTTGAGGAAGTCCCTGAAGATCCATGAAAGTTTACATTAACATACAACAGTCTTTAAGATGCCACAATGTTTTTGTCTTTTATTAGTTTTTCTTTTTCTCTTCGTTTTGCCTTATATGCTTGCACAGAACAACATGGCTACCTCTTCTAAAACTGGAAGATACGTGTGTTGGTTCTTTCACACTAGTTTGTTCAGTCACTTTGCGCCCCAAATCCTGCAGCCCCAAATCCCTAGCTGCACATGAGCATGACAACATGACTGAAAGCCACTGATGGACCTGCCCTCCACAACTCTCTGTCTCTTCCCTTTGAGGCCACCTAAGCCAGCAGTCATACCTACATATTGTGGCAGCAAATTCTGTTACATTTGAGCATAATAGCTCCAGACACAACTCTAAACATAGAGCACATTTTGTTTGAAGATAATTATGTATCTCTGTGTTAACATTTCCAACATGTATTTCACATAGTCTGCTTTCTAGGTTATATAAATTGGTAATCACTACATGTATTTCAGTTTTGTCCACATTTACCAAGCCAAAAAACACTTCTACATTGTGTTACGTTAGTTCATTTTTCTTAAATGTATTACTTCACCCATGCCACCTTTACCTTTAGGTTCTACTTTTAATATTCTTACATTTCATTCTGCCCACTTTCCCTCCAGAAACACATTGATTCTTCTCCCAGTGTACACCCCCCCCCTTCTGACAGGGCCACTTTCTTCAGAGGGCAAAGTGGGCATCTGCCCAGGGCCCACTGTCTGTTGGGACCCACATAAAGAGGGAGAATTTTTCCCCCTCCAAATATTTTTCAAGCCCTGTATGAAGCAATAGGTCCCTGTTGGATCCCCAATTAAACTTTGAGCAGCAAATTGACATATCCAAAGTGTCTGGCACTGCAACAGGAGGTAGCGCTTTAGCCCTCTGGCACCAAGACTCTTATTTTTATTGCAGGTTTTTCTTTGGATACATTTTTTGTTTTCTAGAACTGAAGGCTTGCTTATTTATGGTCATGTTGTTTGTTTACCTAAGCATTGTTCATTTATTTACAGCTAACAAAATTACCTTACCTTAATAAGTGAGTCTTATTTATGTTATATTAAATTGTTCATGTTGTGTGACCTATTTGGGTGGGAGGTAAGGGAGAGGGAGGGAGGAGGAAGCCCCCTCCCCAGCTTTTTTTTAATTATTATTATTTTTGCCCAGGGGCCACCAGAGCCTTGAATCCGCCCTGCCTATTGGAAACACATATTCCAGAAATAAATTCCATATTTTAAAAAAGTCATTGCTTTTTGATAAACTTCTTAATTTTATTTTACAAGTCAGTTTATCATTAAGTGACATATTCCACATTACTCTGTACCATTCTTCAATATTAATTTGGTTGTCACTTTTCCAATTATTTGCAAATAACAACCTTGCCACTGTGACAATTATAGTAATTAAGTCCTTCTCTCTTCAGTTGACTAACATTAATCATTTTCAATAAAGCAGGGCATTTGAATATCAAATCCAGTTATTTTCCTAATCTCTTTAAAGACTTGTGTCCATTCTTTTCTCCTTATATCACATAACCACCACATGTGCAAATATGTCCCTTTTTCTTTTTTACATCTCTAACACAGAGATGATAAATTCTTATTTAATATATTCATCTTTACTGGTGTTAAATACCATCTCCAATAATAATTTTCTTTAACCTCTACGGACATATTGTTCATAATTCTTTTGCTCCACAATTTACTCCAATCATCCTCTATTATTTCATTAACCACATCTTCTTGCCATTGATCTTTTATCCCATGTGTATCCTGACCAACTTGTTATTGCTTCTGATTTCAGTCTTTTTTCAATAATCTCTTCAAACTTTGTCATTTTTCTACCCTTTCCTTCCTTACTTCTCTATTCCCTTGTCCACCTTTCTATCTGAAGTGTATTTAACCAAGAGTTCCCCTCTCCTCCCAATACTTTTTATATTTTCTCTATCTTTCACCTTTTCCACCCAAACTTTTATTCTATTTACCCCTTTATCCTTTAATACATTTTAAATACTTATTAAAAAAAGGTTTTCTGGAAAAAATATATAATTCTACTATTTGGGTAATGGGGAAATTGGTGCACTCAGTATTCCTCTATATTTTTTCCAACTTTCTAACATATTTTTAAGGAAGGGATTAGCTGTCTCCAAACTTTTCTTTCAATAAAATACCCTCTAAATTTTCTTCCTTTTCATACAATTCTATGTCTTTCTATATAAATTTTTTTAATTTATTATAACGTCTGGGATATGCCTAGGTTGATTTGCTATATAATATAATTTAATATTGGGCATACCAAGACCTCCTTCTTTTTGTGATATATATCAAAACCTCTTATTAATACCTGCTCTTTTATTACCATTATAATAACTGTTTATCATATTCTGCCATTCTTTCAAGTGTTTTTCAGTGATCTTTATTGGAAGCATCCAAAATAAAAAATTTAATTTGGGAATAATTTTCATTTTACATAATGCAACTCTACCAAACCAGGAAATCTTTAACTTTTGATATTATTGTATTTGTTCACTTATCTCTCTCTTCAACCTATCCCAATTACTTTTGATTATGTCTTGTAATTTATCCTTAAATACAGTCAACCCTCGACTTACGAACGGCCCTAGTTACGAACATTTCAACTTACGAACGGCTCCGTTGGAAAAAATTGACATCGACTTGCGAACTGAGCCTCGACCTACGAATGAGGCTCCATTCGCAAGTCAATGCCAACGGAGCGATCGGCGCCTTCGGAGGTCTCAAAGGGCTTTCCCCCCGACATCGGAGGAAGCCGTTTGAGACCTCCAAAGCCAAAAAGGCAGGGAGAAAGGGCGGGAAATTCGAATTTCCAGCCCTTTCGCCCTGCCTTCTTGCCTTCGGAGCTCTCAAACGGCTTCCTCCGATGTCGGGGGGAAAGCCCTTTGAGACCTCCGAAGGTGCCGATCGCGGTGGCGGGGACCCCCAGGGAGGTCTCCCAGGGCTTCTCTGCCACCATGGGAGACCTCCCTGGGGGTCCCTGCCACCGTGATCGGCGCCTTCGGAGCTCTGAAAGGGCTTCCTCCGATGTCGGGCGGAAAGCCCTTTGAGAGCTCAGAAGGCAAAAAGGCAGGGAGAAAGGGCGGGAAATTTGAACTTCCAGCCCTTTCTCCCTGCCTTTTTGGCTTCAGAGCTCTCAAAGGGCTTCCTCCAATGTCGGGGGGAAAGCCCTTTGAGAGCTCCGAAGGCGCCGATCGCGGTGGCAGGGACCCCCAGGGAGGTCTCCCATGGTGGCAGAGAAGCCCTGGGAGACCTCCCTGGGGGTCCCCGCCGCCGCGATCGGCACCTTCGGAGCTCTGAAAGGGCTTTCCCCCCTACATCGGAGGAAGCCGTTTGAGAGCTCCGAAGGCAAAAAGGCAGGGAGAAAGGGCTGGAAATTCGAATTTCCCGCCCTTTCTCCCTGCCTTTTTGCCTTCGGAGCTCTCAAAGGGCTTTCCGCCCGACATCGGAGGAAGCCCTTTGAGAGCTCCGAAGGCGAAGATCGCGGCGGCAGGGACCCCCAGGGAGGTCTCCCATGGCGGCGGGGAAGCTCCCAGGGCTTCTCCGCCACCATCGGAGACCTCCCGGGGGTCCCCCGCCACCGCGATCAGCGCCTTCAGGCTTTCCCGGGGAGTAGACCGGGCCTACCGGGGGAAGCCCTCCCCTGGTAGGCCCGGTCTACCAGGCTTTCCCGGGGAGTAGACCGGGCCTACTGGGGGAAGCCCTCCCCTGGTAGGCCCGGTCTACCAGGCTTTCCCGGGGAGTAGACCGGGCCTACTGGGGGAAGCCCTCCCCTGGTAGGCCCGGTCTACCAGGCTTTCCCGGGGAGTAGACCGGGCCTACTGGGGGAAGCCCTCCCCTGGTAGGCCCGGTCTACCAGGCTTTCCCGGGGAGTAGACCGGGCCTACTGGGGGAAGCCCTCCCCTGGTAGGCCCGGTCTACCAGGCTTTCCCGGGGAGTAGACCGGGCCTACCAGGGGAGGGCTTCCCCCAGTAGGCCTGGTCTACTCCCCGGGAAAGCCTGAAGGCGCCGATTGCGGTGGCGGGGGGCCCCCCAGGAGTTCTCCGATGGCGGCAGAGAAGCCCTGGGAGCTTCCCCGCCGCCATCGGAGACCTCCCTGGGGTCGCCCACCGTGGCGATTGGAGGCAGCGCTCACCCAGCGCCGGGAGGCTAGAGCTGGCCGGGCGCTTGGCCGCTCGCCCCCGGTCGCGGAGGAGGCAGCGGAGCACCGGCAGGCTTCGGACTGGTAAGTCCTTTTTAAAAAACTTTTCTGTGTGGGTTTTGGAGGGTGGGTTTGGACTGGGGGGTTATGTTTCTGTGGTTTTTTTGTGTGTGTGTGTGGTTTTTTTTGCAGTCCCAGCGTGGGACTTGCTCTTTTTATTTTTATTTTGGTATTTTTTTGAAATGCTGGAACGGATTAATTCCGTTCCCATGCATTTCAATGGGAAATGGTACTTCGACTTACGAACTTTTCGATGTACGAACGTCCTTCCGGAACGGATTAAGTTCGTAAGTCGAGGGTTGACTGTATTTAATTACACTTTCTAATTTTTCTTCAGATTTCATTCTCACTTTCCTCTTTTCCTCTTCAGAATGATTTAACAGTAAACATTCTGACTTTTCCCAGTTTACCTGTCCACATTTTCATCCCCATCTTTCCCCAATCCATTTTTCTTCCATGCCATCAAAATGTCCTAATATTTTACATTCTAAGAAGAAACATTATTTAAAGGTCTGAATGACCATAAAAATTCATAACTGGACTAAATAAGATGATCTTTATAAATGAAACCGATAATACTATCATGCTCCTGTCTTATTCCAGAAGATAGGCCCATAATTAACATTAAAGTTTGTTCAATATAAAGAGAGTAAGTGAGAAGTGGAGCCTCCAACATACACATTAACAGAGGTAGACCAGAATCTAAGAACAACACCATTTAGCAAAGAAGCCCCACAGAGGCATAGAATAAGTTGGAAGGAGCCTATGAGGCCACTGAGTCCAACCTGCAGCTTATTGCACATCCCTCAGCAGATCTCCCTTCCTAATAAATGGGCAATTAAATTCACAAGATATGAAACAAATACAGAACTACTAGCTTCAGATTTAGAGACTGCAAAGCATAAATCATACAGAGAGAGCGAGCTTATTATTTACTACGTCTGTTATCACCATTGAAATGAATGACTACAGTAGTATTTCTCCACACTCTGTGCTCACTAAAATTAGGCAAGAAACCGCAGGGACTTTAAGAAATCAGGAATATGTCTCATGTCAATCCTGAGTTCCCATAAAGCAGTGGTCCCCAACCTTGGGCCTCCAGATGTTCTTGGACTTCAACTCCCAGAAATCCTGGCCAGCAGAGGTGGTGGTGAAGGCTTCTGGGAGTTGTAGTCCAAGAACATCTGGAGGCCCAAGGTTGGGGACCACTGCCATAAAGAACTGACACAGGTCTATTTATTGAAAAAGCATTAAAAGAGAGGATAAGACAGTTTTCTACCCCCATTTGACACCAATTTATATGCACAAGAGACCAACATCTGAGAAATGTTTTCCCCATACCATGTAACAAATCAAGTACCCTCTTTTCACTGCTGCCAATTCCTACCTGTGAGGATGGAGACATTGTGGAAACAACTGTCCAGCTTGCCAAGAAGAATGGAGAGGAAACTGTCAGATGCCAGTCCATTGGCATCCTTTGTGCTCTGGTCATAGACGACCACATCTTGGTGCTTTTCCGCTTCCACCTGCAAAAGAAGTGCCACAAATAAAGTCTTAAGAGTAGATACAAATGCTAAACTCTCAATGTTGCTATCACACAAACTTTCAAACCAATAAGAAAATCAGCAGATTGAATCTCTTCACTAGAGCCTCCAGGGCTACCACAGTCCCCCCCCCCCCCCCCGCTTTCCTTCATGTGCCTTCTCTTCATTAATAATAAGGGGGAATTCAAAGTAAGAGAGGGATGGATAGACATTGGTACGTTGCTGCAGGAGGTGCCTCAAAAATGTTTTACTGTTGCTTCTGTACAATGAAAGCATACAGAAAGGTTGCTCCCATCACATTTGATCAGTAAAATGTGTCCCTGAAGCAGTCAATTTTTTGTTATCATGAAAGCACAGCAAATCTGGTTTTTGTTGTTGTTTGGTTTTGTTTTTTGCCCCTCTTTTGGCTTCCCCCCCCTTTGGCCCCACTTCTGCCAGGAAGTAGAAGACAGGCTTGTAGCTTTTTTGCATGGTTGGCCATCAATGTCAAAATAACTTGCTTTATTTTAATTACTTTGTTTCACAGAACAGACCTTGGCTGGGAAGGAGGATAGGGAGAATGATTCAGGCCAGCCCTCTTCAAATATTGTCGAGCTAAGCCAGGTGAGGTGCTGACAAGCAGAATAAAACAGAGAACACAGGTCTAACAAAACACAGCAGCTGGACACCCCAAAATATATTAACAAGACCAGGTAAGGTCCTGATGTCTGGACTTTGCGAAAGTTTTTTTTTCCTGTGCATCACTGCATGACAAATAATATTAAGTAGCCCAAATATGAATTGATGTTACTAATGATGGAATGATAATGATGGAAATACTTGATCAGAAGATCAAGCTTTCTGTTTCCACCTTATCAACATCACATGAATTCAGTGGATGGAATCCTGTTGCTTAGCGTAGTGAGTTGCAACTAAATTAGGGTCATTCAATCAATTAAACCAATAGAGAAAGTGACTCACCAAATCCCCACTGAATCAATGGGTCTAATCTAGCTGTAACTTACTACACTATGCAACAGGACTTAAGTCAATAATTATTTATGTAGGCACATCAATCTGATGCAGAAGAGTAAAGGAGGGTGGGAGAATGAGGACAATGGTATTAGGGGAAACATGCATTCTGTTCTGTTATGCTGTGCTTAGGGTCAGATGCAAAATGATACAAAGACTAAGGGATTAAGCTAAATGTTTCAGAGAGGATGTTGTCTGGGAAGGGAAGGTGGCATCAAATAGCTATTCTGAAGGCAGTTTCAGGCAAGAGGCTTCTTTTGTTTTTTACTGCAACAGACTGACGGCAATCTATTTGCAGATTGTGATTACAATCACAGAATTTATGGCTAATGCCAATGCTACAATTAAGTGTTTGTGGTAGGAGACAAATCACAAATGGTCCACACTTTCTACAAAATAAAGTGTGACACATGGAAATTTGAACACTACCCATGTGAGGCAGAAAGATTGTTACAAATTTTCATGAAAAACATGCTTCTCTTCGCCTGGCTCCATATAATAAGAGAACTATGAAAAGAAATTTCTTACAACACTGTTTATTTGAGAAGTCCAAGCCTGCCATGATAAGTACTCCATCAGAAATGAAAACTGGGAAACTAGGACTGAAACACAGCCTCAGTACAGTTATGCTTCTAATCTCTACCACTTCTTTTTTCAGCAATATCAGAGGAATGATTTTTATTGAATATCCTGCAGTCAAAGCATTTTGTTTAAAAATAGTAGCCAATAGTAGTCAATGTCCGTTTTTCAACAGCATGAAAAATATCCAAATGCTCTTTCAGCATCTTCAAAAGTGGGAACTGGTGCAGTTCGTTCACTGCATCCTTTAAAAAAACCCTGTTCTTCCTCAGGACAGCTAAAATCTTCTTCAGAACAAGAGCAGAAAGCACACATTCTGGGTGGTAGAGCACACATTTACTCTCTTCCCCAAGAGAGCAGAACATCTTATTCTAAGCTGTACTTTGCCATCTGGCCAGCAATCAGCTGCCTTCTCACTCTGTTTCTCACAGGATTTCTGTAAGGCACAAAATGCTGTGTGTCCATGCAGACTAAAGCAGGGAATAGAGGATGAAGACAGAGGAAGAACCCCAACGTCAACAACAGAAATAAGCAGATGTATTCAGGTGTATTGGGCATTAACAGAAAAGAAAGCATGGAATTTGCCATCACCAAGTTTGCATGAGTGCATCACAGACCCTCAAGTAAGGACAAAAGAGATCTCCTTCTGATGAAAAGGTGCTGTCTGTGGCATACCTAGGTAATGGCAAGAACAGTGCAGGCAGAGAGTGCATGACACAGTCAGGGGCTGCCAGGCCTAATGAAAGGTTAATACATTAAAGGCTGATAAAATCCTCACAGTGCCATGGCTCAGTGCACCCACTGAATAAGCTGATGGGTGGCATACGCCAGCCTTCCAAGCTGGTGGCCTTCTGCCCTCTAGCGCAAAACACATCTATCATTCTGCTGTCACAGAAAGGCAGCTACAGTGAAGCCAAACTCAGGAGAAGGAAGAGAGAGAGAGACAGAGGAGAGAGAGAGAGAGAGAGCACAACTGCCCAGCTGGGGATGAGAAAGGACTAAATAGCTTTTTCCATCATATTTCACATGGCCTCTTAAATGTGAGTCTGGGTCCACTTTAGAAGGTACAGTATTTTAAATCAAGTCAATCTTTATAGTGTGCAGACTATTCTTCAGCGTGTCAACCTCAAGATTGTGAAGAAAAGCATTCAGAAAACGCATACACTGGTAACAAAGTTAAATGAAACACAGATTTTCATAAAGAATCCTGGGGACCATAGCCTGCTTTAGATCTGAAAATTCTGTACTAGCAAATTAGCCCCCCCCCCCCCCCGAACTATAGCTCACAGGAATCTTTGGAGAGAAGGACTACAAGATGCAACTACTAAGTAGATTTTATGTAGGAGAGGTCTGCCACTAGACTTTTAATGTCTCTTTTCAAAGACAGAGTGACGCCCAGAGTTTGAACTGGCCTGTGTTGTGCAGAAAGAGGTCTACCTCTCTTCCCCATTATCAGGCTCAATCCAAACACCTCCTGGAGTCGCTATTGGCAACAGGGAAGGAAAGGTACAGGCACCAATATTGGAGTCTCTCTGTTTCTCTCTCATCTGCCAGTGACATTTTCAAGGATGGAAGGATTTTCATTTAATTCTCTTGAACATTCCCTCATTCAGTTTCAGTAGTTGACTCCAGATTCTTGCATTATGAGAAGAAGAAGGAAGATTCTTACCATCCATCTCCCTCACACTATGCATAATTTTATACATATCTATAATGTCCCCTCAATCACCCACTGCTCACCTTTTTTTAATGGCCCAAGCCTCAAAATGTTATAACTTCCTCATGGGGGAGTAGCTTCAGCCTCTTGGTCATTTTGGTTGTCCTTTCCTGCATCTATAGCAGGATCCACAGTCCTCTTTTTAAGCAAGTGAGTGGAACTGAACACTCCTGTCTGGTTACACCACAGATTTGTATTGGGAGTTTATTTTCAATTCTTTTCTTAATAGTCCCCAACATGGAATTTGCCTTATTCGTATCCCCTCCACAGAGAATTAACATTTTCGTCAAGTAATGCTGTCACAATTTAAGATCTGTTTCCTGATCAGTCACTTCCAAGTCAGATCTCATCCATATAGACAGGAAGGTTTGCCAATTTCATGCCATTCTTTCAAGTTTAAGAGATCCTCTTGGAGCTCTTCATTATCCATTCCCTTTTCTAAACCACCCAGTTAGTGGAATCATCAGCAAACTTGTAGTTTGACTATAAGATTAATTTACTCACAGGGACATAAACCAGCTTCATCAGATGTTGACACAGAGGGAGAAGGCTGCAAAAATGCAGACTTACTGTCTGAGGATAAGCTAATACTGCTTCCAGGAATAATGGATTCTCAGGTGTCAAGGATATCATTGTCCACAATGGCTTCTAATAGCCCAGATGGCACACTTCAAATGAGCAATTGCTGTAGAACTGCTACAGAAACCCCACCATCATCTATTCATATTTCCTTTCATGACTCTTCTGTGAAGCTCCCATTGCTTTACTCCTAGCTTCATGCCTGGATTGTTGGAAACCTATATTGACATATACCCTTCTTTCTGGCCAGGAACTAATATGAAGTCTATTGCTGACACTCTGTGTCCCAGAAGTACTGCAGACTGCTACTTCCATACTCTAACGGGGAGATCATTCTGCAGCAGACCAGCTCTGTAATGTGCATTCCTTTTTAGCAATGTTACAAGAGCACTCATTGCTACTTGGAGCTGATTCCATGCATGGCATTCTGTAAAAAAAGTCTGAGTGGAGCAGAAAAGATGCATTTCCAAGTTAAGCTTCCAAGAGTGAGATCAGTAAAGATCTCTTCCTGTTATAGAGACTTTCACAGGAACACCTCCTGATTCTAGAAGCTTAGCTTTCATTGGTCCACAAAAGTACATACTCTCCACAGAAATGCAAAAACTAAGTTAAGAAAGTACTTTCCTCTAGCTTACAGAGTTGAATAGAGGAATGGCTAAAAATGTTTGGATAGAGTACATAGTAAATGAGTTGTAGTCAAAGAGCTTCTTAAGAGAGCCACAACTTTGGCAAGAGGATCTGCTACAAAAATGTCATGCTAAGGTGAGTACATAACCTTTTGGTAAGGAATATGGGTGGATTTTGTGAAAATGGATAGTGAAATTCAGCTTACTGTGAGATTAAAAAATGAAGAGGCACTGACCTAATCAAGCCACTCCTAGAACAGGGACTTTAGTATATGTCCTATAGCACCTTTCACCATTAAAATGATCAATGCTAAAACACAGAATTGGGAATCTCATAGAACCAGAACAACTTCTATAGTCCTTAAGGGACAATAAACCATCTAGGATAACTCTATTCAAACATATGCAACACTGGCATGACCAGAGGGCACATTAGCTAACTTCATAGAGCATATTGCTCCACTAGGATGAGAGAAAACCAGATATATATATGTATATAATTTCTGTCATTTGACATTTTAAAACCCTATACAAACCTAAATAAGATGAACAAAAGCCTACATCCCTTGTGTCTTCCTTTGGACACAGCAGAGTGTGCAAAACCATCTTGCAAATCCACAGAGAAAACAGATTCTGCTCCAAGTTGCTTTGAGTTCATTGGACCTGTTTCACCATGTGTAGTTGCCTGGCAACTTTCAACACATCCCTTGCTGACTGACTTGTGTCTGGCTGCCAGCATGAAATTTGAGAGATCCTATTTCTGCTAATTTAGCCCTCAATTATAACTGTCAAAACAAACCACTATAAGAGAACAGCAGAAATAAATGCCAGACGTGTCATGCCTCACTAAATATTTCCAGTGGAAAGGGATGTTTGGCTTTCTCTGCAGTATCTGAGGCTCAAGTGGGTCAGGAGCTGAGGATGCAAAGTATTATGGGACATGATGACTGCAGTGGGAGAACAGTCTTCAAGGTCTAACTAAACAGCATGCTCAGCGTTTTGGGCTATTCTATTCTCAAGTGCAGAACACCATGCATATCACACACATATACTTACAAGATCCAATAATGGCTGATCACCTAAATTCTCTGCCAGCATCCTGAAACTCTGTACTCAGAAAGCGGGCGAAACAGCCATTCCATTTTAATGTATCTGCCCCTTAACACTCATTGCAAAGTTCTAGCAGAACAAGCTGATTTTAAAAATGTGTGTAGACAGATAATGCTATGATGACTATTTTCATTTTATGCCTGAGACGAATGCTGAAAAACTGAGCTTTTGACCCTGTTGCATACATGAATGAATATATGATTGACTATTTTGACAATAGGCTTTAAAGCTTTTCCTGACCCATGTATCAAAACTGGTGCTGAAAAATTTATGTGAAGTGCTGAACAGGAGCACTCTCATTTATTCAATACAGAATCAGACATTTATTTACCTTCCATTATCTAAACTTACCCCAAAGGTCAAATAAGGTGATATCACTAGTCACAGTCACAAAAACAGAGGGGCCACGATTGTCACCCAAGGTGCCATGTGCATTGTGGCTACAAGTGGAAGGGCTCTCCACTACGGCAGAGCCATTATGCAGTGAAGGAAACAACACTTTGGAAACAGAATTACCCCACAGCAGGATTTAGTATTCCTTCCATGTGGGGAACTGTGTTTGGGGCATTACTGGAGAGTTGCTGAGCAATGGTAGATGAATGCGAGCCAGTTTATATCTTATTAAAGTTATGAGGTTCCAAGCAAAAGAAATGCTAGACAGCCACTGGCAACACACAAGCAAGCTGCACTGAGGGAACGTGGAATGGCCTGGTCGGAGTTCAGCTGGGAGTGAGGGAGAGAGCAGGAAGGGGTGCAGACATTGTGAATACATTTTGGCCAAATAGGATTTCTTTTACTTGAATTATAAAGGTGATGGAATCATAGCTTGCATGGATATCTGTTTAAGAGCTATGGTAGCTAATGTCCTCTAGCACAAGATTCCCAAATAAATGTTAGTGTTCACTCCCAAAATGTCCCTGTGGCCTCCCAGCTGCCATGTCTGGCACGTTCATGGCAGTTATTCCTTCTCCTACTGCCTGAGAGGAGGCAGTGGAAGACAGGAGGGCCTGGTGTGCTCTGGTCCATGGGGTCACGAAGTCGGATACAACTTAATGACTAAACAACAACAACAACACTGCCTGAGCCTTCCACCTCATCTCCTATCAATTGTCAGGCTTTTCTCACCTAGCTGTTCCTGTTTTTCAAAAAATTAACAAGTTGCTAATTCCACTCATACTTCACGCCTGCTCCTCTCTTTCAAGGTAGCTATAATGAAGAGAAAGTTCTACCTGCCTAATTTCTGGGAGCTACTACTAGATAAACATTATTTACTCAAAAGGGAAGAATGTTTGAGGAACTCTGGATGCCTTTATTTCCAACCCCCACTCCTCCAACTTTAAATTCTGTCAGCAGGAAACTAGAATAGAGGGCAGGAGCCTGTCAGGAAGAATAATGGGGTAGGACAATTGTGCCTATGATGTCACCCTTCCTGCCATCTGCTACTCAGCAGTAGCTCCACTCACCCTGGCCCCTCCCCCATCAGAAACAAAAAGACCCCACATAATAACATGAGGGTGAATCACTCCACTGCTGGCCTCGACACATCCATCCTCTTCCCAAGAAAATCTGAAGAAATATCGCTGATGACAAAGGACAATCAAAATCTACGTTTTAAATGTACTTGCCAACCCCATGCCATACCCCCCCCAACACAAAATAAAACCAAACACGCAAAAGGCAACCCCACAACTGCAATGTCACAAGAATGACAGGCTTGAGGGGATGCAGCATTACCAAAGCATGTTCGTGAATTCTTCAAAGTTAATACTTCAGCTAAAGGTACTGGGAGAAGTAACCAAAGGAAGGTCTTACTATCTGACCAAAATACAAACAGGAGACTAACTCTATGACAAGGATTAACTCTATGAAGAGGAAGAGCAGAAGTTAATAAATAGATGGAGAGTCATTCAAGGCTCCCCTTGCCACAAGGTACCTGGGCAGCAAATCCATCAAGAACAGAAGTTTAGAGGTACATCTGTTCTATGTGCACATCCAGTTCAAGTGTTGTTGTTGTTATGTGCTGTTAACTTGGAACCGACTTATAACAAACCTAGGAGGACTTTCAAGGCAAGTGAGGTACCTAAGGAGTGGTTTTACCAGTTCCACACTCCCAGTGAGCTGGCTGAGCAGGGATTTGAACCCAGGCTTCCTGAGGTAGTTGTAAGGCCAGAAAAACATCTACTACACCACCCTGGGTATCTGCAGGTGTTGTACAAGCACAAAACTTGACCCTCAATACAAAAAATATTCCCCCTCCATTTAAACTAACAAGAGTAGAATATCATATTGTCCACTATGCATTGCCAACACAAACGTCCTGAGAACACAGGAATCATGTTCAGGCTTTTAGCACCTCTCCCTCCCTCCAGTAATTGTCATCACAGGCAGTACTCTCAAGGTGGTTCTGCCCTATGACTATCCATATGTTTTGGGGGAATGTCTAAATAGAACAGTCTGCTTTCTTCGTGTAGGCTCCTAAACAATTTAGGCGCCCAGAGTAGACCTTTGGTCTAGATGGGCGGGGTATAAATCTAAATAAATAAATAAATAAATTAAAATAAAATAAAATAAAATAAAACAATTTAGACCACACAAAGTTCCAGATCACAAAGAAAGCCTGTGCACAGACAGCATCTCTCTTCTACAAACTTTCTTCCATAATGGGCAGTGGGAGTGGACAGGAAAAAATGTGACAAGAGGGTTGTCAGAGAAGCACCTGTTTAGTTTTTTAGAAAGATGGTAACCCAATGGCAAGGTAGAGATGCAACTTGTCCCCAAAATGGTTGGTATGACAAGGGTTAGAAGAGTGGTGCTTTAAGTGCATTTGCAAGTAACAAGTTCGCATTACAGCATGGCAAAGTACCATTCCAGGTTATTCTCTTAATACTTCCTATGAGGGCCTATGAAGATGTATGACTCACTTGGTTCCCTCCAGCCTTTCCTTTGTCCTACTGACCACCTTTCTATTCATCAGCTCTTGCAACACCACAACAGGTATAAGGATAATGTGGGGTGGGAAGAAAATATCTGCACATTATTCTGGGGCTTGGAAAGATGATGTAGCATCTAGTTTGAGGAAAAGCCTGAGAATCCTATTTTTTTGGTAGAGTCCAAGACTTAGAAATACCATGGCCATTGACAACTTTGCCAGAGGCCTGGTGAAGTGAAGACAGACACCCAAGTGTAAAATGTGGGTGCAAACCCTTACTCAAGCCATGTACTTCAATTGAAGGCATGGACAAGTCACACCTCCCTCAGTCTAACTTACCTCAGAGGCCTACTGTGAGAACAACATACATGGCCACATGTTACTCTGAGCTCTTCGGAGGAATGTGATAAATTAAACAAGATACACTGCAGAAATCTCTACTTCTGCTCTTCTGGAACTATGCTGTTTCCCAAAGGAACTAATTAAACAGCACCAAAGATCTCAAAAGGCTTTCCTCATATGCTGTTTTAAGCCAGTCACCTCTGCTTTAAACCTAGCAACAAAGCTGTCTACTATTATCAAAAATAAAATGAACACAAACCCCAGTACAAAACAGCTTTCTTGTCATTTTCTTCTTATTTCAACAAAAACACAGAGCAAGAACTTGCTGCGATCATAAGCTTATATCTTCTCTGCTAAGATGGACGTACTCCAAATATCTTTCGTAGAAATCAGTGGGACTTAAGACACTGCTTCTAGGATTCTCAAGTATTTTATCACCACTGAAG
This sequence comes from Intellagama lesueurii, assembly GCA_037013535.1. Lineage (NCBI taxonomy): Eukaryota > Metazoa > Chordata > Lepidosauria > Squamata > Agamidae > Intellagama > Intellagama lesueurii. The sequence continues at coordinate 100,704,279 of JBAJHW010000001.1, read as the reverse complement.
CTATAGTAGATATTTCTTTGATTACAATGAAACAGAAAGAAACTAGAAGTTGACATATCAATTTAGCAGACCTATCGGAAGGATGATCTATCTTTATATATTACATGATTAATCTGAAAGAATTACTGCCAGAAGTGATGATGGCTGGTATCTCATACAGCTTTTAAAAAAACATCCCACAGGATGAGACACAATTCACTCAATTGCAAATACCTAGATGCCTTTTAAGAATCAAGCTGCAGGCTGGTAAGTAGCAGTAACTGGTATGGAGTGGTGGTGATGGTCACAATTAGGATTGGGATTCCAGCATAAGAAGTAGTTCAGGTTTAACTCTACCCTGATTCCTTACAATCCAACTGATGCTCTGCCCTCTCCTGAGGCCTAATGCTTGCATTGGAAAAGTTAAGTTTAACTGGTATAAATTATTCACTGAATGAACAAGCATCTTCTCTAAACAGCTTTAGCTTTTTTAAAGACTGAAAATCTTCAGTCTTTAAAAAAGTACCATGAAACAAGAAGTGCAATTAACAAATCAAAAAACCCCATGTTATCCTTATCTATCTCCTGAGAAAAATATACGTGGGACAGGAAGCAACAGTTAGAACTGGATATGGAACAACTGATTGGTTCAAAATTGGGAAAGGAGTACGACAAGGCTGTATATTGTCCCCTGGCATATTTAACTTATATGCAGAATACATCATGCGAAAGGCTGGACTGGAGGAATCCCAAACTGGAATTAAGATTGCCGGAAGAAATATCAACAACCTCAGATATGCAGATGATACCACGCTGATGGCAGAAAGTGAGGAGGAATTAAAGAACCTCTTAATGAGGGTGAAAGAGGAGAGCGCCAAAAATGGTCTGAAGCTCAACATCAAAAAAACTAAGATCATGGCCACTGGTCCCATCACCTCCTGGCAAATAGAAGGGGAAGATATGGAGGCGGTGACAGATTTTACTTTCCTGGGCTCCATGATCACTGCAGATGGTGACAGCAGCCACGAAATTAAAAGACGCCTGCTTCTGGGGAGGAAAGCGATGACAAACCTAGACAGCATCTTAAAAAGCAGAGACATCACCTTGCCGACAAAGGTCCGCATAGTCAAAGCTATGGTTTTTCCAGTAGTGATGTATGGAAGTGAGAGCTGGACCATAAAGAAGGCTGACCGCCGAAGAATTGATGCTTTTGAATTGTGGTGCTGGAGGAGACTCTTGAGAGTCCCCTGGACTGCAAGGAGAACAAACCTATCCATTCTAAAGGAAATCAACCCTGAATGCTCACTGGAAGGACAGATCCTGAAGCTGAGGCTCCAATACTTTGGCCATCTCATGAGAAGAGAAGACTCCCTGGAAAAGACCCTGATGTTGGGAAAGTGTGAAGGCAAGAGGAGAAGGGGACGACAGAGGACGAGATGGTTGGACAGTGTCATCGAAGCTACCAACATGAATTTGACCCAATTCCGGGAGGCAGTGGAAGACAGGAGGGCCTGGCGTGCTTTGGTCCATGGGGTCACGAAGAGTCGGACACGACTTAACGACTAAACAACAACATGTTATCCTGCACTGCCATTTCAAGAGAAGAAAAAGAAAATGCCTGTTCTGCCTTTAAAGCCCCCAAGTGGTTTCCAGAGTCAAAACACAAAAAACAGAAAATACAAAATGTCAGTTAGAATCACTAAAACAGAGGATAAAGGGAATATGGAACAGCTGGAACAATTCTGCTAAAATCTGGGGTGCTACTTATAAGATGGCCCTATATGTGTGAACAATTACAGTTAGGCTGCTGGATTGCTTGTTCTGCAAACCATGTTGTATAAACATCATACGCCACATGACATATTTGTCCTCGGAGGTGGGCAGATATGTCCACTGTGGTTGCTTCCTTTTCCAGGGACGGACACATTGCTTCCTGCAACAGTACAAGAGGGGGTCCATCATGATCAATTGGTAGTTAATTTCCTGGAGTCTTCAGTAACTTTCCAGCCATTCACATCCAAGTGGTTAGTCAGATTACTCTGTCATGCTTTGTCTGCTCTCTGTTATAAAGAAGTAGCCAAATTCTGGCCTTCAAAAAGAGATTAGCTCTGCAACCTACATGAAATGTGCAAATGAAGCAAACATGCATACCTTTGCTTTTTCTACACACTGCATTCTGCTACTGCTCATGGGGAAGGAAAAACATGCTCCCCTGAGTATAACTGAAACTCCTATTCAGGATCTTGCTCCAGCTGCAGAGATTTTGACAGGCATATCTGGAATCTATTTTTGCAGCCAGAATTTGGGTTCAAGTGTAAAATAAATTTAAAAAGCTAAGCTTCTGAGGAGACTGCCAATCTCTATTCCCTCCCTTCTTTTTTACATGATGGGGAAGAGGGAATACTAACAAATTATTATAGTCCCCGAAGAGATTTCAGAATTTAACCTAGTTATAGCCACTTCAGAAATGGCATTCCTTACCACCACCACTCCCAAAGCAGGGATAATTTCTCTTTCTCTAAGCATCTAAAAATACATTATGCTGCTCTGTTCTCCAGTATTAATAAGTGGCTTTAGAAAGCCATTTGTGAACCATTCTCTACAGCCCCTGCCTGGAGCATCAGTAAAGCAGACTGGAGGCAAAGAGTACTTTTTTTCTCACACATTCATCCCCCCCCCCCCCCATACACTTGATCCAAGCAAGGGTGATGTCACTGTTAGCCAATTGCAATGAGCCGTGTGCAAAGAGGCAAGGGGAGGGGGGGAGATGAGGCCTCTACAGATGGCTCCAGCTGGGCCTAGCATTTGATTAATCGCTTGAATTACCCTCCTTTGCTACAAAATAATAATAAAAAAAAACCCTAGGTGGGTGGGAGGGAGGGAGAGTAGGCAAGCACAAACATTAAAAAAGCAATCCAGCTGCTCAAAGGAGCTTGGAAATGGAGAGCCGGAGGGAGGGTCCATTGGGAAGGGATGACTTAAAAGATTGCACCTGGTCTCTCTGGGTGATGGGGTGGGCAGCAGGCCCTGTCAAGCGTAAAGGATCTATATGTCATGAGAGGAAAGCATGACTTCTTGGTCTTCTGCTGCAGCTCTTGGTAAATTCAGCAGGCAAAGATTTAAACCTTTGGTTACATATATAAAAGACAAGGTACACATGACATGAGACTTTTCATTTTTTTACTAGCCTTGCTCTTCTGTTTTATGTGTAAACATTTGACAGGTAAAAACATTTCCTGCCATGCAGGTAATGTAACAGAAATGGTTTCATCTGCTTAATTTCTGTACACCAAGCCTATATTAACAGGAGAGGAATGTGGCGGGTGTAAAGAAGTGGGCAATCGTAAGTCTGCAGTCCAATATACACTCACAGGAAATCTTATGGAATACAAGGTCAAATTAATAGGGGAGAATTGGGTGGAGGGATAGTTATGCCATTCAATTGCAGCAAAACAAGCGAAGAGTGTTGTGGTATCTTAAAGACTGAAACATTTTGTTTGGCATAAGCCTTCACAGACTGGGGACTGCAGTCCATGAAAAGTTGTATCAGGCCTTGCCAAATGGTCTTTAAAGTACCACAAAGCTTTTTGATATTATTGCCTAGTATGTGCACTTCCTTCTGAATCACCTCAGAATTAAATCCTCTAACAAACCTTTTTGTTTTTCAATGTCTCCCCTTCTTTCCTGCCTTTTCCCTTTTTCTCATGTACAGTGGTGCCTCGACTTACGAACTTAATTGGTTCCGGAACTCCGGTCGTAACTCGAAATGGTCGTAAGTCGAAGCACCATTTCTCATAGGAATGCACTGAAATGCAATTAATCCGTTCCGGCCGAAGAAAAAAATCACCAAAAAACACACAAAAAAACAAAAAACAAAAACACCTGCAAGACCCATTGGAAACGCGATTAATCTGTTCCGGCCGAAGGGGGGAAAAAAAGAAAATCAAACAAACCGTGCAAGACCCTTCGGAAATGCAAAAAAAGCAAAGCAAAAAGCAAACAGACACTGCAAGACCCTTCGGAAATGCAAAAAAAGCAAAGCAAAAAGCAAACAGACACTGTAAGACCCTTCGGAAATGCAAAAAAACCCCAAAAAACAAACAAAAAACAAAGACCCATCACAGCACAGAAACATAACCCCCCCCAGCCCAAAACCACGCTGCAAAACCCACCCAGAACAGTTTTTAAAAAGCAGAAAGCAGCACCTTACCTTACCAGGCAGTCTGAAGCCTCCTCCGATCCCACACTCTCTAACCGCTGGGGCGAAAGAGCTACAAAGAAGCAGCCTCTTCGCCACCAACGGTTAGCAATTTGAATTCCCCGCCTTTTTTTGATCGTAAATGGAAGCTCCGGTCACAAGTCGAAGCAAAATTTTGCGGCCAGAGCTGGTCGTAACTCGAAATGGTCGTATGTCGGGACGTTCGTAAGTCGAGGCACCACTGTACTAACAACAGGAATGAACACTGCCAGTTCAGCCGACTCTCATTCCAGGACATGGCCAGGGGCTGGGAATGCTGCTGCTGTTCTAGATTCCAAAGTCCAGCTGTGCAGCTTACTTCAGCCTAAGCTGGTCTGCTAATGCAATGGTGCTCAAACCTGTGGGTCTGCAGAAGTTGCTGAACTACAACTCCCAGAATTTCTCACCACTGGTTATGCTGTCTGGGGCTTCTGAAGTTGAAGCCCAACAACATTCGGGGATCCAAGGTTGAGAACCACTTGGATCACATGGTTTCCTGGGGTGAGCATGGGAACGTTGTGTGTATGTAGAAAATGTATCTCTCTTCTTGCACCCACAACAAGGAAATGCAGTCCAAATGGAAAGCACAGGAAGCAGAGAGTTGCTGAGGCCTAGACCTTCCCTTCTCAAGATTATGAAAAAGGGTAAGCAGCCAGCACAGGAAGCATTTTTATTTGAAGATGTCTGCATCAGGAGTTGGGTACAATAGTACCATCTCTTATACACATGAACTGGGCTGTATTCCAACCCTAGACAGCACATCAAAGCAAGATGGAATATACATTACCGTTTTAGCAATTTAATTCCACTGTAACTGTCATTTGCTCCAGCCTATAGACTACTGGAATTTATAGTTTGGCGAGGTCCTTAGAATTCTCTCTCCATGAGCCAAAACAGCACACTAGTGTTTACCAACAGAGAGGTCCAAGTACCTCACCAGACCAGAAATTCTAGGATTCTATAGGATGGAGCCAAAACAGTAAAATTGCATTACACTGTTTTCACTGCTGTAGTGTAGAATAATGTAGCATATACACCTGGACAAATATGATGGCTGAAAGAGCAGACTCAGGAATGGAGAGCTGGTAAAATAAACCAATACTTCCAATGACAAAGTTGAGTAATTTAGATTTCAGTTTCCAGATACAACATAAATATAAGCATGAATGTGCATCAACATCCATTTCATCTGTTTCAACACTGGCAACCAGAAACCACCTCATTAAATGGACAGAGTTAAGCCATCTTTCTGTTACTGACTTGTACAAAGAAAGGATCAAGAATGGTGGCTTGCAGGTAGCACATCCCTGCTCCTCCCTCCCTTCTGTGCACATTTCCTCCACATGCAATTACTTTCATTGACATAAATCCTACTTCAAAGGATTATCCCTGTTAACCCATGGCTTTTGTGGCTATATTATGTATCAGGCAATGAGTTCAGAAAGAGAGAAAACTAGGGAGGGTGAATCACTGGAATCATGGCCAGTATACAAAAACTATGAGGTTCCTTCCATACTAAAATCTTTTACAAATGCAAGTCAACTTTTTTTTCCAATTAGCCAGAAGAGGAATTCGAACAGAGGTTGCACATAACAATTAATATACCAGTATATTATTCGGGTACGTGGTTCCCCATGGCCAAAAACCTTAGAGAAGTCCCATTCAATAAGGTTCCCTTCAATGTTAATTAAAAGCTTCCTACTTGCAGACCATCCGTTTTACTGCTGTTTCTTGAGTGCTTAGGGAATTACCAATGGCGTTTTCTAATGCTCCTTCAATAGCTTTTACTGATCACTCCTTATTGACAGTTTTTGTTTGAGAAAATGGTAATTTTCTGTGTATTTGTCCCCATTCTTATTTCTTATAGCATAAAACCAAAAATATGGCCTCTAAAGAAAAAAAAAGCTTGCGTCAAAACAACTTTACAGAACTTTCACATGGTCTATGAATGTATGGGCAACCAAAACTTCACAGAGTAGTCCCAGTGTGGGGGGATCATGGATATACAGTATATCATAATGGGATCCCTTTTCTATTATTTCATAGCAATGGATACAAATATTTTTCCAATTTCAGACAAAGAACCAAAGCTGTCTGGGGGCTGCCACACTAGACCACTTCTGCCCCAAATATATTCACTTCTAGCAGAATGAGAGAAATTACCTTGCCCAGAAGCAGGAGGAGACAGGAGGAGGGAAAGAGGGGGATTTTTTCTTTGTATTCTTTTCTTTTGACTTGTCTTAAAGGTCGGTTGGAGAACCTGACTACAGCAAAATCCATCTGAAAACTGAGGAAGTGTTTAATTTGCTAATATCATGAAGTGGCTGTCTTCTTAAGCTAATTCACATACAGGAAATTCCCGGTGGAAGGAACCTTGACAGCCCCAAACTCACTTTGGTTCATTTCCAGTGATCACACACCCTGGAAATGAACCAAAATGGAGGGATCCTACCCACACCAAGAAAGTAGAAGCCCCTGATAGGGGCCCAGAAATGTGTGGGTAGGAACGCTCTGGGGATGGGCTGGTTTACTCTAGCAATTACGGCATGTGATCACCAGAAAAAGGAGTGAACCAGTCTGTTCCCACAGCAGACCAAATAGCATCCTGCGTTCCTCTAAAGACAACAAAAGTTTTCATCAGATATGAAAGTACATTTTATTAAATTTTGTTACCACCCAACCAGATCTGACTGTCAATATAGCTTCATGAGGTCAATATATTTACTACATGATCCCATATTGCATGGGAACATCCATGTAACTATTCCCAGAAAAGGAATAAATGGGGGGGGGGGGAAGCAAAGATGTGAAACCTCGGCAGTGAAAAGAACTGGAAAAAGTGGATTTTTACATGATCTTAGGGCCTTGGGAGATGCATCCTTGGATACTGGCTTTAGCCCTCAAAATTAAACAGGTGAATCATTGGTGGAACCCTGAACCATAATTAACACTATATGGCTCACATTAGCTCTGTTAAGAACTAAGCAGCACTGTTAATGATCAGACCATTTGGTCGGATTAATTAATATGGCTGTTGGAAACTATGATTATACATAACAACAACAATATCAACCAATATTTTGTTCTAAAGGTGGAATTACACTCAGAGCTGTTCTTTGCTTATACCATGACACCTGTATATTGTTGAAATCTGCTATGGAAAAGTTGGCATATCTTCATACTAGCATAATTTTTCCCAGAAAGGGTAAAAGCATGAGGCTGGAAGAAAATAATGAGCAGAAAAACAGACTACATGGAAAACATTAGGTACTCTCTCTCTGCTAGTCCTGTGCTGCAAACAGTTCCAATGTTGTTTGCACTCCTTCATATGATATGGGTCACTCTTTCTCTCCAGAACTGGAATAGGGAGTCACAACAGGGTCTGGAGGGTTACCAAGGGGCTGCATTTAAGTACCTTTATACTGCAGGCTGGCTGGATGAGTTCTGTGATGGATACCTTGTCTTGCTGAAGCCTCCTCTTGACCAGCTTGGAGCAGCAGATGTTGACAGAACTGAGGACATGCCAGGAGTTGTACTCCACAAAGGAGCGGCTGTCAATGACCAACATGCCTTCGGAACCACTCCTCAAGAGGCTGGCAAGCTTCTTGGGATCCATCACTTTGCGTGGAAGTCTGTCCCCGGTCATGGTAGACTTGACCCTTCTGCAGTGAGTGGGAGAAAGGAGGGAACACCCAGTGCAAGGGAAGCCAGCTCAGTTCTCCCACAGGCGAAGGGACTGGGGGAAGGGGAGGAGGCAGCTCCAAAACAGCCAAATTTTGCCACGCTGCTAAGGCCCTGTATGGCAAGTCATTGTGCCAAACCTGTTGGGAAGGACAGAGACAGAGAAAAAGAAAGAGAATGAGAAAGAGAAGGAGAAAGAGAGGAAGAAAAGTAATCAGATGCTGCAAAGCACACCAAACTGGCACTGATTTATTCTGCTCTAGTTCAGACCTGGCAAAAACAACAAAGAATTCTAAAGAAAGCACCAGGATGCACTGCTTAGCTTAATGCCTGTCAGGTAAGCAACTTGTGCCTCCCACAGATGTTGTTGAAGTACAACTCCTGCAAGCTGTAGCCAATACAGCCCACAGTACAGAAAAATGGGAGCGGCAATCCAATGCATCTGGAGGACCACACATCCTCCACCTGTGACTTAATGGTTTAGCTAACCAGGAACCTAAAATGTAAGGATGGTTTTGGCTTGATGCTGTACATTGCCTGCATCTTCCATACTTCTCACAACTGAAGAACAGCAATGTATTATGGATGCCTTACTATTGTCTCATGCTACTCTATACAACAAAGCAGAGTTATTCAGACTGTGTTCAAGGGAGTCCAGGGTTCCTGTACTCTTGTCCTCTAAACTTGCTCAATAAGATAATCAATCACAGAGAAATATTCCTGTAGGACACAGTTTCTCTCTAATTACTCATCTTCCCCTGTAATAATACACAGGTGCAGGAAAGTATGTGCAAGATCACACTCTTGGTTCACATGGGGCAAGAGTGAGACCCAATAAGACCAGTCAGCTTGTACCTTTGAACATACCCCAGAATCCCCTGCAACACTCCTTGATAGACAGGCCATTTCACAATAATTTTGTAGCACAGGAAATTTCTTTCCTAAATGAATCCATGAGGCTGGAGAGCACTGTTTCGGTTTTATACAGGAACAAATCTACATTTGTATCCCCATTTTGGCACATACTACATACAGTCAAATCCAGGCTTTTTCAGTCACGATTTGCACTAATAGTGTGCACTACAAGCATGGCCCCTCTGCAGCTGCTTTTTATTTGTGGAAGTAGCAAATGTTAAACCCACTAGGAAGTCTGACTTAATCACAGCTTCTTATCACCTTCAAATGAGGAACTATGTTTAACAGCTCACAAACAAGCCTGCTTCAAAGCACAGTTAAAAGCTTGCTAACAAATCCTGGCTTGTTGGGAAGCCTTTAATCACAGCTCCTTGTACCTACCTAATGGCAATCACTGGGCATGGCTTCCCCTTTATTGTTTCTTTTGCAGTGTAAAGGGAGGAAGAAATAAAGAGAAGAGACACATATCACTTGTGCATATCCTGGCTTCAATTATTAGGCCAAGATTGATGGCTTACTGTGAACACTGAACCAGTCTCAATAGATTTTTTTTTCACATTAAAGATAAACAGTGAGATACAGGAATTCATCACCTTAATGTGTAAACCGCCCAGAGTGGCCTTGGCAGCCAGACGGGAGGTATAAAAGTCAAAACAAACAAACAACCTCATGATAACTTTTGCAAAGTAATGTATGTATAAATTCACCCTCACAACTGAAACCTGGCCAGTTGGAAAGCTTACGTGGAATGGCTGAGCTGCTAATTGTTTAGGATGTGTGTAGAAATAATTAAATAGTATGAGATTTGCAATACTTAATTTTAAGAAAAATGGGAAAAACACAAGGTAACAGGAAAAAATTAAATGTTTTTCCACTATTCTTACAATTCCAAATGATTCCCTATGCCAGCAGTCCCAATTTACAGACCAGTCAGTACAGATGGTTCTAGCTTAACTTTCCTTCTACACTGTTTTAATTAACATTAATATTTCTAGGTTGATAGCAATTTGAACATGTATAGTCTATCTTTTACTTGCAGCAAACCTACTCTCTGTAACTTGAAAGTTTGAAACCATCCTTTAACATCAGTCCATTAATTTCTAAGATTCTGTACAAATCAAGACACAACCTCATCCATTATGTGGGATTAGTGTGGCTATTAAGACTCTTAACAATGCAATCTTGCTCAGAAGTAACTCCCTCTTAATTTAATTAGACCTACTTCCTGGTAAGTGGGTATACACACCCTGAAGTTAGGTCCTATTGAACTCAACAGGACTTACTTCAAAACAGAAATGCACAATAGTATATTGCAATTTATTTTGCCACCTGAAGATGCTGAGTTAGAAAACTTCTGTGTACATCTTGATTTTCCCTATGAGAAAAACCAGTACTCCTTAGGTTGCTTTTAAGAGTAAAGTGAAAAAGAAACCATGAAAACTACACTAGAAGCTAGAGTGGGAAGAGCAACTCCTAAAAAAGCATTTGTCAATTCCTTCATATCTTTGGTGTGCATTATTTATTTATTTCTGCATTTGAATAAAGATGCCAATTATAGCAGAAGCTCTTTTGGCAGGACTGGCTCGGTGTAGTCTCTCTTTCTTGTCTTCCACTGATAGATTCTCTTTTCCACTCCAGGGCAGGCTTTTAAAAACCGAAACAGCCCTAATTAAGAATGGTCTGAAGGGGAAGATGAAGGTTCCCTGCTACCATTATGACACACTTCATTATGTGCTTTCTGCCTCACTGAGGATCCCCTGCTGTACCTGAGCAACAGAACTGAACGTAATCAGAAAAGGATGCAAATTAGTTGGTTTCCTCTGTTGCCCCCATTCCCCACCTACTTCAACCCATCTCTTTCTGGGGGTGGGGATGGGGAGACAGTTAGCTGTATTGTTTCTCTTCATTTCTCCAAACTCCAGTCAGCAGAACTCTTAATTGAAACTGTTAGACAAAGAAGTCTCAATGAAGAGACAAGATAACACAGACAAAGGGGTTAAAAAGAGGTATGGGAAAGAGATGAAGATCCGATCAAATACAGAAGCCAACCAATAAGTGCTATATCAAGACAGCTGAGGCCTAGACCTTCCCTTCTCAAGATTATGAAAAAGGGTAAGCAGCCAGGCTTTTTGAAATGAAATTCAAAAGAAAGAAAGAAAGAAAGAAAGAAAGAAAGAAAGAAAGAAAGAAAGAAAGAAAGAAAGAAAGCACAAGTCTCTTTATCAACACTCCTAGAAAATGTTTTGAGGAGACTTGTGTACATTTAACAGTAATGAAGAAGTGAAAAAGCCAACATGTGCCTTGACACCTTCAGTTGTTGAAGAGAAAGCATTCTGAGCCGACTTTACTGACCAAAGTGGTGCTTTTATAATTGCCCATCATCCTGATAGCACCAGGTTTGTGAACTGTCTTCTGAAAGGCTAGATAACGTATAAAAACCCTGTCATAAGGGAAAACAAAACACTGAATATCACTCAGAGAGACACAAGAACAGAAATTAACTGGCAAGGTATATTGTTTATTTTTCAAGGCACAGGACCACCACCACCCACCTACCCCAAAAAGGAAAAGAGTAATTTGCTTCTCACTATGGGATGTATTGGTAATAAAAGACACCACAGTGACATATTCCAAAATAAAAATGCCCAGTTCCTTTTAGTATTCATATTAGATCAATTCAAAGGTCACAAAAAAAATTGTATGTAAATTTTCAAATTCTTCACAGTTCTTCATCAGACTGGATGATAAGCGATGCAAAGAGAGAGTGGCTACTGAGTCTATAGCCTGCCCACATTGGCATATAGATACAGGATATGGAGTGCTGATGGTAAGGTTTGGATCGGGGGGGGGGGGAAAGACCTCACCCACAAGTGTTTCTACTTAAAATGATCCATCCTTCCCCTTTAAGAGCTACTGCACACCTTTTTTGGACCAGCAGCAGGGCATGTATTCTTGTTGGCAGACTCATTGTTTAGTCATTTAGCTGGGAGATAGCAGACTCCAACCATCTCAGCTTCCAACTGCCATTGTAGTTGCAGACTCCGAGGGAGAGAGAAAGTGGGGCGGGGGGGAGAATGATGGAAGGGTACCAACAAAGGGAGAGAGGAGCAATGTAAATAATAATAATAACTTTACTTCCCCTGACTCTCCACAGACAATCAGAGGAAGCACTCAATTAACAGCTACAAGGGGTAGCTGTTGGAATGGGGAGGAGCATGCCAAATGGCACAACGTTCCTCTCCCTGACCTCAATAGACCCTTCGTAGGCTGGCCAACCCCACACCAAAAATGGCCAGTCTGGACAGGCCCTCAAGTCTTAAGCCAGAAAGTGAAGGCTGCCATTATCGAAATTATGTTGTCAGAATCACAGGCCTATATTAAATGCAGCTCATCAGCAATACATTTATGGCCTATTGAGAGTTTAGTAAACAACTTCTTTTTCCCTGAGAAAGATAAGAGAGTTGTTAAAAACCTCAAAGGCCACAATGAAGACTAGAAAGTTGCCTTTGACTTGATACATCCCTAATTGTGCACCACAGTTTAACACCAAAGACAACAGTTCAGATGCTATATCTTCCTCAGATGCAGCAACATGATTCCTCTATCCCTCTCTGTTTTAATTCTTCAAATTTTATAATAGCAAGACTTCAAGGAGAAAATGTTGATTGTTCCTCTTCCTTTTTTTATTAGATTATGAAAAGAAACTATCCTTTTCAAAATCAGTGGGCAAAATGTTAGGCACGGTCCTGAGAAAACAGGATTTCAATCAATCAATCAATCAATCAATCAATCAATCAATCAATCAATCAATCTATCAATCAATCAATCTATCAATCTATCTATCTATCTATCTATCTATCTATCTATCTATCTATCTATCTATCTATCTATCTATCTATCTATCTATGCTGCCCCATCAATGTTGCCACTCTCTGAGTAGTTAATTTCACCCCAACTTGCTTAGCTGGCAAATTTTATCATTTTTCATCTTCTGTAAAATCAAAATGTTGATGATTTCTCTCATATGGTCATTCTCAAGTACATGAGATAAGGCAACATCAGCTGTCCAAAGGCAGATCAAGCTGTCCAAAGTCTTTAAAAGAGTATCATTTATGAGATCCAGGTCAGATACAAGAGGGTCCTTACATAGCTGTCTTAGGAATGCCACTAGACTCAACCGAAGCGATTTCCTCACAGCTTGTGAGCCCAGTAGCAGCCCAACTTAATCCAGAAGTGATTATGTGCATGGTGATTAATGTGAACTGGCTACAAGGCTAGGTATATTATGAGCAGAAGATAAAATTACAGATGAAGGTATGTTGTTTTATTATTTTAGTACAGTGACACAGGTCTCACTCTTTAAAGGAGGAAAAAGCTTAGCTTGGGACCCAAATTAGGGTTTCAGGGAGAAAACTATGCCTCTCCTTTATCAGTTTATCAAAGCCACCTTAATCTGCTTCAATACTCCTGAAGAACATTATCACAATCCTTTAATTCTGTGTGTCTTCTGAATGAACGTAATGAGGAGATGGGCACAGGGGTTAACCTGAATGAAAATAAAGAAGGAGGTGCCATGCCATAGCCAGGATAAGCTCAGGGCAGCTTAACATGGCTACTCGAGCAACCACAGGCTATCTAAGGACAGCACGCAGCTTCCAGGATGAACTGCAGGAGGTGAGGCAACGATATTAGAGATATGTCATGTCCTGAACGTAATGGCCACAGGCAAAAACTAGGAATTATAAATGCTGCTATCGTCCAATGGAACACGTATGAGATGCCAGTTCCTCAGTAGCACATGGCACCTCCCCTCAAAGCTTGGAAAAATTACTTTTTTGGACTACAGCACCCTATGACAGGCCATGCTGGCTAAGAGATCCTGTGAGTTGTAGTCCAAAGAAGTAACTTTTCTAAACTCTTGTTCCTCTTGATACTGAACCAACACCTGGCCTCACAACATGGAAAATAATTTTATGGAGCCTCCGAGTTATCCTCTCAAATGCTTAGGAGAAATTTGCCTCTCTTCTGCCTGATCCCCAAAAGTTGTATGATAAAATTCTTCTCAACACTTGATAGAGCACAATGGCCCCCTTCCTACATCGTCAGACAACCTGTTTTGTAAATGACTGGCTGTGCTGACCAAGTGTCACTTAGCAATTTCACATGACAAGATTTTGAGATATCAAAGCAGACAAAACATATCCAAATTTATCTTTCTCTTGAAGGAGAATGATCACCAAAAGCAAACTGAAAGCAACAAACAATTCTCCATTCCAGAAGATATGGGTTTGGGAAAGAATACCACTAAGTTTGGTGATTCTCTTATTATAAGGAGAGGGAGAGGCATGGGCTCATTGTATCTTCACATGTTTGGGAAAGCATGTCATGGGAGAGGATATATTCCTTCAGTTCATGTTCCTCTATCAGGGCCTGGCCTGACTGTACGAAATTCCCTAGAAACTGGCTTTGTGGACAAATTTAAAACTCAGCATTGGTGAACTAGAAAGGCAGCCAAGCCCTCTTGCCCACCAGCACTTCTCATTCTGGTTTGTTTTTAAAGGTGTCCCACTAGACACAGGGAGGAATTATTTCTGATCTTTGATTCCCATCTGAGGAAAAATAGTTTTGTGTACTGATTAGAAAGGGAAGTGGTGCTGGAGTTTCACATAAGCATACTTTATATTGTGTCACAACAATTGTCCATATAGTCCAGAATGGAATCATGCGAGTTGTCAGCCATAATGTGCTTCTCCCATGACAAAAAAAAGTTCATCAAGAAGGAGCAGGAGGCAGACTGGTATTCCTAGAAACCCCCAGGAGCAGTTATTCTCCTGCAACGCAAGGCACACACTCACAGAGAGATACATACAGAGAGAGAGAGAGAGTGCTTCCTGTCACTTCTAGTTTTGTTTTGGGGAGGCTGGTACAGCCCATGGTGGGTCCTCCTGAGAGACAAAAATAAGCTGCTGGCTACCAAGGGCTTGCCCACCACAATCTAGGGCATTTTGTCTACTCTGGGTAGTAGTGAATTTTCCCACAGTGTCAGTCACTATTTTCTTCCCATCACCTGTATTATAATAGCTTCAGCTAGAGATTCCAGGTATCCCTGTCATTTTGTTTCTACCCCTTTTTAAAAAATATCAGGGTGTGAGACTGTATTTTGTATGTATGTATGTATTTTAGTTATGCAGAACGCATAACCCATTTCTCTTTTGTGTGCAACTTTTCCACTGTGCTCATTTTATCCATTTGCATTTTACAATGTAGTGCATTGTTATGTGCTCACCTTGCTTCTCTGAAGTGACACCCACATAAGCTTCACAAAACATGCAAATTCTTGAGGAAATATATATTTCTTCTCACGACAAGTCTGGAGAGATGCAGAAAGGCTACTTTCATCCAGCCTGTCAAACCTAACTATATTCTTCACCATCCCTAATCTCAATCTTAGTTACAGAATACAAATGTTACTTACCTCCACTTGGTGTCAAATTAGAGATAAGCTATAGTTAAATTAGAGATAAACTGTAGTTACCTCCTGAGTAGACTGCTGCTTTATCTTTAGCCAGCAACCAGTTGCCCTGAAGGGCTACTATGAGGAGCATGAAAGGGTTGCAGAACCTCACACCCTGCAAGTGGCTTGCCAACATGTGAAGTGGAGAAAAGGAATACACAAATTCACAGTTTCATGCACTTACTAAGTGCATAAGGAGCTGCAGTGCGCAGAGCTAGACTACACTTGTAGGCTATGCCCCTCAACAACCACATATTTAGCAAGGCCCTGAATGTGTACTAATGTAGGGGTCCCCAACCCTCAGTCCGTGGCCTGGTGCCAGTCTGTGGTCATGGCAGGACCGGGTTGCGGAGACAGATCTCCTCCCCACGCACTCCACCATGCACCCCAACCGCACGCATGGCCCCGCCCACCCGCAAGCACACCCTGCCCCACCCGCAAGCGCGCCCCGCACACCCCCGCCCATCTGCGCATGCGTGCTCACGCGCCCCACCCACCTGTGCATGCTGCTCGCACGCCCCACCCACCCATGAGCACACCCTCCACCAGCAAGCGCGGGGGTGCCCCCGCCCCCCATGTACGGACCCCCGCCCCCCAACCGGTCCGCAGTTCAGAAAAGGTTGGGGACCACTGTACTAATGCATACATATAGATCTCCATCCTCAGAAAATGATACTAGGTTAATTGGAATCCAACATTGCATAGAGGAGCTCCATGTACACACACTTCTATGCACACAAAACCCTTTCCCACAGCCACTGTATATGTGGCCACTGGCACCTGTTACTGATGTGTAAATGGGTGGTGGCAGCAGCAGCGCCAACATAATGCAACCCCTCACAATCCCGTGTTCTTTCAACATATGAAAACCTCCTTATTTTCCTCCATGCTCATTTTGCCCCTAGGCTGACAATGACAGGACCAGATTTGGCCAGTTGCCCTTCTCTTGTGAATGTTCTTCAGTAGCCATTGACTGGAGATAGGCTTGCCACTAATTTTTGAGTTACATGTAGCCTTTGCATTCTGGTGCAGCAATTAAAGGGTAAAACGTAATAGTGTGTGCAAGCCTCCAGAATAAAATAGTTCAGGGCAGGGGTTGACAGAAAGTAATTCTTGGCTCAGCCCTCCAGGAACGGCAGTTTATTATCTGCCGGAAGGATTACCAAGGCAAGCAACTGTCAGCTTAGAACCTGAAATGCAGGCGGGATGGCTTAAGCTATGCAGCTATATCTACACTTTTATTAAGATGTAAATTCTGGCACTGCAGCTGAAATCCCCCCAAACCACCCCTTCTTCCTTCAAGTGCTTAAGCGCTTAGCGAGCTGCACTCTTACCACCCACTCTGCGCTGTACGAGGAATCCCAAAATCACAAGGCTATTATTAAATTATTCGTATTTTTGTAGCAGCAGCAATCAAGGACATGAGCCTTACTAACAAGTGAGTGCCTTCCGTTTCCACAGCAACTGCAGAGATGCCAGGCAACACCTTTACCTCAGTGTCCATGCAGACATTAGCCAAGACAATCACTGCAGTGCAGTGCAGGTACAGCCTGGTTCTCAGGTCTTTTTGCCACAGCGGCAACTTCTCATAGCAGAAGAGGATGTCTGAGCCAGAGAGAATCGCCCTGATAAGATGACAATATTTTTAACTGGGGATATAAGCTTTATCCACCTTGGAGCCCCCAAAAGGCTTTGTCTATTTCAAGGAGTGACCTTTTCATGAGGAATTCCACTTGAATCCCCCTTTTTCTTTTCTCCCCATATTAATCTTTATATATTTTACTACATTTAGAATGAAAATCAACATTCAAGTTACAGTGACCCTTGCCAGGCTTTCCTAGGTATAGACTACTCAGATGTACAACCTGCATAACCTAAGGATTAAATGATGACTTGATTCATCCTCATGGGGTAAATGAGAAAACATCAAATACATCTTCTCACCATGAGGCAGTAGCCTCATTTTTATTGGTCTTGCAGAAAATGTGTGCATTTTCAGAAGTGGCTTTTGTTCATTTCTGCAAAATGTGCAATACTGAAAAATGTGATAACTGTCATCCTGGTGCATTAAATAGCAGACGTAGTTGTAAAGGATGAATTGTTTGTGTCTTTGTGATCAATCTGCATATCCAACTGGAGTTGCTATGTGGCTCAGAAAATTCTGTTCCTTAACAAATTACATGAAATTTGATAATTATTGGGGATATATATTGCCAGTATTTACCATTTATTCTAATCTTGTCTGTCAATAAGACAATTTTGGATTTTTTTTTTTTAATCTTGGAAGAAATTGAAATGTAATGGGTTATCTTTTGCCATATGATCTGTTACTAATACTGTGTAGCTATTTAAAAGGGCCGCTGGAATCTGAAGATCTAGAATTAAAGGGATAATTGTTAACAGCAGTGAAAATGTGAATACGCATTAACTGGAAAAAAGCCTTATGACCAATGAAAATAGAACAGTAATACAGGATATGGGACATGAGATATATGATAAAGTTGATAAATTCAATTAGAGTTCAGAAAGGCAGACAATGAGATAAACTTTTTATGGGAAAGTGAACTTTATTTATATACTTGAATGCCAAAGTCCAAGATAAAATTTATCTATGTAGATTTCTGAGTACAACATGATGGATTTGGAAATACTAGAAAGGAAAACACAGAAAAAGTTCTTATTTACTTGATAATCCATCACTGTAACTGCATCACAGGACAAACTGAAAACTTATTTTCTATTCTTGCATTTGAATACTTATGTGTTCACATTTGAGTGGGCCTGTTCACATCTGTTTTGCTGTCCTATGTCACCTGTAACATAAAGTTTTATGTTTTTTCTCGTACTTCAAGTATTTTCTAATTGTAACCCAAAGAGTTTTTTTTAACAGAGTGACATACAAATTGTATAAGTAAAATAATAACAAAAAGATGATTAACATTTTAAAAAGACTAACATTTATTATACCATGATTTTTCATGGACTTTGTCTGATGCACAGGGTGTTATCCAAAATTACAGGTATATATGCAGTATGCATGACTCAGATAGGATTTTAAATATAGAAATAAGAGAGAAATTAAAAACAGACTGTAAGAACTTAAATGCATTGAATTCCTCCTGATCTCAGCCACAAACACTGTATATATATTTATATATATTTTGGACAACACACTATTTAACTGAAAAAGTTCAAAAAAGTTGCAAAAAGCTCATGATGCAACAAATTTATTGTTCTTTCAGTTGCCACAGGACTCTTCATTTTTTTCTAGTGAATCTACCAACATTCACTTCAGATACCCTGAAGGATTCAGCCACATTTTTATTTAATAAGAAAACAAACATTTGTCAAGTTGCAGGAATGAAAGGACTCTCCTGCAGTTTAAATGCAACATCGCATTTCACTTTCATGCTTAATAACTAAATCTACACACTTCTTATTTATTTATTTAAGTCATTTTTATACCACCTGACTTAGTGATGCACACTAATCTGGGCGGTGAACAATATATAAACTACCTAATACTATGTCTGACTGCATATGCTTTGTAATGTCTGTCTGATGGTACAATTTTATTGCATTACTTAGTTCACTTACAAAATGTGCTAACTACATTTCCAGCAAAAATGGCACCCAAGGAAACATAGGTTCCTTCTGCAGTTAAATCTAAAACAATAAAACAATAGATTCCTGACTACACAAGGAGGAGTCAATTCACACAAGACTCTTTTTTACTCAGGAACCCTATATTATTCTGTATAATTGGTTTATACAGAATGCTCAACGTAAATATTATGTAAAAAAAAATCTGCTTTCTCATTCATTGGCTGAAGAACAGGATGACCCTTACTAAATGCTGACCATTGTAATTGAGACAAACCACAATTCCTTCTCTGTCTTGGCCTCTGAACTTACAAGCTCACTCAGGAGATTTCTTTCAACTACAACAGGTAGACAAGAGGTCACACAAGTATCCTCACTTATTACTGCTCCTTGTGACTTAATCCTTGTGACTTAATGACTAAAGGCAGCCTGAATTGTAATACCATTACTACAGTATGCCATCTGTGAAAAAGAGTTAATGACATCTGAAAGAGAGTTTCCATCTGCAATACACCAACACATCCCAATAAACACAGATGAAATCAGGAAGCCAAATTCCTCACCAAAGTTTCTTTGTTATGATGCAATCTCTTCATAGTTTACAGTTTTGCAGAATTCAGGCCTTTAATGCTGATGTAAATCTGTTTCAGACTTCAGGTGAGGGTTCACCTTACCAATGTTTCTCCAGCCTGCACAATTCATACTATTCCCACAATAGAGGTATTCCCTTCTCTGAGGCCTTAATTCTGGAGAACTAATAAAGCATACATGCCACAATTCAAAGCTATGGGATGCTTCCAACATGTCCTGACTAGGCAGAAGCACTACCAATAAAACAGCACTCAACCCCCCTCTAGCAAAGATATTTTGGTAAAACCATAAAGCAAAGAACAAACTAGTTCCAAGCTCACCAAATCAGGTACTTTGGCACAAGATATGATATAGAAGACTACGTGTTCATACTCTTTTTGGAAGTAAATACCATGCAACTCATGTTGACTTAAAAGCTTTTATTAATAAACTGTCATACAAATCACTGCATTACATACCATGTTTAGCTGGCTGGACATGCACAAACATTTGCGATACCAACACCCATAGATTTGTAAATGATTGTCACTATGTATTAGATCACAAATGGCTGAATCTGGTCCATTTTTAAACAGCATCTACGTATGTGTTGCATTAGTGGCATCCCAAACCATCAAAACAGATTTACTTGATACATGACTGATTTAAAGAAGAACATATACTAATCTGCCAGGACAACTTCATCACACCCATGATTTTCTCACAATAAATACATGTATATACTACTAACATCAAGTACTCTGGGCAACATAACCTATAGCCAGAGAAGATGAGATCTATAGCCCAAATCATGGGAGTGGGGGGTGGGGTACAGTGATCTACTTATTTGTCAGACCTACAAACACAGAACAGAGAAACACAAGTGATGCACAATTTAGGACAGAATGCAAACCTCCAAACTACATGCTGTATAACTGCTGCAAACGATTTAGTTTGACAGACTATTAGACTTGTAAGACACAACCATTCTTTTCTGGTCTTAAGTGAGACCTCTAAAAAAGGGACTGCTTATATGTACCAAGGGAACGCTAACTTTACACCATTTAAGTCTAAAATCCAGTGTATAATTTACTCAGGGGTAAGATCCACTGTACAGATTGGGAGTTATTTCTGATTAACAATGCATGCATGCCAACTGTTCCACGCACCAATCCTTGGTCTCAACAACTCCCACCGTAAAAATTATATCACATGGTGAAGAATCCCAGAGATGATACTTCTGTACTGTTTTATGTTAATCAGGTTTGTACTCTACTTACACTCTCATAGAATCATAGAAAAGTGAATTTGAAGGGGCCTACAAGGCCATCAAGTCCAACCCCCTGCTCAATGCAGGAATACAATCAAAGCATATCTGCCAGGTGATTATCTAAGTTTTTCTTGAATGCCTCCAGTGTTGGAGCACTCACCAACTCCCGAGGTAACTGGTTCCACTGTTGTACTGCTCTAACAGTTAGGAAGTTTTTCCTGATATTCAACCAAAATCTGGCTTCCTTTAACTTGAGCCCATTGTTGCATGTCCTGCACTCTGGGATGATCGAGAACAGATCTTGTCCCTCCTCTGTATGACAGCCTTTCAAATATTTGAAAAGTGCTATCAAAGCACCCCTCAGTCTTCTTTTCTCAAGGCTAAGCATGCCCAATTCTTTCAGCCTTTCCTCATAAGGCTTGGTTTCCAGCCCCCTGATCATCCTCTGAACTTGTTCCAATTTGTTAGCATCCTTCTTGAAGTGTGGTGTCCAGAACAGGACACAATACTCAAGGTGAGGCCTAGCCAGTGGTGAACAGAGGGGGCGGGGCTAGCACCTCGCAGGATTTGGAAACTATACTTCTATTAATGCAGCCAAAAAAAGCATTTGCCTTTTTTGTAGCCACATCACACTATTGGCTCATATTTAGCTTGTGATCTACGACAGTTCCAAGCTCCTTCTCGGTCGTTGTTTTCCTAAGCCAGGTATCCCCCATCTTGTAACTGTGTAATTGGTTTCTTTTTCCGAGGTGCAGTACTTTACATTTATCCCTGTTGAATTTCATTCTGTTGCTTTCGGCCCAGTGCTCCATCCTATCAAGGTCATTTTTAATTTTGTTTCTGTCTTCTAGGGCAGGGGTCCCCAACCCCCGGTCCGCAGCCTGGTGCTGGTCCGTGGGCTTGCCGGAACTGGCATGCGTGTGAGCGCAACACACACACCCCGCAAGCGCGGGGGTGCCCCCGCCCCCCCACGCACGGAGCCCGTGGTCCCAAAAAGGTTGGGGACCGATGTTCTAGGGTATTATCTATTCTATCCAATTTGGTATCATCTGCAAATTTGACAAGCATTCCCTGCACTCCCTCATCCAAGTCATTAATAAAGATATTGAAGAGCACCAGGCCCAGGACTGAGCCTTGGGGTAACCCACTTGTGACCTCCTCCCAGTTAGAGAAGGACCCATTAATCATCACCCTCTGAGTACGATTCTGTAGCCAATTATGTATCCACCTGACAATTGATCTATCCAGCCCACACCTAGTTAGCTTGCTGATCAGGATATCATGGGGCACTTTGTCAAAAGCTTTACTGAAGTCATGTACTACGTCTACAGCATTCCCTCTGTCTATCTGGGAGGTGACCTGATCAAAAAACGAGATCAAATTAGTTTGGCAGGATTTGCTCTTGACAAATCCGTGTTGGCTTCTAGTTATTACTGCATTGTTTTCTAGGTACTTGCACAATGACCGCTTTATGATCTGTTCCAGAATTTTGCCTGGGATGGATGTCAGGCTGACTGGCCTGTAGTTCCCAGGTTCCTCTTTTTTGCCCTTATTGAAGATAGGGACAACATTGGCCCTCCTCCAATCCTCTGGCACCTTCCCCATTTCCCATGATTTCAAGAAAATAATGGAGTTCTTCAGCCAGTTCTTTCAGTACTCTTGGATGCAGTTCATCCGGCCCTGGAGATCTGAATTCGTTCAAGGTGGTAAGGTATTCCTTGCTTATCTATCTCCAACTGCAATCCTGCCCCCCCCCCCTTGCACTTCCAATTTGTTTGGAAGTTCATCGTCTGTCTTATGGGAAAAGGCTGAACTAAAATAATAATTGAGCACCTCTGCCTTTTCTTTGTCCTCTGTTATCATTTTTCCATCTCCATTGCGGAGCTGTGCCACCATGTCTTTTGTTTGATTTTTGCTACTCACATACCTCAAGCATGCTTTTTTATTGCTTTTAGTGTCCCTAGCTAACCTCAGCTCATTCTCAGCTTTTGCCCTCCTAATGCCATCCC
This sequence comes from Intellagama lesueurii, assembly GCA_037013535.1. Taxonomy (NCBI): domain Eukaryota; kingdom Metazoa; phylum Chordata; class Lepidosauria; order Squamata; family Agamidae; genus Intellagama; species Intellagama lesueurii. The sequence goes on along the minus strand of JBAJHW010000001.1, from coordinate 100,681,501 downwards.
TGCACTTCCTTGCTACTTGTCTGTACCCATCCTTGGTGGCCTGGCCTTCTTTCCACTTCCTGTACATGTCTTTTTTTGTTTTTAGGTCCTCCCTGATCTTTTCGTGAAGCCACACTGGCCTTTTTTGCCACCTCCCACCTTTTTTTCTTGTTGGAATTGTTTGCTGTTGTGCCTTTAGAATTGCTGCTCTAAAGGAAAAAGTACACCTTCAAACAACTGCAGTTACACTATGTGTTACTGCAGTTGTTTGAAGGTGTACTTTTTCCCATAAGGCTGTGAACTGTCAATTATCCTAAAATAAAATAGAGGTGAAGAAAAAGAAGTATAATCAACTGCATGTTTTCTTTCCATGTAATACAAGTGTTTGCTGTTATCTTCCACTATGCAAAGAAATTCATGTTTCACACTGAAATGTTGCTATCATGAATACTAGCACCGATTCTGAGTTTGCAATCTGTGCTTTTATGTTTGGACAGAATGAAAGCCTCCAAATCACACACTATATGACTATAGTGGAATTCTTCTGTAAGTCATTGTGCCATTGACACTGAGGATTGGTGTGTGAAACAGTTTGAATGTATCGTTAACTGTAGAACACTCATTGCCGCTTTGACATGGGATAAAAATTTCCAGAGGTTACTCTCCCAGGTACAAACACTCCCATGCACTTGAATACCGTGTTTCCCTGAACATAAGACAGGGTCTTATATTAATTTTTGCTCCAAAAAAACGCATTAGGGCTTATTTTCAGGGGATATTTTTTTTTTCATGTACAACAATCTACATTTATTCAAATACGGTCATGTCTTCTTCTGGTTGCTGCACAATGCTGCACAATGGTGGAGGGCGGGGTTTCATTTAACTGGGGCTTATTTTTGGGGTTAGGGCTTATATTACGAGCATCCTGAAAAATCATACTAGGGCTTATTTTCAGATCAGGTCTTATTGTCTGGGAAACAGAGTATGTTATTGTGGGAGTTTCTAGGATTATTTACAATTCTCCATAATGGCACAATGACTTACAGACATACTCCAGCATAGTCAGAAAGATGGATAAGTGGCCTAGGTGTGATTGTTGCTTAGCTGATGGATTCTGCTGAAGATCTCCAATTTCTTGCATAAACTTTTTTTCTACAAACTTTCACCTTGGATTTTTAGTATACAGTGGTGCCTCGCAAGTCGAAAGCGTTTTGCGATTTTTTTGGTGACTCACAAGATGGTTTTTTCTGTGGCCGTGCTTCGCAAGACGATTTTTTCCCCCCTTTTTTCCCCCCTTAAATTTCAATGCATTCCTATGGGAAACCGCGCGCTTCGCAAGACGAAATTTTCGCAATACGACATGACTCGCGGAACGAATTATTTTCGTCTTGCGAGGCATCACTGTACAGGAAACATTGGGCAAAAACATACAATTCCACCAGGCATATCCCACTCTCTATTTTTTGTTGAGAAAAAGAATTTCGATGATTAACTGAGCCAAAGGCTTTGGGAGGGGTGCAATTCAACAACATAAGTGTTCCTTGTCTCTCTAGCCACCCCTTCTATCCACAGCAGCAAACACACATCACAGGCTTAACAGTGCAGGACTAGTTTTCTTCCTATATGATAAAATCTCTTATTTTCCACTCTCCAATTTAAAAAAGAGAGAAAGAACTAGACTAAATTATTGACAATGTTCATAAGGGCCACTAATGTAACAGCTTGCAAAATGGGTCAGCTTGTCAGCCATTTTGACCAGAAAAGGAGGGTAGAAGATTTCCAAAAAATAGTCTGCCATGATTAAGAATTAATCCCAAAGTTGTGCACTTTTCTGGGCATATGGACTAAAGGGATTTTTCTTGATACTCCGTGATGTCATACCTCACCCAGGAAGGTATAATCACACTTATAACTTCAGATACAGTATATAACTAAGATGTTTTAAATGTAAGGTGTCAATGAAACAAACACAGGTGGCATAAAGGCATACTGAAGAGCTAGGACTGAGTGTCCAGTTCCTTCTGTGGACTGAGGCAATCCCATGCTTACCATCGTATAATGTCAACATCAGATCACTTGTTTAACTATGACCTAGTGCTGCCTTTAGCTAGTGGCCCCAGTTTCTGTGTCTTTAGCCTGAACTTGATGTATACCAGCTTTCCCCAACCTGGTGTTACAGGAATATAGGAAGTGGCCTTGTACTGAGTCAGAGCATTGGCCCAGCTAGCTGGTGATCTCCCACTACTGTACTAATCAGGTCTGATCCTGCTAAATTTCTGAAATTGAATGGAGCTGGGTGTCTTCAAGGTATCAAAGTTGACAGATATGTTAGATTACAACTTTCATCTCAGAGATTATGATCTGATCTTAGTCATTACCTGAGGAAGCATGCTTTACATCATTAAAAAATAAATAATTAAATGGCATCAAGCCAATTCCAACTGATGCCAATCCTTTCCAAGGTTTTTTTTTTTTTTTTTAGGTATAGAGTACTCAGAGTACTTCTTCTGGAGATACTCTTGCACTATGCAAGTCACACAAGGCTACACAGGCAGACTGTTTTCCTGGGAGGCACAGAGTGGAATTGAACTCCTGACCTCTGATACAACAGCCAGGTACCCAAGCCACTAAGCTATTCAGCAAGCTAATAAATATATATGCTGTAAAGTCAATTCTGACTTATGGTGATCCTTTCCAGGATTTTCTAGGTACCAAGTACCAAGGTGGTGCTTTGGGGCCACGTTGCTTTAACATTATATCACACTGAGAGGGGGAAAACTCAACAAGTCACCTCAGCTAGAGTTAGAAAATAGGGCTGATGATGTCTGCTATTCCTCATTTCCACATATTGCTGTTACCAAGCAACAAATAACAAATTGCTATCTCTGGAGACACAAACTCTGCCCGAGAACCACACATTTTACCGATGGCACCTAACAAATATTAGGAGAGACAGAAAGATTAATCTAAATAGTCTATTCAGAAACCTAAATCCATGAAATTGAATTCTTAACCAAAGAACTGTTGGATCCTTTTTACAAAACATTTAATACAAGTTATACATTTACATGTTCTTATAATACATAACGACACAAAATTAGAATGTATAATCAATATTTTATAGTAAGATATTTGGGATAATATCTTTTAAATTAAAATTATCACCAACCAGAGATTCTTTAAGAAACACAATACATGTTAACAAATTAAAAAGTCCAATTTAAATTTAATAATCCAATTTGACATTTAAAAAATGCAGTGTCTTGGTTTTTTAAAATTACTAATTTTACCTACTCTGACATACTGTATATACAAATACTTTTGACCGACTTTCCAGATATTCTATAGAAAAACATATTCTGACACACTGAAATCTGACCCAATGAACTGACCTTTAGAAGTATTATTGTTGCTTTGTTACTGGAACCCTGTGTGATGACGTAGCTATCCAGATGTTTCCATTATTAAACTGCAGTTATATTTATAAGCAGAAGTCTCAGAAAGCTATCTTTTTATTTATTTTGTTATCTTGTCCTGTCTACATTATTCCAAATGGGCTTTTGATGAGATTGCATCTTTTTCAAACTATGGCTCATGCATCATAGGAGGGAAAACTGACTTTAATTTTTTTAATGATCAGCAGTAATTTGCATGCAAAGCATTGTGATGGTTTCTTCATCTTCTTTTGCTAAATCCAAGATTGCTGCAAAAATGCTAAAATCTTGTGTATGCAGTACCTCATCTATAAAACAAATGAAAAAAAAGCAGATACAGTGGTGCCTCGCTAGACGATGTTAATCCGTTCCGCGAAAATCGCTGTCTTGTGAAAACATCGTCTAGCGAAGCACGTTTCCCCATTGGAATGCATTGAAATCTCTTCAATGCGTTCCAATGGAAAAGTCGTCATCTAGTGAAAATCGCCCATAGGGAAACATCGTCTAGCGAGCGCGGGTCCCCGTTGGAATGCACTGACAGCTATTGACCACTAGTCAATGCATTCCAATGGGGAAAAGTCGTCGTCTAGCGAAAATTGCCCATAGGGAAACATCGTTTTGCGAAGCACATTAGCGATCACAAAAACTAATCGTCTAGCGGATTCCTCGTCCTGTGAGGCAATCGTCTAGCGAGGCACCACTGTATTTGAAAACAAATATCTGCTAAACTAAACATAAACCAGAGGAGGCAGGCTACATGCTCAATGTTGTGCTTCTCTTGTTTATATATCTCTACCTTCATTGATTAAACAGGTCTAAGAGATCTCATACGGCAATAACCTAGAACAGCTGTCCTCAGAGTGTGACTCACAGAGGTTAAACTACAACTCCTATAATCCGAAGTCAACGTGCACAATCTATGTCGAGGAAATTTGAATTAATATTTAAATTTGACTTTTTTCAAAAGTAACAACAACAACAAAGCTGCATCTTCTTCTGGAATCAACCAAACCTGTGTAGATTTCAGCACGTGAAATTAAAACCCAGGCCAGAGAACTCTATAATACAAACCTGAGTGCGGAGGAGTCTATTCCATTCATTTCACTCCACGCTCTCACTATAAACCATTTCCTGTTTAGAGCACTCCCTTGATCATCATCCCAGTTTTGTGTTTTGTCTTTCACGCAATTGAAATTGTCAAAGATTTTGTATACCTTGGTTAAATTATCAATCCAAATGGAGCCTGCAGCCAAGAAAATAGAAGACTGAGACTCAGAAGGGCAGCAATGAAGGAATTAGAAAATATCAAGTGTAAGAATGTGTCACCTGAGACCAAGGCCATCCACTCTCCTGTATTCCCTTATCACTATGTTTGAGTGTGCAAGCTGGACAGTAAAAGAAAGCCATCAGGAGAAAAAAATAATTAATTTAAAATATTGTGCTGGAAGAGAGTTTGTGAATACTCTGGACTTTGTCAGAAAGTTGGACTGCCAGAAAGACAAACAAGTGGTTCCTACAGCAAATCAAGCCTGAACCACCTCTGGATGCAAAAAATGATGAAACTGAGAGTGTTCTACTTTGGGCACAACATGGGAAGATAAGATTCCCTGGAAAAGAGAACTGGCAGTTCACAGAAATGCAAAGAAAAATATTCTAATTTAATCTAAGTGATTCAGCACACCAGGGATTATCTGAGGCAAAAATTAATAATTTCTATTCCCCCACCCCTTGGCAGAGGAGCAGCAGAAGTTTTTAATTTACTGATATCCTGAAGTGGCTTATTAATTATGCCACTTCACGATATTGGAAACTGATACCAGAAGGAGCCTTGGCAGCTTTAACAGCTGCAAGGCTCAATTTTGGTCCATAGCTAACTATTGTGCATGCTGGGAACAGACCTCCAGGAAAAGCTGTCAATCAGTAAATAATGTGGGTGAAACAGTTCCTGAAAACCTTCTCTTCCCAACCCATGCCAACCATTGCCCCCTAGCACTGATTTGTTATAGTTGTGCATGACCAAGCAGCACACAACTTACGGAAACCTTAATACAGTTTTCAATTGCCACCCCCACTGAGTTTCCATGGCTGAGCAGAGATTTGAAACTAGGTCTCCTCAGTCCTAGTTGAATACTATCCACCACACTTGCTCTCACACAATTCTGGCAGCACTACTGGCTATTAGATCAATGTAGGTAGGCCAAGCACGGCTCCATACAGGGGTTGCCACTGTGTCCAAGTGGCTTGAGGGGAAAAGCTCTGAAGCTCCTTAGGTAGCAAGTCACACCCCAGGTATGACTGGACATCCTAGCTAAACCTGGGAGAGCACTTTCTCACATGCCAGTCACAAGGGCCTTCCATAAGCACTTCTTCTTTGTGCTATTCCCCTTTGGTAGGCATGGGCTTCCTGCATGTGGTATATTAGAGCCTAGGTTGTCTACAGAATGGCCTTCAGTAAGGCTGCTCAGTTACAACTGGCTCCAAAACCATGGAGAAAAGAGCCTACTCTGGGTTTGGTTTGGATTTTTATCTACCATCATCTGATCAACCAAACATTATCTCCCATGTGCTTTTGCTTGAATTAGCAGACTAACTTGTCTTTCCTTCAGCAAAGGTAAAGGTGGGCAGCTATAAAACTGTTAGAGGGATCTAGGCGCTTGATTTGTAGAATACAGTTTTGCACTGGGAACCATGGGTGGAAAATGGATAATCTACTCTGCTTGTGGAACTGGTCCCTCAAAACTTAATGGCAGGAGCAATGAGCAAGGCAGAATCTCGGCAAAACATATTTACGTGTTTAATGTAATCACATGCCCTTCAGATTAACACAGCACAAGTATCTGATCCAATAAAGCTAGTATTCTCACACCCACCACATCTATTACTCATATTCTCTCTCCCCCTCTGATTCCCCCCTTCTACACAATTCAGGCTTCAACTCCGCTACTATTTACATACAAAATACATCATGTGACAAATAATTCACATTGCTAACTGCAAGGCACACTCCCCTGGCTTAGTCATTAGATACAATGACTCTTCATACACAGGCTTTATTACAGACCATGGGTATTTTCATGCCTTACACTGTAAGTACTTTTTATCTTTCTGACATATGAAATATGAGATCTACATACACAAGAATGGACTTTCCCTTTTAGAACCCACTTCCTCTTGCAATACTCACAGATGTACACAAGGTAGGAATAACTCAGCTGCATAGTTAAATTGCATGGGTAAGAATACCCTGGCTTTCATTAAGTACCTATCCAGATGGGCAGTGTGATACACCAGTTAGCATGCTGCATTCGAGCATGGATCAAAGTCATGACCAACTTCCCTGGACGTCCACCTAATCTCCTTCATCTGTTGTTAGCATACTCTGAGCTTCTTGGAGGACATGGAAATGTGGCAAACAAATTATACTACCCTTGGTAAAGAAATGCACAACACAGCCAAGGTCTGGGCTTCAGTATCTTAATATATATACTGACCAAAATGGAAAAGCTGCAGGGTGGAGTGAGGAAGCCCCACATTTATTTTGGTCAGTACAGTTCACCTGGGCCTTTGCAAATTTAATACTAAATTCAATGACTGCAACATCTGGACAATCATTGGCTGCAGGGCTAAAATACTGGGCTCATCCAAGGATTTGGGTCAGCCAAATGCATACGTCCTTCTTTAGTTCCAAATACTATGCAAAACTCAGAATGAGGCTGAAAGGAACTTCCTTGTAGATTGTTAACATTTTTATACAAATAACAGCCTTTCAACGATTGAAAATAGGTTGAGAAGCAGCAGGTTGTTATTGTGGGTGTACACTGCCTTGAACAGTGAAGCCTGGATCAGGCCTTTTCCAGCAACCCAGAGCACTACTTCCAGCCTGAACAGCCAAGATAAAAGGACATTCTACTTCCATGCTGCAAAAAGGCCTGTGAGAACCTCCTTAATGACAGCTGTCCTACCTAGATGTACACCAGATCTTCCTATCCCTCAATAATTCTTAGTTTTTTCCTCAAAACCATTAACTCATCCATGGATCTGTAGATACTAAAGGTGGGTCCAAAGTACCCAGATTTTTGCATGTCGGATTGTCTTGCTAACCTAACTGGGAGCTGGACTGCACTCTCCTCACCACCTGGGGCTGGATGTGACAGGCATATTTTTAAGCTACATCGCACCCTTTTGCCTTCGTGGAGTTGCGACTGGTGTGCTTTGAAACTCAATTTCACCTTTCCACTGCATGGGGCATTTTGAAGCCGTCAATGCGGTATCATACAGCACAAATATGGTGTTCCTGGCCGGCGGTTTGGTTCACGTGCTTTGCGGCTGAAGTCGGAAGGTTTTCGTTTTTTGGCCCTTTTAAAAATCTATGTTTTAATTCACTGTTTATTTGTTTAGCTACGCCCTGGAAAGTACTATTAAAAGCGGGTGGCAACAGATACCAATTTCTTGGGCTCTTCCAAATCGCCAAGGACGTCGGGAGGAAAACCAAACTCTTCCAAGCACGAGGAAAACCGCAAGGGCTGTTAACACTAGCCTGGCAAATCCAGTGGGAAAGCTTCAGACCGCCGCCCTCCCACGCTAATTAAGAATTCGACCACTCCATGTTCTATATCAAAACCAGAATACTGCACTGGATATTCTCTTCTTCTGATCGGCCTTTAAAAGCCACCCGGCATAACGACAACCTCATAACAACGGAAGCGGGGGGGGGGGGGAGGAACAAAACACCACACAAGCCGCCCCCACGCCAGTGTGTCCGCACATACACAAGCACACACCTTCCTGACACTTGGCAGAGTTCTGCTATTTCATGGATCCTCTGTATAATCCGACTTCTCTCTCCTCCTTCCTCCTTTATGTTAATCCTCCTCCTGTTACTTAAATACACGTCATAAATATGCGATTTGCTGGGGGCACCTCTCTTTTCACTGCACCACGGCGATCGCCGCCGCTGCGGTATTTATGCGCGCATGGCAGAGTTCCTTCGGCTTTTTAGTCTGCGGAGATCACGCTCCCCCCCCCCACACACACACACACACAAAACATCTCTCTCGGAGTCGGTATCTAGAAAAATAAGATCCATCCCGCCCCCACCCGGAAAGAAACTTGCCCTTCCAGATAAATTCTGCTGCACAAAATTTATGCACAGTCACGAAAAAGCTGCAGCGATATTACACCTACGAGTCCATAAGCAGGCAAGGCAGTGGTAGTACAGCATGCGCCGTTTGTGTCCCGACGTGGAATAAACAGGCAAAGCCCCTGTGCACGTTGAAATTTCCCCAAACGAGTCCAGAAATAATGCACACCATCTACGATGGTGCAATAGTCTGCAAGGTTGTTAAGCACAATATGGGGAACACAGTTACCTCCCATCATCATCCTCTTTCTCATCACCGCCACCCACTGAAGTCAACTGATAACATTTTGGAATACTTACCCTCCCGGCTTTTCCGTCTGCAGCCCGGGATCAAAGCTCCTGGCGTGTCCCAGCTGATTGCAGATTTCGGCACATTCGTCAGGCTGATTAACCACAATTGTGAGGATCAGGTGGAAAATACTGGGGCAAGCGCTGATGATGCAAATTCTAGCCCTATGCAAACACGCACACGCAGCCCCACTGGAAGGCATTCATAATGCCAGCCTAGGTATTAGGGAGCGGGCATGTCCCTGCATAAGGGGAGGGCGGCCCGGGCGGAGGGGGGGGGGTATTGTACAGATAAGCATTAACAGGGTTGAAGGGATCCAGGAAGACGGAAGGTTGCACTTTAGAACTAAAAATGAACTGAGGATGAGGTCATGCTTTGAAAAAAAGCACCTGACGTCACCCCCAGCCAATCAGAGAGGGAGGCTCAGGGGCAGGATGACGTCAGCCTCTGATCCTGGGGCTTTGGGTGCAGATTAAAGGGAGACAGGCAGGCAGATCTGCAGTTTAAAAGGGGCGATGGCCTAGATTCTCTCCCTCGCCCCATCTTCTGTGCTTCATGCCCTTCCAGTTTTGCAAGCTCTTAAAAGGGAAATGCCCCCAGCCTTGGTGTAGAACGCGGGTGCAGAGAATGCAGAAATAGAAAACGAGCCACTCATGCTAACATCAATGTGGCGCTGGTTGTTGCAGGAGGAAAGAGGAGGGGCACAGCTGAGGCGCATTTCACCCGCGCCGACAAAGCGGGCTGCTTGGAAAGAGGAACTGGGATATACAGTACATTCACCCTGCCCACCCACACAGGTGCCGGTGGCAAGGAAGCGGCGTCTATCTGTTCAGTGGGACGAGCTTAAACATTGCATATCAGATCAGGGTTACAAAATAATCTCTAATAAGAATATATATCCTTGGATCAAAACCTGCTTTGACTTGGAAAAGAAGCACAGTTCATTGGTCCTGCTGTCTTGTTTAAAGGAGGATAGGTTAAATGAGGAGATAAAACAGTGCAATATTATAGTGAGAATAATAATGCAGGGGTCAAACTCACAAACTTTATGCCCGTATGTGCTGTGACTTCCATTTGTTGTGTGTTGTGTGCTGTCAAGATGCTTCTGACTTATGCCAACCCTAAGAGGGTTTTAAAGGTATATGAAATGCCTAAAGAGGGGTTTTGTTTGTGCCGCTCCCTCCTTGACCGGTATTTGCAGGGCTGAATGAGGAGTCACCCTTAACTTGATCTATAATCCAATTGGATGGGTGGCAAATAATTTCCAGAGAGGAATTCTAGTTCCCATGAACAATGTCCCACCTATAAGGTGTTTTGGTCACTACAAGCCAATTCAAACAATGCCTTTGCCATAATTTTTTGCTATGCCCTCTTTTTCCTTTGAAATGTAGGAAGCACTTTAGAGACAGTCTCTCTGTCAGAGATATTGTAATTAGTCACATTTTACCTGTAGTTTGCATTCATAATCCTGTCATTCTATTCCTCCAAAAGATGTAAGGAATGTAAAATAAGGGGGGGAGTAGCTGTATGGAATGGGAAACTCCTACCTTGTTTAACCAACAATTTAATACCCGCCTGACTTTTCCCATTGGACAGTTATTGGCTTTTAGGCATGATATTTATCTGAATAGGAAGAACTTCTGTCAAGGCTGTTTCCTTCTCAATGCAGTTTGATGTCCAATTGTCCTTCCTTCCTTACTGTTTTGGTAAGGAAAAATGCATTTGATACCTTTGAACAAAAAATGACTATCCCAAAGTGATTTAATCTGGAGCAGCTTTTTTTTTTAATTCTTCATAATTATTTCAAGAGGAGTCTTTGGTGTGAAGGTGTGTCTTTCAGAAGTGTACAAGACAAATAACAGTTGCTGAACATATATTAACATGATTAGTTAGGACTGTGTTTTGTTTTCAATGGCTTTAACCGTTGCTATCTCCCTCCTGCCCCAACATTGGCCAGGGTGGATACCTAGAGTTCTAAGCCTGGAAGAGTAGCAACAACCCAGGGCCATCTGTGATCAACGCAAAAGCACTTGTTTTCTACCTGTCTGTCCCTTAGACCAGTGCTGGAGTCTGAATGTGTGGTCCTTCCATCACTGTTAGATTGCAGCTGTCATTAGTCCTAGCCAACATGGCCAATGATAAGGGAATAATGGGACTTGCAGTCCAACAACCTCTGGAGGGCCACAAATTGCCCATCCTTTCTTTAGGCAGCAGAGGATAGCATAGCTCTAAGCCATTTATATGTCAGTGGAACTGTCCCTTTGACTGGCCAACAAACCCTCTCCAAATCTCAACTGGGGGAAAAAAGGGAGAAAGGGGAAAGACAGGATCAAAAATGTAGGGATTACTCAGTTTACAGTATCACCAGATAGTCAAAGAGGTGGCAATATGGAATCATATTCCATATTTTCTAGAAGCTAAAATGATGAAACTGAGGCTGTTGTACTTTGGGTAGACTATGAGAAAACAAGAAGAGACAAAAATGATAGGAAAAGTTGAAGGCAGCAGGAAAACCAAATATGACATGGATGGACTCCATAAAGGGAGCCACAACTCAGCTGAGCAGAGCTGTTAATGATAGGACATTCTGGAGGTCACTCATTTATACTGTCACCATAAGTTGGGCAATCTGTTGGTGTGTAACAAAACAACAACCTTCCATGTTTATTATGTTTCGGAGGGGCAGGAATGGTTGCCCAATGCATTCAACCGATCAAGTAAATTGGTTGGGCAATAGACCTTCTGATCGCCCTTTGGAGCCAGGAGAAGTGGCTAAAAGCTTGTTAATAAGGAGATTGCTCCACCTCCAGCAGGTAAGTTAACATGTCAAAGGAAGCTCTCCATGTTGTGTATCCTGCAGTAGAAGGGAAAATACCTTGCTTCTGTCAGCATGGAGCAGTGGTCTCCGAACTATGGCCCGCAGGCCACATACAGCCCGCCTTGCCTTTTTATCTGGCCTGGGCATAGGAAGAAGAGGGAAGGGGGACCCAAGCAATCCCCCACCCCTGCTTTCTTTGCGAAGACAGTGGGAGTGGAGGATCGCTTCTGTCAGGCTTCACTCCTCTTCATATCTCCACCCAGGCATAGGAAGAGGAGGGAAGAGGGAGCCAAGTGATCCCCCCCATCCCCTGGGTGGGGGATTGCTTGGGTCCCCCTTCCCTCCTTCGGCCCTTGAAAATGTGTAAAAAATATGATGTGGCCCTCATACTGAAAAGTTTGGAGACCCCTGCCATGGAGGATGGATTGGGAGCCCTTGATATGTTGATCTTTTTTAACCATTGGCCAAGTCCAACAACATGTAGAGGTTTTGGACCTCAAGCCTTATTGTAATGCAGGTTAGCTAGGCAGACTAGGTGGCTGTAGTTATAAAAGGGCACATGATGAATAGGTAGGCTGCACCACAAGACCTACCCTGTTTTCCCGAAAATAAGACCTAGCCTGAAAATAATCCCTAGTATGATTTTTCAGGATGCTCGTAATATAAGCCCTACCCCCAAAATAAGCCCCAGTTAAGTGAAGCCCCGCCCTCCACCATTGTGCAGCAATCAGAAGAAGATGACAGGACTGTATTTGAATCAATGTAGATTGTTGTACATGAAAAGAATAAAACATCCCCTGAAAATAAGCCCTAATGCGGTTTTTGGAGCAAAAATTAATATAAAACCCTGTCTTATTTTCGGGGAAAACATGGTAAGAGGTTTGATAAATCAAAGTTTGGATTGGAACTTGAGAAAGCTATCTCTTTGGACTACAGAGTTCTTACTGGTTGAAGGAGTATAAGAACTATAATCAATCAATCAGTCTTTTTCCAAGCTCTTGATCAGATCATAAAGTAAATAACATTATGGATTTTGTCCCTTCCACATTTAAATACTGTATGGCTTTCAGAAATTATCTCACTGTGGTTGTTTAAGATTGCCAGGTCTCAGGGTTTTATTCTGACAATCAGGCTGTAAGGTCTATTTTCTGGGTCTCAGGTTTTATACCAAAATCTCAGGGAATGTGAACATGCCAACCTTACAATCCTAAATTTCGGGTTTATTTCCATGGCTTTTGGGCATGCCATTTAGGCATGACCCGAAGCAACCCTGTTTAGTTCATTACTTTTCATGCTTTAGAGTTGCTGCTGTTGCTGGTATTCACACCTTTGAAGTCATCACTAAATCTGAACAGTCTGTCTCTCTTATACTCACACATGCCCAGACCTACACTTACACAACCAATTTGAAATTGTTGCTGTTGGGCCCACCCCATGATATCACAACAGCCTGCTCTGTGTCTCAGGCTTTGCCCCTAAAATCTCAGAGAATGGGGTGCTGCTGACCTGGCACCCCTACGAATAATGAACTGGTTTGTTCTTTACTCTTGCTTGGGTTTATTTGTTTATTTATTTATTTATTGGTCATTTCCCCGCAACCGAATGAAGCTAGCTGGGTCCTGTTTAAATGCAGGCCTGAGATCCTGGCTCATCTGTTCATCAGATTTGGTTTTCTAACCCTCAGGCCCAAAGTGCACTTTCTGCCCCTATGGATTCCCTTAGGAGTCACATCTCCTCTTGAACACCAGAACACCCTCAGAACCCAGCATGGCATCTATATCCATCTGACCAGAGGCAAAACTCATCCATTTTGCTACATAATCAGTGTGTGGGTTTTTCTGTTGTGTGGGGCTTCTTCAGCCCTGAATGTTAAGGATGTTGAGAATGAATCCATGGGTTCAGGGCAGGCATTTCATATAGGGGAGGCAGAGATTGTGCAGATCTTTATTCAGCCATATCTGTTTCAGAGTAAGATTGCACAATGTGATTATTTCTCCAGGGCAGTGATCTTTCTGAGCAAGCCACTGTTTTTACTCACTAATTGACTATTGATCCAAACATGTTCTAATTGTGCATGTCAAAATTGCTAGACTTTTGAACATGCCTGATGACATGGTGTGAGTGGGTTTGGGTTTTCTCTCCCACAGTTCTAAAACTTTGGACCCATACATGACTGGAGTCATGGGAGTTTGTAATAACAATTGTACTCAACTTTAACGGGTTTGTGTGTACAATACGTTCTGTCGGTTCAACAAGACTCTCAACTTGGGACAAACCGGTCCAACCATAAGGCAACTCAGGTATGTGAAATGAAGATTATAGTGTGGGTATAATCCAAATCTCCCCTGATCCATGGACTTTCTTAAGGGTTTGCTGTGGTTGGTGCAAGTAGTCCCACAACATGAGTGTTGAGCCCACTCTCCTTCCTCATCATCGGGGAAAGGGTTGGCTTCAGACACCCCACCCTCTTCCAGGGACCTTTCCCTTTTGAGTAAGGAACTAAAGGGTCAGCCATACTGGACTTAATACTTATTAATAGCGAGAAAATAGTTGAGGGAGTGGAAATTGTAGGAACTTTAGGAGAAATCAACCAGGTCATATTAGAATTCACCATCATGCAGGCAAGGGTAACTGTACCAAGTCAGACTAATGTTCTAGATTTTAAGAGAACTAACTTTAACAAAATAAGAGATGCAATAGGAAAGATTCGATGGATGGAAATCCTAAAGGGAAACTCTGAAAGGCGAGATAATAAAGGCCCAAACCAAAACGATACCACAAAGAAAGAAAAACAAGAGATGTCTGACAAGACCAGCGTGGATGCACACAGAGCTCTCTAACAAGCTAAGGGACAAAAAGGATAAGTATAAAAAACTGAAAAGGGGGCTCATAACTAGAACAGAATACCAGCAAATAGCTCGAATCTGCAAGGATGGAGTCAGGAAGGCTCAGGCTCAGAATAAACTAAGACTTGCAACAAATGCCAAAAATAACAAAAAAAAAGTTTCTTTCAACACGTAAGTAGCAAGAGGAAAGTCAAGGAAATGGTTGGTCCACTAGTGGGAGAAGATGACAAGAAGGTGACAGGCAACAGGGAGAAAGTGGAACTGCTTAATTCTTTTTTTTGCACCTGTATTTATGCAAAAGAAAAAATTGGTCCACCCTGTCAAAAGCAGCACTGTGGGAGATGGGAGAGGGGAGCAGGTCGAAATAGGTAAGAAAGTGGTAAAAGAACACCTAGCTGCTTTGAATGAGTTCAAGTCTCCTGTACCGGATGGTTTACATTCCAGGGTACTAAAATAACTGGCAGATGTGATCTCAGAACCACTGAATGAAATCTTTGAGAGATCCTGGAGCACAGGCAAACTGCCATAGGACTGGAAAAGAGCTGATGTGGTTCCAATCTTCAAAAAGCGGTGTTGGGAGTGGATCCAGGAAACTACAGACCAATCAGCTTGACATCAATACCTGGGAAAATCCTGGAAAAAATAATCAAGCAGCAGATTTGTGAGCACCTAGAAAATAACAAGGTGATTACCAGAAGCCAGCATGGGTTTGTTAAGAACAGCTAATCCCAAACAAATCTTATTGCCTTCTTTGATAAAGTGACTAAATTAGTGGACCAAGGAAACGCAGTGGATATAATATGATTTACGACCATAATCTGTTCCAGAAGATGTAACTCGAAATGGTCGTAAATTGAAGCACCATTTCCCATAAGAATGCATTGAAATGCAATTAACCCGTTCTGGCCGAAGAAAAAAATCATACACCCCCCCCCCCCCAAAATCACTGCAAGACTCATTGGAAACGCGATTAATCCCTTCCGGCCGAAGGGGGGGGGGGGAAGAAAAGCAATCAAGCATGCAAGACCCATTGGAAATTGACAGAAAACAAACGGAGCAGATCGGAAATGCAAAGAAAACGAAAAAAGCAAGGGAAGCATGCAGGACCCATCGGAAATGGGGAACCCCCCCCCAAAAGTAACCAACCCCCCCCCAAGACCCATCGGAAATGGGGGGGGAGCCAAAAAACAAACAAACCCCCCCAAGACCCATCGGAAATGAGGAAAAAAAAACCCAAAAAGCAACCAAACCCCCCAAGATCCATAGGAAATGGGGAAGAAGAAAAACCAAAAAACAAACAAACCCCCCAAGACCCATTGGAAATGGGGAAAAACACTCCAAAAAGCAACAACCCCCCCAAGACCCATTGGAAATGGGGGAAAAAAACCAAAAAACAAACAACCCCCCCAAGACCCATCACAGCACAGAATCATAACCGCCCCCAGCTCAAAACCACGCTGCAAAAACACCCAGAACAGTTTTTTAAAAGCAGAAAACAGCACCTTACCTTACCAGGCAGCCTGAAACCTCCCTGCAAACACACACACACACTCACTCAGAAGCAGAAGCGAGGCAGTCCGAAGCCTCCTCTGACGCACACTCTCTAACTGCTGGGGCGAAAGAGCTACAAAGAAGCAGCCTCATCACCACCTACAGTTAGAAATTTGAATTTCCCGCCTTTTTCCCCTGCCTTTTTCTGTTCGTAAGTGGAAGCTCCGGTCGCAAGTAGAAGCAAAATTTTGCGGCCGGAGCTGGTCGTAACTTGAAATGGTCGTAAGTAGGGACGTTCGTAAGTCGAGGCACCACTGTACTTAGACTTCAGTAATGCTTTTGATAAGGTAGACCACAACCTACTTCTGCGTAAGATAGAAGAAAGTAGGATAGACAGCGCAACTACCAGATAGATTTGCAGCTGGCTGACCAACCGCACTCAACGTGTGGTCCTCAATGGAACCACACCTACGTGGAGGGAAGTGTGCAGTGGGGTCCCTCAAGGCCAGCTACAGTGAGCATATAACGCACCTGTTACAAGAACTGCACTGGCTACCAGTCCATTTCCTGGCCCAGTTCAAAGTGCTGGTCATTACCTATAGAGCCCTATACAGCTTGGGTCCAGGATACCTGAAGGACCATATCTCCCTATATGTGCCTTCTCGGCGATTAAGATCAGCAGAGGAGGCCCTCCTCTTGGTCCCATTGCCAGCACAAGCACAGCTGATGGGGACATGGGAGAGGGCCTTCTCTGTGGCAGCTCCCAGGCTATGGAACGCTCTCCCTCGGGAGATCAGGATGGCCCCTTCCCTTTTATCCTTCTGAGAAAAGACCCATATCTTCAGGCAGGCTTTTAACAATTATAACTGAATCCCTGAACCCCATTTTAGCAGATAATTTAAATCTTTTTTATGTTTTCATGTTTTAATCTTTTAATTGTATTTTAAATCATATATTGTTTAATTTAGCTTTTAATAAAAAATCTTTTAATAAAATCTAATAATAATAAATAAATAAAAAATAATATTTAACTTGTGTTTTTAAATTGTATGAATTTTAATGTTGTGAGCTGCTTTGGGTCCCTTGTTGGGAGAAATGCGGCATATATAAAAATAAAACTAATAATAAATAAATAAATAAATAGATGATGATGATGATGATGTTCTGCCTTGGGCCCAGTGCTCTTCAACATCTTCATAAATTGTGGGTGATCATGGAACAAAGGAAGGCTAATTGCCTTAGAGAAAGAACAAAGGAGTCAACAACGGATGTCTGAGCCAGCGGAGCCTACAGGCAACGCCCTGAGAGCTCTTTTATTTACTTAGCATGATTACATAGTATGTTGTTAGAATTCAGATAGGATACTAGTTACCTAATCGTAACCAGGATTGGCTGAAATAACCCTTTGATCTTATTCTCTACCTCTACGCGAAAGGGCAGAATAAGGGGTTACCCCGCCTGCTGGCAGCTGCCGCTTCCTGCCAGGAGTGTATGCACGTCACTGGAACAGAACGCAGCTACAACCTTCAAGCAGAAGTTTCCCACAATAAATGACCTAGATGAGGGGATTGAAGGAGCACTCATAAAATCTGCTGATGACACAAAGCTGGAGGGAATTGCTAATACTTTGGAAGATAGACTCAACATTCAGAAGGATCTAGGCAGACTTGAACATTGGGCCCTATCCAATAAGATGAAGTTCAGTGGCGAGAAAGGTAAGGTCCTGCACTTAGGCAGGAGAAATCAGATGCACAGGTACAGGATAGGTGGTACCTGGCTCAACAGTAGTACCTGTGAGAGGGATTTAGATGTCCTGGTGGACCACCGCCTAAGGATGAGTCAGCAGTGTGCTGCAGCTGCCAAGAAAGCCAACACAGTCCTAGGCTGCATCAACAGGGGGATAGCATCAAGATCACGGGAAATGATAGTACCACTCTATAATGTGCTGGTGAGGCCGCACTTGGAGTGCTGTGTCCAGTTCTGGTCACCACAATCCAAAAAAAGACGCTGAGGCCCTGGAAGGGGTGCAGAGAAGGGCAACAAAGATGATAAGGGGACTGGAGGCTAAATCCTATGAAGAATGACTAAAAGAACTAGGTATGTTTAGCTTAATGAAGAGAAGACTGAGGGGAGACATGATAGCAGTCTTCCAATATCTGAAGGGTTGCCACAGGGAAGAGGGCATCGATTTATTCTCCATTGCACCTGAGGGTAGGACAAGAACCAATGGGTGGAAACTCGTCAGAGGGAGATCCAACCTGGAAATAAGGAGGAATTTCCTGATGGTGAGAACCATTAAGCCTCACTCTTGGGTCTTTTGCCTCTCTCCTGTTCTCCCTCACACATGGCTAGAAAGTATTATGAGATCTTAAACAAGGTAACTGTGGCGATTGCCCCAAGCCACACCTGTCATTCAGATTCCGGACCTCATTTGCATGAGCCTATGGGAGAAGTGGAGGGGCGGAGTCAGAAAATATAAGAGGGTTTGACAGTTAGAGATAGAGGATTTTGGCAGTTAGAGAGAGGTAGAGCTAGAGAGATAGAAGTTGAGAGATATTGAATTTGCAGAGATAGAGAGATAGTCAGAGATAGTGAGAACTTATATTAATAGATAAGATTGGTAACGTGATAAAATATATGACACCTTAAGGATTTGATTGTATGCAATGAATAAATAACATCTGTGATTCTGATTTAACTTCATACACTTTAATAAACCTTAATAAACAAGTTCTGTTAACAGCAACCTGACAAGTGGTTGAATAAAGTCTATTACATTGTGGATTAAGGAAATCCACTGGTGGCAGTGAGAAAGAGGGAACGTCACAATTGGTAACTGCTGGTGAGATGACATAGCATGAGTCCTTTGTTTGAGGAAACAGAGGCCACGTGGTAAACGTGAGCCTCACTCTTGGGTCTTTTGCCTCTCTCCTGTTCTCCTTCACACATGGCTAGAAAGTATTATGAGATCTTAAACAAGGTAACCATAATAGATGCTCTTAAATATACCATCTTCTTGTAACTTAGACTTGAATTTGTTTAAGATGATCTCTTCAGAAATGTGAAATGATGATGTGAGCATATTATATACTTGCAGAGTAGCTGCAAGAACAATAATTAACTATTGATACCACAGAAATACAGTTCAGAGCAGTATGCCAAATTTATTGCCAGGAAACACAAAATACACTATTCTAAATTTAAAACACTACACTGTATATGACATAGGAAAACCTCAGCTTTTCCTTAAATGGTTCCCACTCTCACCACAGCTTGTGGGATAAAAACAACGTGCATTGCTCTGTAAGATCAGCTTCCATTTATTTTTGATCTTGCAAATTTAGTGTAGCTGGAGGGGAGCTCGAATGAATGAATGAATGAATGAATGATTACGATTACATCTGCTGTTTTGATTTAGATATATTTTTCTAAAATCTGAAAATAATAGTGGGGATGCTTCTATTAGACCACTAAAATCTTACAAACAGGCTACTTTGTGAGTCCTGCAGGACTCTTCCATTAGGCTGGGCATTGCAGAGCTCCTTTAAGGAGTCAATCCATCTCATATTTGAGCTACCTCTTTTCCTGCTGCCTTCAAACATTTCTAGCATTATTGTTTTTTTCCAGGGGATCCTGTCTTCTCATGACATGCCCAAAGTAGGACAGTCTCAGTTTCATCATTTTTGCCTCCAGAGATAGTTCAGGCTTGATTTGCTCTAGCACCCATCTGTTTGTCTTTTTAGCTGTCCAGGATATCTGCGAAGCTCTCCTCCAGCTCCATATTACAAATGAATCAATGTTTCTCCTGACAGCTTTTTTTTTTTACTGTCCAGCTATCACACTTGTGCATAGTGATTGTGAGCACAATAATGTGAGCACAATAGTATGTCCAGTGACATATCTTTGCACTTGATGATCTTCTCTAATTCCGTCATTGCTGCCCTTCCAAGTCTCAGCCTTCCTCTGATTTCTTGGCTGCAGTCTCCATTTGGATTGATGATTGAACTAAGATATATAAAATTGTGAGTTATTCTCCTGCTTATGGTGGCTATGTCTGATTTATATTATTTATATTATTCGGTCAGACCTTATATTATAGCCCCTAACTGCCTGTGCTACATCTTGTCTCAGTATTAGAGCCACTCCATTTCTCCTGAATTTGTCTTTTCTAGAGTAGAACACTTTGTAGTTGTCTGACTGAAAATATCCCATTCCAGTCCATTTTAGTTTACTGACACCAAGCACTTCCGTTTCTTGTTTTATGGCTTCAACTGTATGTGTTGTACAAATGTTCCAATTGTAAATGTTGAGCAGCATCAGACTTTCCTTTTGCTTCTGTGCACGTCAGCACTAGGCATCATTTTGGTTTTAATCTAATTGCATCATTAACGATAGTACTATTTGTACTTGTCCTTTGCTCTTCCCCAATAACTGGTTGGGTACTTTCTGGCCTGGGAGTCTCATTTTCCAGCACTGTCGCTTGTTTTATTTTGGATTGTCTCATCATAGGGTTTTCATGGTAAGGAAAGTGCAGTAGTGGTTTACCATTGCCACCTTCTTCACAATACTAACAAAAGTTAGCTTGTTTGTCATTACTGTTACCTCTTCTGCCAGTTCACCTTCAGCTACTGCTGCTGCCCAGCTGCTGCCACTCCAGCCACTCCATCACCTTTCAAACTATCCATTCTCTTCTGCTGATGCAGCCAGTGCCCTTGAAGAGGGTGGATGCATCTTAGTCTGGTTTATAAACTGTGATGATTCTGCCTTGGGTGACCTTGCTAGGAGCCTAGGCACATAATGGAATCTGGCCTGCTGATGGCATTGCTGTCAGCTTCACTGACACTCTCAGACCCCTTCACCATGTTAAGGTGTGCATCCAAGAAGGGGCTGCCCTAGGCAAAAATATATTATTCCATCTGGTGTTCATTTTTAAAATTGACTTTGAAAGAATGATTTTTAAAGGTCCAAATCCTTTTGCTTGGGATAGTAAATGACACTGGAGTATTATTATGATTATTAGTTTTATTAGTTTTATTTGTATGCTGCATTTCTCCCAACAAAGGGACCCAAGGTGGCTCACAGCATTAAAATTCACACAATTAAAACACAATAAGTTAAATATTAAAAGACAAATTAAACAATATAGGATTTAAAATAAAATTAAAAGACTAAAACATAGAAACATGGAGTAGGCCCATTTGAAAAAATGGGGGGTTTACTATCAACCCCTTCATAAGTTCTACTGATTTGAATGGGCCTCTAACTGAGACTTACTTTGGCATAATAAATTGCAATTAGAGTAGGCCTGTTTGAATCAATTGAATTTACAGGAGAGGTGACTCACCAAATCCCCATTGATTGAATGGACCCACTCCAGTGTTATTTGCCACCCTAGGCAACAGGATTTGGGACAATGTGTTTGGTGAGCCTGGTAGAAAGAAAAGCAACCAAATGATTGTAATTAATTAATAAGTATCTGATACCCAGTGTGGTGTAGCGGATAGAGTAACTGACTAGGACTCACGGGTCCTGAGTTTATATCCCCTTTTGGCCATGGAAACTCCACCACGTGGGATCTGAAATGTGAAAAGGAGGGGACAATTCATTTTGGGGTCATCTTCTTTTTCATGTGAAGGGTTGGAAATTCCTGAAGGCAGGCACAAAAATCTGAAACCAGTACATCTGCTCTTAGATTACACAGTCTGAGGGAGCCCTCTGTCTTCCACATCAATAATAGTGTTTAACAAATTCTGTGCTCCCTCAGAGGCAGATCCTACAGAAGCCTTGAATTGGGCAAATCTTATGTAGTCTATAGTCTGATGCAAATGGAGGAAATGCGGCTATAGTACAGCTTTGAAAGAAATTGTCATGAATTCACAAACAGGCAGTAGAATGGGGATGATCAGCGTCAGGGCAAGGCTTCTTCTGGTTCTTGCCAGGGCATAATTGGCAAGTACTGCCAAACAGAAAACAAATGGCATTAAATGAAACCAAACCAACTGCTAGGCCCCTAAAGGGGCTGTGCAAAATGACTGAACTACTGAATTATAGTTTAGAAACTACATACGTAAAGATCCTTGTTGTCAATTGCCAGCAACAGGTATTTCTCACTACATGGTAGCAATGGCAGGCATTAGGGGCAATATTTATAACAAGGCAGTAGACAAGATTTTGACAAATGCTAAAATACTAACCGAATTGGGTCTGTTTGTGCTGACCGAGGTGCACCACAGATTGGAGCACAGCACCCTGGGCTAGTTGTGGTGCAGATCAGCAGCTTCACAGATCACTCCAGTAAAGTCTGGGATTTGGGACTTTTAAAAGAATGGGGTTTTATTTTTATTTTGTTTTATTTTTAAAGATGTGATGCTATGGAAAGCAGAGAAATAGAAAGAGAATATAATAATACCTTATAAGGAGGAAGTGGAATTGGCCTGAAATGACAAAAATGGAGATACAGCTCCACTCTCCAATGAAGCCTGTGGACTTCTCCCACGGACTCCAGTTGTTCAGGGGTCTCCGAGTCAGGTCACTGGGTTATGCATTTCTTTGCAGATACATTTTGTGACATTTGGGTGAGCAACTAGGTGAGGTATTGTACTGATAGCATAGTGTCCAGGCTATGATGTTATAAAATATTCTCTTTTTTAAAGATTTGCTTAGGGGTGGGGGTGGCGGTGATTGTTTACATTCATGTAAGAGTTTTGAGTGGTTAGTTTGTTTTAGCACATTAAGATCTTTCTTTCTTCTTCTTTCCCTCTTTGATTTCTGGCTGAAATACAGCAGTATATGAAATTCCTCATATACTACGCTACATGATTGCCTCATATTAGAATACAAAGGAAGAGACTAAAGCAGCAGCTTGATATAACATCGCCTGACTAACCCACTTCCGACCAAGTTTCTGGTGCAAATGATACTTGGTCCTCAATTGGCAGGATTGACCACTCAGCAGCATCCTGCTAGTGTTGGTGATTAAAAAGAAGAAAAGAAAGAAGAAAGCCAACTTTGAAGGCTTCTGGTCCCCACATCTGAAAAGGGGACTTGTCTGCAATTTGGGATGCTGAACTCTCTGTTGAAATTCCAGAATATCCCCAAAAGGACAGCCTTGTCTAAATGCCCTCCAAATTGTAGCTATTTTTGTTTTCTCATTTGTGAGAATTGGTGTTGGGGTGGGGAGTGGCCAGACACAGACTGGAGAATCTCCCAGACTGTGCCGATGAAATGGGGTCCCCATTAGTGTGCTTTTGGGTGGACATGGATCTGACTCATGAAGGGGCAGTGCTCAGCTGTAATTTTTAGGAATGTGGGAAGAGCCATGTGGGATCAGACCAAAGGCCTTTCTAATCCAGGGTTCTGTTCACTTGGTACGAAAGCCCACAAGCAAACCATAAATGGCACTGCACCTTCCCTCTCATGCTCCTCCATGTTGCCTCTGATACTGAAGGTGATATGCAGCCATCCTGACTAGCAGCCACTGATGACTGTAACCTCCATTAATGTATCTAATTCCTTTTGAAAGCTATCCAAGTTGACAGCCATCACAAGGTCTTGTGGACACAAATTTCATTGTTTAATTATGAGCTTGATGACTAAGTGCTTCCTTTTATCTGTCCTTTTATGTAAGTGCTTCCTTTTATATCAGTCGCCCATCATTCAGCTTCAGCAGATGACTCCAGGTTCTAGTTTCTCCATGTTGTGCATAATTTTATAGCTCTCTAGCTTGTCTTCACTTCCTTGCCTTTATATGTTAAACTCATATCCCTCATTTCCCCCAGTGGACTTTAATCAGTATACATGGCTCTCTTTCTTCCCCAATTTATTTTGACAACATCCATGAAAGGTGGGTTCACCCTGAGAGTGAGTAATTGGCCTGTGGTCACTTAGTGGGTTCCATGACTCACAAGGATTTGATTCTGGATTTCTCAAGTCCCAGACCATCACTCTTAGCCACTAAGCTACACTGGATCTGACAATTTGGTCCTCAACAAGTCAGAAGTCATCACTGTGCAATGAGTGAAAGGCAACTGTTCATGTTTATATGCTAATTGATTTTAATGTAGGTCACTGTTGTCCTCTGGTGAAACTCCCATTGATTTCAAGGTGGATTGTGACCCAAACTAATTAGTACACATGGGAAGATGCCATTTGGGTTTTCTGCCTCAGGCACCGGATGCAGGCAGCCGTGGTGTGCCACCCACATGGAAGGTGTCGCACCATCTGTCTTTCTGCATGACTGGTAACGCTCTGAAGCCACAGGAATTCAGATGATAGAAAGATTCCCTTTGCTGCAACTGTGAGAGTGTCCCTCACACTTCCTATCCTCAAATAGCCACTCATTAAGAGTGCAGCTATGGGCAGCGTCTCCTAAGAATGAACAGTTGGAAGTGGGGTGAGGTGAAGGAGAGGCACCAGAACAGGACTCCATAGCCCAGTCACAAAGCACAAGTTTTGCACACAGAAGGTCCTGTGTTCAGTTCTCAGCATCTTCAGTGAAAGGTAATATTAGGGAACAGGTGATAGGAAAGATCTGCACCTGAACCCCTCCCAGCTGATAATACTTGACTAGATGGACAAATACGCTGACCAAGTGAAAGGTAGCTGCTTCTGTTCATTGACCTTTGGGGTTCAGTTGTGCTGCTAGATTGCAATGTTGGCTGCATTCCATTCTAGCAATGAGGCAAGAAGACTGAAGTGATGCTACCTGACCTCTCTCCCTTCAAGACCCATTTCTTCTATGAAACCTTTGACTTAACATTACAGTTTGCATTCTGAACTATTGATGCCTACTGCTGCCTGTTGATGCCAGTAGGAGCTCCCCTTGAAAGTTTTAGAGAGGTGAGATCTCCCAGGACTAGAAGCTCCTTTTCCCCACTCCAAGGCCCTGAGCCTGCACAGGCTTCACTGAAGCTGCAAGTTTCATTTCGTCCCAGGGCTAGTAACTGTAACTGCTTGTGTGTCATATTTTAATGTGAGCTTTCATGGATAAGTCCACTTCCTCAGACATAAGAATGGGACTACATAGCAAATAATTATACAATTATACAATTATCGTACATGGCTCCAAATCAGAGACTGTGTTTGGGCACAAGTTGTTGACCTGGCAATGACCTTTAAAACCCTTGTTGGCATTCAATTCCCCTCCTAGGAAGTATTGTTCTGTAGAAAATGACAATGATTGGTGATTAAATTAATCCCAGGCTATAAATAACAAGCAAGAAAAATATAGTAATAAGTATCTCTAATCACTAATGGGGCTTGTGTGGTGGCACTGGTAGATAGTAAGGAAACAGCACATGAACATGGCATATGTTGGATAGCTGGGAATTTCAGCAGATACAAGACAATATTTCACATTTTATAATGATCCAAGAAACATTGGCTTCTACTAAGTCCATTGAGATGGGTTTTAAACATATGTATATATTTTATCTAAGCTCTCTCTCTCTCTCTCTCTCTCTCTCTCTCTCTCTCTCTCTCTCTCTCTCTCTCTCTCTCTCTCTCTCTCTCTCTCTCTCTCTCTCTTACTCTTGCATAAGGTAAATCACATAAGCGTTGGCAGCAAATGCGCATTCATTAATGAGGTGGTGATTCCATTTCTGGGTACACTTGAAGGAACATAATCAATACCTTGTTAATAAGTAGCAATTTGTGGCCATAACATATGCCATTTCCCGTGTGCAAGCGTAAATCACCAATGAGATTCTGGCCATTGTGAACTGAGTAAAGATCCAAACAGATTGAGGCTACTAGATATTTTCCTTTCTGGCTTATCAATATTTTTATTTTGCATCTGACGCAGTGGGCGACAGCTTATCAAATATTACACCAAACAAAACCTTTTAGTCCTAAATATGCCACAAGACTCCTATTCTCTTTATTTTGTATGTTTCATGTTCTGAAAGGGGAATCCACATTCATATATATATATATATATATATATATATATATATATATATATATATGTATCTGAGAAATCTAACAAAGGCACCTGAAGAAATGATAGGTCTTTCCCATAAGAAATAGAATAGATGAAAGAGTATGTCTGCGTGTATAGATAAAAGAGACCAGAAAGGAAAAATACACACAACTATTTATCTCCCACTGGCACGGATCACTTGTTGCTATATTCCAAGACTGATAACCCCAATACAAGGCGTAAAAGATATGTGGATGAGACAAACTACAGGCAGGAGGAAGAGTAAAGTCCTCCCATGCTTTATTTCAATGCTTTCAAAATGTCCCTGGTGAGGATGTCCTCCTATCATCAGCCAGGCTCATTTTGCTTTTTCAGTCTGATAATGGGCGGTGGAGAGGGGAGAGAGACCTAATTAAAACCTTACAGGAGTACTGGGTGGGAAGGTACAGTGTTGAAGATACAACTAACTACCTCTTCACTTCTTCTTTGCATGTTTCCACTCATACCCTCTCACTTCTTCAAAGGAAAGCAAACAGTTGTTGATACTATTTTCCTATTCATTCATTCATTCATTCATTCATTCATTCATTCATTCATTCATTCATTCATTCCACTTTTGTACCGCCTATAGTGTGAGGCACTACTCTGAGTGGCTAACAAAGAGTAAAGCAAATACAACCATATAACATTTGGTTTTACCTGCAGCACATTTTTAAATGGCAGGTTTTCTTCAAGAGTTAGGGGCACCAATTCAGCCCTCTTCTCTTTCCAGGGCCCAGAAAGGTAGAATGTGGATTTCTGCTTAAAATACAGATATCCTTACATACCCTTTCATCCTATTACACATTTGCTTTCTTTTCCATGCTTCTGCAGTCCTTCCATGGTCTTTCTCTGCCAGTGCAGTGTTTCCCCCACCGAAGCACTATCCTGGCTGTATCTTTTCTTCCATTTCAGGAAGGAAGGCAATCGCCCACATCTCTCCCCATATAGTAAGTTCCATAGAATTATGCCCCAGAAATGCAAAGCTACCTGTGGATCTGCTATCCTTGGATTGGGATTAACAAAGCAATTCAAATTATCATATATATATATATATATCTCAGATTAAAAATGGAAATCTGTTGCTTTCCTCTGCTACCTTCTTTTCATAAATTTCTATGGTGCCCTTCAGCAATGAGAACATGGCTTTTTCTCTCTTTTGGGCACACAGGAGCGCGAATAGCTACACAAACTACAGAAGATTGCTGGAACAGTTTCCCCTGCTAATCAATAAGATGAAAACAGCAGGCAGCTTTTGCTGTAAACACACCCCACTGCAGAGCAGAAGGCAAGGAGGTGGCACGTGCGTGCGGGGGTGGGTGGGGAGGAGAGGGGAGGGGACATCTGACTGAAATCAGAAATCAAAGCCTGCATCTTGCAGCTCCTCAGGCTCCAAAATGCTAACCTTCTGACAAATGGAGCAAGCAATCAAGACACAAAATGTTCTTGGATCATTGGAGCAGGACATGAAACAGAAATATGCAAACCAATGGGAAAAGCACATGTAACAGCAAGAGCTATGTTGCAATAAATCACAGATCTATCAGATTCTTCATCAATTTTCCATCCAGCTAGGATATTATTTCTTCCTAGGAAAAGTCTGCAGCCCATTGAGGGAGATCTTACAGTTCTTCTTCCTGGCCTCTGTGAATCACACCCTGGGTGATCCGCGCCTGCGCGGAGCCTCATCGGAAAGTTCTAGAGCTTCTGCGGTAGCAAAAAACACATTAGAATAAGGCCCCTCCCCCCTCGTATAAGTACCTTGGTGCCAAGGCTCCCCTTTCAGTTTCTTTCAACCGCCGCATTGAGACCCTCGTAGTTCTGCCTCTGTGAGTAAAAGAGAGAGTTTAATCTTGATTCCTTCCTGTTATCAATCTTTTTTCCTTTAAACTTTCTGCTTCGCTCGGCCTCCGGCCACAGCACCCCCCCCAATCATCACTTTTTCTCCTCAAATTATTTTTCTCCTATTCATGGCCCCTTTGGGCCCGTTTAAACACTGTGTGGTCTGTGATAACAAAATACCACTCTCCGACGGCTACACCAAGTGTCTTTTTTGCTTCACCTGACAGGGTCGACTCCGAACAACAACTAAAGACCATACCTTATTCGGTAACATCTGATCATCCACCACGACCGCCTCAGAGACATCGGCCCCAACAGTCCCTGGAGCCGTCTATTTCATAACGCGTGGCTCAGACCCGTGTTCAGCACTCTCATTGGGTTGCCATTTGCCCCGACCAGTGCTCGACCGGACAAACTGCAACCACCAATCAGCCAGTTGCTCTATCCAGCTCGGCCATACCTTCTCATGGCGGGCCTCGATCTCGACAGCCATCGGTGTCGAAATGGCCATATCACCATGACCCACATGGACTCCAACCTGCTCCCTACATGGCACCTAAAAGATCCTGGATGGTCAAGCAATTTTCTTCTACACGCGAGGCTTTTACAGCTCAGCCTCCCGATATTTTCCCGCTAATCCAGATGAGGGAAATCATTCCTCTCGCTCGCCATCTCCAGCGTCTATATACTCCACTGCTCTACCAGCTCGTCAACAACCTCTGTTTCAACATCACCGAGACACAGGCTCTGATATCGATGATCCTCGATATCCATCCTGGTCCATGGACACTCGTTCTATCCCTCTATCGACGCATGATTTCTGTCGCCCGATAGAACCAAGCCATTGAACTCGACATCACTATGACCCTGAGTTCGACACCGACGTGCAACCATATCAAATGACATCCATGGACACTCGGATGACATCTCTCGGTATCGAAAATCCTCGACACCGACAAATGCCCATGGACATGCCGCCTCCATCGACATCGAGCCACAAACGTCAATACTATGACACTCAACCTATCGACACCGAAGTCGATCGACAATCCGTCAACTCCCGACACGATCCCGATTATTCCGATCACGGATCCAGACCTCAGACGCCGTCAGTATTACTTACCTCACCGGAATCCGACCTTGTCGATGCCGACCCACCATCACCGACGGAAGACTTTCAAATGTATGCCCAACTTATGATCCGTATGGCTAAGTCTCTCAATCTCCAAATCCACCGTCCTTCGACAGAACCAGCCGATCATCTATACGACCCAATCTCTAAAGATACAACTACTCCAGTACACATCTCGATGCTTCCGTCTCTACTCAGCACCGCTCAATGATCCTGGACAAAACCAGCCTCTTCCCATACCATGTCTAAATGAATCGATAACCTCTACAGAGTCCATGATCCTGGAGCTCTATTTCTTCAAAAACAACCAGCTCCAAACTCTATTTTTGTCGAAGCCTCACAATCCAGATCTCGACATCGACAAACCCTCATGCCACCAAATAAAGACAGTAGAAGGATTGACTCAATGGGAAGATGGCTTTATTCATCAGCAGCGTTCACCATGCATGTCGCTAACTACCAGGGAGCCATGGGTGCATATCAACGTTTCCTTTGGGACAATATATCAACCTTTGTTGAATCTTTACCAGAAGATAAAAAAGTACTCGCCCATACCTTTCAACAAGAAGGTCTTTCCGTTGCCAAACAACAGATGCTTTCTGCTAGGCACACGGTAGACGCCACAGCAAAGTCAATGGCCACTTCAGTAGCCTTACGATGTTTCTCTTGGCTAAGGACAGCTGGCCTGGCTGAGGATGCCCGCGCACGTATCGAAGACCTTCCATTCGACAGGGCAGGCCTCTTTAATGCTGAAACTGATGATATTTTGGAAAATGTGCAAAAGAAAAGATCAGCAGCTAGACGTTGGGGAGTTTATCCATCTTACCAACAACGCCCCCAACAAAATCAATGGAGACGACCGTACAACTCATATCAAAATTTCCAAAGTGATCCTCCAAAACAAACTTCTTATACACCCTATTTCAGAAATCAAAGAAATAAACCCCGCCAACAACCCATTACTAGGCGCAATGACCGCAAGCCCAAACATCACATTTGACGCTCCCATGACTGAGATCGCACACCACTCCACCCATCCTGCCCTCTGGAAACACCTACCTGTCTGGGAATCCATCACTACAGATGCCTGGGTACTGTCCATCATCCACAACGGCTACTGCATCCATTTCTTCCAACTTCCTCCGACAACACACGTCATCACTCCACCATCTCCAACCCTACAAGAGGAAATAAAAAATGTACTACTCAAAGGTGCCATACAACCCATCTCACAACACAACAAAGGGGTTTTCTCTCGCTATTTCACCATACCCAAAAAGGACGGAGGTCTTCGCCCTATCTTAGACCTATGAGAGTTAAACAAATACATCATTACCACAAAGTTCCATATGGTTACCCTCGAATCAGTTCTCCCTTTACTCCACAAAAACGATTGGTTCACTGTCATAGATCTCAAAGACGCATACTTCCATATTTCCATACATCCCTCACACAGAAAATTCCTTCAATTTCAGCTAGGATCACAAGCCTACCAATTCAAAAGGCTTCCTTTCGGCCTTGCAACAGCTCCAAGAGTATTCATCAAGTGCATGGCACCGGTAGCTGCTTACCTCAGGTTGCAAAAAATTCTCATATTTCCATATATCGACGATTGGCTCCTCGTAGCTCATTCCCGTCGCAAGGCCCAACGAGACACTCACTTCACCCTTACCCTCCTTCGCGATCTCGGTCTCGCTGTCAACGAACAAAAATCAAATTTGAAGCCTACAAAGATTATTCATTATATAGGTGCATGCATAGATTCCACACAAGCTCGCGCCTTTCTTCCTCCAGACAAGAGAGAAAATCTCATCGCATTACTTCAAGTTTTCACCCCTCATGCTATGGTACCCGCTTTGACTGTGCAACGTATACTAGGCACCATGGCCTCTATGACTTCATTAGTGCAGCACGTACGTCTCAAGATGAGATCTCTTCAGTCATGGTTTCTCGCCCTCTTTGACCCGCTCACAGACCCTCCTCACACTCTTTTAAGGGTCACCCCAGAACTCGCCTCCCAACTTCAGTGGTGGCGTTTTCCTCCCAACCTATCTGTCTGGCGGCCGTTCTGACAACCATGACCACAATACAGGTCACCACCGACGCCAGCCTCACAGGCTGGGGAGCTCACTGCAAATCTCTCAAAATCCATGCCAAGTGGTCTTCCAGAGAGAAATTGCTTCACATCAACGAATTAGAGCTGTTGGCGGTTAGAAAAGCTTGCAAAGTTTTCAGAAATCTCCTCGCTGGCAAGATAGTACAAATTGCCACTGACAACACCACGGTGATGTACTATATTCTGAAACAAGGTGGCACCCACTCTCCAAGTCTCCTTTATTTAGCGGTCGACCTCTGGGAGTGGTGCCTAGAACATCATATCTGCCTCATTGCCGACCACAACAACGACTTGGCCAATCTACTCAGCCGCACAAACTCTCAAGCTCACGAATGGGAGTTAGACCAATCAGTTTTTCTTCGCCTATGCAAACGATGGGGGAACCAACTCTCGACCTCTTCGCCTCCCGTGTGAATCAGAAGTGCAAATGATACTGCTCCTGAGCCGGCTTTGGCAAACACTCCCAAGGAGATGCATTCATCGGCCGATGGCCCAAGACTCTCACTTACCTTTTTCTGCCATTCCTGCTTCTCCACAAGGTCGTGGTTCACCTACAACAAGACAAACCCGATGCCATCATTATAGCCCCTTGGTGGCCGAGACAACCCTGGTTTCCAGTCCTTCACAATCTCTCATCAGACATTCACCACCTCCCTCTCCTGCCCCACCTCCTCACGCAGAACAACGCCCAAGTACTCCACCCAGACTTACCTGTTCTGCACCTGGCAGCGTATAGGATTCCGCCTCGCTAATGAACGTCCCCCGTCAATCAAAGAAGCCCTCCACTAGAAAGGCTTACCTGTATAAATGGAACAGATTCAAATCTTTCACTGAAGCTTCTTCATTTCCTTCTATCAACCCATCACTTGCTACTGTCCTACGTTTTTTGCTTCATCTCAAGTCTAGCGGCCTTTCCCTCTCTTCCTTGAGAGTTTACCTCTCCGCCATAGTTTCTTATCAGCCCCCTAACTCTCCGGCAGCTGATTTCTTCAAACATCCAACATTGAAACGTTTTCTTGAAGGTCTATCTCATATCTACCCAGATACCCGCCCACCCTCCCCGCAATAGTCACTAACACTAGTACTGCAACAACTTACTAAAGCTCCTTTCGAACCTTTAGCTTCAACTGATTTACGGCTACTTACCTTTAAAACGGTTTTCCTCGTCGCCATCACCTCACCTCGACGAGCTAGTGAGTTAGCGGCCTTACGTCACGACTATCTTTATTTACAGTTTTTTCCAGGACAAAGTCAAACTATCCATGGATATTTCTTTGCTCCCCAAAGTCGTATCTCAATTCCATCTCTCTCAGCCGTTTATCCTTCCTTCCTTCTTCCCGTCACCGTCCACAACTCAAGAAAAAATTCTCCATACTTTAGACGTTAGGCAAGCCCTTGCCTTTTACGTCCAACGCACCCAAACTTTCAGGCGTTCACCTCGACTTTTCATAAGTCACCAACCACCTACTAAAGGTCGCCAGGTGACGTGTTAAACTATATATAGATGGGTCGCTTCAACCATTCACCTCACATATCAGCTGGCACGCAAACCAGTCCCGAAGGTGATTTGCCCTCACTCCACCAGAGCAGTGGCAACCTCTACGGCATTCCTACGTGGCATACCTCTTCTGGACGTTTGCGCCTCTGCCACCTGGGCACAGCCGTCCACTTTCATCCGCCATTATAGACTTGATCTCCGGCAGAAGTCTGATGCGGCCTTTGGACATGCTGTTCTAGCCTCTACCTTGGTGTGACACCCTGCCTCCGGGTAAGACAGCTTTTGAGTCACCCAGGGTGTGATTCACAGAGGCCATGAAGAAGAACGACAGGTTACCCACCTGTAATTGTAGTTCTTCGAGTGGACCTCTGTGATTCACACATCCCGCCCGTCCTCCCCACTGTCATGCCATTCTGCTTAATGTAGCGGCGGTTGACACAACTGAAAGGGGAGCCTTGGTGCCAAGGTACTTATACGAGGGGGGAGGGTCCTTATTCTAATGTGTTTTTTGCTACCCCAGCAGCTCTAGAACTTTCCGATGTGGCTCCATGCAGGCGCGGATCACCCAGGGTGTGAATCACAGAGGTCCACTCGAAGAACTACAATTACAGGTGGGTAACCTGTCGTTTCTACAACCAGTGCAAACCTATAATAAGCCTATGAGTTTCCTAGCATGTGGAAGCACATTTAATAGGCTGTATCTTGTACAACAAAACCCGTGTGTACTCAGTGTACGGTGCTACGGTGGTCAACTACATGTTTTCCAGCAGAAAAGGCAGTTTCCTATGTGCAAAGAAATGTATAGATCCATTCCACCTATTACAATGTACGGAGAGGCTATTGTTCATAGTTGAAAATCTTGTGCTGGGGTGGAGATGGTAGGCACTGATGAGAATTGCAGCCCAACAATATCTGAAGGACCATAGGTTTTCTACCCCTGCTTTGTGTGCTAAGATGTCAGAACAGGATTAATAATACTTTGTGTAAAATATTTTTCATCAGCAAGATTCAGAAATAGGAAGTGAATTCTAAAACAAAGGTACAGTTTGCACTGTAATCCCTAATCTGTTCAGAAATCTTCTTAATGCATCAAAGAGGTGACAAGCAGATTTGACTGTGACCTGTTTTGGGTTTTCTTAGTAGTTTTGCCATTCTCCATCTCTATTTTCAAAGTCTGCTGAAGAAGCTAAATCTCACAGTAATGCTTGTAGGCAATGGACAGGACATCGAATGGAACCTCTGAAAATGGAAGGGCTCCTGCTGGGAGATGGAACCACGTTCCAGTGGAACATCTTGACCAGGAAAAAAAAAGGATGTGTGTGTGTGAGTAGTACTTTTCCAAGATTCCTCCTCCCCCACAGCCCACCCCCATTTATAGGATCATCCAGTTTGTTGAGTTTCACTTCAGGCCACTCTGGACCGAGCCCATAATTTGGCAAACACCTGCCATGTTTGGCTCAATAAAATATATAAGCAGTCTCAGCCCTGTTTCTGTACAAAATGGACCAGTTGGAATAACCACAGGGGCTCTGTCTACCTTCCTTAGAAAGCAGAGCATGGAACTGCAGAAATGAGGCTTCATAGATTTAGAAGGTTGTGGCTGTAATATATCAGCACTGTTTTTACCAGAATACTACAGCCTGCCACTGGTAAGGTGCTCTTTCATTTCCAAGCCATTCAAGTCCATGTTTGGTGATAACTGTGATCTTCCTTCTAGCTGGCTGTTGATTAGACTTGACTCACAAATTACACATACACTGGAGAAAGACCGCAGTTCATCCACAGAGCCCAGGCACAGAAAGGCTCAGAAGGTAGGGTGGTGAAAGACTCCCTCCTGAAACACTGGAGAACCGTTACCACCTGGTGCAGACAATATTGAGCTAGGTAGAACAATGGCTAGGGTCACTATAAAACACATTTCACTATTATCATCATTCTTCCTCCATAGCTGGAAATTATTATTTATGAAATGGCAAAAATACATAGGAAGGGAAGATATGTAAAAGGCTCTTGTACCATCTCCACTGGTCCTTGATGAAATATGGCATTGATTCTCACTGTTCCACATGTTACTGAAGCAACATGGGGCTCTGCCATGGAGAAGCATCTATTTACTCCTTGGGAAATATCTGCTTTGAGACCCAACTGGAATAGATAAAAAAGGGTGAAAAGTCAGTCACTGAAAGAACCACAAGACATATGGCATGGTTCCTAAGCACCTGCAAGGACTTCCATCGGGGTAAGCAAATGAACTATTTGTGAACCAGTCCCTTTTTCCATGAAGGGAAGTGGCTTAAAGAGAGATATGGACCTGGAGATAGGTATGGGATGCTGATCTCTCCAAAGCAGCTAAACAGCTTGAGACCACAAATAAAAATATGCAGTCTAGCAGTTGCAATACTTCATGAAACTAGTTTGGTATGGAGAGTCTATTCTAATACAGGCAAAAGAGGTGGGTAATATTGCTCCACCAAGTACTCTCCCCTCCTGAGAATTAAAGTAGTAATTTAGTAAATAATATTATTTAACTATATGCTTAGTAACTCATCAATTAGCATTAACAGAATAGGCAAATTTGGGGAAAACATTTACAGTGTGACATTGACTTAGACATCATCGTATTTAAATAGAATAACATTACATTTTTAAAGAATTTAAAATTGGTTGACAAAGTCCAAGCTTCTATCGCAAACTGAGTTATAAGACACAAAAATGTAACCTGCAATAAAACAGTGGCTGATGGTTAGAGGTATTTTTTATTGAAAGTTGACAGAGATACAGGATCTATGTAAATTTCCCATAAGTTGTCTACATTCTCAGCATTTTCATGAGGTTTCAGAGACTATTAATATTATCTCCCCACCCCACCCCACCCCAGGGATTTACCCTGGAAGGCTCCAGGATTCATCAGGATAGACTAGGGCAAACTGCCTAGAATCCAAATTTCCTGGTTTAAACATTTTTGCAAGCTATTATGGGCTTTGGTCATACAAATCTGAAACAGATAAAACATACACAGCAAAGGTGTCTTGTGTGAGAATTGGGGGGGGGACACAGAGTGGTGAGAGGAGAGGGATAGGAGTTGGAAGCAGTCTGAATGCAACTGATATGTTCTGCAAAGGCCATGCCTTTCTCTTAGCAGCAAGCATTTACCCCATTTCTTCTCTTGAGCCCTGAAATGGTGACCTTGTTGGTAGGGCCAACGCAGTTGGCTGATCAATTTGCCCTGTAGAGCCATCTGTCCCATCTCTTCCATTCACCTTGTTCTAACCTCCATCTCAAGATTGTTGTTCTCTCCATTTCTCCTCCAGCTGTGTTTCACCATCGCCTTTGATTAAGCTGTGCTGAGTTTCCCTCTGACAATCAAATCCTATTTCTTTATCATGAAAATAAATACTTTTGTTTACAAAATGTAAAAGTAAAACTCTCTGCTATAGAAGTTTGCATACCAGTCAGGCTATATGGGGGAGCTGTGTGGGGTGGGGTCCTTATTGTTTCTTTTATGTTTTGGGAAAGGGTGGCTTTCACCATTTGGAGGGAGTTATGTGAGTGTTTGGCTCCTTTGTGTCCCTTCTGTAAGAAACTCCATGGCAGCTTCTGGCACAGGGGAATTTGGGCAGCACCTCCTGGCCACGTTCTAGTAGTCAGTGAGTGGGTATCGTAGGAAGATGAAGACAAGGATGATGCAGAAGGTGGCTAGTGCTGAGCTGGTTATGTTAAAAAGACGGGCTGTCTTGGCATCTTCAACAGCACCATTCAGGTCATTGAGGAGTTTTTTATCCCGAACCTGGAAACAAGAACAACAAATTAATGGGCGTGTACACATCAAAAGAGAAACAAAGAAATAATTAATTTAAACCCCTGAAAGAAAAGCAACTGATCATTGCAAACTCTGCCCTGTTTTCTTCAAGAGTGGACAGTTCAGATGTTTGGAAGACTGGGTGTAAGTACCTAACCTTTTCTTCTTTCCTTCTGCTGCCTCATTGAACACTGCTGACATCTTGTTGAAAGTCACACTAGAATAGGCCCAATGGAACTTACAGAGGAGTTGACTCACCAAATCCCCATTGATTCAATGGGCTTACTCCAATGTGACTTACTATGCTAAGCAATAGGATTTCAGCCACTGTGGCATTATTTCCTTTGCCTGGAACTCTTAATATTTTATTTTTATTTATTTATGTATTTATTAGATTTATATACTGCCCATCTAGAACGTGTCTACTCTGGGCGGTTTACATATAATATAAAAAATAAACTAAGATAAAATCCAGATTAATCCAAGATGGGAAAGGAAAAAAGAAAGAGGGGAAAAAAGAAGAGGAAGAAGAAGAAGGAGAGAAAAGAAAAAGAAGAAAAGGGGAGATAGGCTAGGTAATGGCTGTAGGGAAGGCCTGCCTGTATAGCCATGTCTTCAAGTTAGTCTTGAAGGCCCTCAGCGAGGGAGCCAGGCGGATCTCAGCAGGTAAGTTGTTCCAAAGCCAAGGGGCCACTGCCGAGATTAATAGTCTTTGCCAGACTGGAAAGCGGATGGTGGGCAATTTTAGTGGGATCAAGGACCAATTTTCTGTTCCTCAGATGGCAAACCCTGACCACTAAACAAGTGAAGGGAGGAGTTCCAAAATCGAAGTGACCAGAAGTCCACTTTTGTTTTTGAGTAACTAGCATTTTAGGAATGTTAAACTGGTATGTGTGTGTCAGGGGGAGGGTAGCATGATCTATTTAAAAGATGAATTGCTGTTCCTGAGGGCTTCTGAAAGTGGCAATTAATTTAAAAATAATCATAAGTCAAATCATCTTTTGAGGAGGGGCAGCAGAGTCTAATGAGGCAA
Organism: Intellagama lesueurii; assembly: GCA_037013535.1. NCBI lineage: Eukaryota > Metazoa > Chordata > Lepidosauria > Squamata > Agamidae > Intellagama > Intellagama lesueurii. The sequence goes on along the minus strand of JBAJHW010000001.1, from coordinate 100,644,126 downwards.
GGGGGCACAAAACCAGCCTTCAAGTGTGTGTGTGTGTGGGGGGGGGGGTTGGCTTGCAGCTTCAGGATTGTGCTTGAAGGATGAGAACAAGGCTCTTCTACCTCATCAGTTGGGGGAAAAGGACTGCAATGATGGTATAGGACAGTGATGGCGAACCTATGGCACACGTGCCCGAGGTGGCACGCGAAGCCCTTTCTTATGGCACGCGAGGTAGTGGCCCACCCACCCTCCTTTGTGGAGGGAAACCTTATGAGCCGGCTGCAGCTGGGATTCCCCCTTCCGCTGCCACTTCCTGGTCCTCTGGGTCCGTCGCTATGATTCCCCCTTCCGCTGCCACTTCCTGGTCCGCTGGGTTCGTTGCTATGATTCCCCCTTAAACTTCCTGTTTCTGGTCCTCTGGGTCCGTCCCTATGATTCCCCCTGAAACCGCCACTTCCGGTTCCAGACTTCCGGGCAGCATGACAGCCACTGGTTTCTCCCCCCCCCCCCCCCATTTTGGGCACGTGAGCCCAAAAAGGTTTGCCTCCACTGGTATAGAAGGAGATAGGTGAGAAATAGTTTATCCTTAGCTGACATAAAATCATAGAATAATGGAGTTGGAAGGGGCCTATAAAGCTGCTCCACCCCCCTGCTCAATGCAGGAATCCAAATTAAAGTATATCTGGTTGTTCAATTTTCTCTTCAATGCCTCCAGCGTTGAAGCACTCACCATCTCTCAACGTCATTGGTTCCACTGTTGTACTGCTCTAACAGTTAGGAAATTTTTCATGATATCCAACTGAAATCTGGCTTCTCATAATTTAAGCCCATTGTTATGTGTCCTGCACTCTAGGACGATTAAGAGCAGACCCTGCCCCACCTCTATATGACAATCTTTCAAGTATTTGAAGATTGCTATCATATCTGCCCCCAGTCTTCTTTTCTCAAGGCTAAACATGGCCAGTTCTTTCAGTCTTCCTCAAAGGGCTTGCTTTCTAGTCCCTGTTGCCGTCCTCTGAATTTGATCCAGTTTGTCAGAATCCTTCTTAAAGTGTGGTGTCCAGAACTGAACACAGTGCTCAAGATGAGGCCTAACTGGCACCAAATAGAGAGGAACTAGTGCTTCACGGGATTTGGAGTCTAATATTAATGCTGCCTAAAATAGCATTTGCCTTTTTTGCAGAAACATCTCACTGTTGGCTCATGTTCAGCTTGTTATCTACAACAATGCCAAGATTCTTCTCACATCTAGTATTACTGAGCTAAGCATCCCCTATCTTATAACTGGGCATTTGTATTCCCCACCCCCCAGGTATAAAAGTTTGCACTTATCCCTGTTACATTTCATTCTGTTGTTTTCAGCCCAGTGCTTGAGCATATCAAGATCTTTTTTGAATGTTGTTTCTGGCTGGCTAGCTAAGTGGTAGATCTGTCTGACTGTGGAGCTAGAGGTTGGGAGTTGAATTCCCCACTATGGAATTGCAAGTAGAGCCAGCCTGTATGTCCTTAAGCAAGCTACACAGTCTCAGGGCACCCCCAGAGATCAAGGGAAATATCACTTCTGAGTATTCTCTACCTAGAAAACCCTGAAAAGGGTCGCTAAGTCAGACACATCATCATCATCCCATCTTCCAGGATACCAGCAATTCCACCCAATTTTGTGTCATATGTAAATTTGATAAGTATTCCCTGCACCCTCTCATTCAGGTCATTAATAAAAATGTTTGTGAGCACAAAGCCTAGGACTGAGCCTTGTGGAATCCTATTTTTATCTCCTTGTAGTTTGAGGAGCCATTGATAAGCGCTCTCTGAGTACAATTCTGTAACCAACTGTGTAGTCACCTGATAGTTGTTTTATCTATCCCACATCTAGTTTACTTGCTAATCAGAATATCATGGGGTACTTTGTCAAAAGCTTTGCTGAAGACAAGATATGTAATATCTACAGAATTTTCACCATTTACCAGGGAGATTACCCAATCAAAAAATGAGATAAGATTAATTTGTTTTTCACAAATCCATGTTGCCTTCTAATTATTACTGCATTGTTGTCAAGGTGCTTGCAGACTGACTGCTTTATAATCTGCTCTAGAGTTTTCTCTGGGATGTCAGGCTGACTGGTCTGTAGTTCTGAGGTTTCTCCTTTTTCCCCTTTTTGAAGATAGAGACAACATTAGTCATCATTAGTCTTCAGTCATCTGACACTTCCTCCATCCCCCATGATTTACAGAAAATAAAATAAACAGTGATTCTGAGAGTTCTTCAGCCAGTTCCTTCAATTCTCTTGGTTCATCAGGACCTGGAGATCTGAACTCATTCAAAGTAATAAAGTATTCCTTATGGTATTCTATTTGTTTATCACTCTCAAGCTGCAATCCTGTCCCTTCCACTTGTACTTTATATTTGCCTGGAGGATCATAGAATTTCTTTTGGGAAAAGAATGAGCTAAAGTAGGAATTGAGCATTTTACCTTTTCTTTGTTGTCTATTATCATTTCCCCATCCCCACTGAGTAGCTGAGCCACTGCTTCTTTTCTCTGGTTTTTGCTATGCACATACCTGAAGAATGTTTTTTTGTTTTGTTTTTAGTGTCTCTTGATTACCTCAGCTTATTCTCAGCTTTTTCCTTCCTTCCTGTGATTCTTTGTTACCTATCTATACTCTTCCTTTGTGGGAAGAGTACAGACAGATAACAAATTTGCCTCCTCTCACTTTCTATATGTGTCCTTTTTAATTTTCAGGTCCTGTCTGAAATTGTTTGGGAAGCCACATTGGTCTTTTTTTCTCTCCTCCACCTTTTTTTTTTAAATTGTTTGTAGCTGTACCTTTATCCATTCTGAAGGAAATCAACCCTGAGTGCTCACTGGAAGGACAGATCCTGAAGCGGAGGCTCCAATACTTTGGCCATCTCATGAGAAGAGAAGACTCCCTGGAAAAGACCCTGATGTTGGGAAAGTGTGAAGGCAAGAGGAGAAGGGGACGACAGAGGACGAGATGGCTGGACAGTGTCGTCGAAGCTACCAACATGAATTTGACCAAACTCCGGGAGGCAGTGGAAGACAGGAGGGCCTGGCGTGCTCTGGTCCATGGGGTCACGAAGAGTCGGACACGACTTAATGACTAAACAACAAACAAGCTGTACCTTTAGAATTTCTTTTTTAAAGAAATTTCCATCCCTCTTGGAGACCTTTTCTTGTTAGGATCTCCTGCCATGAGATTTTAGTTATCATTGTTTTGAGTTTGTTAATATTGACATTCCTATAATCCAGCAAACATGTGCAGCTACACTGTGCTTTTGTTTCCTTTGAAATAATAATGAACTCAAGTAGAACATGGTCAATTTCCCCAGAGTCAAGTCAACGATAGCTAATCCTCTAGTTTCCTCCTCCACTTTTTATAGGAGAAAATTATCAGCCACACAAGCCAGGAATTTCTTAGAAGGTCCATACTTGGCAGAATTTGCCTCCCAACAGATACCAGGATAATTGAAGTCTCCTATTACTACTATATCATGTCTCTTCTAAATTATTGCAATTTGTTTTTCAAAGGCTTCATCTTTATCTTCTCCTGGATTGAGCAGTTGGTAGTAGACTTCAACTACCATGTTCCTTTTGTTTTTCACTCCAGTTAAACTAATCCAGATGCTGTTGATGGGACAACCAAGCTGTTAATCCTGTATTTCTATGTAGGAATATATTTTTACATATATTGTGACTCCACCTCCTTTTCTATTCTTTCTGAATAATTTATATCCTTCAATTGCTGTATTCCAGTCAAGGGGATTATCCCACCAAGTTTCAGTTATCTCTATCAAGTTGTAGTTACCCTCCTGAACTAAGATTTCTAATTCTTCTTGTTTGTTTCCCATACTCCTGACATTCCTATATAGATACCGGAGATTGTGTGATTTGTGGCCTATTTTCCTTTGTACATTTTAATGAAGACTATTATTGGGGCCAATTAGAACTGCCCACTCTGTTCCTCTTATTGTGCATAAGCTTTTATCTATCTTTACGTCTGAGGTGCCTCTCCCTCCCCCTTCTAATTCAGTTTAAAGCCTTCCTGATGAAATTCTTCATGCTGTAGCCAAACACATTCTTCCTGGTCCTTGTGAGGTGCAAACTATCACGTGCCAGCAGTCCATCTTCCAGGAAGCATAGCCCATGGTCCCAAAATCCAAATCCCTCACCACCTTCGTACCCAGTCATTCACCTGGAATATTTCCCTTTCCCTTTCTGTTTCTCTTCTGAGTACTGGTAGAATGGATAAGGCTATCTGGACCCTCAAATTCTTCAGTTTACTTCTGAGAGTTTCAAAGTCTCATGTGATTTCTTCCACTGTGTCATTTGTTCTCATACAGAAGAAAGACAGATTCACCCGTGGGTTTTATGAGTGATGGCAGTCCTTCCCTCACATCCCTATTTTGTCCTCCAGGGAAATGGTATCCCTGGTGGGTCCACAGATCTTCATGGCATATTTCAATTTCAATCACATGCAGTAGGAAGTCTCCTACTACAACTACTCTTTTCTTCTTCTTTTTGTAGGGTGTCGATGGAGTGACTAAGTTTCACCTTCTCTCATGTCCTCCCACAGGGTCTCCTGAAGTCTTCCTCTGAATGCTGTCTGCCAGACTCCTCTTCAAGAATCTGAAAATGGTTGAGTTCCATTGGTGAAAATCATCTTCTCCTTCTTTTGCTCCTAACTATAACTCTTTTCCGTGGTGCTTCCTCCACTATGTTTACTCTCTCCTCAGCATTCGTCTCCTCTGCTTTGTCTTGTTGTTCTGGCCACTTGCTACTTCAGTTCTTTCGCTCTTTCTTCCAACAATGCTAACAGTTTGTACTTGCTGCATGTGTATGCCATGCTGTTCACTACTACAGAAGTGTCTCTTCCCTCCATGATCCCTGATACCTTTTTACTTTCTTCTGTTTGTCTGTGAGTGCCCTTTTCTTTGCCTTGTCTGCCTTAAAGGATGCTGGGAAAGTCCACTAACATATAACTATATCCAGAAACCAAAAATTTTGTTAGGGGCTTCCCCCTTGGCCTCCTCTGCTGAACACCCCGGTAAAACTCACATTTGTTCTCCCTATTTGCTTGCTCTGGTCTCTTGCTCCCTGGGGTCTTTCTCAGTTTTATTCCTTTCCTGTGCATACCTATATCTATTGATATATGCGCACAGATACACATATGTGCTCAAAGGGAATATCATTAAACTTCTTGATAACTTCTAATTCATGCTGAAGTCCAAACTTCAAATTCCTCATTCAGTTTCAGTTTAGTATCTATGCTAAAGAAACAAATAAATAGATATAAAGTTTGACATCAGAAACATCAACATTGCAAAAAAAGAGACCAATTTTTAATCTCCTAGAATAGTGTATAGAATGTTTGTGTGTGTGTGCACACATGCAGTATCCCCCCCCTGCAGTATCCTAAGATATTATAATATTATCTCACTGTTTTAATTTTCTATGATAATGCAGTCATGTACACTTTCTTTGAATTCTATGGTTTTATGTATCAGGACATAATAAAAATCATATGCTCCTTAGCAGGTCTGAAAATTAGGTAAATACAGCCTCTGGTGAATAACAACACATGACATATTACACTGTCCCATGATTTATTTAACAAAAATAAGGCCAAAATGGAGAAGCCATGTGTGAAAAATTAAGTATACCTAATGATTCAATAGCTCCTAGAACCACCTCTAGTAGCAATAACTTGAAGTAATCATTTTCTGTATAACTTTATCAATCTCTCACATTGTTTTGGAGGAATTTTGGCCCACTCTTCTTTACAACATTGCTTCAGTTCATTGAAATTTGCAGGCATTTGTTTATGCATAGCTCTCATAAGGTCCTGCCACAGCATTTCAATCAGGTTGAGGTCTGGACCTTGACAAAGCCATTGCAACACCTTGATTTTTCTTTTCTTTTCCAGCAATTCTGTTGTAGATTTGCTGGTGATCATTTTCCTGTTGCATGACCCAGTTTTGGCCAAATTTTAGCTGTCATACATATGGCCTCACATTAGACTCTAGAATACTTTGGTATACAGAGGTGTTCATGGTCGACTCAATGACTGCAAGGTGTCCAGGTCTTGCAAAACAAGTCCAGATCATCACCCCTCCACACCATGCTTAACAATTGGTATGAATTGTTTGTGCTGATATGCTGTGTTTGGTTTTCGCCAAATGTGGCACTGTGCCAAACATCTCCACTTTGGTCTTGTCTGTCCAAAGGACATTGTTTCAGAAATCTCATGGTTTGTTCAGATGCAACTTTGCAAACCTAAGCCATGCTGCCATGTTCTTTTTAGAGAGAAGAGGCTTTCTCCTGGCAACCCTTCCAAATAAACCATACTTGTTCTGTCTTTTTCTAATTGTACTGTCACGAACTTTAACATATAACATGCTAACTGAGACCTGTGGAGTCTGAGATGTAACTCTTGGTTTTTTTGTTTGTTTTTTGCAATTTCTCTGAGCATTGCATGTCTAACCTTGTGGTGAATTTGCTTGGATGCCCACTCCTAGGAAGATTAGCAACTGTCTTGAATGTTTTCTACTTGTGAACAATCTTCCTCACTGTAGAATGATGGACTTTACATTGTTTGGAAATGGCCTTATAACACTTCCCAAATTGATGGGGAGATCGTTGCTGATGTGTTTCCACCTTGACATTGTGTTAACACACACCTGAATGCTCCAGAGCAGCAAACTGCTAAAATGTCAGCTTTTGTAGAGGTGGGTACACTTGCTGATGATCAATTACTCAAGGGCATTTACTCAAGGGCAATTACTGAAGCACCTGACTGCTACTTAGCCTCTTAATTTCTATGGAAGCAGTAAGGATGTACTTAATTTTTCACACATGACCTTTCCATTTTGACTCTATTTTTATTAAAGAAATAATGGCACAGTGTAATATGTGTTGTTGTTCATCTGAGGTTGTATTTACCTAATTTTCAGAGCTGATAAGAACAAGATGATTTTTATTATGTCCTGATACATAAAACCACAGAATTAAAAGAGAGTGTACTTTCTTTTTCACATGACTGTATGTGTTCTCTCTCCCTCTGTATTCTCTCTCTCCCTCTGTGGTATCCTAGGAGCATAAGTACTAATTCTGTTCTTGCAACAACAAAAAAATCATCACTTTTGACGTATTGCTATATCTTATATATATAAAAAATCAAAACAAAAACAAAAACACAACACCTGTTAACTGCTGCAAGATTTTTGTTCCTGCACAGGACTGAAAAAGACCAGACTTTTTGTTTTTGATTTGATTGGTGAAAGAAAAAAAGGCTTTTGTGAAATTTTAAAAATAAATAAATAAAAATAAATAGTAATAAATAAAAACAAAAACAACCCTTGTATTTTGTGTAAAGCCATTGTATTTTCTGCAACCCCCCGCCCAGACATACACCTTGGTATTTTGTGAGGGTTACAATTTTTAAAATGCAAAATATGATTTTTGGGCGGAGGGAAACAGATACCATTTCTACAATTTTTCCTAAAAGATCTTGAAGTACAAAAAATGCTTAAAATTTCCAGTAATTTCACCCAGTAGCAAAAATAGTTTTAATTTTTTTTTCATTTTCACCTGTCAGAGTGAAATAAGCAAAACCTGACATCCATATCCACCCAGAACCCTGCTCTTTCTCTCTCTCTATTAGCCAAGGCTGCTCTGTCTAACTAAAGAAACACAGACATTAACATATTTTCATTGGGAAGTAAATGTTTTGTCTATCTGCTGATGATGTTCTTGCAGACTCTTCTATGATGCCTTCAGCTAGAGGCTAGACTACCTTGTTGATTGGCTTTCTCAGTTACTGTCTGCTTCTCAACACTGCAAATATCAGTAACGGTATCACTCTCGGATAAGGATGGCTCAGACAGCAAAGTGTTCACTGAAGGGCCAAGTGCCACTGATAATTTTTGACTGAAGTGACCTTTGCCATGATCAAAAGAACTGACAACCCGGTTGATGGTTGCTTTATTTTTTCAGGGTTGGGTGGGTTGTGAGGATCTACTGTGTGTCTTACTAGAACACTGCAACTTACAATCTGCAGCCTGATCCATGCTTAGAATCCATGAATTTCTGTGAGAATACAGAACTAATCGATGTTCACTGTTCTTCCTCACACATAAATCCCACTCCTAGTTAGATCCAGGTTCATCTACTGCAAGTCCCTGGTTTAAGCCATAAGGAGAAAATTGTAGTCCACTTGCAGTGCATAAAATAAAACAGTAGATGTCAGTGTTGAACTATCTACTACATCTACTGTACAGTAGATCCACTAGCCTCACATGCTGCAGCAAACCAGAGAGAGTTCCATGTTTTTATCAAACAGACAGTCCTCTACAGAAATATTCCACGATTTCATGTAAGTTACTTTTCAGCTATTCAGTTTTTAACTCCCCACAGCATTTACTGTCTTGTGAACGTGAATCTGCTCAACAGACACACAGTAATAGCAAAGACTGTAGGTCCAAACGTTCAGCCCAGGCTCCCACCTATCCAATTTCTAGTGCCTCAAGCTTATTTCAGGCCATAGAGCAACATCCCATGCATTCTAAACATGGGGGAACTTCCACTTTGCTCTCTTTATGAGGCAGTTCTTTTACAAATATATTTCCTCTTTGTCAATAAGAAAATGTACCCTGCTGCCTCTTGCTGGCACCATTTCTCTTGCAGAAAATTACTAATGTTGACTGAACTGTGGAAGACTTATGGCCAAACTCCATGTTAGACAAAGGCATACTCTTAATAGCAGCTTTGAATAGGGTGGTTTTCCACAGAGAAACCATCCCCATCCTTGCACCTCCCTGAGCTGAGGTTCCAGGATGTGTGTTATCCAGATAAAATGTATCTGGAATACTATGTTAAGAAGAGGGGGTAGTCCTGGGTTGCACTGCAGTGGGAAAGCATTGGGCAGAATGAAAATTAATAGCGTTTCTATTACATTATTTCTCTCTTCTTGAAAGGTATTAATACATGTGGTTGCATGTAACATATAACTTGGCCCTAAGACAGTCACAAAGTGTGACAAGTTCTCATGGGTCTAATTCAGATCCCCCTCATACCACCTGCAGAACTCAGTACCTGAATCCCTTAGATTAGATTAATTGGTACAAAGGTATTTCAAAGACTTGCATGCTTAGCAGTTCTCACTGAGAATACTGAGTTTTCAGAATATTTTAATAATATGGCCAACCTTTTTTTAAATACTTAAAATAGTAATAACTGGGAGCAGTGGAGGAAATGGAGAGAGGAGGAAATGTATTTTAGTTTTGCATTCAATTGCCAACCTTGGAAAATGCAAAATCTGTATTCTCAGTGTATTAAGAATGGTTCCACATCACTTGTTAAAAAACATTCTCCTGGCAAAGCATTATTAAGAACATTATTGACAGTGACAGATTCTAAAATGGTTTATAAATGTGCAAACCTAGTATTTATGTACTAAAGGTAAACTCCAACATATGGCCAATGAGATTTGCCAAATGCAAGCCCTTCTCAAGAGACTAGATAAAATCTGTGCCCACCACCAACAGAGACATTATGACGTTTTCATTTCATTCTTTCTCCAAAGAACACAACACAACATACTCCTGCTTGCTATGTTCTTACAACAACTGTGACAGGTAGGTTAGGCTTCAGCAGTAATAATATCTGGTCCAAGATTACCCACAGAATTCTGGAATTACAGAGCTGAAAGAGAGCCTTGGGTCATTTAGTCCAACCTCTTCCTGATGTAGGAAATCCACAGCTAAAGCAGCCTGAATTGATGGCCATCTAACCTCTGTTAAAAGTCTCAAACACAAAGGAGAGCCCACTGTGAAACAGTTCTTTTCATCAAGAAGTTCTTCCAAATGTTTAACTTTAAACTTCTTATAATGAGTAAAGCTTTATGGCTTTGCCAGAGGCTTTCTCCAGTCTAAAGCAAACACTGCTTCCCACTGTGTATGACTTCACTTCAGAGCTTGATGCTGAATTGCTTGGGATAAGTTTGTACAATGAAAGCTATAACAGCAATGACAACACTGGAATTATGCTTGCTGAAACCAAACCATTTCATTGGGCCATCTTACTTTGGCTTTTTCCATACACTTGCCACCTTTAACAAACTTTTGCCCCACTCACTTACCATCTTTGACAGGTTGCTTTTAACACCTCTAGACATCAGATGTAAACAGATACAGTTCTTGTGGAATAGTGATACAACAGTGGGGAGGAGGGAACTCCACTTCTTGATTCCTGCCTGTGCTGTAACTGTTAAAGGCACAGAGTCTTGACTATTCCTAAAGAAGGTGGCAGGCAGCCCTAAGCTCTCTGTGTCCAGAGGCATGACAACTATATCCCCATGGTGAACACCTAGGTAGATGACTTAACACAGAGAGTTCTGGCATTCATAAATGTGTCAAGAATGTTGTTGGATAATTCATATGACAGGGACGTACAGCATCAAATGCTACACTTGGTGACTTGAAAATCAGCTCCTAGTGGCAATTTCTAACAGTTTTAAAAATTACATTGCCAGTGAAGATATCTCGCAGCCACAGCACAGCACCTCTGCAAAAAATATTTTTAAAACATCCCTAAACTATGTATTAACCAGCATTAGTGTCAGTGATTCTGATTCAAAATTGGTATCCTCCCCTTCCTCCAAGGAGCTGAAAATGAGAATGTTCTCTGTCACCAAGTGAGATAGGTGGGACTATGTGAGAGAGCTAGGCATTTGGCCAAGGCTACCAAAAGGGTTTAATGGATGAGCATGATTTAAACCTGGGCATATTATATCTAAGTCCAATTCTGAAAACACTGCAGAAACCACGTCTTCAAGACTGTAAGATCAATTCTGGTTGTTTGTTGTTGTTTAGTCGTTTAGTCGTGTCCGACTCTTCGTGACCCCATGGACCAGAGCACGCCAGGCCCTCCTGTCTTCCACTGCCTCCCAGAGTTTGGTCAAATTCATGTTGGTAGCTTCGATGACACTGTCCAACCATCTCATCCTCTGTCATCCCCTTCTCCTCTTGCCCTCACACTTTCCCAACATCAGGGTCTTTTCCAGGGAGTCTTCTCTTCTCATGAGATGGCCAAAGTATTGGAGCCTCAGCTTCAGGATCTGTCCTTCCAGTGAACACTCAGGGTTGATTTCCTTCAAAATTGATAGGTTTGTTCTCCTTGCAGTCCAGGGGACTCTCAAGAGTCTCCTCCAGCACCACAATTCAAAAGCATCAATTCTTCAGCGGTCAGCCTTCTTTATGGTCCAGCTCTCACTTCCATACATCACTACTGGAAAAACCATCGCTTTGACTATGCGGACCTTTGTCGGCAAGGTGATGTCTCTGCTTTTTAAGATGCTGTCGAGGTTTCTCATCGCTTTCCTCCCAAGAAGCAGGCGTCTTTTAATATCGTGGCTGCTGTCACCATCTGCAGTGATCGTGGAGCCCAGGAAGGTAAACTCTGTCACTGCCTCCATATCTTCCCCTTCTATTTGCCAGGAGGTGATGGGGCCCGTGGCCATGATCTTAGTTTTTTTGATGTTGAGCTTCAGACCATTTTTAGCGCTCTCCTCTTTCACCCTCATTAAGAGGTTCTTTAATTCCTCCTCACTTTCTGCCATCAGAGTGGTATCATCTGCATATCTGAGGTTGTTGATATTTCTTCCGGCACTCTTAATTCCGGCTTGGGATTCCTCCAGTCCAGCCTTCCGCATGATGTATTCTGCATATAAGTTAAATAAGCAGGGAGACAATATACAGCCTTGTCGTACTCCTTTCCCAATTTTGAACCAATCAGGTGGTCAGGCACTCCCATTTATTTAAGAACTTGCCATAGTTTGCTGTGGTCCACACAGTCAAAGGCTTTTGTATAGTCAATGAAGCAGAAGTAGATGTTTTTCTGGAACTCTCTGGCTTTCTCCATAATCCAGCGCATGTTAGCAATTTGGTCTCTAGTTCCTCTGCCCCTTCCTCTGCCCCTTCTGGTTGTTACTTTTTAAAAAAAGATCCAATATCTAGAGCTTAATCTATATATATATATATAGTTTTTGAATGGAAGGACTATGAGCACCACTCAGTTCCTTGGCTCACAATGACTTAATTCTAAATATATATATTCTAAATATATATATTCTAAATATATATTATATATTTCTATATATTTCTTAATTCTATCTATCTATCTATCTATCTATCTATCTATCTATCTATCTATCTATCTATCTATCTATCTATACACACAGACACACACACACACACATATACATATACATATACATACATATACATACATATATATATACATATACATACATATACATATACATATATACATATATATATATATATATATATATAGAATTAAGTCATTGTGAGCCAAGGAACTGAGTGGTGCTCATAGTCCTTCCATTCAAAAACTAATTCCTGGTTTCCTAAACTTTTTTGGGGGGAAAGTTTCTTGATTGAGAGGGGATAGTTCTTGTTCTGGCATTCACTAAACACTTGGAACTTACATGTCTAGCCAATCCACAGTAGATCAAACAGATAATACTGGTAAATCCAGATCTGCTTTCTGCCTGCCTTCATCCTACACTATACCTGAATTATTTCCAGCTGAGTATGTGGATGGTAAGTGCCATACTTAGAGCAACATAAAGGGCCCATCTCTGGTGTTTCATTTATGACTTCTGTTTTACACATTCAAGTCATCATGCAATGTGAGGGTCACTAAGTGATGCATTTGCATGTATCATGAAGATGTTTGCAGGGAGTTGCTTCTGTCTGAGAAAAACATCCTAGAATTACATGTAGCTTACTGTTATTTTGCATAATATGGGGTGTTTTTCTTAAAATGATTTTTTGAAAGGTGTGCATATAAAATGTTAAAGTGTGGATGAGATAAACATGTTTGGAGGCATGTGTATCACATACTTATCAGAAATCAGAAATGGGCTCCACCTTCCAGTTGAGTATGCAGTTAAGCAACATGTCTGGATTTGCTGCCACACAGTATGTGGAACAGTCTTGTATCTCCTTTGTTTACTTATTTTTTTCTTGTGTCTTTCCCATCTCTTCTTCTTTTTCTCACCTTACTTCTCACCTTATTTCTCTTTCCCTCCCTTCTTCTATCTTTATCCATAACTTTCCCCTCAATGACACTAGCTACAATCTAACAGATGGGCGGGGAGGGGGGAACAGTCCCTCAACATCTTGTAGAATGCTTCTAATAATTAGGAAAGGCTTAGATGAAAGTGGGAAATGGAAGTGGAAATGGAACACCAGAATGAACTTTCTCATTCTTTTGATCTCTATCCTCACATTGCTCCCTTTTCCCCATTCCTATTGTTTTGAAGATTAATGTGGATTATCTAGCACTGAATGCTTTAGTGCACGGTGAAATAGTGCACAGCATCAGCAGGGATTATTACAGAGAAAGCTGGTACTTTTTAATCAACCTGACAATACCTTGGGTATTTTTACATGCCCTTCTGGCATGCAATGTTGAAGAAACACAGTCTGCCTCCTGTCTTTGCAAATACTGTTCACGTAGCACCTCTCTGTTCCTTATATTACGGATATAATTCAAGGAGCAGCTGCCAACATAAGGCCAAAGGACTGCCCTACTGGTATTATATTGCTGCCTTTGGACCACTGCTAATTTAGACAGCCATGGCTTTATCCATGCAGGCTGATGATTCCTCTAGGCATTATAGGATCATTGTGAATGAGTACCTCAGGGAGAATCAGTTACAAAAAAGGATGATGCTTGTGTCATTTTAAATGTATAGAGAAGGAGATTTCACCATATCTGCAGGTTATCAGGCAGGGATGAGAAAACCTGTCCTTATAAAATTCATTCTTCTGCAGAATTGATTTGGAAAGGCTGTCTTTTATTTCTTTTTTTCTTTTTCTTTTTTCTTTTTTGGTCTTCAGCCACCCTAGGATGTTGGGTCTTCACATTATTGGTTTGATTATGCAGCTAAAATGATGACAACACAATAATTACTTATACTTTTCTTCTACGTGGTCCCTGGGAAAACAGACCACTAGATTCCATGTGGCTCTGAGGACATGCCAGCTGTTGTTCCTTATGTATTAACATAATTTAAAGCGGTGCCTTTGTTTGACAGAACTCCTGATCAGTGACAGTGATATTTCTCAAGGTGCAGCAATCTTTCTTAGTCCTCATTCAGCCTTGTTTTGCTGTTCTTCCACACTCTGTTAGCTATTGTTGCATAAAGATCAAAAAAGAGATCTTGGCATTTCACCCTGGTTCACCCTGTTTCCCTGGCAAAGTATAGGCATCTTGTCCCAAGAGTTGTGCGCACATAATGTTTCCATAGCATTTCCACAGCAGAATAGTTGCCAGAACTGGGCATAATGCATCCTACTGATAGATTCTCAGTTATCTCTAGTGAAACACTTCTGTCCTGGTGTCTCTGGTTATCTGAAGTAACCCTATTAACTGAGAAATAAATGCAGCACTTACCACTTGGGTCAGGAGCCAGAGTAACAAAATACAATGAACCTAAAACCCTATTCTGGAATTACAAAATCCAGTTGTTTAACAATTTATAGAGTTCAATGACTAGCCTAGCTCCCTCCATCATCCTTTTCTTCACAGGATCATTGATAGTTCTGAAGAGGTTCCTGCTTCCGTACTACTGGCTTTCCACACAAGGAAAAATGTAGCTTTTCCAGGATTCTTGTTTGCATGAAGAGTCTCCACACCATCCTCATGTAACACCCTAGGGGTCACAGAATAGCAAGTGGGGAGAGCAGTATGAAGGTAGGTCATATGTTCCTCACAGAGATTGTCTTTTTAAATGATGGAAACCTCCTTGGGTCCTTTTTAAGGAGAATGAATGAATGAATGAATGAATGAATGAATGAATGAATGAATGAATGAATGAATGAATTAATTAATTAATTAATTTGAATGAATGCGAGAATATCATTTCTGGATCAACTTAATAAGATGAAGGAATTCATGAGTGGAAAGGTGGTCTGGTTTGTGATTTATAAGACTCATGCCATGAATTACATTATACATTAAAAGCAGCACCGCTAATTCAGGGTAGTTAGGTAGTTAGTAACAAGCTTGCCAAGTCAGCCTCCTATTCCCTGAGATTTTAGGGTCAAAGCCTTAAACCCAGGGGACGGCTCATTTCTATATCAACAGTTGCAAAAATGTGTGTGTGTGTGTGTGTGCACGTGCACATGTCAGGCAGAAAATGTAGAGACTCTGGGTTACCAGGCTGGCAGTGTCTCATTCTAGGAGATTACAGGTCCAAAGCGTGAAACCTGGAGAGTGGACCAGACAACTTCAGGACCAGAACCTGGGACTCAGCAACCCAACTCAGCAGTTATGGTGTATAACAGGTTGAATGTGTTTTTACAGACCTCAATAACCAAGAAATGGACTGTGCCAGCACACATGAGCACAGACTTCTGAACTATCCTCCATGGTCAAAATTAGAACCACATAATGATAGCCAACAAAGACATAATGATACAGGAGTTCACCCTTACAACGCTGCATTTGTTTTGATCCAGACATCCCTTTGATCTCCAATACTCTTTTGTGGTGCATAAAGAATGGAGATTTATTATTTTGTAAACCATCTCCTCACCTAAAATAATCCTTGTTTACTTATGTGGTAAAGTTACCAAACCTCAAATAACCTGAGTATATTTGTCCTTGCAATGCTTTAGCAAGGCAAAGAAGAGGAAATAGAGAATTGGAGGCAGATTTGGTAGATTTAATCTTTCCCAACAGCTCATAGAAAGATAGTGTAAGTGACCAGAATCCAAAATTAGACCTAGACTTTCTGGAAAAGTTTCATTTAATAAATAAACTAGAGTGAAATCTCTGGAGATCCTGTTTGTATTATATAGCCTTTGGTGTGATTGTCAAAAGACAGAATCACATTATCAAATCTCATTTGATGAATTTACATCCTGCTTAAAATGCAAAGACACAGCTGCATGAGAATCTTGCTTGCTTCCAGTTCAGTGCTTTAGAGACAAACTGGAAGTTCAAGAGGAGTCTCCTGAAAAAGGAGACAAATGTGATAAAAGCCAGTATACATGTCTTGTGCAAATGACTGTTTTCTCGCTAGCATCTTAGTCTGCCATTCAAACAACACTGACAAAAAATCTTTACGAAAAAAAGAGGATAAGTGTTTGAAGGATAAGTGTAAGCATCTGTTCTAGCATTTAGTCTCCTAGAATGCTCAGCCAAGATCAGAGCTTACAATGCTACTATTTACAAGGAATTTGTTGTGTTGCATACATTAGAAGTCTGCAGAGCCTTAGCTTTCTATGTGTCAAGAACAAAGACTTTCCATAAAACTAAAAAAACTATTCATCTGCTACCAAGGCAAACACCAGGGCAGTCAGGTATCTTCTCAAATGACATCCAGGTGGCTGGTAAATGCCATCACCTTGTCTTACCAACTGGCAAGAAAACCTTTGCCTGATACCTTAAAGGGTCATTCTACTTGGCCGCTTGCTGCCTTCACTACTACTTTCATGAAAGGAATACAGATCACAGACATTTGTAAGGCAGCCATATGGTTTCAGTGCATGACGTTCATTACACATTATAGACTAGTTGTCAGAGCAAAACTTGATGTGTTGTTTGGTTGAGCAGTGATTTCATCTGTGTTGATGTTACATCCCACTGGCTGGAAAGTGAGCTTGGTAGTCACCTATTAGTGTGAATCACAGAGACCACGAAGAAGGAGGATAGGTTGCTTACCTATAATTGTAGTTCTTTGAGTGGTCATCTGTGAATTCACATCAAATCTGCAGATGAAACAAAATTGGGTGGAATAGCTAATACCCTGGAAGACAGAAACAACATTCAAAAAGATCTTGATGGGCTCAAGCACTGGGCTGAAAACAACAGAATAAAATTTAAAAGGAATAATTGCAAAGTTCTATACCTAGGGTAAGAACCAAACACATAGTCACAAGATGGAGAGTACTTGGCTCAGTAATACCACATGTGAGAAGGATCTTGAGATTATTGTAGACCACAAGCTGAATATGAGCCAGTACTGCAACGTGGCTTCAAAAAAGGCAAATGCTATTTTCGGCAGCATTAACAGAGGTATAGTCTACAGATCCCATGTTGTACTAGTCCCCCATTATTTGGCACTGGTTAGGCCTCGTCTTGAGCACTATGTCCAGTTCTTGAGCACTGTGCCCAGTCCACTTTAAGAAGGATTCTGACAAATTGGATCAAATTCAAAGGACGGCAACAAGAATTATCAGGGGATGAAAAACCAAGCCGTATGAGGAAAGAATGAAAGAACTGGGCACGGTTAGCCTTGAGAAAAGAAGACTGAGGGGAGATATGATAGCACTTCTCAAATACCTGAAAGGCTGTCACATAAGAGGAGAGGCAAGATCTGTTCTCTATCATCCCAGAGCCCAAGACACATAATAATGAGCTAAATAATGACATATGACTCCAGCAAAACGTTCTAAAATGTATGAAAAAGTTTCCAACAAGTGTTGGAAATGTAAAATACAGGAGGGTACTTTCTATCATGTTTGGTGGACATGTAGGGAAGGAAAAAATTACTGGAGATTAGTACATGTTGAAAAAAATTGTATCTTGTGCAATACCATTTAAACCAGAATTGTTTTTATTGAATATTATGCCTGAGATTGTAGATAAATAAATGAGATATTTGATAATATATGTAATTACTGCAGCTAGGATACTATATGGGAAATAATGGAAGAAAGCAGAAATACCATCCCTAGAAGAGCTGACAGAAAAGATACTGGAAGTGGCGGAGATGGACATACTAACAGAAGGACTAAATGAAAGATCAAAAAGGACTCAAAATCTGGGAATGATTTTACAGGTAGACTCGAAATATGGATTGGAAAGCATAGATAAAAGAAGAATGTGAAGGTCCAACTAGGGAATGGAAAGATTAGTAACTGTAGCAATTCTGGTAAAGCCTGTTAATTTCTTCTTTGTTTTTTGTTTTTTTAAATTTTCCTCTTTTAGTATAATTGTATAAGTGGATGTAAAAGTACTCTCTCGCTCTCTGGAATTTTACCTTTCCCCTACCCATATCTATTCTCCCAGCCCCCCAGCCGCCTACCCCCAATCCTATTTCCATTGAAAACGAATTAAAAAAATAATGAGCTTAAGTTACAAGAAGCCACATTTCGGTTGAATATCATGAAACATTTCCTAACAGAGCAGTATGACAAGGGGATCAATTGCCTTGGGAGGTGGTGATTGCTCCAGCTCTGGAGGCATTGAAGAGATAATTAGACAGCTACCTGTTGAGATATACTTTGATTCAGATTCCTGCATTGAGCAGGGTATTGGACTTGATGGCCTTATAGGCCCCTTCCAACTCCATTATTCTATGATTCTATGTTTCTATACTCTACTTTTGAGCACCTTAATAGTTATTGTTGTTTGCATCCTGCAGATAGTTTGTTGCATGATGTGTTGTATGTTGTGTTGTTGTTGTCAGCAGGTCAGAACAATTTCAAAATGATCTAGACAGACTTGAACATTGGGCCCTATCCAATAAGATACAGTTCAGTGGTGGGAAAAGTAAGGTCCTGCATTTAGGCAGGAGAAACCAGATGCACAGGTACAGGATAGGTGGTACCTGGCTCAACAGTAGTACCTGTGAGAGGGATTTAGGTGTCCTGGTGGACCACTGCCTAAAGATGAGTCAGCAGTGTGCTGCAGCTGCCAAGAAAGCCAACACAGTCCTAGGCTGCATCCACAGGGGGACAGCATCAAGATCACGGGAAGTGATATTACTTCTCTATACCGCGCTGGTGAGGCCACACTTGGAGTGCTGTGTCCAGTTCTGGTCACCACAATCCAAAAAAAACACTGAGGCCCTGGAAGGGGTGCAGAGAAGAGCAACAAAGATGATAAGGGGACTGGAGGCTGAATCCTATGAAGAACGACTAAAAGAACTAGGTATGTTTAGCTTAATGAAGAGAAGACTGAGTGGAGACATGATAGCAGTCTTCCAATATCTGAAGGATTGCCACAGGGAAGAGGGCATCAATTTATTCTCCATTGTGCCTGAGGGTAGAAGGCTACTCTTCAGTACCCTTCTATACAGAATACAAGAACCAATGGGTGGAAACTTGTCAGAGGGAGATCCAACCTGGAAATAAGGAGGAATTTCCTGATGGTGAGAACCATGAAGCAGTGGAACAGTTTGCTTCCCGATGTTGTGGGTGCCCCATCGCTGGAGGTTTTCAAGAAAAAATTGGAGAGCCATCTGTCTGAGATGGTATGAGGTCTGGGATGATATGAGGTCTCCTGCCTTGGGCAGGGTGTTGGACTAGAAGACCTCCAACCCTACAACCATTCTATGATGAGGTACTCTCTCGCTCCCTCTAGTGTCCAATTCTGATATTGTATCTTGTAATTATTTACAAAATACAAAGGAGATGCCCAATGAATATTACCCTTGCCACTTTGGATTGAACAAATAATGGCATAAAACCTGAAAATTTGGCAACAAAATGCCTCTAAAAATGCTGCAACATGTCTTTTAAAAATTATGTTTGAAAGTAACTAGAAAACATTGGTGACTACACCTAAAAATAATTCTGCAACTACTTGCATTTACTTTACATGACTCATTGCTTCCAAAAGTTAACTAACTGCAGGTTACTACATTACCTATGACTAGTTACTTTGAGGTTCTCACCAAGATGCACATGGAAAGTTCACAAATAGGGCACAGAGGAGACAGCTATCTCTCCCTTTGCTTTCACCAATATCTGTTTCACTGATTAATCAGTCAGATATATGCTGCCTGGGAATATTGAGTTTCTATTTTCAGTTACTGGAGATAGCAACAACTGATAGAACATTCTTCATAAATATGCACAATCCTCTTTCAAAATGATAAAAAAAATGATGGCTGTTTCCACAAGCTGTGGCACTGACAATACATCCCACAACTTTGCTTCATGTTTTATAAGCTGTAAGTTTAAAATGAAAGAATTGTGTTATTTCCCTCACTTATTATTTATTACAAATATTCAGTTACAAGTAGATAGTAACAATGCAAATATTTACTACTACAGTACTATTCAACAAGGCAACTGAAGATATAAGAAGGAGCAAATGGAAATAATCACACATCATATAGAGGCTGTATCCTAAAACACAGCTGTAGTAGCTGTCTGAATGCTAACTCCCTGCACAACCACATATAACTATAACTGAAGCAAAAATGCCTCTTTTCTGTAACATAACCAGAATTTCTTTGTTAGAGCTGTTTCCTCTCCTACTCTTCTATACAGGCTGCTGGGTCTTTCAAACTCTTCTCTTGGCTGATACATTTCATGATACATTGCTTTAACTCCTTGTTTCTGTTTCCAAGACTCACTGTGATTTTGGCACTTATCTCTCTGCCAGGAAGCTTACACTGCCCCCTTTAGCTGTTTCTCCTGGTTTCTTTCCATTTCCTTCAGGCCTTTCAGTATAGCTAAGCAGAGAGGTTTTCCATGCTTTTGGTTGGAAACTTAGAATATAATCACAAGTCTGTGTGAAGAGGAAAGTTGGTAGTTACATATTGCATAGGGATTGGTGCATTTTCCTGTCATGTGGATCCTGCCACCCATACTCTGTGCTCTGGTCTACAAGCTACTGGGGAATCATTCTGGCTGCTATCAGCTTTTTGGGAACTAGGGAGCAGTATGTACTAAACTATTTTTATAATAGAGCAACACCTGGCTCACTTACAAGATACAGAACACACAGCCACCAACACTTTGATGCTCCTGCAATTTCTGCCCTTATATTCTGCTGTGTGTTTTCCCTATGACAGTCATTTTGACACTATCATCATTTATGCCAACTGATAGTGGCTTCAGCCTTCACCCTTCTTTCTCACATTCCCCTTGGGAGGGAAGATTTAAGGAAATAGGGACTTGTTCTCCCTTTGCTGACCACAGTTGACCAGACTGAGTAGTCATCTATTTAATGGCATTTTCAAGGTGCAACTACGGAGTTGCAGATAAATTGTTCTTATTTTTCTGTTACGCTATCTGCAAACATGGCCCTGTGGAATGGCATGGCTGTAATAATAATAACTGTGTGCTGTCACGTCAATTCTGACTTATGGAGGCCCTTTCCAGGGTTTTCTAGGTAAAAAAATACTCAGTAGTGGTTTACCATTGCTTTTTTCTCAAGTCTCTCTGGGACTGTGCAACTTGCCCCCCAGGGCTACACAGGTTGTTCTATTCCTAAGAGGTATCGTGTGAATCAAACTCAGGCTCCACAGTCAGGTACCCAACTCATTGAGCTATCCAGTCAGTGGGATATGTCTGTGTTGTTGCTCCTAGGCAAGTGGATACAGAGGATGTCAGCCCAAGAGTAAGCATAAGGATAATGAGATCTGTGAGAACTAGGGTTTCACAGGAGAGGAGGCTATCAACATTCATGTTGGCTTGTTGAAGGAGGGAAAATAGTTTAGGGAGGAGAGAAAGAAGCAGGGTGCATGAGGTGCACTTTGTGGGGACAGCAAACGCAAGCATGGCATGGAGAAATGTAAAATACTTCCAAGTTCTTGGAGAGGGCTCAGAGACTATGGAGAGAAGTCAAAGCAGGCCCATACATCACAGTACACCAAGTCTCCTAAGTGAGGATGTGTTTTGCAGTGAGCAGTAGAAGATACTGCATTGGCATGATATAAAAATTCCTAATGGATAAATCATGCATGCCAGTGCAGGTGCACCTGCAATAAACTGAGGCAACTGGGCTTATAAATGAGTATCTAGCTTGCGGGGGGGGGGGGGGGGAGTGTCCCTTGCATAATTATGTCGTAAGCCACCCAGACAGAACTACGAGGCAGTATATCAGCCAAAACACCAACAACAGCTTATCATGCAACATGATGTTAAAAGGCATCACAAACTCTGCCCAAATGGTTTTGAAAACACCACCCATTTCTCCCACAGCTGAAGCCCAACATATTGAAAGAACTGATAACTCAGAAGCAAATAGACTGTACCCAGGAGTGTGAATGAGAAATCCTCAATCTGACCTCAATATTGTTTATTAAGGGACTCAAAAATTCCCTCCCAAGCATTTGCTACTCATGCCACTCCCAGTGCACACATTCTCTAGAAATCTCTGCTTCCATCTCCTTGACATTGCTCAATCTGGGAACTATTTCCTTGCTTCTAGGTCATGCATTATTTGCCTCAGGTTTAAGAGGCAAGGAATGGGGTCACGCTATATAGTAGTTCTGCAAAATGTAGGTGCCAGTAAGTATATGATCTTGATGGTGCCAACTCAGTCTTGTCTTTGAACACAGTGACCCATTTTATTCAATAATCTATTTGTGTCCAAATAATAGTGAATGAATACTGGACAGAGAACTAGACCTTGGAGGAGTTACTTGGGGGAGGGAGTCCTACAATCCACAGAACCTGGCAACCAATATAACCAGTGGTCATGTTAACTAGGAGATTCACAGAGTTGAAATGCAAGAATAACTTTGAATAACTACAAGAAAAAATAAGAATAACTACAAGAAAAAAAACAAAGCCCTGATCCTTTTTTAAGCAGCTACTCACATTTCTTTCAGTGGGTTAATATAGATTGTCAATTTATCACATAGGAATTTTTTCAACCACATGTGGTAGGGAGCTGAGGTCTTTACCAAGTACTAAAGTTTTTCTACATTTCCCATGTTTGATGCTTTAATGATAATCTGTCACTGGTGACCTTGAGTATGGGTGTGCTATACTTCTCCGTGACAGCATTTTGTGGCTTATATTTCCTTTTAAAGACCCTCTGCTTTTTCTCCATGGTCTTCAGATCTTAATATGCCAAATGTTGCTTAGATATTTACATATTTTGAAATATTTAGTTACCTGCAGTTTTTGTGATATATTTTACTTTTTAAGTTTTCCCTTGAATTTTGATACAGTTTCTGGTAAGCCATCTCCTGAAATTATACTGTGATCACTTTCATTTGGCGTTTTGAGATGAGACAATGTACAAGTAAGAAACTATTAGCCATCTACATGAAATGGGTGCACGATGCTTGTTCAGCAGATGCAAGCAATCTTCAAAATGGTGGGTAGAGGATAATGACTTCCAAATCTTTGTACCAAGATGATCCACATTTACCCACCACCACCTTGATTTTTTGTAAATTAAGAAGATCTTAGAATTTTCACTCATATAACGTCTTATCCTAGTCAGGGAGAATCACAAAATCTTGTCCCTTCATCAGAATAAGTGCTATTCAGCTTCCCTCAGCCATTGTTCTACATAGTTTCAAAGTTCTATTCACAGTTACAATTGTTTAGACAGACAGACAGACAGACACACACACACACACACAGACACACAAAGATGCTGGTGGCCAGGATTTTGAATTTTATACTTACATAAATTGTGGGATACAGCAGTCTGTATCACACAGAAACTGATCACACAGCTAGTCATTCCATTTATAACTATACTGTCCATAGTAAAATACAATATACTGTATGTGGAGTGCATTCTGCACTACTTAGATATAATTAATTTCATGCCATCAGTTCAGATGTACAGATATACTTTATCCAAATTTGACAGAAGAATTAGGCCCTCAGTTGGGAAAGTTTTGGACAATCTTTCTTTTCTCTGTATGTCTATGAAATATTCAGTTGTAAAGTTTCTTTCAAATAGAAAGTGATGTTTCATCCAGCATTGTAGACAACATGAAGTTGATCAAATCTAATTTTGCATCATCAGAAAGTAGTGAATTGATCTCACACATTTTGTTTATGCTACATGAAATTCTGTTTTATTAGCCAGATGCCTACTGCCAATATATTGCACGAGGAAACTCTCATATGTGTTGGTGGCAAATGACCTCTCAAGAACAAACTACTGTATGCATTTTTGTGAAGAGGGTGGGGGCAACTGTCAAGGAACACAACCAGAACCTCTTCAAAAAGCAACAATTTGCCCCCAGGATTTACTTGACTTTCCTTATGGAAGCATGCATCAGCAATAAGATTCTGGCCATTGTTTACTTTCAAGGGCTTGTCTTATATGTAAGATGGAACAGGAAGCCTTATGTCTACTATTCTAGTAATATATAATCCAACTCACAAGCCAGTTAAGGGGGGAGAGGGGGGACTCTGACTTAGCATTTCTACTTAACTGAGAAACTAGGACTTTTGCAATAGAGTGCTGTTCATCAGAGTCTAAAGGGACTTGAAGCCACCACCATGGATTGCACCAGAGGACAAAAGGGCAGGCAACTGTCCAAACAGAAGGAAGAGCTAAGCACTGTTTTGTTTTTTTTAATCTCACATGGCAAGGAGTCTGGTTGGACAGATGTGGATTAGTGTGTGCTCTTTTCATCTCTTTGATCCCTGTAACAAATAAGAATGCACTCCAGGGCTGAGCTTGGAAAGTTTGCTTCTTTGGCTTATGACTCCCAGAATTTCCCCAGCCAGCACAGCCACTGCCCATGCTAGCGGGGGGGGGGGGGGAAGAGAATTTGGGGTTTACAGTACAAAAGTTACTTTTCCATTGCCTGCTGTAAAGTCCTTATATGACTGCACTGGGTTGTTCCTCAGTTTCTATGCTCCATTTACCTCAGATTTTGGCCTTGTATTTTCCCACCGCAACAGCTCAAATGTCCTTGCAAAGTCTTCTGTCTTCCTCACCCAAAAGCCAAAGCAGTCACATTTACCCAGTTGAACCAGTTGATCATCACTGCCATGAACACTCTCTGTATAGCTAAAAACACAGACAGACTCATTTCTCTGGTGGCGAATATCAGCATCACCCCTGACTAAATCTAAGGCAAGGCTGGTGTTTCTGAAGTTCCACCAGCTTTTGTTCCTCACAAGACCCTGATGGATATGGTTCTTCATTGGGAACTTTCTGCCATGCAGCCAATCACCTGTGGGCTCAAGAGATGCAGCCTCTTATATTTTACAGACGGGGAGTTGCAATGATAACTTCTCCTAGGGTGGCCGTTTCATACACCCTTACTAAGCAGTAAGTTCCACTGAACTCTGTGGCACTGCTTTCTAACCAAACAAGCTTCAACTCTCACCCCATGTTGCTCTCTTTGATCTTTTCCTGCCTTTACCTTAAAAGTGCAGCACACATTAGGAAAACTTGGGAAATGTTACTTTTCCACAAATCATGCTTAAGCACTTTGAAGTTTCACCTTTGTTACAAATTGTCCTTAGGTATTTTGAAATTTTAAGCAGAAGTTGTAATTGTAAAGTGCTGTCTGACTGGCCCCAGTGTCTAACATGAAGCCACACATAAAGCTACATGGAACAGTAGAAATGTAAAACCTCATCTAATTTAGCCTGATGTGGTAAAAGAAGACAACCTGGGGCAGGGATTATCACCACGAGCTGTCATGAGATAAAGGTTTTGTGTGTGTTAATCTCAGAGAAAATTTGCATCCTTTCAGAAATTATTTTTGTACATTCTTATAAAATGTGTAATACATGCAATAAATGCTGCCACATAGTGAAGATAGTAACATTGGCTGGGTTGATCTCTCATCTCAACTCCTACCTCAGCAATGGCAAGACTTCTTCCCATTTCTATGATGCAGCACTTGACCCAGATCCATCCCACACAAAGGTGGGATGAAGGTGTGAAATTTTTTAAAGCACTAAATAGATGTTTGAGGGGAGAAATATGCAGAATGTTTAAACAACTGTGCAGATCATGGAAATGAAGTAGTGATTAAGTTTCATAATTTTAAATCTTTAATTTACTTGAAGTTCCAAGAGCAAACTCTGGGGACCCTATAACCTTCACCATGTTGGCAGCATCCCAGCCACTATATTTTCTATTTGCTTTAATAAAAAAACAGTTCTTGTTTTTTAAATAAAAGACACAGACTCCAGTTGCATTCATAAATGAGGCAGTTAACTTTGCCCAAACAGACATGCAGCTCTAGTGACATCAACAGTCTTTGTAGAACTGATGTTGAATTATGTGTTCTGTCTGGAAACAAATCCTTCTCAATGAGTACAAGTAGCCTGTGTTTACACAGCAACAGTAGATGGCTTATGTGCGTAAGCAGGCATATCGCTTCATCTCCCATAGTCTCTTACCACTGGATGTCCATCCTACTTGACTTTTAATTAATCCAAGCAGAACTGGGTCCACTTAAAAGTCTTGTGATGGAGATGATATAGGCAATATGTCAACAATATATGTTGTCAATAAGTAATGCAGGCGTGAGCAACTAGCAGACTGCAATTCCCACCAGATCTAGCCAGCATAGTCAACGAAGATGAATGATGGGAGTTACAGCTCAAAAACATCTGCAGAGCCGCAGGTTGCATACTTTTCAAAGTAACTAGAAAATGACCCTAATAACGTAACATTGTGACTACTCATTAAGTATTTTGAAAGTAACTTTGCTCCTCATGTGTCTGAGGATGTGGATTGTAATCCATGAAAGCTCACACTTGTATAAATCTATTAGTCTTTAAACCACAACAACCTTTTTTGGTTTTATTTGTTATCCCAAGAAAGTAATTCATTATAGGTAACCACATTATTTATACCTGGTTGGTTCCAAGCTTTGACATTTAACAACCTTGTCTGCATGTTTGCTTTACTCCAGCACACAAGTGGGAAAGTACATATCCTCCAAAGAATTAATTCTCTCTCTCTCTCTCTCTCTCTCTCTCTCTCACACACACACACACACACACACACACACACACACACACTCTTTCCCATAGAGAGTGTTGGTATTGCATCTTGCCTTTATCTGTCATCTGTCCCATAGATGCCCCTGCGTGTGCATACCACAGATGCAATAGTCACTTCCTCCCGTGTCACTCTTTCTCTGTGCCTTTGAAAAATGTTGTGCTTTCACTTTCTTCAGCCCTCCCTATCTCTTCCCTCTGTTATAAAATCAGAGCTGCAAGAGTCAGAAGAGCCCTATGGGCTTGCTGCAGGAATTACTGACAAAAAAAATCTTCTGACTTGTGCTGTGCAGAAGGTCAAAATAATTGACCATAATAGTCCCTTATGGCAGCATGATCTCTGAAGTTACGGAAGCTGTCTTGCCTGCCATGTAACTCTAGCGATTTATACCTTGTTCGATTTTTACGCATGCCCAAAGCAGATTGTTTCCTCTCTTTCCCAATTGTGCCAAGCAGTCACAATTTCATGATCTGACACACATTGTTGTAGCATTACTGATCAGACTGTATTTTCTTTTTCTTAACATGAGGATGGTGTTGTTGTTTTTTAAATCTATAAGAAATATAGTATTCTGGCAGCCCATAGGACCTGTAGATGCTCAATACTTTTGATGATCAGGCTTCTAGGCTTCTATCTAAATCCTGCTGACAAATTTTCTGAACATTTATTCTCTCATTAACTTTTAATATCCAAATAACATGTATAGACAGCAGATATGACCCTGATTCTGCAAAGTATGGAACACCCTTTTCAACTCTTCCATCTTTAATGAAGCTCAAACTAAGCACAACTGCATCCTCTGCATAAACTCTTTATGGAGCTTTTGACTGGTTGGCTCTACTTTGAAGCTTAGACTATGCGTGTGGGAGAACAAGAGGTTAGAAGGCCTACAAGAATTACAAAACTATACGTGACACTTGTAAAGGATTTGTGCTCTCTCAGTCTGTCTAATGGATAAGTCTAACTCAGGCTGGTGTTTTTAATTACCAGGCTGAGCATTTCAAGATATCTGGCTTAATTCTTTGCCTACATATGAGGGCATTTTTCAAATTCTTGTTATCATTCTAAGGAGTATAGCTTTATTAAAACAATAAATATATTTGATGGAAGAGTGAAAAGCAAGCTATATCAAGTGCAAAGTACTAGAATCTTCTAAAGGAAAGGTTCCCTTCAACCATCATGTTTGCTTATTAGCTTCCTATTCTACTGTGCTGATTTATTCTTCTAATTAATATAGTAGTATTTTAAATATTTCAGTTGTACGCTTAACACAGGGGAAAATTTTATTTGCATTTTGTAAATCAGCGTGCAGTATTCCTATAAAACACTTTCAGTTCAAATAATAACATCTTTGTAATCTGTTTTCTGTAGCATGAGGGAAATGTTAAAATGAATGTGTACTGAGAAGCTAAGCCTGCTATGTCTAACTAGATTTACTTCCTGTCAAGGGTGTATTAACACTGTAGCCTTAGATATGCCCATTATATATTCCTTTTTTAAATGATTAAAACAAACCTTTGCACCAAAAGACCAGACCCTATTTATTTTTACCCTGGTGAGCAAATGCATGCCACTGAATTGCAGGGGGCAAAGTAAGCAGACTACAAATGGCAGTAGAGAAGAATGTTCACCCCTCTCCTCAAATACTACTGATCACAGTGTCAGGTGAAGGCATTTCCACCCCTAAAAGTATCCCAGATTGCAGACTGTTCATGTTCACTCCCTAAACTCACCTCTATTTGCACAGTGTGAGGAAACCAGCAATGCAAGGGTTAATCATTCCCTTGAGTCTGCAAAATTACTGACATGAGTTAGATGTGAGAAAGAATTACCCTTTCTGCAGGCGAAATGAATTTTATCTTTGGCCTTGAACTGATGGATAATATAGGGAAACTGCTTGAATTCACATGGTACACAAATCAGCCACAGCTGCTTATCTGATCCATTAGCTAAGGAAGGACACCATCTGATTGGCTGAAAGCATTGAGTCATCTAATGAGGGGATGATGGGATATAAGGCTAGCCAGAAGTACGGTTCTCTCATGCAGCTTATGCTTACTTGCTTGTTCCAACATGTAATCAAAGCCTGCTATTATGCTGAACTCTGTGTGTGCACAGGAGGCATGCTACTTTGTAAGTACAGCTTTAGGATAGCTAGCTTTTATTGTTTCATGTGGGACTAGTTCTTAACTGTCCATGGAGTTTTCTTGACAAAGATACTGGAGTGGCTTGCCAGTTCCTGCTCCAGGTGGATCACGTTTAGTCAGAACTCTCCACTATGACCTGTCCGTCTTGGGTGTCCCTGCACGGCATAGCTCATAGCTTCTCTGAATTACTCAAGCCCCTTCGCCACGACAAGGCAGCAATCCGTGAAGGGGCCTGGCGTGCTCTGGTCCATGGGGTCACGAAGAGTCGGACATGACTTAACGACTAAACAACAAGTTCTTAACTGCCTAAGTCTGAATAAGTTGCCTTTTGTTTTTCATTATGGAACTGCTTCACATTATTATCATCCTTTTAGAACCCTTGGGTTTGCTTTTGAATTTATATGTTCTCTGAAAATTATTTCAATAAAAATGATAATATTTTTATAAGGGATTGATGGCACTAAAGACAGTTCCTTGCACTTGGAAGTTTTGAACATTTTGTGGGCTTTTTTTTCTTTTACCTTGCAAGATTGGTTTGCAGTCAAAAGCAGAAAACTAAATGTTTTGTTTCTTTTTCCCTGGAGCACCAAAGGAGCAAGTGGCTTAAAGGTGTTGGGAAAAAGGGGCTCACAGGAAGCTTTCCCGGTCACTAACACACTGAACCCACCTGGCAAACACCCACACCAGTGGTCAATGAATCCTCTCTGGCATCCTTCACACGCAGGTTCCACCCCTTCAGCTACATTGCCCTATCTTGGATTTCCTGTCTTGGAATGCATGACAGGAATGCATGACAAACCACATCTCTTTTACAGAAGTAGATTTTTTCTCTAATTTTAGTTAAAATTATTATTCTTCATTGCTATTATTTAATGTAAGATAATGCAACAATCTTAAAATCTTATTCTTCTGTTGTTCTTTCAAAATTCAATAGATAAAATTACTCCTTCCTTCTCCAGGTTTTTGAAAATTTATCTGAGTTTCCTGGCTCACAGCTTCCAATTTCTCTTGTGGGTTCATCCCACACTAACAATGCCAAATATACAAAATTCTTTAACATTATAAATGCCCCTCTTTCCTTCATCCCAAATATTTATCTGAGCTTCCTACTATTCAGAATGTCCACAAAAGCTCACATTGAAATATAAGGTGCCACATGTTTTTGTCTTGTCTTGTTTCTTTGGATTTTGCCTGGTATGCTTGCACAGATTAACATGGCTACCTCTTCCAAAACTAGAATGTGGACTTACATGTATATGCAAATATCCAAGGTGCAGAAAAAACATCCCCCAGAACAAGGAGATAATGTGAACCTGACCAAGCGTTCATTTGTGCTTAGGACCATCAACCCGAAACCCTGTTTTCAGTGCACAGGCTGAGTCCCACAGTACGTGCAGAAAATAGTATTTTTATCATGTGCAGTATGCACTCTCTTCATCATTAAACAGCTACAGCTTATCAGATTCCTCCTCTCAATACTTACTCGTAGAATGAAGGCATATAGAATATAATGGGATTCCACTTAAGTTTGAATTCCGCTATTTCTCTTCTTCAGAAATTAAACTCTTTCTCCTACCTTTTTAAAGCATAATATGAAGATAATACAAATACAATCTCCAAAACATTTTGTTTCTGTAACCTTGAATTACCTTTCTAGGCGCTCCTCACAAATTTTTCTTTCTTTCCTTCCTTCCAACCCTGGCCTCTACATTTCACAGACAAGTCTTTCATTCTTTTCCCCCACCGTACTCCAGTGCTGCATTTATGGCAGGTCACCATATAAGGCATGGTTGGATTCACAGAGCCCTCTGCAAGAATATCTCTGGTAGTCCCTTTCCTATGTTGGGTGGGCCTCAATAGATTAATCCAGCAGTGGCAGGCAGCCAACAGATGGCAAGAGTGCTCTGAATCAGCACTGGGTGTCTGTGAGCTACCATTTTTATTTCTTCCAGTCTCTCTAACATTGTATTGTTGTGGGGCAGTGGAAGAACTTAAAATGGCACCTGACACAAGTCCGAACGTTAGAAAATGTTTTTCAGGGGCAATCTAGGTCACCTATCAGTGTTGGGCCTAGCTGGAACCTGCCTTGTGTTGATAGTGTACTTTGCTATAGAAACTATTTTTCAGTACCACTGCTCATTTCATAAATGACCTGATGTTCCACCTTACATCCCCGATCTTCAGCCATAATGGCTGGGCTATTTTCCACAGAAAGACAGATTTCTGAGGTTAAAAACTGAGCCTCCTTGGGTCCTTTTAAGGAGAAAGGCGGGGTACAAATAGTTTAAATTAATAAATACATTAAATAAAATGGCAGTCATTTACTGTAAGTTGAGCACTGAACACACAAGGGAGATGGTAAGCTGTTGTAGGAAAGAAGTTTCATGAGAATAGCAAAAATAATTTCCTTTCTGAAGGAAACTTTAAATTGCAATGTGGGGAAGCTGTTTTCACAAATATTTCATATTTTTGACTGTAGGGAAAGCCTGAGGAAATTTTTACCATATGTTTATCCAATTCACACAAGTTGTTCATAAGAAACATTAAATCGGATATTAGTAATTTAGAAATGGAAAATCATGTAGAAGAGGGATCACAAAGAAGTCAGCTTGTAATTCTTTTCTGAACTGGATGTAGAATGAACACTTTTTGCATTGGACAGCCAGCTACAATAATTAATTGTATGATGTGCCCAAGTAATCCTAAGCAAAGGCTTGCATTTGAACTAGGCATAAGAAATAATGTGTTTCTGGTTACCTCTTGACAAAACAGCCATAACATATATATTATATGTGCACATGCAGCCAAAGATAGGGATGTTCCTACATGCTACACATAACCCTCTACAGTGGCCATATGAAAGCTTTGCTTCAAACTGCTAATGGTCCAGGTGATATTCTCAAATGAGGTTGCCAACATTCTATCTCTTAAAGTGCGCTTAGGGCACATGTTACTTCAAACACCAACATTCTTTTGTGTAGAAAAGTATATATCACGACATTCTAGAATTATGCAAAGAGACCAAGAAATGCTTGGTAGTTGGTCACCCTGTTAAGAACATCTGAAGCTGAGCTGCTTACAGCATGTATTTTTGAACTGAGGGGCTATTATATCAACTCATGAAGCAAAGTGACCACAGGCTGTCCAAGAGGTGCCTCCAATGAGTTAGGTGCTAGCTACATCTGGTAAAAGAGAATTGTTGAACTTGCATTAAACTGTTTTCCTTTGTTGTGCTTGTGCCTACGCTTTTTAAATATCTTTAATTATTTGTTTATATTCCAAGATATTTAGTAATAGAAATATTTATAAACTTGGTGTCAGAGTGATTTCTACATGGTTAGCTACATTTGCTATCTTATCTTATTTAGATACTGTAGAAGTCTGTGGAAGTCTGATGAGTGCATTGGTAAAGACTGTCAGGATGTCACTCACATTCTTTTCTTGAGCTTGCACTGTACTTGCTTAAGTTTAATTGCTATAAGTACAGTACAGCTATAGATATAGGTCTTGTGATCAATAGTAGTCATGAAAACATTGATATGTGCCTTATGTACCTTCTCTTGTTCCACCGAAGATCATGCTGAAGTTAAGGGTCAACATTTAAATTCTGTTTTGGACGTAGTTATGGAATACATGTTTTCTACCATGAAAACAAGCACCTCAAAATGCAGACACAGTCCAAAATCCATACTGGGCAATTCCTTCATTAGGCCAAATCCCCCTCATCAAAAAGGGCACAGAAGTATACAGTATGTAAGCTTTTGGGGTCTGCACCACTTCCTTAGGCATGGTTATATAAAAGGCAGCAGGAAAAAGACACGAGAAAACAAACCAGACCTTAGAGTCTTCATATTTCTGCTGTGAAAGAGGGGAGAGAACCAGCAGATGTTCAAATAAGGCTATCAATTTTGAATTGCACTATATCATGGACCACAGTGCTTCCAAACACACTAATCACTCTGTTCTTGCAGAGCTGGGAACCGGGTATCTTTAATCTATTGCAAATCACTTACTGTACAGAAATCTGTCAGATTCTGATCTACTTTCTGCTCATCCCTGCTTTAGAATGTAAGGTGGTCATTACTTTAAAGTTTTCTTGTGGATATAAATGGTCATTTGCTCTCCTATTGGTTTAATAATTTTCATATCTCTTGACAAACTCTAAATCATGACAAAATGTATTTTTGGTTTTCTGGTTCTCTGTGATAATATTTCCACAACAAATTAGGCACTCTATGATACAAAAACAACGTTC
Organism: Intellagama lesueurii; assembly: GCA_037013535.1. Lineage (NCBI taxonomy): Eukaryota > Metazoa > Chordata > Lepidosauria > Squamata > Agamidae > Intellagama > Intellagama lesueurii. Next base: position 100,611,005 of record JBAJHW010000001.1, on the reverse strand, counting down.
AGTTACTTTGAAATATCTAGCCTTTTTATTTGGGTGGTGTGAGAGAGCTAAGTTGACTTCAAAGTCATTGTCCAACTGGGAACACACACCTTAGATTTTCATAATTCATTGTAGAGCTCCCTTAAACAATTCATCCGATGTTCAACAGACATATAACAAGTGTTTGTAAACAGCCTAGAGTCTTCAAACAGGTCGCAAATGCAACAGCTGTTGTATTTATCACATTCCTTTTATTGGCAATGTCAGGAAGGACTTCTGTGAGGACACTGTTACATAGCTATGTCCCCAGTGCAAACCTTTGTATTTGATTGATCTACCTGTTATCAGTCTAATTTCAGCTCCCCCTCACCCCAAATTTTATTTCTAAGTGCTTTGGAGCAATGACCTACATTTTTGCTAACCTCTATCTCTCTAATTGCTAGAGAGGATGGTAATTTGGGCTCAAGTGCTACACAGAAATGACCATCTCATTCGATTTATGCTGACATGTTATTGTTCACTGAGCTTAGCAGAAGACACTTTAAAAACTTTATAAAGGCCCTTTCAGTAGCTTCCCCTGCAAGTTTGACAGATCCTGCTATTGAAGTTTTGTCTGGACAGGTACTTGGAAACAAAAATAGCTACAGAAACACAGTCAACCACCTTAGAACACACTCCTTCTCAGTAACCTCTTCAAAAGCACACCATGGACTCTGCTCTCATCCTTCGTTTTTTAAATCTAATTATAGCTAATGCAACTACATAGTAGATTGCCAGCAATCTGGGTTTGCGCCAAAGATTACTCCTGAAGAACTTCACACATATGGGCTTGGCATGCTTTGCAGCACATCATCCCTACAGTCCATAAGCAGATGTTCCTTATTATTCAATGTTGTATTTGCATCACTTGAAATTTTGCCTAGAAGCAGATATGTGATAAATAGTTCTGCAAAGAGCAGAAATGGGGCACGAGAGGACCGTTTGCTGTCAGTGAATTGGGGCTCCAAGATCTGGACAAGCAACCATCCTATGACTGGAGACTGTATCTTGACCTAGACAAGAGTGTGTCTGTGATTGTCAGTGTACAGGTCTTTTCGGTGAAAGATGGGAACATCAGTATGCATGTCATCAATTTCTGCAGTTGGTAAACATCTAGATTAGTGGTTTCCAACTACAACTCCCAGAAATCCTGGCCAGCACAGCTAGTGGTGAAAGCTTCTGGAAGTTTTTGTCAAAGAACATCTGGGGACCTAAAGTTGGGAACTGCAGATCTATATCAAGCAGCCCAGTATAAATATGTGATAACCTGTTTTTCTTTGTCTGATTAGCAGAGCAGTATCTTCTGTTTGCTGAAATGAAAGGTTCACCTTTTATCTCCAGCAACTAATCTCAAGCCAGAGAATATTGTCTTTGCTTCAGCTCCGGAAGTGGTCCTGTCCTGGTACGGACACATTCCTCCCAAAGTTTTATCCCCAAAGCATTGTACTGAAGATGTGCAGATACAGAGGACTTGATAATGGTATTGTGTGGAACACAGCATTTGAATAAACAACAGGTATACAGCAAAATCCAAGGAAACCACTTGTGGAGATATGTCCTAACTATTTAATGGTTACTAGATTACATGTGATTTGAGTTTTCCTTATGCAACCTTGAACATTTTGATACAAAGGAAGATCTGAATCTTGATAGTTCCAGCAGAACCTGGCAGTCACAAAGAAAGCCTAGTCTCCTTACCAAAGAAAGCTCAGGTCAGATTCATTTTTCTTCTCCAGTTTCGGAAAGAAAACCCTAGTCCATAATATCTGCACATTTCAAACTGTCCTGTATTACCACCAGAATTCGAAACACATTTTTTCTAACATTGTCTGATGCATATTATAGACAGCTGGTCTGTGTACTGCATTTTTGTGTGGATTGTGTCTTTCTGTCATGGCCTGTTTGCTCTGACATCTTCCCTGTTTTGCAATGAGTCTGCAAGGAAGGCAAGACAAACACTATCAAAGCAGCATTTTGAAGAATAAATTTGCAACACAGGGCCTTATTATCACAATGACCTTCCTGGCATTTCCAAAGGAGACTAAGCTCCTAAAGAGGGTGAAAAATTATGTATCAAAATTATGATGGCAAACCGTATAATTTTTGAATTCCCTGCTAAGGAACCACAAACCATTGTATAACAGTTGCCATAGAATCATACATTAAATGTATTCAAGCGTCCTAAAAAAATCTCCTGGTGGAGAAATGGTGCAATCTGATACCTTGTTTACTCAATATTAAGCCTTTTTGAGTTCAGTGAGATTTACTCCCAGGTAACTAGGTATAGGATTGCAGCCTAAGGAACACATTTACAATTCTGTTCACACAGAGTGAAACAGAGAAATGCTAGAGAACAAGCAACAGAGACAACCACCTGAGCACACCACCCCCGCAAAGACTTTGAGGGTACAGGAACCCTCTGATCCAAACTAAGTGTTTGGTTGCCAGCCTGTTAACACTGAAGAGACTGAGGGTGCAGCTAGCTTAGAAACAAACCCATTGTACTCTTGTAGAATTCACGGTCGCTGGAGTTATAGGCAATTAATTGATCTATTTCTGTGATGAAATCCCTCTGAACAGTGTAAACGCTCTCTGCCCAGACACATCCTATTGGGTGCTCTGCTTTTTCAGTTCACTGGACCTCAGCTAAAACAGAAGTTGCCCAACATCCCAAACCCTCCTCATCCTCACATCCAGTCAGCTATTCCTGGCCACCCTATTTAATAAGAAGGGGCAAAAAGAGGAAGAACGGGCATGTTGCTGTACTTTTTGATATGTGATCACAATTTGCTTGTTGGCTGCACTCAGCAATGAAATCCTGGATCCCAGCTGCTGGCTCATATTCACCCTGCAGTTATGAGGAATAATTACAGCAGATCGAGTGTGCTCAGAGGGTAGTAGTGTTACCTTTGGAAAGGGTACACAAGTTAGATAAATATATGGCCAGCTATCTCTCTCTCTCTCTGATCAACATCAATATATGAGCAATTTCCATTTATGTGATGACCAAGCAAGCCAAAGAGCTTTCATACGCATATAAAAGGCTGCAGCTCCTCTTTAGCTCAGCAGTACATCCTCTTCTGCATGCCTTAAAAAACAAAAACAAAGGACCCACTTCCAGATCTACCCTTCTTACCCATGTGACATGCCATGCCCCTCCAGTCCTAGAAGGTTCCCACTGCTGACCTTGTGATTTATGAGGCCCAAGGGAGAGTGAAGCATGAGTTGCTCTCTTCCTTGTTCCTTGCCTGGGTAATCTGAACAGCAGCAGCAGCAGAGCAGCTGTTTCTAGCACCCCTTGCTCCTCACACTCAGGAAGGGATGAAAATACCTTATGCCTTGAGCAGTTAAGAGTTACTACGGATGGAGAGGTCCTCCAAAGAGCAGAGTTGGAAGCTGACCACTGTGCTTAAGGATGATTCTCTTGGGTTTCTCAGGTCTTCTGGTCCTTAGCTCTTTCCTCCATAGAATAATTTTCCCCTCCCCCATCCCCAAAGCCACACAGATTCCAGAAACAAAAGGTTTCTTACTAAGAGTCATATGCGAGTGCTACAGGTTTTGTGGAAGGACCCAGACTGATCATAGTATCTGTATGAAGCATTATTCTTTGGAATTTTTACATCTTTGTTTTTCACAAAATTAAAGGTAAAGGTTCCCCTTGACATTTAGTCCAGTCGTGTCCGACTCTAGGGCGCGGTGCTCATCCCTGTCTCCAAGCCGTAGACACAAAATTCAAGGCGTAGATCACAAAAGCCGTAGATCACAAGCCGTAGATCACAAAATTACCCCTTGCCTAAACTGAGATATGATCCCAGCTAGTAGAAATATGTACAATTCCTTCACTGCAGGCAACAGTATTTATCATGTTTTCACATCAGTTGGACTCCACAGAACACTGATGCCACAAATTCTAGTATACTAAGCACACAATTTCTACTTGAAGAACACACAACCATATCCCTAGATCTGATGAACAGCAAGCTGTCTAAAACCTAGCTGAGCCACAGTATTCCTAGTAGTAAAGCTGGGAAACACATTTGTTTCTAAGAACACTGTAAAAACCAAATTAAAGTTTGGGAAGGGTTGCACAGACAGATAATGCTTCATGAAATACGAAAGGTAGTATAGTCTTGTGGCACTGCATTAAAATCTCTATTCAGTCATAGAGTCATTACAAAAACTGTTGCAAGACCTCTGCTGACACCCCCAATCTTAACCAGCCATTTATTTCCCTGCCTTATTAGCTATGAAATCAAAAGAGTGAGATCACCCCAAATCTCCAGCAATAGCAAATGCCAGTTCATTTTTACAATGGCTACATTCAATCTTCATTTGATAATTATTTATTCCTCTTCATTTGGCTTGATGTCTGCAAGTTACCTCGATGCTCACATGCATGCATATCCAAGGATCCATGTTACTGGGTTTTTTTTTCAAAAAAGTTCAAGATCCTAAGCCCACAAGCCAAAACATCCATGTCTATCTCAAGAGAATATTCACATCCACAACCCAAGGCATTCCCCCTCCACAGCTTTCGAGAGATGGAATAAACTGGCATCACTCCACTGAGTCCAGATGGAGTGACACACACTTGCTCCAGTTATGGGTCTGAGCCTGCAGAACCTCACTGTATGGGGCTGTAATCAGTACTTACTTTCAAAGAATATGCCAAGGCAATGAAACCCAGACAGCAGAAATTGAGGTATACAAAGTTGAAGATGGACCAGAGATAGTAATCGTTCACCTCGGTGGTGTCTGGGTAGATTTCTATCACCGTGGTGGGATTAGTCATCGTCTTCTTCTCTACAGAGTGTTTGCACTGGACTGGTGGCCTCAGGCTATCCCCTTTGCAGCTCTTGTTCTCCATGAGGCAAACGACAGATGAGGGAGACAGGACAGGTGATCCTTGCCGTGCAGGGGGTGCCTTAGAAATGCAAGCAAAGCACCCCTGTTGGGGTGCGTGGGGGGGTCTTCGAGTCCAAAAGTTCCCGTCAAAGGGACATGGAGGGCCCAAGGGGGGTTCCTGTGGTCTCTCCGTGATGGCAGCCCCCAGTTTACACAGCTATATCCCAGCAAAGTATGATCCCCTGAGAAAGATGGGGAGGAAAAAAGACAAAGGGGTTCAGGAAGGAGGTGGGAATGCAAAGATGCAGGAAACAGAAAGAGGTGAAGGTAGAGGAAGTGCCAGTAAAGAGATGGGGGGGGGGGGAGAGAGAGAGAAAGAGATAGGGATATGCAAGACAGAGGAGAGGGAGATTTTCAGGCACAGGGGGAAGAGGCAAGAATGAGAGACAGAGACAGAGACAGGGAGGGAGGGAGAGATAATACTGTTTGTATACATGTACCATAAAGGGGTGCTCTCAGGCACACTGAGCAGTCATTAAGGTATGCAGTAGTGTAACAGTTCCCAGGGTTCCTGCAGCTGGGTGTCCCAGCTCCCGCAGTATGTTTGGCTCCCCCCCCCCCCCTTCCTCCAGCTTGCCTCCCACACAGAACAGCCCTGGAGTTCATTAACATCCTAGGAAAGGCTTGGCACTTGACACAGCCATCACATGCCTTCTCTCTCTCTCTCTCTCTCTCCCCGCTGCTGCTTCTTCTCTCTTCCCCACCATCTCACATTTTTCTCTGCTAAAGTCCTTTGCGGAACTGTCTGACCAGGACGACGACGACAAGAACTACAACAACAACAGTTCCCCTTCTTCCTCTCCTCAACGTTCGCTTCCTAAGTCTGTTAACAAAGCATGATTCTTAAGCAGAATTAGACAAAGAGGAAACCCTTCCGAAGAAAAGTGTCGTCTGGGACTGGAGAGGGATGCCCAAGAGAGGCTGCCCTGGCGTCGCCCTCCCCGCCTCCCGGTCCGATCATCTTCTGCCCATCTCTTCGTCAGAGCTCTCCCGTCCCGTGTCAGGATTGCGAAGCTGGTTGTGTCTGAGAGGGGGCTGGCCGGGAGATTGAACCAAGGCTGCACAGCTGCGACGACAGATCAGCCCTGCCTGGTCTGTATTTCCTCTCTCCATCTCCAGATTCTGCTGAGTCCTCATCTGTGATAGATTCCTGATGCAATTGACTTTCCCTCGTCCACCCCCCCCCCCCTTTGCTTTCACCTGTCAGCAATTTTCCCGTTTGGACAATGTCGCGCAGTCAGGGGTAGCTTGTGAGAAGAGGAGGAGAAAAAAGGGGGAGAGGAGGAGGAGCGGGGCGCGCGCGAGCGGGGGGGCAAGATCGAAAGAAGCGCCTTCCCTCCCTCTCTCCCCCCCTCCCTCCCTCGCTGTCCTCCTATCCCATCAGCGTCGTAAGAGAGAAACATAGCCTCCCTGTAGCCCCAACGTCCGCCCCTCCGCTCACCCGTCCATCTCCTTTCCAGAGCACGAGCAGAGTGAGAGGCTACTTACAAGGAGGGAGAGCCAGGGAGACGCTGCTGCGGCTGCATCGCCCGCTCAGCACTGCCTCGGGCTCTTCTGTCTCAACAACTGGAGTTGCTGGACCAGCGGAGGGGAGGGGAGGGGAGGGCAAGTGGGAAGGGGAGGGGGGAGAAGTCAACTGTTGGCATCGCGCTCTCCAGCCCCCCTTCCCAATAAGAGGACGGCGCGCTCGTCACAGCCTTAAGGCTGGCCAGACCCCCTTTCGCCGAGACGCCCTCTTTTGTCTCTGTGGGGTTTTTCCCCCCCTCCGTCCTTTCCCTGGCTGCTAACGTTGTTGTTGCTGCCGCCGCCACCGCGGCCGCCCTTCTGGCCCCGAGCGAACAGTGCGCGCGCGCAAACACACACACACACACACACACGAGAGAGAGACGCCCTGCTTGCCCCCCCGCCCCCGAAAACTCCCCTACTCCACTGCCCCCCCCAGCCCTCCTTCTTTGCACCTACCTGACGAAAAGGCAGGCCGAGCCCTTTGCCACGGCGCAAGCATCTCCGCCTCAGCCACTCTCGGTGTCCAAAAACGTCGACGGAGAGCGGTGTCACCAGGAGACCGGCGGCGGGAGGGCCACTGCTGCGTGAGGCGACTTTGTGAGCAGAAAGTCCTTCAGGCCGGGGCCGGGTCTCCCGCGGCGTAGGCACCCACCCGCGCGCCCACCTGCCGCGGGAGGTCGGTGGCCAGCGGCACCGTGCCCGCGCAGCCGCCGCCGCCGCCCCCCCCCCCCGCTCCATCCCCCTTCAGCTGAGGTGGTTTTCGAGCAATAGCTTCCCCATGTGGGGAGAGTGGTCACCGCGCCAGCGTCGGGAGCCGGCGGGCAAACCGAGCCCTCTGCGCTCCAGTTATGGGGAATGAATAGAAGCCGAATCAATCGGGAAGGCAGACTGTGCGCACAGGCGTACACACATGCAAAAAGACGCGCGCACAAACATGCTAGAAGTTTCTCTTGATTAGCGGGGGCTGCAAATACAGAGGGCATTGGAAAAGAAAGGGAACCCACGAGAGTCTTGCGAGCAAGAACTAGCTTTATTTTGGAAAAATTACATTAAAAAATAGAATAAACCTTTCTGTAAAGTGGAAGAGATGGGAAATGTTCTCTCCTTGTATCTTGCTTCTGGACACCTGTATTAAAGGTCGACACATTCTTCATACAAAAAGTAGCCAACATCCTATAGCCTTCCATCGTTGGTAGGCAGTAGCATGAACAGTTCAGGGACATTTCCAGTTGCAACCAACCATCAGGAGTTAATTTTAGAAAGAAAACTAGATTCGCTTTCTTTTGCTAGCTCCATGCTGATCAAAACACCATATCCTTGCTTTCAGGGTTTGAAAATACATTTATCTTGCTGTTCTGAGAGCAGAGGAAAATGGCATATATTTTGATATCTCTGTTCTGGTACATATCTGAATTCCTCTTGTATTTCAAAATCTGTAAAGATTTTCCTCAGGTGGTCTATTCTACGCTCTTCTTGTCATCCTTCCCCAATCTGTGTCTGCAATATATCCACAGTGCTTCTGCAGATAAAATTGTTCCTTGTAATACTGGGAACCTGCCTGGAATTGTCTCTTCTCTGAACTGTGCTGCTTCCTGTACAGTTCCTGCCTCTAATACTTGGCTTTAATTGATTCCAGATAATATTCCTGTGCTCATTGACTGTGTTTCGTTCAAGATCACAGAATATTTAAAAATCAGTCAGCTAAGAAATGCATCATCCTGGTACCAGACATTTTCAGCACCAGCCAACGTTCTCCTCTAAAACCTTTCTTATTTTGAATACAATAAAGTAGACAGCTCCCCTTATGCCACAGCGTTCCCCAGAAGTGCCTCATCTTTTCCCCTGAAATAAACTCAGCCACAAACTGTGATGCATAAAGTTGTGTGAGTAGCTATACATACACTAACAAAACTGATGCCATAGAAATTCTGCATTTCATTATGCCTGTCTGATACTCATGTACTTGAAAATAGAAAATAATGTTTTGTATTTGCATATTTCCAGAAGCCAAAGCATGTCACCTCCGTTAATAATCCTTACATCAGTCTTTTAAGATGGACCTCACAGTTGTAGAACATTTTTGCCTTTCTCATCTACCACTTCACTGAGAAACGTTTTACTTTAAAACCATGAAATATTTCTAGCTCTAAAATCACTTCCTAAATTTGTCTTTTCACTTTAGAGGGATTGGTCTGGTAGTGCAGTTTGATTATTTTCATAGATAGAAATGGAATTGCAGTAAGTTAAACTCTCACTATGGTGTTTCTTTATCACTTTATCATTCATGACAATGGGGGAGGGAAGCTAGGATGAAGTGTAAGTGGAATTATCAGGACAAGATAGATGGGCAAGACAAAAGAAAAATACCTGAAAACATTAATAAACATTTTTATACTTCCAGCACATTGCAAGACCTCAATTCAAATCTACATTCAGCAGTGGAATGAGGTGGACACATTTCTGTCTCTCAACCTAATCTACAGCAGGTTGTTCTGAGGATAAAATGGAAGCCACCCCAACCCTTTTTCTGCCATTCTGAGCTCCTTAAAGGAAGAACAGGATGGCAATAAAAGGCGGCAGTGGTGGGCATGTCTATATCCCATTGTATTTAAAGATTTAGAAGAGCATCAGGGGAACTATATTCAGTTGAGATTCCTGTACTGAGAGAAACCCCTCCTTTCCTCTGCCTCTCCGGAGGAAAAGAAATGTTCTAGTTTCTGCATCAATAAATAGTCATGCTTTCTTTCCCCCCCAATTCTGGTGGTATTTGTGTCTCCTCATCCCTCCTTTCTATGTAATGGCTCTGAAACGACACTTTATCTCCCATCCCAAAGGAAACAAATAATAAGTGAATCAAGGAAGCAGAATAAAAAGCACTTTCAGGGTGTTATAAATAACAGTACTTTTTCAAACAATAAATAGTCTCCACGAAGGAGGGTTTGAAGATTATGGAGACAGAAGATTGCACACAACAAATTCAGAGCATCTCTTCCTCAGTTCCCTTGTAACATTTGCTTTGTATGCATCATTTGACAATGAGCTTTTCGAGCAGCTGGAGGAAAAAGATTGAGGCTTTGGACATTTATTGGTTCATTCATCTTCCCATCCCCCTTCCTTCGTGTTTAATTAGTTGTTCAATCAGGTTCCCAACAGGCTCAGGACAGTTTCTGTTATGTTTAAATTATTGCAGAATAGACAATTTTGCCCTCTTCATTTTCTCTTACCACCCCTACCTCCAGTAAATTTACAGAGCCTCTGTCGTACACTGAATTTTACAATCCCACTTCTCATGCATTTGACTCTAGTCCAAAAAAGCTTTTCCCATTTGTTTCTGTTCTGGATTCTTTTGTCTTCTGATCTGTTTTAATCTACTGAATTGTTCTGCATTACTTTCTAATTGTTTTACATTGGTTCTACTGTCTGTATCCCACCTGGCAGTTTCCAGATATGGGATGTGACAGAACTGCATGAAAGAGAACATATTGGCTGAAGAAACTTAAAAGACTGGCTCAGATGCAGGACAAAATCATGGCTTAGAGTTGCTACAGAATAGCCATGATGATTGTCGCGATTTGACCCTTTTTGGATCCCACACCTCTGGAACCTATGTGGTGTTGGACCCACTCGTGCCTTGGTCTGTCCACCTAGACTCAGACCTCAGAGCACACCAGGGCAAAACTAAACTCTTTCCTTTCTTCCACTGCTGCCACCAGGAGATCCCTAGATCCCCATAACTCCTTTAGAAAGAATCAGGTCCACTCTTTAATGAAATAGAAAGATCTTTTGTTTATTTGCTTATTTGTTTCAGTATTTTAATATTCAGTTCTATTCCTTCTCCCTTTCAGTCACTGGTCAATCACTTCTCAGATCTCCTACTATATTTTCATCAGTCTAATCACAATCACATAAATCTCTGAACTCTCTAATCAAACTCCTTCCAAAACTCTGATCTGATCTTCTCCCCCTCAGGCTCTGCCTCTTATACTCTGCCTCTTGGCTCCGCCTCTCAGCAACATAAATATGCATGACTCACTCTAAGTAAACCTGAGCCATGACCACAATTAAAGGAGAACGTTACAATGATGTCCAACCTCCAGAAATCTATAAAGAAGAAATGCAGATAAAAACAAAATTGTTAGTCTCAAAGCTGCCACAATATTCTTTTTGCTTTTGTTTCAACAGATGCTAACATAGCTACTGTTCTGGAAAATGCCAACAACAGAGAAGAGAGAAAAAAAAAAAAAAGGGGGGGGGGGAAAGGCATATAAATGCATTTTGCTACTTTCATTTAACATAGTATATGCAAACCGGAATACTCCTACTACAGTTGTTGCTGAATTTTCCCTGAACAAATCATATTTCACATACTGTACCCACAAAATGTCTACTAATGTCATCACATGGCTTGGAAGAAACAGGCCATGGGAGGGCATCCTGAAGAAAGCAACCCTGTGTGTTTTTTTCAGTGACATGGCTGTCTTAATTTATTTTTGTTGACCTCCGTGTTGATATACATAGTCTTGTATGTATATAACAAACTTTTCTTATTAGCATTCTGTCAATATAATTCTTTTCTCTGAATAGTATGCTGATGAGAAACAATCCCATGTTACAGGCAGAAAGAGAGAGAGAACAGATGAATGAAAATTTGAATTAAATCCAAGTGTCTCTTTGGAGAGATAATTGATTTGTTGTCTCCATATGGAAATTTAGAAGCAAAAGAAAGCTGTGCCTACTAGCAGCAACTTCTGTTCATTTCCATCCGCTAGTCTTCTCCAGCTCTTTTGGTAATTTTGCTGCTACCTCTCCCCACTTTAGAAATGACTAGGCCTAACCATGGCAGACTAGCAGAATAGTGTGTGTGTGGTTCTGTGCCAAGTAGGAGTTTCAAGGTAAGTGAGATATTTAAGGAATAGTTTTACCAGTTCCAAACATTGAGTGAGTTCCAATAGCTGAGTGGGGATTCAAACTCTATTCTCCAGAGTCTAGTTTTGATTTTTGAAGAAGCACATTTCTCAAATAGGGAGTAAATTAAAAGTAACAAAATAAAGCAAAGCAGGTAAAACTTCATAATGTTTACAGAGGCACAAACCAATTCAGCAACTCTCTAAGTCTGGGCTAGGATTTGTGAAGGGTGAAAACCACAGTATTTCACCATAACACAGCATATTGCAATGAGTTGAGACCAAATAAAGCTGTAATACCAGTTTCTGTCAGACAAAGGGTTACATTCTCCTCGGCTCCAAAATCCTACATTATTCTAAAGCCTTATTGTAGACCGACTGAAATGCCACTGCATGATAAAAAAGTTGCAAGGCCAAAACCCAACCAATAGCACCATTTTGAATGAGTGCTCTACCATGCCTATGGAGAAATCCTCTGCAGGAAGGTATTTTGGGTATTTATTCCAAATATACATATATGTTATATTAATGTGAACTGTTTGCATGTTTCACAATATCAAGCATTATATATGTATTACAAAGAAGCAACTTAACAAATTAAAAGAATGGCCCAACTGGTCAAAACTAACCAGTACTTTTACAGTAAACATTCAAAATCATTAAAGAGTAGCCTCAGGTTCTAAGTACATATCAAACTGATGCCTAGATCACTTACATGAGAGGAAAAAGCCACTCTCACAAATGACCTAATCAACTCATCTCCATTAACGCGCCAGCTTCTACTCATTTCATATTCCCATAAACAAGCAAATCATCTCTTGCTTTTTGTCTTCTTGGAATCATCCCAATCAGAAGTCGAAAGATACTCCTGTGCTTTCTCAGATCATAATTTATGGAAGGAATTTGTATGTGGTCTGAGACTCAAGCAGGCAATATGTTAGACAGTTAAGCTGAATGGATTTTATGCAAGTTTGTTTCCATGAATTTTCTTTTATTCTCTCCCTGTTTTTCCTCCACAGAACATTCTTTATACTTCGGCTTTATGAAGCTATCTTTCTTAGTCATGTATTCTCCATGTGCTAAGGTTGCATTCAAATGTGGTATTCTCTGGCCTTCAGCAAAATAAACAAAGCATTTTCCTTATTATTTCTAGAGAATTAGGAAAAGGCTGTGTGGTTCAAGATCACACAAAAGCAAGAGTAGTGAGATACCTTTACTGAACCACTAAAAAATCACACAAATTGCCAGTTTTCATGGGTAAATCCCACTTTTTCAGGCTATGTACCATAGCGCAGAAAAAACTGACTTACAATACCTACAATTTTTTTCTGCACTATGTTATAGAGCCTGAGGAAGTGGGCTATGCCCATGAAAACTTGCAATTTGTGTGATTTTTTAGTGGATCAATAAGTGATCACTTGATTTTTGCACTTATTATCTCTAAGGCTAAGCTTAAGGGAAAGATACTTTTAACAAGTCTTTAAATACTCACCCATAACAACTTAAGAAGATTCAGGCTAGGCTCAGTCAGAGGTCCAAGCCTATAATATTCAATAGGGGGAGGATTTCTATGACATATTTTTTTTCATCTGCCACCAATGTTTGAGTTGATGGGTGGGTTTGAACATGTTTGTGAGTAATCGGGTGAGAAAGGCCAGATTATTCAAAAAATGTTTGAACTTGCTTATGGATTCAAATTTAGGTTGCAGAGAAAATATGAAATTTCATAGAAATCCTCCTCCTAATAATCAATTTCCTTCCAGAAAGGGGGAAAAATGATGCCCCGCCCCCAGTCTCCTACACTTGCTTAGGAGTAAGCCATCCTGAATTTAGAAGGATTACCTTGTGAGTAAATATGCTGGGGTTTTGCAAGCCACTGATACTTCCGAGCTTTCTGAACAATGCCTTCCTTTCCAGTTCTCCTTGCTATTTTGGACAGTTTGAGTACTGTGCCTGCACTACACCACATGATTTCTGAAAATGTCCCTGAAAGCTATCAAAAGATGACACACGATATAAGATGTGGGGGAGAACAAGATATTTATTTTTTTAATGTTTCTGTGACAAGTTGAGAAGAACTATGACAGCAAATTTCATTTCTCCAACAGGAGAAACTATAACTGTATTCATGTATTTAGAAACAGCAGGAAAAACAGGCAAACTTACAAACAGAACTAGCAGCCAAATTTGCATTCCAAATAAACAGATACTTCTATTTAAGGAACACCATCCAAGAGTTTGCAGTAATTTACTCTCGTCCTTCAGAATTTGTGCTGTGCCACGTCTTTTAAGACGGCCAGGCTCAGGCTGTGTTAACAGTTTCCACTTGAAATTTGTAATGCATAGTGGTACAAGCCAATCCATCCATTCAGTATTAACAAGATAGTTTTTAATTACATGGCATTCATTTCATTTTACAGTGTTCAAGAAGGCAAAATATGTCTAAGAGAAAGATCATGTTAATTCCTCCTGAAAAGAAGTTTGAAGACACTTCCTATGCATTTTCTCTCTCCAAGAATAAGTTTGCCAGGAAGGCTCCTTGAATATTGATTTGCTTTTGATATTTGTAATGAAAGGCTATTCAATGGTGTTGGTTTACTAATTCAGGACTGAAGACCATTAGAAGAGAGCAGCAGTAACCAGAGAGTTCAGAGGAACATATGCATCCAAGCTAACTCATAACATGCTATAGTTTATCAATACCTTTCAATTACGGACATGTCTATATCTTCCACAAACACCATGATGTAAATGGCAGAGCGTTCTTAGCAAACCCAACTAGGTAGCCACATAACTGAAAGGGTTCTGATGTACAAACCATCTCACACCTCCCCTGGAGCATTCAAAGTCTCTTAACCACTACTCTATGATAAATATTCATCCCAGCAGGTAGGAATAGTGTTTAGTACATGAAATATAGTCATAAAGAGATACTAAAGTTCTGGATGTCTATTCCCCTGCATTCACAAGATTTCCTAACACATTGCTCTGATGTGCCAGACTTTCATCTAGTTTCAGAGAGAATCTTCAGTGAAGTGTTTCTGGCTTTACATCAAGCAGCCTTTGCTCGTCTGATCTCAAGTTTTGTTCTTTCTTTGCCTATGCTGTCTCACAACCTTGGGATTGGATCCAAGCATTTATGGGACACTGCTGATTAATTTAAGAGGTGCTGAAATCCACCAAGCCAATATTAATAACATTCTAATTCATTTCCTACCAGTAACATTCACCTATCTGCTCTCCTTGTCCTAAACAGCTCTTTAATGCCTCTTGCTTGCAAGGCTAGACCAAATTTAGAGCCCAGGACAAAGAGCAAGTGTTTCTTCCTGAAACACTTGCTGTAGAAGTCTACGGGCAAGAGTTCACCAGTGTATATCAGTTCACATTCCTAGATGAAGCATCTCAGAGCACAGCAAGTTTTACAGAGCTACCTTTAAGACTTTTCTTCTTTACAACCAATAGTGGTACTGGCAGAAAGTGTTACAGTAATAATGACTTAAAGGAGTGGGGGAAGGTAGGTCTGTAAAGGAACAAACATCGATGTTTACATGATTCTTTAAAACTACCTTCTGTCAAACATCACACCAAAAAGCCTGCTTGAAATACTTCATGGTTTTGATCAATTGGAAGAAACCACATCAAAGCTCCTTTCCTTTTTAAAAACCCTGCATCACCCCCCCCAAAGCAGGGAAATTCAAAAATTTTGCAAAACTAAACGTTTTATGAGACACTGTGAAACTACACTGATCCCCGAATAGAGTGCAGAAAGGGGCCATCTATAAAATGTGAGAACACCACACTCGTGTTATAAAAGTAACCTTCCCATGATTATTACTCCTCTACTAGTTGTAGTCCCTCCCCTCGCCCTCTTCAACTGGTGGATTTGTCTGGTTTGTAAAACTTGCAAATCAGCTTTTTTTTTTTTTTGGCTGCATTCATTGCTTGTAATATGATAAACAGAATGAGCATATTTTCTTATCTTGTAACAGTGCAAACCTGGGATAAAAAATTCTAACATTTAGCTGTAACCTCCCTTAAAGGGGGAAAATAGTTAGGGAAGTTCATCTAGAAACATTTCTAAAGGTTTGGTTTTAGGAATGGAATAGGAGAAAAACAGATAATTCTAATAGCCTAAATAAAAACATTATCATAAATGAATAGTGTTTCAAGTAGCCTGATACAGAGAGAGTTCATACATTGCTGTGGCTCCTTGAATTTAACTTTCTTTTACTAGAACTTTTCTAGGACCTTTTATTTGTGTGGGTGGGGCAAATGATTGTTGAAAAGTCACTAATAGCTTTTTCATTAAAAAAGGAAGAAAATTAAAATGTATGTTCCTTCTCATTTATATTTTTCAAAAGTGTCCTTTTCTCTATACTTTCCTAATTTTAGCCAATATCTTATTGAGCTTACTCAGAGCAGAAAGTCCTCTCAGCTCAGTAACATGGTTTCACAATGCCTGCACAAGTATTCAGGTTGGCTAGTGAAGGGAAGATTTTCTTCACAGAGATATCTGCTTGTACAACAGTGACACTTATGCAAGTGGCACAACCTTGTGTTACTCAACCAGCAGGATCTTCTGTTCAGTGAAAATTCAATACGATATTGGTATTTGCTCTTAATGCTAGTAAGTCACAATATACAAAACTCCAGTGTGTTTGTGAGTGCATTTTGCAGAGTGACTATGGGAGGTAGTGATCGGCTGCTTTTACACTTTCCCAGAACACTTTGCGAAACCAACGGAGTCATTATCCCGATCAAACACTGTGTAATAGGAGCCAATGAAGACATCGCCCAGGATCCAGAGAGGGCCACCAGGTGGTGGGACATCCAAGCCTGAAAATCCACTCAGGCAAAGTGTTTCTCCTTGCACAGTGACCTACAAGAGAGAGAGAGAAAAAGAAATGGAAAAATCAGAACACATTTCTGCAGTCCGTTATTTTCTGAAGAACCCTTTGTAAAAGATCAATTTCATTTTAAAAAACATTTTCAAGTATCCAGTTTCAAACATTGTTCTATTAGACAAGCTGTGATCAAACTACATTTTATGGATACACTAATTTATAGAATGTTTATACTGTCTCCGGGTCCCCCCATTCCAGGTGGTAGAAGTGATACTCCACTGCAACTTGTTCTTGATTAAGTTCTCCCAATGCTTGCTTCAGATTTCTCAGACAAAGCTAAGCTAAGGTCCCAGATTCAACTAACTTGTTCCTTCTCATTTTAAATTCAGGAAAATTAGGTTTCCTCCAACCAAGCCACCTTCTCTAAACACTCAGCGTGTGTTTCTGAAGGTCCTAACTATTTTCTTGAACTGGAGAGGATCCAATGAATGGCCCAACCAATCTATCACTGGGCACAGAGCGTAGAAAACCAAGATCAAGAATTCTGTGGAAATAAAGTGCTGTACTGGAAATAAACTGTGGACCATTAGAAGAAAGAGGACAGCAGTGAAGCTGGACTTACTTTCAAGGCATACTGATCTGCAGTGAGCTCATAAGACTTCCCTCCTAGGACAAGGGACACAGTGGGAAGGGTAGACAGCTTATCACATTGCAGCATATACTGCAAAAGAAAAGAAGAGAAAAAGAGTAGAGGTATATACATCTGTCATGGATACCAAACATCTTCCACTTAAGAATGCCTAGTGAAAGATACCTGCCTTCTCTACAAAAGAATTACAACATTATTTATACAATAAATGAACAATAAACAAGCACACAATAGTAGTCGTAACTCAAGTCTTTATTTTGGACACTGAATGTTTTCCCCATTGAGTCGTTTTTCCTTTTAGGGTGACTGTTCCAACTACTTGATTGTTCTTAATATCCCTTCCTGTTCTTTTCCAGCTCTTGGTTATCTCCTTTTGAGAGCAGAAGTGTACACAATACTCTTAGATTTATGTACAACTCATTATGACAGTGTTAGTTTTGTTTTCATTCCCTTTCAAAATAATTCATAATATGGGTTTCTTTTTCTTCTGACTCCCATTCCCTTGCTCAGGTAACATTCAACCCTAGGATCTTCTTCTACGTTATTAACTGTTTCTGCTTAAAGGCTGAAGAGCATTTTGGTGGAGAGATTTTATCATCTCAGTGTATCTGGAAATAGCTTGAGGAACTACCACTGTTTGAAGAAAGGTGCTTCCTTCAATTGCCACATGGCACCAAAATCCTTGGCAGGCACCATCTCATGAACTGGAACACTGAGGCAGAGGGAACCACACCAGCTAGGTTTTTTCTGTTCTACAGCTATTAGATTTAGTGAATAGTTGATTATGGTCAGCTCTTTCTAGCTATGTTCTACAGTAGGAGACTAACTACAGTCTGTAAAGTATCTTAATATGCTCTTCATCCCTAAAACATTGCAGCAGTAGGTTAACAGGTGCTTTTTTTAAAAAAGCCACAATACAATGTGATATAATAAAATTGTAAAATCACTGGAAAAACAAATAGAAGCCAAAAACAAACAAAAAACAAAATCTCCCCAAAAAGAAAACAGAAGAGCAAATGAACCAGTATAATGCTTTAAAGTGCATAGCTTATGAAGTTTCAACATAGCACTGAAATGATAGCTAAGTTTCACTGAGAAAGGTATCTTGGGAGACAGGACATCACTGGAGAGACCACTCTCTGCCCAGTTACTGCCTGTAATTGGTGTCCTCAAATCCTCCAGCCAATATGTCCATGCTGGCTGTACCCACTAGGAACCTGTCCAACAGATAACTTTTCTAAGTTTTCCCCCTGTCTAATTCCTATAGAACAAGCTCCCCTTCAGCAAAAGAACTTGAAAAGTCTCTTTATGTAAGTCATCCAATAAACATCCAGTCTGGATTAGTAACAAACCTGTCTCCTGGATGGCAGCTCACCTAAATGCATCTGAAAGCAAACTAAACTCAAACCAATATATAAATAGTACTTTTATTGGATGAGATGTATTCCCATGGTACAGTATTAGAGCTACCGCTACCCCACCCCTTTCTCTTCTGGCATCTACCTGTCCTTTAATGATTGGCTTTGCTCCGATGGCTTTCTGCAGCTCTTTAATTTCATCTGTTGGCCCTGTAATAAGAGACGTTCCTGTGTCTACAATAGCTTCACAGCCATCTTTGCACACAGTCAGGCCATTGGCAACGTCAACCCTGTAACAAAAAGACAATTCAAAGATCAGGGGCAAAAAAGTAACACAAAAATACCAGTCCATCTACCTTTGTTCAGCTGATTAAGTCTTAGTTCATTGGATGAAATAAAATGCAAGGTTTGAGAGTGTATTTCGAACTGAGGCAGTGTTTTATTGCAAAGGGACACTAACTAGGATACCTAAGAGGTCAGGCAAAAGGGGGCCAGGAGGAAGCACATCATGAAATACCATCATGCAATAAGACAAAGACACCCAGGGATATCCACACAGGTTATGGAAGGATCAGGCCTGAACCCTTGGAGAGTTGCTACCAATCAAGTTGACCGTACTTGGCCAGAGACGTCAATGGTCTGACACAGTATGAAGTAGCTTCTTAGGTTCCTAAAAGAATAACCAGTGCTGGCTAGGGTTGATGGGCACAACAGTCCAGCGTATCAGGAAGGGGAGGGTCATCTTATGGCATCCTTGGGAGTCAGGCATGAGGGAATTAGAGGGATGTATATCATAAGGTTACAGAACACCCTCCTAGCATGATCAGTTGGAAGCTCCACTGAGGGAAGAAATAGAGAGGATAAGGATAATAACAGAGATGAGACTTAGCTATTTCTTTCCTCACTTTTCTGTAAGAATGCGGTATTTACGTACACTCACCAACTGTTGTTTGGTTTTACTCTATTAAACAAATACTGCCATATTATTTTATCTCATTTTAAACCAATAAAAAAATCGGTCTAGTAACCCTTTGTTGCAATACCTTGAGCATCAGTTTCCTTGGATGGGAAATTAGAGCTATGATCCTAAAGTTACTGCACTCCTTGGCATCTCATTTCTTGGGCATTGAAATGTATATTGAATTTTGCCAGTCTGTGAGCCATTGTTTTGTTTTGCATATTTGTTGGCAATATTCTTATTATGATTTTAACAGATTCAGTCTCTGTGGCTTGAAATATTTCTATTAGTATCCATCTACCCCTGGTGATTTATTTCTTCCTAATGCTTTCAGGGCAGCTTTCACTTCACTTCCTAGAACTGCAGGTTCTTCGTCATAGGATTCCTCTTCAAAGGAGTCTGCCATCCTTTTATCTCTTCTATATACAGTATCTCTTCAATATCCTTCTCTTTGATTTCCTGGATCTTCATCCCTTGTTTTTCCCCTTCCGTTGTTCTCCTTTTGTTTCTTTGCACTGGTTATTGTAACTGTTCTCTTTGTCTCTAAGCAACAGTAACTGAAAAGCTGCATTCAGGGTTCCGATCCTATTTCTTTCACCTTCTACTTTTGTTTCTCATCTGTACTATGCAATTTTAAGTGTTTCTTCTATCATCCATATGGTTTTTTCTTTTCTTTTTTACTACAGGAATTGTCTTTTTGCATTCTTCCTCAGTAATATCTCTGATTTCAATCCACAGTTCTGGTTCACAATCAATTCAGTTTAGTAATGCAAATCTGTTCCTTATGTGAACTTTGCATTCATCAGGAACATTATTTAAATTATACTTTGGCACTACGATTCTTTTAGTGTTCTTATTTGGCTTTACTCTAATATTACATATTAATAGTTCAGGATCAGTTCCACAATCTGCTCCTGGTTTTATTTTAGCAGTGGGAATACAGCTTCTCCATCTCCTGCTTCCAATTACATAGTCTATTTGATTTCTATATTGACCATCTGGTGATATCCACGTCTACAGTCATCTATTTGGTTCCCTAGAGAATGTATTTGCAATAAACCTATTGTTGGCCCTACAGAAATCTATGAGTTGTTCTGTTTCATTTCTCCTACACCAAATTTTCCAACAACATTTGATTACGCCTTATATTCTACTTCTGTGTTCCAGTGATTATAAGCATTTCTTGTTTTGGTGTGTGATAATTTTCTGCTGGATGCTTGCATAAAAGCTTTTAATTTCATTGTCTTCAGCATCTGTAGTTGGAGCATAGACTTGGATAGATTTTCCATGGAGTCTGATTGATATTATTTGGTCAGATCTTGCATTGTACTGTAGCCTGTACTAAATTTTGCCTCGGTATTAGAACCACTCCATTTCTTCTAAGTTTGTCATTTTCAGAGTAGAACACATTTTAGTTGTTTGACTGAAAATATCCTGTTCCAGGCAACTTTAGTTTACTAACACCAAGCACTGCAACATTTATATATAGGTTCCATTTCTTGCTTTATTGTTTCCAGCTTACCCTGATACATGCTTTTCACATTCCATGTTGTAATTGCATGTGTTGTGCAGCACCAGACTTTCCTTTTCAGTTCTGTGCATGTCAGGCACTAGACGGACATCCTATTGGCTTTAGTTGAGTTGCGTCATTAGCCACAGCGCTATTCATACTTGTCTTTTGCTTTTCCCTGTAGCTGACTGGGTGTTTTCTGACCTGGGAGTCACATCTTCCAGTGCTATCTTGTTTCATTTTGGACTGTCTCATCATATGGTTTTAATGGTAAGGAAAGTTCAGCAGGGATTTACCAATGACTTTCTGTGCAGTACTAACACCAAGCTAGCTTGAGCATTGCTGGCATTACCCGTTGTATATTTGCCAGTTGAGGAGTAGACTGGCCTGCACAACCTCTACTTGCACCAACAGTAGTGTTGTTTCAATAGTTTCCTTATCTCGTGTTCATTAATTAGCATTTGTATTCAAGTGTAGCTTTTTAAAAAGTAGCCATTTTTCAGCCACCCGGGCTTCAACAGCATCTGTTGCTAATGAACTATGGGCAGACATGTACAAGTGAAAACTCCAGGGAAAAAGACAACTCACTTATCCATGTGGACCTGCCAGTAAGCTTTGCGAGTAACATTCACCCAGTTGAAATCTCCAGTATAATACTGCGAGTCTGTTCCTCCTAGAAGCAATTCTCCTCCAGGTGATGATGATGGATTTCTATAAGAAATGGTACACAAAGGAAGAAGCAAAATATCAGTATAAGGGGTGAGAAAAGTGAAAGAGTCATGACCTCTCACTAATACACTCAAATACCTGTGATCATGGAGGTGAAGGGACTCATATAAAATCCCAAAGGTTGCAGACAACATAGGACAAAGCATAAATCCAAAAAACCAGAGCCACTGTTTTCTCAAGACTGGATTTCAATACCTGTACAATCCTAAGCACTCTTACTAGTGAAGATGATCAAACAGAACTCAGCTGGTTTATTGCCCAAATAAACATGCATCTGGCTGTAAAGAAAAGTTCATAATTAATCATACCTACTACAGTACGTTCCTCTGAAAAACACAGAGGAATACAGAGATATTATTGGGGAAGAATGCAAAAAGACAATTTCTGTAGTAAAAAAACCTACATGTTATCCACCCCTGATCTGGTAGCCCCAACTAGAGTGAAGCCAATAGAATAAATGGGATTCCCCAAGGATTGAAGTAACAACTCCCATTCATTCTATTAGTGAACAGTATTTAGGACTAACAGTTGGATTTAGCTTCCCATCAGGCCAGCTTACAGGGTTGCATTATGAGCTTTTAGATCAGGGGTGAATAATATGTAGTGTGCAAGCTGTATGCACCACCCTCATAGGACCCAATTGTGCCCTCTGGTACACCTGCCTCCAAGTAAACTCACAGGCCCCCCCCCCCCCTAATTTTGACTCAAAATGTCTTCCTGTGCCATCTAGGAGACACAGAGGGCAATTCTGCAGGCATCCCTACATCCCTACACTTGTATTTTTATTTTATTTTTTTAATTTTTTTTTTAAATTCTCAGGTTGTTTTTTTAAACTTTGGTTAAAAAACATCTGAGGTGAAGTCACAGGAGCATGGATAGTCCAAAGATACCTACGTTGTGCTTGTTCCAAGATCACTGGGTTCTACCACAGAAGCAGGAATAACCAGCCTTGGGGAAAATTATGGACTAATAATAATAATGAGTCAGTTCTTGGGGAAGAGCAGAGCTTTTGCCTTTGGTGTATATGCTATTAAAATTAGCCGGTACAGCCACAGTTCAAACAACAGAGTTTCATTTTCCTGAAACCAGTCTCACCTGTTTAGATAAAAGGAAAATATGTTCTTCTCCAATAGTTGTTGTTCCATCACGTTATCAAAGAAAGGTGTCACTTTATCCACAGAGATCTTAGGGAATGCCATGCCAAGGATGCCATCAAACTTGGCAGCAATGAATGTGATGCCAGGCTGCCTAACAGCTTCACCAAACAATTGGTTTTTCACTGTGATGTCACCAATCTGAGATCAAAAGCAAAAAAGGAGGAAAACGCAAATCACCGATTTAAATCCACTGTGCTGGGATACAAAAGTCCCTAGTATCCTGCTAATAAGGTGAAAACAGAATTCGGGGGGGGGGGGGGTTGGCAAAGGACCCTAGAATCTCTCCTGAACATATGTCAGGTAAAGGCATATACAGTAGAACATGGGTACAGTACCTTGAAAGTCAGAGGTAGTGCTGGATATATGCGAGTTACAGGAAAGGAAGGACAGCACAGACCTATCACAGTTGTCTTTTTTGAAGCCAAGCCACTTCCATCAACACCTCATTATCTTATACTGATTGACAGCAGCAATAAAAAATACAAATGCAAAATACAAAAACAAGACACAGAGCCAAATATCTGCTGAAAAGTTTCACAACCTTTCTAAAAGACCCAAAGATGCATTCTTGGGGAATTCCCAGGCAGAAAGGCACAACATTTAAGCCACACGGCAAAAACCCTTCTTTTAGCTGCTTTAGAAGTACTTTGCAAGTACTTTGCAAGTACTTCTTGCAAAGATGGAAAATTAAGGTCAACTGGTATTGTTCAGATTTCCATTTGAAATTACGGCCAGATAGCAAAGTCACAGAATTGAATTCTAAAATGTTGTTTGATAATAATATCTCTTTCTTCTGACCTCCTGTCTGTCATTATTGAAAGGATAAGACTTATGTAACCCCCAAGGCCATTTTAACAACAATGAACAACCTTCTCCATGTTTTAAAAAGACGAAAATGAGAAATGCTGTTTCTGGAACCGTTGAGGAGCAATGATTCTCAGGATGTATCCTCCACTTTGTTCTAACAGAAAATTCAAACACACTC
Source organism: Intellagama lesueurii (assembly GCA_037013535.1). NCBI lineage: Eukaryota > Metazoa > Chordata > Lepidosauria > Squamata > Agamidae > Intellagama > Intellagama lesueurii. The sequence continues at coordinate 100,587,482 of JBAJHW010000001.1, read as the reverse complement.
CACAGATTTTCCCCCTTCATCCCCCCAAACCTAGAACTGATACTTAGACATTCTGGTCATTTACACTTTTCTGTGGAGAGATTAGTTAAACTCTTGGGAGGCTTCTGGGGCTGGAAAAATGGACCCTGGATATCTGAAGCTTATCTACCTCCGTTCGAAGAGAAAGAGTGTGATAACATGGAGAAACAGAATATATTTCCCTGCAATCACGTGATGCATGGGGAAACAGCTCCAGCCAAGCTCCAATCAACGCCAAAGGGTTTCTCCCTTTTGGAGCCGGGCTGGAGTGATTCATTGGCAGATGGAAGGGAGACTTAAAGTGACCTTTTCTGGTGCAATCAGGTTCACACATTTGCCACCATCTGATCACACTCAAAGTGACAAGACATTTTAGAAAAAAGATCCACACCACTTGATCTCAATCATTTTCCCCTCCAAGGAATGAAGTGTCCTGAGGTACATGTCCAGCTGAATGCATCTCTGAGACCGTGCTCAGTACCATCTAAGTTGTTTATGTCATTTGGTCTAGTCACTTCCTTCAACGGTTAATTCAACTGGATAGCGACAGTTTCACTTACTTCATTTTGTAACTTATTTTCAGCATTTACGAGGGAAATGAGAAGCTACTTGATAAAGACCTAATTGCAAATATTATAGGGACGGCAAGGTGTGAGATTGCTAAAAGGTAGAAAAACACCCAAGATCTTTCATTACAGACATTTTTGGATAGGATATGGCAAATGCTGTTGATGGGGAAATTGACTAAAAAGATCAGAATATACAGAGGAGAAATAAAGCAGTCAATTTTTCAAAACTTGGAAACCTTTATTAAAATACACCAATGAACTAAATGAGAAGTCACATGATTTAGGAAATAATCTAGACTGCTCAATTTGTTGGTCGGTAATGGAATGGGGATTTGAGATTAAGTGTAATTTGTTAAATGGTGGGAATAGCTGGTGTTTAGAATGTTAAAATATTTCATAAGTAAGATGAATAGTTATTTGTATTATTAAAAGTGAGGGGAAGTCAAGCAAAAAAGCATACAGGGTGCTGAAATCTCATTGCTCTACTGAATCAGCATGGAAACGTTCCTCAACATTTCCTTTAAAACTTATGAGATTTCAATATATTTTCCCTACAAGGTTTTCTAAAGAATAGTCTTCTCTAAGTCAGGAAGACTACAAGAATGTGTTCAAAAGGAAGCAGCATTACTTCTTGATAGCCTTTGGGAATCATAACTTATGGTCATGGATAACACAAACTACGGGCTGTTACAAAAGCTTTCTATGTTTACAAATAGAAAATTAAAACATATTTTGTAAAGCTCATCTCATGACATGAGGGACTGGAAAAAGACATCCCCCAAAAAGGAAACACCCAATTGCTGGACAAAGAGCTACTGAAGTCTACAACACATGGCACATCTCCAAGGTGGCTTTTGGTCTGGGAAAAACAACATCAGAGTGCTTTATTAAATCTAGACCTTAAACACACTTCAGTTGTTTTTGTTTTTTAAGCACACAACTAAAAAAAGGATATACATGGCTACTATTGCTGTAATAGCTATGTACCCTTTAAAACACGTCTGTATGTGTTCTTTGAACTGCAATGAAGCAAATTTAAGGAAGTTTTTTTCGCTAAAGAGTCAGGATTTTAATCGCTTGGATAAGTCTATGCTGGTAGTATACTAACCGTTACAGTGTCTTGGCTGAGATATCCTGACAGGCTCCCAGTACCATAATGGATAGCAAAGTCTGTACCGTTTTTCACATATGTGCTCGACTTGGATGAATCATATTTGTGATGCAGTACTGTAGGAAGAAGACAACAGAAAGCACTTAAGTTCCATCTGTGCACATACTTTTATATCTGTGCTTTAAACAAATACCAGAAGACACAGCTTCAGGTGTTCACAACAAAATAGGGTACATGAGGTGATGCAGAACCCCTTCATTCCAACCTTTTAAGGAATATAAGAGCCAGGTCTGTAGCATTTATTTATCTGAATGCTATGTATTAAATTTAGCTTACTGGATTGCAACAGATGCAGATATAAAAAAAAATCAATAGAGATACTGGAATTGTGCCTTGATGTAAATGGTATAGTCCTGACCTAGAAATTTGTTTTTATACATATAATGAGCTCTTGCTAGAACAAAACTAATTTAGACTTTGTGAAGGAAAAAAAAGTGCAGGAGAGACGTGGACATGTAACTATCCTATCCCTTAAAAACCTTGAAACAAGTGATATATATAAAATATATATATATACATATATATAAAATTTTCATTTAATTGAGCTTTCAATGAAGTTCTAGGTAAAATAAGTAATTCTGAGGGACTAAACTGAAATTCAGAAACATGGAAGGAAGCAATACAAAGGCTCTTGCTTATTCTAACTCTACTCATTAATTAGGTACTGCTGGAGCATACAAAGCATATAAATAGAGGGCTGGTTATCTAATTATCACAGCTGTCAACAGCCTAATGGTAGCAAAATCAGTGGAGCACCTGTATCTTGAGACAGTATGAATCCAGTTTTGGTTTGAGAATTGCACTTTATGCCCTGCAGTTTACACAATACATGTATTACTCATGGACCCATAAGAATAACAATTATATGTATGCAACCAAGTCCAGTTAAACTACAGCCCTCTCAAATTTTATATGACCTTCTGGAGGATGTGGTGCAATGTTTACCAAATCAAGTGCAGGTCTTCTTGTTTCAAGTGCCATCTGCTGCCAAGTATCATTTTAATTCCTTTTGAACCAGTGGGACTTCATGAGTAGGGCAAAAGGACCACTGGCATGCATCTCCTTGCCTGGAAACCTGAACAGCAGAATGCTTTCTAAAGCTCTTCCAACATATGGTGAATTAAGTGAAGAGATCCAATTTGGCTGCTAAATTGGATTTGGAAAGAGTATTTTGAGATTCAAGTACACCTGGCAGGTTCTTTTCTCAATGGTGCTCAAGACTTGAGAAGGTAGGAGATACATATTGAACACACATATTTTTGAAGAGAGCAAGAGGTAGTTTTTGAGAGACTTCACTACCTGTGACATACACTACTCATTTCATCCTATTCACGCTTTGTCAAAAAGGTTTTGAAACACTACAGGTGCAAAAACAGACTACGTGTATATATAGAGAGAGCACAGAGTTCTGACTCCTGTCCTCTGAAGATGCTGGCCACAGAGACTGGCGAAACGTTAGGAAGAACAACCTTCAGAACATGGCCAAAGAGCCTGAAAAACCCACAACAACCATCAGATCCCGGCCATGAAAGCCTTCGAGAATACATAAGTGTATATACTTTGATAAGAACATCTTTTAAATCAACTTCAATCCTCTAACAAAACTTTCATTGCTCTTCATCATGAGGCAAATATGACCAACTTAAGCCACAGACTAATTATGCTTGGAAACATGCAAAGAGGATACTGGAGGCACATAAAAGTCACAAATATGATTGATAGACTCTTTCCCCACCTTAAAAAAATTTCCAGGCCCATTCAGAAGTGTACATTGGCTTAATGTAATGCATTGTCCCATTCATATTCACTTTGGGCTATTAGAGTTTTTGTTCACTGATTTGTTCATAGGAAATTACTCGGGTTCCAACATGTTTAAAGACTTCAGTACACAAGCAAAGGCTGCTTCATTTGTGATGCACTAAACTGCAAGGGATAAATTACTATTCAAGATTAGAGAGTCCCCAGTCTGATTCCATCCAGATATATTGAACTACAACTCCCATCATTCCCATCTAGAATGATAAGAGGTTGGGTGTATTAAAAGGAGACACTGTGTGTTAAAGGGAAAGAATCACACCAGGCCCACTTCCCAGGGTGCCATCTTATGTGTCTGGAGTAACTGTGCAAAAGTGACAACTAGCAGGGACATTGCCGTATAAACCATGTAATTCTACCGAAAGAAATAACTTACAGCACGCAATATCCAGCAGGTGACAGTGGACGGAGGGCACCCAGAGGTTGGATGATCCAGTGTCAAAGACCGTAGTAAATTTCTGTGGTGGTGTCCCAATGCCAATCTCTCCATAATACTGTGCCTGGAGAAAAGAGAGATGCAAAGATGGAAAGGTAAATACTTTGACGGTAAGAGAAGCCCAGCATGAAGTGAACACAGAATCAACAAATGCTCTATCTTCATGGCACCACACTGTCAACTATGGTGCCCCTTACTCCAGCAAATAAATTATGGCTATTATGGAAAGGCCATTCCCACCACAGAAGCATTTCCAGAGTGGAAATAAGCTAATGCTACAAATAAGAAGTTCATCTAATTTATCCCCACAACACTAGGGTGGGCCAGGGTGGTGTGAAGCCTCGAGTGATAGATCAGAACTAGAGAGATCCAGGTTCAAATCCCCACTTACCTATCAACACTCACTGGGTGACTCTGAAACAATCACTTTCTTACACAGTCACCCAGCCTGATTTACCTCCAAGGATTTTTTAAAGGCTGAAATTGTTTGGTTGAGGGCATAAGAAACATAAGTACACGTGGGGTTCTTGGAGGAAATATAAAAAATTTAAACAAGAAAAAGTGAGCTGGCTGTGTAAAGATCTGAAGAGGCAAGGCTCACTTAGAGGCAAACACCATAGAAAAGAGAAAAAACCCTCACCAAAAATAGCAGTCCATCAACAAAAGAATGTGAGTCAGTTTTATGAGATATAGTGTGCTTATTCATTTAGTGCTTTGGTACCTAGGTAGCCTGTTCTACCAAGATGTCCAAGTCCCAATCTGAGGTTCTAGGTAAAGGTGAGGGGCAGAGGAAATAGCAAGTGAAAGCCCTCCCACTCCCCACCATGTCTTCACAGCTTCTTTTAAGAGTCAGTCTTAAATCTAATTAATCCTCCCATCTTGTGATGTTGTGCTTTACTTCAAGGAGATGAGAATGCATTCCTCAAGAACAGGCCTCCTTGAAAAGTTACCAAAAGATCAGAAGTCTATGCAGGCCCAGTCAGCACTTAATTGTGGAAAGGTAACAATACAATTTTTTTATAGATTAGCAAACCAAAGTGACCATTATTCCTTGCAATGACTTTGTGATATGTTGTATGCAGCTCTGGTTGCAAACGTATTGAACAATTTATTATGCCTCTCAGTGAGATTCACTTCAGAGTAAACACTCAGCCACCCAGAGTCAAGAGACCCCAATCAGCAGCATTCTTCCACAGCAACAGTTTTCTTTTCCCCGCATCATAAAGGCATGAAAGACCACCATTAACCTATGTGACAAGAAGACAATAACAATCTACTGCAGGGGTGAGCAACATGTGGCTCTCCAGATGTCTGCTGAATTATAAATTTGATCAGCATAACCACTGTTGAATTATGGTAGGAGGCGCATTCCATCAATATCTTGAGCACCCCATACATCCTATTTACTGGCATATAGCCTACATCTGCTCCTTGCCGCCACTCATTTCAGATACCAAGAATAAGGCATATATCCTTATGCATTAGTTTAACCTTGTATTCTCTTTCTTGGTGCCCGCAGAATGCATGACAGAACATTGACAACAGGCTCACATTTTCAGAGAGAATGGTTTGCTAGTTAACAATATGTTTTAATAAGTTTTTGCATTTAAAGTGCAAGAGGCCTTTCTTCAGCATTGTGCCACCGTATATTGCGCCTCCTTCCTTATCCCCTTGGAAATATGTATGGGGTTGAGCCAGTGTTCCTACTTAAAAAGCAAAGAAGCTCTAGATCCGCACCAAGGTTTATACAGAGCTCTGACTCTCCAAACCAAATAGCGCATTACAATGCGTCTGTGCTCCTGTCTAATTTCCTTTGGAATGCAGATGTGGCATAGTAGGTGGGAGGGTGTGATTGTCAAGACTTTATTTAAACTCAGAAACATGGAACAGTGCATCCCTGCACCCCAGTGTTCAGACTTACTGACTCTACAAACTTTCATGCAAAACTCAATTTTGCTTGCAGTGAGAGTTAAGCCTCACTTGGCTTGAACTCCAATTCGTTTGCCAATACAATATTGACAACTGGAGAGGGCGGAGAGGAGATCTGCAACACATCAGAGGCAGAACCATTTCTTCCCAGAGGTCCAGCGGACAACAGGAAAAGAAAACACCCTACAGCATTTGTACATGCAATATCCATTGGGGTGCATGTTCTCTCACTCAGGCCAACTGCCCCATGAAAGGTCAGGGTCTCTTTTTCCCTGGGCAAACTACCTGGGTACCATAGCTAGCATGGATGCTAGAAGTATATGCTCATGTAAAAATTATTACACAAGCAGCAGAAATGATTGTTTTCAAGAGCTTACAAAAATTAAAGATAATGATACTTCTTTTTCCTCTACTGGTCTCTAAAATTAAAACCACTACAGCATTAGGGCAGGGTGTGTTCTCTAACCAAGCACTTGTACAACAGTCTGTATAAGCCAAAGATACTGGCTGTTACACTGAAAGTACTGCAGCCATTCACAGCAAACAAGTTAAATTAACTAACCCAGGGGTGGGCACACTTTCGACTAGCATGATCAACCTTTTTTCACAAACACCACAATCCAGTAACTGGAGCTGGTACAAGAATAATGCATTTAGAATTAAAGAATTCTGGGTGCGGGAATTTGCTCCATATACCAGAATTGAACAGAGCTTCCACAGAAAAACATATTCCTGGCTACCTCATGTTTTGTTCATTTCAGCAGTCTAATTAAGGGCAGGAGGGAAGTAATGTGGTTGCTAGTATTCTAAAGCAGTGGAAGTCAGAAATGCCAAATATCTGGTAGTCATTAGGGCAGATTTCAGTAACTTCCATGTTTTTTTTGAGGAGCAAGAAGTTATTGGGAGCATTCATCTATGCTCCAGGTATTTACACATGGGAGGCATAATATGTTAACAGAAAATGGAATGGAGATTATTCAAAACTAGGTCAGATGTTGCACGGGTGAAAGATGGGTAACGTGAACCATCCGTTTAACAATTTATAAAAATGAATCTTTTTTCCCATACTTAATGTAGGAAGTTTTATTGTAATGAACAATTGGGCAATATTAAACAAAATGGTGGCTATAACCTAAAAATGATGAAGCAGAAGCTGATGATCAAAATTTCCAACAAGAATCATAGAATTTTAGCGCTGAAAGGGACCCCAAGGGTCATTGAGGCCCATCTCTTGCAAAAGCAGGAAATCTACATCTAAAGCTTCTTTGACGGGTGGCCTTTGTTTAAAAATCTCCAATGAAGGAGAATCCACAACCATCTGAGGAAGTCCATTCCATTATACTGTAATATGTGGAGTTTTTTTCTGCCTAAATGTTGAACTTTACATTTTTCTCTGTTAAAACTCATTTGGTTTATTTTTGCCCAAATTTCTATCCTGTTTAGGTTGTCTTGAACTCTGCGTTTTCTGAAGGATTAGCTACCCCTCACTGTATGGTATCATCTATAAGTTTGAAGAACATTCCCTCCACATCCTTATCCAAGTCATTTATAATGGTGCTGAACCACAGTGGGGTCATGGCAAAACTTCTCACTCCTTTCTATGATGACAAGGAAGCATAAGTGAGTACCTTCATCTATCTCACTTTTATATCCACCATAGCGGAAAGAACACTGACCTTCTTAAAAGTCTTGTTGAAACCAAGATGTACTATATCCACAGCATTCCCTTCATCTACCAAGCTTGTGACTCTTCCAAACAGAGTGATTTGTTTTTGAGAAACCCATGCGGAGTCTTAGAAATCACAATATTCTTTTCTGAGTGCTTACAGATTAACTGTTTAAAGTTATCTTTTAGAACCTTTCCTGGTTCTGATGTCAAGAACATGTATGGGCTCTCTCAGTTCCATCCAGACCTCAATTTCACAATTTGGGAAATGGGTCACTTTTGCTTGGACTGATTCAGAAGTCATCTGCCTCAGTTCAAGTCCCAACCTGAGTCCAGATTTAGAAATCCAAAAGTCTACTCTTCCCAAAGACTATCATGGGAAACATAAAAACCGTAATGACTAGTCCTCTCTTGGCAGAATTAGATGAAATTGGAAGGCTTATTTATTAACCCTTCAAGAGGTGATTATGCTTAACAAATTACAGACCTAGTTTCAGGTCTGTTTTAGACCTAGTATACAAGTAAGAGGGATGTGGTGGCGCTGCAGGTTAAACCGCAAGCCTCTGGGCTGCAAGGTTGAAAGGTCAGCAGTTTGAATCCACGCAACGGAGTGAGCTCCTGTCGCTTGTCCCAGCTCCTGCCAACCTAGCAGTTCGAAAGCATGTAAATGCGAGTAGATAAACAGGTACCACCACGGTGGGAAGGTAACAGCGTTCTGTATCTAGTCGCGCTGGCCACGTGACCACGGAAACTGTCTACAGACAAACGCTGGCTCTACGGCTTGGAAATGGGGATGAGCACCGCCCCCTAGAGTCGGACACGACTGGACAATTTGTCAAGGGGAACCTTTACTATACAAACAAGAAATCAACTGGTTATTATGAACAGAAAATAAGACACTCTTCAACTTGAACAATCAGGGAATGGTCTACTTAGTAAGAATAAGTTCTTCTCCCATTTATTGGATGATTCAAGATGGATTCTATTTGATATTCTGTTATTTTATTCACATGTTAAGAAAACTCAAGTGAACACATGTCCTTGATGACCCACTTCCTATAATATGCACCTTCCACAACACATACAACTGTTTGTGTATATACACCTCTCCATCTCAGTATAAATCATCAGTGAATGCAAAAGCAACTGGTATACTTAAACAGGAAGGGAGGCAGTGATGGCCTGTTTCATTCTCTTCCAATGCACATGCTGACTGCTGAAAAAGAAGGGACAGGAAAGGGAGAGAGAACAATTTCCAGATGGAAAGAGCTGTTCATTACCAGGTTACTGGAACTGACATTTAACAGAAGAATCAGAAAAGGACATCACACCCTTCCATTTGGAAATAGTACAAAAGCAGCAATAATCTAATTTATTTAGCTTTTAAAGTAAAATAAATGTAAAAGGATTGTTATAGGATTCCTGAGATATTCAGTAGGTATAGCCTCCCCACTCTCCACCAGAGCCATAGACACACAGCAACTGCTATTCTCTCCTGCATTTCTTCTATTGTTGCCGGTACTATGGATCCGTTCCTGGATCCATTCCAGTCGAGCTTCAGGCCGCGTCACGGTATGGAAACGGCACTGGTCACCCTGCTTGATTACCTATTGAGGGAGGCCGATAGGGGCAAAATGTCCTTGTTGCTTCTCCTTGATATCTCAGCCACCTTTGATACCATTGACCACGGTATCCTCTTGGGACGGCTTTCTGAGTTGGGGATCGGTGGCCTGGCTCTTGCCTGGCTCCGGTCCTTCCTGGAGGACCGTTCCCAGAGAGTTCAGCTTGGAGAGAGTGTATCGGCCCCGTGGCTCCTCAATTGCAGAGTGCCGCAGGGCTCGATCATCTCTCCAATGCTGTTTAATATCTATATGAGGCCGCTGGGAGCAGTCATCCGGGGGTGTGGTGCTTCGTGTCATCAGTATGCTGATGACAAACAGCTCTACATCTCTTTTTCCCAACAGCAGTGGATGCCGTTGCATCCCTTGAGCGCTGCCTGGGAGCTGTACTGCAATGGATGTAGGAGAATGGACTGAGGCTGAACCCAGACAAGACGGAGGTCTTGAGGGTGGGTGCTCCTCTTATCAGTGGTTTGGGAAGCTCCCTCTCTTTTTTGGGGGGGTGACTCTCACTGTAAAGAGTGTGGTCCACAGCTTGGGGGTTCATCTTGACCCAGCACTTACCCTGGAGTCCCAGGAAGTGTCCATGGTCCGCTCCGCCTATCTACGTCTTCGGCGGATTGCCCAGCTGCACTCCTATCTTGATGTTGGGGCGCTCACCACTCTGGTCCATGCGCTCGTAATCTCGAGATTAGACTACTGTAATGCGCTCTACGTGGGGCTGCCCTTGAGATTGATGCAGAAACTACAAATGGTCCAGAACACGGCCGCCAGATTAACTGGGGTGAAAAAATATCATCACATTTCCCCCACTCTGGTGGCCTTACACTGGTTGCCCATTCGTTTTTGCACTGACTTCAAGGTATTAATGCTTACATATAAAGCCCTAAATGGTTTAGAACCTCGATACCTGACAGAGCACCTGCTCCCACCTAGCTCTACTCGTATCACTTGATCTAGCCAGGCTGGGTGGTTGAGGGGCTTGACCCCGAGAGAGGCCCGGAAGGAGAGAACTAGAAACCGGGACTTCTCGGCGGTGGCCCCTCACCTTTGGAACATCTTGCCCCTTGAGATTCGCCTGGCACACTCGCTGGGAGTTTTTAAGAACAAGCTGAAGACTTGGTTCTTCAGGCAGGCCTTCCCCCCTTCCAATTCTTAGTTCCCTATCTCTTACCATCTTGGACTATGCCTATTTCTATTATGTTTGATATTGTTGTTTGTTTTAATTTTGTTTTATATTCAGACTGTAAGCCGCCCAGAGTAGATTTGTTGAATGTTCGGGCTAAAAGCTGGAAAATAAATAAATAACTAAAAATACTACAGCTGTTATGGGAAACCTGTCTGGAGGAAAATGAACCATGGCAGTCCTCAGCACACAGCACTCCTCTGGCTTCAGAAAAGTTTGTTTGCTGGTTTGAGAACAGCATGTGCTTTTCTTGTTTCCCTACAACCTGTATGTTACTCATTGAAGTTCTGGAATTACTGGAATTACCTTTTGCTATGCACCTGCTAGGAGGCAGCTGCAATGCACATCTTGAAATCTTTCATCTGTAGCAAGCCACTACTGAACAAAGGTTTGCAGGATCTGATTTGTACGTCCCCCCTTTTAAATGCAAATTGTATGAAACAGAGACTATGCTCCGCATTAATCATAAACTAATAAGAATGTTTGTTCAATCATCTTTTGAGACAGTAGGCTGTCCCTATAAAAATACATACAGAAATACTGTGTCTGCCATACTATTATTATTATTATTATTTTAGCATTAGCATAGCTCCTAATCCTTCATTGGATGTCTGTCCCAAGCTGACTCATAGTCCTCCTTATTTCTGGTCACAGCCTTGCCCCTACCTCTGTCCTGCACTGTAAGCCTAAGCTGCACACATCAAGATGTGTTCTAGTCCCCAGTTTATATATCCTCAACTAGAAAAGAAAGAGAACCCAAGACACGAAGACATGGATTTCATATTTGGACAGTTTACTTGAATTAGCCATTTCAACATAAGAAATCCGCCTTCTTTGTCCCTTCCTGATAGAGACAGGCCATTATGATGATCTAATATAAAGAAGAAAAAATGGAACAAAGCCAAGGAGGATATGGATTTGTTACAAAATCAGAAGAGATAGGATCAGATTAGAATGTTTTTAAAATTGGTATTAAAGGTGACTCAGAAATATCCTGTTTCTCCAAACTGGCTGGGAAATGGTATTTAAATGGGTGGCTGCAATCTGGCCAGAAGGCTAAGGCTTTAGGCTAAGAGAGAGGTTCTTTCTTCACCCACAAGAAAAGAATCCTCCAAGTTCAAGGCAAATAATATACTGAATCTGCTTTTCAAGATTCACTCTAACTAAATTAGGATTGTAGAAATGTCTGCCATGCAGAAGGAACATTAATGTCTGCGGTCCTAGAAAATTTTCTATCTGTAGAACAGCTGTATGTCCCCCTTCTTCATCTAGTATGGGAGCATCCAAAGCAAGGCCCTTGAAATGTTACCGGACCACAACTCTCAGTATGCCTCCCCACCATCTGTGCTGGCTAAGACTGCTGGAAATTGATGTTCAGCAACATTTGAAGGGACACATTTTGTCAACCCTAATCTAGTGACAAGAGTCTCTGGGTGTGAAAGATCCTAGGCTCAAATCCTTGGAAAGGCCTTACATTGGAAGAAAAAGGGAAGCCAAACCATGAAGTTACATAGATGGGAAGGAATACTTCAGGAGTAAAACACATGTTATGAATGCAGAAGGCTCCAGGTTCAGGGGCTGTCCCCTCCATATAGGGTTCAACAAGACTCTTAAATCCTGGAGAGCTGCTGCCTGTCAGTTCAGACAACACCAGCAGCAAATGCTTTGGCTTTGTTTAAGGCAGTGGCTTTGTTTATTATAACACAAGCCACTGTGGAAACAAGAAATTTTGAGAACGGGTCTTAGTGGCCTGGGAAGAAGTAGCCATTTCTGGCCACCTAATCCCAGCATACTCTAGAGACCCACAAAGTATTATGAAAATGTTAAGGCTGGATAGCTGGTTATAAAAGCATCAGTGATGTGTTTTTGCCTGTGAGAATGACTGTGGAGGTGGGCTGGGTGTGGCAGGGAAAAGGCTTCCAGCCTGCCTCAGCAGGATTGCCAAAGTTTCTAATTTAGCAACTGAGGCAGTTCTTTAAAACTGCTTCAAGATGCCAGACTTCCAATAACCAAGATTAATGTTTCACCTTTCCTTCTGCACTTCGGTTGTTTTTGAAAGACAAATGTTCGCTAAAAATGAGAATTTAATGTGGCAGTATTTTAATCTGGAGCGGAGTTAATATTGATGGATGGATGTTGTCAGAAATAGAGCTGATTGTTAATGATTAGTAGTATTGAAAGACAATGTAAGTTGAAGTCAATCTACTCTAGTCCTATGCATCCATGTCATGCTGGTGAGGTGATCAATTAGACCAAAGTAAATGTATCTAGAAGACAACAGAAGAGAAAGCAAGGCACCATCACGTTATATTAACGGTGCTATCTACGCTTGGACGCCTGCCTGGCATTCAGGAAGCTAAGCTATGTTCTGAGGATAGGAGTGAAGTGCCTCAGTCGAGCTAAATTCACGCCTGTGACCCTGGTAACAGAAGTGCAAGGAAACCATGATCTACCAAAGTGAACTTTCTCAGTGTTCTGTGGAGCTGCAGCATTATGATTATTGGGAATATGATATTGCTGTTGCCAGTAATGCACCCTCCCCCTACAAGAGCTAGTTTCCTACCCACCTCCTCCTTCATTAGAGTGAACCACTAAAAGAGTAAGTACAATAATCTGAAGGAATTCATGGATGATTTCCTTTAGAACACACAGCTGCAAAGAACTAGGAGTAAGCAACATGTAGACCCTCCAAGAAAATGCTGCCAAGTGGAATATTTCCCTTTTCCCTCACCTGGTTTTCTAATTCTCTACCCCCAACCAGTCAGTATTTAGTAACTACTGTTCCTATTTAGTCACTCATTGGGATGCTTCCAGTCATTTCTCCTTCGGGGTCTTCTTCCTGGAGATATTTTTGTACTTGTGCAAAACTTAGGGTTTCCTTAAGCCTTCCCTTCAATGCGCACATATTTTGGCTATGTAAGCATTCACAGTCATGTCCAGTTATCAGAAATAGAAGGAATAATGCTTTGAATTATAGGAAATAGGACCCTCTGAACCTCTCCTGATCATCAGCAGATTCACTTTAGGTAACTATTAGCAGTTAGCCAGGGTGGTGGTGGTTGCAACTGTCATAGACCCCCAAATTGAAACACTTTCCTTCAAAGCTCTGTCACCCACATAAACCAACTCCTCAAACCCTTAAGAAATCTACACCTTCTTCAGGTCTGCAGTTTTACTGGAAGGCTCCCTGAATTGGATGAGTGAATCAGGAAAATCCCTCTAAATGAGTCCCAAGGTTTAAGGAAAAAGTAGCACAGGGTGCTTCCAAGCAAGGGAGGCTCATTACTGGGAGAACACCTCACCACAAAATTTGGAAGTGAGGCCTTCCTCCCTGGTCCACAAACCACCCCTGCTTCCAGGCAAAGCTTTGATTAGGCAATCAGCCTGATTCACATATGGAATATTATTTGGGTGGGGCTGAAGTTGACTTCAGCTCCATTTATCAACCTTCTGTGTTTTCCCACTGCTCCCCCCTTCTTACACAAAGTGCTTATATAAAGAAGAAGAGAAAGAATAAATTCATAATGTGTTTTGCATAATGCGCTTTGTTTGGAAGCACCCATGATTGTAATAAACATGGGAGGCCTGCCCTGTACAAAGGCTATCCAGTAACCATACAAGAAGGACAAGCTTCAGCATTTTGTACCTTCAAAGAGAAGGCTGAGCAACAAGCTACTGTTTACACATTTATCATGGCAAGGTCCCAGTGACAATGTGTCTGTCTTATGCTTTGATTTCAAACAGATAGCAGGCATTTCACAGATACATATTTACAGCTTTATCTGCTCATGGAACAACAAGGGCATTCTATCTTTTGACCCAATCCTTTAAATACAATATTCAGATAAGTACTGGGGTGCAGCTGAGGGAGTTCAGAGCACATTTACCAATGTGTTTGAAGTAATGCCAGCCATTATTCAGAAAAACAACTGGTAAAATACCAGAATAAGAACAGAAGACTAAACAGAAGAGTAAACTCTCCTTAGGCTAACTTTGAAAAGAAAAAAAACACACCAAAAAACAAAAACTGGCTTCCCATGCATAACCAAGAGCAAAGGCTGCCCCTTCTTATATTTTCCCTCTCCTTTCTCTAACCGTACCCTCTTTTCTCCAAAACATAGCTGGTTAGGTTTTAAAAGATTTACTTCCAAGTAAGCATGATTAGGATTATAGCCTGAGGTGACAATCCTATATCCAGTTTCCCAAAGGTAAATCTCATTGGCCTAAATCCATTTGCTAATCCAGACTGCAGCAGACACACTGAATCAACTGCTGAATGCAAGTCAACACATAAATTTCAATAATTCAATGGGTCTACTATGTTGAGATTAGCAGGTGGACTTAGGCCACTGAACTCAGTGGGACTTAACTTTCAAGTAGAGATATATAGGGAATTTAGAGATATATAGAACTATTAGAAGGCAATTTGGCCAATAGAGGCACCACCCAGGTACTATAGTGTGTGTGCCAGAAACACAAAAGTTTCCCAGAACAGAAACACTTCCCCGAACTACATTACACAGACATATATTGTATGTGTTTATCATGCAACATATATGAATAAAAAACATAAACTCAATGTTCATCTAGAAAGTTCCTAAGGTAAGAAACTTTCAAAAATTTCAGCACCATTACGATAATGTAGATATATAGGAACAGTTTGCTTTGAAACATTGATGCAGGTAATTTTTGTGCACATTGTTGGATACAAGTGGGAAATGATGTATAGAAAAGCAAGCGGAGTATCTAGTGAAAATTTTTCTCTGAGGCAAAAATATTCAACGTCTACAAGTTTGTGGGCTTCACAGCCACAGCTCAATCCACTGGAACTCACAAAGGGGAAAAGCTACCATTTGTTTTTGAAATAAGATGGACTGGAAGTGAGCACCCTGTTTAGAAGAGCAGCACTCCTGTAAATGCTAACCATCCCTTAAGTAAGTCATAAATGCCTTATGCTCTTTATTTCAAAGGCAGGCAGTATCCCCCCCCCCTCCCCGCTGCATTGCCCATATTTGGAGGCCACAAGATGCAAGGATGTGTGGTGCCTTATTTCTAAGGGACGTAAATAGTATCAGGTGCTGCCTGCTCCCTTCTTTAGTTCTTTTGCATTTTTTCAGTGATATTGAGACACAAAGAAGTTGCAGAACATACACAGAGGCACAGAGTAGTACACTACTATTGGTAAATGGGAAATTGTCTTCTTCACTCTATCCAGCACGGCACGGACGTGCAGAAGTAAGGGATGACATGAATGCCCAAGATTCTTGTGCAGACTCATAAAGAACAGCCAAACTCATTCTTGGGCATGAAAAGCATGACTACTTGCTAAAGGTGACGCTGGTACAAGCTTTATGCAAACTTAATTGTAGAACAAGATGGAGCAGAAGAAGAAAGGTACCTGTCCCGCTGTAAGCAGAGATAATTGCACCCCAAATCAAAAAGTACACATAATGCAGCTGGAACACATAATAGAGCAAAGAAAAAGAATATCGTGGCAGTACAGCTCTATGGCTCAGCTCTACTGCCTTCCTTTGCCAGCACCATGCAAGAAAGAAATGGGGAACATGTCGTCCTCTAGCAGTTGTGGACTGCAATTCCCATCAGTCCTTGCCAGAAGACACAATGGTGAGGGAGATCATGAGAGTTGCCATGCTACCACATCGGGCAAGTTATACCTTCCCAATCCCCAATGTAAAATATTTTAGATAGCCTTCAGCCCTCTTGAGTTTGGAAGAAGTTTTGAAATTCCACTAGGCTCTACTGCACCCCTGCTATCATGTTCAATCCAGTTAATTTCACTATTGCTGACTCCTTGTGGAGCAAGACAGATCAAACTAAACAATTTAGAACAGGAAGCACATGGCTCACTCCTCTTAGAACTGCTGAATTTCTGAATGCAGGAATGGATTTGCCTGTTTGTTTGATAGCTCAGTGGTTTAAGTATCTGACTATGGATCCAGAGGTTGGAAGTTTGATTTCCCACCATTTCTCCTTGACAGGGTCTGGACTCAATGATCCAGAGTCTCTTCCAGCGCTGCAGTTCTAAAATTATTATTATTCAAAAATTGGGGAATTTACCATTTGGACTACAAATTCCAGAATCCTCCATCCACCATGGCCACTGTCCCAAAGACTGTCTGACCCCAAATGATGGTTATGTAAAGGAGAACATCTGCATCAAACAGACCTTGATTAGGAACAATCCAGACTAAATAAAAATGTGGAAATTTCTCAACAAAGAAAATCAACCAATACTCTGGAGCCAAGTAAAGCTTTCTTTAAAAGAAAACACTTCAGGTGCACTGATATACTGAGCAATGTCCATGTGTACATTTCAACATCACAAGCAAAGCTTGATTAAACACTTCCATCCCCTCCTCACAGAACTCCTTTGGGAGTCAGACAAAGAGATGACGAATTACAGAAGGGAGAAACTGAATATTTGCAAGAGCCTGGGCCAAGGCAAAAAAAAGAAAATACTTGCTTTCCCAGGAAATGAGACATACTTTGAGAGCTAAGGAAGAGGTTGCAACTCCACAGCAGCAGAAAAGCTTCCACCATTGTGATGCCTCAGAAGGTGCCCCGTGGAGAACACAGCCACCATAGTTCATGCACTGGCAGCTTCTCATTTATATTACTGCAATGCACTCAACTAAAGTCGCCCTTGGAAGCGATACAGAAGTTGCAGCTAGGGCAATACATGGCAGCCAAACTGCTGGCAATAACTGCTTATAGAAGCCAGATGACACCAGTTTTAAAGGAATTGCAATGGCTGCCAATATGGTTTCATGCAGAGTTCAAGGTGCTGATGCTTTTTTTAAAAGCTATAAAGAGCACAGGACCTTGAGGGAGTGCCTCCTCTATGCCTCACCTCGAGAAGCAACACACTACACAGAGATCCTTTCTTTGTTACAGCACACCACTTGTGGAATACTCTTCCCTTGGGAGGCCTAACTGGCACCAAGCCTCCACTTATTTTAGTGCCAAGTTAAAATCTAGCTCACCTAAATGTTCACCGAAACATCTGGCACCAAGGGACAGTATCGCTTGGTTTCTACTCTATTCGTCTGCTGGTCTTGTTTCACTGAATTTGTTGACAGCGTTCCTCCCTATGATATATTGATACGAGGTGGCTTAGAAACATTTCAATAAATACACTATCTTGGAACACCAATGTGTGTACTTGTGATGCTCAACTTGAACTTGTGCAGCTCCTATGATGTATTCTGTACTTCTGAGGAGAAAAACCACCAACAGGAGAGTACTGAGAATAACTATTAGGTCCAAGAGTCACATGCCATCATCTTGGTGACTCTGGCAGATTGGCACCAGAAAGCAAAGTACAGGAGAGAGTGGTAGACAGATAAGGAAACATCATGTAGTAAGTTAAAAATGCAAGAATGTTTGTATAAGTGACAGAGAAATAGCTGGATAAATTATTTGAAACCAGAACTAGAAATTTTAACTTTACCATGTGCATGTTTTTATAAAAAAAAATCAGCTAAGTCAGCAGAGACAGTGAGATACAGACAGGGCAATCTTCCAAGAGAAAGATAAAATGTCTCATAGGATAAAGAGGTGTAAAATTAGGGTGGGTTTCTTTCCCTCTTGGCATACAAACATGGTTTTCAGAGTTGCAACTGATAACTACAACACAAAGGAGGGTTTTCCCACTAGGACCTGGCAGATGAGCTCAATGGTACATGCAGACTCCCAGAACCAAGAATGATTCAACACTCTCATGTGAACCAAGGCAGAAGGGGCATTCTTGACATCAGGGGAACACAACAGCCACAGGATGCATGTGCCATGATTGTGTGCCTTTCTTGACAGAGGAAAAAAAAAATGGCTGAAATCCTGTTGTGCAGTTACACAATGTTACATTTACAGGTGAATTGCCTAAGTTAAGAAATTTCTGTAGACTGTACCTGTTGCACACTGAGTTGCAGAATTCAGCATGCATGACCTGCACAACACAGTGTGCAACAGATAATGGCTACAGAGATATCTTAAGGCAATTTGCCTCTGAAAGTTACATTGTTTGCATAACTGCACAACAGGATTTCAGCCACTGAAGCAAACTGTCTCTCCTCAAAGGCTCTAGGAATTAAGATTCTCATTTAAAAGAAGACCATTCCCCCAGTGCCTGTCTTTGGACTTTGCATAGACTTTGAGGGGTAGGGTGATCCCTGCTCTATATTTTTCTCTCCAATGCTTGTTTGTCAAATGCCCTTAACATTCTCAAGCTTATGGGGAGAGTCCTCGTGAGTAAACAGTGTACTATACAAAAAGCAAAGTTTTCCATTCACAGAAAAGGGGGAAACTATCTTTGAAGTTCTCTAGTTTGTAAAGAATCACACCCATTATACAGAAGCAACACAGAGCTTATAGTGACACAGCTGATTCTTTATCAACATGCTGATTCATAATCCTGCAATTTCCTATCACATGTTGAGGATGGAAGTGTCATGCCCTTGTTCCCCTCCACTTTTTGACAACAAGGACAAACAGGACAGAACAGTTAGAACTGTTATTTGTACATAAACATAAAAAACCCTGCACTCAACGTTTATATCTAGAATTCTACATGAGGTCTCCAGATTCAGATCAGGACCACAATATATTAGGGTACAGGCAAATTCAATCTTCCTTGCAATGACGCCCAATTCAGAATGGGCCTACAACACCCACAATATGAAATTATACTGAAAAACAGAGTTTCATTTAGAATAGTGTCCTGCCCCTAATGTTACAGACCTGCTTTGCATTGGCCTTCTCTTATCCCTTTAAGAGCCTTTCCTGACACTGACCTGACACCTGATATTCTTTCCCACCTGGCATTCTTCCCCATGCCAGCAATATCAGAAACTAAGAGATCCTGCCCTGAGAGCATGTAACACAACATGCTTCCCAAGTTATTAATAAAAATCATGTGCTGCCAAGTCAATTCTGACTTATGGCGATCCTTTTCTCCCTTCTTCCAGGTAGAAGAATACCCAGAAGTGTTTTTTCCATTTCCTTCTTCTGGGGGCATCCTGGGACTGTGCAACTATCCGAAGGCCACACAGGCTGGATCTACTCACAGGAGATACAAGGGGGAACTGAACTCCCAACCTCTGGCTCTGTAGCCAGCTGCCCCAGTAATGATGAGGGATGAAATTTGAATGGAAAGGAATGACAGGGTGGGCCTCTCCCTTATAATCTGAGTATTCCAGCATGATCTGAGGACTTGAATTGAAATAGCAAACTAAGATAAAATTAAGAGTCATCCTTAGAGTTTATGGTTTTATACAAGTTAGAATGATTGAGAAGCTTAGTACAAGCTCCAGGGTAATGGGAAGCCAACCAGGGACAAGAAAGGAGAAGGATATTAGAAGAGAATAGTGCAGAGGCACTGAAATCCTTTCAATCTCCTTAGCAATCTTTCAGCAATCAGGAAACGTATCAGCATATTCTCTTAAGTAGACATGAGACTTGTCTATTCCCAGGCAAGTAGGCCCAGAACTTCAGGCCTTAGAATTAGCGAAGAACCAGAAAAGCATCAAAAACCTGTTCTTACTCGTATTCCTTCTTGAGTAAATCCTGTTGATGCCACTGGGGCTTGATTCCAAGAAAGCATGCCACACACTGCAGCCTGGGAATTGCAGGATTGCAGATTCACAATGATGTAGGCACCAAGCACACAAAGACCTCATTCTAATGAAATATTAAGCATGCCTGGAGTTGCTAGCCTTTGCCAAGAGTGCAATTACAGCTCTGATACAATACTATAACAAGTTTGTAAGCTCTCTTTTTAGTCCTACAAAAATGAGATTGGTCTGGCTCAGCAAGAGAATGTTTTATGACTGCCCTACACTGACTGCCAAAGAATCCAGCCATTTGGAAGTCAAGGATTCAAATGCCAGTCTACCTTGCCAGCTGTTCTTTGTAGAACCAGCACCATGGAATATTATAAAATCCTTATATTCTGGATGATTTTCTTTACTGATGTTTGTAATTCTTCACTAGACAAAATCTGTTTTAAAATACAGATCTGATTTCATTAGTTAGAAACATGGTGTTCTGAAGAGACTTAGAAGGGGGGCTCCAGGATAAGTAAGCACATAACTGTCTGACAATAGAACGAATTCCACTGCTGTAGCTGTTTCAACTCTGAATATTCTACACCATGTCTGTGGCTAGCCTCCAAGCCCTACCTTCAAATTCTAAGATACTACTCAGTGAGCATTCAGCAAGGAAAGTATGCCAAGGACTGTTCTGTGCCCCCCCCCCTCTTATTTACTAAGACAGTTAAGCTGAACTTCTAGGCTTTATTCAATTTATTTACCTGCACGTTCGGACTAGCACTACCACACACAGACCTAGTTTATGACTGAAGAGCTACATTTTCAAAGAGAAACCTTTCTATTACAGTCGTGACCTATAAAGCCTTAGTGCAACTTGGTATCATAGCACATGGCCCAGCCTTAGCTTAATTACAGAAGCTTCTGAGTACAGAAAAGCTAATCCAAGCCACTCTCAAACATCTTGAAAACAGAAGAGCCAAAGATTCCAGTCATTTAAAGAGCTAGGATGAGAGGAGGTGTATGACTCAAAAGCTCTCTTTACTATTTTATTTGAGCTCTGTTGGGTTTTAATGAACGGTATTACCTTCCCTGTTCAGATGCCACATATATTTTCTGTTTAAATATTACAGGGGGCAGGGGAGCCTGTGACTTAAAGATATTCCCAATCTAGGGTGTGAAAACTCCTGGGATGCTTTGCCTCTTACCCAAACCAGCCCTCTCTTCCAAACCCCAAATGCCTGGGTATTCCCATTCTGCATCCTGCTCACCCCCACAAACTGGAACAGAACAGAGGGAAGGTGGGCTCTTCAAAGACCAGAGATAATATCAGAGATCCTCCCCAAGAATTGGCAAGGACAGAATAGCATATGGAGATTCCTGCTGTTACCTCCAATTTCTAATCAGTGATAAGAGCCAGGAGATTGGCCTACCTTAACAGGCAGGAACTTTCCAGATCTAAGCACCAGCTACAGAAATGCTCCTGCAGACAGTGCTTGGGTCTGTAAACTGGCTGTACCTCCCCCTCCATTCTCCTCCTGAGGCTAAATATGCAGCAGGCAAAATGTCCCCGATTTGAGCACTATGCTAACTCTAGTGGGAAGGAAAGTTCATAATGAGTGGTCTACGGAAGGCACCCACAGGGGACAAAATGGATTAGCTATAAATCCTTCCTGATCAGATACAACTCACTTTGGTTGTTCCAGAAGTAACCCAAGGAAAGAAAAGGAAATATTCTCCCAGATAAATTAAAGTAACATAAAGTTAGCTGACACAAAAAACAACTTCAGAAACAAGCTTGAGATTTAACAATGAGATAACCATGAGTGCTGAATAACCACAGTTATCTGATTCTTAAAGTCAAGTTTCTTTCGGGCAAGGGTTCCTTCAAGTGTGATTTTTTTTTTTTTTAGTAGAATGATTGTAATTTCACAATGGCAAGTTCTCAGAAAAACAGAAGAAATCCTATGTGTCTCATAAAGCCTGAGCCTCACTGATTTCTTCATATCCCTCCCACATATTATCAAGAGTTTCAACAGCTACTTTGGCAAGAAGCCAAAGTATAATCAGGAACCTGTCTTGTTGCCCATACACATGTGGATTCTGAAGAAGGAAGACCACATCCCAAGAAGCACAGCACTTCAGTGGGAGGAGATCTCACAGAAGGTGACACACTTCGATGCCTGTAGGAAAGTTGCATAAGACTGCCTTAGATACCAGGCCTGCCCAAAAGAATGAAGCTGGACATATGCAGCTATAGCAATAAGACACTACAGTGCTGGATGTTTTTAAAAACAATTGCGGGTAATATCAGCTGTGTGAGCACATTCCCAGTGGCAAAGATAACAATAGAGTTCCAATTTACTGCACTATGATTAAATCCAATTGCTTGTTTCCATTCAATGATTCACCAAAATCATTGATGGAACAGAATTTGTTAACACATATATAAGTCCCATTGATTCAACCAGCCTCCTGAAGGTGGGACTAACCATTGGATTTAGCTTCTAGAGTCCTCTTGTTTCAAAATGAGAATATACTAAAACCAATAGAGGAAGAAAGACCAGCTGCTGTACTTACATCCATGTAGTTCTTCAAAGCCTCTGGGGTAGGTGTACGTGCATCGGGACTCCCATATTTGTACTTTAGCATTTCCCCCAATTCATTCAGGTCTTGGATATTAGTCTGATATTCAGTATAGATACTGCGCTGGGAGGGAAATTTCTTCAATGGGATTCTGGTCAGGAGAAATAATTTTTAAAAGAAGACATGTTAGTTAAGCAAATCACTTCCTCAACACCAGTTTCTCCTGCAACCACACAAGTAAGTCAAGATAAAGCTCACATAAATGAAATCAAGGACTGATTCGTGATCAGCACTGTCTAGCTTTAAATTCCACAAAAAGGAAGATTATCTCAAGAAATTCAGATAAAACATCTGCCTTTGAAGCAAAGACAATATCTTTGCCTTTTGATCTGGAACAAAAGGACAAGCAAACTACATGTTCTGTGGGAATCATATTCTCTGCTGGGGATCCCTGTGAAGATAATAGATTCTCGCTAAGTCATCCCCACAGGGAATTTGGCATGTTGTCTGGGAACCTCTCTATTACACCGAGTTTGGGAAGTTTAATTTTTCCTTTTATTAAGTCACACCTGCTAGAAGGCCAACCCCTGAAATTTGCTATCCAACCTTTAATTATAATACTTTTGAATGATACCTTTCATCTGTAGATATCAAACAACTTTAGGTTAAAACTTCCTTTAGAAGTCAATGAAACAGACAAAAGTATTAAAAGAAAGCAGACTTGTATATTGGCTTAATCTGTGATTTTTCCTTTCCACCAACAGGACACCAATATCTATAGTCTAACCATAATTCCCTGTCACAGTTCTCTTCCGTGTGCTTAAGCCCCCTTTCCCCGTTGCAAAAGGAGAATCTCTATAACTGTGGTATTAATAACAAACTCCATTAGAACAAATTATACATTAACCAACAGCTAACTATAGAACAAGTCAGTTTAATTTAATGTTTCCTACTGAACAATGTAGGTTTCTACTGTTACATGCCATCATGTCACCTCCAACTGATGGGACCCTATGAATGAGTGACCATCAACATGTCCCATCATTATAACATCACTTCCATTATTGAGTCAATCCATCTTATGTTTGGTCTTTCTCTTTTCCTCCTGCCTTCAACTTTTCCTAGCATTATTGCCTCTTCAAGCATGTAAGGTTTGCTAGTGTGGCTAATTCAATGAAAACCTCTCCCTTTTGCCCCCCCCCCCCGAGTACCAAGATTAGCCTGCATTTGTTAAAAAAATGAATCGAAAATTAAGATAGCAGCAACTTTTAAGAAACACGTAATATTATCTGATGCAAAGGCGGATGCTCCACTTCAGCCTTCCCTCTCCTGGCACAGGGCAGGGCCTCAATTCTCATGCCATGTGGGGATGAAGCTTCTCCAGTCCATTTGGGGAACACCAAGTTTTGGAAGGCTGAAATGGTTCCTCTTGGCCACAAAACAGAGTAGTAACCTGTCCCAAGAGTCTCCTATGTCTGCTCCCCATACTGCCAACAATAAAGCAGTAAGAGGGCAAGCAACATACGGCCATCACCCCCTATCCTTACTAACAAACCACATCATACTACAATTCTTTTTGAAAGGTAAGCTGCCACCTTGCCTTCTTAACTTCACTGCAGGAGCAGAGAATATGTAACGCTCCAGATGTTGTTGTATTGTAACTCTCATTATGCTTTGCCACTGGTCATGTCAACTAGGGCTAACAGAAGTTGTTAATTTGGCAATACCTGGACAACTGTATTTCCCCACCCTTGCTACATGGATTATCTGTACACTGTCAAATGATAGCATCACTTGACTGGTGTGTTAACCATATCCAGCACAAAGCAAGAAGCCTTTGTCTGCAACTTCTCTTCAAGGCATGGAAAACTTGGGGGGGGGCAGGGAGGGAGCCTCATCTTGCTGATTATCTAGAGACAAGAAGCCACTGGGGAAGATATCCTGATTAATACATTTGTGGATCAAAGGAGATGAATGCATGTCATTGCATGGCTACTTCTTAATACCCTTCAAATGTTGTTGTTATTTGCTGTCCAGTCAGAACTGACTTATAGCGACGTTAATAAGGCGTTCAAGGTATGCGAGATATTTAAGGAGTGGTTTTATTGGTTCCATGCCCCCAGTGAGTGTTCATGGCTGAGCAGGGATTTGAACCCAGGCCTCCTGAGTCCTAGTCCGTCACTATCTACTACACCACACTGGGTAGCCCACTCTTTAAACAGGAATAGCAAAATCCTTCAAAAGAAAGCAGCTCCTTGTGCACTGGGCACTGGTCAATGTTCCTGTAAGCAGTTTCAGCTCCACTGTATCATCTAGTATTGAGTAGGGATGCTACAGGCAATTACTTGGCTAGAACAGACCTGAACTTCAGCACACCACCAACCCATGTAGGAGGCACTTACTACATGTCGGAACACCAGCCACCAAACTTGTTTGCTTATTAAGAAACAAATGCCACTACCTTCTCATAATCTAGTACCATCTCTGAAATAACTCTCACCTGCTCTGAAAGCAGGACTGGGGCGTGTATGTGAAACTGAGAAAAGTAAATGCATTTTGAAGGCGATGTGTTATTTTTTTAAAAAAAAAAACACTATGTGGTGCTTGGGAACTGTCTCAGGGTGCAAGTTATATCAAGTACTCAGCTCTTGATAAGAATATGCACAATGGAGTTCTTTTCCTCCAGCTATACTACGGCTTTGTTTTGCCTTTAAAATGCACGAGAGCGTTAACAGGCCTCTCAGTATATATTCAGGCTGAAATTCTTTGCCCACTCATTTGGGAGCAAACTTTGTTGAACTAAGCAGGCCTAACTTTCAAGTAAACCTGCTTAGGACTGTAACGTCAAGCACAGTTTCTTAGTAAGCCACAATACTGTTTGGGAGGCTTCCTTTGTTAATAATCTGCTGCTATACATGAACTCTACAAGGAATGGGGAATATAGATGGTGCTAGACCACTAAATCTTGTGAGGCTCCAATACCCACCAGCCAAAGCTGTCACAGCCAATGGTGAGAGATTATGGGAGTTGCAACTCAACACTTTGAAGGTCCCATGTTTTCCATTTCTATTACAGATCTTTTCCCTGAAACTAGACATCCATAGGCTTAGAAATTATTCCTCACAATCCCCTGGTCCTTACGGTACTAACTTCATTACGTCTTACAGATAGAGATGGGGACAAAGTGCCAAAATGGGGCTTCGTCTTGGTTTGTGAATCACGAATTGCCCCCAGTGACCTAGGTGAACAACGAATCTATTCGTCAGGTCATTTCCCCCGCCCTTTCCCTCCCTGTGTGGCATAGCAAGAGGAGGGAAAGCAGGGATCAAAGCGATCCTACAGCGCTTTGATCCCTTTCCCCCTCCCTCTTGCTAAGCCCCGTGGGGCATAAGAAGAGGGAAAGCAGGGATCAAAGTGATCCCACAGTGGCTGGGGGATCCCTTTGATGCCTCTTCGATCCCTTCCCTCCTCTTCTTACGCCGTGCCAGCATAGGAAGAGGAGGAAAGGGGAACGAAGCCATCCCCCAGCCCCGGGGGTGGGATTCCCTTCGGGCAGGCCACCCAAAGGGAAAACCCCTCTCTGCCAATGCCCCTGAGGAACAGCTGATCCGCGGGGGCATAAGGAAATAGGGAATGAAGGGACGAATATAAAAGGGTTATATTTGTTGCTTTGTATTCGCTGGGGTCTCTGGACCTCAAAGCAATGTATATCTGATGAATCAGGGATATTTAATGAATATCCTGATTTGTTTTTATATTCGTCCCCGTGTCTACTTACAGATCTTGAGATCACAGAATCGATACAACCACCATTATATTCACTACAGGTAGTACAACATTGGGCCAGACAGGGTGGGGTGCAAAAGAAAAAGAGAACAAGGTATTTAACCAACATCACATACATCCCTGGTTAGAAAATTAATTTAAGCAAGAGCATTCTATGCATTTCTTGTCAAGTCAAAGTGATGTCTTCTTAAACTACTGCAAGGCTGGGCAACTTGCGGCTCACCAGATATTATTAGAGTGCAGTTCCCTTGAGTCTTAGTTCACACTGCAAATAATGAGGAAAGATGGGGAGTTGCAGAAAGAAATCTCAGGACCACAATAGCGACCCTAGTAAGGCTTTCAAGGAAAGGGAGATATTGAAGGAGTAGTTTTACCAGCTCCACACCCCCCAGTGGGCTTCCATGGCTGAGAAGGGTCTCCAGTGTCCTAGTCTGTCCACCACATCACTGGGTATCCATACACATTTGCTTACCACTTACTTGGGACCCAAGTCAGTCTGAACTCCTGCAGGGCTTACTTAAGAGTAAACACGCCTATTTTGCCCTTTCGACATATGTCATGCACCTAAACACCCAACTGGCATCTTCTCAGTGCACAGTTCCAAAAGAAGCCAAGACCAAGTGTGGACGTGCAGGGCGGAAAAGGGGATTTAAGGAGTGTCCCCAAACCCGCACCCCCGCTTCGTTCCCATCTAATTCTTCAAACTTAAGGCCTCTTGCAAAAGCAAGGATCTCTGCTCGGTGGAGCCCATCCAACCGTACGGTTCAGGCCCGAGTCTCGAGCAACTCCACGACCCGGCGTGCTGGTAAAAGCGAAATGCAGCCGCCCTCCTCTGGGGAACAAGCCAAGCGAACTAACCGTGAGCCCAACAAAATGCCGGTTTCTTCCTAACAAGAACCCAGCACAGAACCAACGTCACCGTTCAGCAGGCTTTGCAATACAACTACTGTACTCCTTGAAATGCGCGCCTAGGTTTTTTTGGTGATTGTTTTAAATAGAAAATCCCCGCTCGCTTGCAAGATTCCGCCCCGCGATTTCTTTTAGGTGTTGTGGGAAGTGGGAATCCCTAGAGCTCCGCGTCCAGCTGAGAGGAAGCCGCCCCTCACCTGATCAGCGCCGAAGAAGCGGCCAGAAGAGAGGCGAACACTAGGAAGCAGCGGAGCCCCATCCTCGCAGTAGCAGCAGCGGCGCTCGATTGCAGACAAACACGGAAGGATCTGCCCCCCCGGTGCAAGCGCTGCTCTGTTTATACTTTTGCACCCTCTGATATTAGGGAGATGACCGAGCAGTCCAACCCCGTGACCGGCTCAATCAGCTGACCAGCTAAAATTGCAACCTTTCGGCGCCACGTGATCGGGAAGGAGGCGGGGCCGTGCTTAACCCTGTCGCTGCCGCCAGATACTCGTGGAAAGATTATCTCATCGCCACTGTAGGAAGAGCGGATGCGGGTTAGACGGGCGAGTGCGAAGAATTAAAACGCACCGTCCTTCGTCCCACATTTGGCACTGACGTCATATGCACGACCGCAAGCCACGGGTTTCTCTTAGAAACCAGAGACGTCCTTTGCGATCAAAAATGGTGGGTCCGCCTTTTGTCCCTTGGGGACCGAAGCGTTCCGCACTTGAACGCTTGCCCGTAGCGTGCGACTTGTGTGTGAAGCAAGCGTGGGGCAATGCCGGAGTTGCCTAAAAGGCTAAACAAGAGGCACTGCTGTCCAGCATCGCCGTCCGTTTTCGAAAAATGCATGCAGAACTATCTGACTACAGCACAAGTCGGGGGTGGGTGGGTGGCGGTATCAGGCATGCCCCAAGTCCTGGTGAGAACGGACGGCAGCCGCCTCCCAGTAGGAAGAGGCGCAGGGTAGCAAGGCGGAGGGTCCCTAAAGGATGCCTGGAGCAAACGGGGAGGAGAACATCCCCGACAGCCCTCTCACGGACTTGTTGCTGCTTCGCGTGGCCATTCGCTTGCTCCCTCCCTTTCGCCCAGAGGCCGTCAGCAAGGGCGAGCAAACCAGAA
The DNA here is from genome assembly GCA_037013535.1 of Intellagama lesueurii. Classification (NCBI taxonomy): domain Eukaryota; kingdom Metazoa; phylum Chordata; class Lepidosauria; order Squamata; family Agamidae; genus Intellagama; species Intellagama lesueurii. The sequence continues at coordinate 100,559,122 of JBAJHW010000001.1, read as the reverse complement.
GAGCAGAGCTGGCTGTTGCATAGCGAGCGGGCGGCACAGCTCCAGCCTTGAGGGGGTCCCGAGGAACCTCAGCCCAAGCTTCCTGCCCTTCCATGTTGGAGACCTTCCCCCTCCCCGTCTTCTCCTACTGATGCTACTATAAGCAGCGTCAGCTGGCGACGTCTAGGCCCGTTTTTCTCTCATTCTTCAATATTGTTGCCTATATGGGGCTGTTAACATTATAGAGGAAGGGTTAAAAAGATTGGGGTTTTTTTTGGGGGGGGGAGTGAAAAAAGCTTTAATCTAAGTGGAAATAAAAAGGTAAAGACAGCAAACAGGAAAAGTAACCTAGTAACCCAAAAGGAAGCTGTAGATAGAGCAACACACAGAAAGTGACTCAGCAAAAGAGCTGGAAAAACAGAACAGGGGGTGACAGAGAAGCAGAGCTCGGAAGTAGCATGTGACAAGTGATGCTGTTACTTGTGACTTGTTTCCTGGGGTGGGGGGCAACCAGGGCATAATAATGTTCATTTCTAAAATAATAATAAGTAATAATAAGTTCCAACGAGATAGAATCACTGCTAAAGACAGTGCAAATATTTACTGAAGATACTATAATGAGATTTGGAATTGACAAATGTGCAGCTCTCTCTGTACGACATGGCAGGATCCAAAACCTAGACGGAACAGAGTTAAAACATGGCAACATTATAAAGTCACTATCAAGTGATGAAAATTATAAATACCTTGGGATGCTAGAAGCAGATATCCTTCACACAAAAGGTAAAGCTCTGATAGAAAGGGAATACATCAGAAGACTGGGGAAAATCTTAAAATCAAAATTAAATGGTGGAAATACAATCAAAGCCATAAACACATGGGTAGTTCCAGTAATTAGATACCCAGCTGGAATAATAGATTGGACCCAAAATGGATTAGAAGAATTGGATCCAAAAACACGGAAACGAATGAATGTGCATCACATACTACATCCAGAATGTGGACAAATTATATTTGCCATGAAAAATTGGAGGCCGTGGATTACTGCAAATACAGCAGGTAGTAGAGGAAGAAAAAAGAAGGCTAAATTATTATATCAGTAGAAGCAGAGAAAAATTAAGGCAGTGAAAATGGAGAATATTTTGAAAACAACAGAAACAAAGGCTCAATATGAGAAACAAAAATTTGAAAATAGATTAGCTGGAAAAATAAACCACTACATGGACAAGACCTGAGAAATACTGATGGAAAGCACGATAATAATTCAACATGGGCATGGCTAAAACTGGGGACCCTTAAGAAAGAAACCGAAGGCTTGATTTTTGCTGCACACGAACAAGCACTCCAAACCAATGTGATGAAAGCTAATATCCAAGGAATTAGTGCTAACAGTGAATGTTGACTCTGCCAAGAAAAAGATGAAACTGTGTCACACCTCATCAGCGACTGTCCAAAGACTAAAGAAGGTGTCAGAAAATGAGGAAGTCAAGATCTTGAACTCCTCAGACCTCCTTCAGAGTACACAGGCAGACAGAATCATTTGTAGACAAAGTATCCAGGTTCATTCTCTTCTTGGGCTGACCATACATAAGTGCCAAAAAAAAAAAAAAATGGCACTGCAATCTTCTCTCAGCTACTCAGAAGGAAGCACTGCTGAATTCAGTGGGACTTATTTCCACATACATATGGTATTGTAGCCTAGACCTCCTAAGGATTTCTTCCACTGTAAATTTGGGTGTATTAGGGATTATGAGGATTTATTACCTAGGTTACACAGAGGGGGTCCTCTCACCACTTACTCACACAGCCCTTTCTGCCTGGGATGGGTTAAGTCCAATGAGTTAGCACACTAATGGTTGGGAAATGCCTTCTGTGGCCCATTTTTCCCTAGCACACACTTTCTTGGGTGCTTCGGGAACATGCACACAAGCAGGTGGTTGCTTCTAGTTGCAAACCAACCCTGCATAAAATAGAGGACAGCTCAAAGTGTTCCAAAACCTCTGAGCATCCTCAGACACTGTGTTTAGTGCCATTAACCCCCTATATGTTGCTATTCAAAAGACCCACAGCTTGGTTAAAATTTTATTAGTTTATTAAAAATTAAAAAATAGCAAAACATTGTAAAAGTTCCAATAATTCAGCGGTGATTACAAAAATTATCATCAGGTAACATGAACAAACTTTACAGAGCTCAAGGCATGATAAAGCTGTTCACACATAAAACAAGAAAGGCTAACGCCCTAAGATATACTTACACATGCATGCAGAATTCTCCATAGCATAAAGCTCATAGTGATGATGACCAGTCCATGATAAATCAAGATGGATTGTGGTAAAGATTCTATCTGCCTTAAATCCCATCATCCTACAGTCCACAGTTCGAGGAGTCCACCAATCACAGGGTTTCATTTAATTAGTTCTAGCTGTACCAGTTAAGCTGTTTTAATTAGTTCCATTCCAGGTGCACCCACTATCAATCAACATGGCTCCAAGTCCTCTCGTCTTCAAGGCCATCCTTGCTGTCGCTAATGCTCTTGTCTTGAGACCGGGTATTGGTATATCAAAATATGCAAGCTTAGCCTGAACATTTTATAGCTTTTCATGACTTAGTATGGTTAATCTTCTGTTTTAAAAAGGTTTTGAAGTTCAGTTCTTCCAAAACCTTCTGATCTTCTGAACGCAAGGAAATAGTCTGGAATTGCCTTGCAATATCATGCCTGCATGGCCAAGCAGGAAAAAGGATGTCAAGCTTTACATGGCAAAGGCCAGTCTGAATGTTCACAGTACTGTACTAATGTCAACAGCCAAGATGGTTTACAGGACCCCCTCTTGTGGTCACTACCATTCATAGACATTAAGCAAGGAAAAATCCCAGAAAGTTAAGCACATTGGAACTGCTGGATAGCTCAGTAGTTTGAGTTGGGAGTTTGATTCTCCACTGCCCCCCCCCCCCCAAAAGTAGTAGTCCAACTGCTGGACCAAAAGGTTTCAGCTTGTGCATGGATCAAGGTCATGCTGTAACTCTATTCCCCTAAACTGCCGCCAATGGTCCAAAATGTGAGCTATATGCCCATGTGATCACATCCTAAGTCTAAGTGGCTCTCCAACTATTTAAATTGTATTTTTATTAATATTTGCTGATGTCAGCATGTATAAACAAAACTATTTGATTTCAGTAACAACTTCTGTAACTGCACCTACATGTTTACATAGTGTTTAATGTCAACACCATGTCTCCTGCTGAACTGATAAATTAGTACAAAAACAATGAAGGCAAAGGAAACTATATAAACTAGAAATAATGACAGTAGCATGAATGCTACAGCCTCATTAATACAGAATTTGCAGAATATTTTAATGAATATGTGCTCCACATTGCTTGTTTGTTTCTGTATATGGCATTAATCTGCCTGGGTGTCTCTGAACAGCATGTAAACTGATGCTTTATGATAAGCCTTAATTGCACATATGGCATTGTTTTTTTTAGACACAGTAAAATACAGCTAGATTTTTAAAAATGACTCCAGGCAAGTTGTTTATATTAGAAAGTGATGTGTGGACCACATATTCAGACAGTTTAAAAAATCCTTTCCTTTCCATTGGCCCCACGTTCATGTTAGCTCTGATTCACCTAGTATACTGCATGCCAGTTTTTTTTGTTTTTAAGGAATTGTTCGTGAAACTGTGATCTGTTTCTGACATCTGTCACTTTAATTTTACAGGTCTAGTCTGAATTTCTATGTTCATATAATAAAATGCTAATTTTAAAAGGACAACAGAGGAGTTCAATATAGGTTTTTTTGGAAGTTTTCAAAATAATGTATGTGATGATGATGATGATAATCATCCCCTCCATGGGCACAGGCCTTGTTGAGGCGGAGCGGTTTGCATGCTTCAGTGAGGTTGAGAGCTATGCTGAAGGGTCTCCCAAGCCAGACAGGTCTCAGCTGAGAAGCCAGACCAACTGTGTCCACCAACCATTAATTATAATGAGAAGAAATAAACAGAAATCCATACCACATCAGTCATCGCCCGGGTCAACAAGGACCGTGTCAGATGCTATAGTCCCTGGGCATCTGGTGACAAATGAGCTACAGGGCTCAGCAAACCCTGTTGAGGGACCAGGACAGACTGCTGCAAAGCTGCCTGGAACAACGTAAACACAAAACATGGACTCTCGCCAAAAATCAAGAAATTATTAAATGTTATTATGAGGCAAACCCAACAGCCCATGGTTTTCAAAAAAGAATGATGGAAATTTGGAAAAGGAAACACCCAAGTAGTGACATAACTGAACAACGATTAATGGACCAGAGAAGGTTTATCATCCAGAGTAACGTGTTTTCAGAACTGGAATTGCAAAAACTAGAAAAGGTGGCAAAATCAACCCAGGACAATGACCATAATAGGGAAGACAAATGGAGGATAGAGGTAGACATAGATTAGGCATCCTTCAGTCTCAAGAGACTATGGCAACGTGCTCTGAATAGAGGACTTGGAACAGCGTCTAGTGTGGCTAAGAAGGCCAATTCGAGAGTGACAATCCTTTCAATACTGAAGACAAATACAATCTGTCCCCTGTCCAGCTCCCTGATTTTGCTGGTTTCGGGACTGCCTCTTTGCCTCAGCCTGCTGAACAAGTGTCTCTTCAAATTGGGAGAGGCCATGCTGCACCGCCTGCCTCCAGGCTGAACGCTCAGATGTCAAAGTTTCCCATCTGTTGAGGTCCATTCCTAAGGCCTTCAGATCCTGCTTGCAGATATCCTTGTATCGCAGCTGTGGTCTCCCTCTGGGGCGATTTCCCTGGTAGACATAATAGTGGAAGAAAACATATCAATAGAGGAACAACTTATGGAACAACCCAGAAATTATGAGTTGACAGAATGGAAAACATCACTGAGGGAAAAAATAGTAGCCCATACTAGCCAGAACACAGAAAGACAAAGGCTCCCCAATTTGCGCCAATTACAAAGTAAACCAGAAAAAGATCTCCTGAATGATGCAAATGTTGTCATCAGAACAATCCCGACCAACATGCTAAAGGAAACAAACCAGCTCATGTATAGCACAGCTACCATAATAACCATGGAACTTGGTTACAAGCTGCAAAAACCCCAGAAAACTCCTGGCACCTCAAATTGGAAAATTCGGCTGGAAAGAAAAATAAACAAATTACGTGCAGACATTAGCAACTTAAAACACTTGAAAGATTCAAAAATTAAAAATTAAAAAGTAAAAGCCAGACTATGCAAAATATATGTCCTAGAAAAGAAAATGATTGTTGAAACTATGGAAGAATTAAAACAGTGGGTAACAGCTACAGCAAAGAGAATTGAAAGATAATGAATGCTTGAAACAATATAGAGAAAACACGTAATTTCAAAATAACCAACGATTATTCTATACGTCACTAGGAGAAAATGCAGAGCAAAAGAAATTAGGCCCATGTAAAGATGATGCTCTAAAATTTTGGAAAGAAATGTGGGAAAGACCAACCGAACATAACAAAAATGCCTCATGGATTAAAGACATTTGTAAAGAAACTCAAGGAAAACAAATGGATGATATTGCAATAACAACTGAGGCAAGCTGTGAAAAATTGGAGTGCATGGTCCAGATGAGCTGCACGGATTTTAGTTAAAGCATCTAACAAGTCTTCATCAACATATAAGCAGTGCAATTTAACCACTTACTTCAAAATTCTACAACTGAAGATTGGATGACAACAGGCTGCACATTTCTGATAATAAAAGATCATCAAAAGAGCAATGAACCCAATAATTATTGACCAATTACATGCCTTCCAACAATGTTCAAGCTCCTCACAGGAGTACTTGCAAGATCAATATCTAAATACTTAACTGAAATCTCCCTATACCCAACTGAACAGAAAGGGAACTTTAAAAAGTCGAGAGGCACAAAAGATCAGCTGCTTATTGATAAAATGATCCTGAAGAATGCAAAAAGATGAAAAACAAACATTAACATGGCCTGGATAGACTATAAAAAGGCATTTGACTTATTGCCACACAGCTAGATTACCACCTGCCTAAAAATTTTTGGGATTAGTAAAAACATTCAGAAGTTCCTCAAGAAAAACATAGAAAAATGGAAAACCGTCTTAATGGCCCATGGTGAAGAAATTAGGGAAGTTAATATCAAAAGAGGAATATTTCAGGAGGATTCTTTGTCACCATTGCTGTTTAACATCTCACTAATCCCCATGTCAATAATTTTAAATAAAACTGGAGTGGGCTACCATATTTCAGAACAAGCAGGAAAAATCAATTATCTGTTATACATGGACGACCTAATACTATATGCAAAAAGTTCCACAGAGATAGAATCACTGCTAAACAGAGTGCAAATATTTACTGAAGATATCCAAATGAAATTTGGAGTTGAAAAATGTGCCATATACACCAAGGCAAGATCCAAAAATTAGATGGAATAGAGTTAAAAAATATTATGAAATCACTATCAAGTGATGAAAATTATAAATACTTTGGAATACAAGAAGCAGATAACATCGTGCACACAGAAGTTAAGGAACTGACAGAAAGGGAATATATCAAAAGACTGCAAAAAATCTTAAAATCAAAATTAAATGGTGGAAATACAATCAAAACCATAAACACATGGGCAGTTCTAGTAATTAGATACCCAGCTGGAATAATAGATTGGACTCAAAACGAATTAGAAGAATTTGATCCAAAAACATGGAAACGAATGAATGTGCATCACATACTACATCCAGAATGTGGACAAATTATATTTGCCATGAAAAATTGGAGGCTGTGGATTACTGCCAATACAGGAGGTGGTAGAGAAGGAAAAAAAGAAGCCTAAATGATTATATCAGTAGAAGCAGAGAGAAAGATGAAACTGTGTCACACCTCATCTGCTAATGTCCAAAGATTGCACAAACAGATTACGAAGTTAGACGTGATAGAGTGGCAAAATTAGTGCACTGGTAATTATGCAAAAAATATAACTTGCCAGCCTTCAAAAACCCGTGGGAACATCAGGTAGAGAAGGTGTCAGAAAATGAGGAAGTCAAGATCTTGTGGGATTTCTGGATCCAAACAGATAGACACCTTGAACATAACACACCAGACATAATAGTAATAGAATGAAGAAATGTCTGGATCATTGACATGGCAATTCCAGGGGATGCCAGAGTTGAAAATAAAGACTTGGAAAAACTAACAAAGTACAGAGACCTGACAATCGAAACATCTCGCCTCTGGAAGAAACACACTTCTGTGGTCCCCATAGTCATTGGGGCTTTGGGAACAATATCAAAAAAATTCACACAGTACTATAAGCAGTTGCAGATCTCAGAAATCACAGCATCAGAGCTACAAAAACCAGCAATATTAGGAACAGCATCATACTGCATCGATATTTAACGGATACTTGGGTTTTTGGTTAAAACTTGTATCTGTCATATAATACCAGTCAATGTTTTTATTATTTTGACTGTACCTTGTGTTGTTTATTATTATTAGTATTATTATTAGTATTAGTATTATTATTATTAATAATAATGATAATAATGATAATGATAATGATAATGATAATAATAATAATAATAATAATAATAATAATAATAATAATAATAATAATAATAATAATAATAATAATAATAATAATAATAATAATAATAATAATAATAAGAGATGGTGCAGCTTTGCCCAAGGCCACACAGGTTGGCTCTTCTCCCAGGAGGCAGTGTGGGGAATCAAACTCCCTAATCAGTCAGAAATTTACCTCACTGAGCTATCCAGCCAGCAATTTTTACTACAACAAATTAGCTGGCACAAAAGACAAGTACTTTTTCCTCTTAAAATTGAGTTGTGTGTTCAGCCATAAACATGTTGTAAACTACTCCAACTGCATGAAGGGGTCTTTCCCACCCTCACCTTTTGGCTGTCCAAGAATGCAGTTCAACTCACAGTGGCTCCCTGATGCATGTTTCCGAAAGCATCACATTTTTTTCTTGCAGCCATATAATTTTCTTTGAGCACTGGGAAAATGCGGTATTTTCATATCCAGAAGAAACTTTACAGCAAATGAGATGCAACTGCACATTTTATTGCTTGATAAATGAAAATGTCTAGATTTTATACAACAGCTATGGGCAACCTCTGGCCGTTAGGCTAAGTACGACCACACAAAGCCTCTCCATCCAGCGCACAAGCTTCTTCTACTGTTGCCTCCAATCAGGGATCAAATAATTACTTTATGGGAAATGTTATTTTGACATCATTCACACGCAACAGAACTCAAAATGCCATGTATCATCTCATTGTATGCACTTCAATTTACACTATCTACACTATGTCTTGGTTTACCACTTGCTAATTTGTATCCCTTGAGACACCTCAGTATTAAATACCGCAGCATACTGTTTACCTTGGTTTATCCTGATAAGGGGGAAAAGCTCTCTTGCTTTACTATAAACTCCAATTACATTGCTTACAAGAGGAAATTTTGAGATTCTGCTTGCAAAATATATTAGAAGCTAGGTTACTCAAGGCTCTTCCAGATGGGGCACTTGTTCCCCTTGTTTCTCTTTCGGCTTGTTGAGCATGGGTTTTGCCTTAACCTTGTGGATGTTCAAAATCTGAATCCCACCCAATGCTGGAGCCATGATGGTTTCCTGCTAAAATAGGGTAGGATGAGGATCAAACACTGAGTGGAAGGAGGATGGCCAAGCTGAGGAAAAGAAAGGAGAAAAGGCATGTATGTATGTATGTATGTATGTATGTATGTATGTATGTATGTATGTATGTATGTATGTATGTATGTATGTATGTATGTATGTATGTATGTATGTATGTATGTATGTATGTATGTATGTATGTATTATTTATTTATTTATTTTTACCCTACCTTTCTCCTTAAAAGAACCCAGGTATAAGGAATAGTTGTCTTGCCTTGTGCTGTTTGTCCCTGCAATGCAGAAATGCACACATAGGCAAACCCACCCCCCCCCCAACAGATCCAGAAGCCAAATGCAGGTAAAACTGTCCCTTGGCCTGGAAGATCAGGCTGATTTCATCGGGTAACAGTAGGTGGTGGTGGTGGTGGCGGCAGTGACTTTCTGTTTCTGGGGGACAGAAGCTAGGGTAAATCCACAAACAAAGGAGAATTTAAGTAATAAGTATAATGACTTGTCTGGAGGAGCCCTAAGACACTGAAAAAAGGGCAGATGTTGAAGAATATAAAGGATATTTTCTGGATGGTTGTGAAATGAAGAGTTTGAGGTAGGGTTGCCAGACGTCTGGCAAAAGGAGGACATGTCCTCCTTTTTAGCCTAATGTCCTCCGTCCGGCAGGCAAAGATAAAAACCTTTAAAATGTCAGGCTTTTGTAATATTGCCGCAGAGACGGATCTCCGCCCCACCCACGGCGATTAAAGAAAAACTACAGCATCCAACATGCAATGTGTACCTCTGACTCTTCCCCCCCCCCCCCCAATGCCTCAGAAGGAACAGAAGACGAAATGCAACCGCCCTTCTGCTTCACTTGAAGGGAAGAAGGGGAGGAATATAATTGGTTGCCTTATATATACAGCCCGCCTTTGCTTTGCGGAGGCTTAAGCCAATAGAGATGGGATCCTAGAAAAGGTCGTGGGTGGTGGAGGGTATATCCGGAAGAGGAAGCACGCGTGTTTGTGAAGGCTAGCTTCCGTTTACCTCCGGGCCCATTTTGTGAGGTTCTCTCGGTGGGCGGTGCGTGTTCTTTCGGGCCTGCTGGCTTGCGCTGCCTTTGCCACCCCTGCCCTCGTCGCCCTCGTCCTCCTGCCGCCATGATGGACTGCTACACCATCCAAGTACATCGGAACGGGCCACGTGGACACAACCCACTGCGAGCGCGACATGCCCACCGTGAGCGTGACACGCCCCACGTCCCCCCGCGCACGGAGCCCGCCCCCCCCAACCGGTCCATGGTCTCAAAAAGGTTGGGGACCACTGGTCTACGTTAAACATTCAATACGTCCTCCTCTGTCCTCTTTTTTGTCTTTCTATGTCCTCCTTTTGGTACCCATGTATCTGGCAATCCTAGTTTGAGGGGACGGTTTCCAGAATTCTTGCATAAGATGTGCCAATCCCCTGGCCCTATTGTACAAGGTACTTGTTTTTTTTTTTTTATGAGAAAATAATTATAAATGACTTGAGTTTGGAAGAGTTCCATAACAGGATTTCATAACATCGGGATTACATTATCATTCATAGCAATGATGTTCAGTGGAGTGTATTGTTCATCATTTGATAATAGGCGATTCAACCTTGTTAATTGTCAGATGAATGACACACCACACAGGCTCAAGGAGCATTCTATAAACACTGGAGCTATAATTTGGATGGTGTGGGTGCTCAGGTCAGGTCACCTAGGATATTGGGGGGGGGGGGGGGGAGTGACACTGACATGCCAGCTCTAAAGACAAGATGTGTATAATATTTTCAAACAATGGGGCTTCATATTGCACAAAGAATTCCATATATTAAAAAACTTAGACAACCACAGCTTGGAAAAGTTGGCTGGGAATTCCAGGTGTTTTAGTCCCCCCACCCATAATTTTTCTGATTCTTTTCGAAATCTGAACTTTCCGCAAAAAGGGTTAAGCTGATTCAAATTCACTTTTGTGTCATGTGATCAATAAAAAAAAAATCCAATTCATCCGTTTTATAACATGAGAACATCCCACGGGTTTTGACTGTATAATCACAGCCTGTGTTGCATAATAGTCCAGGTTCTCCAATAATACGAAAAGGTGTACAATTTTTAAAGTTTACATCTAAAGTATAAGCATCTTTATTTTCTCTGACCCATTATTAACCACAGACTTTAAAAACTGTCCTCTTTATGCAAACCCTTCAAATGCTTTTCTTTCATTGTTACTGGCCAGAATCCTACTGACAATTTATGCTTGAATAAGGCAAATTGTTGCATTCCTGGGCATATCCAGGTACACAACCAGCTCCTTGTTAATAAGCAGCAATTAGACACCAAGACTTGTGCAAATTCCCTTATGTTACCTTCTCAGCTCTTAAGATCATCAGAGGAGGCCCTCCTCTCAGTGCGCTGCCAGCACAGGGGCGTTTGATGATGAGGACACAAGCCTTCTCTGTGGTTGCTCCCAGGTTATGGAATGCCTTGGGAGGTCAGGTTGGCCCCCTCCCTTTTATCCTTCTGCCGACAGTTGAAGGCCCACCTCTTCAGGCAGGCTTTTAACAATCATAATTGAGTTCCTGAATGCTGTTTTGTAAGTTGAGATTTTAAAGTTTTAAATGTTTTTAATCATTCAGTGTATTTAATATCATAGTTTAATTGTTTTTAATTGATAATTAATTGTTTTTTAATTCTACTTTTTTTTTTACACTGTAGGACACCTTGAACCCCCTTATTGGAAGAAAAGCAGCCTATAAATAAGACAAATAAATAAATAAGCAAAAATTGTCAGTAGTATTCTGGGTAATGTGTAGTTTCCCTCTGAGTATTTTCTAAGTGTAGTTCATGGCTCCTCTTTTCTCTCAGCTCTGACTGAGAGATTTCTTTTGTTCAAACAGGATTTTCATTTTATTCACAGGAACAGCACACTGTCTCAACATGATGTTGCTGAAACTTCCTGATTATCTGTGGTACTTCCTGTCGATTGCTCAGTCACATCAGCCTTGCACTCCCTTCTAGCCATCTGAGAACTCAACAAGCAGAACATCAATATGATTACACTCCCATATCTATCTATCTATCTATCTATCTATCTATCTATCTATCTATCTATCTATCTATCTATCTATCTATCTATCTATCTATCTATCTATCTATCTATCTATCTATCTATCTATCTATCTATCTATCCATCCATCCATCCATCCATCCATCCATCCATCCATCCATCCATCCATCCATCCATCCATCCATCCATCCATCCATCCATCCATCCATCCATCCATCCATCCATCCATCCATCCTCCACCTTTCTCCTTGAAAAGGACCCAAGGTGGCTTACAACACTGAAAGACAATATTTAAGTTTAAAACAATGAGTATACAATGATGGTTAACATCGTTAAAAGGCAATATTCAAAGCTAAGAACAATGTGTATAAAGAGGCATCTTATACCATTAAAAGGCAGTATTAAAGCTAAGACCAATAAGTATACAAATATTTTTTTAAAATGCTACTCTGAGAAATGGAAAACACAAGTAGTACTAAAAATCTAGTCAAAGCAGTAATGCATAAGAATCCATCTAAAAATCGCACACAGGTAGCTAGTTACTCAGGGAAGGCTTGCCTGAAGAGAAAGGTCTTTGCCTGCTTGCGGACTGGCTTTTCTCCCAGGAGATATGGTAGGGAATTAAATTCTCACCTAACTCACTGATCTATCCAACTATAGCACCCTCAAGAATAATACATTTATTTCAGTGCAAGCATTGATGAATTACTGTTCAGAAATTTCATGCTGAAGAAAATGTGTTAACCTTTAAGTTGCTGCAATGCTTTTGTGGGGTTCTCTCTTTCGCTGCTGAAATAGACTTGAATATTGCTACAGTACTAGGTGGTGTGGGACATCATGGAGGGAAAAGGAAGGCAATTTGCTCCCTTTCCTTCTCCTAGTTAAAAAAAACCCTTCTGTAATGGGAGTATGGATGCAATCCACAAACTGCAGTTCCATTTGCCTGAGACCCATAAATACAGATAGATTGCATTGTTTGCCTATTGCCTCTAAAGTGTCTTACCACTGTGGTAGATGGGGATAGGCTCATCTCAGCCTTGTTTGGTACACTACTATTTTAAAAAATGTTACTAGGAACTCTGTTGTCTACAAATATATTTTAAATGTTGGGGAAGTTATACATAACATAATTGTCAAGAAACCTGAGTTATGAATCAGGAAGTCTCCAGGTCAAATCTCTCTTCCACCGTGACCTCACTAATAGTTCTAGACAAGTCATCCTGTTTCAGTCTCCTCATCTGCAATATGAGGAATAATAATGCTGACTTAATAAAGTTATTGTAAGATATTTGGATAATATATGTAAAATGCATTGAATGCTTTAAAGTGCTATAGAAACATCCCTCATCATCTATTAGTGATCTCAAATACATAAGAGTGTCTGAAAAGTTTTACCTGATAACTCATAACTTGATAACAACCTGACATGTTAAATAAAGGAAACACCAACATGTTCTCTTCTCGGTGGCATATTTTAAAAAATAACCCTCCTGTCCTGTAATACACATGTCCTGTCCCAGTTTCTTTATTCTGTCTACCAGGAATTCTGTGTTTCCATCTTTCCTCCACTGTCTTCACTACATCATCATCATGATTGTAGTGTAGCAGATAGAGTGAGAGACTAGGACTCTGGACACCAGGGTCCAAATCCCCACTTGGCTGTGGAAACTCACTGGAGGAATGAACTGGTAAAACCACCCCTTAAATATTTCACTTATCTTGAAAGCCCTATTAGGGTTTCTATAAGTCAGTTCCAATTTGATAGCACATAACTAACCAAGTCCCACTTCATGTGTGGGAAACAGAGGAAGTCACAAGGTGCAAGATTGGGGCTGTAAGGAAGCTTAGGGTTATAGCGATGGTGTTAGTGATAGATAGTGGGACGTGGTGGTGCTGCGGGTTAAACCACAGAAGCCTCTGTGCTGCAAGGTCAGAAGACCAGCAGTCGTAAGATCGAATCCACGCGATGGAGTGAGCTCCCATCACTTGTCCCAGCTTCTGCCAACCTAGCAGTTCGAAAGCATGTAAAAATGCGAGTAGATAAATAGGTACCACCATGGTGGGAAGGTAACGGCGTTCCGTGTCTAGTTGCGCAGGCCACGTGACCACAGAAACTGTCTTTGGACAAAAAATGCTGGCTCTACGGCTTGGAAACGGGAATGAGCACCGCCCCCTGGAGTCGGACACGACTGGACTAAATGTCACGGGGAACCTTTACCTTTACCTTAGTGATAGATAGGGTTATGGCTAGGTGAGAGTGCATACTTGGATTAAATCATGCTATTCACAATTATTTAATGGACAAATTTGTCACCACAACCAGCTTTTGTCTACAGATATATTTCACTAGGGATGTTTTCTTCTGTGATTAAAAAAGTCAACAGTAGCATGCTACTTAATGAATGTTGACAGACCTTCCAAAATAGTGGGCATTGTTCTGGCTAGTAACTGGAGTTGCATTATGATATGTGAAGGGCAGATATACATATATGTGTATTAATCTACTGATGTACACTGTGAGGCATCTACTGTGCAACCACAATAATCAATCAGGCAAACTTTTTCAGCTGATTCTCTTTAAGTATTCTTGTTTAAGAATAGAGAAAGGGCACAGTTTCACTTCAAATGGCCTAGGTTCAAGCCGGCGTTTCCAGGTGGGTCTGGAAAAATTGTTTCCCTGAGACTCCAGAGAACCACTTCCCATCAATGTAGACAACATTGAGGTGGCTGGATCAATGGTCTGGCTTAGTAGGGCAGCTTCCTTGTACTCGGTCAGAACAAGGTCCACTTCAACGGGAATTCTATGTAGGATTTCAGTAACAAATAGCTAGTGCATAATCAGAACATGGGAAAGTTACTTTTTCTTGAATATATATCCTAGAATCTCCCAGCCAGCTTGGCCACTAGTCATACTAGCAGGGGTATTCTGGGAACTGTAGTCCAAAAAAGTAATCCTTTGGAAGCTTCTAAGTTCTATCCAAAATTAAACCCTAGCCTGCTTTTCACCCATTTACACGGTTGACTTCCCCCATTATTTTCCTGATGTGTATCCCATCATGAGAATGAATAATACTGTGGTGTGTCAGCTGCACTAGAATAGTTTTTGAGAAACTCAACTCTCACACATGTAACATTTCCTTTCTAGCTACAGACTACTCCCATCTCTTTTCATCAGGGTTGCCAGTGAGTCAACAAAACCCACTCACCCCTTTCCTTGTTCAATTAACACAGAGTTCTATTTTAGGCATATAATGCCATCCTTTGTAATAATCCCCAAACCGCCAACTAACAGAGGCCCCTCTGTCTCTCTGACACACCTGCAGCTTTCCTTCTCTCTATCATCATTTCCTTTAGAAGAAACATCTACTCCCTAAGCTGTGAAATGCTCATGTATCCATTATCCATTAATTTAAGCATTTACAAGATAAGAGATGGGAGGGGGAATGAGAGAGAGAAAGAAAAAGATTATTTCTTTCATATAATTGCAAAGAATATTTTGTTCTTCTCTGTCTGCTAAAACAGATAAGAGCAATAGCCCAAAGGATGTGGTTGATGGCACCCATTTCCTTTACCAGAAAGTGCAAAGAACACAAGCAGTATCTTCCCATCTAAGACTGAGGGTGTGTTTACACAGGGAACTAGATCACATTTTGAACAGCTTGTGGAGTGCTCCTGTGCAATGTATTTTCTTGCAATGAAACCATTTCTGGGGAATTGTACTCCAGCCTGATTCCAATGCATGCCCAACCTGAATAGTTTTGGTTCATATGTAAGGCTACTACTTTTTAGGGCTGGACTGGAATGATTCCGCATAGATGGACTAGTTCAACCAGAGGGAAGATCCCAGTACTTTCTAGGGTCCCAAATCTGATCCATAGAGCTCACCCAGTCCTCTCTCCCCTCTCCAAAGCCCCCTTCTCTCTGGAAGGAAAATGAGATGAAAGACCCACAAGGCCGTGACCTCACAATTTGTTGCTTTACTTCCTCACCATCTTCCTTGCATGGGTGAGTTTGAGACACAGACAAATTGTGTTTTGTTCCACAGTAGTGGCTGAATGCATTTTCATTCTTCTTCACCTTTACCTTCTCCACACGGAGTTATGTCTGGTCCTCAATCAAAGCATCAGCTGGGGAACCTCTACCTGTCTTTTAGACAGTGGCCTGGTGATGTCCCAAATCTTCTTATTGGTATGTTTACAACATGGGTTTTTTTCTTCACAGTTTTAAAAGAAGTTCTGTCAAGATCAAAAATTTACTCCTAAACCTCTGTTAAAAGAAATAATACAATTTTCAACGTAGTTTTACAGGAGTGCTAGCCTTGTTATTTCACTGTTGAGTAAAATTATGCCAGGTAAAGGTATAAATATTCTACATAAACAACAGGTTTTCCTTAAGGCAAAATCATGCACAGATTAAAATTGTGCCTCAGCAAGGCTGTGTTTGCCTAGAGATGGTAGGCTATGCATTTGTTTTAGAACAAATGGGGTATGTGACCTATTTGGTTCTATTTCTCTTCATCTCACAATGAATTGACAGAAGAATCAATAGGCATGAACTCAGTTTCTTTTAGGGTGGGACTTCCCTACCTCTGTTGGTGACTGTAGCAAATCTGGTCCTAGGAGGAACAGGGTTGAAACCACTCTTGGTGACTGCCATTTTTTTGTTTGTTTTTGTTTTGTTTTTTTAGCTGTCAGAATTCCTAAACACAACACTGTTCTGGGGCACTGGGATGGTGGTACTTCAGCTGGCAGTAAGAGAGAAACCCACACAGGTAGTACTGAGAGGGGCAGGGAAGGAAATCAGATGAATGGGCTTAGTTGAAGTATAGCATATCTGGCTGGGGAAGGCTGCTTTCATAAAATTGAACCTGCTGAATCTGTAGATCATGCTGCTAGTTTAAAGGCAACACTGTGGATTAGATATTGTTAGTCTGATTCAACAAAGCAATAGTTAGGCCTCATTACTACTTGTACCGTGGGAATAAGGTCTGCTGAATTCAGGTGGACCTTATTGCTGAGGTGACACGCACAAGATTACCCTTCCTGGTGCTTAAAATGCTTTTAGTTCTCTGTCACTCTGCTTGCAAAGAAACTAGCCAGCGCTTCTGGCATTTATTTCTTTTAGAGGTAAGGGCAACTATTTTTGTTTAGGTAGATGTCCTTCAGCATTGAAACTTATATGATCCTATACACAAGAATGGGGACTTGTGACTTGCAAGTTGCAGTCAAATCTGACTTAAGTTGCACTCGATGTGCATTTTTGGCAGTGTCTTGGGACCCAACTCATGACTGAGACCCATTCCAGAGCTGGCCCACTGTCTCTGGGCATGTGCTGGTCTGTCAGCTGGTCAGCACATGCATGGGCGGAGGCAGCAGCCCAGCTCTGGGAACAGAAGCCAGGGCTGCTACCTATGAAGATGGTGGTGGCGGCAGTAAGTAGGCTGATGTCTTTGGATCCCAAACCCGAGTACTAAGCCTTGTGTGTTTGGGGGGTGGGCAAAGAATTTGAAGCTCTGACTCAAGGCTTGGGGCTTAGGACTTGGGCCTGAGTCCAAAGTCTGAGTGCACGTTATCAGGCCCAAGTCCCAAGCCTTGAGTCTGAGCCTCAAGTTGTTTGCCCCCCCGGGAAGACTCTGACTCGGACTTGGACTTGGGACTCAGCTTGCCAGCATCCCTGTCTATGTGGTTCTAAGGGGTTGACAGTATGATGGACATTCTTCTGTTCTATGTAATTCCTATCTTCTTATGGTCCTCTAATGGGTAGACCATATTTCATGGAGCAGAAGACTTGCAAGAGTAGTACAGCAACATTGCATGCGTTTGAACCCACTGATCATCATCTAGATAAACCATTCAAAGGAGATACAACTACCAGCAGTAACTGGATTTGCCACTTGTTCATAGATGGTATGTCTAAACATCCAAGCACATCCTGTGGTTGCAATGCTCAATGGATTCTCAAGAATCCTAGAATGCACTGAATCTGAAAATTCTGGTCCTGTTTGATGTGAAGAGATAGCCTAAAAATTATAATAAAATATGACCTAAGCTCAGAAAGTATGAGTCAAGCAACAACAATATTGCCAACTTTGTTTTTCTATTGTTATTTGGAGATCTTATCCTTGAAACTATTCACAGTTAGCTAAGCTGTCAGATAAAATCCTGAATCATCTTCTGATGAGGCTATTAGCTAAGAAGGAACACTGTATGCTTGGTATCGGTTCCTCAGGATGAAAAGCATCTTAGGTCAGCCAAGCCAAAAGTCAACACCTTTGTGCTGGCCTACAGAAATGCCACAAATGCTGCTTTTCTGTTTTCTATCTGAGATGTAAGAAAATCAGATCTACAGTTTTTGATTTGTGATGGCTGTTTCATAGGCAGGTTCCAGCCAGTTGGAAATGAAGATACAAGTATGAATTTAGCCTAAGAAATGCCTGCAAGGCTTCCTCAGAAGCAAACAGTAATGGAAGGGCTTGGCTAATCACCCTTTGTATGAAAAACAACGACCTTACAATATTGAGCTTTTTCCTATGAAGTATTAGAGGGTATGGAAGCAGTGACCTTTACATAAAGCTACTGTAGCTACAAGAACGTGAGCCCATTGAAGATGATATCTGGACTTTTAGGAGAGAAAATAATAATTAGGCCATAGTCAGGACTTCCGTGATCATGTTACTTAAACATGTGAGGGTAAGGAGTGTGTGTTATCTCTGTCCTCTCCATCCCCATTTCTGTCACCCTCTCCACACTCAGAAGGTGTCAATTTCAAAACAATTTAGATCACATACATGGAGAACCACAAAAACAGGTGGGAAGGGGGCAGGCCACAGTGCCTGGAGCTTCTCTTCCCCTCATGATTAATCAACACACAATTAGAAGGCCAAAATAGAGATTTAAGTGAAAAGAACAGGAAACAGGTCTGATCTGACTCCTGGGAATCTGAACGTAGTTTTTGTAAGGAAAGGGCACAGGTCATCTTAATGACTCCGCAGCTGTGGAAACCGGCTGAGGCTGAACACCAAACTAAACCTGACTGCATATACATCTTCATATTTAAATATTTAACCTATATTTGTATTTAATATAACGTTTTTTTTAAAAAGCAAATAACGTCATTAGAGTGTGTGTTTTATCCTCACTGGGATGGATAGGATAATAAATTTGACCTCTTCCATGGAAATCTACCCTTCTAAAACTGGAATGTTCAGCCTGTTGGTTTGCCAGTAATTATCACACACTCTTAAGTGTGATACTATCTGTATTTTTTTTTCATATCACAGTTAAAATGCAAATAAATCCTTAATGGGAGTTTGACTTTGAGGTTGTTTCAGGAACTGTTAGGAGCTTGCTTTTGGCAGGTTTGGTTCAGTCAGAAGGACTGAGGGAAATTGCCTTAGAAAGGCAATCCTAAGGAAGCGGGGGGGGGGAATGTGTGAAGGATGGTGGGAGTGGACTAACTGATGAGTGATTGAATTAATTATAAACACTTAAATGACAATTTAATAAATACACTAATGAAGGAAGAATAACAGCAGGCTTTTCTTGTTAAACATGCAAGCATTAGCAGAGGAGTTTATTTTCTGTTTTTGAAGCTGGAAAATAACTATGATTCTAATGTTATGCTGTTAACATATATAGCACTTTTCATTAGGGCTGCCTTCTTTTTGCCTGCAAGAAACCCTGTGCCTTTAGGAGGTCTCCAACAGGTAGGAAATCATACAGTCTTTTCCTGGAAGATTTAATGGGGTGGGGACAATGAACAGGGAAGTTATGCCTTCTGTCTGTTGCTCATGCAGTTATTAAGGACCCAGAGTCTCTTGGCTGAGAAAATATGGTGATACTACATTTTTTTAAAAAAAACTCAACAGAAGACATATTTTGTTGGCAATGTCATCAATATATTCACTTTATACCTTAAAGTCTAACTCTTATGTACACTTAATTTGGAATAAATCCCACCTTGTGCTATGTAAGCAATATTCATTTGGTTTTACTAAATGAAGCACATATAATATATAGAAGACAACCAGGAATCTATTCCTCTTCTAGGGACTCTGATGAGGCAGTTATGGAATAGCAGTGTCCTTCTTGGAAACACTGTCTTTCTTTGGAAGCCATTTTTCAGATTTCCTGAAAGTTGGAGAGTCACACCAGCCACAAGGACATGGGGCTAAAGAGGAGGGGCATGGCCAAAGACATTGATTTGCATGTCTATTGGTTTTTAGAATTCAATGAACAGATTCGGTACTGTAAACCAGTGGTCCCCAACCTTTTTAACATCGCAGACTGGTTGGGGAAGGCGCCCCCCCCCCGCGCTCGCACACATGCACGAAGGGTGAAGGGGTGATTGGGGGCACTCATGTGCATGCATGAAGGGGTGGGGGCGCTCATGCACTCACACGCATGCACAAAGGGGCTGTGGGGGGGAGTGCATGCAGGGTGGCTGGAAGATCTGTCTTCGCGGCCTGGTCCAGCCCAGGCCACGGACTGGCACCAGGTTGCGGACCGGGGGTTGGGGACCCCTGCTGTAAATGATGGGTGGTTTAAATTGAAAAATTGTTTTAACCTCTTAAAAAGAGGAATTTTTAAAACAGTATCCCCCTGCTATCCTGTGGCCATTTATATATATAAATATAATATCAAGATAATAGTCTTCTTGAGTATATGCTCAGTTGCATCCAGTCACTTCTTACAGTTTCCAACTGTACCTTTCTATGGCTCTGTGATTCTAAAGAGGAAAAAATGTAGCCTTGAAATCATGCACTCACAATAGGGACATTATTGCAACTATTCACAACTGGGTAACAAGGATGAATGCCTTGTTCTCATGGCTGATTCGTGGGAAGAGAAAGATATCAGTTGGCACATGTTAAAGCTGTACGAATGCCCCCTGATTTGGTTTGGAGCCCAGTTTGGTAATTCATACAACTCACAACAAGGTCATACCAATTATGGAAACTCATATGATTCAGCTTAGTTTGTGTGTGTCACGCAGGTAGGAAGAAGTAATAAGCAAGGCATCATTCATAAAATGTCTGACTAATTCCTTTGGGTGTTGCAAACAGTTTTGGCAATCTTCCCTTTGGATGGTGAACTTTAAAATGTGTATTTGGCAAGAGCAAAATTTCTGCGGCATACTGGAGATGTGGCTAGAGTAGTATGCAATCATCTGCATGCAACTGTAAGTAGCGTTAACGGGGAGTACTATCAGGTTGTGACTGTGATGGAAGAGTTGTGCCACAAAGACCAAATATCATGCATCTTTACTCAAAAGTAAATCCCACTGAGTTGAATGAGATTTGCTCCTGGGTAAGTATGTATAGCGTAAATGTGTGCAGGACTACAGCCACACACTCACCTGTATTTCTCTGTGATTGGTGGCATGATTGTCGAGTTGCTGGAAGTGCTATGTGTGCATATCTATATCACAATGTTTGTGCAGTAAAAGCTGCATGGTTTTCTCCCCTAAGATGTTAAAAATAGAACTGGTAACTATCTCAGGCAAGAATAAGGCATAAGAATTAAAAACTAGTGTATTCACGCTTATTCAAATGAGATTGATGTACAGGCATTGTTAAAGCTGCAGCCTCAATAATTACAGATAATTACATGTCAAGAAGATTGATTGATTAATTAATTAATTAGAAGCATTTTGAGCCTATCCTTCATCCAAAAATATGAGGGTAGTAAACAAAAAATGAGTATCTGCAAATGTAATACGACAAAAATATAAAACAAGGTTATAACAAAGCCAGGCTGAAGGCATATTATGTAGATATGTGACCCAAAAGATGTTTGTGAGTTAAAAAAAAAAAATCAAAGGAAAACTGAACAAACACATACAGCCCACGAAGACTTGACGTATTCTCTGCCTTTAAGAATAGTTCAATCTGCTGAGGTGAGCACATGAAACATTTTGTGCCATGTATTTTTTTAACAACTACTAGATATCAGGTGGCAAATCAGGTCAGAGGTGCCTCCTGCAACCTGAGAGGCATTCTGCTGGCAGGGAGTGGGTGCCACATATACTGTCCAGAGGCCCCATTTATGACTGTGTAAAGATCATACATCTAGTGCCAGGGAAGTTCTCACTGGCAGCAGGCCATGAATTATGGCATTCTGGGGGCAGAGAAGTTTTAGAACAACTAAATCTAGGGCTCCTTTATTGCACCAAGAGGCTTCTGGATTCGACAAATCACCTATGCCAACCTAGAATTGGTATAGTTAATCTACTTCTGGGTGCTGAAGACCAGAAGGGATTGTGAAGAGCTCCAGAAGGATCTCTCCACACTGGGAGAATGGGCGGCAAAATGGCAAATGTGTTTCAATATAAGAAAATGTAAAGTAATGCACAGTGGGGCAAAACATCAAAACTTCATTTATCAGCTAATGGGTTCTGAGCTGTTTGAGACAGATCAGGAAAGAGATCTTGGTGTGCTAGGAGACAGCTCGATGAAAGTGTGAACCCAACTGGTTTAAAAAGGGGATCGAAAATAAAACAGCCAACATTGTAATGCCATTGTACAAAACACTGGTAAGGCCGCACCTGGAGTCTTGCGTACAGTTCTGGTCACTGCACCTCAAAAAAGTCGTAGTGGATCTGGAAAAGGTGCAGAAGAGAGCAACTAAAATGATGACTGGGCTGGGGCACCTCCCATATGAGGAAGGGCTACAGCGTTTGGGACTCTTTAGTCTAGAGAAAAGGTGCCTGAGAGGGATATGACTGAGATGTCTAAAATTATGCAGGGGACGGATAAAGTAGACAGAGGGAAGCTCTTTTCCCTTTCACACAATACCAGAATCAGGGGACATCCACTCCAATCGAGTGTTGGGAGAGTGAGAAGAGACAAAAGTGGAACTCCTTGCCACAGGATGTGGTGATGGCATCTGGCCTAGATGCCTTTAAAAGGGAATTGGACAGATTCCTGGAGGAAAAGTCCATCTCAGGTTACAAGCCATGATGGGGATGTATAATCTCCAGGCTTAAAAGGAAGGTACCTCCAAATGCCAGATGCAGGGGAGGGGTATCAGGAGACAGGTATCTAGTTGTCTCGTGTGCTCCCAGAGTCATCTGGTGGGGCCATGGTGAGACACAGGAAGCTGGACTAGATGGGCCCTTGGCCTGATCCAGCAGGGCTCTTCTTATGTTCTTATGTTCACTATGGTTACAATGGGCTTTAACAAATAAACCCTACCAGGACAAGGAGTTGGTACGACTCCATTGGTTGGAGCAGCTGGCTGCAGAGCTGGGAATCTGAATTCCCACTGTGCTTCCCTGGAGAGGGGCTGGCCAAGGTCACCAAGGTCACCAAGGGCATGTGTGGCTAATGGGATTCTGTGTCCTCCTACCTGTACAGCCTTAGGCAAGCTACATGGCCCCAGGAGTGATTTGCAACCTACTTCTGAGTACTCCATACATATAAAACACTATCTGGGTTGCTATTGGTCAGAAACAACTTCATGTCACATACGTTTTGAGCTGTTATAACTCAGTGGATAGGAGCTCCAGAGACTGAGAGTCTGGATCCCTTTGTTCCTCCCAGGGTCCATCCAAGATCACCCAGAGCATCTGTTGCCGATGGGGCTTCTGTGCTCACCCTGATGTGTAACCTTGGGCAGGATGCATATCCTCAGAGTGCCACCAGAAGGAGGAACTAGTAAACAGTTTCTGAGGTTTCTTATACTAAGAGGATTCTGGCAGTGTCACCATAAGTTGGAATTGACAGCACACAGTTGTTATTACTGCAAAGGCTGGTAATACTGTCTCTCCACTACCTTGTACTCTGGCTTGCATGGGCTGCCAGGTATTTGGAGAAAGGGAAGAATTGCCTCTTCACTCCCCTCTGTCCCTGCACTTTTACTGAAGCACCCTTGCTTGCCATCCTTGCTCAGTGGCTTTTAGATACAACATGTTTCACACACTTCCCATGCTTCACATCATCCTCTCATCTAGCCCTCTATGATTTTCTCTGTGGACTTCAAAGGACCATTCTCACTGTGAGATGGGATGTAGCTGTTCACATAAATCTGTGCAAGGTGAAAGCACCAGGTCATTGCAAATAGAATTTCTTCTCAATCATATTTGACAATTCAATAGATCATTACAATGTTTCAGTACTGAGGATCAGAAATGGCATGAAACATTGATTTGGGCTCTGGAGAATCATTAAAAGCATAAGGGCCCTTAGTACGCAAAGATCAGTTGAAAATTTGATCAAGTTGTTTGCACTTTCACATATAACTAGAAATGGTCTTGACAATTCCTTTCATTTTTCATTAGTCCTGCCATCAATCATAGGCCATTTTGTGGAAGATGAACTCCTGTCTGCTTGATTTGGTTCAGAATGTAAAGCTTTCTCTGCAACCATTTTGATGGTGATGGTGAATACACCCTTGGTTCTTTGTTGCAGATTTTACCCTATATCAGCAGATCTGAGAGTGGGGTCAATGAACATACATTAAAACAATGTTAAGCCATTCAAACACTTCTTTGATACTATTCTGGATTCTTGTAACATTGGGACACAACTTAGTTGTGGGGTGGGGGTTATTAAACAAATGGATGCATTGAACCACAGAACAGCTTCCTTGGGGCTTCTAGTTTTTTTAATGCTGGCCACAAACACAAATGTTAACATTTAGAACCAGAGAACATATTCTGGGTGAATTATGTACAATTTGTGATTGTCATGATTAGTTATTGTGATTATGATTATTATTATCCAGCTGTGGATCCAGAGGTTGGAAGTTTGATTTCCCCAGTGGCCCTTCTTGACAGAGGCTGGATCAATGATCCATTGGGTCCCTTCCAGCTCTGCAGTTCTAAAATGATTATCTAAGATGATTATGATTACTATTATTTTTACTAGAGATGGGGGTGTTTGTATACAAATACAAATACCCCCGCACAGGTGGACATAATGAGGGTCCGGCCCTCTGGGGCCAGACCGACCACTCACCTGTCCGCTGCTGCCGCAGGCTCCACACTCCCTTCCTATTGCTCCGGAGCTCGTGGTGGACTAGCCACTCCTGGCAGGAGGTGGGACGACGAGCCTCCCTGCCAGGTCGAAGAGTATATGAATACCCCCATCGCTAATTTTTACTTACTTGTAGTAATATTTTTTCTCCAATAAGTTTTCTCTCAACATGTTTTTATCAAAAACCAATGTAGTCTAGTGGATAAAGCACTGGGCTCAAACTCATGAGAACTGGGTTCAAATCCTTGCTTGGTCATGGACACTCATTGGTGGAGTGGCAATGGTAAAGCCACTCCTTGAACATCCCAACTATCTTGTAAACCTTATTAGGGTCACCATAAGTCAGAAGCTACTTGACAGCACATGACACATGTTTTAATGGCTAGAAGCAACAATAGTAATAATTAAGATTAGCAGTGCAGAACAGTTAAAATACAACAGCATTTTACAGAAATAAAACTGTAACTTAATCACTATATGGCCAGGCTAGAGAGCCAGTGCAGTATAGTGGTTAGAGTGGTAGTTAGGAGATCCAGGTTCTAATCCCAACAAGCTGCAAAACACATTGGGTTTCCCTTGGACCCGTCTTTCTCAGCCTGAGCTAACTGGCAGGCTTGTTGTAAGAATAAAGGTTGGGCGAGGGCAGGGAGGATAAACTGTGCCTGCTGTCTTGGGCTTACTGGAGGAAAGGTGGGATGTTTTAATTAGTAAGTATTATGAATTTGGCAAATTCATCTGCTGAACTAATTATGAATGTTGTCATGATCACAAGGTGTTATGAATAATCTGAAAATTTCTTAACTTGCTTTTCAAGGGAACTGTGCCATCCTTCTCAGACTCTGGAAGGAATCCAAAGCTTTGACAAACTCAGAAATTTCAGCAAGTCTGTCCCAAGATAATTATTTTTTCCCTCTTCAACACCTCCTCGAATTAACAACACTACATCTTTATCAGGAGAGGAATTTCTATAGTTTACGCTAGAATATCAACCTTCGACCAACAAAAAATCTAGTATTGGCTCTGAAAAAAAAAATCTAACAGCCGGAGGCAGGCAATGCCTTTATTTTGAGTTCCACAAACATACCACCACATAAATTCCCCAGAACCCTTCATCACGTTAAGACCCAGCAATCTGTCTGTAGACCCTGATCTTACATTCTGCCTGTCCCTCTAAAAACAGTGACCCACAGAATATCCATCGGTTTCTGGCCAAATTCTTGCGTGCCACCTGGTGCAGCAGTAGGGATGTATGACCCAATGAAGGCTGTTGAACTTCAGCTCCCATCAGACCTGGCATATAACCAACTGTGAAGGATGGTGGAAGTCCAGCAACATCTGGAGGGCCACATGTTCACTAGTCCTAGCCAGAATCTTCATTTGCTGGATTTCTTGTTGGGTAAACACAGGTAACTTGGGAGTTCAATTCTCCACTGTGTGTCTTGTGACTAGAACCAGCCTGTGGGGCCTTGGGCAAGCTGCACAGCCCCAAGGCGCCCCCAGAAGAAGGGAATAGTAAACCACCTCTGCATATTCTCTACCTACAAAACCCTGAAAAGGGTTGCTGTAATTCAGAATGAACTTTGCAGCTCATGATTATTATTATTATTGAGCACAGATAATTTCCTCCTCTCCTGTAGTTACATGCCATGCCAGTCCCCTTCAGCTGCAAGGGGCTGAATATAAGAAAAGCCTTGCTGCAACAGACTAAGAGTCTGACTAAACTAGCATCTTGTTTCTCAGAAGTGCTTTTGGAAGGCTCAAAATCAGTACTTGGAGAGAAAAAAAACGGCCTGGTTGTCTGCCCCCTCTCCAGGAACTGGTACTCAGACGTACATTGCTTCTGATAACTGAGGTTCTATTTAACTATGAGTAATATCCATTGCTGGAATTAAGATTGCTGGAAGAAATATCAACAAGCTCAGATATGCAGATGATGCCACTCTGATGGCAGAAAGTGAGGAGGAATTAAAGAACCTCTTAATGAGGGTGAAAGAGGAGAGCGCCAAAAATGGTCTGAAGCTCAACATCAAAAAAACTAAGATCATGGCCACTGGTCCCATCACCTCCTGGCAAATAGAAGGGGAAAATATGGAGGCAGTGACAGAGTTTACTTTCTTGGGCTCCATGATCACTGCAGATGGTGACAGCAGCCACGAAATTAAAAGACGCCTGCTTCTTGGGAGGAAAGCGATGACAAACCTAGACAACATCTTAAAAAGCAGAGACATCACCTTGCCGACAAAGGTCCGCATAGTCAAAGCTATGGTTTTTCCAGCAGCGATGTATGGAAGTGAGAGCTGGACCATAAAGAAGGGTGACCGCCAAAGAACTGATGCTTTTGAATTGTGGTGCTGGAGGAGACTCTTGAGAGTCCCCTGGACTGCAAAGAGAACAAACCTATCCATTTTGAAGGAAATCAACCCTGAGTGCTCACTGGAAGGACAGATCCAGAAGCTGAGGCTCCAATACTTTGGCCATCTCATGAGAAAAGAAGACTCCCTGGAAAAGACCCTGATGTTGGGAAAGTGTGAAGGCAAGAGGAGAAGGGGACGTCAGAGGACGAGATGGTTGGACAGTGTCATCGAAGCTACCAACATGAATTTGACCCAACTCCGGGAGGCAGTGGAAGACAGGAGGTCCTGGCGTGCTCTGGTCCATGGGGTCACAAAGAGTCGGACACGACTTAACGACTAAACAACAACAACAAATATCCATTGATAGATTTATCCTCTATGAATCAGAATAATCCATTTTGAAGGCCAACTAAGCCAGTAGCCAGGACCACATCCCTTGGCAGTGTATTTAACTTTCTTTAACTTTTAGGTCTAGATCCAAGTGTTAATCCAATCAGAGTAAACTCACTGAATCAATGGGAACATCATGAATCAAAACATATGTAAACTCCATTGATTCAGTGGGTCTGGCAGGAGACAAACAATTGGATTTAGGCCTTAATCTGTTGTAGAAATAAATTATCACAAGATATAAAAATATAATCTGTTTTAGGTCTATACAGACATTTTAAAATGCATGATTAAACTCTCAATTAAATAGTGAAACATTAATTTATATTAATTTCTACATCATAAATTATCTCACAATACTAATCTCAGAAAATTTTGTCAGATTCGATGATGATGATCGTGTGATAACTCTTGGCATATAAGATAGAAAATTAAATAATACATCACTGCAGGGGCTGTAGAGCCAGATCTGAACCGTGGTAGATGGGAAAGGGAAGGAGGTAGTCCTTTTCCTGTATCACAATTCATGTGACTATTCAGAGCAAGAGGAAAGCTCTTGTTGGTGCTGATGTACTCACAAAACTGTAGAATAATTTTAAAACATACATTGGGTTTACCAATCAGTCTGCAGTAAACTTCCTAAAACTTCCACCTTAACTGTGGCACAGTAGATAAGATGCTGACGATATATGTAGAAGCAGTGCATCCGTGAAAAGAAAATGTGGTCTGTTTTTCTTAATACAAGCTTACACAATATTTAATTTTGTAATTGATTTGAAAGGTTTACATGCCTAGAGGGATAACATTGTAAAAGGAGGAAATATGCTTTTGCTTTAACATGTAATTTGACCTAAATACTGAAATGGATGAGGCTAGGCTGTGAGGACTACTCATTTAAAGCAGAGCAAGTTCAAAGGGGGAAAAATTAATGTTTTACAATCAATCATGTTAAATATAGTTGGCTGTGACATTTGTGAACATCCGTGATACAGGTATTGATCACACATGATACATAACAAATAGTGGCTATCTGGTTCTACAGAACTAAGTAGCGATGCTGCCCAACTGGGGCTAGAACAAGCTGCAGGGAGCACAGTGCTTCAGATTTGGAGCTTGTTCAGGAAACAGCCTGAGGCCTGAGCGCCTGTAAATCTATCACACACACCTATGCACTCTGGTTTTATTGAATTGAATCAATGCCATGTCAGAAAGCTTTGGTGACCATGCTGGATCCCAACTGTGTGTTGTTGCCTCTAGCCAAGTGAAAGAGCTGTCAGAAAGGTGAGCAATCCACATACTGTACAGGGCACAAAATATATCACATATATTATTATATTATCTCACATAGTGAAACGACATGTGCTGATGATGATTCAGGCCAAATAATGGTGCTTTTGAAACAGTGTAAGACAAACATTTCTCATATGTACTGTACATATCTTTGCAAAAAGTCAAATATGAGAGTAAGGGGATAAAGGAAAACAGTAAGGAAAAACTAAGGCAAACACCCGTACAGTCAGCTCTTCAACTCATACTTCCAAGAGGTAATGTGGATTTCTGCTTTGCAGAGCCATCTGAACAACAGTCCTATTAAGCTGAGGGCCCAGTGATACCAAAGCATTAATTGTACTGGAGTACCAGAATGCTGGCCATGTGCAGGAATGCTGATAAGACTCCATTGGGAGTAACATGAAAGCAGGAAGCTATCTACACTTTAAGACTAAAAGCACGCCATGGCTTTCATAGCAGATTCTCATGGCAGGGTTAAGATGCAGAACTATCTGAGTTCCACAGATGTACAAAGATGTTATGAGAAACTTTCATACTGTCAAATGCATGAATGTGAGGAACCCAAGCCAAGAAAAGGAGGACAAGGATGGATCTCAGCAGGTATAATTCAACAGAGAATTTACTTGAGAATCTTGTTATAGACCAATAAGGGATGCAGCATTGCAATAGTTAGGAAATATTTTCAATGTAACAATATGTTGTTATATTGTTCTTCCCAAAGGAAAACAGTACTGAGCCTAAAAAATATTATAAATAAGGTAGGGGGCTGCCATGGTAAGTACAGAGGTGGTGCAGGATCACTTAGTCACTGTAAATGAACTGCACCCAAGGATACTGAAGGATCTTGCAGATGTAAACTCAGAAGCACTGTCTATAACCTTTAAGAATTCTTGGAGAAAATATGAGGTCCCTGAAGTTTAAGCATCAGGATGACTTTCCAAAGGGTAGGAGCTGTTTGACAGGGATAGGCTCTCTTTCGTTGATGATTGGGTGACCCCCACCTGTCACAGGTGCTTCAGTATGAACCTCCTGCTTCAGCAGGGGGTTTAACTCACTTGAGTCTTGGTACCCATTCTAACTGTACATTTCCTTGATTCTATAATTCTATGATACTGTTAGCTTTTCCTTGTTGCAAGGAGTATTTTGGAGATCAGGGGTGTTCTACAAATTCCCCAAGATATCTGATGAGAAACAGGAATCTGCAGGGGTATTTATGCTGAGAGTCCTCCATCTATGGCTTATGCCTGTATAGAGGTGTAAATAAATATTGGCTAGAATGCTGTTCTTACACGGTCACGTAAGAGCAACTGCACAAACAAAGTGAGCTATCTTCTGGGCTGTCCATCACATGCAAAGCTGTCATCTGGCTATGCAATCCATTTCATGATCAGTTACCCAACTGGCATCCTGAAAAATGCAGCAACTGCTTGTACAAATGCCCTTATGTGTGCAGAAAAAAACTTTAATATGATGTTGGCCCTGCTGTCACCAAAATGTCCTGAGCCCCTCTCCCCATTACTTCCTTCTCAGGAAACTGAACCAGGAACAAATGTTGGAATCCTGAAACATCTTGCTGCTGGGAAATGAAGTACATTCAGGTAACATTATGCTTTTGTAATGGTTTGGCAAACAGACATTCCATACCTGTGTGTATTTATATCCTATTTATTGTTCACATAGTTCAGAGCTTTCACACTGCCAGGTGCTGATGACTGAAACTCACATCATCTGTGTGGTGCTGGGATAATTGAATGGGTAGGGGTTGAAAACCCCATTGTCAAATCTTATTACTCACCAGAAACTAAATCAATATGTTCAGAAGTGACATGTTGCAAACGAAATTGCTTTCGCAATTCTATTTGCACCTGGCTTTAAGCCAGAGGAGAGTCATGTAGATAGAAAACAGGGATTAGCTGTAAAAGACCTGAATTCAAATTTCTGTTCCTCACAGATTCACTGGGTGGTCTTTGGCAAATCACATTCGTGGAAGTGCTTCATTTTCTAATAATGAACAATGATATTGACCATCTCATATGGCTATTGAGAGATTATGAGGCACCTCAGGAAACTTATATTTTGGGTACACAGCATGCTATAATCTCTAGATACTAAGGAAGAGATAATTCTACTGGATCGGTCTACTTATTGTGATGATTTTGTATGGCTCCAAAAATATTGTGAGTAAAGAAATTGTTGAAGAAACGTTCTTTCTTCTCACATGTTGTATATCTCATTTCCTTGTGGAGAACACTGGTGCTGTAGATATGAGATGTGGCATTTAGGTGAGGCAGGAATTAAACTCAGCAGGGGAATGTTTCATAGTGGATTTTAAAGGCCATCCATGCAGCAAGGCTAGTCTCTGTCCTGTTTCCATTTATTTTCTGACAAGAGATTGCAACTGGA
The DNA here is from genome assembly GCA_037013535.1 of Intellagama lesueurii. Lineage (NCBI taxonomy): Eukaryota > Metazoa > Chordata > Lepidosauria > Squamata > Agamidae > Intellagama > Intellagama lesueurii. The sequence goes on along the minus strand of JBAJHW010000001.1, from coordinate 100,527,982 downwards.
TGTATCAACTCCAGTTGTCCTGAAAATACTTGAGCCTTGAGGAAATGTCACACAGTGTCTAAAAGTGCAACATGGCATGTTTTCTGAGATCATTTGGAAAATCCCGAAGGCTTTAGTCTAACTTGGACGTATGCACCATTTGAAATCAGCAGAAGGAATTAGGTAACGACAATTAAAAAATAGGGCCCTAAGGTCTTAACAGGAAACACTGCATTATATAGCAGAAACATTTTGTATTGGAAGATTTTTCAAAACTACTAGAGTTTTTGCAAGTCACATTTTACTGTGACTGGATTCAAAATGAGAAGGCCTGGGTTCAAATTCTATCTCAGATGCTCATCCTGAGGCCTTAGACCACATAGTTTCCCCCACCATCATTTGTAATACAGGAAAAAAAATTACCAAAATCATAAAGAAATAATTTTTGTGATACTCATAATATCACAATAACAACAACATAGTTGCCTGTATATGTATGACTTTATGTCACAGGCCATCTCAAATTATTCAAAAGTTCACTGAGAACATTTCAAATAGGTATGGGAGCAGAGAAGCAGCATAGCAACATTAGCATTACAATCTCCTTCTCTTCTTTGGCAGATGATACAGAAACCAAAGATTTGCTGAGAATGTATGGAATTGTATAACTTGTTTCAGAAGCATCAGCAAACCAGTTTCAGCAACCGGTGGTTACCCAAGTTCTGCCTAAGTATAAATTAAAACCCAAGACCGGGGTCAAAAGGAGGATGCAATAAATTAACATATAATAACAACATTCCCAGCCCTGAATAACTCTTGACCTTAACTGAAGACAACAATCAAATAATTATGGGTGGAAAAGCAAGAAGATAATGCCTGCATCACATACAGAAATGTACACTTCTTTACAGCTAGAACTGAGAACCTTCACAGTTCTTCAATGGCATAAACCACATCATTTATACTTAGGCCAAGGGTGGGGGAGCTTTTTTTGAATTCCAGAAAATATTCAGCTGCCACATTCCAGCAGTAGGCAGGGTAGATGGCGTTGGGCAAAGACAAAGCAAAGTAGGATAATGCAAATGTAATTCTTTCCAGTCTGGACAACTTTCCATCAGCAATGCAAAACACAATTCAGTTGCATACAACAACCTGCCACTTTGCAAAGCACAGCTCAATTGCACACAACAGTTACCTGGCTTGCAAAAGAAAGCTCAGTTCCATGCAACGTTTACCAAGCCTTGAAATTTTCTTACCTCTATTCAGAGATTGGCATTAAGAACAGAAAAAGTGTTCAGGCTGCATGGGAAACCCATGTAAACACCCCATTCCTGATTTTGACTAGGTGTGAATAATGTAGCAGGACTCAGAACAGTAGGGGTTGCTGTTAACATGCTCTCTTCTGTTTAATTAAGGACTGAGCTGACTCTGAATGAACTGAACTTGCTAGGTCAAAACAGTCATGTACACCCCACTGATTCCATAGATGTACTCTAATTCAGACTAATAATTAGATTTAGCCTATATGATAAATGTTTTTATATGCATGTTAACGTAAACCACTTACAGATGTTTGTGTATCAAGCAGCAGACAAGTACTGTAAACAAAAATGAATAAATAATAAATATATTCCACTGATTCACTGGCCTTCTGATCAAGGTGCAAAATATGGTTCTTCCCTGCTTTAACACTGCATGGTAGACAATGAGCTTATTAAATGATTACAGGTTACCATAAGCTAACATCTTGGAAAACAATAGCCTGAATTTATCTAGCTGTAGGGTGATGAACCTGCAGCTCTAGGCATCATCTAGATATTGTGCACCCATTTATGCTCTCTAGATTGACCCCCCCCCAAAGACTCTCTCTCTCTCTCTCTCTCTCTCTCTCTCTCTCTGTGTGTGTGTGTGTGTCCATGCACATGTGTGAAAGGCAGCAAATGGGTGGCAAAGAAATGCAAACAGCTAAGTAGTCCTGCAGACTCTGGGAGTACATGCACTCTCTCAGGCTGTTTTGGGGGCCATCCCAATTCCATCTTTTTCTGGGGGGGAAAAAGGAGAAGATGAAATAAAATTCATGGAAGCCTCTGGAGTGTGGATTTATATTTTAAATGGGCCACAATACCCCTGTACCATTTAACTTCTCAAAATACTGTACCGATTTTTCAAAACTGGAAGTGAACTCTAGCCACTTCTACTTTCATTGTTTGTAATTCAGGGCAGCATTTGTGGTGATATCTGCATGACCTTTAGAGGAACCGGGCGGGGGAAGAAAATTGGCTCCTGGCTTGTCCAAAGCTGTCCATCTTGATCTAGAAGACAGATTTGCAATTCTTCCAGTGAAATCTGAAAACAATGCATTAACTTTGGTGAACATGTTAGCAAGAAAAGATAGAAGGTGTATATAAGAAATTGAAACACCTTGCACCATTGAATTTTGTTTTTGCAAAAGAGAGGCAACAAATGAGAAGCAGAACAATAGAGTCTTGTGGCACCTTAATGACTAATAAGCCCACTTCATGCATCTGGTGGAGTGAGTTGAAGGCCGTCTGCAAAGGTTTACAGAAAATAAAACTGGTTGATCTTTAAGGTGCTCCAAGATCTCATGTTGGTTTTAAAGAAAGAAAGAAACTCGTTGGTGACAATTCTCTGCCTGTCCCTGACATGCTTATGGATCTGGTAGATTAAAACAGTCTATGTAGGGGATCACTCTCTAACCAAGGGAGGGGGAAGGGTAGCTCTGTTAGCCTGCTGTATTGTGGAAGGGGAGGAGGGCTCCAGAAGCGCCCTCAGACCACTAACCTCCAGTCTGAAGAAAGAAGGGTTACATAGTAGAATGAGTTACACAACAGATATGGTGAATGTGGGTATGTGTGTGTGGCATGACTTCCTCATGAGATGATGTGAACAAAACAATTTTTGTAAGGATACTCACAAGTTATTAAAGATCCCTACATACTTCATAATACTGCAGTACTATGATTTTTTGGGCGTAAAGCAGTAGAGGCAAGAACAATAGGAAGAAATTGTGGTGTAGCTGTGAGACGGGAGGCGAGATGGGTGCCCCTCTCGCAGGAGAGCCGTCCCTCCTCAACAACAAGGCAGATGCTAGAGGAAGCGAAGATGTCCCCGGGACTGCTCCAGAGATGACACGGGAACACCAGCAGGAGGCAGGAGTAGATGAAATTATAGAGAGCGTCCAGAAAACAGAAATAGAGGGAGGCAAGACAGAAAAGGCAGGAAAAGGAGGGAAAAAGAGGGAGGAGATTGAAGCCGGGGTGGGGGAAGTAAGAAGAAGGAATGAACAGTTACCTCCCGGATGGGAATGGATATGGATGCAAGATCCTTGGACGGGGAAGTGGGAAAGGCTAAGAGTCCCAAGGGAGGAGGCCAATTATAGAAGAAGGTCAAAAATACCACCTAGACCTTCATACTGGGGAGAAGCTGAAGCGGGAGAGTGGCGGAGGAAGTTAAGAGAGGAGAAAGAGAGAGTAGAGAGGGAGAAGAGAAAGAGGATAAAATGGAGGGTCATGGAGATGAGGAGAAGGACCACCATGGAATATTCTGGGAGA